>JALPQD010000227.1:36578-2436578 GCA_023101885.1 Typhlomys cinereus
GAAAACGCAGGCTGCCCCGGCTTCCGCCAGGCGTCTCTACATGGGGTCTAGGATCCGAACTCAGGACCTTCCGCCTGCAAGGCAGAGGCTTAACCCCTGAGCCACCTCTCCATTCCCGAAATGAATGACTTTCTATTTTCCCTGTGAATCCTTCTCATAAGGGGCAACCTGGAGGTGCCAGTATTTAGGTATGGCTTTTAGCATATTGAAGAAAATAAGATTTGATTGGTTCAAATAAAACTATGTATGCTAAAATAGTGCTTCAAGGAAATTGCTCAAAATTGAAGTTCCCACTACTTCTGATATGATTTCCATGACTACACGGTGCCTCAAATAAAATAATGGGATAAAATGGTGACATTTCATTAGTGGAGTACTAATGGTTCATATTTCCCATTATAGTATTATCATATTTTCAGCATTTCTTCAGTAGCTAAGGATCATCTCAGTAATTTTTATTTGCTCATATAGTGTACATTATGAAAATTGCAAAAGTTAACTTTTCTCACTAAATTAAGCACCTGGATTCTACATGGACAAGATCATTTTCAGTTTGGCATGATAAAATAATGTTAATGATTTATATAGTATCTCTAAATATTGATTATTCTGTAACCAAAGTGTAAAACTGAAATCAAATGGAACAAAAAACTATAGATGCTGTGTTCCTGAGTTGGCATGCGTAACTTGAGTTCACCTAGAAGGGTGAGCAGAGAGCTGGAGAGATGGTTCAGGGTTTAAGACTCTGCCTCACAATTAGAAGGTCTTGAATTCAAATCCCAGGTCCCCCTGGTAAACAATGCCAGGCAGAAACAGTGGTGGCCTATACTTTTGGCCCTGGTGGGCAGAGTGTGGGAAAACCCAAAGCAAAGCAAAAAGGATTTAGAAGCAATTCAGGATGATTCTCAAAGTTACTTTGGTCCTCCACAGACAGATTCACAGTATTCTCTGATTCATACACGCACACACAGACAGACAGACAGACACACATGCACGCATGCATGCACGCACACACACACAAACACTAAATAAATAAATAAATAAATAAAGTTCAAAAGAGTAAGAAGAATAGAAGGAAATGTAAAAAAAAATAAAACATTCAGTCCTATAATGTTACAGGTTGTAAGGGATTGCAACAAATGTAATTGCAAATAGAAGCTTATATAAGACCCCCCCCCATGGATGCATAAGAAAAAAGTCAAACTTTCCTTAGCTTTCTTTCTTTCCTCTTTGGTTTAACCCTTCTTTATCATTAGGAACTATTTTGTTCTTGTTCATATCACAATCATTGGCTGATTATACTTGTTCTTTATTTTGCTCCATTTGTTGTGATGAACAGAACAAATTAGTGGAGGCAACTTCAACAGAACATTCTCTAACTTTCATTGAAAAGGTTGAGCCCAGAAGCATGAAACATTCCCATGACACCAAGCTGATACGGAAAGTATCTGCCAACCTTGTGTGACAGTCTTTCCAGAGTGCTATTGGAATTTTTAAGAAAAGTTTCATCCTCTACCAGAATGAGACTCCATGCTGAAGCTTTCCTAACAGCCTTCTAATTCTATGATTTTCCTTCCATTTCATAATCCTTGGAAACTCTCTGTGTTTTCTCTCATTTTTACCATAATTAGTGATTGCATCTTATTCACTCAAAAATGAGCAAGTATTCTGCTTGATTTCTGCTTCTGTCCTCAGATTAGTAACGTATTGTCTTTGCTCAATATCTCACGGTTTGTTGAAATCTAGATGTCATCCAAGAGTGTATCATAGTGGTTTTAAGAGTCAGACTAACCCTTTGATTTGTAACTCTAATTTGGTGATATTGAAAATCTGACAAACTTCATTAAGTATAAATTATGTTCTCTAAAATAGAAATAGAATATATTGTCTTCTTTTGTGAACATTAAGACAAAATGACCCAAGTAAGATAATTAGAATTGCTGTGGCGTGGAGATCTCAGTAAATCTTAACATATTCTTTTTGTTCCTTTCTATTCCTGTTTTCTTCTGTGCAGAAGATGTAGAATAAGGTTTCAAGATGCACATATGTGCATTTATGTTCTGCCTCTGCCTTGCCTAGGTAGGAGAATTTGGACTGTTTATTCATGTTGTAGTCTCAGTCTAATCGTCTACATGTGGAATTATAAATATCTCCTTAATGTCCTCATAGTGAAGATAAAGTATCACTAAAAAAGACAAGGGATTAGAATACTGGTTGGCAAATAGTAACTACTTGTTATTATTTGAGACTTTGCTGGAAAAAACAACTTTCTAGATGTCTTTGTTGTTCTTGATTGAACTTTCCATAGGCCATTAAAAAAAATGTTAGCCTTATGCTGTCTTTGTTCTTTTTTCTTTTATTTCCCTTATTCATGTAACTACACATTCACCCTCACTTTTATATATATGGTATTAGTCATCCGAACATAGACTGTTCTGGCTTGAAAACTTGGCTAAATTCTCAAATCGAAACCATTGTTTCTGACCATTAAGATTTCAGCTCTCCTTCACCTTCCTTGCATGATCTTGATGTTCTCAGTCCCTCCTGTAATTCCTATAATCTGCTTGCATGCTCCTTAGTCTACGATCAACTAGTTCACATATCTGTTTACAATGTCAAAAATTACTCATACTAACTACTAAATGCTGACCATGTTCCATTTGCTGTCTTCTCAGAAAGTTTAGGCAATTCTATGCACTTCATTTCCTTATATTCTGGATCCAGCAGTCAACCTACTTGGTACTAGAATTTACTTTGTGGGAAGACTTTAAATCACTGCTCGGTGTTTTATGTATTTATTCAACCAATTTTGCAGATTTATTTTTCAAAGAATGTATCTATTTCCTCTAAAGACAAATTGTAGATTCTGTCCTCTCATTATCATTTTAATATTTTGCTATTTTTAAGATATATAGTGTTAACCTTTTATCCTTAGCATTGGCAATGCTCTCTCTCTCTCTCTCTCAGTCCCTGCATTCCTGCCTCCCTTCTCTTTTTTTTTCTTCTGTCTGCTCACCACATTCATTTGATAGTGTAGCAGTCCTTCAATTTCATTAATCTCTACAAAGACAAGGTTTTATTTTTTATATGTGTTTGATTTTTTATTATGGCCCATTGATGTTAGCTCCTCATTATGCTTTCTTTCCATGAAAATTCCTTCCTTTTTTAATACTTTACTATTTCAAAAGATTTAAAATAGGAGGACATTTTACAAAAAGTTATGTATGAAATAAAATTACCAAACCACAAGTAGAAATAAAAAATCACAGAATATCTTATAAAATCAACAGAAAAACAACTGAGATATTTTTTCTTTTTTAACCCCATCCAGAAACCCAAAGAAATCTAGTTCCCAGCTACAAGGATCAGATCATCACACAAATCTCCCAACATAGTAAGCAGATCTCATCACCCAACTATGCAAAATATCACCCTCCACCAAACTCTGTGCTATGACCACACTAAGATATCTAACAAGGTTTTATAAACAGCGTGTCTCTATTTTTTGTCATTTAAAAATAAATCTGATCTTATCTTTACTTCATCTTTTTCTGTACTTTAATATTTTATATCGACACCTGCACTTTGAAGTTTCTTATGCAGGAAGTCTACATGAGTGATTGGAGATATTTCTTTTTTATATTCATTTCATTTAATCTCATATTCATTTTTTATTTTCATCAAAAGTTAGTGCTTCTGGATTTTCTCTAATATTGCTTGAATAAATGTGTCATTTTCTCCCAAGCCAGCATTTTATTCTCATTCTCCAAAAAGTAATCATAGAACTTTTTAACTGTCATTCATAATTTGAAAGTAACTAAAATTGAATTTCAGTACTATTAACTGATATTAGATCTTGCATGCCATGTTGATTCTATGCCAAAAACTTCATGCCTTGGACTTAATAGCCTTTGAAAATGCCTTGCTGTCGACAATGATTCTTCACCTATAGTTTTTAAGACTCTCCACATTTTGTTCTGAAGTTAATTTACATCTATCTAAACTTTTTAATCCAACATTAGTTTAATCTACCTTACTAGATTTTCTTCCACTTTTTTCTTTCTTTCCCTTAGTCTATATTGAAAGTGAGGCATCCCCCATCCTATTACTTTGTGTTCACCTGTGATGTTCTATATATTCATTTTGTGAAACACTTTCCCATCATTTCTTTGAATTTCTCAATGTTGTGTCAGTGTCAATCACCATCCAATGTACTCTGGGAGAAAACTTTGATTTCTTGATTTGATTTCTGGGTCTGCTAATTCAGTCGCCTAAAAATAAGGAGTAGGAAGAATTCATCTTAAGTAAATGAATGCTACTGACTTTAGCAAGCACATTATCTGTGACCCTCATTCACTTCTTTCTTGTCACTCTTTCACACATTCCTAAAGAAGGAAAATGAGTTAGTTTTCTAAGATCAATCCACTTTCTGCCATCACATTTCAGGGATGGTAAGTTCAGAGCTTTCTGTAGAAGGATGTCTTTTTCTCCCTTTGTCTGGTTAGATTGAAGTTTTTGGCATTTTTTTTTCATCTTGACACAGTGTTTGATAAAAGGTAGCACATTTAGCCTTCTGAGCTCACTCAAGTGTCTTTAAATCTACTAGATATTTGGTGTGACTGATACACTGCTTTTCCAGAGACATATGGTACTTTCCAGTCCATACCATGATGTTAAAATTACAGCTAACTTTGTGAGAAATCATTTTTCATGTTGGGCAGTGACTTATTAGCATATATTCCTCAAAGAAATCTATGCCTTCTTTAAAGATCACTTATCTAACTTCCTGGTAGGGATCTCAGGACTGGACAAGAGTAATAGTGGCAGTAAATGGGAGTGTTTGTGTAGAAACACACTCCTCTGTTTCCGCCCCTTTAAGCAGGAATAAATTATTGCATTTTTCCTACCTGCAAATATTATGAGAAAAAAATGACAGTGTCAGGATGTTTCTCTTTACAGAAGTCAATTTCAGGATTCAGGCTTTGGGGGAGGGGAGTTTTGTGAATAATAAGAGGATAGAAAAAAGAAAATTCATAAGGAAAAAAATAGGCTTTAATTCCCCTGGGGTTGAAAGATGTTTTAAAATGCAATGAATCAATAAAAGAGGTAAACCTGTGAAATTAAAAACAGTTGGTGAAAATATATGTTATATAGTTTGTAGTTTTGGTGAAACCAAGAGCAGGATCTCAAGGTTCAGAATGCCCTGTAAACTAGAATGCACATCTGTTCCATGCTCTGCAGGACTGAGTTTGTGCTAGTACTATGCAGCCAAGATTCCATGCCATACTTTGTGATATTGGGCCTGTGAATGATTTTTCAGTGTACCATGGCCTCTCCATTCGTACCACCAACTCTTGTAAAATGTGCATTTAATTCAGAAACAATCTCTGATGCATATAATAGTATTCTAAGATCATCAAAAATACCTTAAAGCTTCCAAAAATCATTACTTCAATTCATAATTCCCATACATTACCATTCTCCCCACAAAGTAAAGAATACATACTTCAAGCTTAAATGACTGGTTGAGTTATAAAATCAAATATGATTATTTATTTTATTATTTATTATCATAGAGGAACCTTTATAAAACCCATTCTGCTGCTATTGGAAAAACAATTTTCCCATTTCATTTGTATAATTTCTGTTCTGGGAGGACAGAAGTTAGGGAGACATGAAATACAGTTGTTGATGAGGATTTACCTCTGGTTGGACCCACCTGTTCCCTTGTTTGGTCCAAGCAGAGCAGTACAGATATTGCCCAGTCTTCTCTATTTGGGCTCCTTACTCCCTGAAAGTAACATGAACAACACTCACCAAGACCTCGAGTGGAAGAAAGCTTCCTGCAACCCCTGCCAGCCACATCTCAGCTGGGTATTGTTGCAACGGGACTGAAGACTGCACCTTTTCAGTGAGAGACTGGGAAGGTCTGGGAAGCTGGTGTCCACTAAAGAGATAGTAAGGGTGTGAATCCATGTTTCCCTGCTTAGGTTGTGGTGCTGAGGATTGCAAGACTTACAGCCTTACAAATACCAGCAAGTGCTACAGCTGAACTATATACAGTTTCTCTGTCTTTTGTCTCCAAAGTTTTCTGCTAACAAGCCAAGCTGTAAGAAAATCTTCCTGTTACACTATGAATGATGTTAGGACATTTCTTGGTTATTTGGAGTATTCCTGGAATGAATACATCTGACTATCCAATGTGTATCCCCTGACTTAAAAACTCTATACACGTACACGAATGTGTCTGTGTGTGGGTGTGTATATGTATATGTGAAGGTGTGCCTACACAGATATGCATACACATGTGTGCATGCATAAGTGTATGGTACATGCATATGTGCACATCTGTATGTGTATGACAATATATTACATGTGTTTTTGTATATGTTTAAATGTAAATATATATGTATATGCACATTACAAATGTACATATGCATATATGTATATATACATGTAAATGGATATATGTACATGTTTTTGCTAATATGCACATAAATATGTACATGTAAGAGTATATATTCATATGTACATGTATATACATACGTTTTTTAATTGAGTATGTGTGTACTCACATGTGTATGTGTATATGTAAAGTATATGTAGATGTGAGTGCAAGTATATATGAACTAATATGTATGAGTTCATGTTTATGACTATATGTATTTATACATATGTAGGTGTTTACATATGTGTCTGTGAATATATATGTAAATATATGTCTATATGTATGTACATATGTATAATTGTATGTGCATATTCACATCTATGAATATGTATACAATATGTATTTATAAAATAATGTATGAGTATATGAGTATGTTGTACTTATACATACAGAAATTTGATTATATATACACTATGTATATATGTGTGCACATTTTCATAAAACTCAGGGTTCTCATTAACACAAATTCTTTATAGATGTGCACAAAGATTCAGCCTTCAAATGTCTGTATCTAACTAACAAAGTCAAATAAAAATTCACTGTGAGATTTTAGACTTTTGGGGCAACTACAACAAAATGCCATAAAATAGCTGATTTATAAACAACAATATTTATGACATCTATGGAGGCTGAAAAGTTCCAAGATCATGCTGCTGGGAGAAAGTGTCCTATGAGAGACTCCTCTCTGGGCTGTAGATAGTGCCTCTAAGAATGTCCCCTTATGGTAGAAAGGGAAAGTTCTCCTGGTGTTTTTTACATAAGAACTATTTCATCAACTATCATAGGCCCTTTCTCCCAAAACATCACATTTGTGGTTTGGCTTTATCTTATAGATTTTGATCATAATATCATAGTCACCCTCAGATACATAGTGAGCTTGAGATCAAACTGTCTCACAATAAAAAAAATAATGAGACTATGGAGAGAGCTGGAAATGGATGAGAATGTTCTCTGTGTAAAGTTGAAGATCTCAGCTCTAACCCCCAGAGACTGCATAAGCAGCCAGATCTGGTAACATGTTCCTGTAATGCCAGTGATGTGGAGGATAGACTGGAAAAGTTCTGGAACTAGCTGCCAGCAGCATATCTAGTTCAAGAAATAAAGCAGATACCAGACATTCTCCTTAGGGTTCTGTGAGTGGGTCTATGCATACATGTGTGCATATACACAATTCACTAGTCTCTATTTACAGATGACATGATCTTATACCTGAGTGATCCCAAAAACTCCACCAGGAAACTTGTGGAACTAATACAGAAGTTCAGCAAGGTGGCAGGATACAAATAAACATGCAAAAATCAGTGGCCTTCCTACCTACTAAGGATGAAAAAAGTGAAACATTCCTAAGAGAAAAAATCCCATTTACTCTAGCCCCTAAAAATGAAATACCTAGGTAAAATCTAACTAAAGAAGTGGGAAACCTTCACAATGAAAACTTTAAAATCCTAAAGAAAGAAATTACAGAAGACACCAGAAGGTGGAAAGACCTCCTATGCTCCTGGATTGGCAGAATCAATATCATAAAAACGACCTTCCTACCAAAAGCAATATACAGATTCAGTGTTATTCCACTCAAAATCTCAAAGCAATTCTCTAAAGAAATTGACTAAGCAATCTCAAAATTCATATGGAAGCACAAAAGACCCAGGATAGTAAAAACATCCCTGATTAACAAAAACACTGCTGGAGGTATCACCATAGATTAAGATATCACCTTACTCTGTACTATAAATCCATAGTAATAAAAATAGTCTGGTACTGGCTCCAAAATAGACAAACAGATCTATAGATAAGGGTTGAAGACCAAGATATAAGCCCACACAATTACATTTCTTTGATCTTTGACAAAAGGGCCTAAAAACTCAAAGGAAAAAGAATAGCATCGTCAACAAATGGTGCTGACAAAACTGGATGTGCACTTGCAGAAGATTAAAACTGGACCCACATGTAGAAGATTAAACCTGGACCCATACTTGTCACCATGCACAACAATTAATTCCAAATGGATCAAAGACCTCAATATTAGGCCAGAGATTATAAAAATCCTAGTTTGAAAGGGTAAGGAATTCCCTCGAGCTGATTGGCCTAGGCTAACAGTTCCTAAACAGAAATCAAATAGCACAGTCACTAGAACAATCAACAAATGGGATCTTATGAAATTAAAGAGCTTCTATTCAGGTAAAGAGATTGTAAAATGAGCAAAAACGCAGCTCACAGAATGGGTAAAAATTCTTCACTAACCACATATCTGATAGAGCTCTATTATTCAGAGTGCAAAAGAACTTTAAAAACTAAACACCTAGGAGATAAATGGCCCAGCTAAAAAATGGCCCTGGAAACTCAAAATAAACTTTTCCCAGGATGAAATTGAAATGTCTATCAAATATTTTAAAAAACGCTCCACATTGTTAGCCATCAGTGAAATGCAAGTCAAAGCTTCCCTGAGATATCATCTCATCCTGGAAAGGATGGCAAAAATCCACAATACAAACAACACTAAATGCTGGAGAGGATGTGGCAAGAAGGGAACTCTCCTACATTGCTGGTAGGAATGCAGGCTTATACAATCACTCTGGCGATCAGTTTGGCAATTTCTAAAAAAGTTAAAAATAAAATGCCATATGACCCTTCTATACCACTTCTGGGAATACTTCCCCATAAAGCAAAAATTCACTACAGTGACACAAGCACAACTATGTTCATAGCAGCACTGTTTATAATAGCAAAGATATGGAATCAACCCAAATACCCAACAGTTGATGAATGGATAATGAAAATGTGGTACATTTATACAATGGAATACTACTCACTCACCAAAAATGATGAATTAATGAAATTTGCTGGGAAATGGATGGAATTAGAAAAAATTATATTGAGTGAAGTATCCCAGACATAGGAAATTAGACACCAAATGTACTCTCTAATACATGGATCCTATTTCCCACTTAATGACATATTCAAAGATAAATCTCTGTAATACCAACTGTAATTACAAAGATTAAAATAGAGGGAAGGGGAAAGAGGGTCCCCCAGAGAAAAGGAGAGAGGGGATCATGCTTCAGTAGAGAAAATAGATCACCACTAAATATTGCATGTAAATAGCAAGACATCTGGTGAAGCTCAGTCTCACTTATCTTCCTGGTCACCTGTGACTGAAGAGGTTTGATCTCACCAATTAGGGAGGGTATAGGTAATGGTAGATAGATAGTGACCATCCTTCAAATGGGACACTGACCCTCCCCCCTCACTATGGTCTCCTACTCCTATTCCATCTACCTTTGAGTCTCTCTTATATTAAAATCTTCATTTAATTAGCCTTTTATTTTTGTTTAGGAGGTGACCTTCCATACCAATCAGGATGGAGCCAAGGGCAGTGCAGGAAAAGCAAAACTGAGATAAACGACAAACCATAATTCAGAACACCAAAGACCCTACATTAATCATCCAGAACCAGACCAGCCAAATCTCTCTCCATCCTAAAGCTCAGGTATCCTTGTGGAAGAGGGGGCAACAAGATTGTAAGAGCCTAAAGATGGGAAGGAGCAACGATGTGCAAGATACTCCATACAAGTTAGGGTTGTAGCAGCCAGAATCAGACTTTGCCTGACTTGCACAATGGATGAAATGTTAATGACCCCTCAATGTCTAGCCTGGATCACTGGCAGTAGGATCCTTAGAGACAAGGGATTATAATAAGAGTTCCCATACTAATGGGGAGCCCAAGAAAGGGCTCAGGGCTAAAAGGCTCTTGGCTATGCCACTGAGTCCTTTATACCTCACTAGTATGGAGGACTCTGAGGGAGAATTGGCATTCACACAAAACGATGCTCCAAGGGATGGGAGGAAGGAAGAGGGAAGCACTGGGAGAAGGGGAGGGAGAGAGAGAGGTGAAAGGAATGGGAAAATGGAGAGGGGAGTGCAAGGGGAGACTGGGGAGGGGTGGAAAGAGGGAAAGGACAAGGGTACCTATTGAGTTTTCATGATTGGGAAAAAAATAAAATGTTGGAGGAAAAAATGAAAATAAATTAAAAAAATAATTATGTTAATTTGGCATTGACAAAAAATAATCAATGATTAAAATATATAATGTGGTCACCAGCATGCACCGCACACACACACACACACACACACACACACACACACACACACCCTTACTAAAATGTTTGAAATCTTTTAAAAAATGTGTCATACACATCTGAAATCAGTATGCAAGCACTAAGAAAGAAGGGACAGAGAGATTTGTTTGAGAAAGTTTGGGGACAAGGACAGGAAGTTGATTTGTTATGCATCGTCTTTCCTGATGCACTCAGTGCCTTCTCCCACACTCTCTACTGGCCGAACTGGTTGCTCACGGCCCCAATGCAATAACAATGCCACCGAACACCAATTCTACTCTCATATCAGGCTTATTGCTCACACACTTTGGTATCTTAATTGTACACATGAACTGCACTGAAAGACAGGCATTCTCACACAGCATTCTGTCTCATGCTTCTATCTTTCCTCATTATTTGCACAGCTTTCTTACTCAGTCTCATTTCATCTACTTTCAGTCCATTTATTGAGTTTTTACATCCTGTGAGTGTTTTTTTTTTTTATTCTGTGAATGTTATCTGCTTCTCTGATGATATTTCTCACCCTTGCTAATGAATAATCTCTAGTTTGGGATATGGTTACAAAGGCTTTTAGGCATAAAATAAAAGCTGCAGTGAAAATTATACCATGTCTATCCTTAGACAACATTTATCATATGGAATAGGTACAGGCTGGCTCCCCAGTATTGCATTGATTGGGATGAGTCAGGGTTCTTGTGAATGATTACCCTGCCATTGTCGAATATATATTTTTTCATTTGGTGAATATTTTGATAGTTTTAAATGCATTAATCTTCCTGATTATACTTCTGAGGGAGCAAGTAAATTCAATCAATATTTATTGCTTCTTGCTTCTTGTCAGGCACTGTGGGTATGTGCTCCAATTTCACAACAGCAAACACAGACACTAAGGATTGCCTGTCCTCTAATCCTAGACATCCTTCTCTGGAGAGGAGACATTCATGCACTTTCTTCTGACAATAATCAAAGTTCTCCTAATGTGATTATATCTAGGGAGGGTAAACAGATTAAGAAAGTAATAAGTAAAAGGTTGTACCATAAGTCATTTGTTCTTCTGTAAATAATGCCTATGTTTCTGCTGGTAAAAATTGCATAGCCGAGAAAATAATCATACTTATGACATCATTCAAATGCCATTTCATGGTTATCCACTTTTGCTGTATCATCTCATTTGACCCTAGTAGCATTGCATAAGGAACAAGAATATATCAACTTTTCCATTTTATAAAGGAGGAAAAGGGCTTTGAGTAGTGGATAATGGAATGAGTTTCTTGATCTCTTAGCCAGAGAGAGGCTTCTAGTTGTGAGTTCAAGAAAAGCAGCTAAAAGTGTTCTATTAAAGATAATAGTCCTTAAGTTTAAATGGCAACATGTGACTATGGATGTTTGTTTTATTATACCTCCAAATAAATATTAGTATCATTTTGATTATGGTGGTCCTTTTCATCCATCTAGAGTGCAAAAGGGAGATACGGTGAAAATAATAGCTGTACAGGCAAGCTGCTCGACACTCCACATAAAATATTATTGTTGTTTCTCAGTCTTATCCCAGAGGGATAGTTAAATCTAAGAAGCACTAATTTATATGTCAGACCAATAGCACAGTCCAACAGAAGATCAATTTAAATGGACATTTATTCGTTGACTTTTATTTTTAAGGAGACATCAGTAGAATAAGAACCATTTCATGAAAGAAACTGCAATCATTTTCTCTTCTCTTTCTGCTTGGCTGGATATGAAGAAAGCAAAGTCATACTACCTCTCTTTTTTTTTTTTTTAACCCTGCGATTCCACTTTTGGGTATAAGTATTACATCTACCCTTGAATGTGCTCTTATAATAAGACTCCATTTTAACAGCTTTCTGTCTCTGGCTAGGGGGTGACATACAGTGCCCATCACGATGGAGTGAAGGGCATTACAGGAGAAACAAAACTGCAAAAGAAAATCAACGAACCACTATCCAGAACTTCAGAGACTCTATATCAACCACCTAGAACTAAGCCAGACTAATCTCTCCCCATCCTGAAGCTCAGGGACATTTGCGGAAGAGGGGGCGGTAAGAGTATAAGAGCAAAAGGATGGGAGGAGCAATGATTTACAAGATACTCCACACAAGTTAGGGCCGAAGCAATCATAATTGGACTTTGCATGCCCGGCGCAATGTCCAACACACTATTGACCTCACAAAGTCTAGCATCTGCTAAAGGCACCAAGATCCTTGGAGGCAAGGGATTGACAGCCACAGTAGTGTTCCTATGCTTAAGGGGAACACAGGAAAGGGTTCAGGGAAATGCCACTGGGTCCTTGTACGTCATCGGGGAGGAGGGCCCAGAGGAGAGTCAGGCATGCACAAGAAAGGACTCTGGGAATTGGGGCGGGAGGCACGGGGGGATGGGGCGGCAGGGGTGAGGGGAGGGAGAGCAGGGTGTTCGGGGGGAGGAGGAGGGAGGGAGGGAACTGGTGTACCTATTAAGTTTGTATGAGCTGAAATAATAATAAAAAATGTATTAAAATACTACCTCTCTTAATTGCAGTTTTTTCCTTTCTTCTTCTTTAGAAAAAAACAGATGCAACTTTTTAATTGGTATGTTTGTTCATATCTAGCTCATAAACTATAATGGCTTCTTACTATATTACACGAGCGAATAGATGACAAAGCCCACAGTACTTTAGATGGGGAATCTTTTCTTTCTCATTTGTGAACCATTTGGCATTGTTTGCCACTTACTATCTTTTGACATTCTCTCTTCCCTCCAATTCTTTCTGAATTATCTGATTCTCTTCTTGCTTCTAATCCTCTCATTATTCTATATCTCCAAAAGTAGCATTACTTCGACATTTCCCTTTCACCCTTGGCTGATAGATTTCATTTCCTGATATTATATCTATTTTCATGATCTTATCAGCCATCTATTACAGATGGCTTCTTAAATTGCATATTTAGTTTTGAATATTCCCTTAAATCCAATTCACCTACATTACTGCTAGATAGTGTAATCTTACATGCTATTACTGATAATTCAGTATCTTAAGGATGGAGTACCTCCTTTTACTTTCAAATTTATTTCACACTGTCTCCTGGTCTCCCTTTGTTGATTTCACTCTCAAAACTCCAGTCTGGAAAGTCAACTTTCACCCTACATTTCTCTCCCTCCATGGTCTTCTTTATATTTAAATCTATCTCATCAGTCTCTAAGATATGGTGATTTCAATTGTAAATTACAATGTCGTAGGTGTATTTATGTTTATCACCACACTGGATACTCTTTGTATAATGCTTTTAGATTTATTTTCTGAAACTTGCTACTCATCTGACTATGAGCAAAAGCTTTCAACATCATCATCATCAAGGTCTAACACACAAATCTGTCTCAGTATCTCCACCAAGCACTTATGTCTTTTAACTTATGCTTCAACCTGAATATGCATTCTGCACAGACATTTTGTTCAATTTTGGTTCAATAACTTTGGCTGTTCCCCTCTAGCCACAACGTATCTTCAATGCCTATTCTACCATTCCAACCTCACAAGAGGAGCTCAATTCATTATTTATATTCTGTATAAGAATTCACTGGCAATCCAGAATCTGTTTTATGAGTCTTAATGTAGTAAATAATTTGACCTCTGTAAATACTCACATTTTTAAATTGTCCTAAATATGCATGGTTCAGAGCTTCAAACTGATTCTATAAACTGTTTAGTTTTTAGGAATTATGAATTTTTTCTTTTTAGTGCAGCCATAATATTATTTACATTTGAGAAATAGTTGGTTTCTTGCATATAAGCAAAATAAATGCTTAATGTAAGTTTTTTATGTCATTAGTACACATACACATGCTTTGAAAGATCATTGACAATGGATGTGCTTTGTGATAATTTCTCATGAATTGTTTATATTAAATTTAGTCACTCAATAAAATGAAAACAAATAAAGATCAGTTTATCACTTTCATTATTTTGGCAGTGGATCAAATCCTAACCAGACAATGAGCAAACACAGACACTGATCTAGACTCTGGTCCTCTACTTCCTGACAGCCATCTCTAGCCAGGTTCCATTCATGTTTTGCTTCCAAAGAAAGCTTGCTTCCAAGCAATTATCAAGGTTCTTCTATTTCATCATATTTAGAGAAGGTAAAGAAATAAAAACATCAATATTGAAAGAAATGCCATGTGAAACTTCAGTAGCCATGAACACCAAGTGAAATGGTCATATTATCTGATGACATATATATCATCATATATTACATATATATATGTATATGCTGGATAATGGCTTTTTAATTAACTTGGTACAATGTGCACAGCAATACTTTCCATTTTACATCACCAATTTTATTTTACCCCCATCATTCTGTTAACTCTACAGAGGAAAAAATGTATTTTATGCATTTCTGAACCTTTAGAACCCAGTAGTTTTGTGCATGTAGTTTTGATTTACAACATTGCTTTATTATTTTTTCTCAGTGTATAAGAGGAGAATCCTTCTTTAGAACAGAGAATTGAAAACAGCGCCAATTGATATAGATGAGACTAGGAAATATGCAGGGTTGGTAGAAATAGATGAATTTATGGAGGAATAGGAAGAGCCATCTCATATCCCTTCTACTTGATGTATTTAGTTAGTAGCTGTAAAGAAACACATGTAGAGTTCTGAGACAAAGACCAAAGCCATGCTATCTTGTACCTCTTAAGAAGCAGATGCATGACCTGAAAATGTCAATCATTAATAATTCTCAGTCCAAGAGCAGTTGCCATTTCCTAATGCATACAAGATCTACCAGTCAAGGAAAAATGGACAAGGGAACTGCTCACTCATTTAAAAATATCAACTCCACTTTCTTCTTCCTTCTCAAAAATATTTTTTTAGTAACCATGATAAAGACTTATGCAGAGCTAAGTAGGTATCAGAATATATAGGAAAATCACCATGGCAACAGGTGACCACCAGTGTAATATTGGCATGAGTATCAAGGAGACAACCAATATCTTTCTGACTGGATTCAAGATCTGCTTGTCACAATGTTACACATCCTTGTTACTGGAAACTAGAACAAGAACCTAAGAAAAGGGAAGGATAAAGATCAATAGGGAAGACATCCAATAACCTATAGGTAGGAAGACTAT
This sequence comes from Typhlomys cinereus, assembly GCA_023101885.1. Lineage (NCBI taxonomy): Eukaryota > Metazoa > Chordata > Mammalia > Rodentia > Platacanthomyidae > Typhlomys > Typhlomys cinereus. The sequence continues at coordinate 52,269 of JALPQD010000227.1, forward strand.
AGGTAGGAAGACAGTACCCCAACCTGTTCTGTAACTGTTATTATACCCATAGAATGTGCACTTATTGTGGAAAACTTTGGGTCTAAAACTGTATGGGTGAAGGGAAATGCACAAATCAGTAGGGTGGCCTGACGAGTGGTACTTGATATACTATGGAGCCCTGAGACTCCACAGGAGTTGACAAGCCAGAGTGAACCCTGGGGTCCACAGTACACACAGATGGCAGGGTGGGAGGGAGTGGGAGCGAACACTGAAAGGAAGGGAGGGAATGGAAGGCAGGAGGGAGAGAGGGAAACTTGGATGAATGCTTATTATGCTTGTAAAAGCAGAAAAATAAATAAAAGATGCATAGTAAAGGCTTTGCATGATCACATCACTTAATTTTCATGAATATTACATATAATAACTACTATCATTACTATTTTTACCAAAAAGAAAACTGAGACAATAATAATTTATATTTCTGGTCTCATACCTAAACATTTTTTAAGGGTAAAAATAAAGGGCTGGAGAGGTGGCTCAGGGGTTAAGACTCTGCCTTGCAGACGGAAGGTCCCGAATTCTGATCCTAGGCCCACGTACAGACGCCAGGCGGAAGCGGGGCGGCCTGCGCTTCTGGTCCTGGTAGGGCGGAGCCTGTGAATCCCGGGGCAGAGTAAACAAGGAGGAGGTGGAGGCGCCCATGGTGGTTCCCGAACTCGTCTGTGATTCTACACACACACACACACACGCACGCACACACACACACACACACACACACGCATACACGCACTATTGAATAAATAATAAATAATAATAAAACAATTTAAAAAAAGGATAAAAATAAAAACAGAAGGCCCTTAAGAGATATGCTTTCAATTACTGCCATTTCATAGGATATGCTGATGAAGTCTATAATTTGAGGTGTGCCATAATTGTGCTGTTTCTTTGCTATGTTACATTACCTGAGAGAAATAATCTAAATTTAATTTGAAAGAATGAAAGTTATATTTTGGTTCAGTTTCAGGGTGTTATGGATCTGGAGGTCATTACTTGAATTAAGCTGATCAACATGCCAGAGAATCTGGATTCCAGTTAGAGGTGACAGCCTTGAGGAGCAGAGGTACAGAGTTTTTAAAGGCCAAATTTAGAAATTGGTGGACATTTTGTCTAGCCACCGAGTTAGTAACAACAATTTTTCACATACTCCATATCCTTAACAAAAAACAGTATTCTGGTATAAACATTGTATGTAGTGATAGTCTAGCACAAGCACTGTGTTCTTGGACTAAAGATAGAAAAATCTGAGTCACATTAGATACAGAAACTCAATCACATTGTGTCTGTATTTCAGAGTCACCTGGTAACAGCAATCCTGGCATGTACAGTGCAACCTTGAGAGAAAGCTACAGTTAGTACAGAAGCTAAGATTAGAAGTTATCTTGCAAGCAGCACATTCCTGATATCCTGTTAACTAGCTGGTGGCCAATTTTAACTCTAACTTAACTACTACAAGAGGTTTCAAACACATGTCAACAGACTCCATCCATCTTTGCTGAATCTGAGGAAGGACAGAGCATCATAGAGGAGGGAGTATAGGAAAGAGGAAGTAATGGAGACATCATATAGCCTTCAAATTCACACCCCCAGTGAGTGCTTCCTCCAACTATGTCCATCCCAATTGTCCATTCAGTCACGGCCTCATCTACTGATCCGATCATTTCCCAATAACATTACCAGCTGGGGAACAGCCTTTCAATTCATGAGCCTTTGGATATGTTGTAAATCCATACAATAAAAATTGTTTATAAGATCTGCTAAGTTAAGCAGTGCATTATATTTAGCCAGCATTTTTAGTATGCTAATAGTGATGCTCACAAGCAGACTATGTTATGAATATTTTAGGAAAGAATTGAATAATGAGGTAGGAAGCATTTGAAAATTGATTTAAAGCACAATGCAAGTGTCAGCTAAGGACGGACAAACGATTTTATCTGAGAAATAGGTATAGTCACATTTTCAAACTTAGAAAAGAGTGAAGCAAAGAGTGACGATGTATTTCCCATTTGTGCTAAGAATAAACTTTGCAGCTAGCCAGCACCAGAGTAGAAAGTGGTTAATAAAAAGGGTGGAGGAATTAAATTTTGATTTTAAAAAGAAACCCTGACAGTAATGCTTACAAGATTAAGAACAAACAGATAGATCAAGTTAAACACTCTGGGTCTGGAAAAATTATTAATATTTGGGATCAGGAAGAATGATCATTTTCTTACTCAAGTAAGGGTCTGTCTAGCTTGGAGGACACTGATTAACGATTACGCTCTTCCTTCAGGTCTCCATGCCTTCAATCCAGTGTCTTTATTTGGTTCTTGAGAATGCTATCTACATAATTCCTCATGGGTGAAGCATGTATGTTGCTGGTCAGTATTTTCTTCAGGCTTCCTCTGTGAGCACAACGGGGCCTGAATAAAGCAAATGAGGTGCTGAGATCAGGGAAGCTAAAATTGCCTTCATGTGATGCTGAGGGCAAAGTTTTGAAACCTAATAACCCCTGTGCTGTAGTCCAGACCTGGCTTTAGCACTGAGAAACATTTCCCAAGTTGTTTGTCATGGGGCGATTAAAGTGATTCTGAAATGATATGTGTGTCTCCATGACTGGATAAATAAGGGAATAAAGGGCGTTGATCAATTTTCACAAGACTTCAGGTAAAATGGCATTGAGAATTGTTGTGCTTCAGGAGATCTGAACCCTGACTTAGACTTTTGGAAGACTTTTTGGATGGAGGAAGACTTGGTGGCAATCCAGCCTGAACCACCCTTGGGCCACCTCTGTAGTGCTTCAATAGATTCTGTATTGACATGCCACCCCACATAGTCCCTCAAAGCACGTGTATCCAGCTCAATTAGTTTGCCTAGTTTTATGCTTAATCTTCTTCCACTTCAGAGGTGGGGAAGCAGCAAAGACCATATTTTATTTTATTTTATTTTTTTAAAGGTTTCTTAATTTATTTGATTTTTTTAACATTTATTATTATTATTTCCGCTCATACAAACATAATAGGTACACCGGTTCCCTTCCTCCCTCCTCCTCCCCCCGGCCCCCCTGCTCCCCCTCCCCTCACCCTTCCCTCCCCACCCCCCAGTGCCTCCCCTCTAATCCCCGGAGAATACTTTAATATGCATCCCTGACTCTCCTCTGGGCCCTCCTCTCCGATGACGTACAAGGATCCAGTGGCATTTCCCTGAACCCTTTCCTGTGTTCCTCTTAAGCATAGGAACACTACTGTGGCTGTCAATTCCTTGCCTCCAAGGATCTTGGTGCCTTTAGCAAATGCTAGACTTTGTGGGGTCAATAGTGTGTGGGACATTGCGCAGGGCATGCAAAGTCCAATTATTGCTTCAGCCCTAACTTGTGTGGAGTATCTTGCATATCATTACTCCTTCCATCCTTGTGCTCTTACAGAAAGACCATATATATTTTAATATATTGCTTGTGCCAATCTCTGTCTCTCTGTCATATTTTACTTTTCTTCAGAATACAAATAAAGATGAAGGAAAGTCATTGAGTACTTGCTGTTTTATCCACTTTCTGCCGGGTTAATGTTCTCTGCAGCATCCTGCCTAGAATGCATATCTTGCTGGCATGGACTAGGCACTTTACAAACATTAAAGGATAAAAATATGAGGAGCACCCTTTTCTTAAATGAATGACAGTCATGAGTACCACTATGACAGCACAAGAATCACTAATGAATGGTAATAGAAGGAGAAATGACATATTTCAGAATACAGTTCCCCACATAGATCTCTCTAAATCAATAGTTCTCCAGCAAGGCTGGTTTTGCCAGAAAGAGAGCACTGTGTGATGTCTGTGGATATATTTGTGATCATTGTAATAGGCATGACTTTTTTTGAATGTTTTCATTTTGGGGATCTTATGTGCTGAGATTTTTTTTATTATATTGTACTTCCGCTTATACAAACTCAACCGGTACACTGGTCCCCTCCCTTCCACCACCTGCCCCCCCGACCCCCCTGCTTCCCCCCTCCTTCCCAATCCCCCACTGCCTCCCCCCAGTGGCTCCCCCCCAATCCCCAGAGCATTCCTTAATGTGCATGCCAAACTCTCCTCTGGGTCCTCCTCTCTGGTGAGGTGCAGGGACCCAGGGGCATTTCCCAGAATCCTTTCCTGTGTTCCCCTTAAGCATAGGAACACTACTGTGGCTGTCAATCCCTTGCCTCCAAGGATCCTAATGCTTTTAGTCCATGCTAGACTTTGTGGGGTCAATAATGTGTTGGACATAACACAGGTCATGCAAAGTCCTATTATGATTGCTTCGGCCCTAACTTGTGTGGAGTTTCTTGCATATCATTGCTCCTCCCATCCTTGTGCTCTTACAATCTTACTGCCCCCTCTTCTGCAAATTTCCCTGAGCTTCAGGATGGGGAGAGATTAGGCTGCCTTAGTTCCTAGTGGTTGATATAGAGTCTCTGATGTTCTGAATTATGGTTTGCTGAGGTATTATAAAGGGTATATAAGTTCCAGTAGGAATTACCTACTTCAAAAGATAAGTAAGGGACCTATAATTTCACATTTTTAATATTTAATATGCATTGTCAGACACAGCTGATTTGTGGATTCTCAAAATGTCAACTTATCCTTTGAACATTTATTGTATTTCTCTGTGATTAAGTCACATGAAAAGAATTATTAGGCATATGGAACTTTCAATTAAAGCATTCGGTATGATTTGCACCAATGGGTATGATTCTTGTTGATTGGGAATACTTAAAATGAGCTTTAGGGAGCACCATTTAGGGAGCACCACTGTGCCTTCCTATTACCGGCAAGAATCAGTCCAGTTACAACCCTCAGAATTTAGCCAAGTCTGACAGGCTGGTGGGCTGCATTGTCAAGGCATCTCCCTACACAATTACAGCATGTAGGCGTTTTTAATGTTCCACAAAGAAGTATTGTAGCAGATAACTGCTTCTGGGATCCCTGCTGTCAGAGAAAATAAGCAACTTATAGCTTTGTTCCATTCTGCTATGGAGTTTGTGAATGGGGCCCGTTGGGGCGGTTTCCAGGTGCCTTTCTCTCTGGTAAATGGTGCAACTATCTTTCTACTTTTTTTTAGGTCATGTCATATCGATGGACATGTAAGAGAAATCTTTTTCACCCCTCAATGAAAACCTTAAAGTTACCCTTTTTTGTATGTGAACAGCCTGTGAACTATTTTTTTCTTTTGGAATAAAACATCTTTTTTCGTATGGGCGTACAACTTAGTACACTGAAGATGTCTCTTTATCAGCAGCCTAGCAGGCTTAGTCTCTCTTCACTCTAGTGTGGTTGTCTCCTCCGTCCTTCTTCCATCATACCCGTTCATTTAATTTACAACCTCAGCCTCTTCATTGATTCAAGCTAGGGAGGAGTTGTACGTTTACCTATAATAACCAGTCACCTTATTCTTGTTCCTTCTTGTTGCCCATATTTCTCTCTGCTAACCCTCTCTGCTTCAGTTTAATATTGAAGACCTATTTCTCAAATCGTACTTGACTCTCGATTAGTCTGTCTTCCACTTTTGCTTCTCAGCTTTCTCCTGATCCACCTTCCTAAGTGCATTTTTCCCCCTTGAAACCACCTCTGATTCTGTCTTCTGATACATGCAACCCACAAATGGCCTCCTACCACCAATGGAGCAAAATTCAAAGTACTGTCTGATAATTAAAAGCCTTCACATCCTGAGCCCTACCACCCCTGCTAAATGAAATTGTACAGCTCACCTTGATAAAGTTCTTTCTTCCATAGATCTGGTTTTTGTTGCAGACTTTCTTTTGCAGGAAGCATACATCTTTTATCTCCTACATTAAGCAAAACTCTTATGTTACTGAGAGATAAATCTTAAATTGCAAAACATGTAAAAATTGTCCTTGACAATCTATATACAAAAGTTCTAAAAATATTTGAATTCAGTAAGTTTATTTGAATTTTCCCAGAATCAATACTGGTGTGGGTGGAGAGGTAGAAAATAGACAGGAACATCCAAGGAGAAGGTTGCCTAAAATGCAGCCACAATAAAGGCCTCCTGAGCTCCAACAAGATCTAGAGTTACCATGATCTTCCCAGTTGTCTTGGGTTGGTATTATACCTTAATACTGACAAATGACTGTGTAGATTTCCTAAGAGGAGCACAGTGAGGCCAGGCCAAGGGAAAATTGTGGGAATGAATTTCCACAGAACTGGGGGTAACTCAGATTTTTTTCAGTTGATCAAATGAGACTTTGAAGTATTTTATTTCATTTTTTATATTTAAAAAGTGAGAATGGATCAGACTATGTGCCCTTCTTTAGTTTAGAACATGCTATATAGACCGAGCTGGCCTCACACTTGCTCTCCTACTGTCTCTATATCCCACTACCCTATGTATATTTTGGATTTTGAGTTTTTAAAGCAGCAGTTGGGAAAATCTGAACAGAGAAGTCCTAGTGTCTTTCAGAAAAGATGTGTATGCTTCCTGCTCAGATCACTGCTAAAGAACTTGCAAACTGACTATTTCCATCTTCTGCTTATTACACTAGGGTAATGTTCTTCAAGGAGGTTTGTTTGGGAGTTCAGTTCATGGATAAGGGGATGGCGAAATATGCAGTTCCTTGTAGTTTTAAAAGTAAGTCATGCTACATTTTTCTGATTAAATATGATAAGGCAGCTACTTTTAAGCAGTCAATGCTATTGATCTGCATGTTCAATTTTTAATTTTAAATGAGATTGGCCTTTATTTCTCCATAATTAAAATAATGTGATTATCATTCAACAAAACATTCAATGGACAATATTTATGCTTCTCATTAATAAAGAATGTACCTTTTAAATAAAATCAATAGCATGTCACTGTGTACTATATAAGCGAGCAAAACCACATCATATGACACTTCTGACAAATGAATGGAAAATAATAGAAAATTAAAATGATTTCTTTCCCATGGCTCGGTTTTAGAGAGAGCAACATTAATATTCACTTTATTGCCAAGGAACTTAGATTGTTTTTATTTATGGAAGAAAACACGATTCCAGAATCAGAGACACACACTAAAGAAAAAAGCTGTGACCTTTGTAAGTAGCTCATTTAGCCTGTGGTAAAAGATAATTAGTTCCTCATTACGAATGAAGCTACTGGGACAAGGTGGAGGGCATTTTCATAACAATATTCTTAGAGTAGCATGTGATTGCTCATTCATGCTTTGTACTCCTCATCATGGTTTACTGATGCCAACATCAAAATTTCATTTTGAACATTGTCTGCCTTCTCTTTGTTTAACTTGAGTCTCAAAAATTCTCAAAAATTCTAGATGTTTTATTCTTAATCATTACTTGTCTTAGTCTTTCAAACGCAAGATTACAATAAAGAAAAAGCAAACTTTTTCTCACAATTAAAGGTACATTAAAATTTAGCAGGCAGCAGTTACTACTATTTGCAAAGAAAACATTCGACTTGGGCCAAAGTTTTATGTAATTATGAGTTAATAAAATATTCATAACCTGAAGCACTGAAGTATCTAGAAAAATCAAGAGTCTTAATTCATTTTCTGTTCTTAATAACTCAGGACTATTGACCAGGCAAATTATATAGAAGTGGTTTTGATTTCACAGTTCTGGAGCAAAGTATAGGGACTATACTTGGAAATAATCTTGTTACTGACAGATTCCCTAGATATTACAAGATATCACATGAAATCTAGTCAAACTGCCTTTTCTATAGTAGAAGATTTGCTCTGAAGATAACCCATCATATCACTAATCCTCTAATAACATAAGTGGGTCAAACCACTTAAAGAGTAAAACCTCAGTTATTTCCTAAGAGTCCTCCTGGGTTTCACCTCTCCTCTTATACTGAATATTGATGTCAGCATGAATTTTAGAAGATACAAACCATATTCAAGTAATAGCACCAAGAAGTTTTGGATTAACCAGAAATGGGAAAAAGTGAGAGAAGATTTTTCTCTTGGATTTAACTGAGGGAGATTGATCTTGATTACCATCTTGACATTTTGGTTTTGTACTCTGGTTTCCAGAATTATGACAGTTTGATTTTTAAGTCCTAGGGAACTAATATTGACTTGATGCTTCCTAAATTGTTACTTTACAACATGCATTAAATTCTCATCATTCAAGATCACCTCTGAGTTCTAGATGCTTAGATATAAATTTCCCCATTGTTGACAACTTTCAATAATAATGTATCCCAGAGATCCACTGTCACCTTCTGGGCTCCCTCTTAGTGCCCAAAGGAATTATAGCAAAATATAAATTAACTAATACAAGGAGCAGAACTTGGTTGTCTTACAAAAAAGTTCTCCACCTCCTCCTAATTGTTCAAGGCAGCTGATCCAGATATTTTTCTTATACAACTGTCTTTTGTTGACCATCTTATTGTAGGAGAATTATGTGCACTGACCGCTGATACCAAAATGGACCAAGTAGGTATGATGCAGTGATTGTCAGTCACAGCATGGATTCACAAAGTACACTATTGATGTTTCTATATTTGGTACTAACTGTAGAGCTCCCAAAAGGAACACAACTTAATTAACATGCAGAAACTCAGTAGAGCATAGACTCCCTCCCACCCAACCCCTTAATCTTTCTTTTGTACCTGCTGGTTTTGTCTTTGTGTCCTGGGGGAACTTTCCCCTTCCCATTGACCCTGCAAAGCATGCTCTTCTTTCCTTCCAGGGATCTGTAGATGACCACTGTCTCTATCATTCTGTATGTTTTGTTGTGATGCCTCCTTACACCTCACTGGCACACTGGACACTTTCTTCCTAGCCAGTCCTTTTGTAAGTGTAGTGATCTTAATGGAAACATACTAGGTAGGACTCTAATCAGAGGCACTAAGGTATCCCCTAGTTCAAACAAGTCTTTTGTTTGACAACCAGTCACAGGTCAGATGCTTAGACATTTTGTCTACTTCCAGAATGTGAATAGCATGCTCAACACTTTTTTTAGTTAGGGAAAAGATAGAAGTTATAATCAGTTTCTAGAAGAAAAAAAAAGATGAGACTAAATTAAACAGAAAATACAAAGATGCTGTGTGCTTAAAGATGAGAAATTTAAAACTCTAAGACATTATGGATAAACTGATTTCTAGTACTTTGGTTCTTAGTATTCCCATCCCCTTGTTGGACAGGAGGAGAGTGTACCTGTGACTAAAACAGAAACATAATTAATGTTTGAAAAAATGCACTTGCACTTATTTTGAAATACTTTCTCATTAAAACTTTTGTGAGGTTAATTATATGTAACTGTATTCAGAAGATGTGACTGTTGAATGGATATTATAATCTGGAAATCAGTCACTTGGGAGGCAGGACTTTAGGCATGCCTAAGAGGTATTTTTGAAGTTAATGTTGGTTTTTGGGAATGCCTATGATGAACATTCTTGATTGCATAATTGATGTGATAAGACCTTTCCAATCATGGACAGGACACTTTCCTTGGTAGATGGTCTGGGATTGTATAGGAGTGAGGAGAACCGAGGACAGACTAGCAAGTAAACAAGTATGCATGCATTCATTCATTGCTTTCTACTTTTGCTGAAGATGTGATGTGACAAGGTTCCTCAGCTTTTGCTATGTTTCACCTATCATGCCAGAGTGTCACCTGGAATTGTCACCCCTTCACCTTTAATTGTTTGAGTTAGATATTTATTGCATCAGCATGCTATGAAAGCTATAATGTTAACATTGTAGCTGACCTTTTCTACAAACTATACTTTCACTTTCAGCACACTTAATCATGGTTAATAATTTCAAATGAAGTCAGCACCCAAGGTAAAAGACAAAGGTGGAACTTAAACACTTACTTTCTAGCTCTGAGTTCAATTTTTATGACAAACATACTATAAGTTAAGCAATCATATACTTAATTGCTAAAATGCACCAATTTTAGAGCAAAGGGAACAGCGTTCATAAATATACTGAGATCACAGGTGCAATTCAGGTGCAAAGTAGAACATAAAATGTAAGTCAAGGGTCTGGGATATTATCATATTCCTTTTCATCTGAATGTTATAGCTGTTCTGCCCAATAGATAAAATTAACTGATGCAATTGTGAGTGAGAGTGTAAGAAATGTTAAGGTAACAGTCACACTTGACACTGGGGAAGGAGCAACAATGTGTGAAAAGATGTAGACTACCACAGGTGGCCACAGTTTATGTAATATTCCCTGAGACATCAGGCTTAAGGGTGTGGTCTGTAGTTGGGGGTCAATTCATATATGGCCCTCTTAGCTGTGATGGATTTTGTGAAATGCTTGCTCTCTCCATCCAATACAAATGGGCTTATTGGAGTTTTCAATCATAGATCCTTCATGCAAACCTCTTTTAGAGAGCTCAGTTCTTTAATTTTCGTGAATATAATTCCACTTTCTCAGTCAAATATATATTCCATCATTTACTGACGTTTGTCACAGAGTGATAGGGTGCTTTCCAGTAAGGAAACTGGATAGAGAATGAATACAATGGACAGCAGAAGGGTCCAGAAGCAATCAGTCTCACTTTGCTCAATTGGAAACAAATACTCAGCAGAAACTACAATAGAGAAAAACATGAGTCATGTCAGCTTAAAACTGCTCATGTATATTTGCTATCTTTTACTTTAATAATAAAATTATTAATGAATACATAACAACAAACATATACACTGTTAAGTATGTAATGCTTTAGTATCTCTTCCAGTGTATGGACACTAAGAATCCAACTGTGCTACCACATCTCTAATGTGGTCTTCCTTAGAATCTGCTTTATAAGATAAAAGCTGTAATGAGAATGCACTGTGTGTTGGGGGAAAGAAACTCAACACTTCATCATAATCGATACTCAAAGTTGTGTGTCCAAGATGCCTGAGTTGTTCCTCCTCAAAATATGCCCTTACTCTATCTGAAAAACACAAACTAGCATGACTTTTATCCCATGTCTAGCATGATCCCAGGCAAAGATCCTACTTTCCGTAAGACTTGAAAATTTCAATGAATAAGCTCTGTCCTTTCTCACTTCAATACAGATCAGACACTACAGAAGTTTCCCTGAGTAAGCACTTAACACAACTATTCTTCAACTGAAGGCTGGGATCATTTTGTTCTTGGAAGCTGCCAGCAAGCACTGTGCATGTCAGTGACCTTACCCTTACAGCAACTCTCTGAGTTTTAGGTTCTTCATGTCCATATTTTACAGAGGAATGCACAATGAGTAGGTAGTAGAGCTAAGATTTGAATCCTGATTGTCTGAATCTAACGCCAGTATAACTGAACTTATTTTCTCATAATGATTTAAAGAAGTAGGTCATTGACTTCATTTTGGATCAGTTTCAACATATAGAATGAATGAAGCACTTTAGAAAGTTAAAAATATAGCACTTGTAATGCTATACCATTGACGCATATGAATCAATTATTTTTCTACTCATTCTCTTTGTAGTCTCGTCTCCAGATAAAGGAGTAAGGACAAACAAACTGACATTTCCAATAGTTGACTGAAAGGTACCTTCATTTCTAAAGATTTTTTTTGTCCTTTGAAAAATAACCATTGCTCTACTTTCCACTAAATGGCCACAACATTTTGGTATGCATTTCAACTTGAAATCATGTCTGGGGAATGACTTTACAAATTTACTAATGACACTTCTGTACAGTAACCAGCAGAGGACAAATGAATAAGCTAAGAAATGAAGGACTCCTCAGAATTTTGAAAGACATTATCTCAGGGGAATAATTGGAAAGGGAATATTCAAGGCTATATATAACATTGCTCTTATGGTTACTGCATCTGATTTGACTTAAAATAAAATACTAGTATTTCAGAGAGACTTGAAGCTCTTTCTAACTTTGCTTGGTTTTAATCCAGGCTTTGTGTATTAACAGCCCAGAAGAATGTAGAAGAACCCACAAATGTTTCCACAATTATAGTCTCTAGATCTTAGATCTAGAAAATAAATTATGTCAAATGAGTTCTAATGACTCTGGGTAACTGAATTATTATTCAGCTTAATAACATTACTGGTGGTCCTTTAACACAGGTATTCAAAAAGAGTAAATGGCTTTCATTCTGGAAGATTCTATATGGTAGTTAAATGTAGCACAGTCAAAGGGTCTTTCCAATTCTGAAATTCATGCTGCTGATAAAGCAATATATTTTGACAGATCAAAAATCGACATTCAAATCTTTAGGACTGTGGCATTCCACAATCTCTACCTTGACATACCTTCTTTCATCATTCCCCTTCTGTCTAAGACTTTTAGCACTGTTCTGAATAGGTGTGGTAAGGTATATATACTGTATGTGACTATTCACTGCTCAGCCCTGAATAATGTATACAAGTCAATCCAAACCCTGGGCCCACAGAGCATCATGGAAGAGGGGCTGTTGAGACTGTAAGAGCCAGAACATGGGAAGAGGTGTGGTCAGACAATATCTTCTGGACGTGACAGGTTGTCTGCATCCATAAACTCACTGCAGTTTTGTTTAACTTCACAAGAGTTGCACAAGATTGAGCCTGTCACCCTTTCATCATGAGAGGGAAAGACTTCAAGAAGTACCACACTTCACGCAGAGACTAATGGGGGTTAATACTAGATGGGAGAGAGAGAGAAGAAAGTTACTTTTCCAATTTATGTCCAATTTTATACATCATCCTTGCTCCAACAAACATCTAGACACTTGCCATTAACAATAAATGCAAAAGGATTTATTGGGCCACGCACATACAACGAACATGAGAAAAAGTGGAGAAAAGCGAAGTTTGTAGTGGGAAAATGTAGGTGTTTGGGATTGTGCAATAAGGGGCAAAAATGACACAAATTTAGTATATTCATGTATAAATCCATAAAATATAAATTAATTAAAATAATTTATACTTTATTGCATAAAACACATATTCTAGTACTAGAAATAAGTAATTGGATGAAGATGAACTTTAATGTATTTTACCAGATGAAGAGAGTTGTCATACATCCTAATCTACCTGGAGATTTACCATAGCATATCATTGCACTTATGATGTCTCTCACATTGAAGAGGAGACTTCAGACCAAACTACATCGTCAGGAAAACAGGAATATTTGACATTCAGGGAACCAATTGCATTTATTAACAGGTGGTAGGAGTCATAATTATAGACTTTAAGATAGCAATATTTGTCTTTTATTATATTCAGTTCTAAACTTGTGGAGACAGAATAATCACAGCGTAAATTATTTAATTGTGGGATAATATTTCTAGTTTGAATAACACTGGATGCGATAGCTCTTGAGAAGATTTCACCCTGTAACTTGATTGACCACTTTTATGTCTTCTTTTTAAATGAAGTCATCCTCACAAGGAACTGACTTACTAGGTAAATGTAAAACAGAAACTTTATAGAATTAGTGTAAAAATGCCCCGAATTTTCCCCAAATGTTTGAAATTTATGGATAAATAATGCACATGTTTATGACAGTCTAAAGTACCAATTGACTAGAAACAATGGGTTATTTTTCAAATCATGTCAGTCATGGTTTGAATGTAAGTTGTTCCCCCCAGATTCATGTGTTTGCATCTTCAGCTGAAGTTTGGGAAGACTTTGGCACCTTCTGGAGGTGGCACCCTGTTGAAAGAAGGCATGTCAGAGCGGATGGGCCTTGAGGTTTTCTCATGCAGTTTGTTCTCTTGCTTTCTCTGCTTCCATGCCACTCACCTTCAGGGTTAAATGACTTACAAAGGCATGAAGAAAAGATTTCTTAGAACATTGCAATTTCACTCACCTCTATCCCCTCTGGAACCATAATCCAAATAGATCTTCCTTTTTCCCTTTAAGTTGTTCATGATTATTGTCTCACAGAAACAGAGAAGATAATGCAGCAATGTCTTAGCAGATGATAATTTGAAAAAAAAATCATTTTTTTTTTTGTCGCTGGCTCACTCAAGCTAATGTTTGCACTACTTTTCCATTATTGTCTTTCAGTACAGCTAATAGCTTTGTTTTTTCTTCTCTGCTTCATGGAAAAAGATTTAGATAAATAATTATATCCCCAATATAGAGAAAACATGATTGCATCAGCTATTTCTTATCCCTGTGTATAATTTAAGGCACTGATATTATTTTAAGCTCCTCTTCCATTTTTAGTTCTTATTGCTCCCCAAAATAGATTCAAAATAAGGGAGCGTTGTAGTGAACTTTCCTTACGTTGCTGTGCGATAATGCTCATTATTAAAGGGGAGGAAGGATGGATTTGATTGGCTTACGTTACCAAGAAAAATGATAGGCCATTTTGGCAGGAATCCCACAGCCGGTGGCATGGCTTAGAGGCAGAGGTAGCAGGCTAGTTCAGGTCAGAAGAGTCATTATAGAGTCAGAAAAAACAAAAAGCTAACTAGAAGTAGGGCTGGGCTACCAACCCTCAAGCCTCACCCCCAGTTACATGCCTTCTTCAAGCAAAGCTCCACCTCTTGAAAGTGCCATGAATTTCCCAAACATTAGCATCAACTGAGAATACAAACAGATGTGCATCTGGGAGAGGTTCGCATTCAACCTATTATAGGGAGTTATGCCAATATGGTCCTGCTCATATTTTCTGATATCTACTTTCAGGAAAATGAAGCTTAGGCTTTGGTGTGACCTCATCTAAAGAAAATCTTTCCTGCTATGCCTGGAAAAATAAATCAACATTTGGTTCCTCAGTAGCTGATGTGAGTTCCACAGTAACCAGGTTTTAGGATAGCATCTTAAAAATGTTATAACTGATTCTGTAAAGCACATAAAATAAATTGCAATGTTCTAAGAAATCTTTTCTTCATGCCTTTGTAAGTCATTTAACCCTGAAGGAATCCCCATTTTAAGAATCAAATAAATATGAAGAAGGTTTAGGAAATGTATGGCTCGGCATAATTAGAAGTTGAGATAATAGGCATATACTTTCATTCTTTTTTCAAGTGCAATTTATTCAGTAGGCTTTGGAGAGATAATTTGTATTTCTGGGCTATACATCTCTGGCCATATTTTTATCTTAAACGTATTTCTTTTCATCAAATCAGTAAGGATATGTTAAATATAGATATTGTGTGCTTACTTTAAGAATATACGCCATTTGGGGCTTATGAGTTTGCTCAGTTAGTGTTTTCTGCTTAGGCCTGATGACCTGAGTTCAACTCCTGGAACCTATAAAAAACAGGTCATCCCATCACTCCTATGGCAAGATGGAAGATGGGGACAGAAAAATGGCTCAGAAACTCACAGACTAATTAGTCTGAAGTACCCAAAGCATCAGAAACAACAAGATAAACACTGTTTCAGAGAGGTGAAAGAAGAGAATCAAGAACAGAAAATTGTCTTCTGACCTCCATGCATACACTGCCATGCATGTGTACACACACTTAAATAACAACAATGATCATATTATTATTAAAATAAAATACAGCCATTCAGTAGTGTAACAAAATTTCCATCCCAATCTCTTTTCCTAGGACAATTATAGATAAATACCCATTAGTAGTGTTTCAATATCATTGAGTCTACAGTTGCTTTTTTTGGATACATTAAAGGAAAAAAAATTCATTAGCTTACCTATCTAAGCTTTATTGAGGGATAATTCCATATAAACCTATACTACATGCTTAAATCTTGAGGGTTTTTTGGCAACACAATGTGAAATATGACTCATAGTTTGGCACAGTGAAGACAAGTTTGAGTTCTCAGAAACGTATGTAACAGCTGGTTTTGAGATAGTAGTAGAGTAACCTGAACAAATCGGATAATCTTTTGCCTACCATTTCCATAATATAAAAAAGAACATGTTTCAAAAATATTGCATTAAACTAGATAAAGATGTAATGTTGTAACGGCAATTGTATGACTTAAAATTTTCAATACATACTAGTGACTGCTGATTTTATTGGCACTCTTCTGTGAGTTATATCTGTATCTTCTCTTTACCATTTAGCATATGACTAAGACTGCTGAGATTCAGCCAACTACTGTTAGCTAAGAAATTATAAGAAGCAAATGAAATTACATCAACTCATGTGCTTCTAGGTTGCTATGGAGTAGGTTGGCATCTAACTCTTCAAGAATACTTCTTTCTCAGCAATACCCTGCTTAAATTTCCTGTTCGTGCTATCAGAAGGTCCCACTCTCCAGAGAGGACAAAAGTGACGGCATGAAAAAGCATGATTTGAAAATGAAGAGGGAGGTGTTTTTAAGAGCTCCATGCCTCCCTGAAAAACAGATGAGGACTAATGCTGACAAGGACCAAAAGCAAGATGCTTTCCTCAGTGATATATCCACAGACCTATGATGTCAAATTCGTGGAAGGCACAGTGGATTGCAGAAGTGAAAAGACTTGAAAATAGGAGGAAGTCTAGTAGTCTGGTAGGGAAGATGAAGGGTTGTAAAGGGAAAAGGAAGGGGGATAAGATTGAGGATTAAGGAATGAAAATATCATAAAGTCACTATATTTATGTATGTAACATAAAAAACAAGATCTTTTACTTACTGAGATCTTTTAACTGCATATGCCTGATGCTGAGAGGTTTTGTGATTGTGAGTAATTGTTCCATTCTCTTATCACTGTCACCTGCCTCACACAGCTTGTGCCCAACGATTTGTGATGACTCCCCACCTTCATTGTGCTCATCTGGCACTTTTAAATCTAGGACTCCTCATTTCATAATTTTCTTAAAAGACATCTACATTCATTTGCGACTTAATATGGTTAGCACTTTCATCCAATCTCATTTCAAAATATCCCACTTTTCTCTGCATGCAACTGAGCAGCTGAAAGGACTGAAGGAATCATTACTGAGAATCATTATTACCTGGAATGCTCATCATGTTCTTCTAATGTAATTGTGATAATTCTCTTTGGGTCTCTTCGAGTCTCTTGCCCACTTACCATGACTGTGTTGCTGGACATGACCTTTTTCCATATGATATAGAAAGTTTCTAGTAGTGAGCTATTTAAATTCCAGCATATATGCATGTATCTGCACTTGTTGTTCTCTTTCCATAACCTCTATTTCTTTCTCATCTTAGACATTCTACACTATTGTTTATCTTCAGTCTCTAGCTTTGCCTAGACTGTTTCTCATTATTTACATATCACTCTGGATTCTTCTATCTTATGATTACTAAAACAATTCCTTTCAGCTCACCTTTCTCTTCCTTCAGGGCCAGAAGAATCTACATAGTATCATCTGATCTCATTTCTCTATATCTTAATCTATTCCATCCTGATTTTGAAACCAGCACATTCACAGAAACAGAGATTGTTAAAACCATGTGTGGTTTCCATTTTCTAAAATCTATTAGATTTTGCCAGCCTTCTTTTTAAAGAGCACACAGCAGCAACCAATAGCTTTAAGCCAGTCCCAACACCGAGAACTACTTCTCATTTTTCGCACACCATTTCTCCTAGTTAGGTCCTTTATAGTATTTTTTTATCCCTCTGAATTACTGCTCTTTATGTATACTTTTTTTTTATTTTGGGAAACTCAAAATGCCCAAATGTAATCATGGCCCTCCCTTTTTAATAATTCTCATAGACTTAACAATTTCACTTAAGTGAGTACCTCTGTGTCTCCTTTGCCTCTTCATATTAGTGTCTCCTCTACATTTCCACCTCGACTATTCCTTCCTTTTCTTTCTTCAGGTCTTCCTATGCATCATGAAAAGCTCTCATCCCAGAACTTTCAGTGCAATAGTCTGTCTGGAAGCACTTTCTCTTCCCTTTAGTTAACTCCTGTCTGTGCTTCATATCTCTACATTAGCACTTTCTCTGGTTGTTCCTTACCACCTCAAACCTTGTATCTCTGCATAATCTGCCAATTTATATATACATGTTGATACTCTCATGAGAATGCATACTTTTCCTGTGAAACATTAACTACATGGTGAGATTTTATAACTTAAAATTACTTGAATTATCTTGTCTTCCATTGTATTACAAGCTCCATGAAGTCCAGAACTAGTAGCTTTGCTTACTATTTGCTTACTTCAGTACCAGAATGTCTGGTATATGCTCTGGTATCAATGAATTTATATCTTTATTGCTTCTATTCTCCAGCCAGAGAGGATGCCGCTGAGGAACCTTTTTTTCCCATTCAAAGTTTTTACAAAAATTTATACTTTTACTTGAATTAATCCAATCATTCAGCAACATAGATGCTTTTCTAAGTTGTCACAGGAAGAAACTGCAAATATTAAATGTAGACTATAATTAGAAGAGTGTTCATTGATCACTTAGTTGCAGAAAGTTTCCAGCTCTGTTGAAGTCCATCTTCTAACACATGTGACATTGTATCAAGTACTTTTCCAGCAGTGTGTTTGCAATTCCTCACAACCACAACACACAGACCCAAAAACTCATTGTGAATCCTGGTTCTGGGGCTTCAGTTCATGGTAAGAAGAAAGATCTGACAAAGTAGCTTACAGTTGTAGGAATATGTGGCAAAGACTGTTCAGATCCTAGAAGACCAGAAGAAAGCCTTTGGTAGCAAGCTGCCCTTTAGTAGCAAGCATTCAAATAACATGTCTTTACAGAAAATTCCATATCTAAACCCTAACAGGTCTCATAGAGTTGATATAATCACATCATGATAACTTCAAATTAATGACCATATTTCCATTTTCATGGGCTTGTCATTTATTTGGGCTATTTGTCTCCTTGATGCAAAGGTAAGACAGATGCTTTGGATATTTCTATATGTAAGAGAATATTTTTTTCAGTATTCTAACAGAAAACCCATTTAAAAAAATATACCAGAGCAGAGACAGATAATTTCAGTTTTAATTCAAAAAGTTGTAAGTGTTGAACAATGTTAACATGACATCTATCCAATGCTTAGTTTTCAAACTTTATCTATCAAACTCATTGTATTTGTGGAAAATGTAGTCTCAAGCTAACATCTTGTTGAAAGAGGGTTCCTTGCTCCCTTCTAATAGCATAGATAAAGCAAAGGTTTTATCATCAACTGTATCTGTCTTTCAGACAATTGTGTGAGCAACTCACACCAGCAGTGGGGTGTGAGGAAAGTCTGTCTCAAAAGACTCATGCATCTACTCTGGTAAATACTGCACTGTCTTCATCTGTAGGGGGCAAACTTTCCATGTATGGCTTCTAGTTTTTGCAGCACAATCAGTGGGAAGATTCATGTCATAAGCAACCACGCAAGTGCATTTTATATCTCTGAATTTAAATGCTCATTTTCACTTAATTCATAGATATGTAATGAACTGTCACAAAGCATAATACAATTTTCTAGATATAAAAGACATTGGGAAAGGGAAGAAAAGGTACGCTGAGCTGAAATTGATTATAGCTGGTTCATTTTTTAGGTTTATTAAAGACCAAATTAAACATAAAGTCAAGATGGAAATGGTTTGTTTATATATTTTTTTAACTTCAGGAGGTTGTTTTCATTGGTAACTCATTAAATCTTATGGAGTGAAAGAAATGATTCCTGCTGACAAACCGTTAGACTGGAAAGGTAATTTTACCCACTGTACACAATTTGTTTATTTACCAAAAGGAGAGTTTGACCTAAAATCTCTAAGGTCCCTCTGCCACTCAGATTCTGAAACCTGCGATTGGGGTTCTTTCCTCTTGTCTGTGAGCACGGAATTTTGATTATGATTATGAGAATTTGCCAGAGGTAGTCAGATTTAATTCATAATTATACTGACTGTAAGAGTATTGATTTTATCAAGCTTCACTTTCATGTGAGGATAGAAGCTATGGAGAATTCCTTTTGCAAAGACTACACATAGAAACCGAAATTCATGGTCATAACAAATTTCAGCAGTATGACTGATTTCCAAATTAGTGATTTGAGAACCCATAGCATTAATATAGATATTATGGATATAGATTTGTTATAGTTTCAGTACCTAAGTACTGCATGACTTGTTACATTATGGTGTCCTTACCAAAAGAAACATCAGAGATGAAGGATTTATTTTAATTCACACATTGAGGGTACAGACCATCATGTTGGGAAGGGCATAGAGACAGAAGTAGCTCAGACTAGGGTGGCAACAGCATGAGGCTGTTTGCTTACATGTCCATGGATTAGAAAGTAGGACCAGATAATTGTGGCATTTAACTGTTTTCCTAATTTCCTCCATTTTGTTCAATACAGGACTTCAATATGTGTGAGGATGCCAATCACATCCAGGGGAGATCTTCCCTCTTCAGTTAGTCATTTCTGGAATAACATCATAAACTTTCTAAGGGGTGTGTTTTCTAGACTGTTCCAAATTAGATTAACTGTCAATGAAATTTAACCATCACAAGGTCACCCCTCATGTATTTGACACTAAACCACAGCGTTTTAAAAACATCTCATTCCATTCCTCATTTTCAAAGGCTCATTGTTACCTCATAACTCAAAATAAATTTAGCTTATCTTTAAGAATCACTATTATCTTAGTATTTTTAGCATTGCTAAAAAATTTAAAGTCCAGACTCTTCAGTGAAGGAAAATTATTTGCTTTGATTTCCTATGAAACTTGAAATTATAATGAGTGAATTATCCCAGACATAGAAAGTTAGACACTGTATGTATTTCCTAATAAGTGGATTCTAGTTCCAAACCCATTTAATGACATATTCAAAGGTAAATCTCTGTAATACCCACTGTAATAGCAAAGAATTATAAACAGAAGGGAAGGAGAAGGAAGATCTCAAAAGAAAGAAGAGAGGGGATCACACTTCAGTAGAGAAAATAGGCCATGGTCAAATATTGCATATAAGTAGTGAGATATCTGGTGCAGCTCAGTCTCATCTCCCTTCCTGGTCACTTGGGACTAAACAGATTTGATCTCAAAAATCAGGGAGGATATAGACACTGATACTGCCCCACACCTACTATGCCCTACTCCTATTCTTCCATTTACCTTTGAGTCTCCTCTTATATTAAGATCTTCATTTAAACAATCTTTTATCTTTGGTTAGGAGGTGACCCTCGATACTAACCAGGATACAGCCGAGGGCAGTTCAGGAAAAGCAAAACTGAAAACAACAACAAACTGTAATTCAGAACACTAAAGACCCTACATTACTCACCTTGAACCAGACCAGCCGAATCTCTCCCCATCCTAAAGCTCAGAGAACCTTGAAGAGAAGGGGGTAGCAAGTTTGTAAGAGCCTAATGATGGGACAGAACAATTATATGCAATATACTTCACACAAGTTAAGGCTGCAACAGCCAGGATTGTGCTTTGCCTGATCTGCACAATGACTGACATGTCAA
Organism: Typhlomys cinereus; assembly: GCA_023101885.1. Lineage (NCBI taxonomy): Eukaryota > Metazoa > Chordata > Mammalia > Rodentia > Platacanthomyidae > Typhlomys > Typhlomys cinereus. The sequence continues at coordinate 73,525 of JALPQD010000227.1, forward strand.
TAACCCTCCAAAGTATAGCATGGATCACAGGGGCGAAGGCTCCAGGCAGTAGGATCCGTAGAGGCAAGGGATTAACAGTCATAATGGAATTCCCATACTAACTATAGGGGAGCTGAAGAATGTTCTGCATTCACATAAAAAGCATTCTCCAGGGGATGGGAGGGAGGAAGAAGAAGACACCGGGAGAGGAGAGGGAGGGAGAGGGTGAAAGGAAGGAGGTAGGGGGAAGAGTGCATTGGAGGATGACTGAGAAGGAAAGGGAGAGAGAGAGGACAGGGGTACCTTTTGAGCTTGTATGATTAGGAAAAAATGAATGTGGGAGAAGAATTTAAAAAAAGAAAAAAAGCTTACAAGCACATGCTTCCCCTATACAATGGACTATGATGGCAAACATTCCCATTCCAAAAGTGAAAAAAAAAAAAAAAAAGAAAAAGAACGTAGCAAAGAAAGAATGCACCAAAAAAAGCGCATAAAACCAGTATTGCAAATATCTCACTAGCTCCATATTCACCACCTGGGCCCCTGATAGAGTCATCTGGGTTTCAAGGTTTCAAAGCCCAAGTCTTCCAGCCCTGTTGCCTACAGCAATCATGGCCACTCTGTGGTTGACTTCACTCCAGCACCTGTGGCTGTCCTTGGCAGACATCCCATGATTCTGGTATCTCCATGTATCCCGAGGTTTCATTGAAACTTATCCTTCACCAGCACAGCTCCATAAGCTCATTCAGGAGCTCCTTGAAGATAATCCAGTCCTCATATACGTTGCCTGTACTTAGCAGTTTTCTGGAACCTTGACGCAACCAGGAAGAAGAACCTTTCCAGTTTTTCTTGCCCTCATCTTTTTAAGGTTTTAAAAATTCTTCAGAGTAACATACATGAATACAATGAATTCATGCTATGTTTGCACCTCAAACCCCAATTCCATCATCTTGCATGTAACACTTCTTCTTCCCTGCCAGTCTCCCTCCTATTTTCGTGTCTTTTCCACATGTGTGAAACACAGAGTTTTTTCTGGATTGCCTTAATGGCATGTGCCTTAATATTTGCTGGAGCATAAATCATATAGCACTGGGTATACCACTAAGGAAAGCATTTTCTCAGGGAGTTGCGAAAGGTCTTGAGATCTTTCCCCTTTACGTGAAATGGAATGTTAGTATACAAATCCTGTGTGATTCTTATGGACATAACTGAAGTAAGTTCATGAATTTTAGCAATTCTGACCAGAGTGATATGATATCTCAGAATGGTTTCGATTTGCATTTCCTAATAACTATGGAGGTGGAATATTGTTATGGTATTTATTAGACGTTTTAATTTTGTCTGGGAAAAGTTTCTTCTAACTTGCAAGCCCCATTTTCTAATTGGGCTGTTTATCTCCTTAGTGTTTAAATTTTAGGTAATTTGTGCAATCTGGATATTAGTCTTTTATCAGATGTGTGGTTAGTGAAGATTTTCTCCTATTCTGTGCGTTGTCTTTTTGTTTGATTAACAGTATTATCAGCTGAACAGAAACTCTTTAATTTCCTGAGATCCCATTTGTTCAGTGTTGGTTCTATCTCCTGTGTTATTGGGGTCCTATTCAGAAAATGCTGACTAAAGCCAATCAGTTTGAAGGGATTCCCTACTTTTTCTTTTAGGATTTTCATAGTTTCTGGTCTAATATTAAGGTCCTTGATCCATTTGGAGTAGATTTTAGTGTATGGTGACAAGTAAGGGTCCAGTTTCAATATTCTGCATGTAGATACCCACTTTTGCCAATACCATTTGGTTGAAGACGCTGCTCTCTTTTCATTGGGTTTTCTGAGTCCCTATGTCAAAAATCAGATTACTGTATGTGTAGGAGCTTATTTCTGGGTCTTTGACTCTTATCCATTGATCTCTGTGTCTGTTTTGGAGCCAGAACCATGCTATCTTTATTACTATGGATTTGTAGTATAGATTAAGGTCAGGTATGGTGATACCACCAGCAGAGTTTTTATTACTCACAATTGTTTTTGCTATCCTGGGTCTTTTGTGCTTCTACATGAATTTTGAGATTGTTTTATCAATTTCTGTAAAGAATTGCCTTGACATTTTTATTGGTGTTTCATTGAATCTGTATATTGCTTTTGGTAGGATGATCATTTTTATAGTGCTAATTCCAGGAGCATGGGAGATATTTCCACCTTCTGGTGGCTTCTGAAATTTCATTCTGTAGAATTTTAAAGTTTTCATTGTAAGTTAGATTTATATACTAAGTTATTCAGGACTGTGATAAATGGAATTGTTTCTCTGTCTTTCTTACTTTTTCATCTTTACTGCATAATAAAGCTACTAATTTTTGAACATTAATTTTTTACTTGTCATTCAACTGAACTTTTTTTAAATTTTTTTTATTATTATTACTTATTCAACTGTGTGCATATGCGTGTGTATGTGCACGCGCACGTGTGTCTGTGTGTGTGTGTCTGTGTATGTGTAGAACCACGGACGAATTCGCGAAGGACGCCTCCACCTCCTTCTGCCCGGGATTCACAGGCTCCGCCCTACCAGGACCAGAAGCGCAGGCCGCCCCCGCTTCCGCCTGGCGTCTATATGTGGGATCTGGGATCCGAACTCAGGACCTTCCGCCTGCAAGGCGGAGGCTTAACTCCTGAGCCACCTCTCCAGCCCCTCTACTGAACTTATATATCAGTTCCAGAAGTTTTCTGGTGTTTTTGGAGTCTCTCAGATACAGGATCATGTTATTTGCAAATAAGAATAGCTTTACTTTGTCTTTTCCTATTTGAATCCTTTTTATCTCCCTTTGCTGTCTTATGGCTGTAGCTAAGATTTCAAGTACAACATTGAATAGAAGTGTTGAGAGTGGACAGCCTTGCCTAGCTTCTGATCATAGTAGCAGTGCTTCTAGTTTTTCACCATTTAGAATAGTCTTTAATACAGATTTGTTTTATATAGCCTTTATTATGCTGACATAAGTTCCTTCCATTCCAATTGTCCTCTAGTGTTTTGATTTTGAAGGGTGTTGAATCTGTCAAAGGCTTTTTTTTTTTTCAATCTATGGAGAGTATCAGGTAGTTTTGGTCCTTGCATTTATTTATATGATGGATTACATTTATTGATTTGCATATTTTGAGCCAATCTTTTGTGCCTAGAATAAATCCTACTTGATCATAGTGAATGCTCTTTTTCATATGTTTTGAATCCACTTTGCTAAATTCTGTTGAGAATTTTTGAAGCTGTGTTCATCACTGAAATTAACCTAGAGTTCTTTTTATTGTATCTTTTTTGGGGGGGTTAGTGTAATACTAGCTTTATAGAAAGAGTTTGGAAGTGTTCCTTCTTTTTTCTTCAGGTAATAGTTTAAGGAGTAATGCTGTTAGTTGTTTGAATGTCTGGTAGAATTCTTCACTGAATCCATCTGGTCCTGGATTTATTTTTGTTGGGAAGATTCGTAATTACATCTTTAATTTTGTCACTTGTTATAGGACTGTTTACATAATTCATTTCACCTTTATTTAATTTTGGTAAGTTGTACATCCTTGGAAATTCATTGATTTCTTTTTGATTGTCAAACATATAGCATTTGAAGTATGACCTTATGATTCTATTAGTTTCCTAGGTTTCAGTTGTAATAACTCCATTTTCATCTAATTTTGTTAATTAATTTGGCTTTTCTCTCTTTTGGTTTTGGTTAGTTTTATTAAGGGTTCATCAATCTTGTTGATTTTTGCAAAGAAACAGCTCTTTGTTTGGTTGATTCTTTGTATTGTTTTCCTTATCTTAATTTCTGATATTTCCCTCATTTTACTAATCTTTTCTCATTTACTGATTTTGGGATTGAATTGTTCTTGTATCTCTAAAGCTTTAGTTTGTATTGTTCAATTACTTATTTATGATGATTCCATTTTTTGAAATGGTCATTGAGTTCTCTGAAGTTTTCTCTTTGGACAGACATAATCTTGTCCCAGAGATTTTGATATGTTGTATTTTTATTATTGTTCACTTCTAGGAATTTTTGGTTTTATATTTTGATTTCTGCCTGGACCTATTCTTCATTCAGTATCAGAATTTTTTATTTCTAAGAATTTGTATATTTTTCTGTCATTTGCTTTGTTGTGGATGTCCAGCTTTATTCCATAGTGTTCTGATAAAATACAGGATATAATTTCAACTTTCCTGTACATGTGGAGATTTGCTTTGGGATGGCTCAAATTTAGTGACTTCATTTCATCTATTTTTCTGATTATTTTCTCCTTTCCATTTGCTCTCTTAACTTTGTTTTAAATATTGCAGCTGCGTTCAACAGTTTCTTCTAATTATTCTTGTTATATTAAATTCATCTGATATGTCTGGTATTTTGGGAAAAACACATTTCACAATTTTTGTATTTAAGTTTGTTCAGTGGCTTGTGTTTTACTTCCCTGGACATCATCTAGAGCATTGGCTAGCTTCAAGGCTATGGTACAGTAATGATTTTCATACCCCGAGGAAGTCACAGACATTAGTTAAATCTGTTATCTCTGCCTCACAATTTGTAGAGAAAAGCAATGCCATTTAACAATGCAAAAATTGTTCAAGTGAGAGAATCAAATTTATTTTTCTCCAATGCCAATTGTTTTTCTAAGCTTAAGAGTCATCCCTCCCAGGAATCCCCTTTTTCACTGACTCCAATCATTGTGTCTCTTCTTTGTTGTTCTAAATTGAATTTCTAACTTTCTTAGTTATTGTGTGTTATTGGCTTGCCACCCAATAATATTGTAAACTATACCCAAGCACTAATGTAAACATTTCTGTATGTTTGCACACGCGCAATATAATGATTTTTAATAATTTCTTTTAGATGAACGCAAGAATGTTAGGAATAAATATACGTTTTTCACTTGCACTTTAATTTTGTGTCTATAAACTGAAGATTTGTCATAATGCTGAAATTTGAGTGATAGGCAGATCTAACATCTAGAGAAGTGATAATGTATTTTGAAGTGACAATGAATCAGAGAAAATATTGACAATATCAACTATTGTACTGTGTCTATAGAACTGAACTTTACAGGAACCTGAGGCCTTATCACGTATTTCATGAATGTTGAGGAATGTGACTCAGAAAATACAGTTATTCTCTCATATAAAGTCCTCTTTATGGGCCATTTTAATACTCTGTCACTCTTCCAAGTATGTGGAATACTGGGATCACCACACCATGTTTTGATAAAGACATAATTTTAAAGCAATAATTATGACACAAAATATAAATTTAGTGTTGAACATAAAATAGACTTCTGGTTATATCTTTATTTTCCTGTAAATTAAACAGCCTTGTTTTACTGATGAAATAATTTTAAAATGGAGTGAAAAGAAGCTCAAATATCATTTTATTGGAATTTGAAAGAAAAGACACAGGTTAGGAAAGCCGAAATTATGGCAGCTGCCATAAAGAGGAAGAGTAACAACTATGCCTTTTATGTTTGGACACAGGAAAGACATTCGTGGTCAGCAAGGGACGTTGGCAACATGTCAAATGAGGAAGATGGGAGTGGTCAGAAAAATTGAGAAAGCCCAGAGTGTTACATCAAACACTTTTATTCTTTGGCCTATATTTACTGAAACATTGATTAGCCCACTATATAATGATGTATAAATTTGGTGATAACTGATTTTATTATATTGAGAGGATCCAATTATAGTTTTTGTTGTATTTAAAGGATCCAATTATAGATCTGACTGATAAGCTTTTATTTAAATGGATATACTGCTTTCTTAGCTTCTTTTCTTGTTACTGTAATAAAATACCTTGACAAAAAGGAAAGCAAAAACTTCAGAGGCTTTGGTTTATAGCTGAAAGTATAGTTCATCACAATGGATAAGTTATGGCACACAAGAACTGGAATCAGTTGATGGCATTACATCCACAATATTCACAGTCTTGAAGTAGAGAGCCATGAATGGATGGGACTGCTCAGTTCCCTTTCTTCTTCTGTATAGTCCGTAATTCCCACAAGGAATGTCATCATCCACAGAAGGAGGGTATTCTTACCTCAACTAACAGTTAAGGCTTATCTAGAGATTTCTTTCCCTGGTGATTTTAGATCTCATCAAGTTCACCATTGAGATTAATCATTATAAGTAACAAGTATAACAAGATAGATCATGCTAAGGAGAAGCTAAACAGAAAGAGGACATAAATTTGCCCAGATTTATACTCTGAAATTCCAGGTGATCTAAAGTCTAAATACTAGGAAGTAAATTTCAGTAAATGCAAATTATTTTTTTATTTGAGACTGATATTGACCAGTGTTTACCTCTCTGTGCTTGGATGCTTTTATTGACTTTCCTATTTGGTGCCTCCTGATGTAGCACTGAAGTGACATATTAGCCTGTTTTCCTGTTGCGATTAATGTTGGCATCTTGCAAACCTTACGAATGCATTTGCAAAGGTTTAGTGATTACATATCCAACATGCTGCTTCTAATAAGATTAGGGAAGAATAAACAGTTTAGGAGAGCTGTTACATTGTCAAGTTTGTATCATAATCTCTGCTGATGGAAACCTCTGAGAATACCAAAGAATACATTAGAGCATGGTTTTGGTCATCTTGTAAGAACACAATAATAACTTTTGCATCTTTGCTGTCCATTATTTTTTATGCTATATAGTCCTCCATCTACCCTTTGTTTTGTTAAATGTGTTAATATCCACTGTTATTGCTACATACCCACACAATTTCTTTCTTTCTTTTGAAACGAAGCATACTTTCTGTGTGTAAGATGATATGAACTATTTTATTTATTTAATTACTACAGAGCTACAAAGCATGAACTCATGACAATAGTTCAATGTTTACGGTGAATATTTTGTGTGCCTAGGGCATGATAATCTATATTCACATCTTTTACATATTGAAGCCCACGAGTTCTGCTGGTGAAGATCATTTATCTCTTATTTTTATCTTGTCTTGTGCTCTTCCTTTTTCTTCCTTTTATTTTATGCTTACCTGATCCCAAACTTGCAGTTTTTGTGTTTTAAACTTTTTCCACATACTGAAAAATTTTCTTTTTGTTGTAATGTATATTACTTTTGTAAAATAATGGGTCTCACTAACTATGATATTTGCATCTATAATTATATTGTGCTTTAGTTCAGATCAACTATTTAACAGATGGTTAAACATACTGATTGTTCTTGGTTTTAAAGGACTATATCCACTGGGAAATAAAATACTGCAAATAATTTTATGTGAATCGATTATTTTGCCTGAAAGTGTTTGCATTAATTCAAAATACTATTATGCCCTAATTTCTATGTATTTTTAAAATTTACTTATGAAAGTAATCCCATGAGATACATTCTAGCAGCCTCAAGTGAGAAACTTGAGATTTAGTAGACATCTTGGCTTCATAAGACTGATTCAGACAGATTGTCACAGGATATGTGCTGTGCTAGAGGAATAGACAATCCCTTTAACTACACTAGCTGAAAACAGTTTGAAGATCACTTACATCACAGCCTTTGTAGGGTGAATGATATTCCTATGATAATATCTTGAATACACAACCTGGAATTAAAATGAGGATTAGGCATACGGAAAACTACACACAAAACATTTCATTTCATAATGTGTTCTAAAACAAGTGGAATTTGGAGTTTTAAAATTCTAAACTATTTCCACAGTACCATATTATGCTTTCTGAAATGATTTCCACATCATGCTAACATGACAGGATTCACTTAGTAAATGAAAACTGAGAAACATAAACTATTCATATAAGTAAACAACATAAATAAACATAACAATGATAATATATAGGGTGTGTGCAGTTCTTATATTGTTAAATAATATTTTTGAACTATATTCATTTATTATATGTGTGTATGTTTATGTAACAGAGGGCATTGTGAATCCCTGCGGATGCCCAAAGATGAGTTCCATAATTACCCTAGATTCCTTCTGTTTTCTTTTTGCTTCACTCTGGGATTTCCCAGGCTATGCCCACCAGGACCAGAAGTGCAGATCACTACTATTTCCACATGATTTTATACTGTGGGATTTGGGATTCAAACTCAGGACCTTCTTTCTGCTTGTGAGGCAGAGTCTTAACCCTTAAACCATCTCACCAGACACTAAATAATAATTTATGTGTATTAAATCAATATAAAGTTTAATGAATTTAACAGTAATCATTTTGCAAATGGGTGATTGACCCCTCCCTCACTGAGGTTTCCTACTTTTATTACATCTACCCTTGAATGTGCTATTATAACAAGACTCCAGTTTAACAGCTTTTTGTCTCTGGCCAGGGGGTGACATACAGTGCCCATCAGGATGGAGTGAAGGAAATTTTACAAAAGTTTTAACAGTTTCAAATTTATGATTTTTGGCATTCATAGTTGTTATAAGTTATTATTATTGTAAGTTATTGTGTTATATTTCTTATTATTCAATTATTATATTTCAGATGTACTTTTTACTATCAGAATATTTATTTTAATTTTTTTGAATGAGAATATTTGAGTCAAAGGTTATTAATCACTTTTAGACTCATTACATACATTAAATACTTGTTTCTTAAAAATGTACCAACTTTATTGAGTATGCACAAAAGTATAACTTCACTTTAATCTTCTGCCTACTTGAAAATGTTTGAATGTGTTCTTCATTTTTTGTTTATCATTGCTTCTATTTACTTTTAGAAATAATTTCAAAAATCATGTTCTGTGGTTCAGGTAACCACAGTTACTGTCTAGGATTCCTGTCTAGGATTCTGACAGTTAACTTGGAACCCCTTGTTTTTAATCTGTTCCTTCAATTCTTATATTTTTACTTACCAACCAAACAGCCAATACTTTTTTCACTTGTTAGAAGTTTCTCTTTCTCTACTTTTGTAATGAATTCCAGATGATTGGGTATATAGAGATGGAAGCATTCTCATAGAATATAAAATAAAGATAGAAATAGAATCTTGTAATGACCATAGCTAGACCTTTGGATGAGAACATATTTTCTCTGAGAATCTTTCCAGTTAATTTTATGCAAAGTTAAAGTAAATAATGGAGTAAACCATTTACAGATAGATAATTTTTATTGTAATAGGTTAAATGATATTTTGTGAAGAGTCAATAGAACAAATACTCAGATATCTTTATAAGATACTAAATTGCAATAAGTCTATCATAAACACTGAATCCAGGAAACAGTTTTTGTTTCAAAGCAGTGATCTCCGGTGTATTTGACTAAGCTTTATGACTAACTTCCTGCTTTCTATTTTTCCATCTGTTTTACTTAATCAACATCAATGCAGTTTATCATACATCTTCTGCTGATTTTTGTAACAGACTTCAATAGCACACAAAGACAGTTCCCACTTACCCCTTGATTGATGTATTCTTTGACCACACATGACAAAGTGATAGATGTACTTTGTTAACTTTCCCCAAAATCGTTAAGGCCACATTCATTGGCTGATACTTGGGGATTGGCTATGTCCCTGCCATGCACTTGTTTGCTGAAACATTGAAATGCTGAATAAGAAACCTGCAAGTTTTCTTTTCAGACTGACTCCAAAGGATAAGTAGGACAGGCATAGCTGAACTAGTAGAGGAATCCATTATAAACTTCAGAATCCATTATAAACTTCAGAGAAATACTGGGTACTGCAAAATTACAATCTGAAACTTAGATTAAAAAGCGGTAACATATTGATTTTCTCTTAATTTACATTTGAAGAAATTTCTTTAAAGTCTGATAAACCTAAACCATGCTGTTGAGTTTTCAGGTATGTGTATATGGCTATTGAGTTGTAATCTTGAATCCACAAATATGGTCAAATAGTATTGGCAATTTTGGTTCAAAAAATCCTTAATAATAAAGGAGACGGTAATGGAAATATGAACAAGTATAAAATATGAATTAGAAGCGAATACTTTTCTAGTTACAAAAGGGAGCTAATGAATAAATAATTAATGCTTTAGGAAATGGAGGAAAGTTACTGACCTAGAAGAATATATCAATTACTAATACTTTAGTGAGGTTATTTAATAGTTTCCTTCCGCAATTCATACCAATATTACTCATGTAGGCTCTTTATAGTATAATTGGATGTTCCCTTGTGGAATAAAAGCTATAGTTTGTCTTTAGCCTTGAACCCAAGATAATTTCTCTACTCTAGCTAATGAGGCAGTAACTAAAGTATAAGAACCAGTTAATCATTTGGATTCCTTGCAATCTGAAAGACTTAAAATGCTGACTTGCTTTTTCTTATGTTTTTTCTTGGTTTCTATGCTTACATTAAGGAACAAAGAGTCTTTCTTAATATATGTTTTCTGCCTTGGAGGTGATTGCATTTTCTTGGCAACCTTGTTCTTAGAGTAATAGTTCAGAATGAGAAATAAATCTACAAGGGCTTCCTGCACCTGACTTCTTATACTCATAGAGTAATAAACATTCCAATTGCTAGACAGACTAAACATCAAACATTTCTAAAAAGTAATAAGCTGAAATAAGATTGGCCTAAAATTATCTCTATACTTAAATGGTGAATTTTGGTCCATGGAATTCCTCCTGCATAGTGAACAGGAACTTGACTTGATGCGCACACAAATAATACCTTAGGAGTATGTACTGTGACCTTTCAGCCAAGTGTCAGCCAGTGATGGCAGTTAAACCTTAGGAATCACAGGTTCTAACTGTTAAGAACATGTCCACATCAGAAGAGTGCATCTTCTCAAATAAGTAATACAAATCCTAACTGTATCCAATCAGATTGATTCCTATGGTCACTTATTCCTTGTTTTGTAGCTAGGAGTGGAACATGTCCAATAGGGGATGAATGATAGGTTATTGTGAATCCGTTTTTTAAAAAGAATGGTGTTTACTTCTAGAAACTTTTGCCTTGCTCAAGTTATCCTTGTTAAATGGAACTGGTGTTGGTTATACTTTTAAAATAGCAAACTTCTTCCTTCACAAAGAGTTAGTACTTTTTAAAAAATGAGAATTGGCAAATGTCTAAGTGAATAAGTTGTGCTCTTCACAGACAAAAGAGGAGGGGAGAAGAAGTTATGTTTGTAAGAGGAAAGATGCACACACCAGTAAGATGAATTATGATAAGGTATGCAACTATTCATTCTCAAAACAATTTGCATGGATTATATTCTGAATAGAGTTCTATAGTCTGAGGAAGACAATATTGATCAAACTAGAAAAGGTGCTTCCATCAACTGAGACAGGAAACACAAACAAACTAAAAAAAAAAAAACAAATGCAGAGTGAAAGTAGAGACTTTAAAATAAATTCAATGGTTGGATCTAGATATTAGATTTGACATGGCACAAAATGTAGGATTTTATTTTTTTAAAGAATAAAGTGATTTATTCCTTGCATATTTTCTAAATATTTTACTTATGGTTTAACCTTTATATTTAATTACATTAACAATGAGCTTATATATTTTCATCACTTGTTTCCTACCCCTACCCTACATCCTATGTCACCCTACACATTCTCCTCTCCAGTTCACTCTCTCCTCTCCATGTCCCCCTGTATGTGCAGTCATCTAGGTCCCATCTTTAATTGCCTGCAATGGCTGGGCACCCACCAAGGCGTCATTGGCCTACAAACCATGAAATATAGAGGCTCTCTACATCTTTTATCGAACACCAGTTATAAACAGTCTCTCAGGATAGTATCATTTCTCATGTCATCCTCTCTGTTTTTCTGCAAAATGTCAATAGGCTAGCTGTTTTGTGGGACTAGACAGAGTTGTATTGAGTTCTTAGGTACATTCTCTCCCTTGTCTAGTGATTCTTAATGTTTCTTATATTCTCGCCTCCCTCTCTTTCTGCAGGGTTTCTTGAGAGGCAGGTGATTTACATGTCTTGTTTAGGACTGAGCTATCTGTCTGTGGTCGCATTTGCTTTGTACTTTTCACAAATGTGGTTCTCTGTATTACACATGTTCCAGTGCATAGGGTTTCTTCTTCATCGAAGCCAAGTGCTTCTTTAATATATGGTTGTAATGACAAGTGTTCAGTTGGTAGTTTGCTCCTTCTCAAATCTTTCTATCCATTGGTGTTTGTTTTGATTCACATCCTGTAACAAGGCATGTGTTTCCTGCCATGAAACTGGCCTCTGTGTCAACCAGAACGCAGTTACTTACCCCCACACTTACACTTACACACTTATACACTACTGCACTACTGTACTCCTTACCAAAATAAGAAAACTGTTGTTTTTAAGTGTGAGCGTGTGTATGTATGTGTGTATTTAAGTCTTAGAATATAAAATGGCTTTAAATCAAGATGTAGGGGATAGAAATGAGTCATTGAAATATCTGTTTGAGAAGTGTTACAAAGACAGAAGGCAGAAAGTTAAAGGCCAAATGTGAGAGTAAACATTAGGAATCACTAGAAATTGAAACAATGACAAGAAATGTGTCTGGAACTTTGGGTTACATGGGTATATTGCAGGGAAAGATATGTATTATCAGAAGTAATTATTGTATTTTTTTGTCTCAAATTTCGCAGTCACTTCAGGTAGTATGTCATGTCGCACTCAAATACCTCTGCTTTACAACCAGTGGTAATAGAATAATAATGCTGTATATCTCTTATAAAATCATTCCCTTCGTATTGATTTTTGTTCATAGAAATCATCACAGTGTTATTATGATTTCCATCTAGTGCCAACTTATCTTTACTGGCTTGTTGAACAATCAATACTCTTCATTGCCAAAACAGAAGCCATCTTTATTTCTCTTATCACTCTTTGGCCAACAGGAGGAAAGGACCACCTTTGCACCGGAAAACAAACAAAAGTAGTACAAATAACAGCATCATGTATCTTCCATACACACCAACAAACAGCGATACTTATTTGGAAAGAATCTCTGCTGCTCTCATCCAAAGTCATTCTCAGTCTCAGCCATTGTAAGACACATACCACAACCAGGCTACCTCCACCGAAGGTGAAGCTAAGGCCTGAGGCAGTCCAGCACTTGGAAGAGACCCCTGTCCTTCAAATCAAGGGAGATGTGATTCAATCATGACATGCTTCTTTTAATATTTTAGTTTTTAACTTTATATATTTATTGTATATGTGGTGTGTGTGTGTGTGTGTGTGTGTGTGTGTGTGTGTGTGTGTGTATCACAGGGAACTGTGTGTCCCTGTGGAGGACCAAGGATTACTATGGGAATCATCCTGGATTGTTTCTACCTCCTTTGTGCTCTGCTAGGCATTTCTGAGTCTCTGATAACCAGGGCTGAAAGTGCAGGCTGATGCCATTTCTGCCTGGCATTTTTATGTGGGACCTGGGATCCAAACTCAGACTTTCTGCTTGTGAGACAGTCTTAACTCCTGAGCCATCTCTCCAGCCCCCAAATCTCCATTTTGAAAAGCATAGTTTGTATGACTCCAATTCCATTACATATTCTTGAGAATTATAAGAAATAAAAGTAGTTTAATAGGGTTTGTAGATTTTGTGCTCAAAATCTATGTAAACAATATGGATTCACATTTTACTATAGATCAGCACTTTTTATAACAATTCTGAAAGAAAGGAATTTCTTTTTTTGCCTCATCTTCTGTGCTAGCTACACGGCACTTTTGGCTATTGAGCATTTGAAATATAAATTCTATGTTTGGCATTTTCAAAGAGAAAAACATCATGTCTGACAGAAATGTGAAGTAATGACAAAATCCATGTTCAGTGACTGCAAACCAGATATGTATAAAAGAAAGGCTCTTTGTGAAATGTGTGGTCTTTTCTTTCCCAAGGATTAGACGGCATGTACCACACATGGATGCCAATCTTTTCAGGTCAGAGGAGCCTGGGATAGAAGCTTGTGAAGCTGTATTAATGACCTTGTCTTAGGCCAAGCGCCTGAGAACCTTACTGTTATGCTCTTCAGAGAGCGACTACACTGGCTATGCATCAAGCTGTGTGATGAGAGCACCTTTCCCTTGCAAAATCTGTCTGACAACCATGTGGTTGTCTAGATCAGGCCTGAGTATCACCCATGCCATGTTTGCCTCCATCTTCAAGTCTTCTGGAGTATAAGCAGGAAAAATGGAAGATCCTCAAATGAAAATCTACAAGGTATTTTGTGACTCTAAGAATTCTTTTGTTTCTGGCAACTGATTTTAACTTCTTGATTATTCTTAATTCATTTTTATGTAAATTCATAAGTTCTATTCCTCTGGTTGGGGTAGAGCTATTTTTTTCTTGAGGAAATCATTCAAGCTAACTCATAGCCTGGTACTTTTCAAGTGTGAACTTTGGTATTGTTGTTTTATTTGAGAAATGGTTAGAGAGCTTTATAGTTAAACTTCCTTAGGATGTCTAGGATGTCAACCTCAAAGCATCTTCTTTCAATTTCCTATTAAAATGCAAAAAGTAAAGAAAATGTTTACACATAAAATCCAAAAGTAAGGACAGAGAAGCAATCTATTACCAAAGTTTTGGAATTTTTTTTAATTCACAACAGAGTTGAAGAACTGGATTGAAGTGTGTTATCAGAGGCCTGCATAGTATTGCCATACCTGAAATTTTGAAGAACAAACCTTATTAGTTCTTATATTTGTCTTATTTTCTTTAAAAAATAGTTAAGTCATTGCACACATAATAGACAAAGCATTATCACAGGTTCTGGTAGTACTGTGTATATTGTATAGACAGGATGAGTGGGACTGTTTGCCAAGGGGAAGCTTGTCAAGTACAGCGTGCCACATCACCCATCAGTTTCTCATTTGGAATAATTACACATTAGTATCCACAAAGTAACTATTCTCCAGTGGGGAGAATTCACAGTAGGTGATTCATTACACTTCAGTTAGCATCATTTTCACAGAGAAGCAGTAAAATGAGAACTGAGTATATTTTTTTAATCTTAGGCAGTACTTAAAAAAACTGATCTTAGCTCGTTTCCACTGCAGAAAAGTTTGAAAGTGAAAATTGTGCAAAAAGTTACATGCATTAATTTAAGAAAGCAAGGAACCACTTTTTTAGGGTAGGGAATACTGAACCTAGCAAAACTTTTCTCTAAATTTGAAATGAGGAAACAATCATAAACATATATATCATGACCACTATGAAAATAGTATTGAAGAAGTTAATATCCTAAACAGTGAAGAAAAATGCCTCTTTTAAAGTCAGAAATAAATATTTTGGCATTCTTAAATAGCAAAAATGGCAATGAATGATGCCAGCCTAGAAATAAAATAGAAAGTAAAATGGAATTAAACTCAGTAAGATAAGAAAAAAAAGGGTAAAAAAAGAAGGGTCAGGAAGTCTTAAAATTGAATTGAGATTGTAGGATAAGATCAGCAGTGGAAAGATTAAAAAGTAACATTACAATTGGTAACAAGATATGTAAAATTGTCCTTAAAAGTGAAGAGGAATAGGGAAAAGATAATAATAGATAATAACAGATAATAATAGTGGAAGTTAGGTAACAACGTATCTTGATAAATAATATCTACATAATATATTTAAGATAAAAAATGAACCAAAATTTATATTTATTTATAAAATATTGTTCTGTGTTCTGTGGGTAGAGAAATAAAGAAAATGAAACAGTTTGGCTCTCATAATAAAACAGAAGGAAGCAAGTTATCAGGTAACAAAATAGATCATGAATACTAACATAATCTCTGATAAGCATACTAAGATCAAATGATATGAGAGAATGTGATAGAAGTCATTGAAGAATGGGTAGTTAGGGAGGATTCTTTTGAGAAGATGTTAATAGCAAGTAAACAACCAATTTGAGCATGAATCTTCATTAAAATTCTAGAAATAACTCTTGATAATTTCAAAATTTTAAAAAGCAGCCTAGTGCATAACAAGGATTCAAAAGAAGGCACACTCTGTGAATGTAAGGACTAGATGAAAGAGCTTCAGGAATAATAGAGAAGCTTGCTGGAATTTGTTGATGAGGTCAAGGGTTGGTGTTTTTATTGTTTTGAAAATATATTGGAGAGTATTTAAGATGGAATAAAAATCAGATTTACTTTTTAACAAAAGATCACCTTAATTTGTGTAAGAAGCAGAATGTTAGTTGAATATACAGTAAACATTGTAAGAGGAAGCTAGTGTACTTACAAGACACAGTGTTGAAAGATGACATATAGGCAGCTAGAGCACTGTGAGCTCAGTTTCACTGTGAATACTTGAGTGTACCTAAGATAAATTATCATTTCTTTAGTTATGGAAAGTGTGTAAGATATTACTTAATCTAATGGTTGATGTGGGGGAAAAAGCCAGTAGTATGTGAGACCATTCCCTAAAAGGTGCATAAGATGCAAAAGCTGGTTTAGAAATGGACAAACTGACAAATCACAAAGTGGCATTAATCCTTGACTGTTTTTTCTCACCATGAATAAAATGTGACCACTTTCCATGACTACTCCTGGCAACCTTGATGAACTGCAACATGAAATTATAAGATGGAATAAAAAAATCCCCTTGTTGTCCTACATTGGGTGCATCACGTATTTTACAACAATAGAATGTGGGATTGAAACATGGAGAAAACCTATTGATGGTCTTACTTACCTGGCTATGGTCTCTCTGTGCTATAATCCTGACCAATCAGGCAAGACATGTCCAACAATGTGATAGTAGCATGACTGATGGATAACCACTGTTGTCTGATTAGTTTGAGGCATGCTCTATGGGAGTAAATACATCCCTGGTAATGTGACCTCTATCTGAAACATATCTCTTAGAAGGGGACAGGCTCCAAGGGAAATATACTACTGTGTTCCAAAATGGGCATGTAACCAAACTACCTTCTATATAGTCTTGCTTGTACTCATAGACTAGTGCTATTTTCAATCTTGGTCAAAATAGTTCATTTGCAGTAAGATACAGGCAATCTAGAGACTCATAGCTCTATAAAGAGGTGAGAATACATTCTTCAAAACTAAATGGGGCATCTTTTTCACTCCTTCCAAGGTTAGAAAACACTGAGGAATAAACAGTACAAATAATGCAAAAGTCAGAGGCTAGGAAGCATGCAATGAAATACTGCTTTCTGGATATGACAAGGCCATTATGTTCATGAACATACAGTGACTGTACATAGCTGCACAAGACCTGAATAAGATTGTGTTATTTGAACTTGTGTCCTACTCGTTCCTGTGGAACTCTTGGTAGTGAATGGTTGTTAGGGGAGTAGGTATAATTTTCTTCAGTGATGTAATCAATGGGAAGTTGTTCGTGTCCAGAAATCCTGCACATGCTCATATAAAAAACAGTAATTAAACCCAGTAAGTCAAGCAAACACAGGATATGAAGTAGAAGAGGGACTAATTGAGAAGAAGAAAGAGGTTATTAGGAATGGGAGAGGGATGAGAAATTAATGAGATGAGAGTATGATCAAAATATACTATGTATATGTATGAAATTGTCAAAATAAAATAAAGGTACCATACATCAGTGTGTTATATGGTGACACAGAATTGTACCCATTTAGGTTACACTTGGAAGACATAATCCATATCTCATGGAAATATTGAATGTAGGATATTAAGAAAAGTAAATTTTCTTGATTGTACAGTCATCATGGAATGACGTTACTCATAATGGGTAAGGAAATAACTGGAGCAGTGGTTATGATCGAGAGAGCTAGTTATCATTGGTGACTTGACAAACTGACAAACTAGAAAGAAAGCCATCTCATTTGTTAAAAATGAGATGTAATCAATTCTCTCTGCTCCTGCTATGTAATATGACTTCTGCTGTGATGGACTGTATGGAATTGTATGATGTAATAAAATCTCTTGTTCACCAATAAAAAACAAACAAGAATTAAAGTTTTTATATTAAATACAAGTCAAATGGCCAAACATGTGTTCTACTGTATAGCAGGTATGAGTGTGTGTTTTCTTCTGTGTACTAGAATAAGAGATCAAGATATTTTTTGAGAGTTAAATTTGAAGTTCATTAAAATTACCTTGTCAGTTAACCATGAAGGGACAAAATTAACTTGACTATTCTACTTATGATTGTATTTTGCAAAGAGTTTCAAGCTAGAGATTAGGTTTTGAGCTGATAATAGCTAAGTATCCAAGCAGTAGAAATTCATAGTCCACAAAGGAGTACAACTGTGTTTGCACTGAGAATAATTGTACTGTTTGGTAGCAAAGGTTAATGGAGCAGTTTCTGTAGAATATAGAATTACAAAGCAATGTAGGAAAAAAACTGACAGTTCTTACAATAAATATAATATTAATAAATATTTTATTTTATATATATTAATTTCATATATATGTATATACACACATATTTACACTAAAAAATATCCCTATAACCTTGCTTTTTAAAAGGAAAAAAGCTATCAAGAATGAATCAGGGGCTGGAGAAGTGTCTCAGAGGTTAAGCCTCTGTCTTGCAGGCAGAAGGTCCTGAGTTCAGATCCTAGACCCCGCGTATAGATTCCGGGCAGAAGCAGGGGCAGCCTGTGTTTCTGGTCCTGGTAGGGCGGATCCTGTGAATCCAGGAGCAGAGTAAACAAGGAGGAGGCGGAGGCGTCCATGGTGGTTCTCTGAATTCGCCCGTGGTTCTACACACACACACACACACATACACACACACGCGCATGGGCACACACACACAAACACACACACACACACACACACACACACACACACACACACATGCACACGCACACATGCACAACTGAATAAATTTTAAAAATTTAAGAAAAAGAATGAATCAAATTGCCTGTCCTCAGGCCACTATACTTATAACAGCATTTCCGTTTACTCATCCAGATTTAGTCCCCAAGGTTTCCACTTATGTTTGGATCTCCCTTGAGTCCCTCAATTGTCCATGGAGGCATGTTGGCATGTTAGTCAATATGCAGGACAAGTCTAATTGTTCCTAGATGAAACAGTCCTGTCTCGAATGGAGTATCTTGTGAAATCGTGAACTTTCTATCCATAGTTAGGCACAGGTGTCAACTTGACAGTTGAAGGTTTGAGATCTGGGCACATTTGTAGAGAATTAGTGGTTGGGTTAAGCCCAGAGCAAACCTGCAGGAGATTGGGTGATGGGGAAGGCCCAGGTGGGTGGGATTAGGCCCTGGAATAAAATAGAGAGAGCTGGTTGAGAGTCAGCCTCTTTGTGGACCCTTGGACAAACATGCTGGTATGGCAAGTAAGGATCATCCCTCTTTCAGCCATTAGGTAGGGATGGTGTGGCCAGTTCCCTCAGCTCTGGTATTGATGCATGCTCTCCTGTCAAGCTGGACTACAGACTGTAACCAGACTATCAGTAAGAAAATAAATTCCTTGTTCTTTAAGCCATTTGATGGCAATTTATCAGCAACCATGCAGGCTAACTGCAACATTTCCCATCTTTAGGTACTTACAATCTCACCAGCCCTTCCTTCTTTTGAGAGGTTCTCAGAACCTTAAGAAGGTGAGAGATTAGGTTGGCAGATTCTGGGCGAATCTTGGTGAGTCACTCGTACTCTATATTATGGCTGGCATTGCTGTCTTCTTCACTGCCTTTCTACTACCCAAAGCTGCATCCTGTCAGGGTGTTGAGATCTTCTACCTCTGTTTTAGAAGACTTTTAGTCTGAGTGTTAAGTGTTTTTCAAATCTATGGGTCCAATAGCCGCTATTTAAAGAGCAATTTTGTATACTGTCTTCTTACCTATAAATTTATTGGCTGTTTTTCCCTATTGATCTATTTCCTTCCCTTTTTTAGGTAGGCATATGTGTGTGTGAGTATATGCACACTTTAGGAGATTCAGTCTGGACCAGAGCCATGATAAAGGCTCTTGTCTGGTGTAATTGCCTATCCATGGATATCATCTCCACTTTCCTGCCAATCTGGGTAAGGAACCGTAACCAGACATGAGAGAGAATAAACCACTTATTCCCTTAAGCTGTTTGATGGTGACTTTATCAGCAACCATATAGGCAAACTGCTATAGAATTTGGT
The DNA here is from genome assembly GCA_023101885.1 of Typhlomys cinereus. Classification (NCBI taxonomy): domain Eukaryota; kingdom Metazoa; phylum Chordata; class Mammalia; order Rodentia; family Platacanthomyidae; genus Typhlomys; species Typhlomys cinereus. The sequence continues at coordinate 93,451 of JALPQD010000227.1, forward strand.
ATCAGAGAAGTAGGGTGTTGCTGATAAATCTGGTTATGCTTTTACATTCACCAAAATTACATGACAAATGTTAATGACATAGACCAATTACTTTGCTAAAAATTACAACAGAAATGAAAGATAATATATAGTAAGAGAATTGCTTAGGTTCTTTCCTATCATGTTCATTGAACGTGAGGAAATATCATCTCCTTATTATAAAACATGTTCATCTCAAATTACTATTCTAAGAGCTAAATCAATATACATCTGGTGCTCAGCAGACAATGGCAATTCGTTTTGGTATCCTTCCCCATGTTTTTTTCTTTAATGTATGAAGTGTGTGTGTGTGTGTGTGTGTGTGTGTGTGTGTGTGTGTGTGTATGTGTGTGTGTGTCTTTTGCATGTAGGTAGGTAACAGGAATGTGTTCTATTCTGACAAGCCAGCCTTGAGGTCAATCAGAAAGCTGTTGTTTGTCTCCTTGACATTCACACCTCTGTTACACTGGTGGTCACCTGTTGCCATGGTGCAACATGGTTGCCATTTGCAACTTTCAAATCTCATGAGTTAATGAGGCCTGTGATTATTTCTCTTCCCCAGTAGCCTCTTTGATACTGTGTAAGCTATCTAGCAAGGAGGAAATTCTCTGACCATTTCCAATTGATGAATTTTCGTCCATGTTCTGTGGTTCATATGTGCTGCATCTTCAAAAACTGCCTTACTGACAGTTTTTTTTTTTTTTTTTGGAGAGCAGCCAAGATCAATGGCATAAGCCTATAATGTTTGGAGGCCTGTGAGACCTTTCTGACCAACATTTTATGAGGAACTGTCACATTCCTGTTCTTCTAGTATAATTTTGTCACTGTGTTCTATATGGATCTGCTCAGTGCTATCTCAAGGTCATTGGAAAATGACACTTCTAACTCAGCTACTCTGCTTGGTATCAGGTAGAAAGTGATTGAGTTGATCCTGGTCTTGTTATCCACATTTTCCAAGATTATCTTATCAGCTAATTCTGAAATCTAGGAATCAGCCAATTATCTGTCCTATCCCACCCCAATCCCACTCAAAACAAGGATGTGTGCCTGCATGTGGTAACAAGTAGCCACCAGAATTCATTCTTCTGCTTCAAGATGTAAAGATGGACTGGTGCACAGTCTCTCAACCACAGAAGGCCATTTTCCACTCCTGCAGCAAGACAGAAACAGGTAATATCTCACTGGAACATGATGCAGTAATAGCGTGCCATTTCTGGACCAAAGCTTTAAAAAAGCAAGCATCAGCCTGGGAAGGTGGCTAAATGGTAAAGCTTGTCTACATCCTGGATTTCAACCTCAGTACCACCAAAGAAAGAGAAATAAAAGGAAAAGCAGATAGAAAAGGAGCAAAGAAGCAGAGATAAAGAAAGACGAGCAGCAACACTGGCAGCCTTCTTCCCTCCATGTTTTCTTTTCCAGCTTCACCAGCTGCTGTGGACGATAACCAGGTCCCTGGACTGCAGGATCCCAAGATTAAGCACCCTAATGACTGAATCAGCATGCTGTCCTCTGACCCTTTGTGAACAAAATTGAGACTTTCACTGCATATTGGTCATTAAACATTTCAGACACGTGTTACAACCAGGTACCTGTTGTAACATAACAGAGCACACTTCATAAATAACAACAAAAATACCCCCCCCCCAAAAAAAAGAATGAATCAAAAGTTAGCTTTTGAAGGTTTGGGAAATAGCTCAGGAGTCAAAGCCTTTGCCTTGCAGCAAAATGACCTGAGTTCAGATCACTAGATAACATGTAAACATGCCAGGCAAATATGATGAGAGCCTGAAATTCTGGCCCTGGGAGGCAGAGCCAGGAAAACCCAGGAGCAAAGAAATAAAGAGTACAACAATCCAGGATGATTCCCAATGCTACCATTAGACCTCTACAGGCACACATATTCAAGTGACCTCTTGTATGCAAACATACACATGCTCATATGCTCACACACGAGATACAAAAAATGGTAGTGTTCAATAGCAATGAATTTATAGGTCTATGTTCCCTTTCTAGAAGTATATTCCAAAGAAATAATCTGAAATGTGGATGCAAATTTATGCAAAAATATTCTTTATAGACTTTTTGTTAATAATGAAAATTGCAGTCAAGATTAAGAAAATGTCCATATGGTATAATACTAGAAAGCCATTGAACATGATGCATGAATAATTCGAATTGCATTGGAAAATGATTACGAAACATAGTTAAGTGAAAAAGCAGGAGGCCTAATTATAGGTGCTGCATTATCTCTGAATATATACATAAAAACTACTCTGGAGGGAATGTATTAAATAGTATTGGTACTTACCTCTGGGAGAAGGAATTTTTATGACTTTTGTTGCATTATATACATTGTAAGATTTCAAAATTGCTATTGCTTTCATAATTAGAAAGCTATATTACAAAGTTTTAAAACTTGAAAAGGCAGTGCAAGGTTAATGAAGTCATGGAATAATTCAAGGTCACAGGGAAAGGCGAATGAGAATTCAACATATGTCATCATAAAAATATAAAATGCATGTATAGGCATTTACAGCTGGACAAGCTTAAGGAAACCCTTTACAAAGTGATACTGATGTACTTCCATAAACAAGAGTCACAGAATGCTGTTAATTTTGGGCTACTTATATCAAGAAATGAAAATTGCAACTGCTAAGATTGAAATTTTCTTTGAGGTTACAAGTTTATAAATGCAGAAAATAGTAAAGAGAATGAAGGCTTCGATTATCAAAGTATTGAATAGTAATGGCAGCAAGAATACTGAACAAAAAAAGTCAAGTCCAGGAAGAGAAATCTCAGCATATAGTATAAAATGTGAACATGGAGTAGAGACTTTAGAATTCAAAGCTGGCTAGAAGGGGCAACCAAGGCAAGAATAGCAAGAAGGTGACACTCTAAAAATATTCATACCAGGAGAGACGAGGTGGAGATATGGGAGTGACAGAAAAGAAAGAACTGAAAGTAAGGGATTAAGCTTCTCAGAACATTAATAAATCCATGCACTCTCTCCTCCATATGTATTAACAAAGTTGCAATGCATTAGTTACTGAGAGGGGTGATGAAATAAGAAACATACTAGTTTCATTATATATTGCTTGAACAAAATGCTCAACTTGAATAGCTTGGGGGAAAGGGAATTTATCACAGAGCTCACAAGTCCAGGTTACAGAATATCATGGCAGAAGCATCATAGCAGCAGGTGCTTGATTGCCTATGTTTAAGTAGCTTTCCCCATCTTTGTCCAGCGTCAGAACACCTGCTTGTGGGCTGATCTCACACAATGGGCTGGGTCATTCAGAAAACTATGGAATCAATAAAATCCTTCACAGGCAAGCTCAGAAGGCAATTTTGACTTTTAGAATCCCTCTCAGGTGGAATGTCAGGTTGACAATTCTATTACAGGGCACCTTGTCTACAAATTGCCTATTATGAAGAATCAGAACAGTAACATGGTAAGTACTTGAAAAATAGAAAGGAGAAACAAATAAGTTCATGAAAATGTTTTTCCTGAAAATTCAGTACTAAATAGACTTTAGGAGAATAGAAGTATCACAAATAAACTAAAGTGAATCAAGTAGTTTTATATATTTACTTGGGTGTACTTAAAAATTTAGAGTTTTAAATAAAAGAAGAACAATAACAAAAATCAAAATATGCAAGAGCTGAGATTCAATAAGTGTTGATAGAGCTCTAGGAATAATATTTATTATAATATTATAAATTATGGATAAAGAAAACAAAAAAGCAGAATGATAAATTGTAGAACACACCAGGGAGAGTAAATTAAGTTTTATAAGAAGCCCTTAAAGAAAACACAGAAATGACCATGAACATCAACACAAAGAAAGAATAATAGCCAGAGGAAAAGTTGCTGAAATGTAAGACATGCATAGAAGTTCTATGCAGATGTAATTTAGTCTCTTAAGAAGAATAATTGAGCCATGGAGCTAAGCTAATATTTATGAAAGGATTCAAAGATAGTTTTCTAGCCAATATAAAATTTTTATATTATCATATTTAAAACAGTGGTTATGTATCTTTCCTAGAAAATCTGAGGCAAAGTGATAAAAACAATCTAGCATTAAGTGCAAATGAAAATAGTTGGAGGATATTGGTAAAAAAACCACATTACTTACAAATGTAAGAAAATAAATTAAAGAAGGAGCTTCCTACTGCCCACTGTCAATGATGGTGAATATTAATGTGTTTTAACTTTAGCTGTAAGACTAAAACATAAGCATGGTCATGGTAAAAGAAGAAAGCACATGCTGACAAAATAGAAGAAATAGAACTAAAATTGAAGGGAACACAGAAAGGAACAGTGGGATATGAGCATTAATTGCTGTAGAAATAGCAGGCAGATATTAAAGAATGCCAATTAAGAGTGATGAATCAATAGAAAGTGATTATGCTTCAGTGGGGAGAATTAAGGTCCCTATTAAAATATTAATATATGGTAATTGCACTTTCAAAAATATAAACTTCTCTAAGTAAAAATAAAAACCAAGCAGAGAATGTTTAGGACAAAGAGTGAATATAACATATTACATGCATTAAGGAGGCATGTAATGACATGATGAACTTGAGATAAAACATTTATAAAATATTTGAAATAATAAGTAGATTTACCTTACCAAACTAAGTTAAATTTGCCTACCAGAGGTGGAGAGGGTCAAATTCTTATTGCTAATTGGAGTTACTCCAATCATCTATGTGGCTTCTAATTTTTTTTTCATAGTACCAGAAAAGTTGAAGATCAATGTCTTCATGCAATAGAATGGTATTATTTTCTTCACACACAAAACCACCAATTCTATTCATGGAAAATTTGCCCTTATGATGTCCATGATATCATCAAATGAGTGATTAGTTATCTACATTGGAATCTGGAGCAAGACCATTTAGGTGGAAACACTCATGAAAAAGAGCTGGGCCTATGTGTCTACAGATGCAAATCCAGATGATTCTAAAAGGCTAGAAGTGAAAGAATGGACAAAGATCTTCTTAGCATTTGAAATCTCTAAAGAAAGTAAATGTACAAATGATAAAGACCAAGGAAAAGCAAGAGAAAGAAATCCACTAAAAGATATTAAGTAGTACCCATTTAATGTTCAAAGCCAAAATTACAATGAAAATGTCACAGAGATGAATTTAAGAATGTATGTGTTCTTACTGATAGAAATTTCCATATTTACAAGTGTAACTTGATAGAGACAGACAGACTTATTTGACAGACAGACAGACAGACACATAAAAAGATAGAAAAGACTCCTTATAATTATATGTGAATAAACATAAAGGAATAATGGAAATAAAAGATCAATATCTCAGACTTATACAAGTAAAATTTATACATAGTAAAATTTTAGGAAAAAATCATCCATTAAATTTAGCATCTTAGGAAACTATCAAGGGTATTTCTATGGGTTGTAAAATCTGTACATTAATTCTGGAAGTAAAAGTGTAATACATATTATCCACAATACCACGCAGGATGTAGATAAACTTTCAACCTAGTAAATAAAATCAACAATAGAAGTAAGATGCAGCTATATATCATGGGTCTTAGGATGTAATAACATAAGAACATAAGAACTATGTTCTTGTCATATGCTAGCAAAAATTGTATAACAAAAAGAACATACTGTGTTCTTGTCATATTCTAACAAAAATTATATAACCTGGTAAATTTTGAAAAGAAATCAGACAAATCCCAATAGAGATACATTCTATAAAATTATTGTCTTAGAGCACTCACTTACACCAATATAATTTTTATTTGAAATGGTTAAAGATAAACTATTATATTATAGGAGTCTTAAAAAGATATTGCAAAAAAGTCTAGTAAAAGATACAGGCTTATTTCTGAAGTGAAAAACAAATTATACAAAGACTTTTATTGGGATTAATTAGGAAACAGCCTTTAGCTGATACCAATGTATTATTGTAAAATATTATTTTTTAAATGGAAAAATAAGTGAGTTAATAACTTTGAAGTTAAGAAGAGCTAAAGAAAGAGAAAATCTTGTTTTTTTAGCATGTGCTTTGAGAATTGCAGTAACTCTGGTTTATTCCTGTTTCTTGGAAGCTTCCTGCTAGGGAACCCAAAATACTTGCGACACAGTCCATCCTTGCCTCGTATGATTCAAACTTATATAGAAAAAAATATTTTCATAACCTCAATATCTGGGCTTATGAAAAACAATCAGACTTCCAGTCTATGCCAATTGGAATCACACCAACAATTGATCCAAAGGTGTGCTGGAAGCTGACGCTTTATTACAGATATGCACATCACAGTCAGAAAATATTCCAAATTGCCATTGAAATACAAATGTAAATTCTTCATTAGCAGCAAGACATCTTTGCATTTTATAGGAGGAGAAAGGTGACTGTTGCAGTCCGCCGGCATGGTTGCTGATAAATGACCAGAACACAGATTAAGGGAACAAGGAGTTTACTTTCTTACGACAGTCCAGTTACAGTTCATAGTCCAGCTTGACAGGAGAGCACACACCAACACCAGGGCTGAGGGAACTGGCCACCATAACGGCTGAGAGATGGACAATCCTTACTTGCCAGACCAGCATGTCTGGCCAAGTGAACAGAAGGATGCCAACTCTCTCAACCAGCTCTCTGTGATTTATCCAGGGCCTAATCCCACCCACCATGAGCTGGGTCTTCCCCAGCAGCTAGACAATCTCCTTCAGGTTTGCTCTGGGCTTAACTCACCCATCAACTCTCTACACCTGTGCCCAGAGCTCAAACCCTCAAGAGTCAAGTTGACACCTGTGCTTAACTATGACAGTGACAAGCCACATAAAAATGCAGAGTGTGATCCCCATCATTTAAACAGGCTCTATGCTTAATGTCTATTTTTTGCACCTATTGTTTATTTTATTAGTTGAGAAACGTGTGCTGACAGTTTCTCCTGGTTCTGTGCAGACGCCTTACTAGAAAAGTGTCTGACTTCTATCCTTCAAAAATTTCTCTTTGCAAGTTATATGTGTAGTGATCCCAGTACACATGATCGAGTATTAAGCTTATTTTCCTCACAGTCCACTTGCATCTGATCATCAAAATTGATCCTTGTCAAATATAAATTAGACAGTGCAATGCTCTGTTTGGCAGTTTATGGTGGAGGACGACAAAAGATTTCTCCTTATATTCTCTAATATTCCATTTTACACTTCCAGCAGTTAATATAGAATTGCCTGGAATGCATAATCCTTATTTGACTGTGCAAGTTATCCTTCTTGGGGTCATAATTCTGTATTTTTTGGTGAAATTGTTCCTGATCAAAATGTTCCTTCATTCCTTTCAGAACAAGAAATCTGACAGGACAGGGACTATCTGATCATGTACATATTTATATTAAAGGTCTTTTTTACTTTTCTTCTTAACTAGAGATGAACATTGAGTACCATATCTAATCCTAATGCTTTTGTATAGAATTTGGTTCACACCATAGTTTCCCTAAATATGTGTCAAATGCTTCCTATAGCTACAAAACTTAGTCAGCTGATGAAAATTAAAAGTGTTAGGAATGGTACAGGAAGGACAAATCCCCTGAGACTTCCAAAGCAGGAACACATGCTGCAGGAAGTCCAAATCTATGTATCACCCATAAAAACTTCCCAATTGCACTTAATGTGACTTCATTAACCACACTTGAGACAACTTCAAAAGCATTAAATATGTTGGACTGAATTAGACATCTGGTTTGAAATACTTCCCTGGGGATATGGAAAAGCGAGCTCTTGGAAGTGAAAACATTTATGCCTAAGCAGAACTGTCAAATGCCCTTCCTTGGTCAGAGCCGCTGCCAAGTATTAAGTAATGTGAAAGAAAACTGAATCTGTGATGCTCTCAATAAAATGCAAACCCAGCATTCATAGAAATGCACGTATTCCATAGTATTTTTCAAACAAAACCAGAACAGAAAAATGAAGAATAAAAAAAATTCATTTAAAAATGTTAATGATAACAATACCTTCATTCTTAAAACTTTTGTTGATTTCAACCAAGGACAGTATAAAGTCTGAGTTTAATTACTAAATGTGTTCCTTTGCTACTTACACTATTTTCATATTTTGTTCTCTTAGGTAGACCAGTGCAATACCTCAGATGAGATCACACTCATGGCCACTTAATACTATGAATAGTGTGTTATTTGTCACGACTTGGATTCCATTACCTGTATACAAAATAACACTTTTCTTCAGCAAAGAGGCCTCTAAGAGGTAAGAAGTGGATGAATTTTAAGTACCATCAGGACATCTTTATACTCTCATTCTCTTTCTAGTAGATAACAAAATTTAAACTATGATTCTTTTCAAGAAACATTGACAAACACCTCCTGATTTAATCCTGCTTATTCTTCTTTCTGTCTTCAAGAAAGATGGAAATTAACATTTTCAGTAATGGAAATAAGTACTAAATAAATTTCCTCTTGATTTCCCAGGAAAGTGGACTAATGAATCTCTTCCATGTTGACATTGTACAACCATCACTACTTCTGTACCTTTGCTAGAGTCTTCCAAAAAGTTGTTTTCCAGAAAAGCATGTAACTTTGGGGAAAAATAAAAGAGCTTAGATACAGGGCAGAAATATTTTTATCAGTATTGTGTATTAAACTTAGTGTTTAAAAAACTCATGTTTCTTTTGAGAAACAGGACTCCAAATTCTATTCTAGGGGAGTAACTCTGTTGAAGTCTTGCCCCCCATGTAACTTAAGCCCTTTTCTGGTTGGTCTGGATCAGAGAAAGCTCTAGGGGTCTTTTTGGTAGGATCCTTGACTTCAGTGTATTTCTGCATTGTGAACTCTCAAGAGAAGCTGTTTCCTCTCTGTCCTTCTGCCCCTCTGAGAAAAGGTCTGTGGTCACAGGCTACTGAGCCTGCACATTTCAAACCTTCTCTTTCCCTTTATTTTTTCACCTCAACTTGATGCTATAGGACAGATTGCTCCTTCTTGCCTATCTGGATATATATATCCAACTTTTTCTAAACTCACTAAATAAGCAATGAATGCTGATCTTTCAACTCAGTTTATCAGGGGACACTAAAACTTATAATGCTCTGCGAGATTCATCTAGCATGCCACAATGGTTTTTAATTGGCTCCTAATTAGAATAAAATAATAAGATAATCAGTTACATTCCCCACATTTCTTTCAAAGTTGAGAGAATACTTTCTAGTTCCAAATGCAAATTTAAAAGCACTCAAAGTGTCAAAGCAAATTAAAAAATATATTTAGAAGTGTTTTAGTGACTCTGTAGGGTTATTTGTGCACACTTTATTGTACCAAAATATTTTTAAAATTTATATTTTCACTCTGATCTGGAATTTGAACTTATGGAATCTTTCTCATCATTCAAGCATCTTTTCTTTAGAGGGGATACAACTTCTGGTAGGTCTTTTATTCGTTTTCAGTGGCAGAGAAGGAGTGAGACAGAACTCAAGTACAGAATTCAATCAAGAGAGGTAGATTCCAATGTCTTTAAAGAATTTTTCTTCACTAGATCTATCTGTGTATCTTATTTGAACAGGGCCCCTAGATATTCAAATTATGATGGGCATTGCAGTTACTTTTACTTTATTGGTGTGAGATAACAATCATGCTGAGAGGAAGTGAGATTTATTTAGTTGTTAGTTTCAGAGGGTAGTGTAATCTATTATATAGAAAGCATGGCTACAGGCAGAATAGCAGGCTAGTTCAAGTCCTTGCAGCCGATGAGAAGGCAGAAGAGCCTGAACAAACAACAAATATGGCTGGACCACCAAACAAGTCTGTCATCTGCAATGTGCCTTCCTCCAGAAAGGCTTTACCCCTCTCATAAAAGTGCACAACCATGCCAAACACTAACACAGACATATCTAAAGATGCAAGCTCATGAGCCTGGGTGTATGTGGAGGGGTGAGCAACTCACATTCAAACCAAGACAGAAGTATTACTATTCATTTTATTTCATCACATTCCTGACTTGTAACATCCATTTATATGACATATGATCTTACAATTAAATGACCTTGGGAAATGGCAATGATTGTTATAATTATTACCAATAATTCATATCATGCATTAACACGTGTCAATACTCATTTAAGGGTTTTGTATATATTTTCTCACAATTTGTGAAATGGGAAGGAGCTCTATTAATACAGGAAGAGTCAGTATAGATTGATTTTCCCCCTAAGATCCATGTGAATTATAAATATAAGATGTGAGTGCAAGAGCAATGCCCAGGTTATAACCCCTACTTGACATTTCTTCTGTTGTTGGGAAAGAAATGTTGAAGATCACAGCACAATTGAATTTCATGACTGTTGTTAGAACATGAGGAATTTGACTTAATGCAGTAAGTGAGCGCTGAGTTTCAGTTTGCATGGAAGTCAGACTAAAAAATACTCTCTGCTTCAATTTGGCCAGATACTGATGAGGTTACAGTGCATTCACAATAATTTTAGCCTGTACTAGAATGGGAGTATGTATGAAGGATTTCATAATAAAGTTAGAAGTGTCAGATATTGATAGATCAAAGAATAGAAATCCAGAAAATCTTGACAACCTGAAGAATTAGACAGACTGTGGAGGCTGAGGATCACATCCATCCCTCTCTAAGAGTTGAGTGGACTGCAAACGTCTAATCACTCAGAAACTGGAAACAGAACATTTCACAACAGACATTATGGGATGGTAATAATTTTAAAGGAGGGAGGCTAAGTGTGGAGACTCTGGGACTTTAGAAAGAGGATTCGGTTAGATACAGAGCCTACAGCATAGGAGATGTGTTCTTATGCTGCCTACATTACCAACTTCCCATGCTAAAGAATCTTTTCTTCCACCAAAGTGTTTATTCTGCACTTTGTGAGACAACCACATACTCAGAAGCAGAGAGCTTACATGTCACACTGTCTATGAAATAGGAATGGTATTAGGTGTACTTTAATTGATGGTGACTATGTGGTAGAAATTCAAAAGAGGCAGGGGTCTCAGGACTTTAGGCCATGGGCCATAGTAAACCACATGAGAGCAATGACTAATTCATGAGCAAAGCAATAATTTATCCTTGAAAATATGTTCAAATGTAGGCTACTCACGGAAAATAGAATGGCGTATCCTTCCCATTGGTAGAGAGAAGAGTGAATGAGACAGTCCTTTTTGGAAGGAGGTATATTTTGCTTAGATACATTTTAATAGATTTAGAAATGGGGAAATGGCTCATAGAGTGAAGTCTTTCCCTAAATAAAAGTAAAAGAACCTGAGTCTGGATCCACAAATCAAACATAAAAAAGCAAGGTGGATATAGTAGCAGCTTGTAGTTCTTATCCTGGAAGGGAGAGCCCAGAAAGCCCCAGAGTAAGGCAATGAGGCAGAAGAACAATCCAGGATGATTACTAATGATTACTAATACCACTCTTGGGCCTCCACAGACACAAAGTGACCTTTTGTACACATGCCTGCAACACACACACACACACACACCACACACACACACACACACACACACACACACACATTATTTGACTCTTCCAATCTGTGAGTTTTGTGGAGCCAACAAAGCTTTCTGAATAAATAACATACAAATGGATCACACCTGATTGTAGCAGCACAAAGCTAGGTTTCATGATGGTTGATGTATTGTGTGGAAGAAAGCTCTTTTTCTCTGACCTGGGAGTTTTGGGCATTATGCTATCATCCATAATTCTGTGCAAGATAAATTTCTTAATTTTCCATCAAGAAACATTTTTAGTCTCTCTATATTTTTGACAATGTGTCTTAAAGATACATTTTTAGTCTCTCTCTATTTTTGACAATGTGTCCTAAAGATAAAGTTAGTTATTGGGTGAGGTTTCCTACTCTTATTACATCTACCCTTGAATGTGCTATTACAACAAGACTCCAGTTTAACAGCTTTTTGTCTCTGGCCAGGGGGTGACATACAGTGTCCAGCAGAATGGAGTGAAGGGAATTGCAGGAGCAGCAAAACTGCAAAAGAAAATCAACAAACCACAATCCAGAACTTCAGAGACTCTATATCAATCACATAGAACTAGGACAGCCTAATCTCTCCCCATCCTGGAGCTCAGGGACATTTGCGGAAGAGGGGGCGGTAAGATTGTAAGAGCAAAAGGATGGGAGGAGCAACGATTTGCAAGATTCTCAACAATAGTTTGGGCCAAAGCAATCATAATGGGACTTTGCATGCCCTGCGCAATGTCCAGCGCACTGTTGCCCTCATAAAGTCTAGCATCTGTTAAGGGCACCGAGACCCTTGGAGGCAAGGGATTGACAGCCATAGTAGTGATCTTATGCTTAAGGGGAACAAGAGAAAGGGCTTATGGAAATGCCACTGGGTCCTTATATGTCATCGGAGAGGAGGACCCAGTGGAGAGTTAGGCGTACACAATAAAGGACTCTCTGGGAATTGGGGGGGAGGCACTGGGGGAAGGGGAGGGGGAGGAGGGGGGAGGGAGGGAACTGGTAAAAAATTTTAAAATGTATAATTAAATTTTTAATAAAAAAAGTTAGTTATTGGAAAGCATCTCAATCTGAAGCAATCATACGTACATTGGTTAGATCTGAAAAAACAGAGCAGTTTGATTTGACTAAAATATTTAAATACGGAATAAATGGCAAAAAAAGCATAGCTATACAAATTGGAGTTAGATTTCATATATAAGACCTTGAGTGATAAGTATTTTGGAACTTAATCCAGGGAAATCTAGCAGCTATGGCTACAGATCAAAGGTTGTATTCTTATAAAAGTCGCATGTTGCAATCCTGACATTTTATGCTGTGGTAATATTAGTAGGTGGAACATACTGGAGTTCAGGAAGGAGAGCCTTCACAAATGGAATAAGTGCCCTAAAAGATAATGACCAATGGTATTATTCTAGCTCTAGTTTCTGTGATTGAAACTAGACATACTGAAAAGTCAATTCCCTATAAACTGAAAGTCCTCAGACAACACAACCATCTCAAAACCTTATTAATAAACTTCCCAAGTCCAGAACTGTGAGGATTAAACTTTTCTTCTTTGAAAACCAATCTATGTGGGCTGGAGAGGTGGCTCAGGGGTTAAGCCTCGGCCTTGCAGGCTGAAGGTCCTGAGTTCGGATCCCAGATCCCATGTATAGACGCCAGACGGAAGCGGGGGCGGCCTGCGCTTCTGGTCCTGGTAGGGCGGAGCCTGTGAATCCCGGGGCAGAAGGAGGTGGAGGTGTCCATGGTAGTTGGCGAATTCGTCCGTGGTTCTACACACACACAGACACACAGACACACACACACACACGCACATGTGCACAGTTGAATAAATAATAATAAAAAAATTTAAAAAAAAAAGAAAACCAATCTATGATAATTTCTTACAGCAGCTGAGAAAAAAGTTCAAATCTTTCTAAAGAAAACAGTTTTTCAGCCAATGAACATATAGGTAAGAAGACAGTACACCAAACTGCTCTGTAAATAGCTACTATTATACTCATATTTGAAGAGCACTTAACACCTAGCCTAGAAATCCTATACAAGAAAGGTCTTCTTCTACAAGAGAGGTAGAGGATTTCAGCACCCTAATATGATGGAGACTAGACTGGTAAAAGAACAGTGAAGTGGACAACAATGGCCAGCCATAATGCAGATTACTGGCGACCAGGCAATGCTCACCCAGAATCAGGCCATCCTAGTCTCTCCCATTCCTAAGGCTTGGGGAACCTTGCGGAAGAGGGTACAGTAAGATTGTAAGACCCTAAAGATGGGAGGGCATGGAATGGATTGATGAGGGGGGAAGGAAGCAAATGAGAGGGAATCAGGCATTTGTTAGTACTCAATATGCTTGTACAACTGAAAAATAAATAAGTTAGAAAAAAAGTAGTTTTTCTCTGTGTATATTCTCTTAAAATATTTCACTGGTACTTTGACTTTACTCATCAGCTTCAAGCAGATCTTCTGTGGAAGGTGAAGAAACTATAGGCAGAAATACTCAGCAATAATTCTCTTTCCAACCGTAATTATAGCAATCCCATCCTCTAACTTGTCACCCACATTCAGGTGAGAGAAATACATTATTCTTTTTGGAACATGATGATGCCCAGAATTTGTACAGTAATCTTGACTAATGAAAGTGTTATGTAGATTTAAAGGAGAAAAACATGTGCTTCAGTCTTGTAGGAAAGCTTTTCTGCCTTGTCCCTGCTCTGCATTCATTTATTTTTCAGTTCTTAAACTTTTCCCAAGAATGAACTCTGGGAAACATGAACTCTCAGTCTTGAACAAAGTCTAATATAGGGCAATATATGCATGCATTTATCTATTATTTTTGTGATATTGGAAACTGAACTTAAAGCTTCTCACATGGCTGGCAGGTGCTCTCTGACTGAGGCGTATGTCTAGGTCTTTTTTTTAACACTTTTCATTTTGAGACAGGGTCATGCAGGCTAGTCTTGAGCTGCCCTGCAGCGAGCCAAGTCTGAACTTGTGATTCTCCTGTCTCTTGAGTAGTTGGGATCGCACAGCTTGAAGTCTTGAAATTTTTTTAAAGATCACTTTTGTTGAAAAAAAAATAAACACTTCACTTAGAATCAAAACATTTCAAATGACATTGAGCCCAGAGCAGAAATGCACTCTCTTTGGAAACTGTCAACAAATTAGGCAAGTTCCCAATGCTGGAATTGATGTGAGCACTGATATGGCTGTTTCATGTTCCAGAGCTCCATCACCATGTACTACTACATGCTGATTTTAGGAAAGGGCCATCATGTGGACCCTAAAATATGTGGCACATCTGCTGATGAAATGAAGCTTATTCCCTGCCCAGAGGTCAGCTTTTGAATCTGTGCACAAGTTACCTTTGCATCCCTCATCTCCCCAGATTTAGCACCGGTAGTCAAGTGCTCAATACCTGGATGATAACAGGGTGTCTGATTATAAACACTGATGACACACTCAGGAACTCAGCTGCAGCTGTCAAGAAGAGCATTTCCTTGGTGACCTTCTCCTAAGCCTTCTTCATGCTTGCTTCTGTTCCTTCTTAACCTCCTTCTGTAAGTACAGCATCTTTTGTTATTGATGCTGGAAAGGTGTGTTCACAGATGGTTTGGGAAAGACCTGTGTGTCTCTATCAAGGCCTGGGAACTCCTGTTCTTAAAGTATTAAAAATTGTTGTGTCACAACAAACCATAATTCAGAATACCAAAGACTCTACATTAACCACCTGGAACTAGACCAGCCAATTTCTCCCCATCCTAAAGCTCAGGGAAACTTGCAGAAGAAGGGGTGGCAAGGTTGTAAAAGCCTAAAGATGGAGAGGACTAATGATATGCAAGGTACTCCACACAAGTTAGAGCTGCAGTAGCCATAATTGGACTTTGCATGGCCTGCACAATGACTGACATGTCAACGACTCTCCAAAGTCTAACATGGATCACAGACAATAAGATCCTTAGAGGCAAGGGATTAACAGTAATAATAGTGTTCCCATACTAATGGGGAGCCCAAGAAAGGGCTCTGGGATATGCCACTGAGTCCTTACACCTGACTAGGGTAGAGAACTCAGAGGGAGGTTTGGCATTCACATAAAAGAATGCTCCAGGGGATGGGAGGGGGAAAGGAGGAGACACTGGGAGAAGGGGAGGGAGGGGGTGAAAGGAAGGGGAAAAGGGGGGCAGAGTGCAAGGGAGGACTGGGAAGGAAGGGAGGGAGGGGATAGGGGTATCTATTAAGCTTGTAAGATTAGGGGAAAAAGATGACCAAAAAAGAATTGTTGTCTCAATAGTTTTGGAAAACTGACTGCCTGTAGAGGTGATTTCATTTTTTCCTGCCACATGTACCCCTGCCAACTCCCCCAGAAATATATTAATTGCAATTTCTCTTTTAGGTGTTTAAGATAAATTATCATTTGGAATGCCATTCATTTTAAAGTGAAGCATTTGAGTACACCATAAAATTTCACCTAATCACCTGTAAAGAACATTTTATACTTTTATTATTACATGTACAGCACTGGTTATTACGGGGCTTGAGAAAGAATTCTCATTCAAACTCTAGCCGTCAATGTGACCTAGTATAGCACTGGTGATATGCATTTAAGACAAGAAGATTCTTCAACTCCTCTAGAAAGAGTCATAGTGTAGCCATAGAAAGAACCTTCTCCCTTCCAACAGGTGTGTGTGGGTGTGATATCACTGAAGCTTTGTATTTATTCTATTCGGAAATAAAATGCTATTTTAAGAATATTTATTTTGATTCAAATGGATAAAGAGAAGTACTTTTTGGCTCTATGACTACATAAATCAGTATATAGCTTCCTTCTAGAAGAGAATATTGTTTCTGAAAGAAAGCAGACATTGTTCATAAAGCAACATCACTTCTATTAATTCACATGTTAATAGTAATTGGACATTACTGATTTTTTCTTAGTTACAATGTGAAAACTCATTAATTCCAGTGTATCCTGTTATTTATTATTTATATTATCAAAATACTACTACTACCCCTAATATTACTACTACAAAAACTACATAGACACACACACACACACACTGGGACAGATGTGACAGATATAGTATGTTAATATTCTCACATCCCATACTCATTGTTATGGTTGCATTTTGGTGTCAACTTGACAGCTGCAGACTGGTTGGGGTGCAACTATGGAGGGTTAATAATTGGAATGGCCCCTGAACAAGCCTGCAGGTACTTGACTGATTGCTGTGGAAAACCCAGCCCATAGTGGGTGGTACTTTCCAGTAGTGGACCAGATAAGAGGAGGTGCAAGGAGGAGGGACTTGCTCTTTCCTTATCCTATGTCGACTTGCGATGGAGTCCATTCTGCATGGGTTGCTCACATTTAGAACATCGTGGTGTTCTTTGATGCTGCTGCTGCTGCCTCCATTCTTGGCTGACTTGGAGCTTCACCTTTTCCACCACATTGTTGGAGTTCCTGCTGGCTTTGGAGCCTGGTCTCTAAGCCTTGCTGCTGTTTGCTGTTCATTGCTCACATAGGATCCCAGCTGTTCTTCACCAGTATTGAAACCCAGCATATTCAACCCTCCAGAGAAGTAAAGGCTTGAGACCTTTTCAGGATCTTTTGGCTTTGTGGAACATTCCAGTCAAGAACGAGGCGATTGTGGGTGGCTATTTTGAAGGACACTATTTTTATTATGAGTTATTTTAATAAACTTATTTTTTCCAGGTTTTTATTTTCTTTTAATACTCAACCTTTTTTAATACATTTTTATTATTTCCGCTCATACAAACTTAATAGATAGACCAGTTCCCTCTCTCCCTCCTCCTCCCCCTGAACCCCCTCCTCCTCCTCCCCTCCCTTCCCATCCCCCAGTGCCTCCCCCCCAATTCCCAGAGTCCTTTCTTGTGCATGCCTGACTCTCCTCTGGGCCCTCCTCTCCAATGACGTACAAGGACCCAGTGGCATTTCCCTGAACCCTTTCCTGTGTTCCCTTTAAGCATAGGAACACTACTGTGGCTGTCAATCCCTTCCCTCCAAGGATCTTGGTGCCTTTAGCTGATGCTAGACTTTGTGAGGTCAGTAGTGTGTTGACATTGCGCAGGGCATGCAAAGTCCTATTATGATTGCTTCGGCCCTAACTACTGTGGAGAATCTTGCAAAACTTATTTTTATACATTACATTCTATAGATTCTGTTTCTTCAGAGAACCCTCACTAATACAGAATTTGGACCTGGAGAAGTGGGGCGTTGCTGACAAATCTGACTATGTGGATTTTGTGGCTTTTGAAATGTTTTTGCTGGACAAAGTTGGAAATGTTTGAAGATTTTCTCTTTGTGTATTACAAATACTGTCCTTCAAAGTTTAATATGACAATTGGATAATGCCAGTGCTGAGAGAGCTGTGGATTGTTTGGCCCCACATTCTGATGAGGGGAACAAGGACTTTGGTAAAGTTGAATTTAAAGATGATAGACTGGTTTGCTTGACAGAGGAGAGTTGTACTGGTGACCATGAAGCTTTGGAAGTGGAAAGGGCAGGCAACAGAATTCCTGCTCCTCTTGGAAAGATGAACATTTAAAGAAGGAAAACCTAGTGACTTTCACTGGGATGGTAGAAAACATGAATGCCTCCATATGGTGAGTTTATGGTTTGAAAACTCATATCCTTTAGGGGCCGAAAGCCCAAGTTGAAGACTTTTTTGCCTTTTGGAAATTTGGCTTTCTGAAAAGAGTCTTTTCCAGAGTCAGCACAGCAAACTTGGTACAGCTGTGGCTCAAATGGACTAAGCTACGTTTCAACCTTGCTTTTGAAATTTTGTGTGTCTGGCATACTTCACTCAATATAATTTTTTCTAATTCCATTTCCTGGCAAATTTCATTAATTCATCTTTTTTGATGGCTGAGTAGTATTCTATTGTATAAATGTACCACATTTTCCTTATCCACTCATCAATTGTTGGGCATTTGGGTTGATTCCATGACTTTGCTATTATAAATAGTGCTGCTATGAATATGGTTGTGCTTATGTCATTGAGGTGAATTTTGCTGTGTGGGGGATGTCTATACACTTCTTTCGCCTGATTGAATGTTTAAACATATATATCAATGTTTATTACACTGGTGTGAATTTGTAAATTATTTAAGAACTGCTCTACAGTTCTATGATAATTGATTGCCATTGGGATTTAAGAAATTCTCTTAAATTAAATATTTGTGAAATTTTATGGACAAGGGTTGAAGACCCAGATATAAGCCCACACAATTACAGCCATTTGATCTTTGACAAATGGTGAAATAGCAGGTCATATGGTATTTCAATCATTAATTTTTTTAAGAATCGCCAGATGGCTCGCCAAAGTGGTTGTATAAGCCTGCATTCCCACCAACCATGTAGGAGACTTCTCTTCTCGCCACATCCTCTCCAGCATTTGGTGTTGTTTGTATTGTGGATTTTTGCCATCCTGACCAGGGTGAAATGATACTTCAGGAAGGTTTTGATTTGCATTTTCCTGATGGCTAAGGATGCGGAGCATTTTTTAAAATATTTGTTAAACATCTCAATTTCTTTCCTGGAAGTTTCTTTTGAGTTCCAAGGCCCATTTTTTAATTGGGCCATTTATTTTCTTGGTGTTTAGTTTTCTAAGTTCTTTGTGCACTCTGGATAATAGCCCTCTATCAGATATGTGGTTAGTGAAGATTTTCTCCCACTCTGTGGGTTGCTTTTTTGCTAGGGTTACAATCTCGATTATCTGAACAGAAGCTCTTTAATTTCATAAGATCCCATTGGTTGAGTGTTGGTTGTAGTGACTGTGCTATTGGATTTCCATTTAGGAACTGTTGGCCCAGTCCAGTCAGCTTGAGGGAGTTCCCTACCTTTTCAACTAAGGTTTTTATAGTCTCTGGCCTTATGTTGAGGTCCTTGATCCATTTTGAATTACTTTTTACATGGTGACAAGTACAGATCCAGTTTTAATCTTCTGCATGTGGTCATCCCATTTTGCTGGCACCATTTGTTGAAGATGTTGTTCTTTGTCCACTGGATTTTTTGGGGCCTTTTGTCAAAGATCAAATGGCTGTAATTGTGTGGGCTTATATCTGGGTCTTCAAGCCTTGTCCACAAAAAATTCACAAATATTTAACTTAAGAGAATTTCTTAAATCCCAATGGCAATCAACTATCATAGAGTTGTAGAACAGTTCTTAAATAATTTACAAATTCACACCAGTCTAATAAACATTGATATATATGTTTAAACATTCAATCAGGCAAAAGAAGTGTATAGATATAGCTGAGATCCTCATAAAGAGAGGCCATGATTCATGACATATGCGTATAAAAGCCAAAACAATCTGTAAAACTGTATTAAATACAACAACATGGACTCAGCCTTGATTTATGCAATAATGGGACACATAAAATGTGCTAAGTGAAAAAGTAAAACTCCCAAAGCCACAAATTAAATGCCTTGATTCATGTGAACCATACAGTATAAGCATACTAGTGAAAGCAGAAAATGTTTCAGGAGGTGTTAAGATCTGGCTGAAGGAAAATGAACACTAATGGAATTGGAATTTATTTTCAGAGTGATGAACAATTTCTGAAAATAGAGACTACGAGGATTGCATATTCTGAAAACACTACTAACCCCCTTCAGGAGATACATTTTTGTTGAAATGTGTAGTATGTAAATTGTATTGTAATAAAACTACTATTTTAATATTCTTTGGTGATGAATTTGGTTGTTTGACAATTTTACACATTCTTATAATCCATTTTGATTACTTTGCCTCTTCTTTATCCAAGCTCACTCCCCTGCACAAGTCCCTCTTCTTTACACATCCCCCTTCCATATTAGATGCTATACATGGAGTTTGTTTAGTTTTATATCCCATTAAACATAACTGGGACATTTTGTGTGATCCCAGCTTTATGATCATCTTTCAAAGCCTAGAAAACTCCCCTATGTGTGCACAACTGTATATGCCCTTTCTAAATCTTTCTTAGTTGCCCTTTGTTCCCTGTTTTTTTTTAACTTTTTTTAAAATTTATTTATTCAATTGTGCCTGTGTGCATGTATGTGTGTGCGCATGTGTGTGTGTGTCTGTGTGTGTGTAGAACCACGGGTGAATTCGGGAACCACCATGAACTGCCTCCACCTCCTCCTTTTACTCTGCCCCGGGATTTGCAGGCTCCTCCCTACCAGGACCAGAAGCTAGGCCACCCTCGGTGTCTATACATGGGATCTGGGATCCAAACTCAGGACCTTCTGCCTGCAAGGCAGAGGCGTAACCCCTGAGCCACCTCTCCAGCCCCCTTTGTTCTCTGTTTATAGCTGACCATTGTCCTGGTAGGTCCACTGAAGGCTCCATGTCAGTAACCAACTCTGTTGTTGGTTCATTAATCCTATGATCATGTCATTTTGGAATGTAGTTCACCATTCCCTTCCCTAGCTTTTGCCTCTTACATTCATTTACCCTCTTTTCCACAAAGCTCACTGTGCTTTTGGGCATAACATAAATGCCATTCTGAGGACTACATGTTCAACCTTAACTTGTTCTCAGTATCTAGTGCATGCATGGTCTCTGTTTTCATCATTGAAGCAGGAGTCTCCTCCTTGAGATGAGGATGGTCTTTGAGTTCTTTCTGTTTCCTCTTTTGCGATGCTCTAATCCTTGAGCAGTGTGAATTAACTGTCCTGTCTAGAGTCCAGTGCTCCATAATCATCTACTGTCTACTAATCACTCTTTATTGCAACAAGAAGCTCTTTGGACTAAGGCAAAAAACTCCACTAATTGATGGATTTATATATATTTAGAAGGCAGTTTGATGCCATGATCATTTCACAAAATATTAGTAGGGCTTTTTACTAAGACTTGCAACATACAAGCAACACTAATTGGACTTAAACATTAAAAATGGGACATGAATGTGGGAGGCTGATACATTGGAGGAGGGAAGAGGAAGTAAATATCACCAAAACATGTTATACAGAGATATGCAATTCTAAAAGAATAAATACAATGCAATAAATACAATAACATTTAAAATGACCTAACCAGTTATTTTCTTATTTTCTTTTGCCTTTTGTATTTAGTGACTTGCATAACCAAGGTTTACCACTACTAAATAAGGTTTACTATCTTCTGAGGTAATGATTGTTTTCAAATATTTGCCTTTTAATTGTTCATAAACCTTTATTTGTGAGTGATGAGTTTTAGGTAACAGTCTCCTGCTTCCCCCAAGAGATTATTGGAAATATCTAATATTCCATTCCTAGGTTAATTTCTTATTTTTTGAAAAATAATTTACATCATATTAGAGCTTAATGATAAGAGCTTGTTATTGACTGCATTGACTACAAGATATGGAAAAATCAACTTGGAGTGACTTGAAAACTCCTCCCCTGTTACCTGGCTTTCACAGTATAGGAAAGAACTCTGCACACTGCCAGATAAGGG
Organism: Typhlomys cinereus; assembly: GCA_023101885.1. Taxonomy (NCBI): domain Eukaryota; kingdom Metazoa; phylum Chordata; class Mammalia; order Rodentia; family Platacanthomyidae; genus Typhlomys; species Typhlomys cinereus. Next base: position 115,393 of record JALPQD010000227.1, read on the forward strand.
CAATTCATCAGCAGTCTACCCAGCTATGAATTCTATGAGCTGTAAGAACCATCCCAGCAATATGTGACCATTGGTGCAATAGTCGTGTGAACATTATGGAGACGCGTCAACAATCTTCCATTTGAATCTAAGCCCCTAATCACAGAAGATATCCCATACCTGTTCAACCAGGTTAGCCAACATGATGAGCTATGGGGTCAGTGAGACACAATGTTTCAAAAGATAAGGTGGGCAAAGTAATAGAGGAAGGCACATGATATCACTCTCAGTCCTCCATATGTGCGGGGATAGGCAAGCACATCTGAACAAACATGTTCATTGGCACCACACACACACACACACACACACACACACAAATTAAAAAGTACACTGTGAATGAAATTTCAGAAATTGAAATTTTCATTCTCTTGTGTGATTGTGTGACACTATCAGAATTGTCAGCTATTTAGAAAGGACAGTCAGGCATGCAATCTATATTTATAAATAAAGGCATACAAACTCTGTCTATAAATATATGTGATGTAACTGTTCTAACTGGTAGAGGACAATTTTTTTAATTATACCAAGAGATACAGACTAAAGTTTTTGGTAATATTGAGCAAGTAGTGTGTTGTATTGCAGTCTTTTAAGATATATCATTTTTCTCATTCCATATGCTTTTACTGACATTAACATTTTCTTTATTAAGGTGGACAACACTGCTTCTTCACCCTTATTTCTGGCCTGAGTGTGTGACTTTGATGCCCGTAAAAGTCTTCTGCAGTCTATATGTAGAAGAAGAGGATAAGACGGACTATTTACTGCTTCATCTGCCTTCAAGGAGGCTTATCCTCATGACTGCCAAGTTAATGGTGAATGCTGACTGCCATGTGAGGCTCTTTGATGTCCTCCCCACCCCCTCAATACAAAAAGAAAAAGAGTTTCTGGTTAACATTTTCTTTTTTCATGAGATCTTTGACCCTCGAACCCATTCAGAATCTTCATGGAGTTTCAGGTTATATGAGAAGACTCATGTGGAAAAGCATTGAGTTCATCAAGCAGGGAAGTCAGAACCATTGTTATGAATGGTTCTGTGTTTGAAATTACATGTGTGAAAGGAAACTGATTGCAATTGTGTTAAATCACTTAATTGTGGGAACATGTTAGATAACATAAGATAATAAGAATAAAATCTACAGTTTTGTTAAGTGGGAAAATGCTTGTATTATTCTATAAAGATTGTGCAGTCCCTTAAAGTGATTAATTATTCATAACTATGAATACGTTTTTCTGTGCACATCCTATCCATCTATTATCTATTATCTATTTATAATCTATCATGTATTTATCTTCTATGTATTATCTGTTATTTATCTATGTATTTATAACCTACAAACTATAATTATATCATCTATCATCTATGATTTATTCATCTGTCCTCTATCAATCTATCATTTGTCTAAATATTAAACAATGAACGTCCACGTGCCTAGTATGTATAATACACAATGTGTGTGATGTATGTAATCCTTAATAGATTTATAGAACATATAGTTAACTAATAAAAACCAGCTGTAGAGTAATACATTCAACATAAAATCTGTGCTTTTTTTCCTGGCTATAGGAAGAATAAAATATGATTTCCTAATGTGAATACCTGACTCAGAAAACGTAGTTATCTGTGGAAACAAGATGTGGGGAATATTTTCCAACACCTGGTTTTATTAAAATTTCACAGCAAAAATGTATTGATGTCTTGCTTTTATAATTAAAATAAATTCAGGAAAAAAACTAGAGTCTTAAAAATGTATGGGAAGTCTACAGGGATGCAGAAACAAATGTGCACAAGGAACTGGGACAAATCATCAAAGATGTTTTCTGTTTAAATCCAGGAAGTTCTGACTGATTTTTCTATTTGAACTGAGATCTTCATCAAATATTTGCAAATAAGTTGTGCTTTTCTGCCTCTATTTCAAACAGAGTGTTAGATAGCTTTTCAACCAATGTGTGATCATAATGTTGCTCCTCCACGAAATAAGAAGAAACAAGCCTATTGATATGTATTTTATCACAATTGTCAGGACTTGCTCCTTACATAAAAATGATTCATGTAAATGCAGCTATCAATTTTTAGAATCCCTATGCTACTTCATTGCTTCAAGCCCATGTCCCAATTAAAAATTCCTTGTTTGGATTTGAGGTGCAATATTTCCCTGGAGCAGAAAAATGGAGACATTAAGGTTTTTGTTTTTAACTTTAGCCAACATGGTGAGCTCTGGGTTCAGGGAGAAACCATGGTTGGAAAAACAAGATGGGAAGATTAATAAAGGAAGATGTCCTTCTTCTGAGAGGTAATACCAGTAAAGATGCAATGATAAAATAGGCCTTACTACTACAATGTAAAGAATGCTTAGTAAATACATGAGTGTAACAAACTAGACTTCCAACCTCTCTCTGTACTTTTTATACAATTGTACTCATCTACTTCCTATATTATTATACTATTTTAACCAATGTTCCATGACCTTAGTCTCTCAACATCTATGCTTGATAACATGTCAATCACTCTTCCATTTTCTCACCAATACTTGCTCTCCTCTTTTCTCCCCATAGCACAAGCAGAGGCTTGGAGTTAATGTGAGGTGCATAGACTTAGTTCATAGTCGAGGAAGTTTACACCCATTTTATCCTGTTGCATGGAAATGGTGGATCATGGGAGGTAACTCTGGTTTCATCTAGGCTGTCTTTGATTTGCTCATCTAGAACATGGAAGCCTAATATGGGAACAAATATCCAGTTTGGGAAAATTCTAGAGGCCTGCCTCTTATGTTGACTTTCCATCACTGTCTTTAATGGATTTTGAAGACAGAACACCATCGCACCACACAGAAGCAGAAATTTGTAGTATTTGTTCACATCTTCAACTTGCAGAGGATATTTTCTCTGATCTATGTCTCTTTGACTTGATTTAAAAAGAAAAAAAAAACAGAAAGGAAAGGGTGACAGGACTCAGAGGACCTAGATTCAATTCTCATACAACAGAGGAGTGGAGAAAGAGAACTGCCTTCAATATTCATTCTGCCTTCTCACATGTGGCCTGGCACACCCATGTATTCCATTCTCTCTCTCTCTCTCTTTCTCTCTCTCTCTCGCACACACAGAGAGATACACATACATGTACTACTAAATAAAAATTTTAAATTTGGGAGGGTGAGATGGCTCAGAGCATAAAGACACTTGACTGCAAACTTGGCAACCGGAGCATGCATGGTGGAAGGAGAAAACTGACTTCTCAAAGTTGTCATCAGCTTCTTCTAATCATCACACTCCAACCATGACTCATGTGCTCCCCCCTCTTCCTAGTAAAAAAGTAAGAAAAACATTTCTAAGATCCACTTTGAAAGCTTTCTGTTTATTGCTTAACTAGTAAGTAATGTAATGTTTTCTAAAGAAACTTATCATCAAATTGATTTCATTTGTAAAAATCTAATGGTATTCCAAAGAAAACACTTCATAGGAAAATTATCTATACCAGTTTTGCTTTCTTCTTTTCCCTCAAGACAAATTAATAGGTCTCTCACCATTGCACTTCTTTGTTTTTAAAATCTGTCAATTAATTACCTGAGTCAAGAGATGCTTCTCTGAAACTGCTGCTGATACTTTAGCTGTTGCCTAGCAACCGTCTTGATTCTTTCTTAGTTTTAAGAGACTATACAGGTGGAATCAAGGACTCAAGTCATGTTTTAATCTTAAGCAAATCACTTTGCTCTTTTTCCAGATATCAAATGACATCTAAAATAATGACTGAACAGCATGAACCTTTGACACCTCTTTACATGGAGCAATGTGAAGCTGTCAAGAGGCATACAAGGGATATAAATAAAATAATAATAAAGGAATCCTTAAAATTGTGTTTTTGATCATTTCCCTTCTAGTTCATTTTGTTTTCACTTTTTGCTTAGCATGTTCTTAATGAAGGATTCAGGAATTGCATCTAATAAACTGCCTTTTGAAAAGTATTCTACCATAAAAAGAATGAATTATGAGGGAACACTTGTTAGCTATCCAAGTTTTCTATGGATTATTTGTGTCATTCATTGGTCACATCTTGAAATTGACAAGAAAATTATAAAGGATTTGTATGTATAAATCTCTGTTTCATTATCAAAAACTATTGTTATCTTGGTCAATTACACGAAAATTCTAAAACCACAATGAATTGTTTGTCATCAGTCCAACAATTAGCACTATTCCTTTCAGGAAGCAATAATGAAAAGACTTTTCTGAAAGCTTAAAAATGAATGAAATGCTTCAGAGGAGAGACAGCTTATCATCTAATAACAAGTCAGGAAAAATGTTAAATCACCTAAGGCTGCTGAGTAAAATGAAGAAATTTCTAAACAGCATATAATTCATAAAAATAACCCAAATCTAAGCCAGAGTTATGGTGGTTCACAAAGTTTTTAGAGGACTAACACTAAAATGCCAAAAGCGTAAATTAAAAATGTCTAAATCTAAAAATGTGACCATATTTTCAGGGTGTTTTTCTTCAAAAATAATTAAAAGTAAGAATTTTATCAGTACAGTGAGAAGGTCCTCTAAGGCTTTGTCAGAAGGTTTACCACACTCGCTTCATATTTTGTTTCTGTAATAAATATGACACAAGAAATCCAGGAGTAAAAGGGAGTTGAAATCCCAGCTTATGATTTAGGATTACAGACCATCGTGACAAGAAGTCAAACCAGCATCAAGAACCAAGGGGACTGATTACATTAAATTCACAGCAAGAACAGAAGGGACAAGGACCAAGACTGTACACTTCCTTCATAGTATGAAAGCTTTTCAAAACAGCCTTTTAGTTCTTTCTATCTTATTTACCTGCCAAGGTATATTTCATCCATGATGGGCTGGGTCTTTCCTTATTAACTATTTTATTACGACAATGTCCTACATCCTATCTTTAGGAAGCCATTCCTCATAGTTGTGCCCAGAGGTTCACTCACACAGTGTCAAATTGACAGTGGAAACTAACATTCACGCCTACAGCTTAAAAAAATCAACAGTAGATGTTTTTATCATTTTTTTCTCTCTGTATGTGTGTATGTGTATTTTCTATGTGTGTGTGGGCATGTGAACTTGAAGTTTATCCTGAATTTATGAATTAAAACCATGTGATTTTTTTCCTTAGTGTTAAATACATGTGCATGCCCCCACACATGCTTAGCAACATGCCTGATAGTGTTAGTCCTCATCATAATCCATTAATGCTAGAATCGAGGCAAATTATTCCATTCAATGAACAACTAATTATTCCCCTAACAAAGAGCCACTGATACATGTGGAGATTTCATTCCCCATGTATTCTCCTGGTACACTCTAGTGAAGGACATAGCCTATACAATGAGCATATGTCATAATAGAAGGAAAGGAATTCATGTGTAAGTTTGCTATAGCAACCACAATGGAATCTAGCTCCAAATAAAAGTCTATTTCCACAATCAGAACAAGCATCATAGTCCTGGTTTATTCTACAGAATTAGCTTCCTTCTGTTAATTTACTATTTTGTTTATGTATACACACACACACACACACATATATATAGACATCTATCCTGTACTATTAAATTGTGCACATACACAAAGGTAAAGGTATTAATAAGCAACTCAAGTTATTATGTATATATTAAGCAAATAACTATAAAAAGTGAAAATTTCTCTGAAACCTTATTTCTTTCCTTCTTAGTAAATTTGAGTATAATCTTGATTTCTAAGTAATGTTTATAGTGAACTATCTCTGATAGAATTACAGTGACATATTTTTGTCCCATACAGGTCATGAAACTATGGAATAAAATGTAGACGAAAATATCATCTTCAATGTATTAACTCAAAATCATAACAATTCACTTTTTCTGCAATTAAGTTTCCTGTAAATAAATAGAAGTCATAATTTCTTGTTTAAGGGGGAAGTATGTGATATAAGAAAACAGCTTTGAGTTTTTTTAAAAACTTATTTATGTATTTATTTATTTATTATTTATTTATTTATTTTGCGTGTGTATGTGTATGTGTGTGCATGTGTGTGTGTGTGTGTGTGTGTGTGTGTGTGTGTGTGTGTGTGTGTGAATCAGAGGGCAAGGTGGGTCTCTGTGGAGGTCCAAGGATGACTTCAAGAATCATCCTGGATTGCTTCTACCTCTGTTTTGTTTCACCCTGGGATTTCCCAGGCTCCATTACTACGATCAGAAGTGCGGGCCACCACCATTTCCTCCTGGTGTTTTTATGTGGGATAAAAAATCAGGATCTCCTGCTCGTGACTCTTTCAACAGATCCATTGCTTTATACCAGCAGCTTTGAATGTTTTCTAAAAAAAAAAAATACTGTGCATATATGTAGGATTTGTGTGTGTGTCTGTGTTTCTGTGTCTGTGTGCACACTAATATGTGAGTGTGGGCACACACGCCTAAACTGCACACCTGGAATTCAGAGGACATCAGGAATTGGTCAAGCGGTCCTCATTTATGACCTTATTTGATGCAGTCTTTTCATTGTTCAGCACTAGCTGGTCTGTGAGTTTTGGAGGGGTTCTTTTGTCTCCACCTCCCATCTCTGGAGGGGAACTGGGATCACAGACACACACACATGTTACTGTTCCCACTTAATATAGGTTATGCAAATCCTTTGGCTTGCACAAAAATATTTTATATATAGAATATAAATATTTTATATTGAAGTCTAGCATGCATGCACACAAATATACAAGACATTATACAAACACACACACGCACATGCATACACATGTCCAAAACATGCAAAAACCCACGTAACACACATATAAATTGATGTATACCCCTACATATGCAGCCACACAGACACACATGCACATAGATCTCACACACACACATTCACACATACATGCACGCATACTCCATATACACATGCATATCACATACACACATACATACATGTGAGTACACACACATGGGCATGTGCATGCATATACACCATGAATATAGCCTGAAAAACAAATTTTAATTAACCTGTATTTACTTTCGCACATGTAAATATTCTTTAATTTGTTCTATTCTGTCTTGTCTATTTCAAGAAAACATTTTGGTTCCACGCCATCAAATTAATTTCTAGAACTACTAGTAGATTGCAAACTATAGTTGAAAACATTACAGCTGGGAATTAGGGAGACAAGACCTTATGATTAGAGATGTTTATGCATGAGATATAAAAGCATCTTACCGTGAACTAGTGTCTAGATGAAATTGTTCAGTCATTTCGAACATTGTTGAATTAAGGAACTCAACATCGGACAAAATGGAAAGGTAAAAAAAAAAAATAATAATTACCAAACTACTGCTTTGCCGTTACTAGAAACTGATAGACTAGGAGGTGACGTGCCATCATTTCCTGCTTTTCTGTGAATTATAACAGATTACCAGAAATTAGTTTTTGTGTTTTATCATCAGCAATTTGAACATTACTCTATATTTTAGGAAATTACAGTGTGGAGGCATCATTGGTTAGGTCTCTAGACACATAATACATTCTGTGTTATTACAGGTTACTTTATTTTCTTTCTGCAACATACCTGAGACAATAAATTTTTCCCTTGTCTTTATGGTACATCAGAAGATGAAATAAGGGTTGTTTTCAAGAAAAGCACTTTACGTGCTTGAAATAAATAATTCCATTTCATGAAGTTATCTATTTTTAATGTATTTTCTACTTTCCTGTTTATTTCCACATCTCAAAAGAGATCTAAATACACAGTTGCATAAAAAGATGGAGAGACTCCTCCCTAGTGCTCACTTTGTGCTCACTACAGCTAACCTGTAGCTTCAGAAACTTCATGCTAAGGGCCCATGTCTAACCTGCACATTTCTTCGCTTAAACCATTTGAATTAGTGAAGGATGGTCTTTTACAGCTTTTTGTGCATATGATCTATCTATCTATCTATCTATCTATCTATCTATCTATCTATCTATCTATCTATCTATCTGAGTGTGTTAAAGAGGAAAAACAATAGATAAAATCAAGGTAATCTGAAAATTTTAAAGGTGTCTATTGGCCTCAAAGAAAGAACTACACTAAAAATCTATTTGGTGGAAAGAGAGAAAGTGATTTATGCAAATTGTACTCTTACTTCCATATGTGTGTTGTGACACACACCTGTCTGGGCCTACGAACCAGCATTAACCCAGACTTACGTGCAGGAAACAGAAGTGAGAGCAGTAGGAATTGATCAGGCATCGGGTCAGAGGAAGCCTAGGATATCCATCATCCAAGCCATCTTTATTGTAACATACATGAGTATTTATAGGAAAACAATCAAGGAACAGGGCCAAATTTAGGGAAACATCAAAGAAGAGCAGAACCAAATTCTTTACAGGATTATGTAAAATGTATACATTCCAGTTAACAAAGAAAAGGCAGGAGTGACATCTACTTGCTGTGGGAAGAAGCATGTCGCCAGATAGAGTAAAATATGCATGGTACTTTGTTGCTAGAAGGGAATGGACAATGTATGCCTCAAAACAGAGCTACATAGTCTGTACATTAGCATATCTCAGATAAGCAGGAAGGAACTATTGGGGGAGGAAAGCGCAGCCAGTTTTTAAGAGAAACAAAAGAGATCCAAGAAGGGGCTGGAGGCAAACTCTACCTTCAAGGGAAGGAGTTAGGCTGCCATTTTCTTGCAGACAAGGGCTAAACTCAACCTCTCAGGGAAGGAGTACCTGGTGACAGCCCGTTTCAGATGCTAATGTATCATCCAGAGAGCAGACACACACACCTACACACAAATACACATGCATACGCACACACACACCCCCATGGATAACACACACAACTAATTAACACATAATTAAATAAATGTAAAATCAAAAATCTATACCCAAAGTTCCACTTCCCCTCTAAAAGTTCAGAGAATAAAACTCACCTATGTCTTCTCTCCTTATTTCTTGCCATTACACAGAAATTAATTTCCCTTGCATGAGAACTGTATACAGGCGTGTTTCTGGCAGTTGGAACAAAGACGCCTTACTAACAAAGTAAGATGAACCCTGAGCATCTAAACACAAAGTGTGCCAGTACTTAAATAAGAGACTGAAGAGCAAGATTCACTCATTGACTACAGAGTGGGCCACGGCCTCCAGTACATCAGCTAAATGAGAATCATGGACAACAGAGAGACCATAGTCACAGATACATCATGCGTATAATGCTGGCAGCAAAGACTCTGACAGGTATCAATCACCATCCTCACTCACACTCATTCCCTTGGTTACCCAAATGGTCAATGCCTACCTCAGGTATGCTTCTCACATAAACTTGATATTAGTTGTAAACATTCACATCAGATGTGTTGAAGTGACTTAGATTTAACAAACTCTTAGCTGTGAAAACAGAAGGAAAAACAAAAGACACAAAAACACTTTACATGAGAGTGTCCCTTAACATAGAACTTTTCTATAGCTATTTTAGTCTTCAGGACAGTGTATTCAAGCCTCCACCTTTTTTTTTTTGTCAGAACATAACTGGTTGTAACTAAGATGATAGGTAAGGATTACGATTTTTCTAGCTGTTGTACATAATTGTATTTTTCTGTGGAAAGGTGGGAGTCTAGGTTGCTCTTCTCTTTTGAACACTTGTCAAACTAAATAATAAACATATATGGATGTAATGCAAATCATAGCATAGGTGCGAAGTTACCACTGCAGTGACAAAGAAGTCAGCTTGGGAATATGTGAAGTAGCATGACTGTTGCACTCCCAGAGAAGAGGAAGTTATCCTATGTAAGTTACGTGTATGGTCACTGTATTTCCAGATTCGGGGTGGAGGGAATGAGGAATAATGCTTTCTGTCCCCCTCCATGCATTTCAGCTTATTTGAGACTTTAAAGTCTCATATATACATATATACATATAATATATGGATACATACTTTATAGATAGAAAGAATAAGCTAAAAGAAATTACCTTCACTATCAAATAGAACATGATTTCATGCAGAATGCTGAATTAGCAGAAATAGAGATCCAGTTATGTACATACAATGAAATACAATGATGTGATTTTTTTTTGAAAAAATAAAAGAAAGGAGCTCATAATCAGAGAGAGGTGGAAACCTGGAGAATAAATTGACAGTCTTATAAATTCTGTTAAAGTACATCTTTAAATTTCAGTGTTTATTATGATCGGAAAATATAAATATTAAAGACTGTGTTTCAGTGGTTTGTCTTAAAATTATTTAAATATATTACAAAAAGGACTATGCATATATCTGTGATCTTGGACCAAAAAAAAATCATGGAATGACCAAATGGTCATTTGAACTGTGGCTTTTGGGTGCCCCTTCGTTTTTATTTATTTATTTGTTTGTTTGTTTGTTTGTTATTTATTTATGTGTGTGTGTGTGTGTGTGTGTGTGTGTGTGTGTGTGTGTGTGTGTGTATCAAAGGGCTCTGTGTGTCCCTGTGGAGGACCAAGGGTGACTTCAGGAATCATCCTTGATCGCTTCTACTTCCTTCTTGCTTCACTCTGGGATTTCCCAAGCTCTACCCACCAGGGCTGGTCCCACCTGGCATTTTTATGTGGGATCTGAGATCTGAACTCAGGACCTTCTGCTTGTGAGGCAGAGGCTTAACCCCTTAGCCATCTCTCCAGCCCACCTTTCATTTTTTCATAAGAAACCTGAAAGATGGCCTTGTTGTTGTATTCTCTGACAGTTGTTTTGCTATAGTTTTTTTGCATTTATGTGTGGACAATTCTTCTCTTTTAACTTCCTTATTTCCTGCACCCCATGCCACTCCTCAAACAACTCTACATCAATGAGAGCCATTAGGAAACAGAAAGTACCTTGTAATTACTCTGCCTTCAGGATTTGCTCAAACAAATCTCTGAGAAGACTCAGTAATGAGGTTGTGCAATGGATGCCTTCTTACTCTCATCTTTCCTTTCCCTTTGGAGCATGTAAGACCTATGGGACCACAGAAGGAGAAATTTGTGGAAGTGTCTTTGTACCTCTTTGTGCCCTCTTTCTATTTCGTCTTCTCTCATTCACTGCCTCTGCCTCCTCATTCATCTTAATGGAAGCTTAGGCCAGAGTTTGCCAGCAATGTAGCTTCTCTCTAGCTTTTCACTTGGCTATACATTCTTCAACAATTTTTCATTCTATGGGAATGACTAGAAAGTTGTTTACTCGGATCATTATGTTTCTCTTAGATCTAAAGAAAATAATTTCAAAGTGTTTCAGAAATAGTTGTTCTTGGGTTAGGGAGATAGCCAGCTCAGAGGATAAAACTTTGGTTCACAAGCAAAAAAGAAATGAAGATGATCTCATGTAAAAATGCCAAGCATAAAGTAAGTGTCCTGTAGTTCTGGTCCTAGATGGCAGAACCTGGGAAACTACAGAGAAAAAACCAATAATGAGGTAGAGCAATCCAGGATGATTTCTAAGTTACCTTAGGGTTTTCACAGACTGACACACTCAAGCATCGTTACACATACATACACACAAATGGAGAGAGAGAAAGAGAGAGAGAGCAGAAAAGGGCTTGTTTTTATTACTACTATTTAAATCAGTCTGGTCTGTTTCCACAGAGTCTTCCTTTTCTCAGGCAGTATCTTATGAGAACATACTTTAGATTGTGTAGCTTATGAACAGCATAAATTCGCTCACATCTCTGGAGTATAGTGCAAGTTAAAGTAGAAAAAAAGTTGGTGTCTGCTGAATTCTTTTCCTCACAGATAGAGGCTTCTCTGTGTCCTCTCTTGGCTAAAGGGTCCACAAGTTTTCTCAGGTTTCAATTCCAAGATAACTAATCTCAATAAGAAGCTCTGTCCTCATGAACTAGCCACTTCATTATGAGCCTTCCTGTGAGTATCAAGGCATTGAAAGTTTAGGTCAACAAGTATTTTGGAAACATATTAACGTTCAGACCACTACACCCATCCAGTTCTCATTCCATCCCTGTCCATGCCCAGACATTTTTTTATCATTTGGATTCATGTAATATGTATTACTAGCTTCAAAAACTTGAAGTGAATTTCGATTTTGTCTCTTAGTTTACATGTAAAATTTAATCCTTGGGCTACTGAACTTATAAACAAATAGAAAACATGAAATTAGCACCTACTGTAAATGTCAGAAATCATATTCAGTACTTCACATATGCTACTACTCATGTACAAAAAACATGATAGTTGGTGGTTTGTAATGTCTGTATTTGAGCCTTTAGAATAAAGGTTTAATATGTCTAAGAAATTTGCCTGAGCAAATTGAAGGCTTTGCATAAGCTGGGAGCGATTTAAGCTTTTTCTTTAATGCAAAGTCTGGTGCTCTTTCCACTGAGCTATATTATTTTTATTAGCATGTCTCACACCCCTCTAATCATATTAAATCCTCTAGCTCCACATACTCATGCACCTCTTCGTGCCTCTTCTATGGCTACATTCCTTCTTGCTATCAAGTTTCTGAAATTACATCTTTATCATATAACTTCTCAGCAAGTTTTAACTGCTGTGTGTGGTTTGCAAATGATATACGAATGTCTTAGACAGACAAGATCAAGATCTTTGCCGTAGTTAATAAAAATTAGTTCTGAGAAAGTCAAGTAAAATAGGAAAACAAAAAAAATGCATAAGCTCATACACTTTGTGTACACACACACACACACACACACACACACACACACACACACACACACAAAGTTTACTGGAAGGATACTGAGGAGATTTCTAAAGAAAAAAAAAAAAGACCATTGGGAAGAATGTGGAAAGTTCCTGATGGAGTCTTTCCTGGAAAATCTGTGTAAACGCCATCAGCTATGCCATTCATACAGGTCTTTGATCAAGTCAATCAGATTCCTCAGTGATAGAATGGTGGTTCTAGAATGAGGTGGGAGATCAAAGTGAAGAGCACCATTAATAGGCTCAACGCACTGCTGGCTAAGGTAATGCTCTGTCCTGGGGAAACTGAGGCAGCACTTCTGGGTGTTGCCTTTGACTGCCTCTTCTCATGGTTCAACCCAACAATTTTCCCTATTCACCAGGATAATGCCTCTCAGGATACAGAAGAAAAAAAATTCATTTTATCAGCATAGATCTGTGTAAAGAGTAGGTTGTTAAATCATTTGAAGATCTCTACAAGCAAATAGTTTCACCCTCTTGTCTTTTTCTCCAGCAAGTTATTGTTCTCTAAGTCTGCCTTACACCCTCTTTGCTACAATGCTTTTTCTCTGGGAAATGGGTCTTGGCCTCTCCAGCTCAGTATTCCCTGTAGTGCAGAAAGCAAGTTCCTCAAAATTGAAGTGATTAGTGAATATACAGGCATAAAATAATCTTTCTTAAGGCACACTTCTTCCTGCTGGTTCAAAGTGCTGCATTTATTCTGTAAGGCAACTTTGCCATTCAACTGAAACTACACTGGTAATGTTTCTAATGGGAAATTACATTTAGCATTTATACATAGTAATAATTGGAGGTATTGGTTCAACCCTGGTGTTATAATGATTAGAAGCAATCTAATGGATATCTAAAGGAGAAGAAGAATGCCACTTAAAATGTTACAGAGGGAGCTGAAGCTGATAACTTTCAGATAGTAACCTTAGAATCCAGCTATAAAGTAAACATTGCTGTTATTATTACTGTTATTATTATTAACATGTAAGGAAACTGAGAATTACAGGGTGTCAATTTCTAACATAATAAATTAGATTTTTTCTTTCTATTAATCACAAGGTTTATTAATCCAAATAATATATAGATGAGATTTTTTTCAAATCCTGCTATTCCATGGGTTTTATTATCAAAGCAAGTAGTTATCTGCTCTAAATTTTACTTTCCTGGTGGCAACATTTCTCAGGATTTCTCTTTGCTCTTTCTCTGGTGTTTAGCTTATTTTCTCTGGATAACAACACATACCACTCTCTTGATGGATCAAAAGCCACAAGGAGCTCTGCATTTGATAGCCATTTTTTCTTACAACAAGATTTTCTTGTTGTAAGAAAAAAGAAATAAAGTAAACTTAGAATAAATTAGATGACTAGTTAAGGGAAAGAAGATATATTAGCATAAAATCCAATAAGGGAACAGATCTTAGAAAGGAAAATGAAGTTGTCAGTTCAGCATAAATAACTTTTCTAATCAAGATTATTAATGAAAGAAATGCACAGTCCTAATTCTGTGTTACTAAGCCCAGGAGAATAAGCCCTCAATGGCCAATACTGCAGGAAGTGAAAATCCGCACATCCACATTGAGGGCCAGTTTAGTGGCATCTTTTCAAAGAATGAAAAACAAAGCCTTCACACATTCACACACTGCGCAGGACAGTGCTCCACTCCAGCATATTCTGAAGAAGTACTTGCCCGTGAGACTGAGGATATGTGCAAACATTTATTGTGGCATGTTTTGTGCTAGAAAACTGAGAGCAATTTCAATGTTCATGTCTACACTCTGCTCACATTCTTTGCTTTTATTTGATTAGGCAATTTGTCTTTTTATGATTTTAAGAGTCCTGAAATAATTTTGGGTATTTATATTTTGATTAATATGCACTAAAAATATTTTCAACTGAATGATCACTATTATCCATTTTATTTATCATGATCACTATTACCCATGTTTTTTTTTTTTATCTCCAGTCTATAGTCTGCCTTTCACTTTGAATCATTTATCTATTTTTGAACTTTGCTCAAGTTTCACCTTCCAATTGTCTTTCCTAAAAAGCTAAACCACACTGTATGTTTTCTACTACTACCCTCATGGTTTTATTTTTTTTTTCAAATTCAAAAATTCTTATTGGCAAAGTCATTTTCTATACCCAACCTAACGTTTTTACTGACTTATGTGTTATGTACTGTTCCTTTTGTGTTAAATAACAATTCCTTTGACAGATTTTAGTTTTCCTGATTGCAGCATGGATTATAAGGGCTTGCTCATTTTCTGCAGCATGTCTTTGGGATTCTGTCTTCTGAGCCTCTCAGCATTTGGAACAGTTCAAGAACTTCTGGACTTACTTTATCTGCTGGTCTTCTATATCAAACAGTCATCTCCTCTGTTTAGTTTTCTATTTACATTTAGCAGACAAAATTGAACTAAATATTTTTAGAACGTCTACAGAAAGAATAGATAGTTGCATATGTCCAGCCTAGCACTTTTTAAAAAAAAATTACACAACTATTCAAAGTTTGCACTACATTATCCCTAAGTTTCAAATGGATCTGTGTACTCACTGGAAAGAAAATCATGAGCAAAGATCTATTTTGTATTTAAGTAGAATGTCCTCACATGTTCACTCTTTGAACTCTACTTATTCCTCATCAGCAAAATGTAACATTTTCTTCAAATATACCCTTGCCCATTTTAGTCAGAATTCATTTAATCTGCTCTTATTTGAAAAAAAAATTTTTCAAATGTCTAAAAATTCATACAAGGTATTCAACTTTGATGGCAATTCACGTTGTTAGAGAAAAAATATAAACTTAGTTAATGTAAGATATTTATGCAAAATTTTCAGGCTGTATTTTCTGAGGTTGCTTCCTCATTTTTCTGGCATGCTTCTCTGCAGCTCTCCCATTTATCTGCCTCATATTCCTGCCTCCATTGTCCTGTTGGGGATGCTGATGTGACGCTGACAACTAGAACTCTTTCACTGTCATGCTCTGAGACACTAATATAACCTAAGGCACCTCAGCTGCCAAGCATTTTTCTACTCTCATTCTCTCCCAGCTCTTACTGCTATTATCAAGGGCATAAGTAAGACCCTGACTCATCTGAGCAAAATAAAGAAGATGCATAATCCCACATAAACTGTAGCTTCCAGTCACATCTTAAAGCAGTCCATGTTCATATGAAACTCCATCTGCATCTGTGAAGGATTCCTACAAAGCCAACACTGATCTCTTTTGCTTTTCCTTCAAAGAATTACTACTATGTTGACAGTTCTTCTGTTTGCTCACCCTCTGTGCATCTGAGGGTGGGATGAAAGGAAAGATTGAAGGATTTCATACAAATAACAAACAAAGAAGCCAGAGAGCTGCAAGGTTTGGTCCCCATCACTCGATTGGAGCTGTTGCTGGTATCTGCTTTAGTTCTGTGACCTTGGTGAGAAAATGTAAAAGAGAGTGTTGCAAATGGAGAAAATATAAGAAGGTAAAACAAAATTTTGCTCAAGTAGGCTCATCAGTCCCAACAGGATATCCATCATTTGGAACATTTTCCCCTTGTGAACAATTATTTTCTTTTCCTCATTCCTCTGATATTCATAGGTGCAGACTACACCTCATTTCCTCCTCTCCTAGGAAAAAAAAACTGAAAGAAACATGCTCACCTTAGCTATTTTACTTTTCAGGGGGATTATCTTCTCTGTTTCAACTTCTACTGCTTAGGCAAAAATCTCAGAATGTGAGTGGAGCAGTTTGCCTGCATGGTTGCTTATAAAAGATCAAGGAGTTTACTTTCTTAGGATAGTCCGGTTACAGTCTGTAATCCAGCTTGATGGGAGAACACACACAAACACCAGGGCTGAGGGAACTGGCCATACCATCTCTGTGTAATGGGTGAGAGAGGGATGGATGATCCTTACTTGCCAGACCAGCAGTTCTGGCCAAGTATATGCAAGGATGCCAACCTCCTCAACCAGCTCTCTGTATTTTATTCACCTGTTCAGGGCTTAGTCCCACCCACCATGGACTGGGTCTTCCCCATCAACTAGACAGTCTCTTTCAGGTTCACTCTTGGTTTAACCCAATCACTAATTTTCCACAAATGTGCCCAGAGCTCAAACTGTCAAGTTGACACCTGTGTCTGACTATGAGAGTATTGTGTTCTTACCGTGGATGGAGAGGGAAGGTGGCAAGCTGACTTCTTCCAGTCTTTGTCAAACATAGTTCCATTCATGAAGTCCTTCTAAAAAGGCCTACCATAGGGGCTACAAAATGTCCACAAGTGTTTTTAAGAGTGTACTTTCTCCTGTTTTATTTTTTAATGTTGCATATATGAATATAATAAATTTATAATATTTTCACTCCTTATTCCAAAATTCCATTCCTCTCCTTTTCCCCTCACAAGTCTTCATCTCCCCTGCGAGACTTCCATCTGTTTTCAAATCTTTCCACTTGTGCAGCCCACTGTGATTCATCTAATTTGTCTTTGATGACATGTGCCTGGCATGATTCCAACAAATATCCTAGATCAGTGAATAATATATCATAGAGGAAATCATCCTCCTTTTGATCCCCATCAGCATTAGTCCTCATCACTCTCTCACAGAGGTGTGGAGCTTTTTTGAGATTTTCTGCTTTTCTGGTGAGGTGTTGATAAGACAGTTCCTGTACAATTCTTGTGTAAATATACATATCTGCCATGAATTCTTGTTTATCACAACCCAGTCATGGTAAGTAGTTAACGTCTGGCTCACCACTGATCCCCGCAGTTTCAAACAATCTTGGTGCCCTCTCTTCCACAATGTTCCCTGAGCTTTGGGGTGGGGGTGGGCAAGGCTTACGAATTCTGTTTAGGGACAAGCAGTCTGAACCACTTGTATTCTGTAATTTGGTGGGCTGTGTTTATAAGCAATAAATAACTTCTGTTGTAGAAGAGAGTTTCTATGTCAAGGGCTGAGTGCTCTTTCATTCTATGAATATAATAACAGATATAAAAGAGCTTGGTATACTGTTTTTCTAACTAAACAGTCATAGTATTCTCTTCTCCTGGAACCTATGTTCCTCCCTTTTATAGGTTATTGTTCAGGTTTACAGCAAAAGGAATGTGTTCCATTCTGAGAAGCAAGTGTTAAATCTGATCAGAAAGCTAGCTGTTGGTTGTCTCCTTGATATTCATGCCACTGATTATTACCTGTTGCCATGGTGATTGTTCTTGCAACTTGCAGATTCCATAATTGATGAGCTCTTTGATTGCTTTTCTCCTCCAGTAGTTTTTATGGTAGTCTCAGCTTACTTATAAGTTTAGCAAGTGAGACGTTTCCCTAACAGTTCCAGCAGGTGCTATTTTGTCCATGTCCTCTGTGTTACATGTGTGTTGCATCTTCAATAATAGGGCCTTCCTGACAATTTTTGGAAGGAAATCAAGAGCCATGGCAAAAACCAATACTCTTTGGAGGGGTCTTTGAGGCCTATGTGAAAAACTGTTCAGGAAGAGTCACATATCTGTTCCTTCTAGCATTGTTTTAATTGTCACTGGATTCTAGGTGGAACATCTCATAGCACTTTTTTGTTTTTGCCATGTTTTCCCCTAACTGTGCAAATCTGGACAGTGCTGTCCATTATTACTCCTTTTTTAAAAATGAAATTATATTATATTATATATATATAATATAATATTAATATATTAATAATATAGGAGGTTCTTATTTAGTTGTGTACTTTTATGGCTAACTGTGGTTTTATTGCCATCTTAAAACATATTTTGGTGGGGTTACACCAAATCTGGACAGTGCTGTCCATTATTACTCCTTTTTTAAAAATGAAATTATATTATATTATATATATATATAATATAATATTAATATATTAATAATATAGGAGGTTCTTATTTAGTTGTGTACTTTTATGGCTAACTGTGGTTTTATTGCCATCTTAAAACATATTTTGGTGGGGTTACACGGAAAATTAAGGACTAAGCCTTCACATGTATAGTCAGATGATGTTTGAGGAAGGTATCAAAGTCATTCAATGAAAATAAAACAGTTTTTTCAATAAATGGTGCCAGGGAAGGAAAAATCTCACATACAAACAAAAGGACATTGGACACTTATTTTAACCGTATTCAAAGAAGGAATCCAAAGACGAAAATTTATGACTTTTAGTATGATAACCTTGACTTTTGTATTTGGCAAAAGTATCTTATGTATGACATCCAAATTAAGGAAACACAGCAAAGAAGACAAACTTTGTCAGAAAAAATCAACAAATTGAAAAACAACACCTAGATGAGAGATAAATTTA
Organism: Typhlomys cinereus; assembly: GCA_023101885.1. Taxonomy (NCBI): domain Eukaryota; kingdom Metazoa; phylum Chordata; class Mammalia; order Rodentia; family Platacanthomyidae; genus Typhlomys; species Typhlomys cinereus. The sequence goes on from JALPQD010000227.1 coordinate 134,350, forward strand.
TGAACAACATAGTTGAAGAGATACTAATATTTAGAATATACAATGAATGTCTGTAATCAATAATAAAAGAAGATTTTAAAAATCAATGGGTGAGATTTAGTGACATACTCAAACATAAATCTGTAATATCTACAATAATTGCAAAGATTATAAACAGGAGGGAAAGGGAAGGAGGGCCCCCTAGAAACAAGGAGAGAGGGGATCATGCTACAGCAGAAAAAATAGGTCACCATCAAGTACTGCAATTAAGCAGTGAGACATCTAGTTAAGCTCACAGACTTTCCTTCCTCGTCACTTGCAACTGAGGGAGTTTGATCTCACTAATTAGGGAGGTCATAGATTCTGGCAGTTAGATGGTAACTATCCTGCAAATGGGAGACTGACCCCCCTCACCGTGGTCTCCTACTCTTATTCCATCTACCTTTGAATCTACTCTTATAGTAAGACTCTATTTTAACAGGCTTTTATCTCTGGCTATGAGGTGACATGCAATACCAATCAGGATTGAGCCAAGAGCGGTACAAGAACAGCAAAACTGAAAAAAAAAAAAACCCAACAAACCATAATTCAGAACATCAGAGACTCTATATTAATCACCTGGAACTAGGGCAAGGGATTAACAGCACAATAGTGTTCCTATAATAAAGGGGGAACACAAGAAAGGGCTCTAGGCAATGCTACTGAGTCCTTATACCTCATTAGAGTGGAGGACCCAGAGAGAAGTTTGACATGCACACTAAAGGATGCTCCAGGGATGAGGGGAGGGGCAGTTTGAGAAAGGGGGGAGGGGGAAAGGAAGAGGAAAAGTGGGGAGGGAGCAAGGGGGTCTGGGGAGGGGTGGAGGGAGGGAGGGCCCAGGGTACCTATTAAGTTTGTATGAGTGGAAAAAATAAAAAAAGAAATTAAAAAATAAAATAAATAAATTAATATGTATTGTATCACATGGGGTTTGTGAAAAATCATTCTAGAAATAAAAGTATTGATATTTGCTATATGCTCTACAAAAAATATCAGTGAGTGAGGATACACACACACACACACACACACACACACACACACACACACGCACACATATGCTGGCATAGCATGCATAAAACCCTGCAGGTGGTGGTGTATGTCTGCAGTATTCATAAAGAAGAAACAGGAAGATTAGGAGTTTACAGAAATCTCATCTACATTACAAATTCCAGGCCAGACTGAGCCAAGAGAAACCTTGTCTAAGTAATAAATAATCAAGACTTCATATAGACATTACTCTGGAAAGATATAAGGAGGCAAAACGCACACCTAAAGTTATCGAATGCCATAGCTTGTTTGATGAATTAAAATGGAAACTATAAATATGTACTGTTTATATCCACAATGCGACACAGCATCAGTAAAGAGAAACAAGACTCGTCAACAATATAGAGAAAACAGAGTCCTTATATTATTTCTTGTATTATACTATTGCTTGTGATGATGTAAATAGTACAGCTACCATAGAAAGTATAATTGCATTTGCTCAAAAGCTAAATATATAAATGTTTGTGGAGATAGTACAGTGGTTGAAAATCTTGGTGCACAAGCAAGAGGACCAAATTTCAGGTCTCCCAGAACCACACAAATGCAAGGCACATAACCTCTTCACCTGTAATTCTAGCCTCAGAAGCTGACTAGTGAAACAAGTCATGTCTGGGAGCTCTGGGTTTCATTGATAGATCCTGTATCAATGAATAAGTTTGAGACTTGTCAAGAAATGTTACCAACATTAAACTTGGGCCTCCATACCTGCATACAGAGACGTGTATTCCACATATGTGAACATGCATACATACATGTGCACATTAAACACATGTGCAAAAATGAAAATAGTTAAATATGAAATTACTATATGATAAAAGAAAATGTCCTTTTGAAATGACACATTGTTGATGTTTTGTAGCATGTGTGTTCATGTGAGTGTGTATGTGTATGTGTAGAAGAGAGTACTGTATGTGTAAATGGAGGTACAAGGGTGACTTCAGGAATTATCCTGTATTGCTCCAATACCTTATTCCTTTGCTCTGGGGTTTCCCAGTCACTATATTCTAGGCCCAGAAGTTCAGGTGGCTGCCATTTTTGCCTGACATTTCATGGGGTCTAGGATTTGAACTCAGGTTATTTATTTTGTGAGGCAAAGACATAATTCCTGAGCAATCTCTCTAGCCATACATTGTCATATTATAGCTTAGAAAAGGGAAAGATAGCAATGTACAGTTCAACAAATGAAAAGAAAGTAAAAGCAAAAATACAAACATATTTACTTGTAACCATATTCATGTCAGTTTATCCATTATGGATAAACTTGAAGTAACCCAGGTATACACAAAAGTATGAATGGCAAGAAGTCTGAAGGTTGTATATCAGTGTAAATTTAATTACTGGCACAGAACTGTACTTAACGCTATATATGACAAATTTTAAGTTATGTATAATTTTCCGTTACAAAGTACATGAAAAAAACACATTTTTCACAAATGACATGACATTGCTTCTTAACCAAAATAGTTGAAAGAAAATGAATTTTAGTTTCTTAAATCCAATTTAAGGGTAGGGTATAGATATGTAAATGGGACCACTCCTACAATCATCCTTAAATATTTTTCAGAATTTACATGGCAGAAAAATGTTTTGAGAAAATCAGACATTGTCTCTTTTCTGACTTTGAATAAAAGAGAAAAGAAATCAAATGATAATGAAAATCAAAATTATAACTATGCAAAATGTCAGGTCATTCACTATAATTATTTTACACTGAAGTATTTATCGTTTCTCAAGATTTGTTTCCAAATCTACTTGCTTGATATGCTTCCCTCTCCTTGGAGAAATTCAAAGAACTTTTAGTGTCTTTTCATTAATGACCATATGGCATTTTTGTTTGCCTAATAATCATTACAGTCTAATATAATATAAAGAAAAAAAAGCCCAAAGGGAACACATTTATTGACATATCTTGGTTGATTTCCGAAGGGGAAATTTATACATTCAGCCATGAATTCATCAAGTACATATGGAAAACGTTGCTTCGTTCATCTTTATCGGATCCTCTAAATCTTTATTTTTACCTTTCTTTTATGTGTTTTAGGATGTGTGTGTGTAATCAGAAAACAGACATGGAAATGATTTATCAATCTTATTACTCATGGGATCATTGAATAAAGAGCTGTTGGATATCACTGTAACATGGAGAACTCAGAAACCAGCAGAGATATTGTAGGTTTCTTTTCTCTTTGCTCATTTTTCTCATCTAACTAGATAACTGCTGCTTTGGGAACCTCTAAGGTAGGAACTAGTAGAACAGGGAGGGGATTTTAGGAGATTAGCTTTGAAAATATCCACTCTAACAGAGAGACTGCTATCCAAATAGAGCCTCTGAATTGTGGCTGGTTGCCTCTAGTGAGCACGTTCACATGTTCTTAGAGACCCTTCTGTTGAATTGTCTTCCTGTTTTGCTTTCCCTGAATTCTTCAGGAGGTCAGTACAAATCTGTGCTCTTCTCCCATATGAGTATTTCATTCAGCAGCACCTGACATGGTGCTGAGATCACATTAAAAAAAGTCTTCTACATTACGTCTTTTCTGATAGGTCAACTTAGTATCATTGTAACTGTGTATATCATCTTCTCTCTTTCCCTTCCTTCTCTCTTCCTCTCACCTTCTCCCCTGTTCTCCTCTCCCTCTATCACTGGTTAAGACACAGTTTGTTATATTTCTCTCAGTAAAGAGTAAGAGCATCATGAAATCTTCCTCCAAATAATCACTTTCAGATAATCCCCTAATTGATAATTTTTTCTATTACATCCCATGGTAGAAGATAGTATAATGCAGAGGAACCTGTATCACTTTCTATGAGAGTTCTGTTTATGAGATGCATTATTCAGTTTGGGTTGCCATAGAAAAATACCACAGAATGAGAGGTTAAATAACAGAAATGTGTGGAGTCTAATATTAATATATTCCATACTATAGTTCTCTTCTTGGCTTATTCATAGCAATCTCTTGATGTGTTCTTCTATAATGAGTGAAATATCTCTTATGCTTATTTGCCTGTAAGTTCACCAATCTATCAGATTTAAGTTTCTTCCCCTGCATCAGGGCTGGAGAGTTGGTTCAGGAGTTACTACTCTGTCTAATAAGCAGAAGCTCCTCAGTTCAGATCCCAGATAAAAATACCAGGCAGAAACGGTGGCGATCTGCATTTCTGGCCCTGGTAGGCAGAGCCTGGAAAATCCCAGAGCAAAGTATAAAGGAGGTAGAAGCAATCCAGGATGATATCCAAAGTCACTCTTGGTCTTCCACAGGGACATACAGTTCTCTCTCTCTCTCTTTCTCATGTACATACACACACAAAAAAGTAAATAAATAAATAAAAGTTAAAAATAATATCAAAAAAGAAAGAAAGAAATGATTCCCCATGCAAACACATAAGGATATGTACTTCAGTGACTTTGAGTGGGATGTTATACACATGCTGATCAAGTACATTATATAGTCTCACATTCTTAGTGAAGAGAGGCAAATTAAATTCCAAATTTTAAGTCAATCAAGAGCTAGGATCATAAAATGACCAAGAAGACTGTATGTCAGTGATATCCATCCCCTGTGGAGAAGGATGCATGGAACTTCTACTTGTATGGTGTGGGAAAGGAGGAACTACTACCATTGTAGCATATAAGGAGACTCAAAATATTATCAATAGTTAATTATAGTGTGGGGGTAGTGAATTATGGAACAAAAGCAGAAGATTCCAGGCACAAGGAGTTTACAGTTCTAAGAAAACTCCTTAAGACAGCACTAGCGTACGCAAATGAGCAAGACTGAATGAAGGGCAGGTTCCCAGACTCCATTCAATGATATGGTCACAGGAGGGGTTTGAAATGCTGCTTCAGGAAAGTAACAAAATGAACAGTCTTGTCCAGGCTTTTCTCAGTAGAACAAAACCATCATGACTGTAGGAGTTATAGACAAACCTCAAGACACAGAAAAAAAAATCCCTGAGAGATGAGAATGAAACAGGAAACCGATTTGTGTGGTAATGGAGTATGCAGGAGTATGCAGCTAAATGTTAGAGATTTGTTAATATTGAGTATGGGAAAATGCAGGAACTCTGACTCAAGTGAATATTCAGATGCAAAGCAAGGATTACTGGTGATTGGAAGATGATCATACAAAGATGATCTACAATTGAATCCCATATCATCCACTTTTATTGGACTCAGTAAACGAGTCTTGCATTTTTGTAGTCTACAATCATGCAATTCAATTTGCCTTTGTATGCTTTGTGTTTGAGAAAAATCAAACAAAAACTAAAACCTGAAGAGCTCTTTAGCTTTTAGCATTATGTCAAGGTTGCGTTTTGTTATATTGGTTTTTCTCAGTATTGATATCCAAGACAGCTAATTTCAATCACGTTCTCCTTGTATTATAGTAAGGTGACAAGTGATTAATTGTCACGATGCACCCCTGTTTGAATTTGTTGAGAAAGAAGGTATGACCTTGCCTGGGGAAGAGATTCTCTTCATTGATTGATGTGATCAGCTGTTGGGGCTTTACTATGTATTGCCAGATTGCTGTTCAAAATGGCACACTAACAAATAGTGCATGGCTAAGAGGGACCGAATTTCTATACTTTCCCCAGGGAAGAAACAAAATATTTGCTAATTTGATAGATCTTAGGTATTATGTCTCCCAAAACTGATAAATAGAAAATGTCCACCACATCAATGGAAAGAGATAGGGAGTCTAGTAGGTGCTTACAGTTCCTTTAAAAAGATATGTATGCAGTGGCTGATGGTTTTGTTGTTTTGTTTTTTCTTCCATCTCATTTTGCAATGTGAGGACACTCAACCTCACAACAGCTGTAAGAAGAAAAGTCTCCAGCCAGAAAAGTCTGCTGTCATCCTTATGGCTAATTTTGTGTTTTCCATCTCTACAGCTGTGAAAATCGTTTTCCTACTATTCATGTTACTGTTTTAGATGAATTGCTCCAGCAGCATCAATAGTCTTGGAAAATTAGGCACAAATTTTACTTTATTGGTAAATGAACATTTCTTTTTAATAACATAAATACATTTTGTGGTATTATAGTATGTCCCGTTCGGTAAATGATCTAATAGTAACTTTTGTCTTTTTGACATTTATTATTATTTTTAATGATTTGTAAGAATCCAGGTGAAGGAAGAAGCATTGGAAACTAATGAGTACATTAATAAAACAATTATATTACATGTGACATTTTTATGAGCGCATTATCACATGTTCCAAAGAAATTTAAAACAAGCAATATTAAAAGTAAGTGAAAAGTGGGGTGACCTGAAGAGAGGTAACTTGGTATGCCATGGAAACCTAAGCACCCACTAGAATAAACAAGCTAGATTGAATCCTGGGGTCCATAGAGACATAAGAGGGAAGAGTGGAGGGGAGTGAGGGAGGGAATGGTAAAGGGAAGGGAAAGAATGGGAGGGAGGGAAGAGGAAGAGAAGCTGGGATGAATACTTGATATGTGTGTAAAAATAGAAAATACACAGTTGAAAAAGAGTAAGTGAAAAGGTTTCTGTTGTACTGCTTCCTGGGTTTTTCAGAAAGTGGGAGAAGATTTAGATCCATAGATAACGCTGCTGGGTGGGAGCAAGTCAGTGTGATATAAAAACCACAAAGAGTCAAATACACATGTTCATACATGCTCACAAACAAAAACTGAATGAATAAAAAACAGTAAACAAAATACAATTACATTTTTAAGTTTCTATATCATTGATCCAATACTCTATTATAACAAATAATGTACTATCTAATGCATCTACATAATTTTTACGACTTTTAAATTTGAAGTTCTTTTTCATGTGGAACAGGACACTTGTAAGACCACAGTGCTCCAGTGACTATTCTTATGAGAGAATGAACTGGATGGTTGGAAAAAAAATGTTAGCATTAATAGTGCTGCAGCCATTTTCCAAATTGTAGACCCAGGGACTTGGAAGAGTAGCCTTTAATGCACATGCCTTACAAACCGCGGACATTATGCCAGGTTTCCTGGCTGTTCTACATATGTGGGAATTATTTATGCCAGGTTAATTGTCAGCTTCAGAGTGTAGAGAACACTGGTTTGTAAGGGTTTAGGTAGAAGTGTAGACCAATCCTTTACTTCTTAGACTGTTTCCTTGAGGTGAAGAAACTATTTGAAATATAACAAGATGGTGTAAAGGTTCCCATCTTCACCATAAAGAGGCCGATGCAACTCACAGTAGTTCATTATCACTGCACTATTCAGCATCTCTTCTACAAGCACTCTACAGTCAAGATTGTCCTTGCTTCCTGAAATCAGAGCAGCCAGCGGTATGGGAGGCAGCAGTAAGGTGTGGATTCATTTCTCTCGGGACAATAACAATACCTTTTAAACCTTTCTTCTGCTTGACCTATCTGTTATGAGCTATGACAAGCATTTTAGCCATGTCCCTGGAGGCTTCTATTACTTTAAGTGACATGCTGCATCATTTGTGTCAGCATAGCTTGTCACTAAGCAACTCGGGCTCACACCTGCCTTCCCCCAAATTTCTCCTAATCAAGCAGGTAGGTTTGCTTTCTGATGAGGCTTATATCAAGCTACAGAAAACCAGTGCCCTATTCCATGGTTCCATAAATCACCTCCTCAATCAAAGCAGACAGGGCTCAGGTGGCAGCATTCACTGGCTCTGATGGATAGAAAGCTTTTTTGATCTGAGAAACTGGGAATGATGGAGTAGCATTTTAAAAGAAAAAAAGAGAAAGAGAACGTTGTCTAAAATGCCTATAACTGCCATATTCATAGGTCAGTACATATTTTGTTTATAATTGCCCTCGTCTGACTAAACATTTAAAGATCAAGGGCAAATAACTATCATCTTTTCATAATTGTGTTTTGAACTTATCCTAGAGATCCACATGAACTGAAGAGTCAAAAGGAAAGTGAAGGGTTGTGCACTATGAGATGTACCTAAAAGATACCAATATTTCTATTAAGAACAAACTGGTCGTCTGTCAATCTCCTTCTAGTTTTCTCTGTACCATTGCAGTCAACTAAATTCTAGGGCTCTTCACTTCTACATTATTATACTGGACTTAAGAGAACCTATATAAGTAACTTCTGATCATGGGATTTTAGTTATTAGAATGAGACAATCTATTCTTTCAGACAGAGCTTGAATGCCCCTTACTCAAAAAAGAAACAAATTCCTTTATGCTTTATTGTCTAAAACTAATATATATCTTTTCTTCCTTTATGCTTTGATGTCTATAAACAATTATATTTTTTGTAAGTTAATAAGCACACACATGTTCATGCAACTTTTTGCAATTTGTGTATGTAAGAAAAATTTGCACAGCAAAATGATTTTTAGATTTCTATCTGTAGTCACACAGGGAAATGCAAAACAAAATGGATTTCTTTGCATTTCAAGTCAATTTATTAGGCAACATAGCTGCTCCACAGTTTTATATAATGATACATAGTGATATCACAATGGGAATGAAATTTGATCTCTTAATTTGCCTTTCAAATTTCCCATCATGTTATTCTCTTTCATAGTCATGTAATTGAACATAAACAGTTGTTGAGACTATAATGCAGATTTTTATTGTGTAAATGACAATAAATTTGTGGTATGTATATATTGAAAAGAAATTTTAAAAGCTTACTATGATAATTTCATATTTAATTTCCTATTTGTATGTTGGCAATAATTACATATATATGCATATTTGCTTGGAAACTTACTCTGTGATTACTATTAAAAGATTATAGTTGCTTTTCACTTTTAGCTATTAAGTATATTATCATGTACAGAAATTATCATAAAAATAAGAAGACCATGCAAATATTTATTAAAATATACAAAAATTAATTAATTCCAAATTTATTTTACATGTCCTCATTAATAAGTCCTAGCAATTATTATGTGCTGTTTTGCAGGTGATGTTACATAAAGAATGCATGTTTACATTCTAAATTATCAACACTGTCAAAAACATGTTTTATTTGACTACAAGGAAGGAAATTATGAACATTATCTCAGCATTTAAATTTTCTCTAATTATGGTTTGGTTTTCATTTCTTTCATTTATATGGATATTTTTATGAGTTTCACATTACTAAAATAGTAATGTCTAGGTCTTCAATCTGAAGTTAGACTTACATACAAGGAAACTTAAAATTTTTCAATTGATTCTTTATCCAGAAACTTTTATTCAACAAACATGAAAAAACTCAATAACCTTATCATATTTTAATTTTCTTAGCGTGAAATCCATTCTAGCCTGCAAAGCTATTTTATATACAAGAGTAGGACAGTGGGGTTTCATGTTTTCAAATATACCAACTGAATTGCTTTTAAACAGGTCCCAATCCTGTTTTCTTATCAATACTTTCTTCTTCTCTCCTCCTGCCTACCTTTCTTTCACTAATGGCACAGGTGTGTGAAACACATAATTTCATGCAACATTTCTGATTAGGTATATGACATATTTTTTTAATTTTTCTGCTCATACAAACGTAATAGATACCCCTGTCCCCTCCCTCCCTCCATCCCTCCTTGGACCTCTCTGCTCCCCCCCTTCTTTTCCCCTTCCTTTCACCTCTCCCTCCCTTTCTCCAGTGCCCCCTCCCCCATCTCTGAAGCATCCTTTAATGTTTATATCAAACTTTCTTCTGGGTCCTCCTCTCTGATGAGGTGTAAGGACTCAGTGGCAATTCCTAGAACTCTTTCTTGAGTTCCCCTTAAGTATAGGAACACTATTGTGACTGTTAATCCCTTGCTTCTAAGGATCCTAGTGCCTTTAGTTCATGCTAGACTTTGAGGGGTCAATGATAAATTGGTCATTGCGCAAATCATGCAGAGTCCTTTTATAATTGCTTTGGCCTAACTTGTATGGAATATCTTGCATATCATGACTCCTCCCCATCTTTCGGCTCTTACAATCTTAACGCCCCCTCTTCTGCAAATTTCCTTGAGCTTCAGGATGGGGAGAGATTAAGCTGGCTTCATTCCAGGTGGTTGATATAGAGTCTCTGATGTTCTGAATAATGGTTTGTTCATTTTTCTTCAGTTTTGCTGCTCCTGCAATGCCCTTGGCTTCATCCTGATGGGTATTGGATATCACCCCCTGGCCAGAGATAAAAAGCTCTTAAAATAGAGTCTTATTATAAGGATAGATTCAAAGGTAGATGGAATAAGAGTAGGAGACTGTGGTGAGGGGTGGGTCAGTCTCCCATTTGCAGGAGGTTACCTTCTATCTGCCGGACTGTATGCCTTCCCTTTCTGGTGAGATTATACCCCGTCAGTTGCAAGTGACCAGGAAGGACAGTCTGTGAGCTTAACCAGATGTCTCATTGCTTACTTGCAGTCCTTGATGGAGGCCTGTTGTCTCTGCTGTAGCTTGGTCCCCTCTCTCCTTGTTTCTGGCGGCCACTCCTTCTCCTTCCCTCCTGTTCATAATCTTTGCAGTTACTGTAGTTATCACAGAGTTTATCTGTGCTCATTCTGCATCACTCTCTCTCTCCTGTCCTCTGCTCTTCCCAATAAAACATTCAGTACTTTCCTATAAATAAAAAGTACAGACGAAGTAACTATGGAGTGGTACTCCTCCCCACATGCAGGACCCAGCTTTAAGCCTTCATGTGGTCCTCTAATATGGCTGCATAATCTTGATTTGGCTTTTTCAACAATATCCTGAATTTGAGCAGAGTGTTGACACTATACCATGATAAAGCTATAGGGAGAATCAGCTAAGGAGGGTTACACACAATGCAGCATCTACAGAATATCTTCCTACTCTCAGGGTAGGCTCAGGAAGCAATTCTTTGGGAAGGAAGATGCGACAAAACAGGGAGTCCCTTGAAGCTAACTTGAACATGTGGCTGATTACTACACTTTAAAGTGGCTCCAGAGAAGATCTCTGCCTTTTTTTTTTTCTTTTCTCATTTCAAGCTTCAAGTCACTTAGGAATGTGGGCAATCTAAATTGTGGGTCTAGGGCTGGAGAGGTGGCTCAGGGGTTAAGCCTCCACCTTGCAGGCGGAGGGTCCTGAGTTCGGATCCCAGATCCCACGTATAGACGCCAGGCGGAAGCTGGGGCGGCCTGCGCTTCTGGTCCTGGTAGGGCGGAGCCTGTGAATCCCGGGGCAGAAGGAGGTGGAGGCGTCCATGGTGGTTCGCGAATTCGTCCGTGGTTCTACACATACACAGACACACACACAGACATACACACACGCGCACACATACACACGCACATGCGCACAGTTGAATAAATAATAAAAAATAAATAAAAAAATTAATTGTGGGTCTAACTATCTATCTTGACCTCACTGCTTCAGAAGAAGCATCTTAGCCAAGTGAGTATTATTCGAAAGGAAAAAAAAAAAAAAAAGCATTAAATGGGCCGGCTTCCAACCCTAAAAGAAAGAACAGAATGGAAGCAATTATCCAGACAGTTTAGGAAAAGACAGGTAAAAGTTTCTGGACATGTCAGCTAAGTAGAATATGAACATGAAAACTTGAAAGCATCAGTTTGCATCACAGAGCTCTTGGTCTGCAAGAGTCTGCATAAATAGTTTTCCAAGGGTAAATAAAAAGGATACAGGAAATGGCTGAATACCATGCATTTGTCTTATGGGTCTCAAATTTTTTGATTCAATTTTTGCTTTGCTTTTGTGGGAAACTTAGATCCATGTAATTATTACCTAACCCAGGGTTGAAGGAGTGTCTTCTTGGAATCATACAGAGTTGGACAGATGGCTTAAGGTCCTATTCATCCTAGTTCTAAATGCCCTCTCTTCTGTTTATTCCTCCAAGGTTTTTCCTTTCCCCTTGGATACCATCCAAGAGTATACTTTTTTTCTAGACTCACAAGATTTCTAGTTTGATTCGTCACTTATTTTTGTGGATGTCACTATCTCCACTATTTTTTTGTAGTTATCATTATGCCTGCCATTTTAAAGGCATAATTTTAAAAAACACATTTTGCAGGTTGGGTAAAATGCAGTATGTTAATAGGATAACTCATTATCTGATAGGCCAAACTTTTACTTTTTAATGGAGGACAATGTGCAACTGGGATTGGTGACTTCCAAAATTTTTAACCACTAGAATTAAACAGGATGAAAGTTTCAGGCGCTGAAGGTGGATAAAGGAGAACAATTTGGCTGCTGTTGGGACCCTTGAGATGAGAACCAATGAGTAAAACTCAAAGCCCAGTAAATTCAAATATTATATGTTTTAATTCTTCATTGTAGGATTGACATAGTGTAATTATGTCATGCTCCTTTTTTAATACCTTTTTCATCTATCTCTCTTTTATTCATCACTTGCTATTTCTTCCTGTGAAATTCTGGCAAAGAATTTTCTCTTGCTCCTGCTTTTCTTTCTTTCTTTTTTACTTATCTGTCTACTCAAACAAAGGTAACCAAGGAAAATCCTGCTCATGGAGAATATGAAAACTCCAATGATATCATCAATAGCTTGTCTGATGACATATATGCCAATCAGCAAACCTCATGAGAGTCATATTAAGAGGAAGAAGCCTGTCATGGTTTGAAATGTACCCCCCACAGTCTCATGTGTTTGGCAAGGTCATGGTACTTTGAGAGGTGGAGCCTTGCTGGAGGAAGGCAGTCACAAGGGGTGGGCCTTGAGGTGGATTAGTCCCACCCTACCTGCAGGAGAAGTCTGCCTTTGTTGCAAGCAGTCTGCAGCTCTCAGCTTCCAAGATGTCTGTGGTGACTTAGCCTCTTCCAGCTTTGCCACCTCTGCCATGAGAAACTGTACCTTCCCTCTGGAACCGTAAGCTGAATAAACCTCCTTTTCTTCCTTAAGTTTCTTGACTTTGGGTGATCTCTTGCAGCAATAGTAAAGAGTAGTTTCAAAGCCTGAGCTTTAAAACACACCAAGGTTTGTTAGCTCTGCTCATTATAAATTATGAAAACTATAGTAATTTCTGATCTATTTAGACTTCATTTTTATCATCTCTAATATGTGGATGTGATTATTCATTCTGTGTCATCACAGCCAGAATTGGATACAATGTGCATGAAGTACTTAATTATATAAATTCCTTGTGTTCATAGAAAAGCAGCTATCAGTGGAATCTATAGAGCATTACATTGAAATGCTAAGTGGACAACAAAGATGAATTTGATATAATATCTTTCTTCGAAAGGTTTAAAGGCTAGTGGCCATATAAACTGCTGTGGAAACACCTATGATTCTGAACAGAAAGGAAAGAAAGTCTGATCTTATGATACAATTTACATTGCTAACTCTAAATCATAAATGAATCCCCGGCTCCCTAGATGTCTAAATACAGACATGCAGCCTTTTGGCAGTGATTGGTATCATAAAAATGGTCCTTGATGTAGGTGCGGTTTATAATGCCCTCGACCAACTCATGTGCTAGAGGTTTGGTCCTCCTCTGGTGCCACAGGAGAAGTCTCAGAACCTTCAAAAGCAGAATCTTGCAGGAGTATGTTAAGTCCCCTGAGCGGGATCCTGGTAGCTAAGTCTCTTCCCATTTTGCATTTTTCTCACTGATAATACAGTCAGCAGCTTTGCTTCACAATGTTTTCCCATCATGCTTTGCTGCTCCACCCTAAGCCTTAAAACACTGGATCTACTAATCATGGGGTCAAACATCTGGATAATGAATCAAGATACTTTTTTCTCTTTAGAAGTTATTTATCTCCACCATTTGTTATATCAGTAGAAAGTTAACACAGGTACTAATCCTACAAGATGGCTCACTTTATAAGAAACAATAATTTTCAGAGAATCTGTACATAGATAACTACCATGTGAAGACATAGCAAGAAGTCATCCATCTGCTACCAAACAGGAAGGCCTCAACAGAAACCAACCCTGCCAGTAGTTTGACCTAGCACTCCCTGTCTCTAGATCCTTGGGAAATTAAACTTCCCTTGCTTCAACCACCCATCCTGTAGTATCCTAGAGTCCAAACACTACAAGATGAATTACTCCTGATATTGGAGAACAGTCGGCTAACATTAGTAGCTCTGAGAATGGAGAGGAGTTTAATATTAGTTTGTTTTTCAGTGAAGGAATCAAAGAAGTCTACAGGCAAGTTGGTTTTGGACAACAGGTGGATATAAAACAAAGGGAAATAGGAGACATTGTAAGCACACGAAGAGCCTAAGTCCAGGTGGAGGGGGAGAGGCTCAGGGACATAATAGATTTTGGGGTCCATGGAGTGCAGTATTATTCTTTACTTTGAAATGTAAGCATTTCAAGTGTTTAAAAATGTAATGTGTCAACATGGCTTTTTGGCATTAAAATAACCATAATAAAATAAAATGGCTTTTTCTGTAGAGGTCTTAGGCCATTGTGCTCCATATTAGCACAATCCATTTCACCAATTGTGTTGGGTTTCTGTGTATAAAGGGCATGCCTTTGAACAATAGAATTACATATCTTGAAAACACTTTCTCTTTCAAACAAGGAAATAATGGAGCAATGCTGTTCTTATACATAAGAACTCTTGAAACAAGCAGATTATATTAAATTCATGTTTCCTTGACTTATAAGCTATTTACCTTTGACAAAGCCCTCAATTATTGTAACCTGTTTCCTTGTCTATAAACATAATATTTTCACTTCCTATCTCACAGAGCTATTGCTGTACTTATGTAAACACTTTTGTCTAGAGCCTGGAATGCAATGACTATTAACTAATATTTTAATTTTCACGTTCTAGTCCTTCTGGAGAAGAAAGTTTCAGTGGCTGCTCCCCTGGGAATACATATAAAATCAAAGGACACTGATTTGATGAGAAGCTCTTGCCTCTTCCGTTTGCCCAGCACTGAAACAAATACTTTGCTCAAGGAAAAGCATCACATATTTGTTTTCTGGATGAAAGCAAGGATAGCTCTCAAGGCATTTTTGTAAAATAAAAACATGACATGCTTGGCTGGTAAAGTGGCTCAGTGATTAAAGCCTTTATCTTCCAAGGAAAGGGACCTGAGTTCAGATCCCCAGGTACCATATTAAATGTCAGGCAGAAATGTTTCCAGTCTACAATTCTATACCTGAAAGGCAGAGTCTGGGAAACTCCAGAGCAAAGCAATGTGGAGCTAGAGCAGTTCAGAGTGAGTCCCGATGTAATCCTTGGGTGACAGGAACACATTCAAGTGCCTTCTAAAGCTTGCATACACATACACAGACAGACATATTCTCTCTCTCTCTCTCTCTCTCTCTCTCTCTCTCTCTCTCTCTCTTTCTCTCTCTCTCTCTCTCTCAATTTGTTGTTAATATTTCCCTTACAGGTCATTTGTCTCTTCAGCTAGCAGAACCTTAAAATTCTGCTTTGATGAGGCTTATGGTGAATAGATATTATTGTCACTCACAGAACAGCAGTGTCAGAGTCTAGAGCAAGGTTTTAGGCACCTGTGTAATTAAATCCTAACCGAAGAAGATGGACGATCCAGCAGGGCAGCAGAGTACAAACTGCAGGGATTCTTGAATGCTGAAAACAAATTTATTGAGCTTGTTATTTTCTCACAAATGAGCTAGATCATCACAAAACTTTAGGGATAGCTTAACACATGTGCTTAAATTTTTACCCATTTCTTTAAAAGAAAACAAGCTTTTTACAAGAAGTTCAAGGGACCTGCACTAGCATCTTCGACTTCTATGAAAACAAACACCCTGATTAAACTCTTAATCTCCAAGTGTAAGGCTTCTAATGTTCCTTATTTTCTTAAAATAATGGAGTTTCGGTGATGTGTTAAACATAACCACTTATGTACACTCATATACATGTACAAACCACATGCACATGTACAATATACACATGCATGTGAATGTGTACACACACATGAACCCATGAAAACACACATTCACTTTCATATACATAAACATATATTCACATTCACAGACACAACATTTTCATGCATATGCTCCACACAAGCACAAAAAATATACACATACATGTTATATGTTAGGTGTTTTACAAAAGCATTCACTGATTCAATTTTCATGACAAACATTTGTAGAGGTTTTCAATCTTTCAGACAAAGAAGCTAAGGCATAGGTAAATAAAAGGCCAGATAAATGATAGGGTAGGACAGCTTCCTGGTCTTTATCATGAAACTTCTACTCAAGCCACTACCAGACTTAATAATACTATACAATTCTTGAATGACCTCACAGTTTGCATTCTCTGTAGCCAACTTCAGGGTGTCCTGGTGCAAGATTGGCACAATATGCTTCCACACTAGCCACTTTACTTTGATCCTGGACACAATGTCTTTCACTTTCAGCAAGCAGAAGCTGCTGATCCTCAGTTCTGACATGCTGCTTCTCTCAGATAATCCTCCAGAAACTTCACACGCTGGCACGCTTTGGTTGCTTTTCAATCATCACATTTTGTTTTCTGAAAGCAAACTATAACTAGGTGCAAATTTTATCACCAATAATCTCAGAATATTTTGCATGATCTTAAGATCTTACGAGCTTGTCTTATTCTAAAAGAGATAAAGTATATCGAACATATGTTTTCTCAAAAATAAAAAGAGTGCACTACAGAAAAATAAAGATAACCCACAGTTTACTCATGAATACTCATGAATATCACATACTCTCACTTTCAAGGAACATTTCATAGTGCCCGTCCAAATGGCAAACATAACCTTTAACAAGCAAGGCAGTGGTGCCTGCACCACAGGACACCTCTGCCCGGCATTTCCCTTTGGTGCCTGATTTTGCTCCACTGATATGGAATGAGTTTTGTTTGCATATCTGTACATGAGTTTTTGTTATTGTTTCACTGATTCCCCTAATAAAATTTCTTTTGTCCCAATGGCAGGGAGAAGGGAAATGATGAGGACTGAATTTTGGGCCTCATTCATATGTAGCAGGTATTCTAAAGTTAAGCTCCAATACGAGATTTTTAACTGCTTTTCTTTTGGAAGAGGACTTAAGAAATAGGAGGTTTTTTAGACCTGGGTCTGGTGGGAAGAAGAAAAGAGGATGGGATCCTAGGAGGGACTGGAGAGCAGGAGAGAAGACAGTTTTTTTTTTTTTTTATGAAGATGTAGCAAAGAGAATAGAAGGCCCAACAAAAAATGCATAAAAGTTCTGAATTAGAACAATTCAAGAAATCGTCACTCTGCAAGTGCATGTTCACTGTGGTTTTTGCACCTCTGTCCCTCACGTTATCTTCAACCTCTGGATTCAGCCATTCCAGTCTAGCAGAAGGCTCTGAGTAAACTAGATTTTCTGACTTTTCATCTGCAATATACAATTAACAATAGCAATAAGAATGAATTCCTGTTTCACAGGGATATTGCAGCAAATAAACATATATGCTTAGGTAATATATACATATGAATTATATACTATTTTAAAGCATATTGGTGTATGTACTCATTTAACTATATATAGAAACTGATATATATCAAGTTATTTTATGTAAATATACACATATAATATCTCGAATATACAGGTAAGTATTGTGTATCTGCTTCTATTGTTTGTTAGTTATTCTGCAATTGATGTATGAAAATACAAGAAGCTGAAAGTATGGAATAAAATATATAAAGTATGAAGTTAGATTGCCTTGGGCAAGTTATTCGAAATTTTTAAGGACTTCATTGTTTCATTTGTAGCTATTAACTATTAATGCAATTACTACTACTGCTATCAGTTGTGTTAATGATCTAATACCTGTGAAAATGCCTGTCCAATTACTCTGCATATGAGCTAGTGAACTATGAGCACATTTTCATTAACTCATTATAATTAGACCAATTTCAATCAATATCTATTCTGTTATATCTACTGTTAGTCTTCATATTAATCACAAATGAACCATTTCCTTAGAATGTGTGTCATTGTACTTCATATCCCATGTGATTTGAAGCTATTGCAATTTGCTGCTCAGCCACTGGTCATTCATAAGCAGCTGGTTAATGAGAACTCAGGGGTCACCAAGGATACATGTTGAATTCTGATGACATCTATGTTCTAAAGCCCTAATCCCCTGGGTAATCAAATGTACTAGAATGGAGACCCATGGGAGGTAGCTAGACTGTGTTGATGAGGTCTTGTATTCAATGGAGTTGTTCTGTGAATAAAGCTACCAGAAGGCTGGCTCTCCATCCAGTGGCCTTCTGTCATCTGAAGACACAGTCAGGAGTTTGCCATCTTCTGGCCAGAGAGCTGGCCTTCATGGAAAGCTGCGGTTGACTCTACCTTAGTCTTGGGCTTCTAGGCCTCCAAGGATGTAATAATTGCTGTTCCAGCTTCTTAGTCTTTTGTCACTTTGCTGCAGCAGCTGGGTCTGAGTAGCACGGCCATTAACTACAATCATTCCTCTGAGGAGTTTCTATGACTTTGTTTCTAACATTTTAAACTTTGGCCTGCAGTGTGTCTCCTATGGAACTACACAGAAATGATTAGCAGAACCACATTTCAAGTTGTAACTGCAATAGCTTTCCAGAAGACTTCAGATGAATGTCCCTGCAGCAAGGCTGTTGCTACCCTGTCCATCATTGTCAGGCACTGCATTCCTCCTACCTGACTAGGAATCACAATGAGTTCTTCTAACAGGAAAAGGGCTACCACACTCACAACTTTCAAAGTTGACTCTAGGTAAACGCCGGGTAATGAGCCTGACCCCATCTCTGATCTCCTGAAAGAACCCGTTAGCCCACCATTCGTTGTTCATTAGCTGCTCCTGATTCACACCTTCACTGGGTATAACATGAAATTTGTTTGTTCTAATTCACAGATCGGACTCTTAAAGGACTCAGGGTCTTTATCATTCTCTACTTTTATCTAGTCTAATATTAAAGGATTGTGGCAGTCCTTAAGTACTTTTTTATATATTTAGATCTGTGGCTAATTTTTGCACTCCTAATTTTGGTGAAATAGGTACTTTTTCACAAAGCTCTTTTTTTTTCCCTGATTCTTCACACTTTATCTGCAGAATTGTATTGTCTTTTTTACTAAAAGCAAATACTCCATGAGTTTGATCAGAGAAAATAGGGTATTTCTCCTCTCCTAGATCAATTTGTCTTTTATTTGGCCATTTTACTGCATATTCAATAATGTTGGTGATGAATATACGTGGTCAAAAGACAGCTGGACCATGAGAGAGCATGAGATTATTTGTATTCCCATCCCACTTGAGATTCAGCCTCACCTTTCCTGTGAAACATTTACCAGACAGGGAAACCTCCAAGAGCTTCAATTTTCTCATTGGTAAAACCGAGATAATAATGTTACTAGCCCACAGGCTTGCTGTGACAATGAAATGGAACAACTTGTTAAGTGTATTACAGAGTCACATATATACAGTGAGGGCTCAGAAAGGTTTTCAGTCACTTTTGTTATCATTGCCTTGGAAATGTGAAAGGGCATTCCTCTACACAGGATTACGAGACTGCAGAGAGGTAAAGCCAGAAAACTAACCCAGTTCATGCTTCTTTCCAAGAAAGCAAGTTTCATGTAGGGTTATAAGCTGATGACTCACTTTCCATGCAGACTGGTTCAGAAAGCAGGTTTAGCATGGGGTTATAAGCTAATATGCACGCACACACACATACTTTCTAGCTTTCTTTGCAGATCCAAATTCAAAAGCAGGTTTAGAATAAGGTTACAAGCTAATAACTCTAACTTGCTATGCAGTTAGGAAGCAGGTTTAGAGGCTACTGAGCTAGCTCAATAGGTAAGAAGCCTGCTCACAAAGCTGTTGACCTAAGTTTGATCCTCAGAAGCCACATGGTGGAAGGAGAGAAGTGACTTCAGAAAGCAAGTTTAGCATAGGGTCACTAGCTAATAAGCACATGTAGGCTTTTCTCGCTTGCTATGCACACCCAGGTTAGATGGTCAGATCTATGAGGCACTGACTACAGCAAGAATAGAAGGATGATGGGTAGTCTTAGTAGATAATTCATATACAGCGATGAATTGGCAAAAGTATGAAGCCTGAGGAAGGAGTATTGGATGGTATATTTTGGTTGTTAAAAGGGAAATTATGTCCACTGTCATACTATGTTCAACCTTAAATATTCTACATTGTGAAAGACATTTTTTAAAACAATCTCAGCCTTTTCTTTACAAAGTCTAAATTGTAAGGAGTCAACATCTAAAATAAATTACTGCATCTCTAGATATGCAAAGTCAGGCTACTAGATGGACTCAGAACAGAGACTTAAACTTTATTTAGCTGAATTGGAATTTTCATCAGATAACAAAGAAGCATCTCTGGTCTGATTTTTCCCACAGACATGTTGCAATAGGCTTGCACATTGCTAATCAAAAATTGATTATTTTATAAAAACTTACAAATATGCACATGTGATTATTTAAAACACTGTAAATTAAACGTGACAATGTCTTATTAAAGTTATGGAACTACACAAAAGACTTGTTTCAAATAGGCTTGTTTTCATATGAAATTGCATATGTGATAAAATTGCATGAAACCATGTACACACATTCAATTGAGTACGTGCATGAACAGTGAAATTTGAATAAACTCCGTGAGTTACACCAAAGTTGATTTTTGTATGTTAAATTGTAGCATTGTTTTGATAATATACTATTGTGAAACAAAAATGTTATTGTTGACTAGAGACAACATGAAGGGTACATAAGTTTCTGAAAGATACAGCTATTTCTAAGTACTAATAATAACAATAACAATAGTACCATTCAAGACAAGAAATTCTGACAACAGTTTTCCAATATATGTGTGTGTGTATGTGTGTGTGTGTGTGTGTGTGTGTGTGTGTGTGTGTGTATCAGAGGGCACTGCGTATATCAGTGCAGGTATAGTGTAGGTTACCAAAGCCTTCCCACTATGACCTACCTCTGTCAAAGTATTACAACCTTCTAAAACATTAACATTACCTAAGTATTCAAATGCCTAAGCCCATGGAAGTAACACACATTCAAATCATGGAAATTTTCTTATTTTAAACTCTTTCTTAAGAAGAAAAAAAAATTCTTGTGGTTGAAGAACTAGCAAAGAGATACCTGTATGAATTCAAAGTAATTCCATATATCTCCTTAATAGATAATGTGAGAGTAACAATAATTTTGTAAATAGTGTGCCTTCTTAAATGGAACATAATATATGGCAAAAACAGGAATAAATCAGTTATTTGTAGTAACTAACATGACTGAGTTCTTCAGGCATGATTTGGTATAAAATCTGTTACCATAATGATAGACATGATATGTTGTTATATATGCAAATTTTGAGTATAAAATCAATTATATGCATTTTAAAGATATAATCATATAATAAGCATTTGTTGCTAAATACAGATAACATAAATATGTGAATAAACACTTGGCAGAAATTTTATATTTCAAGATTACAGCGTTATATATTGATTCATGCATACAATATATAATTATCAGATAGTGTAGTTAGTATTTCTGTCCCCTTAATTTTTAAAGTAAATTTTGATGCATCCCCAAATAATGAATTTTAAAACTGCAGCACACAAGATTATCCTTGTATAAATCATCACTGACCTATATCTCCCCCCTCTGGATGACTTTGTGATCAGCAAGTTTTTAGTGGTACTTTTCCCTAGTATGGTACTTTTAAAAAGAATATAAATGTTTGTTTAAAAATTATTTATTAATTAAACATTTTATTTTAATAGCAACCTATAGTGCTTACTGACATTATGTGGTAGCAGCCTGGAGATGTGTGAGTCATAAATACCAATTAACTTTAGGACAAAAGGGGACATTGTGCATATATTTTCACCACATTTATAATCAACATATGAAAATTTCTGACTCTGGATCTTAATTGTATCATAATTCTAGGTTACCCTGTTGGATAGAAAGAACTAATGAATGAAAAGTTGAATGACACCAGAGATCAGAACTGCAGCCTGAAAATGACTCTAAGCTGCTTTGAATCCTTTGTAATGAGTAAGAAATGTCACTGCTCCAGGAAGCTATCATATTTTTGCTATAATTAACATCATTTTATTAAAATAATTGTACTTAAAATGTATTCCCTCTGGCTTGGCACATTAGTAGCAGCTTTGAATGAATTAGGATAATTTGGTAAGAAGTCACATTTAAAGCAAGCAAAACCTACAATAGGCAAGTACTTGCTTTGCTCCTGACAGAGTTTGCATCCTGACAGATGTCTTCGTTTCCTACACATTCTGCACATCATCTGGCCCTCTACAACATGCACTGGATCATCTTCTGCTTTCATTTGTAATTTAGCTTTCTTTCATTTGCAGATGGTAATTGTGGAAGATATTAAAATCTAAACAGCTAAAAAGAGTTGGAAGCTATTTCAATAATTCTTTACCCATGGCAGCGATGTTCTCTGCTTCTAATCCCTACTTGAGCCTGGTGAATTTTGTCAGTGTGCAATATAATTATTAGAAATTCTGCCCTTATATGTGTTTTTCTTGCCTTCATCTATCAAACTTGGTTCTTAATCGTGGTAAGAGTCGTCTCTCACAGGCTCATGTGTTTGAATTCTTAGCTGGTGCTAATATTTGGGAAGGTCATAGCAACTTTAGGAGTGGATCCTTGCTGAAGGAAGGCAGGGCATAGGAGGTTGGCCTTGTGGTGGATTATTCCCACCTGGTTCCACTAGTTGTCTGCTCTAGCATTTTGCCATTGCTTTCTCAGTCTCCCTGATGGATGTGAACTGAACTGCTTCAAGCCTTTGCCCTGTGATGCCTTTGCAGCAATAATGTACTGTCTTCTCTCTAGAGCCATAAGCCAAATAAATCTCCCTTGCTCCCTTTCGTTGGTTAAGTCTGATCTGTGTCTCATAGAAGCAGAAGTGACTGCAGCCGTCCTCCTCTTGATAAGTTACAGAATGTGTCTACTTCTTTCTAAACTTAAGAAAGAATTGTTATCTTCAAAAATGAGTGAAAAATCATATCTAAAGAGATAATACAATGTAGCCAAAGATGAAGACTATGTGTTGCACATTTTTGTATATTTAATTCACTGTGCAGAGATATATGTATATGAATCTATACAAGTATTATCAGTACCAACACTTGCATTTAGAGTTGGAAAATAATTGATGGCTTTCTGCAGAAAATTAGAAACCATGCATTACTCTAACCTTAACCCTTACCTACTTTAGACTTATAAAATAGATATTCTAGCAGCAACATATGAGTTGCACCACATTCATTTCACAGAAATTGTAGAAAAGTAAACACGTTAGTAACTTCTTATATTGGGAAGCATTTTATCAGTCGACTGCAATTTGAAATATACACTAGTATTTGGAGCTAAATATCTGTAGTGAAACAGAGGCAATTATTTGAATACATGTATGTAAATATGTAATGATCAGGCTAGGATAATCTCCATTTCCATGTCTGCAAATTTTTTTTGTTTTAATTTTTGCAATGACTAATCTTGATTGTCAACTTGACAGGTTTTAATATCGCCATGGAAACAAACCTCAGCATGGCTGTGAAGGATTTTATAGCTTTGCTTAATTGTAGTAGAAAGACATGTTTTGATAGTGGACTGCTTGATTCCATAGGTTGGGTTCTGAGACTGAATACAAATCAAAAAGAAGCTGAGAATCAAAAAAAGATTTCCAATTCCTGACCTAAGAAGCAATGTTCCAAACTGCCTCAGATACCTGTGTATAGCTATGATGATAGCTGTAAGGTAGCTTATAACTACCTCCACTCTGATGATCTGTACCTTCAAATTGTGAGTCAAAATAAACATTTTCTTCATTAAGTTGCCTTTGTCATGCACGTTGTTGCAGCAAACAGACAAGTAGTTAAAGCAATTTTCATTGACCATCAAAATGAATTTTAAAGCAGCAGATGGCATAACAGTGTTTACTCCACAATTCACCACTATTCCCTATACAGGTACTCTGGAAATATAGAAATTGTAGCATAAGACAAAGCTTTTAGAAAGAGAGTGGGCTTCAAATCAGTCATTTATTCGTGCTCATGTTCATAAAAGGGGAAATGATCAAATGATTTTTCGTCATCTTTCGAAACGTGAGTTATCTCCCAGTGGTTCATGTGTCAGTGTTTGGGAAGGTTGTGGCAACTTCAGGAGACAGAGTCTTGCAGAGGAAGACGTGCTACAGCAGTGGACCTTGAGGAGGGTTAACCCTGCCTTGCTTCCACTAACACTTTGCTTTTATAGTCTACAGCTGACTCACAGCTTCCATGATAGAGCTGATACAAGCTTCCTCAAACTTCTGTCAATCAGCAATTCCTTTTCTGCTACAATGGACTATATCTCCACTCTGGAACCATAGCCAAATAAATATCCCATTCTTCCCTTAAGTTGTTTTTCAATATTGTCTCACAGTAGCAGAAAGGGTAACTACAATAGATTTCAGAGCCCATGCAGAGACTAGCCCTGAAATGAAGACTACAGATCCACTGCTAGACCTACTTATAACAGTTAAGAATTTAGAGCTCAGATAGACAGTTCAGTGGTCATATGATACCTAAATATTTCCTGTCTATTGAAGACAAGCTGAAAATGTTCTGTGACCTGCTTCCGTTCATGAAATAAAAGTCTGACATGTTTCATAGAATAACAGAGGCTTAAATAGATGCCACGGGTTGTCAGCATTCACAAGTAATGTTTAGCCTGACGTTCACCTGTATGAATTCAGAACAAAGTATGAAGAAACTTTCAGAAATCTGAGGAAAACTATTGAGAAGAAATGTAGCAAATATTACCCAAGGATCTGAAATTTACCTCTGAAATTAGTCAGTGTTCTTAGAAATTCTAGAATACTCTGCATTCAATTAAACAAAAGTAAGTTTTCATTAAGAGAAGTCATTAGATGATAAAAATATTGCCATCAGCGTAAACATTAAAAAGCATTATAGATCATGAAGCAAAAGGGCCAGAAGTGAGGAAAAACAAATTTTAAGAAAATCATTAGACTTATGCTTTATGAGAGCTCAAATTCTTTCATTTCGTGAATGAATATTTTAGAAATAACAATAATCTAATCCAGTAACCAAGTAAGATTATTTTACAGCATTGAACATTCAATACCCAATTTAGAGGATTCAAGGAATACCCAAAATTATAGGTGGAAGGATATCTCAGATGAACTGGCCTTCAAAGTAAATGTAGAAAAATAACAGTTTAAAGACAAATGAAGAGCATTCAAATTTGCAACTAAAAATTGCATGTTATAGGCATGATGTTATGTTCTTGCCAAGCCATTAATAAAGTCTGAGAATTTTTTCTATTTAAATTTGTGAGATAGATGGTGAAGTAAAACAGAAAAGTATCAAAGCAGGAATATGTAGAGGATTTGAAAATGTACTTCATTTGATAAGCCAGAATGAGAGCCATTTTGCGTAATTTGAGAGGAGCTAAATTAAAATGAACATGAAATCAGAATTTTCGATCTAAGAAATGTTGTACTTGATAACTTAATTGACATCAGCACCAGGCTTCAAACTTATCCTGTGTCTATATGCAAGCAAAAAGAAAGGTAAGCTAAATCTCCAACAAGGAAAACATTCTTGAAAATCAAAAGCAAATTTCACTAATTCATGACTTTTTTATCTTATTTATCTAGGGAGTGGAGTCATGAAGACATTTAACCTTCATTCCCTATTTTTCATTGTAATTGTTTTTTAATGTATAATTGAATTAACAGAGGGAATATTATAAAAAGTATATAATGAAGTAATTCACAAAAAATTATGAACACAGGAACAGAGTAAATAGCCCAGAGTGGGACCATCAATTAAGTCTTTCCAAAAGGGATACATGAGTGACATATAACAAATTATGTTCAGAAGTCCATTACCCATAAATTGAAAAGATGGTAGAAAGATGTGGGTAGGATAAATTCATCAAGAAATATGTAACCATAAAAGCAGGAGTATTAGTCTGTTTCTTTATTTGAACTTTTTGTACACTAGACATTCATTCATGTTGAGCACAAAGTTCAGTATGGTATTAATCAATACACGATCAAATAGTATAGTGCTATAATGCGTTTACTTAGAACCTTGCATAGTAATATTTTTTTTGTTGAAGAAATGTAGAACAGTAGCTGGCCTGCATGAGAACTTGAGAGCTGTCAATATGTTGACAGTCACTGGACCACAAAAGGAGGGTGGTCGCCAAAGATGTTTGAATAGTCATTCAGCAGGTGCAAGTCTTTCCTAAGCACGAGCTTCTCACCCAATTAGTGAACAGCACTATTTGTCTCAAAGCATTTAACATCCGTTTTGAAGAAACCAATTTTCCGTGCTGCTTCCAAGTAAAAGCTAAGCAGTTTTGGTTAAAACTGTAGGTATTGTGAAATTGAAATTTACTCAGATTAATGAGTTTGATAATGTGGTACAGCAGATAACAAATACATCATCTAGAACCAAACTGAAATTGAAAATGGTAGAAAACAGAAAAAATGGAGTATTTAGGTCTTGTATATTTTATTAAGGATTAATGATTCAGTGAATTAAATAGAACAGAAAAGGACAAAGGTTCCATTATCATAAATATGTTTTCCAACTATCCTTGAGTACATTGAACAACCTGATATTTTAAAGATCTTATAAAATATTGGACACATTATTAAAGTGGAAATGCCATTTACCATGGTGCCAATTTAGAAAAAAAAAAAGAAGTAGAGACCCAAAAGAACTAATTGAAGACCATACAGTTAGTGGGGTTGTGGTAAACTGCACATGGACTATGGATAAAAATGTTCTTGATTGTACACTTGCATGGAATCAAAGGAGGCTGGGATAACAAACATATAATACATCATGACTACTGTTATTCAGTCATGCTTATTATGAGTTTCAAAGTTTCCATGAAAAATATGTGTTATCCACTTTTTGAGGCAAGATAATTCTTGCTTATCTTAATGGTTAGTCTTAGTTGTCAGTATGAAACACCACTGAAAGTATTCTCAGAGAATGCCTATGGAAATATGGAAAACAATTAAAAAAATCAACTACTTGGTCAGGTTGATTGAAATGGGAAAGCCTGGGCAGGATGAGTGACATCATCCCCTGAGTGGACATGTGTACTAAATGACAAAGGATGCAGTGAGCTGAATACCAGCATGCTTGCATTCATTCACTCTGATTATTGACTGCAGGTGCAAGGTGACCAAATGTTTCAAGCTCTGGTACTGTGACTTCTTTGCAATGTTCAGCTGTAACCTAGAATTATGTGCTAAATAAACCCTTTTTACCTTAAATTTGCTTCTTTTTTAAAAAATTTATTTCTATTATTTCCACTCATACAAACTTAACAGGTATACCGGTCACCTCCCTCCCTCCAACCCCCCACTCCCTCTCCCACGCCATCCCTCAATGCTTCACCCTCCCATTCCGGGAACATCCTTTAATGTGCATGACAAACTCTTCTCTGGGTCCTCCTCTGATGAGGCGCAAGAACCCAGTGGCAAGGACCCTTTCCTGTGTTCCCATTAAACATAAGAACACTACTGTGGCTGTCAATCCCTTGCCTCCAAGGATCCTAGTGCCTTTAGCAAATGCTAGATTTTGTGGGGTCAAAAGCGTGTTGGACATTGCTCAGGGCATGCAAAGTCCAATTATGATTGCTTTGGTCCTAACTTGTGTGGAGTATTTTGCATATCATTACTCCTTCCCATCCTTGTGCCCTTACATCTTACCACCCCCTCTTCCGCAAATTTCCCTGAGCTTCAGGATGGAGAGAGATTAGGCTGGCCTAGTTCTAGGTGGTTGATATAGAGTCTTTGATGTTCTGGATTATGGTTTGTTGATTTTTTTTCAGTTTTGCTGCTCCTTCAATGTCCTTCACTCGATCCTGATGGGTATTGGATGTCACTCCTTGCAGTCCTTAATGCTGGCCTATTTTCTCTGCTATAACATGGTCCCCTCTTTCCTTGTTTCTGGTGTGGCCTTCCCCATCCTTCCTATTCATAATCTTTGCAATTACTGTAGGTATTACAGAGAACTATCCTTAAGTGTCTCTAAGTGGGTTTGGAACTAGGAGCCACCTATTAGGGAGTACATACGGTGCTTAATTTTCTGGGTCTGGGATACTTCACTAAATATAATTGTTTCTAATTCCTGGCAAATTCCATTAATTCATCATTTTTGATGGCTGAGTAATACTCCATTGTATAGATGTATCACAGTCTCCTTATCCACTCGTCAACTGTTGGAAATTTGGGTTGATTCCATGACTTTGCTATTGTAAGCAGTGCTGCTATGAACTTGGTCGTGCTTGTGCCATGGAGTTGAATTTTTGCTGCATGGGGGATTATTCCCCAACTGAAATCGCAGGGTCATATGGCATTTCAATCTTTAATTTCTTTAAGAATCTCCAGACGGCTCGCCAGAGTGGCTGTATGAGCCTGCACGCCCACCAGCAATGTAGGAGAGTTTCCCTCTCTCCACATCCTCTCCAGCATTTGCTGCTGTTTGTATCGTGGATTTTTGTCATCATGATCAGGGTGAGATGATATCTCAGGGAAGTTTTGATTTGCATTTCCCTGATGGCTAAGGATGTGGAGCATTTTTTCAGATATTTGTTAGACATTTTAATTTCATCC
Source organism: Typhlomys cinereus (assembly GCA_023101885.1). Classification (NCBI taxonomy): domain Eukaryota; kingdom Metazoa; phylum Chordata; class Mammalia; order Rodentia; family Platacanthomyidae; genus Typhlomys; species Typhlomys cinereus. The sequence continues at coordinate 162,935 of JALPQD010000227.1, forward strand.
CTGGTAAAGTTTCTTTTAAGTTCCAGGGCCCATTTTTAATTGGGTCATTTATTTCTTGGTGTTTAGTTTTCTAAGTTCTTTGTGCACTCTGGACAGTAGAGCTCTATCAGATATGTGGTTAGTGAAGATATTCTCCCATTCTGTGGGTTGCCTTTGTGCTCATGTTACAATCTCTTTATCTGAACAGAAGCTCTTTAATTTCACAAGATCCCAACTGTTGAGAGTTGGTTGCAGTTACTGTGCTGTTGGATGTCTGTTTAGGAACTGTTGGCCTAGCCCAATCAGCATGAGGGAGTTCCCTACCCTTTCAACTATGTTTTTTTTATAGTCTCTGGCCTTATATCGAGGTCCTTGATCCATTTGGAATTAAGTCTTGTACATGGTGACAAGTATTGCATGTGGAGATCCAGTTTGCCAGCACCATTTGTTGAAGATGTTGTTCTTTTTCCATTGGATTTTTTGGGTCCCTTTGTCAAAGATCAAATGGCTGTAGTTGTGTGGGCTTATATCTGGGTCTTCAACCCTTATCCATTGATCTGTGTGTCTATCTTGGAGCCAGTACCAGGCTGTTTTTATAACTATGGATTTGGAGTATAGACTAAGGATTGGTATGGTAATATCTCCAGTAGTGTTTTTGTTACTCAAGATTTTCTTTCCTATCCTGGGTCTTTGGTGCCTCCATATGAATTTTGAGATTGTTTGGTCAACTTCTTTAAAGAATTGTTTTCGTATATTAATTGGTATAGCATTGAATTTGTATATTGCCTTTGGTAGGATGGTCATTTTTACGATGTTGATTCTGCCAATTCAGGAGCATGGGAGGTTTTCCCACCTTCTGGTGTCTTCTGCAATTTCTTTCTTTAGGGTTTTAACATTTTCATTGTAAAGGTCTCTTACTTTCTTGGTTAGGCTTATACCAAGGTTTATGGTTTTTTTAGGGGCTATAGTAAATGGATTGTTTCTCTCAGGGCTTTTTCACTTCTTTCATTCTGGGCATATAGGAAGGCCTCTGATTTTTGTACATTTATTTTGTATCCTGCCACCCTGCTGAACTTCTCAATTAGTTCCAGTAGCTTCCTGGTGGAGTTTTTGTGATCACTCAGCTATAAGATCATATCATCTGCAAATAGGGATAGCTTGACTTCTTCCTTGCCAATTCGAATCCTTTTTATGCCCCTTTATGGCTTCAGCTAAGACTTCAAGTACAATATTGAAAAGAAGTGGTGACAGTGGCAGCCTTGTCTACTTCCTGATCGAAGCAGGCAGCTTCAAGTTTTTCCCCATTGAGTTTACTCCTTGCTGTAGGCTTGTTGTATACAGCTTTTATTATATTGATAAAGGTTCCTTCCATTCCAACTATCTCTAGGGTTTTGATAATAAAAGGCTATTGGATCTTGTCAAAAGCTTTTTTGGCATCCATTGAGAGTATCATGTGGTCTTGGACTTTGGACTGGTTTATATGATGAATTACATTTATTTATTTATCATATGTTGAACCAACCTTGTGTGCCTGGGATAAGGCCTACTTCATCACCATGGATGATCTTTTTGATATGTTTTTGAATCTGATTTGCTAAGACTTTATTGAGAATCTTTGCATCTGTGTTCATCAGAGAGATTGGCCTATAGTTTTCTTTTTTAAGTGTATCTTTATTAGGTTTTGGGATTAAGATGACATTAGCTTCACAGAAGGAATTTTATAGTGTTTATTCCTTTGACATTTGATGGAACAGCTTAAGGAGTATTGGTGTTATTAACTCCTTAAATGTCTGGTAGAGCTCTGTGCTGAATCCATCTAGTCCAGGACATTTGTTGGTGGGAAGATTCGAGATTACTTCCTCAATTTCCTCATATTTTGTAAGATTATATAAATAATCACAACTTCCTGATGCAATTTAGGAAAGTTGTGTTTACTTAGGAATTCTTCCATCTCTTTTGTGTTGTAAAATTTCACAGAGTATAAGTTTTTGAAATGTGATGTTATAATTCTCTGGATTTCTAGGGTATCAGTGGTGATTACTCCATTTTCATTTCTAATTTGTTAATTGTTAATTTGGGTTTTCTCTCTCTTGCTTTTGGTTAATTAGCTAGGGGTGTATCAATCTTATTGATTTTTTCAAAGAACCAGCTTTTTTTTTTTAATGAAGAACTTCTTTTTTTATTATTTATTCAACTGTGCATATGTGCGCGTGCGTGTGTGTGTCTGTGTGTGTGTGTAGAACCACGGACGAATCGGGAACCACCATGGACGCCTCCACCTCCTTCTGCCCAGGGATTCACAGGCCCCGCCCTACCAGGACCAGAAGTGCAGGCCGCCCTCGCTTCTGCCTGGCGTCTATACATGGGATCTGGGATCTGAACTCAAGACCTTCTGCCTGCAGTGCGGAGGGTTAACCCCTGAGCCACCTCTCCAGCCCAAGAACCAACTTTTTTACTGGTTGATTTTCTCTATCGTTTTCCTAATCTCGATTTCAGATATTTCTCCCCTTATTTTTTTAATCTCCTCTCTTCTACTGCTTTTGAGATCAGATTGCTCTAGTTTCTCTAAAGCTTTAAGCTGCCCTGTTAAGTTATTTATTTGTGATGTTTCCGTTTTTTTGATGTAGGCATTAAGAGCTATGAACTTACCTCTTAGGACAGCTTTCATTGTTTCCCAGATATTTTGGTAAGTTGTATTTTCATTATCATTTGATTTCAGGAAATCTTGAATTTCCTTTTTAATTTCTTCCTGAATCCAGTTCTCATTCAGCATCATAGTGTTAAGTTTCCAGGAGTTAGTGTATTTTCTGTTGTTTTTTGTGTTGTGAATGTCCAGTTTTAGGCCGTAGTGGTCTGATAGGGCACAAACTAGAACTTCAACTTTCCTGTATATGTGGAGATTAGTTTTGTGGCCCAATATGTGATCTATTTTGGAGAAAATTCCATGTGCTGCTGAGAAAAATGTGTATGCTTTTGGTGTGTGGATGAAAATTTCGATAGAGATCTGTAAGGTCTGTTTCAGTAAAGGCTTGATTAAGTTCCAAAGTGTCTCTGTTAAGCTTTTGACCTGTTGATTTATCCCATGTTGAGAGGGTGGTGTTGAAATCCCCAAGAATTATCGTTTGGGAATTTATTTCTCGCCTTAGAAGCTGTAGAGTTTTCTTAATGAATGTGGAGGGGCTCATATTGGGTGCATAAATGTTCAGTATTGTGAACTCTTCCTGGTGAATTGTAACTGTGACTAAAATGTAGTATCCATCTGTGTCTCTTATGATTTTTTTTGGTTTGAAGTCCACTTTGTCCGACAGCATAATGGCTACCCCTGCCTGTTTCCTGGTTCCATTAGCTTGCAGAATTTTGGACCAGCCTTTTATTTTTAGGATGTGCCTATCTTTTGTGGTGAGATGGCTTTCCTGCAGGCAGCAGATTGATGAGTTGTGGTTTTTAATCCAAGTTTGTAATCTGTGTCTCTTGATAGGTGAGTTATTACCATTGACAGTTAATGTTATAATGGAAAAATTATTTTTAATTTTGCACATTTTTAATGTTTAGTGGATTTTGTAAGCTTATTTTTTTTACATTTATATTTTTGTGGTATTATACTTCCCTTCTGTCCTCCTGGATACGCTTTTTTTTTCTTCAAGTTTGAGTAACATTCTAGCATTTTTTGAAGGCCTAGTTTGGTGGACATGTATCCCTTTAAGTTGTCTTTCTGCTGGAAAATTTTTCTTTCTACCTTGATCATGACAGATAGTTTTGCCAGGTATATCAGTCTGGGTTGGCATTTTTGCTCATTTAATACTTGAAGTATGTCTCTCCAAGCTCTTCTTGCTTTTACTGTTTCCATTGAGAAGCCATTTGTTATTTTCATAGTTTTACCTTTAAAAGTGACTTGATTTTTTTATCTTGAAGCTCTCAGCACCTTTTTTTTTTTCTTGAATGTAGAGTGTTTTGACTATTATTTGATGTGGCGAGTTTCTATTTTGGTCATATCTGTTTGGAGTGTGAAATGCCTCTTGTATTTTGATGGGCCCCTCATTTTTTAGTTGAGGGAAATTTTCTTTTATGATAATTTGAAAAATTTCCTCAGGTGTGGTATTTTGGGATTCTTGCTCTGGTATTCCGTGAATGCGCATGTTAGGCTTTGTCAGGGTGTCCCATATCTCTTGAATGTTCATCTCAAGTATCTGTTTGGCTTTAACAATCTTTTCCATTGAGTTGGTTAATTCTCCACTTTGTCTTCAAGATCTGATATTCTATTTTCTGCTTCGTTAGTTCTGCTGATAAGACTCTCTGTTGAGTTTTGGGTTGAAGATAACTTGCCTTTTAGTTTGATTTTAAATTCTGCCTGAGTCTGTTTTAACTGCTCTATGCCTATTTTTGTTTCTTGAACTGTTTTTCTCAACTCCTCCAAGTGCCTGTTGTGTTCCTGTTCAAAGTGGTTGATGCAGTTGTTTACCTCCTCTTGGATTTCCTTTCATAGTGTTAATCATGGTAATGATCATACTTTGAAAGTGGTTGTCTTGGGTCTGGCTTTCTTAGCTATTTTCTGTGAATTTGTTCTGGTTGGAATCCATCATTATGAGGTTAATTCTTTCGGTGGAAGATTGATCTTCTTGTGTTTTGTTTCTCATCGATCTGCACTTTGACTTGGGCATTGTTGTTTTGTCTTTTAGGACCTTTCAGTTTCTGTGTGTTTTTAACTGAACTGATTTAGTTGGTATTACTACACTTGGGCAGTTATTATTCGTGCTTGCCTTGGGGTTGGGCATGTTTGTCTTTTGTTATTGTTATTTCCTAGATGAGGCTATTAGGCTGTTAGTACATCAGTTAAGTCAAGTTAAGTAGACAGGGGGTGAATATTAGTATGCTAGTGCACTTTTACGATATAGTATCTTGGTGATATGTGAGGGTGAGTGGTGTACTCCCTGGAGTTGTATATGTTTTTGGGATAGCTGTATGGAAAAGTTAATCTACAGTGATTAATACTAGAAAGGAACAGTAAGGTGAAAAAAAAAAAAGGTTCACTTATCTTTGGGCTGGATGTGAAGAATCTGCTTCATGTGATAGGATGATTGTAGAGGTCTTCAGATGTATGGCCTTTGACCCTTAGAACTTTGCTTGAGTTTCCTTTGGTCTCTATTGAGTTCTGAGTAGCAGTATGTTTTCCGTGGACCAATGTGTGGGTCCCAGGTGAGCTGGAGAGGCAGAGGGGCTGATGTTGATGGCAGAATTCTTCACCTGGGACCTGGGACTTGGCTTAGTGGTCCACCCAAGTTCCAGGGATGGAGGAATGTGAGCAAGTCCTGTCCAGTCGGACAGACAGGCAGGCAGGAGGAAGAAAGGGGCTGGGGCCCGGGACTTGGGCCAGGCAAAACCGGAGACAGCCTGGATGTCCCTGGGGTTGCCTGGTGGTAGGAGCTGGGACAGGGGGCCACCTGGGGGGCTGGGCGAACTCACCTTGGATGGAGGACTGGGAGTGCTGTCGGGTGGACAGGCGGGAGGACCTTAAATTTGCTTTTTGTCAGGTTTTTTTTCATAGCAATGACCTGTGTAACTGCAACAGTTATGTTCATTTATGTTTTAATAATAAACATCAGACAAAGTGCTCTAAATCTTCTAAGAGATTTCCAGTGGGTCAATGAACTATTCAGTTCTAGTATTTTAATTACTCATGAGAATAAAAATGTCATGGAACAAATTCTGAAAAAGGAAAACTTTAGGTAGAATTCAATATTTAAATAGCAACAATGAACAAAACTGTGACACTCATGAAAATAATTCTGTGGATTCATTAATTATTCACTTCCTGTCACTCTGTTCTAGAAAATTTGTTCATACATTACAGGGATAAAACTAATTGGCCTGCTCATAATACTGTTTTCTAAAACTCATGATCTCAAAAAATACTTCTAAAGATAGTGATCACCATCAAAAAGAAAATTGTATATTCTCCATTTGCCTTTGAATAATCTCTTTCATTGTTGCTGTTGGTTTTAAATAAATTGATTTCATCTTCATGTCCCAAACTCTATTCCAGAGTTCATGAACCAAATACAAATTTGTCAGAACCAAGTGTCCTTTGTGTCTTGTATGAGTTTTGAGAACCACAAACCAGCAAACTCCATAGGTGAACCGTACATGCTGTATGTGACCACACATGCTGTAAGTCTCCAGCATATTTTATGCTGATCAGCACATGCTATAGGTGAATGTTGTAAATAACCAATACATACCATAGACAGCCAACACATGCTATAGGTATCCAGCACATTCTATAGGAGATCAGCACATGCTATATGTATCCAACACATTTTAGAGGTGATCTTGTTTGCTTACCTGACCAGTGTGTGGTATAGAAAACAACAAATGTCATAGGATAACCAGCATATACAAGCTCTTATGCTGTCTTCATTCATGTGCAGCAAAGGTTTTTTTTTTGTAAAAAAAAAATAAGGTAATAAATACCATAGACTTCATGGGACACACATTATTCATGTTAAATATTATATTTTAACTGCTCATTAAAATTATAAGGGACCTTTTCAGTTTGTCCAGAGTGTTGTCTGTAACTTCCAGGGACAGTTTGAGATCTCATGCCTACATTAGCATGAATTTTTGATTCGATCGTTGTAAATGGCATGCTATTTGATTATTCCATCATTGTTCACTGTTGTAGAAACTCTGTGAAATCCTTATTCTTGAATTCTTCCCTTGCTTTTTCAGTCAATTCTAAACTTTGATCCCTTGCCCAATCCTTACTCCACTTTCATTTTCCTTTCCACTCCCATTGAGAGTCAACTGAAAGCCAAAATTAGTTATAAAAAACTGAAATGTTGTTTATCCACACAGAGATACTGTCAAACCTTTTGTGTTACATTTGCTTTCACCTACAGTGGATTAATACATGTTTTAAGAGTAATTTATATCAGAGGCTGGAGAGATGGCTTAGGAGTTAAGCCTCTGCCTTGCTGGTGGAAGGTCCTGAGTTTGTATCCTAGTCCCCACATATAGACAAATGGCAGAAGCGGGAGCGGCCTGCCTTTCTGGTCCTGGTAAGGGTGGAACCTGTGAATCCAGGGATGGAGTAAACAAGGAGGAGGAGGTGGAGGCGGTCCATGGTCGTTCCCAAATTCATCCATGGTCCTACACACACACACATACATACACACACATACATACACACATGCACATACATGCATACATGCACAATTGAACAAGTAATAAATAATAAAAAAGAGCAACATATATCAGAGCAGGTTGTTGTGGTAAAACTTTAAAATTCCCTCATTGACAGTTAACAGAGTAGGTTTTGATTTTGTCACAATGTCATTTATGATTTTGTCTCTTGATTGTGGTTACAAAAGTGTATGTCTGCCTTTATGTCTGCCTTTCTATTAAACTAAGTATATCAGGAATCACATCATGACCAAATTTATTATATATTTTATACATAGTAGGTACTGATCAACTAATATTTGCCAGATATGATAGCAGCATAGTCAATGATTTGTTGTGACACCTATTTATTCAAATTGTTCCTTTATGGTGAGCATGTGTTCTTTGATGTGGGAAAGCAACTTGGCCATAATCCTTACTAAAAGCTTAGGTCTAACTAAAAAACCTAGATATAGATGCATAAGTAACTGTAAACTCATTAAGGGTGACAGTCAAGTATAATTACAACTGGAACCCTAACATTAGAATGATTCCTCGGGTGAGTTATGTGTTTATCTTAACCTTATCCATTATCATTTAGCTATACTGTATCCTAGCTCTATCTCTCATCCTAGACAGACTAGACTAGAAATCTGATCTAATATCCCTAAGAATACATAAATCACTCACCCTAACACTAGCTATAGGCAGAGTATAACTCTTTACATTAGTCATAGATCTATCCATATCTTTAATCCTAACCCTTGCCTTAGTTCTAGCCCTAAACGTAATCTATTAGCCCTGTATATTGACCTTTACCTAACATAAGTCATAGCTCTATTCCTAACACTAGGCACAGGTATAAACTTTATCCAAGACCCAACTGTAACTCTAGCTCTACTCATAAAGACATTCAAAACAATGCTAGCTAGAAATCTAGCATGAATCCCTACCTTAACCTTATTCATAATACTACTTACAAACCCTGTCTCTCATCTCAGGTGTCATAGTTTGAAAAGTGAATTGTGTCCACAGACTCATGTGTTTCAATCTTTAGTTGTTTGGGAAGGCCAGGGCACCTTTAGAGGGTAGAACTTTACTGGAGAAAGGTAGTAACAAGGGATTGGCTTTGAAGTTGTTTAAACCCACTCTTCTTAAGTTAGTTAGTCTGATCTTGCAGTTGGAAGTTTTTCAGCTCTGTCTCCATGATATCTACAGTGACTTAGGCCTCCTACAGCTTCTGCTAGTCAACCATACTTTTCTACTATAATGGACTGTATCTTCTTTCTGGAGTCTTAAACTGAATAAATCTACCATTTTCCCTTTAAGGTGCTTGTGTGTAAGTGGTATATCACAGAAACACTAAAGAGTAATTGCTATAGAAATTGGTACTAAGAGTGGAGTGCTACAGTGAAACCAGGAGGATCTGGTACTAGAAAGTGAAGCTGAGCCAAGTTAGTTCTGAGAAGCATGGCCATCACTATGATGTGTCTAGAATGCCGTTATAAATGGCTTTTGGGGGAAATATGGAAACTTTGGGAATTTGCACTGGAAAATCATTTAATACTGTAAGAGACATAGATAATGGAGCCCAGCTTGTTGTGGTCCAGAGGGGAACAGAGACTGTATTGATAACTGGAGGAGGGATAAATGGAATGATGACGGGTTGGCAGAAAGTTTAGCAAAGCTTTGCCATCATCTTGAGAGGTTGCTTGAATATTTGGCAGAGGAAACTCAAGGCAATGTAGACTTGACAGTATGGCATGGCTACTTCACAGTGCTCTTTTTCAGAGTTATGAAGAAAAAGCACAAGGAATCAGGTAAAAAATATAAATTGACATTTAGTAAACAAAATGTAAAGACAAGCTTAAAGAGGATGCAGACAAAACAATGGTGCCTGATGGTTGTTGAAGGAATAAGCTCCACTAGTGAATCAAATCCTGTTCTTCATTGGGATAATAGAAAATGCCTTACCCTGAGGACAAATTCTTTTGTAAGGGAAGAACTGAAAATCAGAGCATCAATGGAATTTCCTGCTCATCTAAAGCAAAGGCATAAAAGAGAGTCTTCAGAGTCAATACAGAGAAGCTGAATCAGCTGTGATTCAAAGGGGTTAATCTTTATCTGGATGTTATAGAAGAACTTGCAAAGTCATCCACATGGTCCTGGTTTTAGAGGAATCAAAGATACATGAAGGAGGATTTTGTAGATTCCTTCTCCAAGGTTTTAGAAAATAGCTAAATTCAGGTAGCCAATGATGTATTCTGTCTGCAGTGGCACTGGAGGGGTGGAACTAAAACCCTTTGAAATTGAAATGATTTCAACAGGAAGCTTCATCTGCTAGATTTGGAGCTGAAGGATTTGGAGTTTGTCCGGCTCATTTTTGGTCTTGCTTTGAAACAGGGATATGTCCTTGTTCCTCCCTTTTTTGGTATATGAGTGTTTATTATGTGCCATTGTATGTTGGAAGTAGATGGCTTATATTTTAATTTTTACATGAATATTTATACTTTGGACTTTATATTTCATTGAGACTATTGATACAGTCTGTGAGACTTTTAAAGTTGGACTGAATATGGTTTGCACAATGTGATGGCAATGAGCCTGTTGGAGTTGGGGATTGAGTATCATGGCTTGAAATGTGAGTTGTCTCGCAAAGGCTCATATGTTTCAATATTTAGTTGTTTGGGAAAGTCATGACCCCTTTAAGAGGTGCACGTTACAGGAGATAGGAAGTCATATTGGGTGAGCCTTGAGGTTGGTTAGCTCTACCTTTCTTAAATTATTTAGCCTGCTATTGCAGTGAGAAGTTTTGTAGCTCTCAGTCTCCATGATATCTGCAGTGACTTAGGCTTCCTTCAAACTTCTGCCAGCCAGCCATGTCTTTTCCACTACAAAGGCCTATATGTCCCTTTTGAAACCATAATGAATAAATCTCCCTTTCTTCCTTTAGGTTGTTTAAGTTTGAGAGATATCTTACAGCCATATGAAACAGTAGCTACTACTTTAAGACTACCTCTAAATCTGATCAAAGACTCAGACCTATCTCTAGCACTAACCTTAAAAATATCATTTGCCCTAACTATAGTCCGTGATCTAGTATTCTAGTATGACAGTGTATGCTAATGATATTGTTATCCATACTCCTAATCACGATACTAACTCTAGCCTTAGCCTAAATATTAGACGTATCTCTATATTAAATCCAATCCATAACACTTGCTATATCCCTAAGCATAAAGATAATGTGAGTTCTAACATAAGAACTTTTCCTTCCTCATTTAATTGTCTTTTCTGTACCCTCACCCATTGCCCTAAATCAAGCCCTAACCATAGTCCTTTTCCTAACTGTAGATATAGAATAATGTATTTCCCAAAATCCAGTAAGACTTCCTGTTATAACCTCAACCATAATTATAGTCCTAACTCTTGACTAACACATAGTGTGAGTTTATGCACTCAGTTAACACCAATCTATTAACCTTTTACTATCCCTAACTCTAAACATAGTCTTAATCAACTCTGATTTAAGATCCACTTCACTGTACCTTAATCTTAAATATAGCCCTTACCATAACATTTTCCAGAGATGTATGAAACTCGATACTAATCATAGTCTTAAATATAAGCTCAATCTTAGATATAAGTCTACATTAAATGCAAATCATACCACTAGCTGTAATTGTAAATGTAAAGATAACTCCAGCCTTAATATAAGGCCAAATTACATTGATTATTTATGCTTGGTTGTAACTTTGCATTAATCTTGATCCCATCACTTTGTCTATCCCTAACCCTAGATATACAGTTATAGGTAAGCCAAATTCTAAGTAAGGTCACAGTCCTAGTCTTAACCATAACCATAGCCCTAACACTAAAATGACAACTAGTGTGAATTTATCCTCTCATCTTAGCCCTATCTATTTCCCCTTTTCCAAGCTAACTTTAGCCCCATCCCACATTGTAAACATAACTATAATTATGAAACAAGGCCCAATCTCAGACATAGCCTTAAGATTTAATATATCATTCACTCTCACACTAGCCAGAGACCTAGAATTAGCCATTTCCCTATACATCTCTCTACTCCTAAACCTAATGCTAGCCTGAACCCTAAAAAGACACAACTTTATATTTAATGAAAGCCATACATCTAGGTGTAGCTGTACGTATAAAGATAATGTCAACTCTAACATGATATCTAGAAATACATAGATTATTTATCCTAACTCTACCCATATGTATTGTCCTTATTCTAACCCTAAACCTATGGCTAGCTCTAACTTTAGTTTTAGAATTACATGTAACTATAACCTAACAAGTGTTGTAGAATTACTTTTAATCAGAGTCATTTCCAACCTGGTGTGGATTTCTGCACTCATCTGAGCACTATTTAGTGCCAATTAATAACCCTAAACCTAAATTCATCCTTCATTTAGATATAGCTGTATTGTATGACCCAAGCCTAAAGCTTCATAACTATTACAACCCAGAGATCTAGTGTGAATAACTACATTAATTCTCACCTTAATCCTAGTCCTAAACCTAATCCTAGACAAAACTTTTGATTTAACCCAAGGCATACAAATAGCCATAGAACTTAAATATAAAGATAACTCCTGCTCTTACATGAAACTTAGACCTTTACTATTATTCATCCTAAGTGTAACCCTCCCTAGTGCCTTAATTCTTAACTTAACCCTATTCTTAGGTTTAGCTCTAGATATAGTATTATACTGAACCCCAAAGCTAATAAGGGCTACAATGTACAGGCTTACAATGAATATTATGAATTGATAATGCAAAGTAATACATACGCTTTGTGGAGATGGTTATTGGATAAGAAATGGGTTCCAGTGTCCAGCACCCATTTAGATAACTAGGTGTGTAACAGTTCACCTGCATGGTTGATGATAAAATCACCATCAAACAGCTTAAGGAAACAAGGGGTTTATTTTCTCTTACAATTCTTGGTCACAGTTGTCTGTTTAGCTTGGCAAGAAAGTTCACACCAACACCAGTTCTGAGTGAACTGGCCATACTATCTCCATATAATGTCTGAGAGAGGAACGATCCTTCCTTGCCAGACTAGTATACAGAAGTATATCAACTTTCTCAAAAAGTTCCCTCTATTTTATTCACCTACCTGGGATCTAGTACCACCCATCTAGGCTGGATCTTTCCCATCAATTAGACAAGCTCCTGCAGGTTTGCTCTGGGCTTATCTCAACTATCAATTCTCCATAAATGTGCACAGAGCTCAAACCTCAAACTTCAAATTGATACCTTTATCTAACTATGGCAAGATATGACTGCATAGGCCTCTGTAATTCTAACAGTGGAAGGGATGGTGATGAAACAAGAGGATCTCTATGGTTCTTTAGCCAGCCAGTTTAGAAAAATTTCGGAGTTCTAGGCTCAGCAAGAGACTTTGTTTCAAGGAAATATGCTGCCGAGGGATTCAGCACAGCATGTGACTTGTCCTTCACTGATATCTGAATGCATGGTAGAGATGCGCGCATGTGGACAAGTATAGCACATCTCATGCTCTTTGTCAGTCACTCCATTATACACTCTAGAAAAGAATTGTAGTAACAGGGGCTGGAGAGGTGGTTCAGGGGTTAAGCCCCTGCCTTGCAGGTGGAAGGTCCTGAGTTCGAATTCTAGACCCCACGTATAGAGGCAGGGCGGAAGTGGGGGCGGCCTGCTTTTCTGGTCCTGGTAGGGTGGAGCCTGTGAATCCCAGAGCAGAGTAAACTAGGAGGAGGTGGAGGCATCCATGGTGGTTCCCGAATTCGCCTGTGGTTACACACACACACACACACACACACACACACACACACACACACACACACTTGAATAAATAAACAAATAAAAATTAAAAAAAAGAATTGTAACAAAGACAGGTCTTTAACTAGACTTAATATTTTTATGACATCAGTGAGTCAGCAGAAATTTGCAATCTAGGTCACATTAACATAGGTGACTATGATCCAAAACTCATGTTGTATTGGGCTAAAACAATTTGCGACCTCATTCTTGTGTCCTATTTAAAACAATATTTTGGAATTGCAATAATATGAGGATGATAGAATTTGGGATGGTGAGTTTGTTCAATGGAATGAATTTCTTTAGGAAAGACACCTGAAGGAAATTTCTGTACCTCTTCCAACTTATGAAAACACAGGAAGCTAGTATTGTCTCTGAATCAGTGAAACAAGCCCTCTTTACCCACAGAATATGCCAGATTTTGGGTTTTCCATTCTCAGACTGTAAACTCTGAGTTACTTTTCAATTACTTAATTTATTCTACAGTTTCATATATACCTACATTCAAGTAGTAGGTTTTAATCATTTCAACTCCTATTAGCCTTCCTTATGTCCTCCCTCTTCTACTGAAACCATTCTCCCCACTGAGATGTCCCCCTCTAACCTTTCAAATTTTTCTGAGTTTTTATTTATAATTTTTTGTTATGGTGGGTAGAGTAAACTAAGGCAACCATGAGGGTGGTAGAAAGAAAACAGGCTATGAAAGAAAGTTTTCTGATCATTTTGTCAATATCTGCCTCTCCTGTTTGATGGGAAAGAACGCCCAGCAGCCACTTTCACTTTCTCTTAAATGCTTCCACTTAAGAACATTGACAGCTGCATACTTTCTGTCTAAATACTTCATTCAAGCTCTTTCTTGAAGAGCTTTAATTGCATCAAGGTTTGGCTTTAGTTACACTGAAATCTGACTCCTTGCAATCTTGAATAAAACACATTCTCTGCCTGTAAGTTTACAAAAGCACACAGGCAATACATATTACAAGAGTGACTTCAAAGTCAGTATGTGGGAAATACTAGGCAGCAGAAGAAATACATCTCAGGGACTGTTTGAGTTTTACCTCCAGTTAATTCTTATCATGTGGCCTGTGAGGGCAAGAAATCAATTTAGACAAGAAATGGTAGAAACACAGATGTTTAGTACTCCATAATCTATTTGACCTTTTCTTAGTTTAAATTTTTTTCTAAATTCTATTACTTTCTTGTTGGTCATCTTTCACAAATTATTTTATCGTTTTTTTTTTTTTTTTTTTCAGTACTGAGGATTGAACCTACATCTTGAAGTATGTCTGGTCAGTACTTTACCAAGCTCCATTCCAGCCTGTCTTCTTCTCCTTTAGACTAAATGATGAACTCAAGTGATTCTTCAAATATTGTGTGTGGTATTCATACCTACCCTTCCTAAAGAATACATACTTTTGTCTCCTGACTCTATCCCAGTAACATTCCACTTCAGTGTTGTCTCCACGAGGTGTTATACCAGCCATTATCCTGCACTACAGATGTGATCTTCCCACTGAACCAAAAGGAGACACGATTTTGTTAATACTTATTTTTTTTGTATATCAACGTTTCTGTCATTATTGGTACACTCTATGGGTATGATTTTGATAGATACTTCAAAGGACAGGAGTCCCACACAAGCATATTTTTGGATACCTAAGGAAAGTCTTCCACTATTGTTTATCTTATATATTTTATCTTTTTAGTAAATAGTAAATATTACTGTTGGTGCCTGCCTGATTAACTTCTCCAACTTATGTCACATACAAACTTAATGTCTCTATTTGCAAAATCTTTAATGTGAGGAATAAATTGAAACAGCGAAAAAGAAAACAAAGTAAAATTCTAAATGCATGGAATAGCAGAATATCCTTAATAATTCCAAGACATAGAGCAAAAACTCTCAGCTATCTGTAGAACTTAACCCACAAGAGACATTTTTAAGGCACCCTTTGGTTTGGTGTTGTGTAGATGGTGTCCTTGTGTCTTGATGCTGAACCTAGCATTGTGAATCTGCAAGTACCTGAAAGATTTTTAGCAATCTCATTTAAAATGTGAAGGAGGTAAACTTTTCATTATGGTAGGACCACAGAAATTATTATGTACTTTTAACAAATTCATTTGGAGTTTTTTGATTGTCCACAGATTTGCTAAAATAGTTCTCACTACCAGATTGCAATTTCCTTAAATGACATATTTCTCTCTTCATCTCAGAAATTCAGAACATTTGTTTAATCTCCCACTTTCTGAGCTCTCTACAAACCATTTTCATAATGGCTTAGATTGTGATATTACATTTATAGTCTCTTTAGTATTTCATTAGATACTTCTTCTTGGCTCACATGCCAGAAGTCTTAACTTATTCTATCACATATTTTGGGCTGCAAATACAGTTTTATATTTTTTATTTTATAAAAAAGATTATTTCCTGACTCTGGAACTGGGCTAAAATTGAATTTTAATAGGGGCGTCTTTCCCTTGGGTGGTAGTAGGGTGTGTATTTCTGTATATTAGGTGTACTTAAAACTTTAACTCTTTCTGGAATACCTTTCCCGAAAAAATTCTCTTCAAATCATGCCCCTTTTCAACATGTCTTTTTGATACTGTGTTGTCTGCCTTTTCCAAATTGCAAGGATCTTGAAAATCATATATTCTCTCCACTTTCATGCTTTTAATGTTGATAATAAATACATTTTCATAATATCAAGCACAAATATCAAAGAGAAACAAATGATAAACTTAGAAAAGCAGAGCTTGGACACACACACAAACACACACACACATACACACACCAAGTGCAAATAACGATTTATAGCAAATATACTTATAACACATTTTATATATAATGGATTGATATATTCACTAAGTAAGAATTTCTACTCGGGGCTGGAGAGGTGGCTCAGGGGTTAAGCCTCCGCCTTGAAGGCGGAAGGTCCTGAGTTCGGATCCCAGATTCCACATATAGACGCCAGGCGGAAGCGGGGGTGGCCTGCGCTTCTGGTAGGGCAGAGCCTGTGAATCCCGGGGCAGAAGGAGGTGGAGGCGGTGGTTCACGAATTCGTCCGTGGTTCTACACACACACACACACACACACACACACACACACACACACGCGGACACATACACATGTACATGTACACAGTTGAATAAATAATAATTTAAAAAAATTAAAAAAAAAGAATTTCTACTCTAAGAAGGAAGAAGATACAAGATAGCTCATAAAACACAAATAAGTGAATCACATACATACACTCTTTGTGCACAGTTTTATATATAGGTACATTTGAAATCAAGATTTACAGTCTTTCTCTAAGGTTATAAAAGATAAAAATATGATAATATATTACATTTATGACTTTGTATGAAATCCAGATCTCCAACACATTGCTGGACTTGATATAAATTCAAATATTTTCTATAAAATCAGTGAATATTTCATTTAACTTCATATTGAAAAGTTTAAAATAAATGAACAATTCATATATATACATGTTCATCTTTGTTGAAATTTAGAACTTAATGAAAATTTAAAACCTGGATCTGGAGAGATGACTCAGGGGTTAAGACTCCGCCTTACAAGCAGAAGGACCTGAGTTCAGATCCTGAATCCCATATAATAACAGTAAAGCAGAAATGATGATGGCCTGCTCTTCCCACCCTGGAAGGCAGAGCCTGAGAAATTTCACAGCAAAGCAAAAAAATGAAATGGAGCATTAAGGCTGATTCCTGAAGTCACCCCTGACTCTCCACAGGCACTTGCAATGCCCTCTGAGACACACATACACACACACACACACACAGACACACAGACAAATTAAATTAAAATAAAAAGATTAAAATCTGATAAATATCTGTCAAAATTATTGGCAGTACCTGTAGCTCAGTGATGAAGCACATGCTAAGCATCTATGAGGCCCTGGATCAACCTCTAGAACGAAAATAATATAAGGCAATAAAAAATGTAATAATATAGCAAAATATCTTCATAGATGAATATATATATATATATATATATATATATATATATATGTAGCAACTTGAGGAGTTTACAGCTATATAGTTCTATACATATTCAGCATTGGTTGAACACTTAGACTTTGTTTTTATTCTCCAATCCCTCAAAACTCTGCATTTAAAGAAAGTTCCAAGCCTTATGATTGGCAATTCGAAATGGAAAAAACTTTTCTTTTTTTTTTTTGAGTGTGGGTAGACATTTAATTAGTCAGGGGTATCAAGTAACAGAATCTATAGAGTGTAATATATGTAAATAATTTTTATTGCACTATATATATATATTTTATTTCCGATCATGCAAACTTAACAGGTACACCGGTCCCCTCCCTTCCACCACCTCCCCCCGACCCTCCAGCTTTCCCCCTTTGCTCCCCTTCCCACCCCATCCCCAGTGCCTCCCCCCCAATCCCCGGAGCATCCTTTAATGTGCATGCCAAACTCTCCTCTGGGTCCTCCTTTCCGATGAGGTGCAAGGACCCAGCGGCATTTCCCAGAACCGTTTCCTGTGTTCCCTGTAAGCACAGGGACACTACTGTGACTGTCAGTCCCTAGCTTCCAAGGATCCTAGTGCCTTTAGTCCATGCTAAACTTTGTGGGGTCAATAATGTGTTGAACATTGCGCAGGTCATGCAAAGTCTCATTATGATTTCTTTGGCCCTAACATGTGTGGAGAATCTTGTATATCATTACTCCTCCCATCCTTGTGCTCTTACAATCTTACTGCCCCCTCTTTTGCAAATTTCCCTGAAATTCAGAATGAGGAGAGATTAGTCTGCCTAATCTGATATAGAGTCTCTGATGTTCTGAACTACAGTTTGTTGATTGTTTTTTTTTTTTTTCAGTTTTGCTGCTCCTGCAATGCCCTTGGTTCCATCCTGATGGGTATTGGATGTTACCCCTTGGTCAGAGATAAAACCTGTTAAATTAGAGTCTTGTTATAAGAGTATATTCAAATGTAGATGGAATAAAAGTAGGAGACCATGGTGAGGGAGGTGTCAGGGTCCCATTTGCAAAAAGGTTACTTTCTTTTTTAATTTTTTTTATTTATTCAATTGTGCATGTGTGTGTATGTATGTGCACACAAGCGCATGTGTGTGCATGTGTGTGTATGTGTGTGTGTGTGTGTGTGTGTAGAACCACGGACGAATTCGGGAACCACCATGGACACCTCCCCCTTCTGCTTGTTTACTCTGCTCTGGGATTCACAGGCTCTGCCCTACCAGGACCAGAAACGCAGGCCGCCCCTGCTTCCGCCCTGCCTCTATAGGTGGGATCTGAGATCGGAACTCAGGACCTTCTGCTTGCAAGGCAGAGGCTTAACCTCTGAGCCACCTCTCCAGCCCAAAAGTGGTTACTTTCTATCTGCCAGACTATATGCCCTCCCCTTCTGGTGAGATCATTCCCCATCAGTTGCAAATGATCAGAAAGGAAAGTATGTGAACTTAACCAGATGTCTCATTACTTACTTACAGTACTTGATGGTGGCCTGTTTTCTCTGCTGTAACATGGTCCCCTCTCTCCTTGTTTCTGGTGGGGCCCTCCTTCCCCATCCCTCCTGTTTATAATTATTGCAATTATTATAGGTATTACAGAGATTTATCTTTGAGTGTCTCTACGTGGGTTTGGTACTAGGATCCACATATTGGGGAGTACATACGACATTTAATTTTCTGTGTCTCAGATACTTCACTCAATATAACTATTTCTAATTCCATCCATTTCCCAGCAAATTGCATTAATTCAGTCATTTTTGGTGGCTGAGTAGTACTCCATTGTATAAATGTACCACATTTTCCTTATGCACTGGTCAACTCTTGGACATTTGGGTTGATTCCATGACTTTGCTATTGTAATCAGTGCTGCTGTGAACATGGTCATTCTTGTGCTGTCGAGGTGAATTTTTGCTACATGGGGGGTTAATCCCAAAAGAGGAATCACAGGGTCATATGACATTTCAATCTTTAATTTCTTTAATAATAACCAGACAACTTGCCAGAGTGGTTCTAAGAGCCTGCATTCCCACCAGCAATGTAGGAGAGTTTCCCTCTCTCCACATCCTCTCCAGCATTTGCTGCTGTTTGTATTGTGGATTTTTGCCTTCCTGACCAGGGTAAGATGATATCTCAGGAAGTTTTGATTTGCATTTCCCTGATGGCTAAGGATGTGGAGCATTTTTTAAGATATTTGTTAGACATTTTAATTTCATCCCTGGTAAAGTTTCTTTTAAGTTACAAGGCCCATTTTTTAATTGGCCCATTTTTTTCCCTTGGTGTTTAGTTTTCTAAGTTCTTCGTGTACTTTGGATAATCAACCTCTATCAAATATGTGGTTAGTGAAGATTTTCTCCCATTCTGTGGGTTGCCTTTGTGCTCATGTTACAATCTCTTTATCTGAACAAATGCTCTTTAATTTCACAAGAACCCTTCTCTTGAGTATTGGTTGTAGTGACTATGCTAATGTATGTCTGTTTAGGAACTGTTGGCCTAGCCCAATCAGCTTGAGGGAGTTCCCTACCCTTTCAACTAAAGTTTTTATAGTCTCTGGCCTTATATCGAGGTCCTTGATCCATTTTGAATTAAGTCTTGCACATGGTTACAAGTATGGGTCCAGTTTTAATCTTCTGCATGTGGACATCAAGTTTTGCCAGCACCATTTGTTGAAGATGCTGGTCTTTTTCCATTGGATTTTTTTGGGCTCTTTGTCAAAGATCAAATGGCTGTAGTTGTGTGGGCTTATATCTGGGTCTTCAACCCTTATCCATTGATTTGTGTGTCTATTTTAGAGCCAGTACCAGGCTGTTTTTACAACTGTGGATTTGTAGTATAGAATAAGATTTGGTATGGTTATACCTCCAGCAGTGTTTTTTTTTTTTTTTTTACTCAGGATTTTCTTTGCTATCCTGAGTCTTTTGTGCCTCCATATGAATTTTGAATTTTGAGGTTGTTTGGTCAACTTCTTTAAAGAATTGTTTTGGGATTTCAATTGATATAGCATTGAATCTGTATATTGCTTTTGGTAGGATGCTCATTTTTACGATGTTGATTCTGCCAAGCCAGGAACATGGGAGGCCTTTCCACCTTCTGGTGTCTTCTGCAATTTCTTTCTTTAGGGTTTTAAAATTTTCATTATAAAGGTCTCTTACTTCCTTGGTTAGATTTATACCGAGGTATTATATTTTTTTAGGAGCTATAGTAAGTCGGATTGTTTCTCTCAGGGCTTTTTCACTTTTTTCATTCTGAGCATATATGAAGTCCACTGATTTTTGTACATTTATTTTGTATCCTGCCGCCCTGCTGAACTTCTATATTAGTTCCAGGAGCTTCCAGGTGGAGTTTTTGGGATCACTTAGGTATAAGATCATGTCATCTGCAAATAGAGATAACTTGACTTCTTCCTTGCCTATTTGAATCCCTTTTATCTTCCTTTCTTGTGGCTTCAGCTAAGACTTCAAATACAGTAATGAATAGAATTGGTGAGAGTGGACAGCCTTGTCTAGTTTTTGATTGAAGCAGGAATGCTTCAAGTTTTTCCCCATTTAGTATAATCCTTGCTGTGAGCTTGTTGTAGACAGCTTTTATTATTGATAACGGTTCCTTCCATTCCAACCTTCTTTAGGGTTTTGATCACAAAGGGCTCTTGGTTCTTGTCAAAAGCTTTTTCTGCATCTATCGAGAGTATCATGTGGTATTGGATTCTGGACTGGTTTATATGGTGAATTACATTTATTGATTTGCATATGTTGAACCAACCTTGTGTGCCTGGAATAAAGTCTACTTGTTCCCCGTGAATGATCTTTTTGACATGTTTTTGAATCTGATTTGCTAAGACTTTGTTGAGAATCTTTGCATCTGTGTTCATCAGGGAGATCGGCCTATAGTTTTCTTTTTTAAGTGAGTCTTTATTAGGTTTTGGGATTAAGACGATATTAGCTTCATACAAGGAATTTGGTAGTGTTCCTTCCTTTGCTATTTGATGGAACAGCTTAAGGAGTATTGGTGTTATTAGCTCCTTAAATGTCTGGTGGAACTCTGTGCTGAATCCATCTGGTCCAGGACATTTTTTGGTGGGAAGATTTGAGATTACCTCATCTATTTCTTCAAATGTTATAGGACTATTTAAATAATTCACATCTTCCTGATTCAATTTAGGTAAGTTGTGTTTACTTAGAAATTCTTCCATCTCTTTTGTGTTGTCAAATTTCACAGAGTATAAGTTTTTGAAATATGATGTTATAAATCTCTGGATTTCTTGGGTATTAGTAGTGACACCTCCATTTTCATTTATAACTTTGCTTTTGGTTAATTTAGCTAGGGGTGTATTAATCTTATTGATTTTTTTTCCAAAAACCAGCTTTTTGACTGGTTGATTCTCTATATCATTTTCCTAATCTTGATTTCAGATATTTCTCCCTTATTTTGCTAATCTCCTCTCTTCTACTACTTTTGGGATCAGATTTCTCTAGTGTCTCTAAAGCTTTAAGTTGCATTGTTAACTTATTTATTGTGATGTTTCCATTTTTTTTTGATGTAGGCATTAAGAGCTATGAACTTACCTCTTAGGACAGCTTTCATTGTGACCCAGACATTTTGGTAAGTTGTATTTTCATTATCGTTCACGTTCAGGAAATCTTGAATTTCCTTTTGAATTTCTTCATGAATCTGATTCTTCTTCAGCATCACAGTGTTAAGTTTCCAGGAGTTAGTGTCTTTTCTGTTGTTTGTTGTGTTGTGGATGTCAAGCTTTAAACCATGTTGATCTGATAGAGTACAGGCTAGAATTACACTTTCTTGTATATGTGGAGATTCGTTTTGTGGCCCAATATGTGATCTATTTTGGAGAAGGTTCTGTGTGCTGCTGAGAAAAATGTGTATTCTTTGGTGCGTGGATGAAAAGTTTGATAGAGATCTGTAAGGTCCATTTCTTTCAGGGTTTGATTAATTTCCAAAGTGTCTCTGTGAAGTTTTTGTACCTGTTGATCTATCCCATGTTGAGAGGGGATAAGATAAGGGGATAATTCCCCAAGAATTATTGTTTTGCGGTTGATTTCTCAGTTTTGACGTTTTAGGGTTTTCTTAATGAATGTGGCAGGGCCCAGTATTGGGTACATATATATGTTCAGTATTGTGAAGTCTTCCTAGTGAATTGTACCTGTGACTGAAAGGTAGTATTCATCTGTGTCTCTTATGATTTTTTTTTGGTTTGAAGTCCACTTTATCTGATAGCATAATGGCTGTTTCCTAGTTTCCTAGTTCCATTAGCTTGCAGAATTTTGGACCAGACTTTTATTTTTAGGATGTGCCTGTCTTTTGTGGTGAGATGAATTTCCTGCATGCAGTAGATTGATGGGTTGTGATTTTTAATCCAAGTTTGTAATCTGTGTCTCTTGACCAGTGAGGTAATTCCATTAACATTTATTGTTATAATGGAGAAATTATTTTTAATTCTGGACATTTATTATGTTTAGTGGCTTTAGTAAGTGTATTGTTTCACTTGGACAAAAGTTTTCCTATGAAATTGACAGGGTAACTAAGGAGATGTCTCCAAGGTTCAAGTACCTTCTGTGTCAGTGTGAGAACAGAAGTCAAAATCCAAAGATCATGCATAAATTACAGATAGCATAGTCCATCTATTATCCCATCCTCAGAAAATAGAGCCTGGAGATTCTCACAGTAAGCTGACAGCAGGAATTGCCATGTCAATGAGCTCTTAGTTTGTTTAGAGGCAGCAGTCTTCAAAGAATGAGGTGGAAGAGCAATCAAGGATGATCCCAATAACAACCTCAGTCCTCCACACTCACACACATGCACATATGTGACTATATACAAATGACTTTCCAAGGACCCCAAAATGTACAAATATAAAATGGAAAACAATATATAAAGGTTCTTACTTTTTAAAGTTCCCAGTATTTCTTCTGAAAAAAAGTTTTTCTTTTTTAAATTTTGAGTGTTTGTTTGAAGGCCGGTAACACAAAAGATGATTTTTATTAGTTTCATACATATGAGGGTAAGGGTGGATATATTTTTTTAGTTATATCCTTTCAGAATCTGTAGCTAAAGAATTATAGATGAATTTTGGCTATTAATTATGAAAATGACTTCAGACAGTCTTATTATTATTACTTATTCAAAATCATAGTTTCTGATGATTCAAAAGTACACCGTGTATAAGATGACATGCTAGACATGGTAGAAAGTAGAATACAATTACTTCTAAGTCAGTGTTAAAAAATGAACAAAGAAAAATTGTCCTGTGGCTTAGAAGAAACAAAGTAAGTCGAGCATATCCATCAGCTCTCACTGAGACTACAGCATGAAAGAAAGACAGACTTACAAATTCATGATAGCCCAGGGGAGCAGCATGAAAGAGCCATCGCTCTGGATTCAAGGAATGAGGAACGTTTAGGATAAATGGCCCCTCTGGCTCATAGTCCCCATGGCACAGAATCTACTACCATATCAATCAAAAGTTTCAACCTCTTTAGAGAAAACAAACAGGTTCTGAAGCAGTGACAAGCATCATGAGTTGGAAGAACAGTGGATATACCCTTAAGCATGTTGTTCTCCAGAGAATTGACCTGATTACATTGGACTATAGTCCATTCTTACAAATCCCACTGTGGAAAAAGACTGATACCTGAGTTGTTTTCACAGGAGACACATAGAAAATTCAAGATCCAGAAAGAAAAGAAAAGAAAAACTAGAGAAAGAAACACATTTATAATCCACAGGCAGTAAAGCAAATAAAAAGTATAAGGGAATAAAATTCAATAGGTGGCTCAAGTATGAGACTGATGGGCCATAAAAAATCAGTAGTTGTTGCCCTTCCATTTCATCATTTCTGCAGTGTGAACCAAATTAAAGAAAAGGAAAACATTTAGAAAAAGAAAAAAACTAAGTGCATATACTACCAAATTTCACCCTGTGTCTACTAGGAGTTTTCTGAAACAGAAAATATTGAAAAAGCAAACGTTCAAGACACAAAGGCAGAATTAAGAGCAAAGCAGATTTTTTTCTCTTTTTATCATTGTTTATGAGAAAACATGGAGGTATTTTGTTGGCTATGAGATTTAGCCAGTTAATTTAACTTTTCTTCCTTAAATAATTTTTCTGGGTTTTTATTTTTAATTGTTGGTGAATAGAAGATCAAGTTACTTGAAGATTTTTCCTTTTAAACTATAATGTGCAATATTTATTATTTTTAGAAGTACCTGTATATTTCCTTCCTATTTTGTTTTGTATATTTTAATTTAATTACCTAGTTTATTAATTTCCACAAGCAAAGATTAGTTAGCCTAATAATTTATAAAATGTTTGGTCTTCATTCCTGCTTCAAAAGAGATGATTGCACATGGAAAGCATACAGAAACCTCTAGAGATTCAAATGCAACCAGGATAAAAGATATGATTCTGTTATTTTACTTATTAATGCTAATATTTTACTTATTAAAGTTCATATTTTATCTTTATTTTTACTAGTATATAAACATGAATATAGTAACTTTATAATATTTTTAACCCTTAGTCCAAAAATCACATTTCCTTTCCTTTTCCCCTTACAATCCTTCATCTCCCCTGCCAGACCCCCTTCAATTTTCTAATCTTTTCACTTGTGAGACCCACTATGTTTCCAGAGAAGTTGTTGATATTATTGATGTCAAACGAGTAGAATTTATATGTATAAGGTTTGGACACTACTTATTTTATTCAAATGATCTGCAGTTTATTTTATTAGCCTTATCTACTTTTAGCTCTTTAATTTTTCTGAATTCATGAATAAGTTGAAAAACGTTCTCTTTATCTCTATTTCCTTAAAGAGTTTAAGTTAGAATTAAGCTTTTCAGAGATGTTTGCTAAATCTTATCTATAATAGCATCTATACTTGGCATCTTAAAAGAGAAGGGTAAATAAGATAATTTGATTATAGATTCAATTGCATTGAAACTTATTGTTCAATTCAAATTGCCTATTTCTGTTTCACAGTTTGTTCATGTGCATGTTTATTTATTGTTAGAAGATTTCTATTACACATATATTTTGTGATTTGTTGGGGTTAATTCTTCCCAAGTATATGTGTGAGATTTCAAAAGTAATCACAACCCTGGGTGGTCCATGTCTTTTTAAATTGCTGTTATTTATCTCTTTCTTACATGTGTACATGCCCTCATTACTTTCTGTTCTTAATTCTATTACAGAAGGTAAGAAGTTTAATTTTCCTATACTACCTGAATGAAGAGCTTTCAAGTGTGTTGTCAGGATCAGATACATTTAGTTTTGCTTATGGCTTTCAAATCCTTATAATTAGCTTAGCATAACCACTCAAAAATATACTTTGACTTTTTGACTCTGTTTCTATTGATTTTCTGTCTGTCTCTTTCTCTCTCTCTCTCATACGCAGACACACACACATACAAAGAAAACAATTTATGGCTTGAATGCTCTTTTACAGTTTTTTTTATTCAATTGTGTGTTTGTGCGCATGTATGTGTATGTGTATGTGTATGTGCGTGCGCGCGTGTGTGCAGAACCATGGACGAATTCGGGAACCACCATGGACCGCCTCCACCTCTTCCTTGTTTACTCTGCCCCGGAATTCACAGGCCCTGCCCTACCAGGACCAGAAACTCAGGCCGCCTCCGCTTCTGCCTGGTGTCTACACCTGGGGTCTAGGATCCGCAATCAGGACCTTCCGCCTGCAAGGCAGAGGCTTAACCTTTGAGCCACCTCTCCAGCCCCGTCTTTGACAGTTTTTTAATACTATATTTATTTAGTGTGCGTGCGTGTGTGCGTGCATGTGTGTGTTTGTGTGCGCGTATGTGTGTGTGTGTCAGAGGATACCATGCGTCCCTGCAGAGGACCAAGGATGACTTTGGAAATCATCTTGGATATTTTGGATTGTGTCTACCTCTTTTTTTTTAATACTTTTTATTATTATTTCAGCTCATACAAACTTATTAGGTACACCAGTTCCCTCCCTCCCTCCTCCTCCCCCCGAACCCCCTGCTCCCTCTCCCCTCACCCCTCCCTCCCCATCCCCCCGTGCCTCCCGCCCCAATTCCCAGAGTCCTTTCTTGTGCATGCCTGACTTTCCTCTGGGCCCTACCTCTCCGATGCCATACAAGGACCCAGTGGCATTTCCCTGAACCCTTTCCTGTGTTCCCCTTAAGCATAGGAACACTACTGTGGCTGTCAATCCCTTGCCTCCAAGGATCTTGGTGCCTTTAGCAGATGCTAGACTTTGTGAGGTCAATAGTGTGTTGGACATTGCTCAGGGCATGCAAAGTCCAATTATGATTGCTTCGGCCCTAACTTGTGTGGAGTATCTTACATATCATTGCTCCTCCCATCCTTTTGCTCTTCCCCTCTTCCGCAAATATCCCTGAACTTCAGGATGGGGAGAGATTAGTCTGGCCTAGTTCTAGAGTCTCTGAAGTTCTGGATAGTGGTTCGTTGATTTTCTTTTGCAGTTTTGCTGCTCCTGTAATGCCCTTCACTCCATAGTGATGGGCACTGTATGTCACCCCCTGGCCAGAGACAGAAAGCTGTTAAACTGGAGTCTTATTATAAGAGCACATTCAAGGGTAGATGTAATACTTATACCCAAAAGTAGAATCGCAGGGTCATATGGCATTAGGCAATGGGAGGGGTCAATCACCCATTTGCAAAATGGTTACTTTTTAATCTGCCGGACTATATGCCCTCCCCTTCTGGTGAGTTCATACCCCCTTAGTTGTAAATGATCAGGAACGAATTGTGAACTTAACTAGGTATCACATTACTTTCTTGGTCACTTCTCTCCTTGTTTCTGGTGTGGCCCTCCAACACCATCCCTCCTGTTCATAATCCTTGCAATTACTGTAGGTAATACATAGATTTACCTATGAGTGTCTCAAGATGGGCTGGGTGGGTATGGTATTAGGAACCACCTATTAGGGAGTACATACGGCGCTTAATTTTCTGGATCTGGGATACTTCACCTAATATAATTGTTTCTAATGATATCTATTTCCTGGCAAATTCCAGTAATTCATCATTTTTGATGGCTGAGTAGTACTCCATTGTATAGATGTACCACTTTTTCCTTATCCACTCAACAACTGTTGGACATTTGGGTTGATTCCATGTCTTTTCTATTGTAAACAGTGCTGCTATGAACAAGGTCGTGCTTGTGCTATCGAGGTGAAACTCTGCTGTATGGGGGGTTATACCCAAAAGTGGAATCGCAGGGTCGTATGGCATTTCAATCTTTAATTTCTCCAGACGGCTCGCCAGAGTGGCTGTATGAGCCTGCACTCCCACCAGCAATGTAGCAGAGTTCCCCTCTCTCCACATCCTCTCCAGCACTTGTTGTTTGTGTTGTGGATTTTTGCCATCCTGACCAGGGTAAGATGATATCTCAGGGAAGTTTTGATTTGCATTTCCCTGATGGCTAAGGAAGTGGAGCATTTTTTCAGATATTTCTTAGACATTTTAATTTCATCTCTGGTAAAATTTCCTTTAAGTTCCAGGGCCCATTTTTTAATTGGGCCATTGGTTTCCTTGATGTTTAGTTTTCTAAGTTCTTTGTGCACTCTGGACAGTAGAGCTCTATCAGATATGTGGTTAGTGAAGCTTTTCTCCCATTCTGTGAGTTGCCTTTGAGCTGGTGTTACAATCTCTTTATCTGAACAATAGCTCTTTAATTTCACAAGATCCCAACTGTTGAGAGTTGGTAGCAGTGACTCTGCCATTGGATGTCTGTTTAGGAAATGTTGGCCTAGCGCAATCAGCTCGAGGGAGTTCC
Organism: Typhlomys cinereus; assembly: GCA_023101885.1. Classification (NCBI taxonomy): domain Eukaryota; kingdom Metazoa; phylum Chordata; class Mammalia; order Rodentia; family Platacanthomyidae; genus Typhlomys; species Typhlomys cinereus. The sequence continues at coordinate 190,697 of JALPQD010000227.1, forward strand.
CTATCCTTTCAACTACGGTTTTTATAGTCTCTGGTCTTATATCAAAGTCCTTGATCCATTTGTAATTAAGTCTTGTACATGGTGACAAGTATGGGTTCAGCTTTAATCTTCTGCATGTGGAGATCCAGCTTTGCCAGCACCATTTGTTGAAGATGCTCTTCTTTTTCCATTGGATTCTTTGAGCCCCTTTGTCAAAGACCAAATGGCTGTAATTTTGTGGGTTTATATCTGGGTCTTCAATCCTTATCCATTGATCTGTGTGTCTATCTTGGAGCCAGTATCAGGCTGTTTTTATAACTATGGATTTGTAATACAGACTAAGGTTCGGTATGGTAATACCTCCAGCAGTGTTTTTGTTACTCAGGATTGTCTTTGCTATCCTGGGTATTTTGTGCCTCCATATGAATAATGAGATTGTTTGGTCAACTTCTTTAAAGAACTGCTTTGGGATTTTAATTGATATAGCATTGAATTTGTATATTGCCTTTGGTAGGATGGTCATTTTTACGATGGTGATTCTGCCAATCCAGGAACATGGGAGGCCTTTCCACCTTCTGGTGTCTTCTGCAATTTCTTTCTTTAGGGTTTTAAAGTTTTCATTGTAAAGGTCTTTTACCTCCTTGGTTAGGTTTATACCAAGGTATTTCATTTTTTTAGGGGCTACAGTAAATGGGATTGTTTCTCTCAAGGCTTTTTCACTTCTTTCATTCTGGGCATATAGGAAGGCCTCTGATTTTTGCACATTTATTTTGTATCCTGCCACCCTGCTGAACTTCTCAATTAGTTCCAGGAGCTTCCTGGTGGAGTTTTTGAGATCACTCAGGTATAAGATCATGTCATCCACAAACAGGGATAGCTTGACTTCTTCCTTGCCGATTTCAATCCCTCTTATGTCTCTTGCTTGTCTTATGGCTTCAGCTAAGACTTCAAGTACAATATTGAATAGAAGTGGTGAGAGTGGACAGCCTTGTCTAGTTCCTGATCGAAGTGGGAATGCTTCCAATTGTTCCCCATTGAGCATAATCCTTGCTGTAGGGTGGTGTATACACATTTTATTATATTGATAAAGGTTCCTTCCATTCCTACTGTCTCAAGCGTTTTGATCATAAAAGGCGGCTGGATCTTGTCAAAAGCTTTTTCTGCATCTATCGAGAGTATCATGTGGTCTTGGACTTTGGACTGGTTTACATGATGAATTACATTTATGGATTTTCGTATGTTGAACCAACCTTGTGTGCCGGGGATGAAGCCTACTTGGTCCCTGTGAATAATCTTTTTAATATGTTTTTGAATCCGATTTGCTAAAACTTTGTTGAGAATCTTTGCGTCTGTGTTCATCAGAGAGATCGGCCTATAGTTTTCTTTTTTAAGTGAGTCTTTATTAGGTTTTGGGATTAAAACATTATTAGCTTAATAGAAGGAATTTGGTAGTGTTCCTTCCTTTGCTATTTGATGGAACAGTTTAAGGTGTATTGGTATTATTAACTCTTTAAATGTCTGGTAGAACTCTGTGCTGAGTCCATCTGTTCCAGGACATTTTTTGGTGGGAAGATGCAAGATTACTTCCTCAATTTCCTTGTATGTTATAGGACTATTTAAATAATTCACAATTTCCTGATTCAATTTAGGTAAGTTGTGTTTACTTAGACATTCTTCCATCTCTTTTGTGTTGTCAAACTTCACCGAGTATAAGTTTTTGAAATATGATGTTATAATTCTCTGGATTTCTTGCGTATTAGTAGTGATAAATCCATGTTCATTTCTGTTTTTGTTAATTTGGGTTTTCTCTCTCCTGCTTTTGGTTAATTTAGCTAGGGGTGTATCAATCTTATTGATTTTTTCAAAGAACCAGCTTTTTGACTGGTTGATTTTTTCTATCGTTTTCTTAGTCTCGATTTCAGATATTTCTCCCTTTATTTTGCTAATCTTCTCTCTTCTACTACTTTTGGGATCAGATTGCTCTAGTTTCTCTAAAGCTTTAAGCTGCATTGTTAAGTTGTTTATTTCTGATGTTTCCATTTTTTTGATGTAGGCATTAAGAGCTATGAACTTACCTCTTAGAACAGCTTTATTGTGTCCCAGAGATTTTGGTAAGTTGTATTTTCGTTTTCATTCACTTTCTGGAAATCTTGAATTTCCTTTTTAATTTCTTCCTGAATCCAGTTCTCTTTCAGCATCATATTGTTAAGTTTCCAGGAGTTAGTGTATTTTCTCTTGTTTGATGTGTTGTAGATGTCCAGCTTTAGACCATGGCGGTCTGACAGGGCACAGGTTAGAATTTCAACTTTTTTTTATATATGTAGATTCATTTTGTGGCCCAATATGTGATCTATTTTGGAGAAAGTTCCATGTGCTGCTGAGAAAAATGTGTATTCTTTGGTACGTGGGTGAAAAGTTCGATAGAGATCTGTAAGGTCCATTTCTTTCAGGGTTTGATTAAGTTCCAAAGTGTCTCTGTGAAGTTTTTGACCTGTTGATCTATCCCATGTTGAGAGGGCAGTGTTGAAGTCCCTAAGAATTATCGTTTGGGGATTTATTTCTTGCTTTAGACGCTGTAGGGTTTTCTTAATAAATGTGGAGGGGCCCGTATTGGGTGCATATATGTTCAGTATTGTGAAGTCTTCCTGGTGAATTGTACCTGTGACTAAAATGTAGTATCCATCCGTGTCTCTTATAATTTTCTTTGGTTTGAAGTCCACTTTGTCTGATAGCATAATGGCTACCCCTGCTTGTTTTCTGCTTCCATTTGCTTGTAGAATTGTTGACCAGCCTTTTATTTTTATAGCGTGCCTATCTTTTGTGGTGAGGTGGTTTCCTGCAAGGCAGCAGATTGATGGATTGTGATTTTTAATCCAAGTTTGTAATCTATGTCTCTTGATCGGTGAATTAATTCAATTAACATTTAGTGTTGTAATGGTGAAACTATTTTTAATTCCAGACATTTATTATGTTTAGTAGTTTTTATAAGTCTATTGCTTCGCTTTTAATGGTGTTATATTTGCCTTCTGTTCTCCTGGATATGGCCTGTTTTTTTCTTCAAGCTTGAGTATCATTTCTAGCATTTTTGAAGGCCTGGTTTGGTGGACATGTATCCCTTCAAGTTGTCTTTGTGCTGGAAGATTTTTCTTTCTCCCTCGATCATGACTGATAGTTTTGCAGGGTAAATCAGCCTAGGTTGACATTTTTGCTCATTCAGTACTTGAAGTATGTCTCTCCAAGCTCTTCTTGCTTTTAGTGTTTCCATTGAGAAGTCATTTGTTATTTTAATAGGTTTACCTTTAAAAGTGACTTGTTTTTTCTCCCTTGAAGCTCTCAGCACCAGTTCTTTATCTTGAATGTGGAGTGTTTTGACTATTATTTGTCGTGGCATGCTTCTGTTTTGGTCACATCTGTTTGGGGTGCGGAATGCCTCTTGTATATGGATGGGCCTCTCTTTTTTTAGATGAGGAAAGTTTTCCTTGATGATCATTTGAAAAATTTCCTCAGGGGTGGTATTTTGAGATTCTTGCTCTGGTATTCCATGAATATGCATGTTAGGCTTCTTCAGGGTATCCCATATCTCTTGGATATTTCTCTCAAGTATCTTTTTGGCTTTAACCACCTCTTCCATTGAGCTGGTTAGTACTCCCACTTTATCTTCAAGGTCTGAAATTCTGTTTTCTGCTTTGTTAGTTCTGTTGATAAGACTCTCTGTGGAGTTCTGGGTTGAAGATAACTTGTCTTGTAGCTCAGTTTTAAACTCTGCTTGAGTCTGTTTTAACTGCTCTATGCCAGTTTTTGTTTCTTGCACTGTTTTTCTCAACTCCTCCAAAATGTCTGTTGTGTTCCTCTCCCGACCGGCTGAGCGGGGTGGTGTAAAGGGAGCTGTGTCTACCTCTTTTTTGCTTTGCTCTAGAATTTCTGAGTCTCTGCCCACCAGTGCCAGAAGTACAGGCTGCCACAACCTTGTGTTTTTTACATGAGGACCTGAGATCCAAACTCAGGACTTTGTACACTTTTTTTTTTATTTTTATTTTTTTATTTATTCAATTGTGCATGTGTGCGTATGTGCGTGTGCGCGTGTGTGTATGTGTGTCTGTGTGTGTGTAGAACCACGGACGAATTCGGTGAACCACCATGTACCGCCTCCACTTCCTTCTTGTGTACTCTGCCTGGGGATTCACAGGCTCCGCCCTACCAGGACCCGAAATGCAGGCTGCCACCGGCTTCCGCCTGGCATCTATACGTGGGATCTGGGATCTGAACTCAGGACCTTCTGCCTGCAAGGCAGAGGCTTAACCCCTGAGCCACCTCTCCAGCCCCAGGACTTTGTTCTTTTGAAGCAGAGTCTTAACCTCTAAGCCATGTCTGTAGCCCATTGACAATTTTTAAGTTGTTGATTGATTTCTCTGGGAGGATAACATGCTTTTGTTTTGATAATCTAGCCTATTTATTGAATCATAATTCATCTTGTTCTAATAAGAACTTCAGCAAGTCTATCACACTTGTGCATGTCTACTTTCATAGCCTTTCAAAGATGTTCCCTGAATATTTGTGCACATCTTCCTCTAGGATGTTGAGTGTTTCGCATAGATTATATAATTGTCTTTGATGCATGAAATAGGATGTTGCTTTGAATTATGTAGATCCATCTTCTCTTAAAACATAAACTTGAACCTCTTCAAACAATCAAACTCAAGTCTCTTATTACGCATCATTAATTCATGCTCTCTTGTTTACCCAATATTTATATCAACCATATTGGTACTATTTTCTCTGTGCTTATTTTTGGTTTTGCTACCAAAGATATACAGTCAATAAATTTTATCATTTACACATTTGCTCAAACCAATAAGCAATTGTAAATTACTCTATAGGCTTGCCAGAAATTACAGGAACAAGATCAATTTCATGATTTCAATAGGATATTTATAAATAAATAACTGAAATCATGTTTTCTTGATTCAACATGAATAACATCGAGTGATGACAAAGAATCAAACTAAACAAGGAGATTGCATCTTGTTATGTGCTCAGATTTCCAGAGAATCTTCTTCCTTATGCTTTTTCTGAAGAATTGCCCAACTGATCTCAGCCTGCAAAATAAAATCAGGGAACAGATCTGAGAGACTGGGGTATAGTAATTCAGAATCACACTGCCTGTTAGTTGAGTCACAGTTCATTTCTGTCTGTGTCTGCAGAGGCTGTGCAGATTTTAAAGGCTAAAATTCAAACCCTTTCTCAAGGCAAGTCATCATTGATTCATTCAAATGAGTCATATAATTAGTCTTCCATGTTCTAGTCACTAAGCAGGATCAATTTGCAAAATGACAGCATTTTGGAGCAATACCAATAAAATGCATTACCTTCACAAGTGTGCTTAGAGAGTAATGGATTGAGAATAACACACACACACACACACACACACACACACACACACACACACACAAATTGCTTTTATAGGAAGCATCAATAGAGGAAGAGGGAAGGAAAAAGAGTGAGATGGAGGAGTGGTGAGAAGAGGGGGAGAGTACAATGGGGGACAAATTGGGGAATGGAGGGGGAAGGGAGAATAGTTGTATAATTAGGGAAAAATAATTTAAAAAGTAGTAAAAATTGCTTTTAAATGTGTTTGCTGTGTTAACTCAATAGTTCAGCCAGAGATGTATACCCACCACCATGACAGTTTGTGTATATTGTTACCCATTTTCAGGACAGTAGATATTGATAAATGTATGAACATGGGTTTATATGGGGGTCCCCAGGTAATGTGCATAATGCCCACAGTAGAACTTGCCGACTGACTTGTTCAATTTTGCTCATGTGGGGAAACCAGTTACAGAATTTGTTAATGGTTATCAGTTCAGATGTAAAGGACAGACATAAGAGATATTCCCAGGACCCTTCAGGTTTATAATTTTCAGCTCAAACCTGTTTTGAAAATATTTCATGACTCTCCCTTGACCTAACTTAAGCTCCTTGTTTGAAAAGACTGTGCCCTGAACTCTGGAGCAAACTCATTAGCAAAATATTAGCCAAACTTTTAGTGTGTCAGTTTAGTGAAAATTCACCATTTTTGATATTTGATTGATTCCTCACTTACCAGCCTTATTATTTTTACACTCTGGTATTTGTCCTCATTTAATAAGGTCATTTTGCTTTGAAATTTTCTCTTATCAAGTAGCTATTCCCTGAGATAACAGACTGTTCCTTGGCTACAAATACTGTACTGGACTGGGATTTCAGCTAAGTTTCTCTCTGTCACTAATGAAAAATATTCCATTGTGATCTATCTATATTTTTGTATAAAACATGATTTTTCTTCTTGAACTTAGACTGGAGGTTATTTTCCCCTAAACCACATAACAATCGTATTGAAAACTGGAAATTTATTGTGCTTTGGTCTGTAGATGTCAGGACATTAAAGAATGGTTCAGATTAGACCAAATCACTAAGGTGGTGCCCATGTGATTGCAAACTGGTGACTATAAGAAAAGGGAAGGGATCAAACATCAGTGTGTCCATGGTCGGTCTCTGCCTGTTGCCACCAGTGCTGTTACCTTAGGATTCTATTACCATGACAAGTCATGGCCCCTGTGATGGTTACCTTCGGCTGATGGTTCCTACCAACTTTCCTTTAATTAACCCATTTAACCTGTGCAGAAGACAGATAGATCATGGAGCATGACACTTGAATCTTGCAAACTTAATCAAGTTGTGACTCTAACTGCAGCTGCTGTACCATATGTGGGTTATTTGCTGGTGCATATTAACACATCTCCTACTATTGACCTTGCAAATGCTTTTTTCTACATACCTGTTCATAACAACCATCAGAAGCAATTTGCTTTCAGCTGGCAAAGTTACCAGTATACCTTTACTGCTTTACCTCAAGATATATTAATTCTTGAGCCCTGTGCCTCATCTTGCTTCATAGTACCTTGATTGCCTGTCTCTTTCACAAGATACCACCCTAGTCCATTATGTTGATAATATTATGCTGATTGGACCAAGTGAGCAGGAAATAGCAACCACTTTGCATTCTCTGATAAGACATTTGTGCATTAGAAGATGAGAAATAAATTCAAGGAAGATCGAAAGACCATCTATTTCAGTAAAATTTCTAGGAGTTCAATGGTATGAATCAGACAGAGATATTCCTTCCAAGATAAAAGATAAGCTGCATGTGGATCCTCCCACAGACTCACAGAATTCCTTGTTTCTGTAAAGGGAACACATTTTACAGCTGAGGAGAGGGGGTGAAGTAATAGACTTATGTTCATGGAATTCACTGGTTATACCATGTTTCCCACTACCCTTATGTATCTGGTTTGACAAAATAGAGGAGCAGCCTTTTGAAGACACAAGTATAACACCAGTTAGGCAGTAATAGTCTGGAGGGTTCAAGTAGAGTCCTTCATGACTTATTCAGCACTCAATATATGGTACTATGTGTCTTATAGCCAGAATTCATGTGTCCAAGAACTAAGGGTGGAGGCTTTTATGTTGCCCTTCCATGTCACACTTAGTAATCCATTAGAAAAAATCTTGTTTTCTATTCCTGCAAGTATATACTCTGGTGGCTTAGCAGTTTTATTTCCAGAGTAGGGGATGCTTTTGTCAGAGACATAATGAGAATTCCATTGAGCTGGAAGTTAAAGCTTCCTCCTGGCTACTTTGGGCTCCTGGTGTCTTTGAATCAACAAGCTATGGAAGGAATAACATAACATCGTTAAGAGGTGTGATTGTGATTGATCCAGACTACTCAGAAGAAATTGGACTGCTTCTCTATAATGGAGGGAAAGAAAAGTATTACTGGAGATCCTGCAGGAGATTCACTAGGGCACTTCTCAGTGTGGCAGTGTCCTTTGTTTAAGTTCAACTAGAAATTGTAGCAACTCAGTGCAGGCAGAATGGTGGATGACACAGATCCTCAGGAATAAAGGTATGGGTGACCCTTCGAGGGAAAGAGCCAAGACCTGCTGAAGTATTTGTTGAGAGTATAGAAAAAAAATGGTAGTGGAGGAAAGTAATTCAAAATACTAGCGATGCCTACATGGTCAATTTCAGAGACATAGTTAACAACTATCCAGAGCACTGCTGTTCTATTCTGTAAACTCCAAATAGAATTGCCTAGAATCTTTGACCTGCCCTGACTATACAGTGAACTACAGAATGTGACGTATATTTTTTTCTAAATTTTGGCATTTTAAATTTGAATTGATACTTCCTTATTGTGACACAATGCTTCTTTTTTTTTCTCATTGGATCCCATTTTATTTTACTTATTGTTTTCAATTAGCATGCAAATGAACTGATTTCTTTATGGCATTTTCATGTGTATTACTTTTGGCAATCTCTACTGGCTCTTCGCCTACTGCTCTGTATCTAACCCACCTGTCTACTCTCATGTTCCCCCTTCTTTTATTTATTTATTTTTATTTTTCTGCTCATACAAATATAATAGGAGCCCCATCCCCTCCTTCCCTCCACCCCTTCCTGCACCTCCCTTTTCCCTCCCTGCTTTGTCCCTTCCTTTCCCCCCTCCCTCCCTTTCCACCAGTGCCTCCTCCCCCCTTCTCTGAAGCATCCTTTAAAGAGTAAATCAAACTTTCCTCTGGGTCCTCCTCTCTGATGAGGTGTAAGGACTCAGTGGCAATTCCTGGAACTCTTTCTTGTGTTCCCCTTAAGTATAGGAACACTATTGTGACTGTTAATCCCTTGCTTCTAAGGATCCTAGTGCCTTTAGTCCATGCTAGAATTTGAGGGGTCAGTGATATGTTGGTCATTGCGCAGTCCGATTATAATTGCTTCAGCCCTAACTTGTGTGGAGTATCTTGCATATCATGCCTCCTCCCATCCTTATGCTCTTACAATCTTACTGCCCCCTTTTCTGCAAATTTCCCTGAGCTTCAGGATGGGGAGAGATTAGGCAGGCTTGATTCCAGGTGGATGATGTTCTGAATTATGGTTTGTTGATGATTTTTTTTCAGTTTTGCTGTTCCTGCAATGCCCTTGGTTCCATTCTGATGGGTATTGGATATCATCCCCTGGCCAGAGATAAAAACCTGTTAAATTAGAGTCTTGTTATAAGACTATATTCAAAGGTAGATGGAATAGAAGTAGGAGTCCGCGTGAGAGAGGGGTCAATCACCCATTTGCAAAATGGTTACCTTCTATCTGGCAGCCTGTATGTCCTCCCCTTCTAGTGAGATCATACCCCATCAGTTGGAAATGATCAGGAAGGAAAGTCTGTGAACTAAATCAGATGTCTCATTACTTACTTGCAGTCCTTGATGGTGGTCTATTTTCTCTGCTGTAACATGGTCCCCTCTGTTTCTGGTGGGGCCCTCCTTCCCCATTCCTCCTGTTTATAATCTTTACAATTACTGTAGGTATTACAGAGATTTGTCTTTGAGTGTCTCTAAGTGGGTTTGTACTAGGAGCCACTTATTAGGAAGTATATATGGCACTTAATTTTCTGTGTCTGGGATACTTCACTTAATATAATTGTTTCTAATTCCATCCATTTCCCAGCAAATTGCATTGATTCATCATTTTTGATGGCTGAGTAGTATTCCATTGTATAAATGTACCACATTTTCCTCCTTATCCACTCATCAACTGTTGGACATTTGGGCTGATTCCATGACTTTGCTATTGTAAACAGTGCTTCTATGAACATGGTCGTGCTTGTGCTGTCGAGGTAAATTTTTGCTGCATGGGGGGTTATTTCCAAAAGTGGTATAGCAGGGTCATATGGCATTTCATCTTTAACTTCTTTAAGAATCGCCAGATGGCTCACCAGAGTGGTTGTATGAGCCTGACAATGCTTCTATTTTAATGGTTATTCTGTGCTGAATTATTTACTTGTTTTGACATTGGTAGGATTTTATAGTTAAGAGGTTTTGAACCTTCAAAATGTAGGAACTTGAGAACTTTTAAAATTGAACTGAATGTATTTTAAGAATGTAGTATCTATGGGAATAAGGGGTGGAAGGTGATAGCATAAAGGTTATGTGCTGTCATAGTTAAGCACAGGTGTCAACTTGACTGTTGAGGGTCTGGGCACAGTTGTAGAGAGTTGATAGTCAAGTTAAGCCCAGAGCAAACCTGAAGTAGATTGTCTAGGTGATGGGGAAGATCCAGCCCATGGTGGGTGGGATTAGGCCCTGGATAAATCACAGAGAGCTGGTGGAGAAAGTTGGCATCCTTCTGTTCACTTGGCCAGACATGCTGGTCTGGCAAGTAAGGATTGTCCATCTCGCAGCTGTTATTTGGTTATGATGTGGCCAGTTCCCTCGGCCCTAGGGTTGGTGCATGCTCTCCCATCAAGCTGGACTGAGAACTGTAACCAGGAATCTTAAGAGAATAAATCCCTTGTTCCCTTAGGCCATTTGATGGTCATTTATTAACAATTATGCAGGTGAGCTGCAACATGTGCTTTGTGTCAACTTGACAAGGGATGGAGTATGATAATTGACAGTTGCAGGCTGATTGGGGTACAGCTGTGAGGAATCAATGGCTGGGGCAGGTCCTTCTACAAGCCTGCAGGTGACTGTTTAATTGACATTAAAGAATTAGCCCATGTTAGGTGGTGCTTTCCTGGGGTGGACCAGATGAAAGGAAGTGCACGGAGGAGGGATTTTCTCTTCTTTCCTCCCTCGTGGACTTGCTGTGTGTGTTCATTCCTGGTGTGTTGAAGTCTTCTTTGTTGCTGCTGCTGCTCTGTTCTTGACTGACCTAAGAGCTTGGTCTTCTTGGCCTTGCCACTGTTCTCACTGCTGTTGGAGCTCAGAGCTCAGAGCTCAGAGTCTTAGGCTTCGATGCTCTCATCCCTGACATGAGAGCCCAGCCTCTTCAGCCCTCCAGCCTGACTGAGGAACCCTTCAGTCTTCATTCATCTCCAGAACTGAGCGGCAACAACTGGTGTTTATTTTGAGGGTGTTATGGTTGCATTTTGGTGTCAACTTGACAATTGCAGACTGTTTGGGGTGCAGTTGTAGAGGGTTAATGGTTGGAATGGCCCCTGGGTAAGTCTGCAGGTACTTACTTGATTGATTGCCATGGAGAACCTGCCCATAGTGGATGATACTGTCTAAATTCAAGGAGGAGGGACTTGTTCTTCCCTTATCCAGTGTTGACTTGCTGTGCAGTCCACTTTGCCTGCATTGTTCACTTTTAGAGCATCGTGCCCTCTTTTTTGCTGCTACTGCTGCCTCCATCCTTGGCTGACATGGAGCTCTTCACCAATTTTGGAACCCAGTGTCCTCGACCCTCCAGAGGAGCAAAGACTTGAGACCTTCTTGGCATCTTTTGGCTTTGTGGAACATTCCAGTGAAGAATGAGGCTGCTGTGGGTGGCTACCTTGAAGAATGCTATTTTTATTGTGAGTTATTTTAATAAACTTATTTGTGTATACATTACATTCTATAGATTCTGTTTTTTCAGAGAACTCTGACTAATACAGAGGGACACTGCTTTTTTGTTGATTTTATATATATATGTAATTTTCCATATATTCTATCAATTTCCTTCCTCTAGAGAACCCTGACTAATACAGCCCCTTAACTTTGAAGCTCGCATTAGTTACTTTTCCCAACACTGTGACAAATTCCCAAATCAAAACCATTTTAAAAAGTAAAGATTTATTCTGTTTTATGATTTCGAAGATTTCAACCTACCTTGACTTGGTATGAAGATGAGTCAAAGAAGAGAGAGAGACAGAGAGAGAGAGAGAGAGAGAGAGAGAGAGAGAGAGAGAGAGAGAATCTCAACTTGCAGATTCTCATCTGACCTATTTTCCCAGGCTATAATGATCTTCTTTTCCAGGCTGTAAGAAAGTGTGGTCTACATTTTAGTGAGGGGCTTGTTAAGACCCTTTTCATAGACCCACCAAGGGATGTGCTTTACTGATTCTATAAGACATTTTTAGTATAATTGAGTTAATGGGAAGATTAAGAACCACAAATCTTTAGAGACAAATTAAGCTTTTATTCCTTGAAAAATCTGCCTTAGATAGATATTCACTGTAATGATTTTAAAAGGAAAAAAAATTTGCACTTTTAAAAAAAGTCTTCTGTGCTGACTTTAAGAAGTACTATAAACTTTTATTTTCTTTGAAACCATTTAGATCATGCTCCTCAAATGCATGGATTCAAAATTTTCTAGCATTACTTTTTGTACATCTTGAGGAACCTTCCAAGAATAAGTCTTGTGATGAGCACTTTCTCTTAGAATTTAAAGAAACAAAGAAAATTCAGTAAAAAATAACATTATTTTTCATCAACTTTATCAAACAATGCAAGTCTACCTGTAGAAGTAATACTTCTTTAATATATTCTTATTCTAGATCCTAAACAATAGAGTTGTCTGGAGAAATGGACAAAGAAAGAAAAAGAAGTAAGAAGTGAGCGAAATCATGTTGCTTGGCTTAGTAAAGGAATAGGATAATGTAGTCTTGAGAATACAGAACTGAAGGATTTGAGCATGAGTGTAAAGTTTTTTTGAATGAAAATATATCTTTAATTTTTAAATTTATTGATAAAAATTGTTCATGTATATCATGTGTACACAGCAATCAGAAAAATGTATTATTGCAATTGGCCAACCAAATCACCCCAAGAAAGCCATACACTTTCATACAGTACTTGTTAAAGTCAGCACAGAAGACTTTATTTCAAGTGGCAATATTTGTTCCAAAGCCAGAGATCTAGCGATGCTTCCCAGTCTGTCCTTGAGCTCATGATCCTTTTGGACTCACCTGTCTGCACCTGAGATGAGAAGTATGGACCATCTGCTTTTGCATGCTTGTCATTTAGTGATAAGAGCAATACTGACCCTCTTAACATTTTTCCAGGAATGTGATATATTGTCATTGGCTACTTAGCATGCTACACAATAGATCTCTCGAGTATATTGCAACTTTCTGATTGAAATTTCTGCCCCTCCCCCCAAAAAAGAAAACTCCTGTCTCACCGCTGTCTTAGCCTCACATATCTACCTTTCTACTTTCTGTTTACCAATCTTTTTCAGAGTGAGATTATTTGGCCTTTGTTTAGCTATGTCTTGTAAATTTTACACATCATAAGTTATGAAGAGAGAATGTTTGAAACTCAATTTACAAATGGCACAAAAATGATTACAGGGACTTACCACATGTAAGATATTAGTGCTACAGAACAAATATTCTTAGGAATATATATTTTTGAAGGTAAAAGAGTGCTAGAAATATATTGTCATTTAAAAATATATTTGCCTATAGAACTGAAATTGATTTTGACCTACACATACACACACACACACACACACACACATACTTGGATAAAAATTTCTTCAATAATAAACTGCTTATTTTTTCTGTAAAAATGCTCTTTTATCATCTTGAGGAATAGCAGAAACTGACATTGAAGGACAGATATATGCATGAGTTAATTTCATCCAGACAATGTGCTTTTAATACCACAAGCCAAAATCCCTTCAAACAGATCAAAATTCTCTTCCTTACTTGAAAGGAACATGCTGACTGCCAAAGCACTATGATCCTGTGTACCCCTGTGACAGTTCCTCACACTTTTACTACTCACCTCTCATTCAACAAGCCATTTTTCTCCTGTCCCTTCTTACAAATTCCTCCAGTGCCACCCAAAAGGGGAGGAAGACCTGTGATTTCTGAATCTTGAGTTTCTGAATAATAAAGTTCTTCCTTTTAATCAAGAGTTAGTTTTACTTAGAATTGCTATCTGGATGGGATCTCTTTGCTTGGTATAATAACAAGTAAGAAAAATTGATACTTGGTATACTGTTTTAGCATGAATTATATTCCTTAAAAAGGCATACTGAAGTAATCAACTTTGACACCTACAGAGACAGCTCTGTGCAGATCATTAGATCTGTGATCTAATGATCTAATAAGAGAGATTAATTGACATATCTATAATGAAGATAATGGGAATTTAAAGATGTCTCCAAAGAGGGAAAATGAAAGGAAGACATGCAGAGAAGGGCCATGGGGAGTGAAGGCAGAGATTTCTGTGAAGTATTTAAAAGCCAAGGAGTGCCAAGCACTGACCAAGTCCATGAAATGGTTATAAAAACCCAAGTGCATCCAAAAAAGCATGGCTACTTTTGGCACCTTGATTTTATACTTTTGGCTCCCAGGACTGTGAGGAAAAAATACATCTGAATTACTCTAAAGAAAAGCCACACCCTAGTGATGAACATGTTAACTTCTGAATAATATCTTAGATGTTCTGAACCCAGGATTTGAGATGACCCCGATGTGCCATCAGAATGCAAAACATCCCTCCTTACTTGTCATGTCTGTGAATCAGCTAACACAAAGTACACAGATTACTATGAGGTTTAGCTTGGAATATATTAAAATGGGCCTAAATAGCTCCTGGTGGTCAAGTTCCATGACATTATTCTATGCAGAGTTGAATTAAGAGAAGAAAAGGAGATGATATGGCACAGATAATAGAAATCCACCATGCCCACATGTGTTAACCAAGAAGTCCTAATGGCTAATGCCTGATGTACATCCTTATTCTTCTGACTAGTCTTTTTTAGTGTAGTTGTTTGCTTTAATTTTCTCAGATTATTTTGTTGTGGTGAAGGATGCAGGAATGGGTAGTTTTCTGCCTGTTAGATAAAGAGAAGGCAGGGGTCAATGATAATAGAAATCTGCATTCATTCATATTTTTTATGAGACAATACCAAAATACAAGTTAAAGGAGAATGTGAGGTTTATTCAACTAACAGTTCTAGAGAGGAGATCCGGTCCATTAAGGTAGAAAAGTCTTGACTGACTGGGAGAAGCTGGAGGTGGCTTAGGTCAATCCCAACATCAGAATCAAAGCTACTGCTCCAAGCTCAAGAACAGACTAACTCACTGAAGCTGAGTAGGGATAACCAACCTCAAAGCCCATACCCTGTTACCACCTTCCTCCAGCAATGCTCCACCTTCTATATATACCATGAGCTTTCTAAACAACTGAAGATTCAAGCACATTAGCCTGTGGTGGACAAAGCACAACTGAAATCTTGACACTCCATCCCTGACCCCTCAGACTCATTGGCCCCTTCATGGCACAAATTACATTCATTCCAATTACAAAAGCCCTGTAAATTGCATTAGTAGTCCTAACAAAGTCCAAAAGTCCAAAGTTACATACTTCTAACACAATGACAAGAATAAACATTCCAATACCAAAAGTGAGGAATGAGGACATAATCTAGGAAAAAACAGTGCATAACAACACCAAAAGTCAGTAGGACGAACTCCAAATCCTGAAGGTTCAAGTCCTAAATTAACTTCCTGTTGAAATATATCAGTCGCAAAGTTTTGTTTCTACCCTCTGGCACTCCTGTCCAGAGAACACATAAATATTTTAGGCTGTATCCTGATCCAATTTCTTGGGATAGATCTTCCCATGATGAATAATTTTCGTTGGCAGGTGTCCTACATTGACTCTGGCCTCTCTAACATCTTTACTTCTCAGTGGCAAAATGTCCTTTTTGGGCAACTGCAGGATTCCTGCCATGAACTGCCTGAATTCAACCATTCTCTGAAACCTTGGTAGAGGTCCAGAATGCTATGATCCACAAAGTTCATGCTCAAGAACAATACAAACAAATGAAAACCGAGGCATACAAAGAAATTTTATAATTCATTAAGCAACATTGTAATTTTGTGTTGTGCCATATATGTGTTTGCTATATGTGGCTGTATGTAATCCATGGGCTGCAGGTTGTACAAATCTGTGAGAACCTCTCATTGCTATTTAGTATAGAGAGACTTCACTGAGACTTATGGTCTTCAATTCCACAAGACATGGTTGCTGTCCTCGGTTGGAATAAGGACCAGTCATTGCAATCTGCTGGTTCCAGGTCAGGGCTGGCAAGCTTTCTGTAGAAAGCCAGAAAGTAGACACTTTATTTTCCACTGCATCTCCATAATGTTGCTTCTGAAGCATGAGATGAAATATATGTAAAATACAAAATGAACAAGTGTGACTACCTCTGATGACACTATTTACAAACAGCAAGTTGGACAAATTTAGCCTGTGACCCAAAGTGTGCTAAATCCTGTTCTAGACAGCATCCTTTCCACTCAGTTAAGCTTGACTTAGATAATAGACATTGTAAGAATGTGAATAATTTACTTAATATGCAACAAGAATACTTAAGTTCTTCTCACGCTTGTATTAGAAACCAAAGTTAGGGACATGTTTTTTTTTTTAAATGTCAGGGAACTACTCTGGTAGCCTCCTTTCAGCCACAATGGCAGTAATTTTACATATTTCAAATATTTCCATACCTCTAGAACACTTTAGGGCATGTAGTGTCCATGTAATCTTATATATGCTTTCATTAAATTTTATTTTTTTATTTTGATCTTCATATTATGTCCTGTGCTATTCATTGCTTCCTTACAAGGACTGTCTTATTTTGCCTATTCCAAATTTTAGATGGAGTACTGATCAATGTTTTTTTGACTGGAAAAGATCAAAGGAATTAACTTGTATTCAAAAGATCTTCTGAGCTGGCTATGGACAAAGAGTTCTTCCTTCAACATTATCTACCCATTTTCTGCCTTATGGATTGTGCTCATTGTGAGTGTTTTGAGTAAAACTCTAACATCACTTATACAACTGAAATTTGACCATTTATTTGCACTTACAATATGTCCATAGCACATGCATTATCCTGAGTAATTCATTGCCAGCAGTGAATTTAACATTCAGCCTTTTGCATTTTTATTTGAGTAGTGCAGTCAGAGCATATATCTGCTTTTTCAGGAAGTTCATTATTTATATCCAGTTTCACAAACAGCAAATTGCTCTTGTAGCTAGTTGATGGCACATATTCATTCATGTAATTTTCCTTATTAGGAAAATTACACACATCTATGTCAGTTGATCTCGCCATCCTGTTTAAATCTTTACTTAGCTATGGCAAGGGTTGGATCTGAGTATGCAGAAACAATTATCTTGTCCTAATTGTTACGTAATGCTAAGACACCAACAACACTTTCAAAATGCTTGCTGAGAGTCGTTAACATTTTGTTTTAGGAAGAGTAGAATCTTGCTGTAAGCATATCTGATGTTTTTGCTAAGAAAATAAACCATAAAGTCCTTTAGTCTCTTGTGTAAAGATATTTCAAAGCTTCACTTTATTTGCTATATGTTTACATTAGGATTTTGAATATAACATCTTCTATTATATAAAATAAGCATATCAATTGGCAGTTTTAAAATTTACAATTGAAAATGTGATGGAGAAGTAGTTCTAAATCTTATTCTCTACCTCTCTGTCATACAGCCCAGGGGGACTGTTTTCTCTTCTCTATCATTTTTCACCCACACCATTAATATTGTCCATACTCTGAAACATTGTGCAGACTGAGCAGAATTCACTGTATGGTACAATTTTAAATCTCTTTTAAAAAAGATGGGGGAATATTTAACCAAAGGCAATCTCTCTTAGATTTTGTGATTAATTACTATATATCTACAAAACCCTCTGAGGAATCACATCAGTTATTTTGTGAGTATTTATTGTGCCATTTTACAATGTTTTTATGGTTGACTTGCAAGAGCAAGATCAGTTTCATGGATGTGGTATCGAATTGCATCATTTGTAGTCTAGCATATTCCTGAAGTTTTGACCTTCCTGTCACAGTATTATGGGAGCATCATTGAGGAATACAGGCTTCAGGGGTAATTTTAAAATTGCTTCTTCCCCTTGCGAAGTCTGTGAAATAGAAGCTACAATTTCAGTGTATCTGCAATTTGCCACCAGGAGGCATTTGTTCATTTCTAAAACGTAAATTGCTAAAAATGAACTCATGAAAAGCAAGATCTAAGTGGAGTACCATTAGTTATGCATTACTACACACCTATGGGCACTCAGCACTGTAAGGTGCTATATAAGAAGGCTTATATATGCAGTTCTTTGTATGCAGCATCCTCCTTAGGAATGGTTGGAAAACTGTCACATGAGATTCTCCACTTTATATTGTCTTTCGTAGTCACATATAATAGCTTCAGCATAGACTTACTGAATGTTTGTTTACTCCACTGAGTTCCATTTTTCTATATTTCAGTGAAATTTGATTACTAATTTGTATAAAGTATATTTATAAATTGATGGACCTTTTTTTACTTGTTTGTAGGTGATATTCTAGAACAAAATCATGGGTTGTATTTAGGAAGATGCTAAAATATGGTGCTTAAATCATTTAAAAATCCAATGCATTTACAATTTCATGATTCTGTGTGTTTCCACTTTCAGTTTATAAGGGAAAAATACAGTTCAGGCACTGAGTGGTTCTGACTATAAGTCTTTGGGACAGATTGCAAAACGTCACAATGTTCTGTTGTTCACCCCTGAAAATTTTCTACTGTTGAAGTTACTCTACATTGTTACCAATAAATTCATCACTTGTAGGGGGAAAAGGAATTTTATGCTAGCTTATTATTGTCTTATTGTCTTATTATTGTCTTATGACTTGGGAGGAAAATGCACTCCAACTCTAGGGACCAAGGAACCGGCCACACTATATTCATACAGCTATAGGGCTATTAAGAGAGAGACGATCCTTACATATCAGACCAGAATGTCTGGCCAAGGATGCCAATTTTCTTAATTAGCTCCTTCCATCTTACTACTCTGATCAGGGACTAGTTCTACCCAATATGGGCTGGGTTTTACCAATCAATCAGAAAATTTCTGGTAGGCTTGCTTGGGGCCTAATTCAGTTACTAATATTTTTACAAATGTGTCCAAAGCTCTGAACCTTTAATTGTCAAGTTGGTACCTGTATCTAATTATTGCGTCTGCTTTTCTTCTTCTACTGACCCTTTAAACTCTGGCTTCTCTGCTGCCTCCTATCCTCTCTGGTCAAGTCTGAATTTCTTTGAAAATTCCATGCCAATGTAGCATTCTTCAACACTTCCTTTCACTTGCTATAATTGGCCATGAGTCCTTTACACGTTATTTTGCATGTTTTTGATAAATTCACAATGAAACAACTTATGGGAACAAGGAAACTTTTTTTCAGCTTACAATTGTTCCATTACATTTCTTTAGTCCAGCTTGGCAGGAGAGTTCACATCATTTACCAAGGCATATGGTAAAAGGTAAAAGGGTACACACAGGACTGCTGAGAGAGTAACAAACCTCTCTTGCTAGACATTCATCTAGTCCAAGTGTAATGAAGCATTTAAACTCCCTGAACTATGTAAGGAAATCTAGCAGTGTACTCATGACAACATCTTATCTACTGGTCTTATCTACTCAGTTCAGGAGCTGAGCATCTCGGTAGTTCCAGTTTGGTGCTGAAGAATGCACGACATCAATAAGTTTTATGCCCCCATTTTATCCACCTGGCTAAGGAACAGTCTCACAACCATGGACTGGTTCTTCCCCATCAATTAGCGATTCTTCTGTAAGCCTGTTCAACTACTAATGCTTTACAAATGTTCCCAGTGCTCCTGTCTTCAATTGTCAAGTTGACACCTGTAGCTTATTATCACAGTGTGTGTGTATAGGGGATGGGGAAGGGGTTTGCTGTTTCCAGACATAATGTACTTAAGCATATAAAAATATGCTTTTAGTTTGTGAATGGCTTGAATTTCCAATTCTGGAAGATGGAGCCTGGGAAATCCCACTGCAAACCAATGAGATAGAGCAATCCAGGGTGATTCCCATGACAATTTAAAAAAAACATAAAAAGAAGACCATTCTATAACAAAAGTACCTTTTATGCAAATTGTAGCACTACTGTTATGGGGGAAATAATTGTTTTCTGGTTGGATTTGGGCCCATTCTAGAAAAATCAATCTAGGAAGGGTGTGCCTGGTGAAAAGACCCACACTGCTATCTTTTCTTTCTTTTTTCTTTTCTTTTGCATTAAGCATATTAAATACATATGACAGAAACTTTGTACTCTACAAATCCATCTAAAATATGACCTAAAAAAGTTCCACCCAATAGACTTTACACAGGAGAACACAGAAGAGGAAAAGAAAAGAAAAGAAAAGAAAAGAAAAGAAAAGAAAAGAAAAGAAAAGAAAAGAAAAGAAAACAGAAACTGACCTGAGATGCTCCTGCCAGAAACTAAAGGCAACTAAGGCAAATAATTCCCATTATCAGGAAAGCAGTACCTCCAAATAGCTGTTGGAATGAGAGACCAGAAAAGCTCCCCAAGCAAAATAAGCATGTGTCATTGATACTTGTTGCTTTCCAGAACCTGATATTAGATCCCTACCACTAAAGATATCATACACAATAATAATAGGACATGGGAATAAAAGCTGGAATGGAATGGGAAGCTTCTTCCATGTTGGCTAGCCCCACACAGATAAAAGGTATGATGGAAGATTCAAGGGATACATAGGGATCAACACCTTACCAAGCTATTACATATATTGTGAATACATAACATATATTATAAAAAACTACAATAACAATTCTGTCAATAGGGATCCTACAGGACAATAGTGGCTTGTAAGATATTGGGGTAGCCAACTGGCATTGGTGCTCATTTTATAGCAGGAAATCCATGCCTAGTACTATAAACAAAGACAAATACCCACAGATAGGGAGACTATAGGCCCTGTGAGGGAGCAAAGTTCTCTTGAGTTAACTACAAATTCTTGGTTATAAGCTACTATCTAAACATTTATCATTACAGGTGCAGACTAGAAAAATACTCAGTACTAAGCAAAGAAGTATTCCTGTGCAATGGAAGATGTATAATGCATAGAACCAAAACTGGCCAAAGTGCCAAGTATAAATATCTGTGGATGTCTCAGTCCTAATCAGAACATTCACTTCAAGGGCAACCCACCCCATCTCAAGGCTCAGGAAATCTTGTGGAGAAAGGAACAGTAAGATTGTAAGAGTGGAGGATGGGGAGAGGTGAGGTCAGACAAAAATCTCTGTTCATGTTAAAGCTGCTGTACCCAAGAACTCAGTGTAATTATGCATATTTCCACTAGAGCATTCCAATAGTTAGCCTATCAGCATTTTGCCATAGAGCAGGGAAGAATCTGTGAGATGTGACACTATTTTGAGACACTGTATGGAACTGGAGGTGGGCAGAAGAATGGAGGAACTCTATAGACCTGTGGGACATTTGTGTCCTGGCACTAGCTAGTACAAATGTTCTAGATGGGACCCAGTGAGAACACATACAGAGAGAAGAGGGTAGGGAGGGAAACTGACTAGAGTGGAGAATGGGTGTGGTGTGATGCGGTGGAAATTAGGGTAGATAATGGGCAGTGAAAACATGTAAACTCATTGTTAATATAATTAAAAATAAAAATGTAAAGTATAAAAAAGAAGTGTAACGATAAGCGCATATATGACACTTTTATGAAGAACCTGATTTTTTAAAAGATTTTTTCTTGTTTATTATTTATTCAATTGTGCATGTATGTGTGTGCGTGTGTGTGTATGTATGTGTGTGTGTGTGTAGAACCACGGACGAATTCAGGAACCACCATGGACCTCCTTGTTTACTCTGCTCCAGGATTCACAGGCTCCGCCCTACCAGGACCAGAAACGCAGGCCGCCCCCGCTTCCACCTGGCTTCTATACCTGGAGTCTAAGATCCGAACTTAGGACCTTCCGCCTGTAAGGAAGAGGCTTAACCCTTGAGCCACCTCTCCAGCCCCGAACTGATTATTTTTATACTCATTTTAAAACTTGATAAACCAAACTAAAAAAAAAAAATCTCAGAGTAACGAATGTCACAGGACCTGGGCGGAAGAGGTACTGCACACACACTCCCATTTACTAAATTAACATAATGTCAAACTACTTAATGGATATTTATATTTAAACCAATTGACAAATGTTACTTTTGGCCTTTTCCAAAGAAGCTTCTCTTTGCAGCGAAAGTAAGTGAATGCAGAGACTCATGGCTAGTCAAGGTTCTGAGAACAAGTGATGGATGAGGGATCAGTTCTCAGAAAAGCATTTGTATCATCCCCTTTAAAGCTCAGGAAACATGGCAGAAAAGGGCACAAAAAGAAGGTAAAAGGCACAAGAGAGGGAGCAGGGTTACACAATGCCACCTTCTGTCGAGATTCAACCATTGCAATCATGAACTACCAACTGCTGCCAATCCAGTTGCCAATCCCTGCACTGGATTTGCACAAAAATGAACCATTCAACAATCAGACATAAATAAAGGGGGTCCTGCATATCATTGCTAAACTATTTGGTATTGACAAATCCAGGGAGAAGAGGAAACAGATAACATTGCCTTCAATTACATACTCACTGCTGACTGTACAGTGCTCCATAGAATATGAAATGTAATGGTCACACAGATGGGTTTGATTAAAAGCAATAGGCCCAGAACAAAACCCAAAGTCATGAATCTGGTTAAAGAACAGGTATGGAGGAGGGGGGATTGATAGAGATGGAAGAGAGATTAAAGGATAGTCAGAGTGCATTGCATGCATGTGTGAGGCTTTCACAAATTATAAAGATAGATTGAGAAGGAAGTAACCTTCTTTTAATTTACTCTTTGGAAGACAGGTAATAGAAAGTGTAGTATCATAAATTAACGTGCTTTAAAATCTTTTCATCAAATAAATGATTGCCTAGTTTTCTTCTGTTCTACATTGATGTCATTCATTATAATGGAGTATACATTAATGTAGTATTCATCTTCTCAAAATCAATTATACCATATTACTGTGTGTTGTAGATCAAATTTTTAAAACTTTTAGAAATATAAGCCTAATGGGAGAATAGTAGATATTACAGTAGAAAATACACAGTGGGGAGTAGAAATTTGAGAAAAGTGCCTAAGTCTCATATTTTAGAAACAACAACTTCTCTGCTGTGGAAGGAAAGGAGACGCCATATAATTTTTGTATTTTGCACATGTACTTAGCCACATACCTGCTTAGTGCTCTCACTGCTCTTTCTATGGCTTCTTTTAGTCTCTTTTTCTTATGTTGTCTGACTTTACATAATCCACATTACTACACTATTAAAAGTTTCTGTACTAATTCTGTGAGACCAAGTACTTTCAACCTCAAGGAGGACAGAATACAAAGAAGTAAAAATTCCTAATCTGTCATTAGGATCAGAGAAAGCCATGTTATCTCAATTATTCTGTGTATTCCCTTGTTTTAAGAGCCAGTGCAATTTGTGAGGTTATTGCTTTTCACCTCAGTGTTTCTGGAAGTGATATTTGAGATGTAGAGTGCCTGAATTCTGAGTCACTACCTAATAGCTGTAGTATAATGCCATTGATATTTTGACCATCTAAAAGCACACCTTTATTGCATTGTGTTTTTATTACAGAAGCTTGTTTTAATGAAATATGACTACAAAACACCTCAGAGTGGTGTCTGGAAAGCATAGGTCAATAAATGATATGGCAATTTAATCTGTTTTTGTAGATCCTAGCATAAGTTGACATGATATTTGGAAATTATTGTTTTGAACTGCTAAATCATGAATTCTTTTGCTTCTTCAAATTATATAAGATAAGTTCAGTAAAATATTTATCAGTATGTTTTAGTTATTGGCTCTAGAAAACAATTGTACTGTTCCTTTCTTTGGTCTTTATTCAGTCTTGTGGCTAAATGACTTGGTTAGTAGATTCTTTATTTATGTCATGAGTTCTTAGGAGCTCAGTTTGTAGAACAAAATCTAACCATTGACGGAGAAGTCTTAAAACCCATGAAAGGAAAGCAAAAAGAAAAGAAGGAAGGTTATTGCAACTGTTCATTTGATAGTCAGCCATCTCTGATGCTTCTTCTCCTACTTATCCAGTCACTCATGCAGCTCTGCTTACGCAGTGCAGAGTATTTAACTATGTGTTCATGTCACTCACGATAGAACTACTCAGAACCAAGCCATTTGGATGGACAAAAGCTTTTAAACTCACACTTCTCTACTTGGTTAAAACAGCAATCACAGCGAACCTATGAACGGGTGACTCAGCTAGGCTACCTCTCTGCTCTGCGCAAGAGCATGCCCTTCAATTTCAAGTTCAAATCAAAGTTTCCACAGAGACTTGAATGACCACACATATTTCTGACACTCACTTTCTTTGACCATCACTTCTGCTCACCCTACTTGAGTCGGAACTCCTTGCTATTCTAGAAACATGCTAGGCTTCCTTCTGCCTTGGTGTCTTTGTATTTGCTTTTGCATTCTGGAGATGTTTGTATTCACAATTCACTTTAACAGAAGATCATCTGCCTAGATTCCCTGATGCTTTAGAATACTTATTTTTTCAACTCTTTTATCTCTCTTCCTTACATTCTTTTGCTCCTTTCCACTTTCATCATTAAATGTGTAATGCAAATCAGGTATTTTTATATTTTTTATATTTCCTCTCACTAGAAAGTATGTCCATTCGTGTCAGAGTTTCAGTCCAGTGCCTAGAACTGAGCTTGTTTCTTGAGTTACAGTAAATATTGGTGCTTCTGAGTGTCCTATTGCATTACTTATACAGTTGCATGCTCTTCTCAATGTCTGTTATGCATATCACCTTATTTTTCTTTTACAGGTATGACACTAAAAACATAAAATTAAAAAACATGTGAATTACAGGTCTTTCTGTCTTCAAAGCCATTGTTCTCTATTCTACCTTAGCTACTTCTACTCAGAAAAAAAATAATAAGTGCACCATGAAAGACCCTTGGGTCTTTATTTCCCTTTTATCAGGACTCTATTCAGTCCTGCTTTGGCTCTCTGACGTTTCATGTTAACACTGGAAAGGCTACCCATTGTGAGGCCTGGCTTAACCACACTGTCACCTTTGTCTCTAAAATCTCACTAGTGAGAGGAGAGCTGTCAGCCTTCTGTGAAACTGTAAGCCTCTCCGTGAAGTAAAAGGCCAATGACATGGTGTACCTTGTAAAAGCTCTCACGATGGAAAATAACATGTCAGGATGCTCACCTCATGAAGACAACCATCCCTAGATGCATAAAATTTGGAAATTCTTATATTTTTATAAACCTTACTTGGGTTACCACTTCTGAGACAATAAAAGAAAGACAGACAATCCTTTTCTGTTCAGTTCAATTGCTCGAAATAGAGAAAAAAGCCTCTGTAAAAATGAATTATAAAAAAGTGAATTTGAGTTAGTGGTCTCTGAAATATTGCCCCTTTATTGAATCAAAATATAGCATTTTAAATGAATCTTGTCCAGGCTTATGCAATATTTAGAATAAGACTTACGCTTAAGACTTTAATGGCTAAAAATTTTATGATTCTTGAACGCCAATTTCAGACAAGTCAAGGACAGAAAAGATAAATTTGGAATAAAAAGTGAAGCCAAGTGGAATTGCTAGAAGTGGAATCATTAGGAACAGAGAAAAATCGGAACAGAGAGAACAAAACAGTATAATGATTTAAACAGGGGCCTATGCTACTTATGTCAGCTCAAGATTTATGTGAGCAAGAGTATTTGAGAATCACAGCAGAAAGGGAACAAGTCAAATGGCTTTGAATCCTTAACTCACTGAATTTAAATTTGTTTTTAGGTTTGCTAAACTTTTCTCAAAGAGCAATAAAAATACTAGGAAAATAAAATTTGCTTAAAAAGTTTATATAATCACATATTTTGTCATGAATGCTGATGTGAGAATTTGCACACATTAATATATATAAATAGACACATGCATAAGTATGCACACACCCTTTTCTTTTTTATTCTTTTAGTGTTTCACACATGAATACAGTGAATTTTGATACTTTCACACCCTAATATCCCAATCCCATCCCCCTCTCCCCATTATAACCATTCTTCTTTCCTACCTGATTCTTTCCTACCTTAGGGCTTTAAGCAGCATGCACACTTTTCAAATAGCTTATTTCTGTGTTTCTTACAGATAACATGCTTGCAACTTCCACCTTCATCATGTTTGGATAACTGAATGCTCTTATAGATGAAAGGAGATGAGCCCTTGAGCTTCATGACTTGTACTTTACATCTTTGCTTCTTGCTCAAATGATCAAAGTAGACGGGCTGAGCCAGCCATTTTTTTCAGGTAGAAATTAAAGGACTTGGGCCATCTGAGATTACTGTATTTCACCTAACTAAAAGGAAGATAAACAAGAGCCATCTTGAAGAGACACTCATAGAATGAGCCTGGAAGTGAACATTTCTATTCTGCTCACCTTCCCTTAGCCACATAGCTGATGCACTCTATTCAGAAAGAAGAGAAATTATTTCCAGACATTTTCGTGCAGATTAGATTAGATATTAGTATGCCCCCACTAGAAGAGAACATGTGCATTCTTTCTGTGATAGGTTTTAAAGTAGTGATCCCCACAGTGGACATGTGCACTTTAGAATTATGAGGATATTTTGTTTTCGTTTGCAATAGAGGATGGTTCTGATTGGCATTCCTCCTGTCTTAGCTTCTGTAAGGTGGGAATACAGGAACACATGAAATTGTTAGTATTGTGTTTGTGAGTGCCCAGAAATAATTAATGCATGTGTTTGATAGTATTATACCTTCTAGTTAAATTACAAGACACAATAAAAGCCTTAGAATATGATAGAATTCTTCAAGTAATTTAAAGTACATATTTGGACTATATCATACCTTAGATTGAAATGTATGTTTGACTCACACAGAAATGAGAGAAAACCCCAGAATTTTATTTTCAAGCTAGATTGAACAGGAAGTTATTATGTACAGATTATCTGGGGGGCATTAATGGGGCCATGTAATTAAAATGATGAGAATGTGAATTAATTGACTTTTACAATGAGATTGGTATAGAAAGTAAATGAGAACCTGAGGGTTTGTCTCCTTTCAGCTCCTGAACTGCAAGAGAAAGAGAAAATTTTTACGGAGGTTAATGAAATAATTATATGGGACTTATTGATACAATTAAATTACATTTGAAACATAAAATGCTTTACTTTTATAGTTTAAATTATTAAAGTGATCTTTATTTGGCTTGAAAAAGAGCCATTTTTGGATTATTGCAAAAAGGTAACCAACTGCCTTTTTCTAATCAAGAATATACTTACAACCTTCTATTGCAATCTGTTTTTTTCTCTTTTAGTTGAAAGACTCATCTATCTTTAAGGTTAGTTCATTTAAGTCATAGAAGAGCAGGAGGGAGGTGCAGAATATAAAACAAAATCCCAATTCAGTGGCAATAAGGCAGATAGTGCCCATGTCATCAGTTCCAAGAGAAACTTGGATAATTTTAAATAGGAACAGTTGCAGTCTCATCCATTGCCTTTCTTCTCTCACTTTTTCCTCCTTCCCTCCACCTTCCTCCCTCTTCTCTCTCTCTTTCTCTCTTTCACACACACACACACACACACACACACACACACACACACACACACACTCCTCCAATCCTCCTTTAATTTCTGCTATTCCTCCTTCTTCAATTCTATGAATTTTTGCTCTTTTCCAGGCATTTTCTTGCACTTGTTCTTTATTTTAGGATTTTGCTTTATAACTCACAGTGGCCTAGGTTCTTACTTATCTTGCCTTAAGTTTATGAGCATTATGGTTGTAGGCATGGACCGTGCTGTCCAAACTCCAGTGCATTTTCTACTCACCAGATACTCAATGTCAGTCAATGCTTTTCTTCACTAAAGCAAGAACCTTCTTCCATGGAATTCACAGGTTTTGAAAGCTTATTAAGATCATATCTTCATTATGTTCTTATTCTGGTACATCTAAGAAGATTCAAGACTGAAGTAACCGCACAAAGCATAATCAGTAGCCATATATCAGAAATGTGAAAAAGTCTCGTAATTTATACTCCTTTTTAACATCTCATGTAAATATCAATCATTTCAATTTACCCAAGCTAAAACCTTTTTAAATTGCCTTTTTTCTTCAACAGGTCAATAAATAAACTTTTTTTTCAGTGCATACATGTTTGTCAGAATGTGTGCATGTGCATATATAGGTTCAAGTGTGTGTATGTGTATGTGCACTCGTGTGTGCATGAACATACTGATAGTCAAAGAACAATTTTTGATGTCATTCCTCAGGTGCTGACCACTTCAGTTTTGAGATAGTATCTCTCACTGGCTTTAGTGCTTCAGGTTGGCTGACCAATGAGTCTGGAAAGTCACTGTCTCTGTGTACATGGTGGGATTACAAGAGTGTGCCACTACATCTGTATTTTTAAAATGGTTTTTGTGTGTGTACACGTGTGCATGCATGCATGTGTGTGTGTGTGTGTGTGTGTGTGTGTGTGTGTGTGTGAGAGAGAGAGAGAGAGAGAGAGCACTGTGTGTCCCTGTGGAGATCAAGGGTGACTTTAGGAATCATCATCCTGGATTGCTTCTATCTCCTCTTTGCTTCACTCTGGGATTTCCCAGGCTCCATCCACCTAAGCCAGAAGTGCAGGTAGTCACCATTCCCACCTGGTGTTTTTCATGATTCCCACCTGGTGTTTTTCATGGGACTTGGGATTGGAACTCAAGACCTTCTGCTTGAAAGGCAAAATCTTAACCCATGAGCTGTCTCTCCAGCCCCAGGTTTGATAATTTTAATCAGAAAAATTGGAAATACATACATATAATCATAGTTCTTCTTTCAATAATTCTATAATTCTCCATCTTAGAGGGCAAGAGCTATTTATGTGTTTCACAGCTTTTAATCAATATGAAGTTTTAGGCTGTACTGATTTAGACTGTATGCCAATTCTTTGGCATTAGTAAACATAATGACATAGAAACATTCATGCTCTTATTGTGGTTAGGAATTTTTAAATTTATTTACAAACACACTGTTTTCATGTCTTTGCTGTGATCCCCTCCCCTCAACTTCCCTCCTCTCCCACCCTCCCCATCAACACACCCTTCTCAATCCAACTCTTCCCTCCTTTCATCCATCTTGTTTGGTCTCACTCCCCCTCCTTTCCTTTTGTTTTGAGTATCACAGGACACACCCTTTGGGGTTCCTGTATTGGTAAGAGAGACATATTTCTGTTGAAATTTATGTGGCTCTTTTTTGGGTAAAGTTGCAGGTAGGGAGGTTCCAGAATCTGTTCCGAGACTCTCTGAGAACCACTGTATATTCTAAGATCCCAATTAGTACTTGGGGAAACGTTGATATGTTGGCCATTGTGTAGAACTGGTAGTAGTAGTTCTTATCACAGTGACTTTTACACAGTGAAGCAACCCTGTCTTGGAGTTGGTCAGGAGTATCACATCCACCTTTAGGCTCTTACAATCTTACCAACTCCTTTTCCACAAGTTTCCCTGAACCTTGGCATAGGATAAAATTGTGATTAGGGCTGAGCATTTCAGTTTTGCTTATATTCTGTACTCTGGCCAAGGAAATTCAGAAATCATAAGACCATACTTTAAAAGCATATACTTCACAAAATTTTAAAATCAGAAAGGAATGAATGAATTTCTAAGTGCACAAAACTTACCAAAATTGAATCGCGATGAATTGAATTATTTAAATAGTTCTATATCAAGCAATGAAGTTAAAAAAAGTAATTACAAATCTTCCTACCAAAAAAAGCCCAGGACCTGACAGATTCAATGCAGGATTCTACCAAATATTTAAAGACCAATGAGCATTCCATGAAACAGCAAAGGAAGGAACACTTCCAAACTCTATGATGCGACTATTACACTGATCCCACAACCAAATAAAGAAACAATTAAAAATAAACTATACACCAGTCTCATTGATGAACACAGATCCTCAACAAAATTTTAGCAAACCAGATTAAAAAAATATCAAAAAGATCATTCACTATGACCAAGTAGAATTCCAGACACATAAGTTTGGTACAACATATGCAAATTAATCAATGTATTCCATCATGTAAAAAAAAAATCAAGGATCAAAACCATGTGATTCTGTCAGTAGATACAGGGTTTTTCTTGTGAGAGATCATAGCAGGGATTTTATTGAAAATGAGAGAAGAGGGAAGAAACTTTTTGCACTCAGTCCAAGGGAGGCAAAGGAGGAAATCATAGCCTTATGGTTGGAGAGCATTAAAGCAAAGGAGATAGTTTAAGGTCAGAGAAAACAGGGAGAGAGAGCCACCGTGAACATATGGCATTGCCTCATAGCAGAAGAGCAGAGAGAAGAGCAACAGTTTGATTTTTAAAGTGTCAACAGGTTACCATGAAAGGGGAACTGACTCATAAGTCCAATGGTTTTCATAGGGTTTTGGTATTTTTTAGAATTTTTTTAGAGAGAGAATCAAGACAGAAAAATGTCATAAACTATAGTTTTTAAAGAATTTTATAGTATTTAACATTAGTTCCTTGGTATTTCAATTTAATTTTATTCATTGTAGAAAAGCAAACAATTACCTCGCAAATTACAATTCTAAGAATGTTATAGAAATTTCCTGAGATGAATTTTACTCAAGAATGCATGGAAATTCTCTACAGAGACTTTGTTCTTCGGTGTTTAAAGAAAAGAGTTGATTTCTGAGACTTTCTTAGTAAGTCTTCCAACTAGCTTAGGGACTACTTCACTATTTAGAAAATTCTAGAAGTCAATAAATACATCTTACAAAAGTGAGGTTCTTCAAAATAATGACTCTGACTTGACAGTCAATCGTCCAAGAGGTTTTACACAGGATTGCTCACCAGCAATTGCAAAACACACAGAACTAGTCTAGAGGATTTTAAAGTGAAACTCATTTGTAATTCTTAGTGGTTTCGACTTCTACCCTTCTTTAACTGGCCAGCTGACAAATTGTTCAGATAGGAATCTTTTCATGCATGCAGGTACAAGAGGTTTATGTGTACTGTGAAGGTTAAATCTTCAACTTACATATTCAGTGTTGCAGTATTCCTTTAGAGATCTTGGTGTTTTAGGATATATACACTTAGGCAGCCAATTGCTCTCACTGGATACTAATATCTTCACACAGGCACAGCCAGGAGACCCAGGAGTCTTCTAAGTGCAAGTGGAAAGCAAATGCATTATATTTAGCTCATAGCATGCTTTATTGATTTTATAAAACTCATCTACAGACATTCCCTTTCCATACTTACCTTTGGTCTTTGAACATGGATAGAATATTGATCCAGGATAAGAAAGTAAAGTTAGACTATATTTATCAGAATTAACCTGCAAAGATCCAGGATTCAGAATGAACTACTCCAAATACGGAGAATTGACACACTAAATATTTTCAAACAAAATGCCAGAAAAAAGTAGTACACAAAGTATTTCTAATACTCTCTTGAATCAGGGCATAACATCCTCATGTGAAATAGGGTCTTCCTGTGCACAGAGGAAATGAAAGTCCTGTCTCTGAGGATGGAGGGACCTGGGGATCTTTGGAAAAGTCACAGGGCCTCTCAACTTACGACACCCACTTATTCTTTTCTATCTCAGTTCTTCACTACTCTGGTCTTTATCCAACAGCAGAAAACGTTCAACCAGAACTGCTTTTTAGTTCTTGGTTCTCTCTGGAAGGCTCCCAACTCTTATAAAATTTATGTTGTCAATGTATATCTTTTCATTTTTAACCAGTATTTTTAAATAGAGGTCCAAACTAATAAAACTTTGAATGATAAGAAATTATATACATATTCTTTCTCCTTCTAAGGCTTGGAATGAATATTCCAGTGTAAATTTCATCTAAGAGGAAGTCACATAATTATCCTGGGAATGAATATCACTAAACATATTTCCAATGAAACATTTCCTCCTGATTTTCAACTGATCTTGCTCTGTTTCTCTTTGCACCTAAATATCTTCATCAATATTAATTTTAAATATGAAATTAAAAAATCTACCTTGCACCATTTTATGCCTCTCCTATTTGCTTCAGGTTTTTCAAGAAACATTTCTGATATTTCAGAATTAGTTCACCCTGTATAATCATTCTGGTTACTACACAAATACAAAATAATTACCCCCAAATCTAATGGCTTGAAGTTACAGTAAGATCATTATACTCACCAAAGTGTGGTCTAGGCTGGGCTATGAGGAAGACCTTGGCAAGTACAGATTATTCATTTTTACCCTTTAGTGTCAGCCGAGAGAGTTGGGAGTCTGGGTTTCAGAATCATCTGCTGGGTAGGTCATTGAAAGACCCTCTCTGAAGTTGTCATTTAGAATATTTACTACTGACCTATCTGTGTGGTCTGTTCTTCCTAGCAACATAGTGGATATGTGCTCACAAGATATAGGTGTTCAGGTAAACATTGATGAACAGATTGTAAAAGGATGCAGGGAGCCAACAATGTAAGGCACAGTCCACCATCTGTATATAACATTTACCTTATGCACCACTATGTTATGACTATTCCCAGAAATGTTCTTACCATATGGAGAAAAAGTCTTTTTCTAAGAAGCTTTTCACATTAGAGAAAATTTCTCAGATCTTTTTTCCCCATAATATCTTTACCTCTGCACTTGATAAACTATCATTTATTCAATCTTTTAAAAGCCTTTGTATAATGGCTCAGTTTTGATAAATGTTTACTTGTTTCTTTCCCCATGATTTTTTACTCTGCACCAGGAATATCACATAAATTTTAGCAAAGACAACACTAAATCTTGTGAAACAAATGGAGCAAAACTTTGACTATCTTTTTTTTTGTGAAGAAAACAAACAAAAAAAATCATGCCTTCTACATGTAAAAATAAAATGATCTTGGAGTTGAACTTTGTAAAGATATCTGTGGTCTCAAAATAGAAATGAATGAAAGAATGAAAATATCCAGTAAGTGAAGTCATAAAAACAAATAACCATCTGACTTACTATCTAAGAAATACTATTCCTATTTAGAAATCCCTGAGTCTAGTTGGAAAATTG
Organism: Typhlomys cinereus; assembly: GCA_023101885.1. Taxonomy (NCBI): domain Eukaryota; kingdom Metazoa; phylum Chordata; class Mammalia; order Rodentia; family Platacanthomyidae; genus Typhlomys; species Typhlomys cinereus. The sequence continues at coordinate 223,458 of JALPQD010000227.1, forward strand.
AAGGCATAGAATAACTTCCACTATCTATCACTACCAGCTAACAATGAGTTCTGCTATGTCTGGATGTTTTAGTTTCTGAAATCACAAGCTAAAGGAACCTATGTCTGAATATAGCACTTTCCTTGATTATTTTTTATAACTAGAGTAAGTGGACAAACACAAGATTTTTTTAGGTCAGGGTCTAATTATTTAACTTATCAAAATTTTATTAGTTGCTTTATTAGCTTGTTTTATTAACTTGTGACCAAATACTTGTTAAGGAACAGTTTAAGAAAGGAAAAGTTTTTTTTTTTTTTTTTTTTTTTTTTTTGGCTTATAGTTCCACAGGAATACAGTCCATCATACAGGGAGAAGACATGATGTCGGAAGAAGGGGCCCCGCTAGTCATGTGGAATCTGCATTCTGCAAATAGCAAGTGAATAGGAAATAGGATCAGGCTAGAACATCTTAGTGTGTGCGTGCAGCGATCTACTTCCTCCAACAATGCTCTGTTGCTTGTAGTCTCCACAGCCTTCCCACAGCCAGCTGGGCACTAAGTATTCAAACACTTGAACCTATCGGTAACATTTCACATTCAAACCACATAAAAAGAATATCTACAAATATGGCATATGCAAATAAGGTTGATGAAATGGACATGACTTTGATATTAATGAAAACTTACTTCAATCATACCTGTCCAACAACATAACTGCTTCCTCACTAAACAATCCAAATCCAAGGAGGCAAAATATTAAGCAACATGTTTTACCCTCTGAGGTTAAGATATAAGATAGCTTTCTAAACAACACCAAATGCTGGAGAGGATGTGGAGAGAGAGGAACTCTCCTACATTGCTGGTGGGAATGCAGGCTCATACAACCACTCTGGTGAGCCGTCTGGAGATTCTTAAAGAAATTAAAGATTGAAATGCCATATGACCCTGCGATTCCACTTTTGGGAATAACCCCCCATGCAGCAGAGGTCCACCTTGATAGCACAAGTGCGACCATGTTCATAGCAGCACTGTTGACAATAGCAAAGTCATGGAATCAACTCAAATGTCCAACAGTTGGCAAGTGGATAAGGAATATGTGCTACATCTATACAATGGAGTACTACTCAACCATAAAAAATGATGAAGTACTGGAATTTGCTGGGAAATGGATGTCATTAGAGACAATTATATTAAGTGAAGTATCCCAGACCCAGAAAATTAAGTGCCGTATGTACTCCCTAGTAGGTGGCTCCTAGTACCAAACCCGCCCAGCCCACCTAGAGACACTCTACGATAAATCTCTGTAATACAGTAATTGCAAGGAGTTTGAACAGGCAGGATGGGGTAGGAGGGCCACACCAGAAACAAGGAAAGAGAGGACCATGTAACACAAGAGAAAATAGGCCTCCATCAAGGACTGCGAGTAAGCAATGAGACATCTGGTTAAGTTCACAGACTTTTCGTTCCTGATCATCTACAACTGAGGGGGTGTGATCTCACCAGAAAGGGAGGGCATATAGTCTGGCAGATAATAAGTAACCATTTTGCAGATGGGTGATTGACACCTCCCTCACTGTGGTTTCCTAGTTTTATTGCATCTACCTTTGAATATACTCTTATAATAAGACTCTAGTTTAACAGTTTTTTATCTCTGGCCAGGGGGTGACATCCAATACCCATCAGGATGGAGTGAAGAGCATTGCAGGAGCAGCAAAACCGCAAAAGAAAATCAACAAACCATAATCCAGAACTACAGAGACTCTATATCAACCACCTAGAACTAGGCCAGCCTAATCTCTCCCCATCCTGAAGCTCAGGGAAATTTGCGGAAGAGGAGCGGTAAGAGTCTAAGAGCACAAGGATGGGAGGAGCAATGATATGCAAGTTACTCCACACAAGATAGGGCCGAAGCAATCATAATTGGACTTTACATGCCCTGCACAATGTCTCAACACACTATTGTCCCCACAAAGTCTAGCATTTGCTAAAAGCACCAAGATCCTTGGAGGCAAGGGATTGACAGCCAAAATAGTGTTCCTATGCTTAAGGGGAACACAGGAAAGGGTCCTAGGAAATGCTGCTGGGTCCTTGTATATTATCAGAGAGGAGGACCCAGAGGACAGTCAGGCATGCACATTAAAGGATTCTCCGGGGATTGGGGGAGGGGAGGCACTAGGGGGTGGGAAGGGAGGGATGAGGAGAGGGCGAGCAGAAGGGTGGGGGGAGGAGGAGGGAGGGAGGGAACCTGTGTACCTATTAAGTTTGTATGAGCGGAGATAATAAAAAATGTTAAAGTCTCAAAAAAACAAAATAAACAAAAATCTAGATTTTGGGGCAACTGAAAAAAAAGATAGCTTTCTATCTTGAATATAAGAAAGAATTCAAAAAGAGAATGATGATAAAATGACAGTGTAAGTATCCAAGAAATATTCACTGTCTGTTGTGATTTATGTAATGAAATTAAGAAGTAGAAAGCCAATTTTAAAGTGTTTCAAAGTAATACCATGAAGATTGATATGAAGGATACATCTAATGTTTTAAATCAGAACCTGTCAAGTCTGTCAAGAATTTTAACTGAGTTAAGAAAGCATTTTGATATATATTGAATGGATGTTAACTTTTAAATACCTTGAAACTACTTAAGAAATAATGATACAATTAAAATCAATTGCCTGGCAGGGATAAAGTAATTCAGTTGAAATTGTGATGAATGCTAAATAAATGATTATTATGCATTCAAATAACAAAGTCTATTGTTTGATGTATTCAAATAATAAAATATATTGTTTGAGGAACTTAAGTATGCCGTACAATTTCTAAATAAGTCCTTCTAGCTCAAATTCCATTTCCTTTTTTTAATCAAATTTTATACTGCTTAAAAGAAGCATAAATATTGCAAATTTAATGTTTGTTAAATTTTCACATACTTAGCATTTATACAACCAACACCTGGCTTAAAAAAAAAGTAAAACATTATTAACACACCAAAAGTCATTACTATGCCTTTACCCCACTCTTCATGAACCAAATACTAATTTCCATTCTGTCTGCCAACAGTGTGGATTACTTGAGCTATATTTGAATTTTTGGTAGTAGAACAACAAAGACAACATGTGCTTTTTGTGACTGACCACTTTTACAATGATCAAGCAGCACAATATTCCCTTGGATAACCAATATATTTATAATTTATATCAAAAAGTAAACCAAAATGGCTAGTAGATGTTTGATATCTATTAATAATTTTAATTTGAACAAGTGCAATATGGGGCTACTATAAATAATATTCTGCAAGAACTCAAATATACTTTAGAGATTATATTCTAAAATCAATCACATTTTACATATACATATTAATTATCATGGTAAACTATACATAAATGTAAATTTATTTAATTATAGGCACGACCTAAAAGTTTAAAAATGGAAGTTTTATATTAAGAATTGTACAAAAATACTCATTGAATATTAAATGTAGACTCTATAAATACAGTCTGTTATATTTCACATATTTCAGATAGACAATTCAATATTTTGAGTCTTTCTTTGCCTATCACTGATGAGTAGGCCAAGGAATGAATATTTATTTCCTGTTTTATAAGTGAGGAAACTAATGATAATTACATATGAGAAAACATAATCTCTAAGAAACATATATAAATTATCTATCCAGCACATTATGAAACTTTAAACATTATTGAATAGCACATGTGGGATACATTCTTTTTTTGCCTGTCTGTGGTATGTGTGTGTGTGTGTGTGTGTGTGTGTGTGTGTGTGTGTGTGTATCCTATATACATATGTATGTATGGGGGGTTGTATATTAGAGGGCACATGAGTGTATATATCTGTGGAGGACTAAGGGTTACATATGGGATCAAGCTGGATTTCTCTACCTCCTCGTTACTTTGCTCTGGGATTGCCCAGGCTCAGGACTTTAGGGCTTTTAAACCATTGTCATGTTTCCTTGGTCTTTTTACATGGGATCTAGGATCTAAACTCATGTTCTTCTGCTTGGGAGAAAATGATTTTAACCCCTTAACCATCTCTCTAGCCCAAGTGGGTTATATTAGAATATCTATATTTGACTTGCAAAATAGAATAGAAAAGGTATCACAAAACAGTATTGCTAAACTAAATTCAGAGACTCAATCAATATGATCTTACTGTTTAATTAGTGTTTTTCTGATTCAAATTTGAGAAAGCAAATGGATTTCTGCAAGTTTGTTTGTGAAGTGGTTTCCAACTTTTAAAAACAATGAAGAACAAAGAAAACCAGAACAAACAAAAAACATCAAAAGACAAGAAAGGAAAGAAAAACACATAGTGTTATATCAACAGACAAGGAAGGTTGAGAAACTGCAGACCACATGACTCCTGAGATATTTCCTTTCATGATCAACAAAATTTTTTCAAGTTAAACTCTCAGAGTAGGTGAGTGAAGATGTATTATGGAAGTTCCCTTATTGTCGTCCTATATTTCTGTTGTGTGCATAGATGGACAGTATTATAAGCAAGTCCTTGGGCAAAGATAAAGTTGACAACCGGGCATTCCTAGCACACACTTTACTTTATTAATAGGGATTCAATAGATATGGATAGAGCCTCAAGAACAACTACTATAGTCTCCTCTTTCCTAAATGAAACGCTCTGAGATTCCTTGTTAAATTCAGCCAGAACTGAATTTCATTCTACATGAGGTAGTTGTTGCTCATTTTACATTGTTACATTGTATTATATATATATTGAAAAATATTGTATCATATTCCATATATATATACAGATGGATATATTCCATATCCATATATAATGTATATTGAATATAACTGTAATATATTCTGTAAGCAACTGTAAGTATCAATACAGCTTCTTATGTTTCTGAAGTCATAATTTATACTAGCATCTTCACGACTTAGTTCTCAATCCTTCCTATCTTATCTTGATCCTGAGTCAAACTCTTCACTGGTTTATGTGGTTTACCCAATGAGTGAATACAGACCTTCATTCTTGAGGACTCTGTTCCTAAGAAGCATGTCCTTCCCTATCTACCGCAAGTGGCATAAAACTAGCTCCTTTTCACAATCTGATTCTAATTGTCCTGCTAGGTGTGAAATGGTCACCTATAATGATTCTCTAGATGTACTGTAGAACTTTCATGACTGTGGAGAGTAGGAATGTTGCAAATTAAAAAATTATCTTGGTATAGATTTAGTGCCATTAATAGACTGCTATCGCCCAGCTATACATTTGAGGTAACATCATTTTTCATGATCAAACCTTTGGAATGTATTTTCACCAATTTGAAAGTCAAAATGTCATCAGAGAGCAACTAAAATCCACAACAGTAGTGTCCTGCCTTGCTATAACCTGTCTACCTGATGTCGTAACCAGTTTATTTGGTAAATGCCTTGCCTTAGATCTTTCTTTTGTTCTGAGACTATGAAACTTTATGTACTTAGAACACTTGCAAGCCTCTGCCCTTTACCCTACAAAGTCCATTCATGGGATTATGCCAAAGCTGAGCTGACAGAGAAGTTTGCAGGTGACTAGTCATGGCTACATGAATCCTTCTGTTGGGGCTGTTGATGCTTTCTCTGTAGTGGATATTCTTCGTGGGCTCTGCCATGAGGTACATACAACGGTTCTCTCCCTTCACTCACTTATCTAGCTTTTCCTGGCTAGGACTGCACCAAATAACTGTGCAATTCAAATCTGCTCAATTAGTTATTAAGTCCCTCAATTCAGTCATCAAAATCAGTTAATGGCCTGGAAAATTTTTCAATGCTCTACCCATTTAGGAAGATTTCCTACTAATACAGCCCATGGATCCTCTTCTAGTCTCAGCTAATATGCAGTTATTACAATGGCCTGGTTCTAGTTTATTTCTACCAACTGGATTTAGAGAATTCCACACAAACTCAGTTGTGACCCAAGGAAGAGATCTTAGAATCAAATAGGGAAATTCAAGAGTTTGGGCCTTTCACATAAAACTTACTTGTGGTCTCTGAATTTCTTCAGAACCGATCATGACTGCCCCTTACATTCTGTGATGTATTTCTGTTAGATCTATGCTGCACTATTCTTTGGTAACTTAGTAATTCCCTGATCATGCTTAATAGGCCCAGGACATCCTAATGCAAAGCTCAGTCTCCATAAGGGCTCAGAAAGCCAGAATCAGGTTTTGTAATGGTTAGCAGGTTTATACAGTGAATAATTATCTATGTCAAAGGCTTCGTACTTCTCACATCATGGAATGCACTGTGCTCATTCAATAGAAGCATACTTTTTTCAGGGAGCCCTCAAAACTAACAAACCGAGTTACCCAGTCCACTCATGTCACCAAAAATTTATGTGTGTCTGTCAAATGGAAAGACCCTTTATACATCATGTCTTTTTACATTTGAAGAAAATTTCCTATTGTGTTTCAGTTTCCCTCATTCATAAATATTTTCCTCATTTGGGACATTCATTATACTGGATTTTATGTTATAGATTTTTCTCCTAATCCTTAGAGGACATGAAATCCAACACATGGATCCAATTAACATGATGACAGTCACTCAGAGAATGAGCTATATATTCTGCATGATTATGAAATTGTTTAGGTTTTTACACAAAAGTTATTGAGAGTTTTATATATAATTTTAATGAATTTAGTCATTTTTATTCTCTTTCCATATTTTCCTCTCACTAGCCTTCATCTCTTGTTGAAACATCTTCTCAACAAATCACCTGTTAATTTCATAGCTTTTTGTGCATGACCCACTGAGTTTATTTAAAGTTCCCTGCCCTTTTTGAGTATACTGGGAGAAGATATGCAGTGTTAAAACTGTTCTGGGATAAGACTGTAAGTATGAAAGACCATACATTTCAGGTGAATGTAAACTGCTCCTAAACCTCTTTACTGATTAACACTGGAGAGAATAAAAAGCACATTTGCCAGATCAATAACTGTATTTCAAATGCCCACAGCTATATTGATCTGCTCTAGCAAAGCTACACATCTGGCACAGCAGCTGCAATTGGAAGTAACACCTGGTTAAGTTTCTACAGCTTTCTGTCATTTGTCTTGCTCTGTTTTAATTTCATTTTACAATGTTTTCTTGGGAGGTGGAAGCATGAAAATAGATCAACTACACAGACTCAAAATGAAAACCATCAAGCCTGCTCCTTTTGAAATCTGCAATTCAACAATATTGAATAGTATCACTATTCATTTACCTGCATGCCTAGAAGGAGGGAGATTCAGGGGAATTTTACTTAAATATTCCTTACTGTTCTTGCAACCTCTACAGGTCAGGTTCTCAATATGAGAGCTCTATCTGTAAAATATATGGATCCTAATGGTGTATTTGAAGACAGAAAGACTTAGATGTAGGGCTGGAAGCTAGAGGGTATGAATCACTGGCCCCATAATGAGAAAACTAACGGTCTACATGTTATCTTGCCTCTGGTTTTCATAAGTTTTTGCTCCAATTTAGTCTTCAATGCCATTTTGGAGTCCATGATACACAATCAGTTTAGATCTTGCAATCAACAGTTTTCACATATAGGAATAAGTTTTGGTAAATTATTCTGAGTTCTGCTCAGGAGAAATTGTGGCATTTGATAATCTTTGGTATGCTTTACAAAATATTCCATTAATAAAAGCTATCTCTCCTGCAACAAACTACAGAGAACAATATATCATTATTATTTTGTGCTTTTTGCCCACATTTATATTTCTGTCATGTGTTTGTTTTTTGTCATTGCTTTTATTTTATAAACCAGGCAGCAACCTTATGAAAACATATTCTAATAGTCATCCCAAATTAATTGATATCACAAACCATAGAATCTTACAAAATATTTCTTCCTCATGAGATCTACTTGGATACCCATTAATAATACTTCTACTAAGAAATAAATAAAACTCAAAAGAATCCTACTTTGAGTTCTCCTAAAACCAGACACTGAGAAGTGATTCAAATACCAAAAGTTTATTTATGAAGAGTTTATGACATTTTAAGAGCCAGTAAAGAAAGAACTGATGAAATTTACTCTATCTAGAACAGCTTCTCTATAAAGGTAACTGGAGCTCACAGTACTTGGAGCAATTATACTAATTCTTCATGAAGACTGAAGAAATTTGAATATTTATATACAAGTCACGCCAGTTATTGGTAGATAGGATGGCTGTGTAATCAATTCTCAGGCATATCCAGTCTGTTATGAATACAGTTTCTTTGAACTTCAACAAACAGGGTCTCATAGGCAAATGATTAATATAATAGCAACTGTAATCCTCCATAAATATGCCAAAACCTGAGATCAAAATGATGCAGGCTGGCTAACAGAAGCATTTACTATAATGCATTATCCTATTATCCCTTTATAAAATAAGCACAATATTAATATAATAATTTTGTATACAACTTATGTTATAATGATAATCCATAATATTCTGTTCTGAATTGTACTCTAAAATACTATTATGTCTGGGATTTTTCTGTATTTAATTAATTAATTTGTTTACAAACAATTGGGATTTATGTCTTTGCCCTGATACCCTCCCCACTTCCCTTCTCTCTCTCCTCCTTTCTACACACCCTTCTTCTATCCTCCCCTCTCTTCTTTCATCCTCTATTTCCTACCCCAGCAACCCTAGGTCCCGCTACTTGAGTGTATCACAGGACTCCCTCTGGGGTGCCCCTGTTGGTAGGGGAGTCACATTTCTTTTAAACTTTGTGTGATTCTTCAGTGAGTAAAGTCGTAAGTGGGGAAGTTCCTCTTCAGTTCTACAACCTGTCCCTGAGACACTGAGAGCAACTATCTTCTAAGATCTTGGGGGGGGGGGGAAATACTGGAAAATTGGCTACTTTATAGGCCTGGTAGTAGATGTTCTCTTTACAGTGCCTTTCTCTTGATTGAATGTGTTGGTCAGGAGTATTTCATCTCACATTTGACTCTTACAATCTTACTACCCCCTCTTCTACAATTTTCCTGAGCCTTAGTGCGGGATAAGATTTTGATGGGCTGAGTAGTGCTGAGTATTACAGGTTTGATGATCTTCTGTATTCTGGCCTGATATAGTTTTCTGCGTCACAGGTCTTCCATTGTAATAAGGTGCAACTTCATTGAGCTCAGAGACTTTTCCTATCTAATAGTTAAAAATGGAGTATTTAGATTATGTTATATTGTCAATCTTTTATTGTTAAAACTAGAATATCTATCCCTGTCCATCTATTCCCCTTCTACTGTTATTTGGATAAGTTTACACTATCAGGAATGGTTTCCATCAGATTCTGAGAATAATTACTTTCCCATGTATCTTACATACTTCTGTTGCTTCCATAGATTCTTCTTACTGGATTGCAGCAGCTTATAAAGTTCACTACTACACAGGCCCTTGATCTCTACATTATACTTGTACCATTTGCCTCTTTTTTCCCTCTCTTATCCCTTATCAAGATTTATCACCTTGCTTCCTTTCTCTTACAGGCTTTTCCTAATAGTGTCATTATTTATATGTTTAACTATATTCTTTTGTTTCCATTCTCTTAGGGTCTTCATTCCCCATCCCCTAAGTTATGTTCCTTTGTGTTTGTAATGAATTTTACAGAATTTTCCCCTTGAGTATGCCATTATGGAGTCTTAGTATTACATTTCAATTTTTTATTATTATTAATATATTTTTATTATTATTTCAGCTCGTACAAACTTAATGGGTACACCAGTTCCCTCCCTCCCTCCTCCTCCCCCGTACCACCTGCTCTTCCTTCCCACCCCCCTCCCTTCCCATCCCCCAGTGCCTCCCGCCCCAATTCCCAGAGAGTCCTTTCTTGTGCATGCCTGATTTTCCTCTGGGCCCTCCTCTCCGATGACGTACAAGGATCCAGTGGCCTTTCCCTGAACCCTTTCCCGTGTTCCCCTTAGGTATAGGAACACTGCTGTGGCTGCCAATCCCTTGCCTCCAAAGATCTTGGTGCCTTTAGCAGATGTTAGACTTTGTGGGGTCAATAGTGTGTTGGACAATGCGCAGGGCATGTAAAGTCCAATTATGATTGCTTCAGCCCTAACTTGTATGGAGTATCTTACATATCATTGCTCCTCCCATCCTTTTGCTCTTACACTCTTACCGCCCCCTCTTCCGCAAATTTCCCTGAGCTTCAGGATGGGGAGAGATTAGTCTGGCCTAGTTCTAGGTGGTTGATATAGAGTCTCTGAAGTTCTGGATTGTGGTTTGTTGGTTTTCTTTTGCAGTTTTGCTGCTCCTGCAATGCCCTTCACTCCATCCTGGTGGGCAATGTATGTTACCCCTGGCCATAGACAAAAAGCTGTTAAACTAGAGTCTTGTGATAAAAGCACATTCAAAGGTAGATGTAATAAAAGTGGGAAACTACAGTGAGGGAGGGATCTATCACCAATTTGCACAACAGTTACTTTTTATCTGCCAGACTATATGCCCTCCTCTTCTGGTGAGATCATACCCCCTCAGTAGTAAATGATCAGGAACAAAAGTCTGTGAACTTAATCATATGTCTCATTACTTATTTGAGTCCTTGATGGAGGCCTATTTCCTCTGCTGTAACATGGTCCCCTCTCTCCTTGTTTCTGGTGTGGCTCTCCTACCCCATCCCTCCTGTTCATAATCCTTGCAATTACTTTCTCTAGGTGGTCTGGGTGGGTTTGGTATTAGGAGCCACCTATTAGGGTTACATACAGCGCTTAATTTTCTGGGTCTGGGATACTTCACTTAATATAATTGTTTCTAATGACATCCATTTTCCGGCAAATTCCAGTAATTCATCATTTTTGATGGCTGAGTAGTACTCCATTCTATAGATGTACCACGGTTTCCTTATCCACTCGTCAACTGTTGGACATTTGGGTTGATTCCATGACTTTGCTATTGTAAGCAGTGCTGCTATGAACATGGTCGTGCTTGTGCTATCGAGGTGAACCTCTGCTGTATGGGGGGTTATTCCCAAAAGTGGAATAGCAAGGTCATATGGCATTTCAATCTTTAATTTCTTTAATAATCTCCAGACGGCTCACCAGAATGGCTGTATGAGCCTGCATTCCCACCAGCAATGTAGGAGAGTTCCCCTCTCTCCACATCCTCTCCAGCATTTGGTGTTGTTTGTATTGTGGATTTTTGCCATCCTGACCTGAGCGAGATGATATCTCAGGGAAGTTTTGATTTGCATTTCCCTGATGGCTAAGGAAGTGTAGCATTTTTTCAGATATTTGTTAGACATTTTAATTTCATCCCTGGTAAAGTTTCTTTTAAGTTCCAGGGCCCATTTTTTAATTGGGCCATTGGTTTCCTTGGTGTTTAGTTTTCTAAGCCTCTGCCTTGCAGGCAGAAGGTCCTGAGTTCGGATCCCAGATCCCACGTACAGACGCCAGGCAGAAGCGGGGGCGGCCTTTGCTTCTGGTCCTGGTAGGGCGGAGCCTGTGAATCCCGGGGCAGAAGGAGGTGGAGGCGTCCATGCTGGTTCGCGAATTCGTCCATGGTTCTACACATAGACAGACACACACGCGCGCGCGCACATGCACACGCACATGCACACAGTTGAATAAATAATAATAAAAAATTATAAATAAATAAATAAATAAATAAATAAATAAATAAATAAATAAATAGATAAATTGTGTTGCCTTGGTTTATTCTTTTCCTATTTGTACTTTTTATTTCCCTCTCTTGTCTTATGACTTTAGCTAAGACTTCACATATAAGACTTGAATATAAGTGGTGAAAGTGGACAGCCTTGCTTATTTCCTGATCAAGGGGAGGGGGATATTTTAGGTATTTCACACTCTAAAATGATCTTTGCTATAGACTTATTGTATATGGCCTTTATTATGTTAACATAGATTCCTCCCATTTCTATTGTCTGCAGGGCTTTTATCATAAAGGGATGTTGGATCTTGTCAAAAGTTTTTTTTGCATCTATTGAGAGAATCGTAATCATGTGGTTCTGGTCCTTGTATTTTTCAAACAATGGACTGCTTTCACTGAATTGCATACATTGAACCAAACTTGTGTGTCTGGAATAAATCCTTTTTGGTCGTAGTGAATAATCTTTTTGATATGTTTTTGAATCCAATTTACTAAAATTTTATTGTAGATCTGGAAATGTATGTTCATCAATGAGATTGATGTACAGTTTTATTTTTATTATTTTTATTTATTTTTATTTTTTATACAGTTTTATTTTTAATTGTATCTTTATTTTGTTTTGGGATCAGTGTAATAATAGCTTCACAGAAAGAGTTTGAAGTGTTCCATTCTTTGCTACTTTGTGGAATAGTTTAAAAAGTAGTTGTATTAGTTATTCTTTAGAAATCTGCTATAATTCTACACTGAATCTATATAGTCCTGGGCTTTTCTTCTGGGAAGATTTGTAATTACTCCATTAATTTTAGTAAGTTGTGTAATTAGGAATTCATCCATTTCTTTTTGATTTTCAAACCTTGTGGAGGATAGGTTTTTTGAGTATGACCTTATGATTCTCTGAATTTCCTTGGTATTGGCTATAATTCTATTTTCATCTCTAATTTCTTTAATTTGGGTTTTTTCTTTTTGGTTTTTGGTTAATTTTGTCTAAAGATTTATCAATCATGTTGATTTTACAAAGAATCAGCTGTCTATTTGGTTGATTCTTTTTGTTGCATCCCACATTTTATTTTCCTAATCATACAAGCTCAATAGGTATCCCCATACTCTCGCTCCCTCATCCTCTCCCCAGTGGTCCCCCCTTGCACAATCTCCCTTTTCCTCCATCCTTATAGCCCCCCTCCCTTCCCCTCTCCCAGGGCCTTCCCCTTCTTCCCTCCCGTTCTCTGGAGCATCCTCTTGTGTGAATGCCAAGCCTCCCTCTGAGTCCTCTACCCTAGTGACGGTTCAGCACTCAGTGGCATAACCTTGAGGCCCTTCTTGGGCTTCCTGTTAGGATGGGAACTCTGTTTTAACCATTTAATCCTTTGTTTCTAAGGATCTTACTGCCTGGTGCCTTCTCCCTTGTGATCCATGCTAGACTTTGAGGGATCTTTGACATGTTAGCCATTGTGCAGTTCAGGCAACGTCCAATTTGTATTGGTTTCTTTATGTCCTTTTCTGATATTTCTCCCCTGATTTTATTAATCTCTGCTCATCTACTGCTTTGAGGATTGTATTGCTCTTGTTTCTCTAAAGCTTTAAACCACATTTTTATACAGGCATTGGATGCTATAAACCTCTCTTTTAGGACAACCTTCATCTTATCTCAGAGATATTGATATTTTTTTCATTGCTATTCTCTTCCAGAAATTTTTTAATTTCTGTTTTGACTTCCACCTGGATCCATTCCATGTTCACTATCATAGTATTTATTTCCCAAGAATTTGTGTATTTTCTATCATTTACCTTGTTGTGGATGTCTAGCATTATTCCATGGTGGTCTGATAAAGTATAGGATGTAATTTCAATTTTCCTGTATATGTGGAGACTTGTTTTGTGACCCAATAGATGGTCTGTTTTGGAGAAAATTTCATGTACTGTTGAAAAGAATATATATTCATTGATTTGGTAGAGATCACTCAGTTCCATTCTAATTATGGTTTGATTCTGCTTCAGTGTGCAGCTCTTCAATTTTTAGAATATCGGCCTAGTCATTAGTGAGAGTGGGGTGTTGAAATATCCTACTATTATCATTTTGGGATTGATTTGTTGTTTTAGAGTTTGTAGTGTTTGCATAATGAATGTGGATGAGCCTATATTGGTTGCATATATGCTAAGAATCACAAAGTCTTCCTGATGGATTGTTCTGTTGACTAATACAGAGTATACTTTTGTGTCTCTTATTTTTACTTTTGGCATGAAGGCTATTTCTGCTTGTTTCACTGTTCCATTAGCTTAGAGTAACTTTGGCCAGCCTTTCACTCAGAGGATGTTCCTATCTTTCATGCTGATAAGTATTTCCTGAAGGCAGAAGTATTTCCTGAAGGCAGAAGATTCATGGGCTGTGATTTTTTAATCCATGTTCATAGTCTATGTCTTTTAATTGGTGAGTTAAGATCATTTATGTTTAGGTTATAATTGAGAAATTTTGTTTATTCCTGTTATTTTCTGAGTTTTGTGGTTTCTATTTGAGTATTTCTTTGTTCAGTAGCTTTGTTGACATTATTTTTCCCTTCTATACTCTTAGGTATGTTTGTCCCTTTCTTGAAACTTTAGTATTTTTTCTAGCATCTTCAGTAAACCTGGTTTGGCAGTCCTGTAGGCCTTCAGTCTGATGCTGAATGAGAAATGGATCGAGGAAGAAATAAAAAAAGGAAATTCAAGAATTCTTGGAAGCAAATGATAATGAAAATACAACATATCAAAATCTGTGTCACATGATGAAAACTTTCCTAAGAGGTAAATTTATAGCTCTTGTCATAGTTGATGGCTGAGGGTTTAATCTCTGGACACATTTGTAGATAATTGGTAGATAAATTAAGTGCAGAGTGGAAACCTGCAGGAGACTGTCTAGTTGATGGGGCAGACCCAGCCCATGGTGGGTGAGACTATGCCCTGGACAGGTGAATAAAATGCAGAGAGGTGGTTGAGGAAGTTGTCATCCTTGTATATATTTGGACAGACATGCTGGTTTAGCAAAATAAAGAATAGTCTTTCTCTCAGCTGTTACATGGATATAGAATGGCTAATTCCCTCAGCCATGGTGTTAGTTTGAGCTTTCCTATCAAGCTGGACCAAGAACTATAATCAGACAATCGTAAGAGAATAAAGTCTTTATTCCCTTAAGCCGTTTGATGTGATTTTATCAGCAAACACGCAGGCTACTGCAATAGCTCTCAATGTCTATATCAAAAAAAAAAAAAGAGAAATGTCTCAAGTAAATAACTTAACATTACAATTTAAAGCTCTAGAGGCACAAGAGCAATTTAATCCCAAAAGCAGTAGGTGAGAGTAGATTATTAAAATCAGAGGAGAAATATTCAACATTAAGATATGAAGAATTGATGAAAATAGAACTGAATATTTGAAAAAAATGAATAAAATTTATATGTTCCTAAGAAAATTAACTAAAATCAAGAGCAAGAAACCCAAATTAACAAAATTAGAGATGAAAATGGAATTATCACAACTGACACTCAAGAAATTCAGAGAATTATAAGGTCATATTTCAAACATTTATACTCCATAAAATTTGATAATCAGAAAGAAATGGATGATTTTCTAAGTAAGCAGAACCTACATAAATTGAATCAGGATGGAGTGAATTATTTAAGTAGTCTTATAATAATGGAGGGAATTAAAGAAGCAATCATGAATCTTTCCACCAAAAAACGTCCAGGATTAGATGGATTCAGCACATAATTCTAGCACACAATTAAAGAACAACTATCACTAACTCCTCAAACTATTCCATAAAAAAGTAAAGGAAGGAATACTTCCAAATTCTTTCTATGAAGCTACTATTATACTAATCCCTAAATCTAATAAAGATACAATTAAAAAAGAAAACTATAGGAAAATCTCTTTGATGCAAATGTCTTCATCTTAGCAAATAGCATTCAAAACATGTCAAAAAGATTAGTCATTATGATCAACTAGGGTTTATCCCAGGCACTCAAGGTTGGTTCAACAAATGAAAATCAATAAATGTAATATAATATATAAATGAATCCAAAATCCAAGACCACTGATACTCTCAATAGATGAAGAAAAAGCTTTTGACAAGAACCAACATACTTTTATGATCAAAAGCATAGAGACAATTGTAATGGAATGATCATATATCAGCATAATGAAAGCTACATAAAACAAGCCTAGAGCAAGAATTATTATAAACAGGGAAAAACTGGAAACATTCCCACTTCAACCAGAAACAAGAAAAAGCTGTGCACTCTCACTTCTATTCAACATTGTACTTGAAGTCTTAGCTAGAGCCATAGGACCTGAGAGGGAGATAAAAGGGATTCAAATTGGAAAAGAAGAAGTCAATTTATCCCTATTTGCATATGACATGATCCTATATCCAAGAGAGATCCTAAAAACTCCACCAGGAAACTCTCATTAGCAGTCCACTCTCATTTCCCATTCTCAATAGTATGATCTACTTGTAAAGAAACATTAAGCTTCAGTCTTGTATATTGATGCCTGATCATCAAGCTTGTTATAAATTTTGCATAGCAGATATTCAGTAAACATTTCCTGAAGGAATGACCTTAAAATAACTCTAAGAAGTTTCCTCAGTGGTTTTGAGGCATTTAAATAGAGCTTATAAATCTGTCCGTAACAGGCAATACTTTATCAATTAGATAGCATAAGTATAGATTGGAGTTCAGGTCAATCTATTTAGCGCCAGCAGAAGAAAAGAGGAAACAAAGAAGCAGAAGGAGAGAGGGCAAGAAGAAAGAAGGCATCTGCCTTTCTTAAAAGCATCAGATTTCAACATATTCACAATGTTTAAATACATTGTATTCAAATCAAAAGATAAAAAAGTAAGTGAGTGAGAAGAATGAATGGGTTAACATATTATCTAGGAAGGCAGTGTTCTTTCTTTATGAATCATCTTGCTACTTTATTAAATATGGAATATTTTTATGTTGTGGCACAAAACATTCTGGAGAATCACAAAAATGCCTGTTATTAATTGTAGAATCATTTTCAGAATTCATTGCTTTCTCATTCTGGAAAAGAAGTTCTATTAAGGATTTCCAATTAAAGATTCAATTATCATTGTTGGCCTAAATTCAGCAGTTATAGTGATATTAGCACAAAGGTTTACAACATTTTTATGGAACGTTAATAATCAGTGACTATACAAAGGTGGGGCTGGCAGATAAAGCCAATATTCTTTCCATTTCACTTTACAAGGTTTCAATTAGATCTTTCTTTTTACCCCTGAGAGGAGCTAACAAATGTATTGCATTAATTATGGTTCTCGGAGACAAAATCGTGGCAGCCAAAATTATAAAATTACAATCCTTGCAGTTGTGTAGGTTCCGGTTTTCTCATTCTGTGTGCCTGCTGAGGTGAAATGCAGCTTTACAACCAGTGTTTTTAGAAGAAATGTGAATGGGAGCTAATGAGCAAAGGTGTGTGAAGCAAGAGAAAGACCAGAATGAATCCAGCATTGGACTGAACGGAGGCACAGTTGGATATGGTTTCTAATGCGTAAAACATGAGCATCTTGAATCACTTGAACCCTATTTTAGTCATTGCTTTAGCTTTAATTATTCACATTTTACCTATATGCTTGTAGGTCTACATTTATTGATTCAGGGGGAAATATGTGAATATAATTGTGAAAATGCATATTTATATTTGTTTGCAAATGAATGTTAATATATGTTTGAAGAAAGGAATATAATTCTTTTCAATTGTCAGTGAAAAGAATCGTTCCCATTCACAATCCAGTGATCTCAAAATAGAATTGGAGAGAATGGTCTTTTATGTATTTTCTCTTTTATTCTTTAGTCCAAAAATGAATTGAATGGGTTCCCTGAAAGACACCTCATGGCTACAATACACTTTTGGACTAAGGCAATCACCAGTGCAAACTTTCACATTATTGTGAAAGCTGTTGTCTGTAGAAGAAAAAAAACCAGGGATAAAAATCTTATCTCTCTTATAAAGGAAACATTTTAAAGAAAGATTCTACAGCATTTTCTGAATCTGACAAATAAGACTCCCTGGAATTTCCCATTTATCAGATAATGTAGAAAAGTATGTTGAATTTAAAAAATAAATTTAACTAGTGATTCAAATCTACTTTAACAATTAATATGATAAAACAAAAGAGCTTGCAAGCAAGATCATATATTTTCTTAAGGAATGATTTTAGTTTTAATGAAATAAAATTTAAAAATTAATGAACTCTCTCTGAAGTCATTCAAGTAGTTGGCAGATCGGTTTAAGAATGTAAGATAAAATGTCAAACATGTAGAATAATATTTATGCTATGAATAGTTCTAAAAATAAGGGACTGAAACAATGGATTAGAATTAGTGCACTTTTTGAATTGTCAAATCAAATACATTGTTGGGCTAAAATAGGACAGATTTGTAGTCACTTGGGCTGATATAATCAAAGTAGATAGGTAGTCAGACACAACTGATAATGTCTTATACTTCATCATGCTAATCACAGCATCTCTTTTATCACAAGATGGATACTTGTGAAGATTAAATATTATTTGGTCAATTTTTGGAAATTTAGCAAGTTATATTCCTTTTCCATCCCCTTTTCCTTATCTATGAAACAGATAACAATGGCATCTATCTCCTAGACTTTGCAAAGTTTAAATCAAATGAAAGCACAAATAGAATACTGCTGGGCACAGAAAGATATTTTTCAGTAATTAACAGCCAAGGCATTTAAAAATACCACCACCTCTCCTGATACAGACTGAAATAGAAAAATACAAAATTGATGTCACCAAGTATTGCACACGTTGATTTCATTCATGATGACTGGGTTATACCAAATTCATAAAAGAAGCAACCAAACTTGGCCTTTCTGGTCTTTTTATCTACATGAAAATTATCTTTATTATCTTCCAGAAAGCTTTTCTACAGCTAGAAATTGACATGTGTGCTGAGGAAAAAAAAATAGCAAAAGATTTCAAAGAGAATTCATTTTTAAAACCAATACAGTATTTTGCAAGTCCCATGTTGCAATTTTCTGAATATTCCTGATAAATTCACAACCAAATAGCTATAGGTTAAAGGGGGTTTTATTCTGGTTTATGACTGGCAGGAGAATTCATAACAACAGCATGAACTGAGAGAGCTAGTCACAGCTTATTTGTTGCTGAGAGAGGGGCAAACTTCCCTTGTTGGACAGCAAGTCTGTCCAAGAATGCTGAAGAATGTCAAGTCACTGAATCAGCTAAAGTAGTATGTCAGTGGATCCATGATCAGGGAACATATTAGGATTACTTTTTTCCTATCTTATCCACTTGTCGATGGAACATTCCCAACCACCACGATCTGGGTCTCCCCCAACAATTGGACAATCTCTTGCAGGTTTGCTGAGGGCTTGCCTTACATCTCAATTTCTCACAGATATGCCCAAAACTCAGATTGTAATTTTCAAGTTGACGCCTATAACTAACTCTCATAACATACCATGTAGAAAAAAAAAAAACCTTGAAGTTGTAGGGCAGGTAATAAGAGAGGTAATTTCATAATAAAGGATCCAAAGATAAGATCTATAATCTATCATTTGGCTATTTTATCTATTCATTTATTTTGTGTGTGTTCATTTATTTGGCTTGTATAATTGGATACAAACTCATATGGAGACCAGAAGTTAGTGTCAATCACGGTCCTCTTTAAACATTCCCCATCTTACGTGTTTGAGACAAGCTCCCTCGCTGAACTTTGAGCTCACCAGTTCAGCAAGCTCCAGTAATTTTCCTGTTCCTGCCTGTCTAGCAGTGAGATTGATGGCACACATCACAATGTACAACATTTTATGTGGGTGCTAAGAACGTGAATCCAGCTCTTCATGCTTCCTCACTAACTACTTCAAGATTGAACAATCACCCAGCCCCCAAGAAAACACTCTTAAACATCTATCAATTTTCTGTTATATGGAAATAGAAATACTTTCTTAGCTGGGGAGATTAAATTTCAAGCCACACAATGAGGACAAAGTGTTAGGTGGAGAGGAACACTTGACCCATAATAAAACATCAATCGATGGTTTGACAGAAGCTTGCATAATTTTGTTAAGAATACTGAATTTTATAATAAAAATTCTTTACTTTTGACACAAAAATTAATTTTGACATTTCTGTTCACTGGTTTGTTGGAGATGAGGGTCTTAACGTGTAGTCCAGACTGGACTGAAACTCTCTCTACTCATGCCTCATGCCCTTCA
Organism: Typhlomys cinereus; assembly: GCA_023101885.1. Taxonomy (NCBI): domain Eukaryota; kingdom Metazoa; phylum Chordata; class Mammalia; order Rodentia; family Platacanthomyidae; genus Typhlomys; species Typhlomys cinereus. The sequence continues at coordinate 243,296 of JALPQD010000227.1, forward strand.
GAATAGGTGACAAGAATGTATTCCTTTATGAGAACATCAAATTTGATGAGAATTTTGTCTTTGCTATTATCTCAGTCAAAAACAAGTTAAAGTCTATTTTGACATCCATTAGAAATATAATTTCTAATTTCTTCTGTAACTAGATAATCATGATTGAGTTTTATGTTCAAATTATGTTTAGTTCACAGTTAAATTTGAAATAGTATAGATTAATAAAATTATGTGCATAAATGACAAAAATTTCCAGTAAAGGAGGAGGAAGTTCACTTATCAGAAATACCTTATAAATACTTTTCTCTGTCTTTCCTTTCTTTCTTTATTTATTTTTTTTATTAAAAATTTAATTATACATTTTAAAATTTTTTACCAGTTCCCTCCCTCCCCCCTCCTCCCCCTCCCCTTCCCCCAGTGCCTCCCCCCCAATTCCCAGAGAGTCCTTTATTGTGTACGCCTAACTCTCCACTGGGTCCTCCTCTCCGATGACATATAAGGACCCAGTGGCATTTCCATAAGCCCTTTCTCTTGTTCCCCTTAAGCATAAGATCACTACTATGGCTGTCAATCCCTTGGCTCCAGGGGTCTCGGTGCCCTTAACAGATGCTAGACTTTATGAGGGCAACAGTGCGCTGGACATTGCACAGGGCATGCAAAGTCCCATTATGATTGCTTTGGCCCCAACTATTGTTGAGAATCTTGCAAATCGTTGCTCCTCCCATCCTTTTGCTCTTACAATCTTACCGCCCCCTCTTCCGCAAATGTCCCTGAGCTCCAGGATGGGGAGAGATTAGGCTGTCCTAGTTCTATGTGATTGATATAGACTCTCTGAAGTTCTGGATTGTGGTTTGTTGATTTTCTTTTGCAGTTTTGCTGCTCCTGCAATTCCCTTCACTCCATTCTGCTGGGCACTGTATGTCACCCCCTGGCCAGAGACAAAATCCTTTCTTTCTTAAATACAATGATTATAAGAATGAATCCCTAAGTGTAATTGTCTACATGGGAAGGAAACTGATGGGGAATCCTTTTACTTCATCTCAATAAACTGCTTTATCCTAAGATTGTCATTCATGAAAAGTCATCCTTAAGCTCTTTTTTTTAATAAAATTACCACACTTTACCTGAAATGATTATTGGATAGAACAGAATTACTTTAAAATTCCAATCCATCATGGGCTTCTTAACCTATCCCATTTTCTGATTGTCAATATGGCCTCAAAGTGACCTAGAATGTTACATTATGAAAGGCCAGCGTCTCAGAAGACTTCATTTAAGGATTTCTTTTATTTTTTTATTGGATAACTGCCATTTGTAACTAAGCTGTCACATTTTTTATTTCACCTGCCGTATTTTTTGATGAACCAAGGACTCAAAGATTGTAATTTGACCTAAAACCCAATAAGGGATGGAGCTTTAAAATACCATCAGCAAAGCTCTCTTCTGATTCTAGTGTCAACACTAGCAACGTCATGCCAAAGAACCAAGAGGAACACTTTTGCCTTTCAGATTGATTTTTATGCATTATTAGATCATCTTGAGTTTGTTCACAAGTCTTTCACAGAGAAGAAAACAAGAAATAGAATTTTTCTTATTTTATTAGACTAAAGTTATAATCAAACAAGCTTTTTTTCCTTTACCGGAAAAGCATAGTATTCCATAGTTTTACCTTCATTGGCAATTTTGGCATCAGCAGACGAATAGACTTACCTTCAAGTCTGCCAGCAGAAGTTGATCTATGTTCTGTTTAGCAAGAGATCTGATCCAAGAAGTCAACTGTCCTCACCATGCTGTTAAATTTATTCTTCCTAGCAGTACTTTCTTTCTAGAACCTATAATAGTAGAGCTATAATTAGTTACCTTTAGTCAGCTGAAAGAAACTTCCATTGTTTTTTAAATTCAGAGATAACAGTTTTAAATAAGCAAAAACTGTTATAAGAAGACAGTTCAGTCTGTCCATTTTACAAACATGATGTATCCACAGGAATTAACTACATAGATACAGGAGGTTACAAATAAGTTTCTAGCAAACTGAAAGAAAGCAAATTTTTTGTCATTGAAATTTCTTCTATTAATATCTCACTTTCAAACCTTCTCCCAATTAGAGCTGTTCCCATATCCATATAAAGGATAAAACAGTGTACTTTGAACTACCAGCCAAGGACTGTCTTGCCTACAAGACCTCAGCTTGACCCTGTTCATTAGACTCTCTTATGGTGTTCAAGAATGGCATCTGAATTTGTAATCATTCATATTTTTCCTCTGTGCTTTGGATGGTGGAGCTGACAAGACATTCAGACCTCTTTTACTTCTTTCTATAATGGCTTCCTGATATTGATACTAGATATATAGAAAGTTGTATCCTAATTTTCTGTATCTACTTTCACCACCAGTTTTACCTGACAGTATGATATATAGTAATCCATTACCACTCTTCATATAATCTCTGTTCATCTAACTTTTTCTCCTTCCCTTACTAGTGTGTCAGGAGAAATCGTTGAGAGCCAAAGAAGTCTAAAGAAACACTTGTACAGAAAAGTTAAAGAGAAACTATGCCTGGAGTCTTCCACTAAAAAATAAGCTGATGGACATTCTGCTATCTGCAGCACAAGAAAAGATATTTTAAGTTACTTGGAATTATCAGCAGGTGGACTTTTCATCCAGGCACATTTCAGGAAATGATTTAAGATGATATTCTAATGAATTTGTCAAAACTCTCTTCATTTAAACTTTGAAGGGGCTGGAGAGGTGGCTCAGGGGTTAAGCCTCTGCCTTGCAGGAGGAAGGTCCTGAGTTCGGATCCTAGACCCCACATATAGATGCCGGGCGGAAGTGGAGGCAGCCTGCGTTTCTGGTCCTGGTAGGGCAGAGCCTGTGAATCCGGGGGCAGAGTAAACAAGGAGGTAGAGGTGGTCCATGGTGGTTCCCGAATTCGTCCGTGGTTCTACACACACACACACACAAACACACACACACACACACACACACACACACACACACACGCACAAGCACCTATGCATACATGCACAATTGAATAAATAATAAATAAATAAATTAAAAATATATATTAAACTTTGAAGCATATTGTATTCTTTCAACTATATTGCAATATTTTCTTTTCATTAACAGAAAAATTCTTAATCAATAAAGCCGGTCTTACTTTTCAAAAATTCACAACTAAAGAAGACTAAAGAAAGCTCAAAGATTAATCTTACAAAGGTATTTATTTTTATCCTCAGCTTGCTATATTGTGGCATATATAATGTTAGTTCAAGCAATCCAAATACCTAAAAACTTTTCATTTGGACATTTCAAATATATTTGATGTAAATTTTTTCTAGTAGTTTATCATGCACTTCCTTTATTAGAAAAATATTTGTTAATTCAATGTACAGGAAATCTATATTAATGAAATATCCATTTTTGCTTTCTCAACAAATTTGCTATTCAGCAGACATTCTCTTTTGCTTTCTACTTGGAGTGGTTCATTTATCTAATTGTTTTTTCCTAACCACGTTTTCTTTTTCTTTGCTGTTTTGATAGTACCATCGTTATTTATAAGTTGTATGTGAACTAATAAATTTTAAAACATAAAGAATAAATTTAAATGTGGAAACTTTAGGAGATAAATCCTCTCTAGATTTAGCTTAACACTAGGTCTAGTCTTCAGGTTTGATACTTCAGCTCACTTCTTTTTCTCCCCTCCCCTGCTACCCTCTGCATCCTAATGGCTGCTGTAGTATCAGTCAGCCTCCTACTCGATCCTCCAGGCTACACCATGATGGATGGGCTCTATGCCTTCTGGAAATACAAATCAAAGAATGAAGTCTTTTACCTTAAGTTGCTTGAGTCTGCATTTATCACACCAACAGAAGGGTAAGTGGAATATATGCAATATCTTCTCAATAAAATAAATGTGTAACAATTTAGATAGATAGATTAGATAGATAGATAGATAGATAGATAGATAGATAGATAGATAGATAGATAGATAATAGATAGGTAGGTAGGTAGCAAGAGATCTGATCCAAAAAGTCAACTGTCCTCACAATACTGTTAAGTTTATTCTTCTCTCTCAGTACTTTCTTTCTAGAACCTCTAATTGTAGAGCTATAATTAGTTACCTTTAGTCTTAAAAGTTGGAAACATGAATTTATTGAAAGTTTCTCACCAAGACTCAATACTAGGGCTGTCTGACGTTGAAGGGTGGATTAGTTTCAGTTTTTTTATTTGGTATTATTTCATGAATTAAATTTAGAATGAAGAAGAGCAAGAATATGGGTCTACCCTGATTTTTTTTTCCGTTTTATGGACTACATTCAACAGTAACAGCATCAAGGAATTTTTCCTCTTTGCTAGCTATACTTTAGATAGGATGTCCAGGTTCCCTTATGTTGATACTACACTTATGTCAATGTGTTTAATCAATTAAATTCACAGTTTTGAAACGATGACATAACTTTGAAATGGAATTTTTGTGATAGTATTGCCTGAGATAACACAAACTTTTGGTATGCTAAAGGGCTTTTTAAAAACACTTATTTATTTGTATGTGTGTGTAGGTGTTCATGAATGTTCCATGGCATGTGTGTATGGGTCAGAGGACAACTTACAGGAGTCATTTCTCTCTCCTTCACCATGGAGGCTCTGGGGATTGTACTCAGGCTTCCAAGCATGTTGGCAGTGAGCCATCTCATTGGTCCTTTATTTGCTAAATAGTTCTGAAAGGTTAAGTAACAAGGTTTGGAAATGTCAACGAAATTACTTATTTTATAATTTAATATATTCTAAAATGTGTTTTTATAATCAACACAACAAACATAAATTCACATTTATGAGTCAAAGCACTATATAAAATAAATAGAAGTTCATGTATCTAATCAGTCTTAAAGCACATAGAGCATCATGAATTATTTTAATAATGTAATCTATCAATGAAGTAAAGTCAGGGTATTTCTATTATATACCATACAACTAAATATATTTTTATACTACTGCTTTGTGAGTAATGAAATATCCAAATTATAAGATCCATACTCTTTTTAAAAGCATGTCTTCTCATGTGTCTGCATGAAAGTTGAAATCACTGTACTAAAAGACAAACATCTGATTTATTCCAGAGGGAAGCCTTTAAATCTCTGAGGTTAACATAAAGCTTGACAAGTAGATAGTGTATATTTTAGGGAAGGATTTGAATGTAAATATGGCCCTGAAACTTTACTGCTGACTTTGAAATTTGAAAATAATGCTTGTCACATTGTTAGACTATTGGTTTTTCAGAGGCAGATTGTATGTCACGAGGCTACTAATCGTTAGACCACACTCTGTTCCGTATTGATTGTTTGCTCAAACATGAGATCTCATCACAACCTCATCATGCATTTTCTTCTGAAGTGCTTCTACAGGGTCCTGCTGTGCTCCTAATATCCTCTTTCTTTATACTAAGAAGGAAGAAAACAGCCCACAGGAGAGTTTCTTTGTGTTAATGTAGGACAATATAATTTAGAAATTTTAATCATATTGTCATATTTATTTGATTCTGTTTTAATGGCACTATATCAGGGACTGTGGACAAAAGTCTTACTTATTTTACAGTTTTTTCACATAAGGTAAAAGCAACACCTATAGATTTAGGATTAATTTGATCCACAGAATAAAGGCCTTGCTGTCATTTGGCTCCCTGGTGGTGCCTACAGTTAGGCCATGGTGATCTTTTGTGAAATATAATTAACCTCAGAATGTCAATTCCAGGATGACCAAGATGGGATGGTACAAAAACCAACACATTATGAATTTGAGAGACAAATAACATCACAAAATGCATATTATAAAGTCACCTCACCCTGGGTTATATGATATGAGTGACTGCTCCTTCATTAAACAGTTATAGCTTAACCTTACTCTAGATTTCTCTTTTGTTAGATAGATATTATCCAAACATATAGTCACCCATGATTCTTTATAACACTCACTCAATCTAAATGCTTCCAGTCGCTCATTGAAAAGTCCTGTTCTGAACATTCTCACAATCCTCTTACAAAGAAAGTAGGCTCCACATCCGTGCATTTTCTCTCCTGGGAGTGGACAGTAATTTCAAATTCTATTACTGTGTTTCTGGCTATCTCTATCTGGATGATATTGTGATTCATTGTACAAACTTAGCATACATCCTTAAATGAAAAACTTAATAACACTTTAGAACAACCACTTCAGAGACCTTCCCTGGGTAGACAATTAATTCCAGAGCTCATCTCCAGGTACTGTCTCCAATCATCATCAGGGCTGAGTGAATTGTTTATATCATAGTTCAGTGTTCTATCTCTCTAGGCACTAGAAAATTGCATTTGAAAAGGGAGAATCAGAAGGAAATTCAATATAGAAAAGTGTTTTTATGCCATCCCTTAATTCTTTTTCAAAGAGTATTGTTGAATCTGAATTAATTAATCAATGCCAATTCTTCACAAAGTCTTCCAAAACAAGTAAGACAGAGACACTTCCCAACTCATTTTATGATGTTCCAAAATCAAAACCAGACAAATATTGGAAGATGAGAAAATATGGAGATCAGTATCTTCAGCAAACATCAAAACAAAAATCGTCAAAAAATAATGCAAAAAATGTATCAAGTTAAAAGCTTTGTATACTATTATGAGGTAGAAAATATACTGGTAATACAAGGCTTGTTTAACATGTGAAATATAATACATTATGATCTATGAAGACTTGGAGCGGACTGGAAGAATAATGATATTGGGGAGAGAAGATACAAAAATCTTTCTGTCTGTGGATGAACATTTGAAAGGACAAAAACAAAAATAAATGAATAAAATACTGAAAAGGAATACACAGGAAAAATAAGCAAAAATACTGCAAAAATTACAAGCAAGTGTTACACTAATTTAAATATCTAAATAAGTGGATATATCTGAAAGCATGGATTGGAATGGTTAATGTACTCTGAGGTAAAAATACTCCTCAGATGAGTCTACAAATTAACATCAATCTCTATCAAAATGTAAGCTGCATTCTTTGTAGAAATAGAATCTATAATCTATGGGGCATTACTATGAATGTAGTATACACATACACATACACACACACCTTTAAAAGATAATTAAGATTTAAAAACAATCAAAATTCCAAGCAACTTTAATAAAGATAGAGTGATAATTCTTCAAGAATATATATGTAATTGAATGGACTTGGCAGCCAAGAAATTAACATATACATATATCTTAGAACAACTGATTTTTGACAACAGGACATACATTATTTAGAAGGAAAAGCATGACATTTTCAACAAATAGCATGGAAAAAACTGATAATCACAATCAATAGAATGATTCATGCCTTACTTAGCTCTTCCTTTATGCAAACTAAACTCGAATAAATCAAATATAATAAGTGGAAGCTTTATAACTCTCAAACTCTGAGAAGAAGATGCGTTATTAGATCAGGTATGAAAAAGCTTGCTCTATGGAAAAAAGAGCAAAATTTAAAAATTAAATTAAATTTAATAAACTTTGAAGATTTGTTGCTTCAAAGGATACTGTCAAGAAAACTAAAAGATGATCTGTAGACTATAATATATTTGCAAACTATAAATCTGACAATGAAATGTGAAATTCAAAATAAATAACTGAACTAAATTGTTATTTCCCTAAGGAGTTTATGATTTTTGTTGCTTATATTAACATACGATTATATAGAAGTGAATTTTAGCATAGGAAGCCGTAAGTCAATACACATGCTGCCTCTGGGTCAACATGATATATGTACTAGTTACTCTTTGTGTTGCTGTGAGAGAACACGCAAAGTCAAGCAACTTAAGGGAGAACAAAGAGATTTATTTAGCTTATAGTTTCAGAGGGGAAGATACAATCGTTCATGGTGGAATGGGCCTGGCAGCAGAAGAAGCTGCAGTAGGTCTAGGTCACTGAAAGCTGAAAGCTGCTAGACTGCCAACTGCAAGAACGGGTCTGTCTGGGAGGTAATGTGTGACTAATTCAACTCAAGGTTCACCGCCTGTGACTGCCTTCCTCCAACATGGGTCCAACCTCTCAAAGGTGTCATGACCTTCGAAAGTATATAAACTCGTGGGGGACACATTTCAAACCAAGACAATGTGCATCTTAAAAGTCAGGAATCTGTTGTGGTGACAAATCTCTGTAATCATAGCACTCCAGAGGCTGCAATAGGTGGGTCACCTATTTAAGAAAAGCCTTGGTTATCAGCTCAGAAAAAAAACTTGGGTAGCTGGTACACTTGGTGGGGAAAATGGGGAAAGATAGCACAGAGGTTTTCTCTGACCAAAGCAGAGAATATTTTCCTTGATGATGTTTTTACACAGATGTTCACCTAATAAAATTTCCATATTACATATGTCCATGTAGCTGCATGGTTATATTATTGATGAAAACACGACAAATAAAAAATAATGAATTTTTTATTAACTTTTATGTGATTTATCTTTGAATATGTCACAAAGTGTGTTTGGTACTAGGATCTACTTATTAGGGAATACATAAGACTTTTAATTTTCTGTATCTGGGACACTTCACTCAATATAATTTTTTCTAATCCATCCATTTCCTGGCAAATTTCATTAATTCATCTTTGTTGATGGCTGAGTATTCTTCCACTCTATAAATGTACTACATTTTTCTTATCCACTCGTCAACTGTTGGGCATTTGGGCTTATTCCATGACTTTGCTATTATAAATAGTGCTGCTATGAACATGGTCTTTGCTTGTGTCATTGTGGTGAATTTTTACTTTATGGAGGATTATTCCCAGAAGTGGAATACCAGGGTCATATGGCATTTCAATACTTAACTTTTTTAGAAATCGCCAGACTGATCTGCCAGAGTGGTTGTATAACCCTGCATTCCCACCAGCAATTTACGAAAATTCCCTTTTCTTCACATCCTCTCTAGCATGTGGTGCTGTTTGTATTGTGGATTTTTTGCCATCCTGAATGGGGTGGGATGATATCTTAGGGAAGTTTTGATTTTCATTTCTCTCATGGCTAAGAATGTGGAACATTTCTTAAAATATTTGTTAGACATTTAAATTTAGTCCCTGGAAAAGTTTCTTTTGAATTCCCAGGCCCATTTATCTCCTTGGAGTTTAGTTTTCTAAGTTCTTTGTGCACTCAGGATAATAGAGATCTCTCAGATGAATGATTAGTGAAGATTTTCTCCCATTCTGTGGGTTGCCTTTTTGTTCAGTTTATAAAATCTTTATTTGAACAGAAGCTTCTTAACTTCATAAGATCCCATTTGTTGAGTGTTGATTCTAGTGACTGTGCTATTGGATATCTGTTTAGGAACTGTTATCCTAGCCTAATCAGCTCAAGGGAGTTCCCTATCCTTTCAACTAGGGTTTTTATAGTCTCAGGCCTAATATTGAGGTCCTTGATCCATTTGGAATTAAGTCTTGTATATGGTGACAAGTACAGGTACAGTTTTAATTTTCTGCATGTGGACATCCAGTTTGCCAGCACCATTTCTTGAATATGCTGTTTTTTTTCCGTTGAATTTTTTGGGCCTTTTGTCAAAGATCAAATGGCTGTAATTGTGTGGGCTTATATCTGGGTTTTCAACACTTATCTATTGATCTACATGTCTATTTTGGAGCCAGTACCAGGCTGTTTTATTACTATGGATTTGTAGTGCTTCCATATAAATTTTAAGATTGCTTGGTCAATTACTTTAAGGAATTGTTTGGGGATATTGATTGGTATAGCATTGAATCTGTATATTGTCTTTGGTATGATGGTCATTTTTATCATACTGATTCTGCCAATTCAGGAGCATGGGAGGTCTTTCCACCTTCTGGTATCTTCTGTAATTTCTTTCTTTAGAGTTTCAAAGTTTTCATTGTAAAGGTCTCTCACTTCCTCAGTTAGGTTTATACCAAGTATTTCATTTTTTAGGGACTATAGTAAGTGGGATTGTTTCTATTAGGGTTTTTTCATTTCTTTCATCTTTGGCGTATAGGAAGGCCACTGATTTTTACACATTTTTTACACTGTATCCTGCCACCCTGCTGAACTTCTTCTGTATTAGTCCTAGGAGTTTCCTGGTGGAGTTTTTAGGATCATGTCCTCTGCAAATAATGATAACTTGATTTCTTTCTTTCTGATTTGAATCCCTTTTATCTCCCTCTCTTGTCTTATATCTCCAGCTGAGAGTTCAAGTACAATATTGAATAGAAGTGGTGAAAGTGGACAGCTTTGTCAAGTTCCTGACTGAAGTGGGAATGCTTCAAGTTTTTCCCCACTGAGTATAATCCTTGCTGTTGGCTTGTTGTATATGGCTTCTATTATGTTGATAAATGTTCCTTCCATTCTAACCATCTTTAGGATTTTGATCATAAAAGGCTCTTTCCGCATCTATTGAGAGTATCATGCGGTCTTGAATTTTGGACTGGTTTATATGGTGAATTAGGTTTATTGATTTGAGTATGTTAAAGCAACCTTGTGTGCCTGGAATAAAGCCTACTTGATCCCCATGAATGATCTTTTTGATATGTTTTTGAATCTGATTTGCTAAGACTTTGTTTAGAATCTTTGCATTTGTGTTCATCAAAGAAATTGGCCTATAGTTTTCTTTTTTAAGTGTATCTTTATTGGGTTTTGGGATTAAGGCAATATTAGCTTCAAGAAAGATTTTGGTAGTGTTCCTTCCTTCTCAATTTGATGGAACAGTTTAAGGAATATTGGTGATATTAGCTCCTTAAATGTCTGGTAGAATTCTGTGCTGAACCTCTGCTCCAAGACATTTTTTTTTGGTTAGAAGATTAAAGAATACTTCATCAATTTCCTCATATGTTATAAAACTATTCAAATAATTCAAAACTTCCTGATTCAATTTAGGTAAGTTGTGCTTAATTAGGAATTCATCCATTTCTTTTGTGTTATCAAATTTCACAGAGTATAAGTTTTTGAAATATGACCCTATAATTCTCTGAATTTCTTGGTTATCAGTTGCGATAACTCCATATTCATTTTTAATTTTGTTAATTTGGGTTTTCTGTCTCCTGATTTTGGTTAACTTAACTAGAGGTATGTCAATCTTACTGATTTTTTTTCAAAGAACCAGCTTTTTGACTGGTCAATTCTTTGTACAGTTTTCCTTATCTCAATTTAAGATATTTCTCCACTGATTTTGCTCTTTTACTGCTTTTGGGATTGGATTGTTCTTGTGTCTGTAAGGCTTTAAACTGCATTATTATTTATTTGTGATGTTTCTATTTTTTGATAAAGGCATTAATAGTTATAAGCTTACCTCTCAGGACAGTTTTCATTGTGTCCCAGAGATGTTTAATATATTATATTTTCATTATCATTTGCTTCTAGAAAATCTTGGATTTCCTTTATGATTTCTTTCTGAACCAAATTCTCAGTCAGCATCATAGTGTTTAGTTCTGTTGTTTGTTGTATTACGGATGTCAAGTTTAGGCCACGGTGGTCTGATAGGGTACAGGCAAGAATTTCACCTTTCCTGTATATGTGGAGATTCATTTTGTGGCCCAACATGTGGTCTATTTTGGAGAAAGTTCCATGTGTTGCTGAGAAAAATGTGTATTCTTTGGTGCATGGATGAAAAGTTTGATAGAGATCTGTAAGGGTTTGATTAAGTTCCAGTGTCTCTGTTATGTTTTTGACCTGTTGATCTATCCCATGTTGAGAGCACGGTATTGAAATCCCTTAGAATTATCGTTTTGGGGTTGATTTCTTGATAAAGATGTTGTAGCATTTGCTTAATGAATGTGGAGGAGCCCATATTAGGTGTGTATATGTTTAACATTGTGAAGTCTTCCTGGTGAATTGTACCTGTGACTAAAATGTAGTATCCTTCTGTGTCTCTTATAATCTTTTTTGGTTCAAAGTCTTCTTTGTCAGATAGCATAATAGTTACCCCTGCCTGTTTCCTGGTTCCATTAGCTTGCTTAATTTTTGACCAGCCTTTCTTTAACTTTTAGAATGTGACTATCTTTTGTGTTGAGATGTGTTTTCTGAAGGTAGCAGATGGATGGATTGTGATTTCTAAGCCAAGTTTGCAATATGTACCTTTTAATTGGTGAGTTAATTCCATTGACATTTAGTGTTATAATGAAGAAATAAGTTTTAATTTCTGACACTTTTTGTGTTTAGAGGATTTCATAAGTGTATTATTTGACTTTTAGGTTTTGGTGGTATTATACTTCCTCTGTTCTCCTAGATATGCTTGTTCTTTTCTTCAAGCTTGAGTATCTTTTCTAGCATTTTTCGAAGGCCTGGTTTGGTAGGCATGCAAGCCTTCAAGTTGTCTTTGTGCTGGAGAATTTTTCTTTCTCCATCAATCAGATAGTTTTTCTGGGTATATCAGCCTGGGTTGTCACTTTTGTTCATTCAATATTTGAAGTACGTCTCTCCAAGCTCTTCTTGCTTTTACAGTTTCCATTGAAAAATCATTCATTATTTTAACGGGTTTACCTTTAAAAGTGACTTGTTTTCTTTCCCTTGAATCTCTTAGCACATTTTCTTTGTCTTAAATGTGGAGTGTTTTGACTATTATTTGCCGTGGCGAGCTTCTGTTTTGGTCATATCTATTTGGGGTGTGGAATGCCTCTTGTATTTGGATGGGCCTCTCTTTCTTTAGGTGAGGAAAGTTTTCCTTTATGATAATTTGAAAAATTTCCTCAGATATGGTATTTTGGGATTCTTATTCTGGTATTCCATGAATGCACATGTTAGGCTTCTTCAGGGTGTCCCATAACTTTTGAATATTCCTCTCAAGTATCTTTTTGGCTTTAACAACCTTTTTCTTTGAACTGGTTAATTTTTCTACTTTGTCTTCAAGAGCTGATATTCTCTTTTCTGCTTCATTAGTCCTGTTGATTAGACTCTCTGTTGAGTTCTTGGTTAAAGATAACTTATCTTTTAGTTTAATTTTAAATTCTGCTTGAGATTGTTTTAACTGCTCTATGCCCATTTTTATTCCATCAACTGTTTTTCTCATCTCTTCCAAGTGTCTGTTATGTTCCTGTTCATAGTGGTTGATGTGGTTATTTAATTCCTCCCAGATTTCCTCTTTCATAGTTTTGATCATAGTAAAGATCAGGTCTTGAAAATCATTATCTTGGTTATGACTTTCTTGCCTATTTTCTGTAACTTTGTTCTGGTTGGAATCTATCATTAAGGGTGTTGCAGTCAGCCTGCAACATTGCTAATAAATGACCATCAAACAGCTTAAGAGATCAAGGATTTATTCTCTCTTATGATTTCTGGTTACAGTTCATAGTCTAGTTTGACAGGAAAGCATGCACCAACATCAGGGCCAAGGCGACTGGCCACACCATCACCACATAATGGCTAGAGATGGACAGTCCTTACTTGCCAAACCAGCATGTCTGGCAAGGTATACAGACAAATGCCAACTCCCTCAACCAGCTCTCTGTGATTTATCCAGGGTCCTAATCCCACCCACCATGGACGGGGTCTTCCCCATTATCTAGACAATCTCCTTCAGGTTTGCTCTGGGCTTAACTCAACCATCAACTTCTCTACAACTGTGCTCAGAACTCAAACCTTCAACAGCCAAGTTGACACCTGTGCTTAACTATGAAAATGGGGTTAATTCTTTTGATAGATTTGTTGTCTTGGTTTTTTTTTTTTTTTCTTGTGGATTTGTACTATGACCTGGGCATTTTTATTTTATCTCTTAAGACTTACTTTTAGTTTCCATGTGTTTTTGACTGAAATTAATTATATGGTATTATTACTCTTGAGCAGTTATTACTAATGTTTGCCTTGGAGTTGGGTACCCTTGTCTGATATTGGTGTTATTTCCTAAATGAGGCTATTAGACTGTTAGTACATCAATTAAGTCAGGTTTTGTAGACAGGATTTTATTCTTTGTAATGTATTTTGAACCTTATGACCTCTTATTTTTGAACTCTCTTAAAGTCAGGACTGCTGTCAAAAGCATAAGGACACAGGCAGTGTAACTTTGAGAAATAAGACAAACAATTCTTTTGTGATTATTGGTTCAAAGAAACAGAAGTTGAGATATATGCTTGTTGTTGTTTACGTTTTCCAAGTTGATTTATTATCTGCATTTGGATAAAGAGATAGTTTCAGACCTTTCATGTGAATACTGTGGCAAACCAAAAACCTGAAGGATACTCCAAACACAGTCACTTTCACTGGCACCAAGAATGTAAAATCATGTAAAGATGAGAAGATTATTTGAAATACTCCCTTATTGAAATTTGTAATTGGAGAAAGGAGACATAGGAATAACATCTTGGTTTACTCATTTTGGGTTCATATTAATTTGAACGGTTACACTTTTACCCTTGATTTTCTAATGGATAGTCTGACACAAGTCTCTTATTCTTTTGGGATTCATTATGTTCATATGAGATTTTATGAAGCAGGTTTGGAGTAGATTTTTAATTTTGAGAATTAAGGCAGAGTTTATTAGAAGTGAAAAAGAATGGAAGTGATGGACATGAACCCATGAGGAACAAGGGAAACATGGAAAAGCAACTCATGAAACCCAGATGTGGAATCCCAAGAGGAGCAAGGGAGTTAGAACTCATGGACTTCAAATGTAAAGTACCATGAAGGGTCAGGGAGCCAAAGGTGGCTGACAGGTCAGGATTATTTATAGGCCTAAGTAGACCAGGAAAAATGGCTTTTCCTCATTGGTTAGCTCCAGTTTCTGTAAACTTGATTGGAGCTTTTGACCTTCTACATCTCATTGTTCTGTTCATATTGGGGACTTGTCCCAAAACATGGATCAAGCCATAAGAGCCTTCCTTGCAACGATAATGCTCAGAGATGCATAAAATTTTCCATGTTTGAAAGAGTGTGCCCCGTAATCAGAAGTTAAAGGGCAGGACCTGTTCAGACTCTCAACAACCTGAGATTTTAAAAATGTGTTCTTTTTTATCCCTTTGGTCCTAGAAAATCAATATCATTCTGCTTTTAACAACCCAGAAGAGGGGCTGGAGAGGTGGCTCAGGGATTAAGCCTCTGCCTTGCAGGAAGAAGGTCCTGAGTTCAGATCCTAGACCCCACGTATAGACGCCAGGTGGAAGCGGGGGTGGGGGGGGCAGCCTGCATTTCTGGTCCTGGTAGGGCAGAGCTTGTGAATCCCTGGGCAGAGTAAACAAGGAGGAGGTGGAGGCAGTCCATGGTGGTTCCCGAATTCGCCTGTGGTCCTACACACACATACATACATACACACACATACATACACACAGGCGCACACATGCATACACTCACAATTGAGTAAATAATAAATAATAAAAAATTAATTAAAGAGAACCCAGAAGAGAAAGGAGAGCTAACTTCAACTGTTCTGCCATAAGGATTCAGAGACAATCCACATATTTTTGTACAGGCCTTAGAATGTGACTTTAGAGATTTGCAGCTGCAAGAGGAGGAAAGTTATCCTCCAGTATGTAGATTTCCTGATGCTCTTTGATAGCAGGTTTTCTTTACTAACTCATGCCTATACCCAAAGTAAGATCACTAAACTCCTTTCCCTGATTCCATCTGCCTACTCAGTTATAATAGTTTAATCCTTATATTTGTGTATTGTAGGCTCATCTCTTTTGTCTCATTTATATTAATATCTATAAAGCTTCAAATGTGGGGAATGGTCCTAGATGAAGACCATTGACTGCACACACTTCCTTTGCTCCAACTCAACAAGAAGTAGTTAAAATGGGCCATTGCTCCTAATCCCCCAGCAATCAAATCTTCATAAATATTAAAAGGGAATTAGGCAGTTTTAGAGTACCCATACTGGGATGGTCTCTAAAGGTTTTCGAAGGTCATCCCCCACTGCTGGGATTGCCCTAAAGGAACACACCAAATTGATCTAGAGGAATTTCACAGAGATCACTTTGCCACAATCCTCTGTTTATAAAAGGATAGGGAGATTGTAGCTAAGCTTTACTATGAGGCCAGACTCAAGATTAACTGTAGTAAATTATTTTGAAGGCATAATTATTTCTCTTCTATAGTTGCCATCCAATTATGACCACTTGTACATAGAGGATATTTTATTTTGTTGTCTCATTTGACATTCTGATGATGCCCGAGAAATATGCATTTTATAGAATTACAAGTTATAACAGAAGGAAGATGTTCTTTCCTCAAGACAAAACAATTGGTCAGCAATGGAGCCAAAATTTCAACTGGGTCTATATGAGTTCAATTCTCCATTATGCAATTCTAGTATCACAGGGCAGTATAGTTTCTTCAGTAAAAACATATGCTTTTTTTGTTTGTTTTTACCAACCTGCTCAGACTCAAATTCAAGATCTGTCCTTCATTTTCCATGTAATCCTGATAAGTTACTTCAGTTTCAAGAACTGTGGATGGGGAGAATTATGGCTTCATAGTTTTTCATAAATTCCTTTCATAAGGTGGTTGGGAGTTTTCACATAGTTGTGGACAATGCCCCAAATGAGTTCTCTCTGTAATTCAATGCTACCAGCACTTCCTTTTGCCATTAAAAGGAACCATGTGATTGTATGTATCACACATCTACAGCAGAGGCTTCATGACAGCAAAACCGTGTCCTGTGATTACTCTTCACATGATATGACAAAACAGTCATATTCTTGTCTTAACAATGGGACTCTGCAAGTGTTGTAGAGTTTCTTTCTTTTCAAAATAGTTCTGCAGATTTGATTTCAAAATTAAATGGCGGATATCTGGATGATCCAAAAGACTATGCCATGACTTTTATTTTCCATTACTTCCATGAAAAGGTTGATGTCTATGTTGAGTCATTCACAGGTGATAGACAGTATGACATGTGGAGAGTCACTATAAAGCATGGCGTGCATTCTTCCAGGGTGTGTGCCTCCTTGCAACCCTGCCATACACCCAACTGGAATTCTATTCAGAGCACCTACCTATACACCAAAATAGGCTCTGTTTCCCTATCTAATAATAAAGCTAAGTCTCAGTATTTGAGGGGTCAGATTTCTCTATCTGTAAATAAACTATAGCAATTGATTATTGAGGCAAATTTGAAGTTTAAAATGTGATGATGTCTTTCATAATTATGAAAGCATCCTTTCAAACTCTAAACACATACTGAAACTTTCTTTTTTCAAATATTTGTCTTTAAATTCAATTAATTTTGCAACATTGGCCTTTCATTAACAGCAGTTTCTGATTCTATGCTGGTTTCTTATAAAATATCTAACACATTGTATAAAGGGCTACATAGAATGTCTTCATCAGAGGTTTGTTGCAGGAACATGGGCAAAGAAGAAAAATCTATTTACTATTGTCTCCATTATCTCTTACTTGTTCCAGAATGTTTAATGTACTTTGAAAAATGCAAGAAAGTCCAGCGATCTATTCATTTCTTACTCTGTATACATTGCATAAGGAGATTGTAGTGGACTGCCAGTTTGCAGAGCACATTATATCAGCAGAGTTAGCTCCTTGAAACCCTGTGTCCTGCTTGCTAATTATAACTTCCAGTTTGTGCCTCTCCGTTGAATCTACACAAAATGTTTGGCTTATGAGCAAAGGTCTCTCTGTCAATAAAATCTGTAGCCACGGTAGTAGTTATTTTTTAAAAAGAATCACATGACTTTTTTCTTGGATCTATGACCAAAACTTGAGGTTCTTTAGTTATTTCTTCAGTTTTATCTTTTTCAGAAGTTTATTTTCTTTGTTAATCTCAGCCCCTAATTCAATTAAGAATTTTATATCACTGTTAATTTTTTAAAAGACTGGGAATGGAGATGAAGACATAAAGCCATCATAACTTTATTGTAGTTATGTATGGAGTAACAAAAGAATAGTTAAAAAAATGACATGCCAAGTTTGACTAAGTTACTTTGTATGTGAAACAACAGCATAAATGAAGGAATTTCTGGTATCACTAAACATCGTGCCTAATAATCTTTATCAAAGTTATTATAGTGAAGAGATTCTGGAACCTAGAGTTCATTTGCCACACATATTTAATTAATTACAAAAAGAAGGAGCTTTCTGGATATTGGCCTACCTACTACTGCTCATTGCTGTAAACTTTCCCTTCTCAATAGGCTGCACTTGAGCATATAATATGCAATAGACAATGAGCTGGAAGTCCTCGGTGGAAGATCTTTACTCATTTTTAAGTGTGTGCAGATCTTTCTTATCCCTGAAGATTATCCAAAGTCAACACTTATGTGTTTATGAGACACAGTCTGTCTGTCTGGCCTTATTTTTTCCAAAATTTTGTCTCATTTTTTTCTTCTTAACTTTTACCAATTTTGCTAGTTCAATGTGTTCTCTCAAATGTATTCCTGAGTGAAATGGTAAAAACAGGATATAGCAAGAAGCATAACAACATCCAAAGGCTATGCAAATGAACAAATGTAATTATTCAGTTTGGATTGCTTCCAGGGACATTTGCTATTGGAATTTTAATGTCAAATGACAAGAGGTTTACCTTTATTTTCCTTTGAAAAGTTCATGGACATCTGTCAATTATCTTACCTGTTTTTGGAGGTAACACCACAGTATATAGATTTACCTTCACAAATTAATTCTCTGTTCATTCTCAACATTATTTTATTGAAAATGTGCTCTCTAAAATTTAATCTGCATATAACTTCTAGTCAACAGCTGCTTCTTGCTAATCTGAGGGATTCTGAAAGAAGAGATATTGCTTTGTCAAATAATGCAGTATTTTTAATTGCCTGAGACTTTAATGATCAGTTAAATAAATATATTTCATAAATTGTAAAACAGTTCTATTGACCATTATTTTTTATAATCTAATGTCAGTTAGCACGTTTACTAGAGAAAATGAGGACTCAGTTTTTATTTATAAACCATTTTATCAGTACATGATTTCCTAGAGAAACCAAATATCTTTGGAAACAGATAATTTACTAATTCATTCAGTATTTATTTGGCCATAATGTATATTCTATTAACCTTATAATATTATTATATTAAATTAATTGACCATAAAATATGTAGTTGATATAAAACACTTAGCCACTTTGTTTTGATTACTGTTGTAAACTGCCTTATGTGTAAATACTAATAAAGATTTCTTTAAACCAACTTTTGACTGTGTTATGGAGAATAAATTTCTAGAGTACATGACTATTTTGTCTTAATCATAATCTTTTATATAATTCAGATTTTCCATTCCACAACTTCTGTTGAATAGTTTTGCCTGATTATCCCTGGTTTTCAACCTAGAGCAATGGACTTGGTCCTGCCCCGCTAAATAGATCCAAACCTGCTCTTCATGTGTTTTATTTCAGAATTCATCCTGCAGGGATCCTCATTGCTGAATCTTGAGTGCCTTCACCTACTATTTTCCCTAGACTTTGTTACTTTTATCATTACATCTACTATTGTCTCTGGTGACTTCAGAGGATTATAGGAATGAGATACAAAGAATTAGGAAAATTGTTTTGGAGTAGGCCTGCTGTCTCAAACTTTTCCCTAACTTTTTCAGGTATATTAAAAAATATAGATGAGACTAGAGCAGAGTCTTTTCCATTCCATAAAGAGAGTTATTTGCCAATGTAATGGAATATACTGTTAGACTATACCCTGCATAGATTAAATAATGCTTTTTATCAGGATTATTTGAAATTATTTCCAGTGCTTTGCAAACTATACCATGGTACATAAACATTTGCTGAATAATTTAATGAAGTTCTTTTTGCACCCATTAGCAGCAACATTACCAATACTTACACATAAATGTGCACCATCCGTGTATTGATTCAGCAGGCATTAAATAAGGGTATGTTGTATTCCAGTGGTTGTGTATAGATTATTCCATTGAATCTCTACCATGTGACCTAGAGAAACTAGGCCTCTTAGTAAGAGTCATACAACAAAGATAACTAATTTCATATCACTAATTCAGACCTCTTTAACTTTGAAACCCTATGCTCACTTCATCATTTCTTGTTTTATCAGATATCAACTAGAGAGGTATCAAAAGAATATTAAACCCCTTGAGAATGAAAATGCATAGTATATATTGAATTATCACATGGTATGTAGCATGCTTTTAGGACTTGTATATTACTTTTTCAGTATTCACAACATGTTTACAGTAAGTATTGTTCCTGTAAAAAAAGATATAAAAATCATGTCATATGCTTAGAAAAAAGTGACTCAAATATCTAAATTTTCAAAAATAAGAATGGGATAAAAGACCATTTTTTATCATAGATGGCCTTGAGTCAGGATGCATGCATAAATTGAGAGAATTCAGAATTTAGCTGTAAGAGTGCTGTGTTTAGTTACATACGATAAGAATAAATATTCAAATTGGAGGGGGTAATTGTGAGAAAGGCATTTGGGGGGAGGAATGAGGTTATTATTCCAGAATTATTTCTGCAAGAAAACTTTTTGAATGGAAATTGGT
This sequence comes from Typhlomys cinereus, assembly GCA_023101885.1. NCBI lineage: Eukaryota > Metazoa > Chordata > Mammalia > Rodentia > Platacanthomyidae > Typhlomys > Typhlomys cinereus. The sequence continues at coordinate 263,707 of JALPQD010000227.1, forward strand.
CAAGTCGGGTGACCATGACTATTTTGCATGAGGAAGCCAACCACGGAATAACAAATCTGAATGTAAGAAGTCAGGCTTAACTTTCAATTTTTGTAGAGGCATAAAGGACAGTATAAGTCTTCAGAACTCTTTATGAAAAGGCTCATACTTTAGCTCATGCTTTGACTCTACTGATTTAACTAAATGTCATCATTGTGATCACTGAAAGAAATTCAAGTGCTTCCTACTATGTAACCTTAAAGTGTAAGTAAAAAAGAGTAAGTGAAAAGATTTTGGCTAAAAATATTTAATCTTAAGTTCACATTAAAACAGAAGAGAGCATTTTCCTTTGTATATAAAAATGTACTTCAGGTAAAGGTTAGCAACTTAGAAAATATGGCAGCAATTTCTTTCAGCAATGGTTTGATGTTACATGCACAATGATTCCACTCCTGCTGACTTTGAATTTGATCACTGTAACTATTTGGGTGTTATGGAGCTGAATAAAAAAGGCCCTGCACATTTTCTAATGAGAACTTTCTTATTCCTACTACTTATGCTTGAATGGAGTGATTTCACTTATCTCTACCCATATAAAAGATATTGTTTGAACAGAATTCCTCCAAGATGTCACTTTCAGATAGAAATACTTTCTAAAGATAATAAAGATCCTCATTCTAGGATCCTAATGTTTCAATAAGAGTTTGAAATTTTCACAAAATTATATTAGCAATGGCACATTAGAACACTTCAAATATGTTTCAGGATGCTAAGGTGAGGATTGAAGAAAATAAATAGCAAAACTTACTTTTAAAAGTTACAAAGAAGAGCTGGAGTAGATCCAAATGCATGTAATAAAACAATATAATACAATAAAACATAACATAATTTGCTAGACATTATATATTATCCAGTTCAATCCTCTTGAATTGAGGAGTATTTTTTTAGCATGTGATTTTGGTGATATCAAAATCTCCAGGTGTTTTGCCCATAACATGTTCGACATTTATAGCAAACTTTGTCAACTTTACTCATTTTTAATCACAATTACTCTAGAGTTTTAATTACATAAGTCAATAATTATATAAATTAACTGCAAGGTAGTTCAAAAGATTCTTATCCACATGAGCAAGCGTATTTGAAATTCAACATGCCCAGAAGAGACATCATGATTTTTCATTGAATCTGCCATCACTTTAAACTTGATTTAATTATTTTTCGTGTGTGTGTGTGTGTGTGTGTGTGTGTGTGTGTGTGTATCAGAGGGCACTGTTTGTCCTTGTGGAGGACAAAGGGTGACTTCAAGAATCATCCTGAATTGTTTCTATATTCTTTTTATTTTGCTATGGGATTCCCAGACTCTGCTCATTAGGGCTGGAAGTGCAGGCAGCATTTCCACACTTGGCATTTTTACCTAGGACCTGAGGGCTGAACTTGGGACATTCTGCTTGTGAAGTAAAGTTTTAACCCCTGAGCCATCTCTCTAGCTCTGTCATCACTTTAGCAAGAGAAGAACTGATAAAGCCTTTGAATATCTACTGTAGTGAAGATATGGCCAAAAGGAGATAAAAGGCCACCATGACAGATTTCCATCAGCTCCACCTGGTAGCATCTAATACACATAGTAGCAAAAGAAGGTCTCCATGTAGAATAGAGTTTTGCAGAAACACAGTCGGAAAAATATGGATTTTCTACCAGTGTAAATGCATGCAATTTTGTGTGTGTGTATGTGTGTGTGTGTGCACATGCATGTGCCTTCTTAAACACTTTATATAACATAATACTGCTTTTTTTAATTTTTTTATTATTATTTATTCAACTGTGCGCATGTGCGTGTGTATGTGCGCGCGTGTGTGTGTTTGTGTGTGTGTGTGTCTGTGTCTGTGTAGAACCACGGACGAACTCGCGAACCACCAGGGACGCCTCCACCTCCTTCTGCCCCGGGATTCACAGGCTCCGCCCTACCAGGACCGGAAGCGCAGGCCGCCCACGCTTCCGCCTGGCGTCTATACGTGGGATCTGGGATCCGAACTCAGGACCTTCCGCCTGCAAGGCGGAGGCTTAACCCCTGAGCCACCTCTCCAGCCCCCATAATACTGCTTTTTGACTACAGTTTCTACTGTTCACAGTTGGTCTTGCTCTTGATTTCATTGAGCTCTCATTATCAATCTAAGATCATTTTTTTCCTGATCAAATAGAGACAATTCACTTACAGAGAATGTGTGGTAATTACTTTTCTTTTTGTTGCTGTGAGAGTACACCGAGATACAACTTAAAGTAGAAATGGAGACTTATTTTGCTTATGATTCCAGAAGGGATATAGTCTATTATTCTTACAGTTCCCCTGCATAATGCTGATACAAACACTATCATGCAGCTGAAAGGAATAAGTTTTCTCTTATGATGGTCCTGTTATAGTTCTTAGTCCAACTTGACAGGAGAGCTTACACCAATATTACAACCAAGGGAACTGGTCACACCATGTTCACATAACAGCTAAGAGAAGAAAAATCTTCATATGCCAGATCAGAATGCCTAGCCACGTACACAGAAAGATGAAAACTTTCTCCACCAGCTTTCTGTATTTTATTCTCCTGCCCCACCCTCCATGGGTTGGACCTTCCTCATCAACTAGACAATCTCCTGCAGGTTCACTCTGAGCTTAACTCAACTACTAATCATCTAGAAATGTGCCCAGAGCTTGAACCCTCAGCCATCAAGTTGACAACTGTATCTAATTGTGAGAATTCTGTTGGGAATAGCCTAGCAAAAGACAAGACTGAAGGCAGGAGCAGGAGGCTAGAAGAAGTCTCTGCAGCCATCATGAAGACACATAGAGGAAAAGCAAAAAGAATTTGAAAGAAAGTATGGATCAGCTATCAAGCTTCAAGACACACCCCCTGTGAGCTGACTTCCTTATAAAAGTTCATGGAGTCTAAAATATCCTGGATTATTTTCTTGTACAATAGTTATTACACTTCTGTATAGCTAGCAATGCTCTTATCTGTCCCTTTTATACCATGGACTCTTTGAGGCTTTGATTGTGAGTGTTTAATTCTGAATTTCTAGTATCTATTGTTCGAAGCCAATAAATTGTAGTTAGTAAATAACTGTAAAGACATAAACATTAAAACATTAACATATAGATCAATACATTTAGGTTGCTTTTTTTCTTTCTTGGAAAAAGAGCAAGAAGTTTTCATCACCCATACATTACTGCTTCCTTTTTTCAATTATTCAGCTTTTCCTTCATTGTATTTATGTATGACAACATCAAATAATTTAAAAAAAAAGAGAATATATCCTCATGGGACAATATTTTTTAACCATCAATGCTTTCTGAGCTTTCTGAAGATCTTCATATTTAAAATTATGATTTCCTGGAAAAATATATGCTGAGGCATGCATCCTCAGGAGACATTCATTCAAATGACTCAAGATGAGTTAAGTTCCCCGGGGAAAAAACCTAAGAGCTTGCATGAAGATGGCAATCTCCAGGAGGGAGTGTATTGCCTGCCTTTCCAACAGAAAATCAGAAAATGAGCTGCCTATAGCCTCATTAAAGGGCAGAAATCCAATTGTCACCTTTCTAAGAGGTATTGCAAACTTCCCTTCATTGATGCTCCATTACATCTCAGAGCTCATAAACATAGGCATGCTACTAGCTAGTGTTTGATATTGGTTGGGGACAGTATGCATTATGTAGTGATGATAATTTTTACTTTACAAAATCCTTCCAGAACCTGTAAGTTGCATGTGTTACTCATTATATTAATTTGCTAACATAATTTATTAAACATTATATAAAAATTATACTTTAAAGGCCTGTCAACTCACATGGATGTCTGAACATGTAAGCAGAGGCACTTTGTCTTGATTCTAACTCAATTAATATTTACCATATGCTTACTATGTGCTGAGAATAAGGCAAAGCACCAATAAGTTAGGATGGCTGTGCTAAAAATGTCTACATTTTTGAAAATATGGGGCAGAGGAAGGAAAGAGGTACAAGTACAAAATGAAGTAAGTTCTATGTCTAAGTGTCTAGCCTTGAGTTATATAGATCATTTAAGGATGCCTATTCTCAATTTTTATTTACTGACTCTTGTAGAAACTGCTTATTAGAAATATTCTACTATACTGAACTTTAGTTCCCCAGGATTCTCAGAGTAGGAGTATGAATAACAGCTAGTATAAATTGCAAAATATTATATCATTAAAGCCACATTATCATGTAATATATTGTGTTAATAAATAAACATCAAGGAATCTTTTCTAAATATATTACCTGAAAATGAACATTATTTGAACTCAGAAAAAATATGTGTTTTGAGGTCTCATCATAAATATTGAAAGGTTAATTGCATTTATGGAAGCTCTTCTCAGAAAAGCTCAGGGGGTTTATTAAAAGAAACAGAGTCATAAAATGATATTCATAAGAATGTTCTGATGACAAACATAGAGTAAATAATCGTGGATGCAAAGAACAAAGTGTTTAGGCAATGAATAAGTAGTAACACATCCAACAAAATCATCTTTGGTGTGAGAAAAGTTTATGCTATAAAAGTTTTTCCTGTAATAAATATAATGCCTAGAATTTTGTTTATGTTACATAATGTTGATTGTCAACTTCAACTAAAAAAAGGAAATTGAGATTAGAACAGCATAACTTCCAGATTTTTCTGAAAACATTAACTTATGGGGAAAGACACATACTCAATGTGGATAGTACATTGGTTTCAGATGGAATTAAATGGGAGTAGATAGCAGGCCCGTGTGCAGTCATTCTCTTTATTTGCTTTTTGGTTTCCATGAAATGAGCTGCTCAATACTGTATAGTGGACTAAAATCCCTGTCCATGTGATCCAATTTCCATAATTAAACTATTGTGTCTGGGTACTTTTCAGTGAGAAATGGGACAGTAGAGATGTGGCATAATCACTATTAATACCCAAATGAAGACATATAAGCAGTAGAAGAGGCCCTGAAATATTTTATGCAGAGATTATTGAGAAGCTTTGGTATTAACTCAGACCAGAAGACCAACGGCAGTGTTACAGCAACTCTGCTCATTCAGCTCCAAATGGGAATGAAGAGTCTGTAGGGAATTAGCTTAGATAGAGGCATGAAGCAGTATATGACTATTGGTAGCTGTTTTTAATCAGCTTCCCTTTTGCGAATCAAGAGGAAAATATTTTAATACATAGGTTAGCGTACACAGAAGCACATAGGGAAATGCTGTTAAATTATAAAGTCTATGCCCAGTGTGGATATCCCTTGTCATGTACATGAAAAGGCTAAGGAGATCATAATCAGTGAGATGATATTTAATCACATATCATATACAAATACTCCCTCCATGACTGTATCTCTAGTCTTAAATTAAAAAGTCATAATTGTGGTATACATAGAACACATATGTGTGCACATACAAAAGTTCACACAAGCACACACACAGAGTGATGGGCAGGAGAAATAGGGGAGAAAGAAAGATGCCAAAAATGTGTTCTAAGAAAAAAATAGTTTCGTGGGTATATATAATCTTATATAACACCCATGAAGTGAATAGCTCTGCTGACATTTTTAACAGCTGTTTTATCTGTAACAAAAGCAAAACAAACAAGGACAAGCAGAGCACAGAAGAAATTCAAACAAATTCGAATAGTTATAATACTCCAAAATAGAACCAGCATCTACATTTATAACAAATGAGTAAGTTTCATAACACCTCATGATGTAATGAGGTATCAGGTGGAGTCAATTAGTGTCTCCAGTGGAAATAGAATGTATTTGTTCTTATATATTTGAATACACTCTCCCAATGAGGGGCTTTAATCCCTTACATATTTATGGAAATTTTCACGTATTCTTTTGCTAACTTCTCTTGCTGAAATCTCCTCTATCCCTTGATTGAGGATTGAGGGAAATTTAATTAATTACGTTAGAGGAACGCAATCCATTAACTCTAAGAATTTCAAAGTAGGTTTATTCTTGTACAAGTGGAGGCAAGGTGGTACTCTCTGAATGTCCTGAACAAGGGTGATTTTTTTAGTATCTCAGGATTTTCCAAATTCAGTGAACTCAGATGTTATTATTAAAATAAGGGCTTTGTGTTATTAGGATACTTTTTCAAAAGGCATACAGATTGTATACTGAGATATAATGATGCAGTCACCAAAGAATAATGTTTTCCATCATTTAATCAGCTGATTAAAAAACTGTTAAACAATCATTTCAAAAGAGAGTAAATAAATATTTATTATTTTTACACGCAACCTTTATTTTTATTGGTAAACATTCATTCTATGAGCTAGAACCTGTGTTCAAATTTTGGAGGTGTAATCTTTCATAGCAATACACTTCAAAAAGATACAGAAGCATTAACTTCCCCCCAGCCACCCATCTAGACCCAAAGAACTGACATTCTTAACCACTTATGTTGCAAAGATTCCCTCACTAGAAGAAATCTGTTTTCTTCCCAACTAAATGATTACTTGATGAACTTCTAAAGTAATTATTCATGGAGTTCAAAGAAACTCCTGATATTCACTTCATCTCTCATATAAACCCATGACAAAAATTTGTATATCTGATTTGTCTTTACTACTTCTTATACATTTGCTGAATTAAAAGAACACAGTGAGAATTGCCAAATAAACTTGAACACAGAGATAGTATAAGCAAAGTTCATTCTTTTATGGAAAAGTTGATTTGACTATGCTTCTAGTTGACATTATAACTAAAACATGTACCATGGGCACTGATATCATTAAACTTGGTCATATTGATTATTTTGGAAACTGATAAGAAAGAGTTAATAGCAGGACTAAGATAAGTCAGTATGTGTTTTTTTAAAGGAGATAGGAATAATAGACAATAAGAATTATAACAAATCCTGAAAACAGCTAAATACCAGCTGTTGATCCTGAAAGCAGGTGAAATAAGTTCATGATTACAAATGCCCAGGATCAGTAAATTCTAGCAAATTCAATTAAATAGAGCCTTACACTTTTTCAGTCATAGCTTAGTAAATCAAACACACTCCTGAAATATTCTTTTTATTGTGTTCCATTGCATCCTGTTTTATAATCAAAAGTTGCTCATAACTGTGGAAAATAATTTAAAAAGCAAATATTTAAACACATACTTCGCAGCCAAAAGCTACTGATGGATGAGATTGCAAACTCTAGCAGCAACATGTGCATAATGTAAGAAATTATAGTGAGAAAAGGGAAAAATCCTGTTGAGTACAGGAAAAATCCTGTACTTTATGTAAAAGCTCTGGAAATTCTTCATGTAGGCTCATTTAGGAAAAGACTGATTATTTCAGATGGATTCTATGGAAAACCACAGCTCTGTAATCGCTTGTCTTGATGTTCAACACTCAGAAAGGACTGAAAAGTGTTCTGGGTCAAAGGGAAAGTTCTGGCTCCCATGGAGAAAATGATTGGGTTCCTTAAAACTTCCTGTCCTGGAAACTCACGGGGGAAGCTGCTGCTGAGACAGACCGAACCTTAACAATTTCATCTTGAGCGCCTCTAAGGTATTTGAGGAAAATTCTTGGGGAAAAGCTAATCTTTCAGACTTTATTATTAATGTACTCTGTGGAAATACCCTAAGTGGAAAGAAATACTCACAGGAAGAGTTTTAAAACGTAAAAGTCATAATTAATATGCATAGCATTACCTGTCTAAATAAGCTTTAAATCTAGATGCCTAAAAATGAGCCAGTTCTGATAAATGAATTGTGTAATTGATGTCCGTAGAAAAACAGACACCAGTAAGTCAATTGCTCTTTAATTTTTCATTGCCATGAATCCAAAAACTTTTGAAGACAGTGATTTAAGTGAACATAGAAAAGTGAAATCATTTCATTTGCTTCTTTATTTAAGGTAAGCAATTCTTCTTAAAGTGACCTTTTTTTCCACCTAAGGGTTTTGTATCAAATGAAGTCTGGTTGGAGACCAACAGATGCAGTAGGTGCAGTTGACTTTCCATGCACAGAATGACAAATGTTTTAAGTGGAGAATTTTATTTGACTTTTAATTAAAAGAAATATTCCCTTTGTGTCTGCCTCATTCTGTTCGGAAACTGCCTAAATTCCATTTATTCTGTCAGTAGAGTATATCTTTTTCATGCACATTTAGCCTAAGTCCCACTTTTTTACTATGCTTTCTTTTACTATTTTATTTCCACTTTTTTGTTATTATTGCTTTCTTTCTTTGCCTAAAATGGAAAACAAAGTATTGAGAGTAAAGGGAGAAAAAATGTAATTAAAAAATCCATCTGAAAAGTGAGAAGATTGCTCTGGAGTTTATGCAAAAGAGATAAAATTTTAGACAGAACAGTATGTCTCAGGATTTCTAAATTATGTGCCCTTTAAACATATATAAAAAGCATAAGCTTTTCTTTAGTGTGATTGAAAATTTTAGGATACATTTCATGTGGATTAACTAAAACAAACCATTACACAACTAGTTTGTATGTTATGTAAGTTTTTATTTCCAGCTATGCAAGTCCTTTCTTAAAACTTTTCCTTGATTTAATATATCATTGAAAACATCGTGATTCCTTCCTCCAGGAAAAACAACTGAACAACAAAAATCCTTTTTTACCTTCAGTTCCTTCGACTACAGCAGAGAATCTCCCTGTGAAAATTTGATGCAAATATTTGAGTAGAGGTTATTGTACTTTATGACATTGGCTACATGATATTTTATATAATTGGGGCACAACAAAGCCACATTTATTTAATACTTTATTTATTTATTGTATTTGTGTCTCTGTGCGCATGCACATGCAGTTGTGTATCAGAAGGCACTGTATAACTGTATGTCCTTGTGGAGGACCAGTGGTGACTTCAGGCATCATCTGGATTGCATCCTTCTTGCTTTGCTCTAGGATTTCCCAGATTCTGGCCACTGGGGCCCGAAGTGCAGGCAGCTGCTGTTTCTGCCTGGTGTTTTTACATGGGACCTGGGATCTGAACTCAGGACCTTCTGCTTGTGAGACAGAGTCTTAACCCCTGAGCTATCTCTCCAGCACCCAAATCACGTTTGTAACCAATGTGTCAGTTTTATGACTGCAAGCCCTTGTGAAATCCATAGAGACAATAACAAAGAAAACATTTATAGAACACCCTATTTACTAGGTACTCACTGTGACTCCTCTGTTCTTCTGTGGTGTAAAGGCAAATGGGAGCAGATGTGAGATGAACTAAGAAAACATCCAAAACAATTATCACAGAGGTTTTGTTATCCATTACTCCCTCTTCCTACTCTCTTATTTTTGAGGTCTATTTTGCACCACAGAAAAAAAAAAACTCATAAAATTAGCTTGTTTAAGATGCAAAACCAAAAGCCTTAGACAGACTTTGGATGCGATACAAGTAAAGATTTCAACTTCTGGGACCAGGCATATGGCACTCACACTCTCCAGGATATCATTTGTTGATTGTTGGACAAACGCATATTACATCTATGGAAATATGGGGGACTCGACATAGGAAGGATGGGGGAGGGCATTGGTTCAAAAATATCAAGTAGAAGAATAAATCTTCATGGTTTCACTTAGTCATTCTCCTTTGAGATTCCTCTGTATCTTTCCACAAGGTGATAACTCACTTCTTTTTAGCAGTGTCTATTATTGGATTGTGTAGATAGTTTATCCATTCTCCTTCAGATGGTCATTGTCTAAGTTAACATTTGGACTGTTATGATAAAATGCCATAACCTAGTGGCACATGAACAGCAGAAACCTTTATCACAGCTCTGTGGATTAAATCCAACAACAAAGCTAATTAAATGTGTGGAGCCTGCCAATGTTCTCGTCCTAACACAGGATCTGTTTTGCTTTATTGAATTCAATGGATTTATTTAAGCTCATGTATTGTAAGGGTGCAAAGGGATTTTTCAGGTTTTTAACTCTCTCTCTCTCATCTGAGGATCCCTCGCTCAAATCACCCAAATAAATTTTCAATCTGAGCAAATCTGCTTGCTCTTCCACCGTAACTTCCTGATCATTCCCAGATTTTTTATATCCTCACATAATGGATAGGCTCAAACCAGTTCTCTTAGTACATGCTATACAATTTTACTGATCTCACTTATGAGGGCTCTAATCTCATGGTATACTTTTCTCACATGTGATTAGGCTTCAATTCACATTTTTGAGGACTGTTGAATTCAGACCAGTGTACACTTTTTGATTGTTTCCAAGTTTAAGCTATATAAATAAACTGCTACAAATTCAACATCAAGGTATGTGTGTGGGCATACATTCTCCAGTTCTTAGTGTAATTTCCAGAAGCATGACCACTGGTCATGTTGCCAAAGGATTTCGAGTACTGTAAGTGAATCTTATGATGTCTGAAAAACATGGGCATACCAACAATGATGTATGACCACTGTGTTGCTCAACTACTCACCTGCACAGGTGTATGCACATTCCGTACACTTTAGCCATTTAGTAGGTGTCGAGTGACATGTGTTATTGTAGGACTTAGTTTGGGGTGATGTGAACAATGTCAGGACTCTAACAACTGACTAAAGAAATGTCATGGGAATACAACTTGATGAACCAATGAATTGTTCATTGGTTTATAACCAATGTGTCAGTTATAAACCAATGAACAGTTGCTTAAAGAGTATGTGTGACAACTTGTACAAGCTTCATCTTCTGGAAAAGTCCCTGTATAACTAGTAAGGATCTCTACCAAAGAGAGTGTCCTTACTCCAATGACTGATAATGCTTTTATAATTTTTCATTGTAGCCAGTAAACAATATTTCCCTGGTACATCATTCTAGTTCCAAATTCTACAGCATTAAGCTCATAAATATGTGTTGCTTTAATTACAACTGTTTGCAACAGCTTTTATAGCAGCAGCAATTCAAAATAGAAAATTTCAATGGAAATGTCTCCTTCTTATACATGTAGTAAAATCTGCTTGGATTTATCTTCGCCATACATAGGACAAGGCTGTCAGTATGTTCACTTGACCAGAGAACAAGCATAATGGAAAAGAAAAAAGGTGAAAAAAATCTGTGACTTAGTAATGCAATGGTTTAATTTGAGATGAAGCATAAACATACTCCACTTTTTAATGATATAATTGCAAGTTGCTTTGAAACCAAATATTACTGCATTTTGTCTTACAAGCTGTGGATACATTCCTCATAGGCTAAATTATTTGAAAGAGGGTATACATTCCCATTAGGATAGAATGACTCATTATCTCTGTTCTCTCTATTTCTTTCTCTAACTTAAACATCTATTTTTTCAGGTAAGTTTCCACTAACTTTCTCTTCATTATTCATTTTACATCTTAATAATTTAGCAAGAACACTGTTTTACAGAGCTTCACTGCAGGTTGCTGGCATGTATAACTTTCAGTCACACAAACTAATAACCCTCAAATAAATAATTAAATCTACCTAGGGCTTGGAATGCTGTTTTTCTAAGAAGAAAGAAAGGAGGATTTTTATCATAGGAAAATGCTGAGTTTTTCAATGGCCCTGACATGGCTTAGGAAGACTCTCTAATGAATTCTAGATTTAAGTGTTTACATTCTTCAGTATGGCTAAGCAATTTATGATGCCCTACTGAAAAGAAAAACAGAAGAAACAATGGTAGAGACCAAGATGAAATATAAAATGCTACCTAACATTGGGACCTTGAGAATTCATTTTGTAAGCACAAGCACAGAACAATCCCAGGACTGAAAACATCGTCTACATGTGCTCTGGATCTCCCTTGGCTAGCCCATGGTGGATATTCTGAATCAATCAGAGTAAAACTTCTTTCAGAATCTATCACAGTTCAATTTTCCATGAAAATGGAGTTCTGACTTACAATTTTCATTCCAACCAACTGGACAGGTATTGTCCATTATGTCTACCAGCGATATTGCTGATTTTCTTTAATAGTTTTTCTGTACCTTTAAATCTAGGACTAACCATGACTTTAGGGAATGAGAAACTGTGTATATGTTTTTTTTTTCATCGAAACTGTTTTCTGGCTTCCTTGGTAGTTTTATGTGGTACATTTCCAGCCTTTAGACCTGAAGATTAAAGATGTTGCCTTGAATCTTTAGGCAAGGCTGAGAATTTAAGATCACTGGTGATTTTGACTTGCAGTATTTGAATAGTGTTATTGAAACCAATTGTGTAAACAGCTCTTACTTTGAATACATCATTGGTAGGAACCCATGACTAATAACTGGGTTTTACCCAGCTCCACATGCCTTCTTCATTAGACAACCTTTACTGACATTAAAAGATCTACTCACTTAAGATTGTTAACTGTCATCTGTATAGGAACACAGAGAAGCAATACTCATCTATCAATCCTTTACTGTACACTGATTTCCTAGCAAAACTAAGGTTAGATTTATTTTCAAGATTTTAATTCTGTTCAAATCCCTAGCTTCAGACATGGTATTCTAGGCTGCCCTGAATTATCATTTTGTGGCCCAGAGGGTCTTTCCATTAATATATATTTTCATCATCCCTATGATCCAGAGATATTTCAGAGCTATTGGAGGAAATAGACAAGAGTGACATGAAAGGAAACTAAAAGTACAACTTTTAGTACTACTGAAAGTCAGTCACTCTGTGCTGCGGACTTTGTGACCTCTTTCACAGCTTATCACAGTTTTCTCCAATATCCCATATTTGCTTTGATAAATTAGAGTAAGTTGAGATCATGCCACTGAAGAGTACACACTTATTATCATGTTGAATCTTCAATATTCAAAGCATGAAGTTCAATTCTATACAGTAGCACTTGATTATTTTAATTAAAATTATATGTGGAAGGTACATTCATGGTCCTTAAATATTTTTGCATAAAATAAATTTATTCATGGGTCAAGTGGAATTTTGTGAATTGAAAGCCATGCTATGCATTTATTAACAAGAGGAAATAGATGCTTTAACTCTAAATCACACATAACATTAATGCTTTATGTTGATAGTGGCCAAAGCACAATTATTCATGAAAGCTCTGGTCACATGGCTTGTAGTTCTAGAATGCTGCCCAACTGCATCTGTTGTGACATAAGTATAAATAAGGATTCATGAAAACTAAAGTTCATTTAGGTATCCTAAGTCTGAAATTGCTTATGGATTTTTGTCTTTTCTTACTGCTTGCTTGTGTTTTAGGACACAGTTTACAATGTACCCCAGATTGCTGATGAAATTGCTATGTAGCCTAGGCTAGCTTCAGTCTTTCCACCTTCCTCCTTAGTCTCCTGAGTACTGGGATCACAGTAATACACCATCTGTGTTTGGCAAGTTTTGTCATATTTAAAGAAACACTCCATATGTGTGTGTGTGTATATATATATTTACTGTAATAAAGTCTATATACATTTTTTGCTTTGTACATTTTCATGTGTGAAGTGTACTAATTTCTGTTATTAAGATGTAATGAAATTACAGTATTCTCTCAATATTATAGCCCATATTTTAGTTGCTATTACATGAAGTACCTCATTCATTGCAACTCTTCAGTCTGTCAATCATTTTGTAGATAGTAAGCATATGAATAACCAGAACCTAATCATATCATTAATTTCAAAACCTTTCAGTTATTATTAAAGGTATATTTATTTATTATTCACCAAAATATGAAGCTGCATTGCTTCCTTTTGTCTATTTATGGACCCACATGACATGCTAATAAATTAGGGAACTCGGGAAATGTCATTGATCCTCCAAAATGAAAACATAACAAAGCAATTAAAAGTAATACTGCAAGTGAAATGCAAATGGACTTAGAGAGGAAGCACTGCAGATGGAACTGTTGGTAGTACCACTGTTCACTCATCAACACATAGAAGAAACGATGTATGTGTGAAAAGGGGGACATGGACATCTCAGAGGGAGTAACACTAGAAAAATGCTCCGAAGCCAAAAGAACTCACAGATGCCTCAAAGTACTGAATGCATAGAAGACAAAACGCCAGAAATTGGTCCTAATTTTGAAAGCTACAGAGCAGAGTAAGTTACAAGAAAATTTCATATTCTATGTCATAAGATATCTAAGATGGCAAATTCTATTCAAATTGTATTTCTCACTGATAAACCATAGTTTATGATTTTTATTACTTGTTTTGGTTAGTTATGCAAGCTCAATAGGTAACTTCCTTATTCTCTTTTCCCCTTCTCTTCCCCGTTTTCTCCCATTCCACTCTCCCCCTTTCCACTTTCCTCACCTCCTTCTCAACCCTTTTCCTTCCCTCTCCCTCTCTTGGTGCTCCCTACTTTCTCCCTTCCATATCTAGACCATCTTTTTATGTGGGCACTGAATTTCCCTCTGACTTGTCTACACTAATGAGTTCAACCCTCAGTGGCATAGCTTTGGGCCTCTTCTTGGGCTGCCCCCTAGTTTGGGAACTTTATTACATAGACTGTTTAGCCCCTTGTCTCTAAGAATCCTACTGGCTAAAGCTTTCTCCCCTGTGATTTGTGTTAGACTTTAGGGGATTTTTGACATGTCAGCCATTGTGCAGATCAGGCATGGTCCAGTCACATTGTGGGTATATCCTGGTTACAGCAGCCCTGACTTGTATGGAGTAGATTACATATTGTTAGTCCTCCCCATCTTTAGGCTCTTAAAATCATGCCATCCCCTCTTCTGCAAGGTGCCCTGAGCTTTAGGATAGGTATCTCAGACACGGAAATTTGGATGTCATATGTACTCACTAATAAGTGGATCCTAGTTCCAAAGCCACTTAATGACATATTCAAAGGTAAATCTCTGTAATACCCATTATAATCAAAAAGGATTATAAATAGGTTGGAAGGGGAAAGAAGACCTCAAAAGAAAGAGACAAAAGAACTCACTTCAATAGAGAAATTAGGCCATAGTCATGGATTGCATGCATGTAAGTAGCAAGACATCTGATGCAACGCAATGTCATGTCCCTTCCTGTTCATTTGGGACTGAACAGATTTGATCTTCCTAGCCAAGGAAAGTATAGGGACTGGAAGTTAGATGTAACCAACAGGCTGATGGGCAGCTGAACCCTCCCACTGCTGTGTCCTACTCCTATTTTTCCATCTAACTTTGAGCCTCTTCTTATATTAAGATCTTGATTTAAACAGTCTTTTTTTCTATGGCTAGGAGATGACCTCAACAACCAATCAGGATGCAGCCAAGGGAAGTGCAGGAACAGCAAAATCGAAAACAACAAGAAGCCATAATTCAGAATAGCAAAGACCCTACAATATTCACCCGGAACCAGAACAGCCAAATGTCTCCCCATTCCAATTTTCTTTTAAATAGTACACTTAGGCTGGAAAGCTGTCCAGGGTTTAAAGCCTCAGTCTAGGAAACAGAACCTGAGCTGAGTTCCTACATCCCATGTAGAAACACTGAGTGGAAATGAAAACAGTCTGACCACCTAGCCCTGGAAGGAGGAGCTTGGAAAACAAGAAAAATAAACAGTTCACTTAAGTGTGTGATACATCTAAAATGACACTGTTCTCCATTATTTCAATTCTGTATATAAACTATAATAGCACATCTGTAATTTCTCAAAGTATCTCATAACTTTAGATAGTTGTAGCTTTTCTAGTAAGCTTTACAGTCTTAAACTACCATGTTAAAACATCACTGTTGGATAAGGGTTGAAGTCCCAGCTATAAGCCCACACAACTACAGGCATTTGATCTTTGACAAAGGGGTCCAAAAAATCCAATGGAAAAAGTACAACATCTTCAACAAATGGTGCTGGCAAGAACTCGATACCCACATGCAGAAGATTAAAACTGGAACCCTACTTTGTCGTCATGTACAAGAATTACTTTTAAATGGATGAAGGACCTCAATATAAGGCCAGAGACTATAAACACCTTATTTGAAAGCGTAGGGAACTCCCTGGATCTGATTGGACTAAGCCAACAGTTCCTAAAGGGAAATCCAATAGCACACTCAATACAACCAGCACTCACAGATGGGATCTTATAAAATTAAAGAGCTTCTGTTCAGATAAAGAGATTGTAACTCGAGCATTAAGGCAACCCACAGAATGTGAGAAAATCTTCACTAACCACATATCTGATAGAGTGCTATTATCCAGAGTGCACAAAGAACTTAAAAAACCAAACATCAGGAAAACAAATGGCTCAATTAAAAAATGGGTCTTGAAACTTAAAAGAAACTCTACCAGGGACAAAATTGAAATGTCTAACAAATATCTTAAAAAATGCTCTGCATCCTTAGCCTACAGGGAAATGCAAATCAAAACTTCCCTGAGATATCATCTCACCCCAGTCAGGATGTCAAAAATCCACAATACGAACAACACCAAATGCTGGAGAGGATGTGGTGAGAAGGGAACTCTCCTATATTGCTGGTGAGAATGCAGGCTTATACAACCACTCTGGTGAGCTGTCTGGCAATTCTTAAAGAAGTTAAAGATTGAAATGCCATATGAATCTGCTATTCCACTTCTGGGAATAATCCCCCATACATCAAAAATTCACCTCGATGGAACAAGCACGACCATGTTCATAGCAGCACTGTTTACAATAGCAAAGTCATGGAATCAACCCAGATGTCCAACAGTTGACGAGTGGATAAGGAAAATGTGGTACATTTATATAATAGAATACTACTCAGCCATCAAAAATGATGAATTAATGGAATTTGCTGGGAAATGGATGGGATTAAAAACAATTATATTGAGTGAAGTATCCCAGACACAGAAAATTAAGTGCCATATGTACTCCCTAATAGGTGGATCCTAGTACCAAACCCACTTAGAGACACTCAAAGATAAATTTCTGTAATACCTACAGTAATTGCAAAGATTATAAACAGGAGGGAAGGGGAAGTAGGGCACTGCCAGAAACAAGGAGAGAGGGGATCATGCTACAGCAGAGAATACAGGCCACTATCAAGTACTGCAAGTAAGTAATGAGACATCTGGTTAAGTTCACAGACTTTCCTTCCTGGTCACTTGCAACTGATGGGATTTGATCTCAATAGAAAAGGAGGGCATAGAGTCTGGCAGAGAGAAGATAACCATCCTGCAAATGAGAGACTGCAAATTCCCCCTCACTGTAGTCTCCTACTCTTATTCCATCTACCTTTGAATCTACTCTTATAATAAGATTCTATTTTAACAGCCTTTTATGTCTGGCTAGGAGGTCACATCCACTACCCATCAGGATGGAGCCAAGGACAGTGCAGGAACAGCAAAACTAGAAGAAGAAGAAAAAAAGAATAATCATAATTCAGAACATCAGAGACCCTACATTAATCACCAGGAATCAGGCCAGCCTAATCTCTCCCCATCCCAAAGCTCAGGCAAATTTGAGGAAGCGGGTGAAGTAAGATTATAATAGCCTAAAGATGGGGAGGAACAACGACATACAAGATACTCCACACACGTTAGGGCTGAAGTAATCATAATAGGTCTTTGCATGACCTGTGCAATGACTAACATGTCACTGACCCCCCAAAGTCTAGCATGGATCACAGGCTCTAAGATCCTTAGAGGCAAGGGATTAACAGCCACAATAGTGTTCCTATACTAAAGGGGAACACAAGAAAGAGCTCTAAGCAATGCTACTGAGTGCTTATACCTCATCAGAGAGGAGGACCCAGAAGGAAGTTTGACATGCACACTAAAGGATGCTCCAAGAATGGGGGGGGCACTGGGAGAAAAGGAGGGGGGGAAGTAAAGGGAAAAAGGAGGAGGGAGTAAGGGGATCCAGGAGGGGGTGGAGGGAGGGAGGGAGGGGAATGGGGAAACTATCAAGTTTGTATGAGTGGAAAAAATAAATTAAAAAATTAATTAATTAAAAAAACTTTATAATTGTGTGGATTTGAAGAGAGAAAACATGTCTGCAGCTTTGCATCTCTTTGTGTCTCTCTTGGCCTCTCTATAAGGATATTTCCTCTCTCTCTCTCTCTCTTGCAAGCATGCTCACATACAATTGCAATATTCATTGTCTTATATTCTACTCTAACTTCATGGTTCATAAATTGAGTTTGTTTCATCCATGTAAAACCCTTAAAATCATGTGTCAATTTTGAATTTCTATTTAAGGGAAAATTGATTTGGCTTTAGAAATGCAGAGTCAGTAAGAAAGGAATTGTTAACATGTTGGGCTGAATGAAATTCTGGAAAGGTCTGTAATCACACCCATGAATGAATTAATATTATCTCTTAATCTTTTGTGTGGCTTCTCCCATTTTCCCTCCCTGTACTGCATATTTAAAAATGAAACAAAGACTATCTTTACTTTGTAAATTGCATTATGTTATCTGCCATTGCTTTTTAAAAGAAAACTAATTTATGATGTAGTCTGCATAATTACCTATGTTCATCCAAGGGAGTAATCAATACAATTTCCTTTAAAACTGAGAGCAATATTCAGCAACTCCTACAGTTCTATGATTTGCAATTTTATCTCTGAATTCAAGTAACTTGTAACTAGACACAATGTGTAGAATAACAAATGACTTGCAAGAAAAGATCATCATTTGTTAGAATAATTCTGTTGCTCATCACTTTCAGGTGAAACAGCCATTGAAATTCTTTCTCTACTTTTTTCAGAATCTTATCTCATTTGTTCTCAGAGAGTACTGATGAAGAGCAATTACGTTTTGTGTAAGTCCCTCTGTTACTAACACAGCTCCCATAATGCCATTCAAGTTATTTCTATCTGGAATAGAAATAGTAAATAGTGGACTGTAGTTGACAACTCTCACCCCTATATGGTACAGGGTAGCTTTCTTTTCGGTTCATTCTAAGTCTGTTTTAGTGGAGTATGGGGGATATTGCTTCTGACTTTGCCATTAATCTTAGAGTAAGATTATTGACCAATTCTCAGTGACTTCTAATGAAACAATCATTTGGTGTATTTCACTGATTAAGTGAAGCATATTGTGGTTATGTGTTTAATTAGGTTCTTCTATCTGCATGTGTACATATAAATCAACATATTCCCATACATTTACATGAATATATTCAATGTTTGTACTTATGATTTTTACTTAGCATTTTCCAGATGTCACCACCTCAGATGAACATTTTCTTGATTTTACAGATGTGTAGTGCTTTATGTCAATGGACTGTAGCTTACTCAATAAATCTATTATGAACGTTTAGAAAATTACTGATCATTTGCAAATGTGAATAGAACTTTAATAAAATATTCATTTTTGATACCATTACATTTGCCATGGCAAATTACAGATTCAAATAAGCTTCTCATTTGCAAGTAAAAACAATGAGATTGTTAATATGCAAAAATTAGAACAAAGCAGCAGTAGATTTGTATTGGTAGTTTTTGTCTCATTATTAAATATCCAGTAAAAGGAAGGAAAATGGAAGTAGAACAAAGCTTTGTGGATTTTGTTAGTGGAAAATAGAAGTCATTCAGCTGATTTTTTTATCCCTTCTCACATACTTTATGTAATTTGGAGAACATTCTTCTAGTGAATCCAAGAAGAGTTCATTACCTAAGCTTCTATGTGTCACCAAAAACATCTGTCATCATTTGTGTGATTTGATATTTGTGTAGGTGACAGTCTTACTGTGCATTTTCCTTACAGCTGTACCTCTGAAACTGTCTGAATATGTGCTGTCCTCCTGAACTCATGTAGGAGGTTAATCCCCAAAGTCATATGTAGAAAGATAGAAGCTTAACTTGACCAAAGTGATTAATGTTGGGACTGCAGAAAAAAATATCTAGGATTACATAAGGTTATTAGGGTGGTGTGTCTATGATTGTACCCTGGTAGGTGTATGAGGGGTGGGAGAGGTCACATATGCACTTTATCCTTTGTCATGTGGTGATGCCATAGAATTCTGGCAGGAACACTCCATTACAAGTTAATGCTCTTTGACTTTACTTCTAGAACCATGAGACAAAAGATGTCTCTCTTCATAAATCCACCTGTTTCTGGAACTTCATTAAGGCTATAAAACCTCTATGCTGGTACACAGAAAACTGCATTTTAAACAAGTCTTGGTTGGGACTTTGAGAATGGTGGAACTAAGATCCATATTTTGCCATGTGTATTATTACATAGTGAGCTCAGTGAGAACTCAAACCCTGCTGGAACTTTTTGCCCAATGCACATTTAAAAGGTAATGGCATAATAAGTACTCAGCTCAGTACACAATTAGGAAATTATAAACTCAATTGTTGATGAATATTTTTAAACAAGAACAAAATAAAATTTTCTTTCGTAGAAGCATCTTCTCCTATAAGATTTCAAGATACTCCCCCTTCCCCTCCACTCCGCCGCCCGGGACGCACGCATGGTCCAGTCAGGCCTCACCACGCCCTGACCCAGGTAAGCTCGGTCCCCGCCCACCCCCAAAGCCCCAGGCCGCCCAAGTGAACCTAGCTCCTCCCATCATCCAGCTGGAGCCCCACGCAGGACCTGGGAGGAGGAGAGGGCACCCCCTCTGTGCCCGGGCCCCGCCCTCAGGTCTCCCAGGTTTAAATAGCGCCCCTCCGACGCCCCATCCTCCCATCCCCTCCACTCCACATGGTGGGACAGGCCTCACCATGCCCCAATCTAGGTAAGATTGGTCCCCCCCACCCCCCAGAGCCCAGGCCAAATAATTCACTTTAGTGAAAAACACACAGAAATTAAAAGAAGATCTTAAGAGTTAAAACGACAATGCCAAAGTCAAAGTGTAAATCCATGAGAAACAACACTCAAGTAAACAAATCTCCCACTGAAGGAATTAATCTCATAATGTTAGACTCCAACCAGAACAAACCCATGGAAAATGGCCAAGAAAGCCTGACCCAGGATAACGACCTTCAAAATATGATCATTACCATGTTCAATACTATGAAAGAGGAAATCAGGGAGGAATTAAATAATCGAATCAATCGCTTTGAGGGGAACACAACAGACACATGGAGGAGTTGAGAAAAACAGTGCAAGAATCAAAAACTGGCATAGAGCAGTTAAAGCAGACTCAAGCAGAGTTTAAAACTGAGCTAAAACACAAGTTATCTTCAACCCAGAACTCCACAGAGAGTCTTATCAGCAGAACTAACCAAGCAGAAAACAAAATTTCAGATCTTGAAGATAAAGTGGGAGTATTAACAGGCTCAATGGAAGAGATTGTTAAAGCCAAAAAGATGCTTGAGAGAAATACCCAGAAGATATGGGACACCCTGAAGACCCCAACATGCGTATTCATGGAATACCAGAGCAAGAATCTCAAAATACCACCCCTGAGGAAATTTTTCAAACGATCATCAAGGAAAACTTTCCTCATCTAAAAAAAGAAAGGCCCATCCATATACAAGAAGCATTCCGCACCCCAAACAGATACGACCAAAACAGAAGCTCACCACGGCAAATAATAGTCAAAACACTCCATATTCAAGATAACGAACTTATGCTGAGAGCTTCAAGGGAGAAAAAACAAGTCACTTTTAAAGGTAAACCTATTAAAATAACAAATGACTTCTCAATGGAAACACTAAAAGCAAGAAGAGCTTGGAGAGACATACTTAAAGTACTGAATGAGCAAAAATGTCAACCTAGGCTGATTTACCCTGCAAAACTATCAGTCATGATCGAGGGAGAAAGAAAAATCTTCCAGCACAAAGACAACTAGAAGGGATACATGTCCACCAAACCAGGCCTTCAAAAAATGCTAGAAATGATACTCAAGCATGAAGAAAAAAACAGGCATATCCAGGAGAAAGAAGGCAAGAATAACACCATTAAAAGTGAAGCAATATACTTATAAAAACTACTAAACATAATAAATGTCTGGAATCAAAAATAGTTTCACCATTATAACACTAAATGTTAATGGAATTAACTCACTGATCAAGAAACACAGATTACAAATTTGGATTAAAAATCACAATCCATCAATCTGCTGCCTGGAGGAAACCCATCTCACCACAAAAGATAGGCATGCCCTAAAAATGAAAGGCTGGTCAATAATTCTACAAACTAATGGAAGCAGAAAACAGACAGGGGTAGCCATTATGATATAAGACAAAGTGGACTTCAAACCAAAGAAAATTATAAGAGACACGGATGGATACTACATTTTAGTCACAGGTACAATTCACCAGGAAGACTTCACAATACTGAAAATATATGCACCCAATACGGGCCCCTCCACATTCATTAAGAAAACCCTACAGTGTCTAAAGCAAGAAATCAACCCCCAAACGATAATTCTTGGGGATTTCAACACCGCACTCTCAACATGGGATAGATCAACAGGTCAAAAGCTTAACAGAGACACTTTGGACCTTAATCAAACCCTTAAAGAAATGGACCTTACAGATCTCTATCGAACTTTTCACCCACGCACCAAAGAATACACATTTTTCCCAGCAGCACACGGAACTTTCCCCAAAATAGATCACTTACTGGGCCATGAAACAAATCTACACATATACAAAAAAGTTGAAATTCTAACCTGTGCCCTGTGAGACCATCATGGCCTAAAGCTGGACATCCACAACACAACAAACAAGAGAAAATACACTAACTCCTGGAAACTTAACAATATGATGTTGAATGAGAACTGGATTCAGGAAGAAATTAAAAAGGAAATTCAAGATTTCCTGAAAGTGAATGATAATGAAAATACAACTTACCAAAATCTCTGGGACACAATGAAAGCTTCTCTAAGAGGTAAGTTCATAGCAATTAATGCCTACATCAAAAAAATGGAAACATCAGAAATAAACAACTTAACAATGCAGCTTAAAGCTTTAGAGAAACTAGAGCAATCTGATCCCAAAAGTAGTAGAAGAGAGGAGATTAGCAAAATAAGGGGAGAAATATCTGAAATCGAGATTAAGAAAATGATAGAAAAAATCAACCAGTCAAAAAGCTGGTTCTTTGAAAAAATCAATAAGATTGATACACCCCTAGCTAAATTAACCAAAAGCAAGAGAGAAAAACCCAAATTAACAAAATAGAAATGAACATGGAGTTATCACTACTGATACCCAAGAAATCCAGAGAATTATAACATCATATTCAAAAACTTATACTCTGTGAAGTTTGACAACACAAAAGAGATGGATGAATTTCTAAGTAAACACAACTTACCTAAATTGAATCAGGAAGTTGTGAATTATTTAAATAGTCCTATAACATATAAGGAAATTGAGAAGAAATCTCGAATCTTCCCACCAAAAAATGTCCTGGACCAGATGGATTCAGCACAGAGTTCTACCAGACATTTAAGGAGTTAATAACACCAATACTCCTTAAACTGTTCCATCAAATAGCAAAGGAATGAACACTACCAAATTCCTTCATGAAGCTAATATCGTTTTAATCCCAAAACCTAATAAAGATTCACTTAAAAAGAAAACTATAGGCCGATCTCTCTGATGAACACAGACGCAAAGATTCTCAACAAAGTCTTAGCAAATCGGATTCAAAAACATATTAAAAGATCATTCACGGGGACCAAGTAGGCTTCATCCCCGGCACACACAAGGTTATTTAGCTTAGGGCGTATGAATAACAGCCGTATAAATTGCAACATATTATATCATAATAAGCACATTATCAGTGTAATATATTGTGTAATATACTAAAATTCAAGGAATCTTTTTCTAAACTCTATTTCCCTGAAAAATGAACATATTTGAACTCAGAAAAAAAATGTGTTTTGAGGTTCTCATCATAAATATCTGATGCAAGTGTTAATTGCATTTAGGAAGCTCTTCTCCAGGAAACGCTCAGGGGGTTGGTTTATTCAAAAGAAACAGAGTCATAAAATGATATTATAAGAATGTTCTGATGACAACAAAACATAGAGGTAAATAATCGTGGATGCAAAAAAGAACAATAGGTTTAGCCAATGAATAATACGTAGTAAACCATCCAACAAAATCATCTTTGGTTGTGAGAGTGAGGAAAAGTTTATGCTATAAAAGTTTTCCTGTAATAAAATATTCATGCCTTAGGAATTTGTTTAGTTACATAATGTGATTGTCAACTTCAATAAAAAAAAGGAAATTGAGATGTTCGTAATCAGCATAACTCCAGATTTTTTCTGAAAACATTAACTTATGGGACGACACATACCTCAACTGGGATAGAGTACATGGTTTCAGACGGAAATTAAAGTGGGAGAGAAAGTGAGTAGATAGACGGCCATTTGTGCATGTCATGTTCGCTTGATGGCTTTTTGGTTGCCATGCAAATTGAGCCACTGCTGCAATAGGTATAGTGGAACTTAAATCCTGGCCATGGTGAATCCCAATTTCCATAATTAAACTTTGTGTTATGGGGATCTTTCAGTGAGAAATGGGAAGTAGACGATGTGGCATTAATCAATCCTCTTTTAATCCCCAAATGAGGACATTAAAGCCCAGCTAGAGAATGTAGTAGAGAAGAGGCTCCTGATGAAATCTTTGATGCAGAGATTATTGAGAAGCTTGAGCTTCTGGTATTAACTCATGACAGCAAGCCCAACGGGCAGTGGGTGATGAGTACAGCAACTCTGCTCATTCAGTTTCCCCCCAAATGTGGAATGAAGCGTCTGTCTGAGCGGATTAAGGCTAGATAGAGGCCTGTACAGCAGTATAATGACTTTGTATTGGTAAGCGTTTTATTACATCTAGCTTCCTTTTGCGACTCAAGAGGAAAATTATTTTAATACATAGGTTAGCGTACACAGAAGCACATCGGGAACTGCTGTTGTTATTAAATTAATAAAGTCTATGCACAGTGTGGATTATCCTTGTCAGTACATGATGTACGGCTTACTACGGCGACATAATCAGTTGTGAGGATGATATTTCATAATATCATATACAAATCCTCCCTCCATGACTGTATCTCTAGTCTTAAATTACTAAACGTCAATGTGATACCTTGTGGACAATACAACCTTATACATAGAACACATCTGTGTGCACATACCAAAAGTCACACAAGCACCACACACAGAAGTGATGGGCAGGCGAACGAAATAGGGGGAGAAGAGAAAGACAGATGCCAAAATGTTGTTCTAAGAAAAAAAAATAGGTTTCGTGGCGTATATATCATCCTTATTATCTCAGTCACCCATGAAGGTGAATAGCTGTTGCTGACATTTTAACAGCTGTTTTATCGTGTAACAAAAGCCAAAACAAACAAGGACAAGCAGACGCAAGAAGAAATTTCAACAAACTTCGAATACTAGGTTAATAGTTATAATATCCAACTAGAACCAGCACTCTACTTTATAACAACTGAGTAAGTTTCACACACCTCTGATGTTTGTTAACTGATGGTATCAGGTAGTTAGAGGCAATTAGTGTCTCCAGTGGAAATAGATGTATTTGTTCTTAATATTTGGAAATACATCCTCTCCAAACGAGAGGCTTTAATCCTCTTACATATTTCTGGAAAATTTTCACGGATTCTTTTGCTAAAACTTCTTTGCTGAAAACTCCTCTTTCATTCCCTTGATTGAGGATGGAGGCAAATTAATGACATTCGCTAGATAGGGAACGCAATCATTTAACTCAAAAACTTTCAAAGTAGGTTTATTTCTTGTTACAAGTGGCGGCAAGGTGGTACTCTCTGAAAGTTCCTGTCTGGAACAAGGGTTTGATTTTTGAGTTATCTCTTCAGGATTTCCAAATTCACTGAACTCAGATTGTAATTCTTAAAATACGGGCTTGTTTATTAGGCTACTTTTTCAAAAGGCATACAGGATTGCTATGCGATTACAGATGCAAGCACCAAAGACAAATAATGGGTCGCTATCATTAATCAGGTGATTACACAACTGTGTTAGGAACACAAACCATTTCAAAAGGTAGTAAATACAATTTTTTATTATTTTACCCGCAAACCTTTATTTTTATTGGCAAACATTCATTCTATGAGCTAGACCTTGTTGTCAATTTTGGAGGTGTTGAGGTGTCATCTTTCATAGCCATTTACACTTCCAAAAGATACAGAAGGCCTTAACTTCCCCCAGCCACCCCAATTCTGCAGCCCCAACGAACTGAATTCTTAACCCACTTATGTTGCAAAGATTCCCTCACTAGAAGAAATTTGTTTTTTCCCAAAACTGAAGTACTTGATGCATCTTCTAAAGTAATTTTTCAGGAGTTAAAGAAGAAACTTCTGATATTCACGTCATCTCTCATAAAACCCATGCATGACAAAAATTTGTATACTGATTTGTCTTCTACTTCTATACATTTGCTGAATTAAAAAGCACACGCAGTGGGAATTGCCCAACTCAAATTAAACCTTGAACACAGAGATAGTATAAGCCAACCGTTCATTTCCTTTCTTTTATGGAAACGTTGATTTTACTATACTTCTAGTGACATTATCATAACTAAAACACATGTCCCATGGGCACTGGGCACTTGATATCATTTAAAATTGGTCATATTGATTATTTTGGAAACTGATAAGAAAGAGTAATAGCAGGACTAGGTTAATCAGATGTGTTTTTAAAGGAGATAGAATAATAGACAACCACTAAGACATTATAACAAATCCTTGCAAGCAGCTAGCAGCTAAAACCAGCTGTTATCCTGAAGCAGGTGAAATAAGTCCTGATTACAAAATGCCAGGATCGTAAATTCTAGCAAATTCATTAAATAGATCCTTACACCTTTTCAGTCCCTAGCTGTAAAATCAAAACACACTCTGAACATATTCGTTTTTATTGTGTTGTCTCCATTGCATTCTATGATGTTTTCTAGATCAAAAGTTGTCATTAACTGTGGACAACCACTAATTAAAAAAAGCAAATATTTAAACATCATTACTTCGCAGCCAAAAGTACGATGGATGAGTGAGATTGCCAAAACTCAGCAGCAACATGTGCATAATGCAAGAAATTATATGAGGAAAAGGGACCCATCCTGTTTGAGTACAGGAAAAAAAATCCTGTACATTTATGAAAAGCTCCTGGAAGGAACTTCTTTCCTTAGGCCTCATTCGGAAAAGGATCTGAATACTTTCAAAGTAATGGGATTCCATGGGAAAACCACAGCTCTTTAATCGCTTGTTCTTGATGTTCAACACTCAGAAAGGACAGAAAGACTGAAAAGTGTTCTGGGTCAAAGGGGAAAGTTCATTTGGCCTCCCATGAGAGAAATGAACTGGGGTTCCTTTTAAAACTTCCGTCATGGAAACCTCACAGGGTGGAAGCTGTGCTGAGACAGGCCTGAAACCTTAACAATTTCATCTTGAGCGCTACTATAAGGTATTTGACTGACAATTCTTGGGGAAAGGGGGAAGAAAAGCTAATCTTTCAGTACTGCTTTATTATTAATGTCTCTGTGGAAGCATACCCTAAGTGGAAAGAAATACTCACAGACGAGTTTTAACACCGATAAAAAGTCTAATTAATAGCATTTAGCATTACCCTGTCTAAATAAGCTTTAAATCTAGATGCCTAAAAATGAGCCAGTTCGATAAATGAATGTGTTGTTAATTGATTTTTGTCCGTAGATAGAAAAACAGGGACACAGTAAGTCAATTGCTCTTTAATTTTTCATTGCAATGAATCCAACAAACTTTTGCAAAGACAGTTTGATTTAACGTGAACATAGAAAAGTGAAACATTTCATTTGCCTTCTTTATTAAGGTAAGCAGGCAATTCTTCTTAAAGGTGACATTTTTTTCCACTTAAGGTTTTGTATATCCAATGAAGTCTGGTTGGAGAACCGACAGATGCAGTAGGTTCTGCAGTTGACTTGCATGCACAGACTGACAAATGTTTACATGGAGAATTTATTTGACTTTTAATAAAAGAAATCTTCCCCTTTGTGTCTGCCTCATTTGTTTCGGCATACTGCCTCTCTCTAATTCCATTCATTATTGTCAGTTAGATAGTAGTAGAGTATATCTTCTTTTCTATGCACATTTAGCCTAAGTCCCACTTGTTTACTTATGCTTTCCTTTTACTATTTTATTTCCACTCTCTTTGTTATTATGCTTTTTTCTTTGCCTAAATGGGAAAATTCAAAGTAGTGAGAGTAAAGGGAGGAGAAAAAAGTGTAATAAAACTTCCATCTGAAAAGTGAAGAGTTTGCTCTGGAGTTTATGCCAAAGAGATAAAATTTTAGAGCGAACAGAATGTCTCAGGATTTTCTAAATTATTGCTGCCCTTTAAACACTTCTTAAAAAGCATAAGCCTTTTCTTTAGTGTTGATTGATTTAAATTAGGATTCCATTCAGTGGATTAACTAAAAAAACAACCCATTACACACCTAGTTGTATGTTATGTACGTTTTTATTCCAGCTATGCAAGTCCTTTCTTCAAACTTTTCCTTGATTTAATTATTATCATTGAAAACATCTTGCTGTTGATTCCTTCCCCAAGAAAAACAATGAACACCAAAATCCTTTTTTCCCTTCCGTTCCTTCGACATAGCAGCAGGGAAATCCCCTGTGAAAATTTGCTTGCAAAAAAATATTTGTAAGTAGAGGTTATTGTTACTTTACGACATTGGCTACATGATATTTTATATAATTGTGGGCACAACACAAGCCCACATTTATTTAAACTTTTTATTATTATTTTATTTTGTGTCTCTGTGCGCCTGCACATTGCAGTTGTTGTATCAGAAGGCACTGTTCTAATGTATGTCCTGTGGAGACCAGTGGTTGACTTCAGGCATCATCTGCGATTGCATCCTTATTGCTTTGCTCTAGGATTTCCCAGATTATGGCCACGGGCCCCCGAAGTAAGTGAAAGAAGTGCACGGCAGTGCTGTTTCTGACATGGTGTTTTTACATGGGACTGGGAATATGAACTCAGGACCTTCTGCTTGTGAGACCGAAGTCTTAACCCTGAGCTATCTCTCCCGCACCCAAATCACGTTTGTAACCACTGTTGTGTCAGTTTTATGATCTGCCAAGTCTGTGAAATGCATCGAGGACAATAACAAAGGAAAACATTTATAGAACACCCTTATTTACTAGGTACTCCTGTGACTCCCTGTTCCTTCTGTGGGTGTTGTTGTGTAAAGGCAAATGGGGCAGAGCAGAAGATGTGAGCTTGAACAAGGAAAACACCACAACAAGTATCACAGCGGTTTTGTATCCATTACTCCCTCTTCCTACTCTCTTATTTTTGAGGGTCTATTTTGCACCACAGAAAAACATAAAAACTCATTAAAATTGCTTGTTTAAGATGAAAACCAAAAGCCTTAGAAGACCTGGATGCTGATTACAAGTAAGATTTCAACTCTGGGGAACAGGCATTATGGCACTCCCACTCTCCAGGATATCATTGTTGATGTTGGACAAACGAATTACATCTATGGAAATATGGGGGGGATACTCGATCATAGGTAAGGATGGGGGAGGGGCATTGGTTCAAAATATCCAGTAGAAGAATAAATCTTCATGGTTTCACTTAGTCATTCTCCTTGAGGCATTCCTCGTATCTTTCCACAATGGGGATGGTCACTTCTTTTTAGCAGTGTCTATATTGGATTGTGTGGAGAGTTTATCCATTCTCCTTCAGATGGGTGTCATTGTCTAAGTACCATTTGGATCTGGTTATGATTTATAAAATGCCATAACCTAGTGGCAATGAAACAGCAGAAGAAGGAAGAAAACCTTTATCCAGCTCTGTGGATTAAAATCCAACAACAAAGTAGCCACATTAAATGTGTGGAGCATGCCCCATATGTTCTGTCCTAACACCGGATCTGTTTTGCCTTTATTTAATTCAAGCTTGATTTATTTAAGTCATGTCTTGTAAGGGTTTGCTTTTTCGTTGCTTGCAAAGGGACTTTTCCGGGGGTTTTTAACTCTCTCTCTCTTCATCTGAGGATCCCTTGCTCAAATCACCCAACTTAAATTTCAATCTGAGCCAAATCTGCCAGTTTTTCCACTGTAACTCCTGATCATTCCCAGCTTTTTTATATCCTCACATAATGGATAGGCTCAAACAGTTCTCTTAGTACATGCTATACAATTTTACTGATCTCACTTATGAGGGGCTAAATTCATTTCTACTTTTCCTTCACAGTGATTTGCGCTTTGGCGCCTCAATTCACATTTTTGAGGACTGTTGACTTCAGACCAGTGGCTACACTTTTTGATTTTTTTTCCAAGTTTAAGCCATATAAATAACCTGCCTACAAACTCAACATCAAGGTCTGCGTGTGGGCATACATTCTCCAGTTCTTAGTGTAATTTCCAGCGCATGACCCACTGCGTTCATGTTGCCAACAGGATTTCGAGTAGTACTATGGTACTGTATAAAGGAATCTTCTGCGTCTGAAAAAAAACAGGGCATACCAACAATGCATGTATGAATCCACTGTGTTAACTACAACTACTCTCCCTGCACATAGTGTAGCCACATTCCATACACTTTAGCCATTTAGTAGGTGTCGAGTGAACATGTATTATTGTAGTAGGACTTAGTTTGGTTGTTGAGCGAACCATGTCTGGGGAACTCTAACACCTGACCTCCTAAAGAAATGTCATGGGCTACCACCTTGATGATAACCATATGAATTGTTCATTGGTTTATAACAAAATGACAGTTGTAACAGCGTATGTGTGACAACTGTACAAGCTTCATATTTGGACAAGTCCCTGTATAAATAGTAAGGATCTCTACCAAAGAGAGTTGTCCCTTACGCCAATGACTGATAATGCTTTAATAATTTTTCATTGTAGCCAGTAAACACTATTTCCCTGGTACATCATTCTAGTTCAAATTCTACCGGCATTAAGCTAATAACTATTGTGTTTGCCTTAATTACAACTGTTTGCAACAGCTTTTATCTGCAGCAGCAAATTCGAAAATAGAAAATTTCATGGAAATGTCTCCTTCTCATACATGTAGTAAAAATCTGCTTGGATTTATCTTCACCATACATAGGACAAGGCTCTTGTCAGTATTGTTCATCTTGACCGAGGAACAAGCATAATGGGAAAAGAAAAAAACCAAGGTGAAAAAAACTCTATGACTAGTAATGGCCAATGGTTTTTAATTTTGAGAGAAGCTAAATTTTAACTTTACTCCACTTTTTTAATGAATATCATTGCAAGTTACTTTGAAACCAAATATTACTTCCATTTTGTCTTTACATACGCTGCTGGATACATTCCTCATAGGCTAAATTATTTGAAAGAGGGTTACATTCCATAGGATTAGACTGATATCATTCTTCTGTTCTTCTATTTCTTGATCCTACTAACTTAAACCATCTATTTTTCAGTAATGGATTCCACTAACCTTTCTCTTCATTCTCATTTTTTACCTCTTAAAATTTAGCTAAGAAACACTGTTTACAGAACTTCCATGCAGTTTTGCTGGCATGTTAACTTCAGCACACAAACTAATAAACCTCAAATAAATAATTACAATCTTCCTAGGGCTTGGAATGCTTGTTTTTCTAAGAAGAAAGAAAGGAGGATTTTTATCATAGGAAAATGCTGAGTTTTTAGTTTTAAGGCCCTGACATTTGCTCTAGGAAGACTCTCTAATGGAATTCTCGATTTACGTGTTTACATTCTCTCAGTATGGCTAGCAATTTATGCTTGACCTCTATGAAAAGAAACAAACCGAAGATAGAAACAATGGTAGAGACCCAGACTGATAATATCACATCTACCTAACCATTGGGCCTTGAGAATTCATTTGTTAAGCACAAGCACCGCACATCCCAGGACTGAAAACATCGTCTACATGTGCTCTGGATCTCCCTTGGCTTAGCCCCATGGTGGATATTCTGAATCAATCATAGTGACACTTCTTTCAGAACTATCACAGTTCAATTTTCCATGAAAATGGAGAGAGTTTATGAGTCTGACTTACCATTTTCATTCCAACCAAACTGCGACAGGTATGTCCATTATGTCTACCAGCGCATATTGTGATTTTCTTTAATAGTTTTTCTTCTACCTTTAATCTAGAGTAACCCTGACTTAGGGATTATGAGAAAGAAACTGTGGTATATGTTTTTTTTTTTTTTTTTCATCGAAACTGTTTTTCTGGTTCCTTGATAGTTTATGTGGTACATTTCCAGCCTTTGACCTGAAGATTAAAGATGTTGCCTGAATTTTAGGCAAGGCTGAGAATTAAGATCACTGGTGATGGATTTTTACTTGGCAGCATTTGAAATAGTGTTATTGAAACAATTGTGTAAACAGCTCTTACTTTGAATACATCATTGGAGCAAACCATGACTCATAACTGGTTTTACCCAGCTCCACATTGCCTTCTCATTAGACAACCTTTATGACATTAAAAGGATCTACTCACTTAGATTTTAACTGTCCTCTGTATAGGACAACAGCGAAGCAATACTCATTTCTATCAATCTTTACGCTACACTGAATTTCCTAGCAACCGGGAAACTAAGGTTGTTAGATTTATTTCAAGATTTTAATTCTGTTCAAATCCCTTAGCTTCCGGACATGGTAGTTTCTAAGGCTGCCCTTGAATTATCATTTTGTGGCCCAGGCCAGAGGGTTTTCCATTAATTTTATATATTTAATCATCCCTATGAGTCCAGAGATATTTCAGAGCTATTGGATGGAAATAGACAAGCGTGACATCGAACGAACGGAAACTAAAAGTACAACTTTTCGTACTACTGGAAAAGGGAGTCACTCTGTGTGCGACTTTGTTGACTCTTCCCCCGGCTTATCCACAGTTTTTCTCAATTATCCCATATTTGCTTTTGAAACATTCGAGTAAGTTGCGATCATGCCAATGAGAGTACACAACTTATTATCATGTTGAAATTCTTCACTATTCAAGCATAAAAGTTCAACAATTCTACTACAGTGCACTTAATTGTTTTCATTAAAAATTATATGTGGAAGGAAGTATTCCTGGTCCTAACTATTTTTCATAAAATAACTTTTTATTCCATGGGTTCAAATGGAATTTGTGAATTGACAGCCATGTATGCATTTATTAACAAGAGGAAATAGACTGCTTCTAACTCTCAATCACAACATACACCATTCATGCTTTATGCTGTTCTTAGTTGCCAACGCACAATGATTCATGAAAAGCTCTGGTCACATGGCTCGTAGTTCTAGAATGCTGCCCAACTGCATCTGTTGTGTGCCATAAGTATAAATAAGGATTCATGAAAACTAAAGTTCATTTAGGTATCTAAGTCTGAAATTGTTTTAGGATTTTTTGTCTTTTCTTACTGCTTGCTTGTGTTTTCGGACACAGTTTACAATTGTTACCCCAGATTGCTGATGAAATTGCTATGTAGCCTCGGCTAGCTTCATCTTTCCACCTTCCTTCCTTCGTCTCCTGAGTATGGGGATCACAGGAATACACCATTCGTGTTTCGGAACAGTTTGTCATATTTAAAAAACACTCCATATGTGTGCTGTGTGTATATCTATTTACGTAATAAAGGTCTCTATACATTTTTGCTTTTGTACATTTTAATGTGTGAAGTGTACTAATTCTGCTTCTTAGATGCAATGAAATACAGTATTCTCTCAATATTTAAGCCCATATTTAGTTGCTATTATACATGACCGTACCTCATTCATTGCAACTCTTCCGTCTGTCAATCATTTTGTAGTAGTACGCATTATGAATAACCAGAACCTAATCATTTCATTAATTTCAAAACCTTTCAGTTATTCTTAAAGGTATATTTATTTCTATTCACCAAAATCTGACCGTGCTTCCTTTGTCTATTTATGGACCCACCATGACCTGCTCATAAATTGGGCACTCGGGAAACTGTCATTGATCTCCAAAATGAAAACATAACAAAGCAATGTAAACGTAATACTGCAAGTGAACTGCAAATGGGACTTCGCCGCGGCGGACGCATTCTGCAGATTGGAACTGGTTTGGTTAGTTACCCACTGTTTCACTCATCAACACAGAGAAGAAACGATGTATGTGTGGAATGAAAAGGGGGCATGGACATTCAGAGGGAAGTGTAACACTAGAAAACGCTCCGAAGCCAAAAGAACTCACAGCTGCCTGCAAAGTACTGAAGGCAGAGAAGACAAACGCCGGAACATAGGGTCGGAATTTAAAGCACAGCGCAGAATAAGTACAAGAAAATTGCAGATATTCTATGTCATAGATATTCTAGATGGCAAATTATACTCACATTTTAGTCTCATGATAAACCATAGTTTATGATTTTTATTTACTTGTTTTGCGTAGTTATGCAAGCAGCCAATAGGTAACTTCCTTTTCTCTCGGCCCTTCTCTTACCCATTTTCTCCATTCCACTCTCCCCCTTTCCAATGTCCTCACCTCCTTTAAACCCTTTCCTTACCTCTCCCTCTCTGGTGCTCACTGCTTTCTCCCTCCCATATTAGACCATCTTTTTATGTGGCACTGAATTTTCCCTCTGATTGTCTACACTAATGCGTTCAACCCTGACGAGTGGCATAAGCTTTGGGCCTCTTCTGGGTGTTTTGCCCCTAGTTGGGGGGACCACTCAGTTATTACATAGACTGTTTAGCCCCCTTGTCTCTCAGCATCCTACTGGCTAAAACTTTCTCCCCTGTGATTTGTGTTAGACTTTAGTGGATTTTGACATGTTAGCCATTGTGCAGATCAGGCATGGTCAGTACATTGTGGGTATATCCTGGCTACAGCAGCCCTGACTTGTATGTATGGAGGAGATTACATATTGTTAGCTCCTCCCCATCTTTAGGCCTCTTCAAAATCATGCCATCCCCTCTTCTGGCACCCCCCAGTGCCCTGAGCTTTAGGATAAGTATCTCAGACAGGGAAATTTGGATTTCATATGTACTCATAATAAGTGGATCCTAGTTCAAAGCCATTACTGACATATTCAAAGGTAAATTTCTGTGTTCATACCCATTATCCTCAACAAGGATTATAATAGGTTGGGAAGGGGAAAGACGACCTCAAAAGAAAGAGACAAAAGAACGAACTCACCTCAATTAGAGAAATAGGAAGAAATTTTAGGCCATAGTCATGGAACTGCATTGATGCATGTAAGTAGCAGACATCTGATGCCAATCCACAATGTCATGTCCCTTCCTGCTTCATTGTTGTACCTCTCTGAACAGATTGATTCTTCCTCGCCAAGGAAAGTATAGGGACTGGATCAGTTAGATGTAACCAACTGGCTGTATGGGCAGTCAGCTGACCCCCCCACTCGTTCTCCTCCTATTTTTCCAATCCTAAACTTTGCGGCCTCTTCTTATCTTAAAGACTTGTGATTTAAACAGTTCTTTACTTTTCTTGGCTAGGTGCATGACCTCAACAACCAATCAGGATGTAAGCCAGGGCAGAGTGTCGGAACAGCAAACATCGAAAACAACAAGAAGCCTCTTAATTCAGAATAGCCAAAGCCCCCTACAATATTCAACTCCGGAACCAGACCAGCCAAATGTCTCCCATTCCACATTTTATTTTAAGCATAGTACACTTAGGCGGAACACTGTCCCGGTTTAAAGCCTCAGCGAGGAACGGAAACAGAACCCTTGAGCTGAGTTACTTACATTCCATGTAGAAAACACTGAAGTGGAAATGAAATCAGTCGACCACCTAGGCCCTGGAAGGAGGAGCTTGGAAACAAGAAAACTTAAACAGTGCACTTAAGTGTTTCGTGATACATCTAAATGAACTGTCTCCATTATTTCAATTCTGTATATAAACTATATATTAGCCTCACTGTTAATTTCCAAAAGTATCTCATAACTTTAGATAGTTTGTAGCTTTTCTAGTAAGCTTACAGTCCTATAACTACCATGTTAAAACATCACTGTTGGGATAAGGTTGAAGTCCCCGCTCTAAGCCCACACAACTACAGGCATTTGATCTTTGACAAATGGGTCCCAAAAATCCAATGGAACAAAGTACAAACATCTTCAACAACTGGTGTGCTGGCAAGAACTCGATACCCACCTGGCAGAAGATTAAAAAACTGGAACCCTACTCTGTGGTCATGTACAAAGAATTACTTTAAATGATGAACGGACTCAATATAAGGCAGAGAGATATAAACCACCTTATTTGAAAGCTAGGGAACTCCCTGGATCTGATTTCGACTAAGCAAAAGTTCCAAAGGTAAATCCAATGCACACTCAATACAAACCAGCACTCACAGATTGGGATCTTATAAATTAAAGAGCTTCTGTTCAGATAAAGAGATTGTAACTCGAGATTAAGGAAACCACAGAATGTGAGAAAATCTTTCACTAACACATATCTGGCTAGAGTGCTATTATCCCGAGGCACAAGAACCTTAAAAAAACCAACATCGGAAATAAATTGGCTCAATTAAAAAAGGGTTTGAAACTTAAAAGAAAACTCTACCAGGGTACAAAATTGAAATGTCTAACAAATCTCTTAAAAATATGCCCTCTGCATCCTTCGCCTTGGGAAAGCACATCAAACCTTCCCGAGATATCATCTCCACCCAGCCAGTCAGGATGTCAAAAATCCACAATCCGCAACAAACCAAAATGCGCGAGAGGATGTGGTGCGAAGGGAACTCTCCTATATGCTGGTGAGATGCAGGCTTATACAACCACTCTGGTGAGCTGTTCTTCAATCTTAAAAAGTTAAAGATTGACATGCCATATGAATCTGCTCTGTATTCACTTTGGGAATAATCCCCCATCAGCAAAAATTCACCTCGATCGCACAGCCACGACCATTGTTCTAGCTAGCACTGTTTACAATAGCAAGTCAGGCATCAACCCAAATGGTCCAAAGTTGCGAGTGGATAAGGAAATGTGGTCCATTTATACACGTAGAATACTACTCATCATCAAAAATGATGAATTAATGGAATTTATTTGCTGGGAAATGCGCTGGATTAAGAAAACAATTATATTGAGTGAAGTATCCAGACACAGAAATTAAGTGCATATGTAATCCCTAATAGGTGGGTCCTTAGTACCAACTCCCTTAGAGACTACTCAAAGATAAATTCTGTAATACCTACAGTAATTGCAACTATTATCAAAACCGGCGGGAATGGGAAGTAGGGCCACTGCCAGAAAGACACACGGAGCGAGGGGATCATTCTACAGCAGGAATACAGGCCACTATCAAGTACTGCAAGTACGTAATGCGACATCTGGTTCCAATTCAAGACTTTCATTCCTGGTCACTTGCAACTGATGGGATTTGATCTCAATAGAAAAGGAGGGCATAGAGTATGGACAGGAGAGAATAAACCATCTTGCAAATGAGAGGATGATTCCCCTCACTGTAGTCTCCTACTTTCTTCCATCTACCTTGAATCTCTCTATAATAAGATTCTATTTTAAATTTTAACAGCCTTTTATGTGTGGCTGGACGGTCACATCCATACCCATCAGGATGGAGCCAAGGACAGTGCAGGAACAGCAAAACTAGAACGAACGCTAAACAAAAAAGAATCACCCCCCCCTCATCATACATTTCCAGAAACATTCAGGCAGACCCTACATTACTCACCAGGAATCAGGCCCAGCCTAATCTCTCCCCATCCAAAGCTCCAGGCAAATTGAGGAGGACGAGGAAGCGGGTGAATGTGAGGTGGGTGGCAGTTGAAGTAAGATTGATAATAGCCTAAAGAAGATGGGGAGGAGCAACGCCATACCAAGATAATTCCGCCACAGGTTAGGGCTGTGAAGTAAGTAATCCCTATAATAGGTCTTTGCAGACCTGTTGCAATGGCTAATGCACGACCCCCCAAGTCTAGCAGGATACATGCTCTAAAGCTCCCTTAGAGGCAAGGGATAACAGCCACAATTAGTGTTCCTCATACTAAAGGGGACACACAAAAAAGAGCTCTAGGCAATGCTACTGAGTGGTATACCTCATCAGAGGCGGAGGACCAGAGGGAAAGTTGACATGCACACTAACGGATGCTCCAAGAATGGGGGGGGGGAACACTGGGAGAAAAAGAGGGAGGGGGGAACAGTTAAAGGGAAAAAGGAGGATGGGAGCAAGGGGCTCCAGGATCGGGGGGGGAGGGAGGGGGGGATGGTTGGAGGAATGGGGGGTAAACGATCAAGTTTGTATGAGTGGGACAAAAAAAATAAATTAAAAAAATTACATTAATTAAAAAAACTTTATAAGTCGTGGATTTGAAGAGAGAAAACATTTGTTCTGCAGCTTTGCATTGTACTAATAAGAAATGGTTAAGGAAAGAGCAACGAATTACACAAAATGTGCGTCGTGCTGTGTGTTCTATCTCTTTGTGTCTCTCTTGGCACCTCTCTATTAAGGAATTTCCTCCTCTTCTCTCTTGCAAGCATGCTCACTACAAATTGCAATTTCATGTCTTATTTCTACTCTAAACTTCATGGTCATTAAATGAGTTTGTTTCATCCATGTTAAACCCTTTAAAATCACTGTTCCGTTGTGTCAATTTTGCTTTCTATTTAAGTGGAAAATTGATTTGGCTTTCTTTGAAATTGCAGACGTCAACGTAAGAAGGAATTCGTTTAAACATGTGGCGCGAATAGAAATTTCTGAAAGGTCTGTCATGTACATCCCACCCATGTAATTGAATTATATATCTCTTAATAGCTTTTGTGGGCTTCTCCCATTTTCCCCCTTATTTGCTCTGTTGCATGCTATATTGAAAATGAAACAAGACTTCTTGACTGTGTACAATGTGCAGTATGTTATGCCATTGGCTTGTTAAAAGAAAACGATAGTGATGAGCGCTGCAAATTAAGTTCACCAAGTAGTTGAGTCAGCAAGTGAGTATGTACAGTATAATCAATGACAATCCTGGGAAAACTGAGAGAATATATTCAGCAAAACCTCCTACAGTTCATGATTGCAATTTTATTCTTGAATCAACGTAACTGTAACTCCGACGGGTGTGGTTAGCAATTGTAGAATAAAAATGACATGAAGCAGCTAGAAAAGCATCATCAGTTTGTGAGAATAATTCTTTGCTCATCCTTCAGGTGAAAGCAATGAATGAAACAGCCCTGAAAATTCTTTCTCTACTTTTTCCGAATCTTATCTCATTGTGTTCTCAGATAGTAGTACTGATGTAAGAGCAATACGTTTGGTGTAGCCCTCTCAAAAAGCTCCCAAATGCTCATTCAACGTCTATCTGATCTGGAAGAATCGAAACGGAAAAGTGGACTGTTAGTTGTGACTACACTCTCCCCCTATATGGTACAGGGGTTTTTTACGCTTTCTTTGGATTCTAAGCGTTAGTGGGGAGTGGATGGGGGATATTGGGCTTCGGATTGTGCATGTAAATCTTGGAGTGAAGATTATTGACCAATTCTCAGTGACTTCTAATGAAACATTATCATTTGTTGTGTATCGCTTTTATTAAGTGAAGCATTGTGGTGGTGATTTTTGAATTATGTTGGCTTTTATATCGCATCTGGTACAATGAAAATCCACATAGTTCCCATACTATTTACATGCTCTATTCAATCGTTTTGTGACTGTTATTTTTTAGCTTCAGCATTATTTTCCCAGATTTCGTCACCACCTCAGATGAAACATTTCTTGATTTTACAGCATGTGTAGTCTTTCTGTCAATGGACGTAGCTACCAATAAATCTATTATGCACCGTTTAGAAAACTTACTGCATCATTTGGCAAATGTGAAAGAACTTTCATTTATAAAATATCTTCATTTTTGAACCATTAGCATTTTGCCCTGGCAAATTACAGATTCACAATAAGCTCTCATTTGCAAGAAAAGTAAAAAACATATGAGATCTGTTATAATATGCAAAAAAATTCGAACAAACGCCAGAGCATAGTAGAC
The DNA here is from genome assembly GCA_023101885.1 of Typhlomys cinereus. Taxonomy (NCBI): domain Eukaryota; kingdom Metazoa; phylum Chordata; class Mammalia; order Rodentia; family Platacanthomyidae; genus Typhlomys; species Typhlomys cinereus. Next base: position 303,375 of record JALPQD010000227.1, read on the forward strand.
GGCAGTAGCAGTTTGATCTGTATTGGTTAGTTTTGTCTTTCCTTACTTTAACAATATCCAGTAAAAGGAAAAGGACTGGAAGCGAAAATGGCAGTAGAAAGTCTTAGAACAAACGCTTTGTGGATTTTTGTTAGTGGAACATAAGCAAGTCATTCAGCTGATTTTTTATCCTTCTCACATACTTTATCTTTTGGGAGACATTCTTCTTAGTGAATCCAAGAAGAGTTCACTTACCTAAGCTCTATGTGTCACCAAAAAACATCTGTTTCATCATTTGTCTGTTTGTATTTTGATCCACCCGCCCGCCCAGATGTGACGAGTCTTACGTGCATTTCCTTAAGCTGTACCTCTGAACTGTCTGAATATGTGCTGCTGTCCTCCTGAACTCATGTAGGAGGTTAACCCAAAATCATATGTAGAACATGGAAAGATCGAAGCCTTAACTTGACCAAAGTGATTAATGTTGGGACTGCAGAAAAAACATATCTAGGATTCTAGGTTATTAGGGTGGTTGTGTGTCTATGATGTACCCTTGGGTAGGTGTATGAGGGGTGGGGAGGGAGCGGTCACATATGCACTTTATCCTTGTCCATGTGGGTGGATGCCATAGCATTCTGGCCGACACTCCATTACAAGTATTGCCTCTTTGACTTTACTTCTAGAACCATGAGGACAAAGATGTCTCTCTTCTTAAATCCACCTTGTTTACTGGAACTTATTACGGCTATTAAAACTCTCATGATTGGTTACACAGGAGAAAAACTGCTTTTAACAAACAAGTCTTGGTTGGGACTTTGCAGAATGGTGGCAAACTAAGATCCATATTTTGCCATGGTATTAGTACATTGTGGCTCAGTGAGAACCTCAACCCCTGCTGGAAACTTTTTGCCCAATGCCATTTAAAAGGTAAGGCCATAATAAGTACTCACGCTCAGTACCACAATTAGGAATTATAACTCAATTGTTGTGAATATTTTTAATTATTATTTTTTATTATTTTATTATTCAACTGTGTACATTGTCTCTCGCTGCGCGTGTGTATGTGCTATGGTTGTGTCTGTGTTATGTGCAGAACCACGGACGAATTCGCCGAAACAACCATTGGACGCCTCACCTCCTTTCATGCCCGGGATTCACAGGCTCCGCGAATACGGAGAGGACCTCACCAGCACACAGAAGCGCAGGCCAACCTCCGCTTCAGGCCTGGGTTATACTTGGGATCTGGGATCCCGCACTGGGACTTCCGCCTGCAAAAGCGGAGGCTTAACCCCTGCGCCACCTCTCCAGCCCCTGTGATGAATATTTTTAAACAGGAAGAATACAAAATTTCTTTTCGTGAACGGCATGTTCTCCTACAAGATTTCAAGATAATCCCCCTTCCCCATGCACTCCGCCACCGGGACGCCACACACGGTCCAGCCAGACCCTCACTGGCGCCCTTGACCCAGATAAGCTCGCGTCCCCGGCCCACACCCAAATACCCATAGGCCGCCCGAGTGAACCTAGCTCCTTTTCGGAAGAGGAGGGATGATCGGACACATCAAAGGAGCGGGGACAACGAAACCCATAAAAATCCCACACCATCCAGTGGAGCCCACCCAGGGGCCTGGGTGCGGAGGGAGAGGGGCAACCCCCTCATGCGCCGGGCCACCCCCAACCCTCAGGTCCCAGTTTGAATAGTGCTCCGTTCCGTCGCCCCATCCTCCCGGATCCCCTCCACCCACATGGTTGGCTGGGACAGGCTCACCATTGCCCCACTCTATTCAGTAAGATTGGTTCCCACACATCCCCCACGAGACACCAGCAAACTCACTTCACTTTAGTTGAAAAATGCACAGAAATCTAAAAGCAAGATTTACGTAGTTAAAAGGACAATGCCGGGCTGGAGATGTGGATCAGGGTTTAAGCCTCCGCCTTGCAGGCGGGGAAGGTCCTGAGTTCGTGATCCCAGATCCCACGTATTTATAGACGCCAGATGAAGCGAGGGCTGCCTGCGCTTCTGGTGCCTGGTCGTAGGGTGGAGCCCCGCTCGTTGAATTCCCGGGTGTATAGTGTATCGGTGGCGGCGGGGTGGGCAATTTGTGGTTCCCAAGTTGTCCTGTTGTTCTACAATACAACAGATACACACACACACCATATGTATGATCACGACGCAGTTGCATACATAATAATAATAAAAAATAAAAAAATTTAAAAAAACGGGTACACTGCCAAAGCCAAGGTAAATCCTATGAGAAACAAACTCAAGTAGTAAATCAAATCTCCCACTGAAGGAAATAATTCTCATAATGTTTAGACTCCAACCCCAGACAAGGGACCCATGGAAAAGGCAAGAAAAGCCCTTTCTGCCCGTAAGGATCCGACCCTTCAAAATATGATCTTTAAGCCTCCTGTTCAATACTATAGAGAGGCACAGAGAGTGACACTGAATACCTAGGAAATCAGGGGCGGAATTATACAGAATTAAAATATCGAATCCAATCGCTTGAGGTGGGACGGGAAACACACAGATATCTGGAGGAGTTAGGAGTTGAGAAATCAAACAGTTGCATTTGGCCACGAAAGCACAACCTTACAAAGTGGGCCTTACGACTCCTGTGCCAGAGTTAAAACAAACTCAAGCAGAGTTTAAAACTGCGCTTAAAAGACACGTTTATCTTCAACCCCTTCAGATCAAGCTGTGTGTGTATGTGTGTGTGTGTGCACATGCATGTGCCTTCTTAAACACTTTATATAACATAATACTGCTTTTTTTAATTTTTTTATTATTATTTATTCAACTGTGCGCATGTGCGTGTGTATGTGCGCGCGTGTGTGTGTTTGTGTGTGTGTGTCTGTGTCTGTGTAGAACCACGGACGAACTCGCGAACCACCAGGGACGCCTCCACCTCCTTCTGCCCCGGGATTCACAGGCTCCGCCCTACCAGGACCGGAAGCGCAGGCCGCCCACGCTTCCGCCTGGCGTCTATACGTGGGATCTGGGATCCGAACTCAGGACCTTCCGCCTGCAAGGCGGAGGCTTAACCCCTGAGCCACCTCTCCAGCCCCCATAATACTGCTTTTTGACTACAGTTTCTACTGTTCACAGTTGGTCTTGCTCTTGATTTCATTGAGCTCTCATTATCAATCTAAGATCATTTTTTTCCTGATCAAATAGAGACAATTCACTTACAGAGAATGTGTGGTAATTACTTTTCTTTTTGTTGCTGTGAGAGTACACCGAGATACAACTTAAAGTAGAAATGGAGACTTATTTTGCTTATGATTCCAGAAGGGATATAGTCTATTATTCTTACAGTTCCCCTGCATAATGCTGATACAAACACTATCATGCAGCTGAAAGGAATAAGTTTTCTCTTATGATGGTCCTGTTATAGTTCTTAGTCCAACTTGACAGGAGAGCTTACACCAATATTACAACCAAGGGAACTGGTCACACCATGTTCACATAACAGCTAAGAGAAGAAAAATCTTCATATGCCAGATCAGAATGCCTAGCCACGTACACAGAAAGATGAAAACTTTCTCCACCAGCTTTCTGTATTTTATTCTCCTGCCCCACCCTCCATGGGTTGGACCTTCCTCATCAACTAGACAATCTCCTGCAGGTTCACTCTGAGCTTAACTCAACTACTAATCATCTAGAAATGTGCCCAGAGCTTGAACCCTCAGCCATCAAGTTGACAACTGTATCTAATTGTGAGAATTCTGTTGGGAATAGCCTAGCAAAAGACAAGACTGAAGGCAGGAGCAGGAGGCTAGAAGAAGTCTCTGCAGCCATCATGAAGACACATAGAGGAAAAGCAAAAAGAATTTGAAAGAAAGTATGGATCAGCTATCAAGCTTCAAGACACACCCCCTGTGAGCTGACTTCCTTATAAAAGTTCATGGAGTCTAAAATATCCTGGATTATTTTCTTGTACAATAGTTATTACACTTCTGTATAGCTAGCAATGCTCTTATCTGTCCCTTTTATACCATGGACTCTTTGAGGCTTTGATTGTGAGTGTTTAATTCTGAATTTCTAGTATCTATTGTTCGAAGCCAATAAATTGTAGTTAGTAAATAACTGTAAAGACATAAACATTAAAACATTAACATATAGATCAATACATTTAGGTTGCTTTTTTCTTTCTTGGAAAAAGAGCAAGAAGTTTTCATCACCCATACATTACTGCTTCCTTTTTTCAATTATTCAGCTTTTCCTTCATTGTATTTATGTATGACAACATCAAATAATTTAAAAAAAAAGAGAATATATCCTCATGGGACAATATTTTTTAACCATCAATGCTTTCTGAGCTTTCTGAAGATCTTCATATTTAAAATTATGATTTCCTGGAAAAATATATGCTGAGGCATGCATCCTCAGGAGACATTCATTCAAATGACTCAAGATGAGTTAAGTTCCCCGGGGAAAAAACCTAAGAGCTTGCATGAAGATGGCAATCTCCAGGAGGGAGTGTATTGCCTGCCTTTCCAACAGAAAATCAGAAAATGAGCTGCCTATAGCCTCATTAAAGGGCAGAAATCCAATTGTCACCTTTCTAAGAGGTATTGCAAACTTCCCTTCATTGATGCTCCATTACATCTCAGAGCTCATAAACATAGGCATGCTACTAGCTAGTGTTTGATATTGGTTGGGGACAGTATGCATTATGTAGTGATGATAATTTTTACTTTACAAAATCCTTCCAGAACCTGTAAGTTGCATGTGTTACTCATTATATTAATTTGCTAACATAATTTATTAAACATTATATAAAAATTATACTTTAAAGGCCTGTCAACTCACATGGATGTCTGAACATGTAAGCAGAGGCACTTTGTCTTGATTCTAACTCAATTAATATTTACCATATGCTTACTATGTGCTGAGAATAAGGCAAAGCACCAATAAGTTAGGATGGCTGTGCTAAAAATGTCTACATTTTTGAAAATATGGGGCAGGAGGAAGAGGTACAAGTACAAAATGAAGTAAGTTCTATGTCTAAGTGTCTAGCCTTGAGTTATAGATCATTTAAGGATGCCTATTCTCAATTTTTATTTACTGACTCTTGTAGAAACTGCTTATTAGAAATATTCTACTATACTGAACTTTAGTTCCCCAGGTATTCTCAGAGTAGGAGTATGAATACACAGCTAGTATAAATTGCAAAATATTCTATCATTAAAGCCACATTATCATGTAATATATTGTGTTAATAAATAAACATCAAGGAATCTTTTCTAATATATTACCTGAAAAATGAACATTATTTGAACTCAGAAAAAATATGTGTTTTGAGGTCTCATCATAATATTGAAAGGTTAATTGCATTTATGGAAGCTCTTCTCAGAAAAGCTCAGGGGGGTTTATTAAAAGAAACAGAGTCATAAAATGATATATCATAAGAATGTTCTGATGACAAACATAGAGTAAATAATCGTGGATGCAAAAGAACAAAGTGTTTAGGCAATGAATAAGTAGTAACACATCCACAACAAAATCATCTTTGGTGTGAGAAAAGTTTAATGCTATAAAAGTTTTTCCTGTAATAAAATAATGCCTAGAATTTTGTTTATGTTACATAATGTTGATTGTCAACTTCAACTAAAAAAAGGAAATTGAGATTAGAACAGGCATAACTCCAGATTTTCTGAAAACATTACTTATGGGGAAAGACACATACTCAATGTGGATAGTACATTGGTTTCAGATGGAATTAAATGGGAGTAGATAGAAGGGCCCGTGTGCAGTCATTCTCTTTATTTGCTTTTGGTTTCCATGAAATGAGCTGCTCAATACTGTATAGTGGATAAAATCCCTGTCCATGTGATCCAATTTCCATAATTAAACTATTGTGTCTGGGTACTTTTCAGTGAGAATGGGACAGTAGAGATGTGGCATAATCACTATTAATACCCAAATGAAGACATATAAGCAGTAGAAGAGGCCCTGAAATATTTATGCAGAGATTATTGAGAAGCTTTGGTATTAACTCAGACCAGAAGACCAACGGCAGTGTTACAGCAACTCTGCTCATTCATTCCAAATGGGAATGAAGAGTCTGTAGGGAATTAGCTTAGATAGAGGCATGTAAGCATATAATGACTTTTATTGGTAGCTGTTTTTAATCAGCTTCCTTTTGCGAATCAAGAGGAAAATATTTTAAATACATAGGTTAGCGTACACAGAAGCACATAGGGAAAAATGCTGTTAAATTATAAAGTCTATGCCCAGTGTGGATATCCCTTGTCATGTACATGAAAAGGCTAAGGAGATCATAATCAGTGAGATGATATTTAATCACATATCATATACAAATACTCCCTCCATGACTGTATCTCTAGTCTTAAATTAAAAAGTCATAATTGTGGTATACATAGAACACATATGTGTGCACATACAAAAGTTCACACAAGCACACACACAGAGTGATGGGCAGGAGAAATAGGGGAGAAAGAAAGATGCCAAAAATGTGTTCTAAGAAAAAAATAGTTTCGTGGGTATATATAATCTTATATAACACCCATGAAGTGAATAGCTGTGCTGACATTTTTAACAGCTGTTTTATCTGTAACAAAAGCAAAACAAACAAGGACAAGCAGAGCACAGAAGAAATTCAAACAAATTCGAATAGTTATAATACTCCAAAATAGAACCAGCATCTACATTTATAACAAATGAGTAAGTTTCATAACACCTCATGATGTAATGAGGTATCAGGTAGAGTCAATTAGTGTCTCCAGTGGAAATAGAATGTATTTGTTCTTATATATTTGAATACACTCTCCCAACGAGAGGCTTTAATCCCTTACATATTTATGGAAATTTTCACGTATTCTTTTGCTAACTTCTCTTGCTGAAATCTCCTCTATCCCTTGATTGAGGATTGAGGCAAATTTAATTAATTACGTTAGAGGAACGCAATCCATTAACTCAAAAAATTTCAAAGTAGGTTTATTCTTGTACAAGTGGAGGCAAGGTGGTACTCTCTGAAAGTCCTGAACAAGGGTGATTTTTTAGTATCTCAGGATTTTCCAAATTCACTGAACTCAGATGTTATTATTAAAATAAGGGCTTTGTGTTATTAGGATACTTTTTCAAAAGGCATACAGATTGTATACTGAGATATAATGATGCAGTCACCAAAGAATAATGTTTTCCATCATTTAATCAGCTGATTAAAAAACTGTTAAACAACCATTTCAAAAGAGAGTAAATACATATTTATTATTTTTACACGCAACCTTTATTTTTATTGGCAAACATTCATTCTATGAGCTAGAACCTGTGTTCAAATTTTGGAGGTGTAATCTTTCATAGCAATACACTTCAAAAAGATACAGAAGCATTAACTTCCCCCCAGCCACCCATCTAGACCCAAAGAACTGACATTCTTAACCACTTATGTTGCAAAGATTCCCTCACTAGAAGAAATCTGTTTTCTTCCCAACTAAATGATTACTTGATGAACTTCTAAAGTAATTATTCATGGAGTTCAAAGAAACTTCTGATATTCACTTCATCTCTCATATAAACCCATGACAAAAATTTGTATATCTGATTTGTCTTTACTACTTCTTATACATTTGCTGAATTAAAAGAACACAGTGAGAATTGCCAAATAAACTTGAACACAGAGATAGTATAAGCAAAGTTCATTCTTTTATGGAAAAGTTGATTTTACTATACTTCTAGTTGACATTATAATAACTAAAACATGTACCATGGGCACTGATATCATTAAACTTGGTCATATTGATTATTTTGGAAACTGATAAGAAAGAGTTAATAGCAGGACTAAGTTAAGTCAGTATGTGTTTTTTTAAAGGAGATAGGAATAATAGACAATAAGAATTATAACAAATCCTGAAAGCAGCTAAATACCAGCTGTTGATCCTGAAAGCAGGTGAAATAAGTTCATGATTACAAATGCCCAGGATCAGTAAATTCTAGCAAATTCAATTAAATAGAGCCTTACACTTTTTCAGTCATAGCTTAGTAAATCAAACACACTCCTGAAATATTCGTTTTATTGTGTTCCATTGCATCCTGTTTTATAATCAAAAGTTGCTCATAACTGTGGAAAATAATTTAAAAAGCAAATATTTAAACACATACTTCGCAGCCAAAAGCTACTGATGGATGAGATTGCAAACTCTAGCAGCAACATGTGCATAATGCAAGAAATTATAGTGAGAAAAGGGAAAAATCCTGTTGAGTACAGGAAAAATCCTGTACTTTATGTAAAAGCTCTGGAAATTCTTCATGTAGGCTCATTTAGGAAAGACTGATTATTTCAGATGGATTCCATGGAAAACCACAGCTCTGTAATCGCTTGTCTTGATGTTCAACACTCAGAAAGGACTGAAAAGTGTTCTGGGTCAAAGGGAAAGTTCTGGCTCCCATGGAGAAAATGATTGGGTTCCTTAAAACTTCCTGTCATGGAAACTCACAGGGGAAGCTGCTGCTGAGACAGACTGAACCTTAACAATTTCATCTTGAGCGCCTCTAAGGTATTTGAGGAAAATTCTTGGGGAAAAGCTAATCTTTCAGACTTTATTATTAATGTACTCTGTGGAAATACCCTAAGTGGAAAGAAATACTCACAGGAAGAGTTTTAAAACGTAAAAGTCATAATTAATATGCATAGCATTACCTGTCTAAATAAGCTTTAAATCTAGATGCCTAAAAATGAGCCAGTTCTGATAAATGAATTGTGTAATTGATGTCCGTAGAAAAACAGACACCAGTAAGTCAATTGCTCTTTAATTTTTCATTGCCATGAATCCAAAAACTTTTGAAGACAGTGATTTAAGTGAACATAGAAAAGTGAAATCATTTCATTTGCTTCTTTATTTAAGGTAAGCAATTCTTCTTAAAGTGACCTTTTTTTCCACCTAAGGTTTTGTATCAAATGAAGTCTGGTTGGAGACCGACAGATGCAGTAGGTGCAGTTGACTTGCCATGCACAGAATGACAAATGTTTTAAATGGAGAATTTTATTTGACTTTTAATTAAAAGAAATATTCCCTTTGTGTCTGCCTCATTCTGTTCGGAAACTGCCTAAATTCCATTTATTCTGTCAGTAGAGTATATCTTTTTCATGCACATTTAGCCTAAGTCCCACTTTTTTACTATGCTTTCTTTTACTATTTTATTTCCACTCTTTTGTTATTATTGCTTTCTTTCTTTGCCTAAAATGGAAAACAAAGTATTGAGAGTAAAGGGAGAAAAAATGTAATTAAAAAATCCATCTGAAAAGTGAGAAGATTGCTCTGGAGTTTATGCAAAAGAGATAAAATTTTAGACAGAACAGTATGTCTCAGGATTTCTAAATTATGTGCCCTTTAAACATATATAAAAAGCATAAGCTTTTCTTTAGTGTGATTGAAAATTTTAGGATACATTTCATGTGGATTAACTAAAACAAACCATTACACAACTAGTTTGTATGTTATGTAAGTTTTTATTTCCAGCTATGCAAGTCCTTTCTTAAAACTTTTCCTTGATTTAATATATCATTGAAAACATCGTGATTCCTTCCTCCAAGAAAAACAACTGAACAACAAAAATCCTTTTTTACCTTCAGTTCCTTCGACTACAGCAGGGAATCTCCCTGTGAAAATTTGATGCAAATATTTGAGTAGAGGTTATTGTACTTTACGACATTGGCTACATGATATTTTATATAATTGGGGCACAACAAAGCCACATTTATTTAATACTTTATTTATTTATTTTATTTGTGTCTCTGTGCGCATGCACATGCAGTTGTGTATCAGAAGGCACTGTATAACTGTATGTCCTTGTGGAGGACCAGTGGTGACTTCAGGCATCATCTGGATTGCATCCTTCTTGCTTTGCTCTAGGATTTCCCAGATTCTGGCCACCGGGGCCCGAAGTGCAGGCAGCTGCTGTTTCTGCCTGGTGTTTTTACATGGGACCTGGGATCTGAACTCAGGACCTTCTGCTTGTGAGACAGAGTCTTAACCCCTGAGCTATCTCTCCAGCACCCAAATCACGTTTGTAACCAATGTGTCAGTTTTATGACTGCAAGCCCTTGTGAAATGCATAGAGACAATAACAAAGAAAACATTTATAGAACACCCTATTTACTAGGTACTCACTGTGACTCCTCTGTTCTTCTGTGGTGTAAAGGCAAATGGGAGCAGATGTGAGATGAACTAAGAAAACATCCAAAACAATTATCACAGAGGTTTTGTTATCCATTACTCCCTCTTCCTACTCTCTTATTTTTGAGGTCTATTTTGCACCACAGAAAAAAAAAAACTCATAAAATTAGCTTGTTTAAGATGCAAAACCAAAAGCCTTAGACAGACTTTGGATGCGATACAAGTAAAGATTTCAACTTCTGGGACCAGGCATATGGCACTCACACTCTCCAGGATATCATTTGTTGATTGTTGGACAAACGCATATTACATCTATGGAAATATGGGGGACTCGACATAGGAAGGATGGGGGAGGGCATTGGTTCAAAAATATCCAGTAGAAGAATAAATCTTCATGGTTTCACTTAGTCATTCTCCTTTGAGATTCCTCTGTATCTTTCCACAAGGTGATGGCTCACTTCTTTTTTAGCAGTGTCTATTATTGGATTGTGTGGATAGTTTATCCATTCTCCTTCAGATGGTCATTGTCTAAGTTAACATTTGGACTGTTATGATAAAATGCCATAACCTAGTGGCACATGAACAGCAGAAACCTTTATCACAGCTCTGTGGATTAAATCCAACAACAAAGCTAATTAAATGTGTGGAGCCTGCCAATGTTCTCGTCCTAACACAGGATCTGTTTTGCTTTATTGAATTCAATGGATTTATTTAAGCTCATGTATTGTAAGGGTGCAAAGGGATTTTTCAGGTTTTTAACTCTCTCTCTCTCATCTGAGGATCCCTTGCTCAAATCACCCAAATAAATTTTCAATCTGAGCAAATCTGCTTGTTCTTCCACTGTAACTTCCTGATCATTCCCAGATTTTTTATATCCTCACATAATGGATAGGCTCAAACCAGTTCTCTTAGTACATGCTATACAATTTTACTGATCTCACTTATGAGGGCTCTAATCTCATGGTATACTTTTCTCACATGTGATTGCGCTTCAATTCACATTTTTGAGGACTGTTGAATTCAGACCAGTGTACACTTTTTGATTTTTTCCAAGTTTAAGCCATATAAATAAACTGCTACAAACTCAACATCAAGGTATGTGTGTGGGCATACATTCTCCAGTTCTTAGTGTAATTTCCAGAAGCATGACCACTGGTCATGTTGCCAAAGGATTTCGAGTACTGTAAGTGAATCTTATGATGTCTGAAAAACATGGGCATACCAACAATGATGTATGACCACTGTGTTACTCAACTACTCACCTGCACAAGTGTATGCACATTCCATACACTTTAGCCATTTAGTAGGTGTCGAGTGACATGTATTATTGTAGGACTTAGTTTGGGGTGATGCGAACAATGTCTGGACTCTAACAACTGACTAAAGAAATGTCATGGGAATACACCTTGATGAACCAATGAATTGTTCATTGGTTTATAACCAATGAACAGTTGCTTAAAGAGTATGTGTGACAACTTGTACAAGCTTCATCTTCTGGAAAAGTCCCTGTATAACTAGTAAGGATCTCTACCAAAGAGAGTGTCCTTACTCCAATGACTGATAATGCTTTTATAATTTTTCATTGTAGCCAGTAAACAATATTTCCCTGGTACATCATTCTAGTTCCAAATTCTACAGCATTAAGCTCATAAATATGTGTTGCTTTAATTACAACTGTTTGCAACAGCTTTTATAGCAGCAGCAATTCAAAATAGAAAATTTCAATGGAAATGTCTCCTTCTTATACATGTAGTAAAATCTGCTTGGATTTATCTTCACCATACATAGGACAAGGCTGTCAGTATGTTCACTTGACCAGAGAACAAGCATAATGGAAAAGAAAAAAGGTGAAAAAAATCTATGACTTAGTAATGCAATGGTTTAATTTGAGATGAAGCATAAACATACTCCACTTTTTAATGATATAATTGCAAGTTACTTTGAAACCAAATATTACTGCATTTTGTCTTACAAGCTGTGGATACATTCCTCATAGGCTAAATTATTTGAAAGAGGGTATACATTCCCATTAGGATAGAATGACTCATTATCTCTGTTCTCTCTATTTCTTTCTCTAACTTAAACATCTATTTTTTCAGGTAAGTTTCCACTAACTTTCTCTTCATTATTCATTTTACATCTTAATAATTTAGCAAGAACACTGTTTTACAGAACTTCACTGCAGGTTGCTGGCATGTATAACTTTCAGTCACACAAACTAATAACCCTCAAATAAATAATTAAATCTTCCTAGGGCTTGGAATGCTGTTTTTCTAAGAAGAAAGAAAGGAGGATTTTTATCATAGGAAAATGCTGAGTTTTTCAATGGCCCTGACATGGCTTAGGAAGACTCTCTAATGAATTCTAGATTTAAGTGTTTACATTCTTCAGTATGGCTAAGCAATTTATGATGCCCTACTGAAAAGAAAAACAGAAGAAACAATGGTAGAGACCAAGATGAAATATAAAATGCTACCTAACATTGGGACCTTGAGAATTCATTTTGTAAGCACAAGCACAGAACAATCCCAGGACTGAAAACATCGTCTACATGTGCTCTGGATCTCCCTTGGCTAGCCCATGGTGGATATTCTGAATCAATCAGAGTGAAACTTCTTTCAGAATCTATCACAGTTCAATTTTCCATGAAAATGGAGTTCTGACTTACAATTTTCATTCCAACCAACTGGACAGGTATTGTCCATTATGTCTACCAGCGATATTGCTGATTTTCTTTAATAGTTTTTCTGTACCTTTAAATCTAGGAGTAACCATGACTTTAGGGAATGAGAAACTGTGTATATGTTTTTTTTTTTTTTTCATCGAAACTGTTTTCTGGCTTCCTTGATAGTTTTATGTGGTACATTTCCAGCCTTTAGACCTGAAGATTAAAGATGTTGCCTTGAATCTTTAGGCAAGGCTGAGAATTTAAGATCACTGGTGATTTTGACTTGCAGCATTTGAATAGTGTTATTGAAACCAATTGTGTAAACAGCTCTTACTTTGAATACATCATTGGTAGCAACCCATGACTAATAACTGGGTTTTACCCAGCTCCACATGCCTTCTTCATTAGACAACCTTTACTGACATTAAAAGATCTACTCACTTAAGATTGTTAACTGTCATCTGTATAGGAACACAGAGAAGCAATACTCATCTATCAATCCTTTACTGTACACTGATTTCCTAGCAAAACTAAGGTTAGATTTATTTTCAAGATTTTAATTCTGTTCAAATCCCTAGCTTCAGACATGGTATTCTAGGCTGCCCTGAATTATCATTTTGTGGCCCAGAGGGTCTTTCCATTAATATATATTTTCATCATCCCTATGATCCAGAGATATTTCAGAGCTATTGGAGGAAATAGACAAGAGTGACACGAAAGGAAACTAAAAGTACAACTTTTAGTACTACTGAAAGTCAGTCACTCTGTGCTGCGGACTTTGTGACCTCTTCCACGGCTTATCACAGTTTTCTCCAATATCCCATATTTGCTTTGAAAAATTAGAGTAAGTTGAGATCATGCCACTGAAGAGTACACACTTATTATCATGTTGAATCTTCAATATTCAAAGCATAAAGTTCAATTCTATACAGTAGCACTTAATTGTTTTAATTAAAATTATATGTGGAAGGTATATTCATGGTCCTTAAATATTTTTGCATAAAATAAATTTATTCATGGGTCAAATGGAATTTTGTGAATTGAAAGCCATGCTATGCATTTATTAACAAGAGGAAATAGATGCTTTAACTCTAAATCACACATAACATTAATGCTTTATGTTGATAGTGGCCAAAGCACAATTATTCATGAAAGCTCTGGTCACATGGCTTGTAGTTCTAGAATGCTGCCCAACTGCATCTGTTGTGACATAAGTATAAATAAGGATTCATGAAAACTAAAGTTCATTTAGGTATCCTAAGTCTGAAATTGCTTATGGATTTTTTGTCTTTTCTTACTGCTTGCTTGTGTTTTAGGACACAGTTTACAATGTACCCCAGATTGCTGATGAAATTGCTATGTAGCCTAGGCTAGCTTCAGTCTTTCCACCTTCCTCCTTAGTCTCCTGAGTACTGGGATCACAGGAATACACCATCTGTGTTTGGCAAGTTTTGTCATATTTAAAGAAACACTCCATATGTGTGTGTGTGTATATATATATTTACTGTAATAAAGTCTATATACATTTTTTGCTTTGTACATTTTCATGTGTGAAGTGTACTAATTTCTGTTATTAAGATGCAATGAAATTACAGTATTCTCTCAATATTATAGCCCATATTTTAGTTGCTATTACATGAAGTACCTCATTCATTGCAACTCTTCAGTCTGTCAATCATTTTGTAGATAGTAAGCATATGAATAACCAGAACCTAATCATATCATTAATTTCAAAACCTTTCAGTTATTATTAAAGGTATATTTATTTATTATTCACCAAAATATGAAGCTGCTTCCTTTTGTCTATTTATGGACCCACATGACATGCTAATAAATTAGGGAACTCGGGAAATGTCATTGATCCTCCAAAATGAAAACATAACAAAGCAATTAAAAGTAATACTGCAAGTGAAATGCAAATGGACTTAGAGAGGAAGCACTGCAGATGGAACTGTTGGTAGTACCACTGTTCACTCATCAACACATAGAAGAAACGATGTATGTGTGAAAAGGGGGACATGGACATCTCAGAGGGAGTAACACTAGAAAAATGCTCCGAAGCCAAAAGAACTCACAGATGCCTCAAAGTACTGAATGCATAGAAGACAAAACGCCGGAAATTGGTCTTAATTTTGAAAGCTACAGAGCAGAATAAGTTACAAGAAAATTTCATATTCTATGTCATAAGATATCTAAGATGGCAAATTATACTCACATTGTATTTCTCACTGATAAACCATAGTTTATGATTTTTATTACTTGTTTTGGTTAGTTATGCAAGCTCAATAGGTAACTTCCTTATTCTCCTTTCCCCTTCTCTTCCCCATTTTCTCCCATTCCACTCTCCCCCTTTCCACTTTCCTCACCTCCTTCTCAACCCTTTTCCTTCCCTCTCCCTCTCTTGGTGCTCCCTGCTTTCTCCCTCCCATATCTAGACCATCTTTTTATGTGGGCACTGAATTTCCCTCTGACTTGTCTACACTAATGAGTTCAACCCTCAGTGGCATAGCTTTGGGCCTCTTCTTGGGCTGCCCCTAGTTTGGGAACTTTATTACATAGACTGTTTAGCCCCTTGTCTCTAAGAATCCTACTGGCTAAAACTTTCTCCCCTGTGATTTGTGTTAGACTTTAGGGGATTTTTGACATGTTAGCCATTGTGCAGATCAGGCATGGTCCAGTCACATTGTGGGTATATCCTGGCTACAGCAGCCCTGACTTGTATGGAGTAGATTACATATTGTTAGTCCTCCCCATCTTTAGGCTCTTAAAATCATGCCATCCCCTCTTCTGCAAGGTGCCCTGAGCTTTAGGATAAGTATCTCAGACACGGAAATTTGGATGTCATATGTACTCACTAATAAGTGGATCCTAGTTCCAAAGCCACTTAATGACATATTCAAAGGTAAATCTCTGTAATACCCATTATAATCAAAAAGGATTATAAATAGGTTGGAAGGGGAAAGAAGACCTCAAAAGAAAGAGACAAAAGAACTCACTTCAATAGAGAAATTAGGCCATAGTCATGGACTGCATGCATGTAAGTAGCGAGACATCTGATGCAACACAATGTCATGTCCCTTCCTGTTCATTTGGGACTGAACAGATTTGATCTTCCTAGCCAAGGAAAGTATAGGGACTGGAAGTTAGATGTAACCAACTGGCTGATGGGCAGCTGAACCCTCCCACTGCTGTGTCCTACTCCTATTTTTCCATCTAACTTTGAGCCTCTTCTTATATTAAGATCTTGATTTAAACAGTCTTTTTTTCTATGGCTAGGAGATGACCTCAACAACCAATCAGGATGCAGCCAAGGGCAGTGTAGGAACAGCAAAATCGAAAACAACAAGAAGCCATAATTCAGAATAGCAAAGACCCTACAATATTCACCCGGAACCAGAACAGCCAAATGTCTCCCCATTCCAATTTTCTTTTAAATAGTACACTTAGGCTGGAAAGCTGTCCAGGGTTTAAAGCCTCAGTCGAGGAAACAGAACCTGAGCTGAGTTCCTACATTCCATGTAGAAACACTGAGTGGAAATGAAAGCAGTCTGACCACCTAGCCCTGGAAGGAGGAGCTTGGAAAACAAGAAAAATAAACAGTGCACTTAAGTGTGTGATACATCTAAAATGACACTGTTCTCCATTATTTCAATTCTGTATATAAACTATAATAGCTCATCTGTAATTTCCAAAGTATCTCATAACTTTAGATAGTTGTAGCTTTTCTAGTAAGCTTTACAGTCCTAAACTACCATGTTAAAACATCACTGTTGGATAAGGGTTGAAGTCCCAGCTATAAGCCCACACAACTACAGGCATTTGATCTTTGACAAAGGGGTCCAAAAAATCCAATGGAAAAAGTACAACATCTTCAACAAATGGTGCTGGCAAGAACTCGATACCCACATGCAGAAGATTAAAACTGGAACCCTACTTTGTCGTCATGTACAAGAATTACTTTTAAATGGATGAAGGACCTCAATATAAGGCCAGAGACTATAAACACCTTATTTGAAAGCATAGGGAACTCCCTGGATCTGATTGGACTAAGCCAACAGTTCCTAAAGGGAAATCCAATAGCACACTCAATACAACCAGCACTCACAGATGGGATCTTATAAAATTAAAGAGCTTCTGTTCAGATAAAGAGATTGTAACTCGAGCATTAAGGCAACCCACAGAATGTGAGAAAATCTTCACTAACCACATATCTGATAGAGTGCTATTATCCAGAGTGCACAAAGAACTTAAAAAACCAAACATCAGGGAAATAAATGGCTCAATTAAAAAATGGGTTTTGAAACTTAAAAGAAACTCTACCAGGGACAAAATTGAAATGTCTAACAAATATCTTAAAAAATGCTCTGCATCCTTAGCCTTCAGGGAAATGCAAATCAAAACTTCCCGAGATATCATCTCACCCCAGTCAGGATGTCAAAAATCCACAATACGAACAACACCAAATGCTGGAGAGGATGTGGTGAGAAGGGAACTCTCCTATATTGCTGGTGAGAATGCAGGCTTATACAACCACTCTGGTGAGCTGTCTGGCAATTCTTAAAGAAGTTAAAGATTGAAATGCCATATGAATCTGCTATTCCACTTCTGGGAATAATCCCCCATACAGCAAAAATTCACCTCGATAGCACAAGCACGACCATGTTCATAGCAGCACTGTTTACAATAGCAAAGTCATGGAATCAACCCAAATGTCCAACAGTTGACGAGTGGATAAGGAAAATGTGGTACATTTACAATGGAATACTACTCAGCCATCCAAAATGATGAATTAATGGAATTTGCTGGGAAATGGATGGGATTAGAAACAATTATATTGAGTGAAGTATCCCAGACACAGAAAATTAAGTGCCATATGTAATCCCTAATAGGTGGATCCTAGTACCAAACTCACTTAGAGACACTCAAAGATAAATCTCTGTAATACCTACAGTAATTGCAAAGATTATAAACAGGAGGGAAGGGGAAGTAGGGCACTGCCAGAAACAAGGAGAGAGGGGATCATGCTACAGCAGAGAATACAGGCCACTATCAAGTACTGCAAGTAAGTAATGAGACATCTGGTTAAATTCACAGACTTTCCTTCCTGGTCACTTGCAACTGATGGGATTTGATCTCAATAGAAAAGGAGGGCATAGAGTCTGGCAGAGAGAAGATAACCATCCTGCAAATGAGAGACTGATTCCCCCTCACTGTAGTCTCCTACTCTTATTCCATCTACCTTTGAATCTACTCTTATAATAAGATTCTATTTTAACAGCCTTTTATGTGTGGCTAGGAGGTCACATCCACTACCCATCAGGATGGAGCCAAGGACAGTGCAGGAACAGCAAAACTAGAAGAAGAAGAAAAAAAGAATAATCATAATTCAGAACATCAGAGACCCTACATTAATCACCAGGAATCAGGCCAGCCTAATCTCTCCCCATCCCAAAGCTCAGGCAAATTTGAGGAAGCGGGTGAAGTAAGATTGTAATAGCCTAAAGATGGGGAGGAGCAACGCCATACAAGATACTCCGCACAGGTTAGGGCTGAAGTAATCATAATAGGTCTTTGCATGACCTGTGCAATGGCTAACATGTCACTGACCCCCCAAAGTCTAGCATGGATCACAGGCTCTAAGATCCTTAGAGGCAAGGGATTAACAGCCACAATAGTGTTCCTATACTAAAGGGGAACACAAAAAAGAGCTCTAGGCAATGCTACTGAGTGCTTATACCTCATCAGAGAGGAGGACCCAGAGGGAAGTTTGACATGCACACTAAAGGATGCTCCAAGAATGGGGGGGGGGACACTGGGAGAAAAAGAGGGAGGGGGGAAAGTAAAGGGAAAAAGGAGGAGGGAGCAAGGGGATCCAGGAGGGGGTGGAGGGAGGGGGGGAATGGGGAAACTATCAAGTTTGTATGAGTGGAAAAAATAAATTAAAAAATTAATTAATTAAAAAAACTTTATAATTGTGTGGATTTGAAGAGAGAAAACATGTCTGCAGCTTTGCATTGTACTAGAAATTGTCTAAGGAAAGAGAAAAGAAAATGTGTTCTATCTCTTTGTGTCTCTCTTGGCCTCTCTATAAGGATATTTCCTCTCTCTCTCTCTCTTGCAAGCATGCTCACATACAATTGCAATATTCATTGTCTTATATTCTACTCTAACTTCATGGTTCATAAATTGAGTTTGTTTCATCCATGTAAAACCCTTAAAATCATGTGTCAATTTTGAATTTCTATTTAATGGAAAATTGATTTGGCTTTAGAAATGCAGAGTCAGTAAGAAAGGAATTGTTAACATGTTGGGCTGAATGAAATTCTGGAAAGGTCTGTAATCACACCCATGAATGAATTAATATTATCTCTTAATCTTTTGTGTGGCTTCTCCCATTTTCCCTCCCTGTACTGCGTATTTAAAGATGAAACAAAGACTATCTTTACTTTGTAAATTGCATTATGTTATCTGCCATTGCTTTTTAAAAGAAAACTAATTTATGATGTAGTCTGCATAATTACCTATGTTCATCCAAGGGAGTAATCAATACAATTTCCTTTAAAACTGAGAGCAATATTCAGCAACTCCTACAGTTCTATGATTTGCAATTTTATCTCTGAATTCAAGTAACTTGTAACTAGACACAATGTGTAGAATAACAAATGACTTGCAAGAAAAGATCATCATTTGTGAGAATAATTCTGTTGCTCATCACTTTCAGGTGAAACAGCCATTGAAATTCTTTCTCTACTTTTTTCAGAATCTTATCTCATTTGTTCTCAGAGAGTACTGATGAAGAGCAATTACGTTTTGTGTAAGTCCCTACAGCTCCCATAATGCCATTCAAGTTATTTCTATCTGGAATAGAAATAGTAAATAGTGGACTGTAGTTGACAACTCTCACCCCTATATGGTACAGGGTAGCTTTCTTTTCGGTTCATTCTAAGTCTGTTTTAGTGGAGTATGGGAGATATTGCTTCTGACTTTGCCATTAATCTTAGAGTAAGATTATTGACCAATTCTCAGTGACTTCTAATGAAACAATCATTTGTTGTATTTCACTGATTAAGTGAAGCATATTGTGGTTATGTGTTTAATTAGGTTCTTCTATCTGCATGTGTACATATAAATCCACATATTCCCATACATTTACATGAATATATTCAACGTTTGGACTTATAATTTTTACTTAGCATTTTCCAGATGTCACCACCTCAGATGAACATTTTCTTGATTTTACAGATGTGTAGTGCTTTATGTCAATGGACTGTAGCTTACTCAATAAATCTATTATGAACGTTTAGAAAATTACTGATCATTTGCAAATGTGAATAGAACTTTAATAAAATATTCATTTTTGATACCATTGCATTTGCCATGGCAAATTACAGATTCAAATAAGCTTCTCATTTGCAAGTAAAAACAATGAGATTGTTAATATGCAAAAATTAGAACAAAGCAGCAGTAGATTTGTATTGGTAGTTTTTGTCTCATTATTAAATATCCAGTAAAAGGAAGGAAAATGGAAGTAGAACAAAGCTTTGTGGATTTTGTTAGTGGAAAATAGAAGTCATTCAGCTGATTTTTTTATCCCTTCTCACACACTTTATGTATTTTGGAGAACATTCTTTTAGTGAATCCAAGAAGAGTTCATTACCTGAGCTTCTATGTGTCACCAAAAACATCTGTCATCATTTGTGTGATTTGATATTTGTGTAGGTGACAGTCTTACTGTACATTTTCCTTACAGCTGTACCTCTGAAACTGTCTGAATACGTGCTGTCCTCCTGAACTCATGTAGGAGGTTAATCCCCAAAGTCATATGTAGAAAGATAGAAGCTTAACTTGACCAAAGTGATTAATGTTGGGACTGCAGAAAAAAATATCTAGGATTACATAAGGTTATTAGGGTGGTGTGTCTATGATTGTACCCTGGTAGGTGTATGAGGGGTGGGAGAGGTCACATATGCACTTTATCCTTTGTCATGTGGTGATGCCATAGAATTCTGGCAGGAACACTCCATTACAAGTTAATGCTCTTTTGACTTTACTTCTAGAACCATGAGACAAAAGATGTCTCTCTTCATAAATCCACCTGTTACTGGAACTTCATTAAGGCTATAAAACCTCTATGCTGGTACACAGAAAACTGCCTTTTAAACAAGTCTTGGTTGGGACTTTGAGAATGGTGGAACTAAGATCCATATTTTGCCATGTGTATTATTACATTGTGAGCTCAGTGAGAACTCAAACCCTGCTGGAACTTTTTGCCCAATGCACATTTAAAAGGTAATGGCATAATAAGTATTCAGCTCAGTACACAATTAGGAAATTATAAACTCAATTGTTGATGAATATTTTTTTAATTATTATTTTTTATTATTATTATTTATTCAACTGTGTACATGTGCTCTCGTGCGCGTGTGTCTGTGTATGTGTGTGTGTCTGTGTATGTGCAGAACCACGGACGAATTCGCGAACCACCATGGACGCCTCCACCTCCTTCATGCCCCGGGATTCACAGGCTCCGCCCTACCAGGACCAGAAGCGCAGGCCACCCCCGCTTCCGCCTGGCGTCTATACGTGGGATCTGGGATCCGAACTCGGGACCTTCCGCCTGCAAAGCGGAGGCTTAACCCCTGAGCCACCTCTCCAGCCCCTGTTGATGAATATTTTTAAACAGGAACAAAATAAAATTTTCTTTCGTAGAAGCATTTTCTCCTACAAGATTTCAAGATACTCCCCCTTCCCCTGCACTCCGCCACCCGGGACGCACACACGGTCCAGCCAGACCTCACTGCGCCCTGACCCAGATAAGCTCGGTCCCCGCCCACACCCAAAACCCTAGGCCGCCCGAGTGAACCTAGCTCCTCCCACCATCCAGCTGGAGCCCCACCCAGGGCCTGGGAGGAGGAGAGGGCACCCCCTCTGCGCCCGGGCCCCAACCTCAGGTCCCAGGTTTGAATAGTGCCCGTCCGTCGCCCCATCCTCCCATCCCCTCCACTCCACATGGTGGGACAGGCCTCACCATGCCCCAATCTAGGTAAGATTGGTTCCTCCCCACCCCCAAGAGCCCCAGGCCAAATAATTCACTTTAGTGAAAAATGCACAGAAATTAAAAGAAGATCTTAAGAGTTAAAACGACAATGCCGGGCTGGAGAGGTGGCTCAGGGGTTAAGCCTCCGCCTTGCAGGCGGAAGGTCCTGAGTTCGGATCCCAGATCCCACGTATAGACGCCAGACTGAAGCGAGGGCTGCCTGCGCTTCTGGTCCTGGTAGGGTGGAGCCTGTGAATCCCGGGGCTGAAGGAGGTGGAGGCGGCCATGGTGGTTCCCAATTCGTCTGTGGTTCTACACATACACAGATACACACACACACACACACACACACGCACAGTTGAATAAATAATAATAATAAAAAATAAAAAAAATTAAAAAAAACGACAATGCCAAAGTCAAAGTGTAAATCCATGAGAAACAACACTCAAGTAAACAAATCTCCCACTGAAGGAATTAATCTCATAATGTTAGACTCCAACCAGAACAAACCCATGGAAAATGGCCAAGAAAGCCTGACCCAGGATAACGACCTTCAAAATATGATCATTACCATGTTCAATACTATGAAAGAGGAAATCAGGGAGGAATTAAATAATCGAATCAATCGCTTTGAGGGGGAACACAACAGATATCTGGAGGAGTTGAGAAAAACAGTGCAAGAAACAAAAAGTGGCATAGAGCAGTTAAAACAAACTCAAGCAGAGTTTAAAACTGAGCTAAAAGACAAGTTATCTTCAACCCAGAACGCCACAGAGAGTCTTATCAACAGAACTAATGAAGCAGAAAACAGAATTTCAGACCTTGAAGATAAAGTGGGAGTACTAACCAGCTCAATGGAAGAGATTGTTAAAGCCAAAAAGATACTTGAGAGAAATATCCAAGAGATATGGGACACCCTGAAGAAGCCTAACATGCGTATTCATGGAATACCAGGAGCAAGAATCTCAAAATACCACCCCTGAGGAAATTTTTCAAACGATCATCAAGGAAAACTTTCCTCATCTAAAAAAAGAGAGGCCCATTCATATACAAGAGGCATTCCGCACCCCAAACAGATACGACCAAAATAGAAGCACACCGCGGCAAATAATAGTTAAAACTCCACATTCAAGATAAAGAACTGGTGCTGAGAGCTTCAAGGGAGAAAAAACAAGTCACTTTTAAAGGCAAACCTATTAAAATAACAAATGACTTCTCAGTCGAAACAGTAAAAGCAAGAAGAGCTTGGAGAGACATACTTCAAGTATTGAATGAGCAAAAATGTCAACCCAGGCTGATTTACCCTGCAAAACTATCAGTCATGATCGAGGGAGAAAGAAAAATTTTCCAGCACAAAGACAACTTTAAGGGATACATGGCCACCAAACCAGGCCTTCAAAAACTGCTAGAAATGATACTCAAGCGTGAAGAAAAAAACAGGCATATCCAGGAGAACAGAAGGCAAATATAACACCATTAAAAGCGAAGCAATATACTTATAAAAGCTACTAAACATAATAAATGTCTGGAATTAAAAATAGTTTCTCCATTATAACACTAAATGTTAATGGATTTAACTTCACCGATCAAGAGACACAGATTACAAACTTGGATTAAAAATCACAATCCATCAATCTGTTGCCTGCAGGAAACCCATCTCACCACAAAAGATAGGCACTGCTCTAAAAATAAAAGGCTGGTCAACAATTCTACAAGCAAATGGAAGCAGAAAACAGCAGGGGTAGCCATTATGCTATCAGACAAAGTGGACTTCAAACCAAAAAAAATTATAAGAGACACGGATGGATACTACATTTTAGTCACAGGTACAATTCACCAGGAAGACTTTCACAATACTGAACATATATGCACCCAATACGGGCCCCTCCACATTCATTAAGAAAACCCTACAGCGTCTAAAGCAAGAAATCAACCCCCAAACGATAATTCTTGGGGACTTCAACACCGCCCTCTCAACATGGGATAGATCAACAGGTCAAAAGCTTAACAGAGACACTTTGGACCTTAATCAAACCCTGAAAGAAATGGACCTACAGATCTCTATCGAACTTTTCACCCACGCACCAAAGAATACACATTTTTCTCAGCAGCACACGGAACTTTCTCCCAAAATAGATCACTACTGGGCCATGAAACATAATCTACACATATACAAAAAGTTGAAATTCTAACCTGTGCCCTGTGAGACCATCATGGCCTAAAGCTGGACATCCACAACACAACAAACAAGAGAAAATACACTAACTCCTGGAAACTTAACAATATGATGTTGAATGAGAACTGGATTCAGGAAGAAATTAAAAAGGAAATTCAAGATTTCCTGAAAGTGAACGATAACGAAAATACAACTTACCAAAATCTCTGGGACACAATGAAAGCTATTCTAAGAGGTAAGTTCATAGCTCTTAATGCCTACATCAAAAAAATGGAAACATCAGAAATAAACAATTTAACAATGCAGCTTAAAGCTTTAGAGAAACTAGAGCAATCTGATCCCAAAAGCAGTAGAAGAGAGGAGATTAGCAAAATAAGAGGAGAAATATCTGAAATCAGATTAAGAAAACGATAGAAAAAATCAACCAATCAAAAAGCTGGTTCTTTGAAAAATCAACAAGATTGATACACCCCTAGCTAAACTAACCAAAAGCAAGAGAGAGAAAACCCAAATTAACAAAATTAGAAATGAACATGGAGTTATCACTACTGATACCCAAGAAATCCAGAGAACTATAACATCATATTTCAAAAACTTATACTCTGTGAAGTTTGACAATACAAAAGAGATGGATGAATTTCTAAGTAAACACAACTTACCTAAATTGAATCAGGAAGTTGTGAAATATTTAAATAGTCCTATAACATATAAGGAAATTGAGGAAGTAATCTCGAATCTTCCCACCAAAAAATGTCCTGGACCAGATGGATTCAGCACAGAGTTCTACCAGACATTTAAGGAGTTAATAACACCAATACTCCTTAAACTGTTCCATCAAATAGCAAAGGAAGGAACACTACCAAATTCCTTCTATGAAGCTAATATCGTTTTGATCCCAAAACCTAATAAAGATTCACTTAAAAAAGAAAACTATAGGCCGATCTCCTCTGATGAACACAGATGCAAAGATTCTCAACAAAGTCCTTAGCAAATCGGATTCGAAAACCATATTAAAAAGATCATTCACGGGGACCAAGTAGGCTTCATCCCCTGGCACACAAGGTTGGCTTCAACATACGCAAATCAATAAATGTAATTCATCATGTAAACCAGTCCAAAGTCCAAGACCACATGATACTCTCGATAGATGCAGAAAAAGCTTTGACAAGATCCAACAGCATTTTATGATCAAAACGCTAGAGACAGTAGGAATGGAAGGAACCGTTTATCAATATAATAAAAGCTGTAGCAACAAGCGCACAGCAAGGATTATGCTCAATGGGGAACAATTGGAAGCATCCACTTCGATCAGGAGACTAGACAAGGACTGTCCACTCTCACCACTTCTATTCAATATTGTACTTGAAGTCTTAGCTGAAGCCATAAGACAAGAAAGGGACATAAGAGGATTCAAATCAGGCAAGGAAGAAAGTCAAGCTATCCCTATTTGCAGATGACATGATCTTATACCTGAGGGATCTCAAAAACTCCACCAGGAAGCTCCTGGAACTAATTGAGAAGTTCAGCAGGGTGGTAGGATACAAAATAAATGTGCAAAAATCAGAGGCCTTCCTATATGCCCAGAATGAAAGAAGTGAAAAAGCCTTGAGAGAAACCATCCATTTACTATAGCCCCTAAAAAAATGAAATACCTTGGTATAAACCTAACTAAGGAGGTAAAAGACCTTTACAATGAAAACTTTAAAACCCTATAGAAAGAAATTGAATAAGACCCCAGAAGGTGGAAAGACCTCCCTTGTTCCTGGATTGGCAGAATCAACATCGTAAAAATGACCATCCTACCAAAGGCAATATACAAATTCAATGCTATACCATTCAAAATCCCAAAGTAATTCTTCAAAGAAGTTGCCCAAACAATCTCAAAGTTCATATGGAGGCACAAAAGACCCAGGATAGCAAAGACAATCCTGAGTAACAAAAAACTTCTAGAGGTATTACCATACCAAACCTAAGTCTATACTACAAATCCATAGTTATAAAGAAAGCCTGGTACTGGCTCCAAAATAGACACACAGATCAATGGATAAGGATTGAAGACCCAGATATAAGCCCACAAAATTATAGCCATTTGGTCTTTGACAAAGGGGCCCAAAAAATCCAATGGAAAAAGAACTGCATCTTCAACAAATGGTGGTGGCAAAACTGGATCTCCACATGCAGAAGATTAAAGCTGGACCTATACTTGTCACCATGTACAAGACTTAATACCAAATGGATCAAGGACCTTGATATAAAGCCAGAGAGTATAAAAACCATAGTTGAAAAGATAGGGAACTCCCTCGAGCTGATTGGGCTAGGCCAACACTTCCTAAACAGACATCCAATGGCACAGTCACTGCTACCAACTCTGAACAGTTGGGATCTTGTGAAATTCAAGTGCTTCTGTTCAGATAAAGAGATTGTAACACGAACTCAAAGGCAACCCACAGAATGGGAGAAAATCTTCACTAACCACACATCTGATAGAACTCTGCTGTCCAGAGTGCACAAAGAACTTAGAAAACTAAACACCAAGGAAACCAATGGCCCAATTAAAAAATGGGCCCTGGAACTTAAAAGAAACTTTAACAGGGATGAAATTAAAATGTCTAACAAATATCTTAAAAAATGCTCCATGTCCTTAGTCATCAGGGAAATGCAAATCAAAACTTCCCTGAGATATCATCTCACCCCAGTCAGGATGGCAAAAATCCACAATTCTAACAATGACAAATGCTGGAGAAATGTGGAGAGAGGGGAACTCTCCTACATTGCTGGTGGGAATGCAGTCTCATACAGCCACTCTGGCAAGCCATCTGGAGATTCCTAAAGAAATTAAAGATTGAAATGCCATATGACCTTGCTATTCCACTTTTGGGAATAACCCACCATACAGCAGAGGTTCACCTCGATAGCACAAGCACAACCATGTTCATAGCAGCACTGTTTATAATAGCAAAGTCATGGAATCAACCCAAATGTCCAACAGTTGACAAGTGGATAAGGAAACTGTGGTACATCTATACAATGGAGTACTACTCAGCCATCAAAAATGATGAATTACTGGAATTTGCTGGGAAATGGATGTCATTAGAAAGAATTATATTAAGTGAAGTATCCCAAACCCAGAAAATTAAGCGCCGTATGTACTCCCTAATAGGTGGCTCCTAGTACCAAACTCACCCAGCCCACATTGAGACACTCAAAAGTAAACCTATGTAACACAGTAATTGCAAGGATTATGAACAAGAGAGATGGGTTAGGAGGGCCACACCAGAAACAAGGAGAGAGGAGACCATGTTACAGCAGAGAAAATAGGCCTCCATCAAGGTCTGCAAGTAAGTAATGAGAAACCTGGTTAAGTTCACAGACGTTCTTTCCTGATCTCACCAGAAGGGGAGGGCATATAGTCTAGCAGATAAAAAGTAATCATTTTGCAAATGGGTGATGGACCCCTCCCTCACTGAGGTTTCCTACTCTTATTACATCTACCCTTGAATGTGCTATTACAACAAGACTACAGTTTAACAGCTTTTTGTCTCTGGCCAGGGGGTGACATACAGTGCCCAGCAGAATGGAGTGAAGGGAATTGCAGGAGCAGCAAAACTGCAAAAGAAAATCAACCAACCACAATCCAGAACTTCAGAGACTCTATATCAATCACATAGAACTAGGACAGCCTAATCTCTCCCCATCCTGGAGCTCAGGGACATTTGCGGAAGAGGGGGCGGTAAGATTGTAAGAGCAAAAGGATGGGAGGAGCAACGATTTGCAAGATTCTCAACAATAGTTGGGGCCAAAGCAATCATAATGGGACTTTGCATGCCCTGCGCAATGTCCAGCGCACTGTTGCCCTCATAAAGTCTAGCATCTGTTAAGGGCACCGAGACCCCTGGAGGCAAGGGATTGACAGCCATAGTAGTGATCTTATGCTTAAGGGGAACAAGAGAAAGGGCTTATGGAAATTCCACTGGGTCCTTATATGTCATCGGAGAGGAGGACCCAGTGGAGAGTTAGGCGTACACAATAAAGGACTCTCTGGGAATTGGGGGGGAGGCACTGGGGGAAGGGGAGGGGGAGGAGGGGGGAGGGAGGGAACTGGTAAAAAATTTTAAAATGTATAATTAAATTTTTAATAAAAAAATGATTAATGACTGGAATTTGCCGGGAAATGGATATCATTAGAAACAATTACATTAAGTGAAGTATCCCAGACCCAGAAGATTAAGCGCCGTATGTACTCCCTAATAGGTGGCTCCTAGTACCAAACCCACCCAGCCCACCTAGAGACAGTAATTGCAAGGATTATGAACAGGAGGGATGGGGTAGGAGAGCCACACCAGAAACAAGGAGAGAAGGGACCATGTTACAGCAGAGAAAATAGGCCTCCATCAAGGACCCAAATAAGTAATGAGACATCTGATTAAGTTCACAGACTTTTGTTCCTGATCATTTACTACTAAGGGGGTATGATCTCACCAGAAGAGGAGGGCATATAGTCTGGCAGATAAAAAGTAGCCATTTTGCAAATGGGGGATAGACCCCTCCCTCACTGTGGTTTCCCACTTTTATTACATCTACCTTTGAATGTGCTTTTGTCACAAGACTCTAGTTTAACAGCTTTTTGTCTCTGGCCAGGGGGTAACATACATTGCCCACCAGGATGGAGTGAAGGGCATTGCAGGAGCAGCAAAACTGCAAAAGAAAATCAACAAACCCCAATCCAGAACTTCAGAGACGCTATATCAACCACCTAGAACTAGGCCAGCTTAATCTCTCCCCATCCTGAAGCTCAGGGAAATTTGTGTAAGACTGTAAGAGCAAAAGGATGGGAGGAGCAATGATATGTAAGATACTCAATACAAGTTAGGGCTGAAGCAATCATAATTGGACTTTACATGCCCTGCACATTGTCCAACACTCTATTGACCTCACACAGTCTAGTATCTGCTAAAGGCACCAAGATCCTTGGAGGCAAGGGATTGGCAACCACAACAATGTTCCTATTCCTAAGGGGAACACGGGAAAGAGTTCAGGGAAATGCCATTGGGTCCTTGTACGTCATCGGAGAGAAGGGCCCAGAGGAAAATCTGGCATGCACAAGGAATGACTCTCTGGGAATTGGGACGGGAGGCACTGGGGGATGGGAAAGGAGGGGGGTGGGGAGGGAGAGTTGGGGCTACGGGGGGAGGAGAAGGGAGGGAGGGAACTGGTGTACCTATTAAGTTTGTATGAGCTGAAATAATAATAAAAATGTATTAATAAAAAAAAGATTTCAAGATACTGTATCTTGGGTTAGTTTTTCCTTTCTTCATAGATTTTAAGACATCTAGATTTCCTATGCCTACAGAAATGGCTGTTTTGGTATATCATCTGACCTTAGATACAAGATGAATAAGTCCAGGAGCTCATAATTATTCTCTGTGTGTCTTTAAGGGTGTTCAAAAATAAAATTAATATTTGAATTGGTAAAACAGATTACCCTTCCTAGTATGGGTCAATCTCAAACAGTAAATCATTGGATTAAAAGGGCAGTAGAGTTCATTTTCCTGCCTGAATGAGTTAGTTAGGTTCTATTACTGCCTTCTTCTTTGTGCCTGAACTTACCCCATGAGTCTTCCTAGATTTCAGGCCTTTTAAAAGAAGTGAAATCTACACCATTAACTTTCTTGGGTCTCCTTGTTGAAAGCAGGTGTTTGTGCTCCATGGCCTCCGTAGTTACATGATCTGTCTCTTTATTAATAAATAGCTTTTTTATTTATAAATAAATATCTAGGACTGGAAAAGTAGCTCCATCGGCATGAGGTCCATGTACAAACCTGGTAACATGAGTTAAATCTCCAAAACACTCACATAGTAGAAGAAGAAAAGTTCATATAGTTGTCTTTGACTTCTACCATACTCCACGACATGTGTGTGTGTGGGTGTGTGTGTCCTGTCTCTTTCTCTGTGTGTCCTAAAATAAGTGAATAGATAGATATTAAAATATATAAATAAATATCTATATCTAGAGTTCCATTTGTTAGATAGGTCTATATTTATATCTTTCTCCAACCTGCGTAACTCATTTAAATGACTACTGTCTTCAGCATAGTAAATCAAAATCTACAATAAAAACCAAAACTTAAAACCAAAACTCTTCTCTGATATGAAGTTTCCTCTTGATCTTGGGTTTGTTTGTGTTGTTAAATGTCGCTTCATATCTTATCTAAAATGGACATAATGTGTGTTGATTAAAAAAGCAAATCAAGTAATGTGTGCTGGTAAAAAAAACTACCACCAACAAACTGTCTTATATCTTACTTACTCTATGAATTAAAAAATCATTGTTTTGATATGAGTATAATATGCTATGTGTATAGTATATATATATATTTGTATTATCAAACCCGTATATTTTCTATTTGAAAATGATAAACTTGATTTTATACATTTTTAGGTATGAAAGAAAAGATAGGATGTGAAAGAAAAGAAAGAAAAACGAAAGAAAGAAAGAAAGAAAGAAAGAAATGAAAGAAAGAAAAAAATGAAAAAGAAAGAAAGAAAGAAAGAAAAGATAAAAGATGAACAAAATCTTCTCTTTCTTGACTACCAATAGTATTCAAAGAAAGAGACATATTTGAAAGCTTTCCATCTGAGGCTAAGCTTGTAAGTTACTGATGTATCTTGTTCTACCATCTAGAAATATAAAGCATCTGTCCTCACAATTCATAAAGGTAAAGTCATAGATCTTAGTCTTTATTCATTATTTTGAGGGAAAACACAGAACATCTTTTTCTAGAAATGTCAAATAAATAGGGAAGAACACGACAAAGAGACAAATAAATGCATTTGATGCATCTGAATTCTGGCAGACATGAAAAACCTTGAGGCAAAACTGACAAAAACCTGAAGAAAGGAGACAGAAAAGATGTTGACATCTAAACCACAGGTCATCACCACTCCTGGTGCCTTGAAGCATGAACGACCCGTGCAGAAATCTCACACAGTGGTGTCTCATCACCGGCTCTGCTTGGGAAGGCCATCACACCCTGCCTGTGCTTCATCATGCTCATCCAACAAAGGAGAAAGTTTGGGACTGAATGATCAGCGAGTAAATGAGATTTCTGCCAATGCCTGACTCAAGTCAAAATGAATGATTATGTATTTTAGCTACTGAGTCAACTTATTTAGCAGAATGTTGCTTGGGGAGCTTAACCTGCTCTCTCTCTCTCTCTCTCTCTCTCTCTCTCTCTCTCTCTCTCTCTCTCTCTCTCTTTCTCTCTCTCTCTCTCTCTTGTTCATGTGTGCTTGCACACACATTAATATACACATATATGTGCAAATACAGAGCCAAAGTGATGTGCTTTGGTGGTTTATGTGTCCATCTTCTTAGCACCTACTAGTTACATTGGATCCCAGTTCTTAAGCTATATTCTCAGGTCCCTATTTCATTTTGAGTGATAATTATATATTCCTAATATCAATCTGCTCTGTTTTTAATTATAATCATTCCTTCCTCCTATCCCTATTATTGCCCTATTAAGGTCTCTCAGTATCCTTGATACTCACATTACGACTAGCACATTTTGCGATTCAAAAGTCAGAAGAAAAAAAATAATAAGTTGTTTTCCTGAAGGTGGTTCTGCTCCTGGAGTGGGATTCCAGGCAGGGCGGTTGACCTCCTTCTTTCAGACCAAACTTCTGTCCTATCCTGCAGTGCACTGCCTGCTCTGTTGCCATTTCAGGACGATTATGTGCCAGGATTCTTTCAATGAAGAAGTAAACATACTGACACTAGACAGACCTGAATTTGAAATTGTGGAGAGACTTGGGCAAATTATGCCATCTTTCTGAGATTATCTTCTTTGTAAAGCAGAAGTAGATGTCTACCTTTGTGATATAATTTTGAAATAAAATAAAAAGTAGCATCACATTCCAAATGTGCATGAAGTGCTTGATTCACTATTTAGGTGGAAAGTGCTGAAGTGCTTATTTTCATTACTATTATTTTTTTCTATTAGGGGCCAGTGTATTAATATTATATCTAGCATTTTCATTTATACAGGTTGTTAAGGGTTAAATTGCTGCCTTGTACTAATATTTCTAAAATTCTTATGATCTGGGGTTCATGGCAGGAAGTATATTGTAGGTCAAATTCACAGGAAGTATATTGTAGGTCATTTTGTTATATAGAAGTAAATAATCAGTTTCTCAATTAAGAAATACCTGTATTGCATGGATATATATGTGTATATAATTATAATATTGTTTACATTTTTACCTAATTTCTTTCTTATATTTTCTCAATTTTGCTCTTCTTTATGTTAAAACTTCAACAATATCCAAACTATACATAATTGTATACATATAACGAAGTGCATATTTTTTCAACTAAGATGGCTATTATTAATATTTGACTGCTATCTTTTGAGACATATAGAGACAGTGGAAATAATATAATATATTGGCATGCTTATTATAAATGTAATTAATAGTGATTTTCCCATTAAATTCTTAAAATAAATAGGAAACTCCTGAAATTCATGCTTTCCTTAAAGGATAGATATAAGAACAAACCCTTCATTTTGATTTAGACTTAAGAGCATCTTAATCCTAGTTCAGATCTTGAGTGTCTCCAAAGGCCCATATATTGAAAACTTGTGTCGCAATTATTCTTCTCTGCTCCTGTGAGACGGCACTCAAACTCAAGCAACTTAAAGGAGCAAAGGGACATTTATTCAGCTCCAGCTCCAGAGGGGACAATACAGTTATTCAAGGCAGAAATGGTATAGCTATCTGGCAGAAGCTGGAGGCAGATTAAGTCACATCCATAAATGAGACTGAGAGCTGCAAACTACAAGATTTGATTTCTCCTAGAAGCAGGGTGAGGCTGATCAAATTCAAGGCCCACCTCCTGTGACATACCTTTTGCTGGCAAGACTTCCCCTCCTAAAGTTACCACAACCTTCCCAAAAACCTGCTAAGGATTCAAACACATGGGCCTATGGAGAACAACTTACATTCAGACCATAGTAGGTGGTTTCCCAAAGGGTAGTGTTGTTGGGAATTATGTAAAGTTTAGTGGGCAGGACCATTTGTTTAAAAGATATTAGACCACTGAGTGCATGCCTTTAAAGAAAGTCCTGGGACCCTGGCCTGTATCCTGTCTTCATCAGCCAAGCAATTTTGCCTCCATGCATTGCCTCACCACAGGTTCCCCTCAAACAAGGTCAAAACCAGTTTTGTATTATCTTCCATAGAACCTGTAAAATTGTAATCCAATTAAGCCTCACTCCTTATAAAATGGTCATCTCCATGTATTTTGTTACAATGTCAGGAAACTTAATGCTTATGACATTATTCTAGCAATCAGGGAAAATTTATCACATAACATATCCAGTGGATGTTCTCTCTTCGTGGCAAAAATTTATGAGTGATTCTTGAACCAAATTTTCTTTTCTAGACACTTTCCAAGAAGAATTAAAAAAAGTCTGAAATCTCATTAGGACATGATGCTGAAATTTATTATTTAAATTATGGTGATAGTGGTACAGATATTCTTGTTCCTGAAACTCTTATTAAGGCTATTTTAGTATGTTTCACCTAGTCCTTGCTTATGATTATAGTGAAGTCCTCCCTAAATCAATAATTGAGGAGAATTTTTGCCCCATGATATAATATATATTTCTATCTTTCTCAAAATGCATTAACCACACCAATATTATATCTATTCCTAAATTTCCCCTACCTCAGCATTTTCAAAGTACCTCCCAAATTAATAGATTTTAAAAGAGATTGATAAAGACATTTAGCTTTCTCATTTTAACAGTTTCTTCAGAATATTACCAGACTTCAAACATTAATGTTCAAAAGAAGACCAACAAGCAAATTTTGGTTTATCTTATTCATATACAAGCTATATACAAAAGTGGAGATTGCAGTCATTTACATTAACAGTAGAATTGACCTCTAATGTGTTCTTTTCTTTTCATTTCATTGATTTGTATGTAGGACCATGGCAATATTACTGGAGACTAAACAAATCAGGTTGAACTTAATATATCTTTATTTCCAAAAGGTCACTGAATTGTCATTGTACACCAAAGCTTTCAGGAAGCATGACCTTGGGAATGCCTTTTTTCCTCTCTTTGTGTGGAGATAGACAATTTGGTTCATATTGCAAAAGGGCAAATTTACATACACCCAACATTTTGATTTTCGGCTATGATATTAATACAGCCCCTTCTCACTAAAGAAATAGCAGACACCTTTCCTTTTCAATTGCTCTAGCAATTGAATAATAAAGCAAAAAGCATACCTGGTCTGAAGCACTGAAAGGGCTTTTAAAACAGAACTAATTCTAAACACATCTTCAGGTCTGCTGGCAAGGTTGTTCACTAACCCAAAGCCTGAATACTAATAGTGTGAAAACTCTGACATTATTCCGACCACATAAGGACTGCTTATCTTCTGAAATACCATCTTGTAAAGATATGGAATGGAAAAGGGAAGTAATAACATAATGCCACACTACCTTATCCAGTCAGTGGGTCAAGTCTCACTGCTTATTTCTATATGCAAGTCATATTGCTTATGTAGATTAAAATTAACTGAATGTAATAATGAATTCCACAGTGTTAGTCATCTGCTATAAACTTCCATGAAAAATGTGCTAGGGTTCCAGAAATTCTTACTTTCAGATTGATTCATTTGTTTCATTATCGTCTCCAGAGGCTTCTTATTCAAAAACATTTGCTAGTTTGAAAAAGAGGATTGATGCATTATAATAAATTATTTATGAGATCCGTTAGTTTGACTTTAGGGAGAAGGCAGTAGGTGTGAATAATATGAAGCAGGATCTCAAAAAATTATGTTTAATATTTATGTGCAAAAAAAATCTAGGACTATAACTCGTTGAGACAAATCCTTAATCATATTTACTTCTAGACACTCTAGATTGCTCAGCATAGTGAATGAAATCTATTTCAATATATAGGATTTAAGAAGAGATTTCAATTGAAGAGAACATTAACAGGGATAGAAATTTCTCCTATGAAGGACGACTTGGCAGCATGTTAGATGGAGACACAAAAATGCAGCAGGAATTTAACCATCTACCAGAGTTGTCTCTAATTGCTTCAGACTTTTTCAGGAGTGGAGTCTGGCATCAGTCCTCTAACCTTCAAATAATCCACATCCAATTAGGAAAGAATTCAAGTCTATGAGAAAAGACATTATTATTAGCCTCTTATTCTGCACAGAGTCATATTGTAATAGAAAAATTTGTGGTTAATTGTTTAAAAAATCCCAAGAAATGCTTGGAAATAAACTGATCACTAGCTAGTATTAAAAGAATTATGGACAAAAGAATTAGGGTTTGGACAGTGAAGAGTAAAGAACTTTTGAGAATCTCATAAACAAATACTTTTGGGTGTCAAATGGATATGAACTCTGTAATGTTAATGTCTGTGGTCAATTCCATGACTTCAGTTATTTTACAAAGTGTAACTTGCCCCCAGAAGCATAAGTGACCTTATTAGTGGCATCTGGACCACCTAGAATAAACAACACTTTCAACAAACAGTCTCAGATAATTATGGCTTCCACTTTGCCCCTCCCATAGCAAGATACTCTCAAAGATAAAGAAATTTTGGGTTAATTTAAAAAGTACTCTGAAAGTTAACTTTGATTTCTTTATGAGACATAACAAAGGTTAAACAGAAAGAATTACTATAATGTCTAACTTCTCTATAAAACTTCATTTCTCTATTTTATTTCCCTTCTCTATCACAAGATTATGTAAAGTTCTAATTAATTTATAGTTCCTGAAATGTCTATGATGATCAAAAGAAGGCCTTTTGTACATGTGACCATTTCTGAAGACAGATTACATGCATTTTCAAGAATTTTCCAGCTGGTTTTAAGTTGGAGAGAGAAAGGCCTGAGCTATTCATTTTGTTCATGTTGCTGTTTTTGTTTGTTTATTGAAAGCTCGGTTCAGTCATGTTCATGAGAAAATATGCGCCAGATGATGTGACCCACAAATGCTTGTGGCAAAGACAAAGTAGTAATAGCAGAGAAACAACAAGAGATACAGAGAGTTCTGGAAGTGATGAGTCCATTACTAAGAAAACAGAGAAAAATGGCTCAAACAAGAGCCAGCTTCAGAGCATCTTCTCTGCAAAACACCATTGTAATTCCTGTTGTTATTTCATGCCTTTCTCTTCTTTCTTTATTCCTTCTTAAATTTCAAAATTGTACATTGCTATACTCCCAGCAAACATACATACAGAGGACTGATAAAAACCTCTCTTGGCATGCATTCTGCTTCAATACCAAGTCTAGCTTTCTGTTGGGCTGATTACGAAAGATCTACTCCAGCAGAAAAATTACAAAGTATTAACAGTCCAAAAGTGGTGGAGCAAAACTAGGCAATGTTTTCTTTGAAGCATAACTGTGTGGAAACAGTTCAAAGAAGATTGGACCTCTGTCCAAATTTATCACACTACAGCCAGATCAATTTTATTGAAATTTCCTTCTTACAGATACATTATTTCTGAACTCATGAAATGAGAGTGTAAATTTTATATCTTAGAAGAGCTTGAAGAACAAAAAAAGGATTCTGACGGAAGGAAGAATAACCCTTTGGAACGAGAAACCTCAGTATACACTTCATTTTTCTGTTAAAATTCCTTTCAAGATGTAATTAATAATGGGAAGGGAAAAAAGAAAGAGGGACTGAGGATGAGATGTGATAATTACAGAGATGAATACATATAGAGATGTATATATGATCTAATAAGGTAAAGAAATAATGAGCTTTGGAGATGACATTGGTATTTTATATTTTCTTCACTTGCATTAGGAAGTGGCTAGATAGGTGTCCAGAGTCACAATGACACAGTGCCAGATTTGGGATAGGACCACAGTATTGTGATTGTGCTACTTAGATGTAGGTGTCCACTGGACAATTGAACTCTGAGTGGATCTGTGAATAATTAAGAGTTAAGGCAAGTCTTGAACAAGGCCTTGGTGGGAGATTGTCTTGTTGATAAGGAAAAACCCACCCCTGCTCTGTGGCACAATACTCAAGATACATGAATAAGACAGAGAGAACTGTAATCAGAATCATAAGAAAAATAAAGCTCTTTGTTCCTCCGAACTTTTTAGTGATGAGTTTTTCAGCAGCATGTAGGCGAAACTGTAAGTGATTGAGTAGAGGGGTAGTCGATTAAAATAAGTAAGATTAGATTTTTCATGGACAAAACAATGTTAAGATACCCTTGCAAAATTAAATTAGGAGAGAAAAGGTTTAATCTGGCTCAGCGTTCTAGGATATAGTCCATAATGTGGGAAAAGTCCGGGCTTCAGTAACTTGTGTCAAAGCAGTTCATCACCTTGCACTCAAAACCAAGCAGCAGAAAGTCAACACATGCAATCTACTGTTCTGTTTCCTGTCTCAACTGTTCAGTCTGGCGTCCTATCCAGTGAATTGGTTGCGTCATCCACAGTGGGACAGGTCTTTCTACTTCAATTAAGGTAATTGGGAAGTTCCCCCAGGTATTCCCAGAGGTACAGCTCCCAGCGGATTCTGCACTCTGTGAAGCTCACAATCAACACTTTCACAAGTCACGAGGTGAAAAGAATTTGCTGTTGCTCTCATTCTGATTATTTCCTGTAGGGAAGCATAAAGAATCAGAATTTCAACTGTAGGCCAAACTTTCCTAAAATATTAGGTGAACTTTAGAAGGGATTTATCATGACTTTAACCAAAGTGGTTCGCGGAAGAACATGAAGTGTGAGCTCTTCCCACCGCTTGTCTCAAAGCCGCCTCTGAGTCTTCAGATTTAATTAAGTTTGTATTTATGAAATCCTGCTGTCTGCTGAGAAATTCAAGAAAGACAGAACCAATACAAAATCTCTAAATGTCAGCCTTCACAGAAGTGAGATTTCTACGGAAGAACCAGGCTTTCTGCCCACATTTTCC
The DNA here is from genome assembly GCA_023101885.1 of Typhlomys cinereus. Taxonomy (NCBI): domain Eukaryota; kingdom Metazoa; phylum Chordata; class Mammalia; order Rodentia; family Platacanthomyidae; genus Typhlomys; species Typhlomys cinereus. The sequence goes on from JALPQD010000227.1 coordinate 341,347, forward strand.
CACCCACGCCGGTACATCAAAGGACACTAGTCTTATTGCTGATTTTATGCAATGTGTTTTAAAATAAATACAAGATCTCATTTCTATTTCTTGTCTTATCATCTAGAAAGATGCAAGACTGCCAATTCTCAACCATGCATTTGAAAAATTGTTTCCATCAATCCATCTGTAAAAATGCTGGAAAAATTTTTTTGGGTGTCTGTCCCTTTTCATTGAAATATGCCACAGGAACAGGTCTTGTATTAAAAAATCGTGACAGAATATATTATTCTCTTCCATTTGTAAACCTTCCACTTTCTTCTGTTCCTTTTTGCTTCTATTATCCTTTTTGTTACTTCTTTCTCATGCCAATTTTTCATTTATTTAACCATTGTTTTAGTCATCGATGAGTGATGCAGTAGGAAGATATGAATATCAGACACTGTTCAGGCAAGATCAACAGCAGTTTGGTAATCACAGCTTGTGAAGGAGGAATCACAGCTTGTGAAGGAGGAGGACACTGTAATGAGGTTGGACTGTCCTGAGGCCACTCAGGGAACAAGTAGGGGCTGTGAATGTCAACTCTGTTGTATCCAAAAAGCAAGGAGATTCCTGAATCCCTGGGGATGGAAGTTATTATCAGAATAATTCTGCAGGTTGCCAAAAGCTGAAACCAATTCTTATAAAACAGACACACACTGTGTCTATTTCCCCTAAGAAAGTTGTTTTATTAGGGATATTATTGTTGTGAACAAACTGAAGAAAGACACATGTGACCCATTCATTTGAAGTTCTCTTGTTTTGCCAGATGCTAAGAGGATACATAATGTAATTATGAGTATTACATTTATGTTTCCATGATGTAAATTTTCTTCAATTTATAAAATTTCAGAAATAAGTATGCTGGGCCTATATTCAGTGAAAACTCATTAGTAACTTGATATACCATTGTGTCTTTCAATACCCCAAATTCCAGTACCTGTTATTCATACCACTGACTTCCTGCTGTGGCCTGAGATCTGTGTGCTCAGACCTTGGAGGTCCTTCTGTGAATCAGTCTTAGTGTGTTTAAATTGTGGATTTACTCAAACACTTAGGGCAAACCACTTCAGGTTTGTAGCAGATTCTTAACCTGGAAGCTAATTTATAGTAACTACTAATCCTAATCGTATTCTCTCTTATGACTCATACATTATTTTGTAGGATATTCTCTTTTAAGAAAAAGGAAGACATAAAAATGGAAGATAATTAAGAGGGTAACATTCATTGGAGATGGTAGATATCAAAATTCATCTGCATGCATGTATAAGAATGTCAGAGAATAGATAAAAGCATGTTAAAATTAGTATAATTTTGCTGAGAACGCAATTACTCTAAGAGTGTTGGCATTTAATTCTTAAATTTCTGAGATGTTAGGTGATGCAAAAATTGTAAGGAATACTTATGAACAGCAAACAAAACAAGTCATAGATAAGAAACTGAATTTAGAGAAATCTGGCTTTGACAAAGATCCCCTAATTAAAAGCCATTGCCCTTGGATTCAAAGCTACTTGGGTTCATGTAGTAATTTGTTTTACCTTTTTAATGTAACATAATTTTTGACTTCTGATTTCAAGTAATATACTTGCTATTTGAGTTCAGGCAAAATCTTGAAGCTTGGATTCATTTCGTTATTGTCTACAATTTAATTGACCATACTGCCAATGCCTGAAGAGGGCTCTTTTTAAAGATTTAAAGACAGAACAGTTCAATTATTTTGATTTCATTTAATCTTGATCATTAAAAGAAGAGATTTGGTTTGCAAGTTTGTCTGGTTTAGGTAGGTATGTAGCTGTTTTCTCAAGTAGTGCTGGTGGGAAAATTCTTGGTACATGCATCACAGTCAATGTGGTCATAATCATTCCGTTTCTCCTCTTCACTTTCTACAGCACATGAATGTGCACACATATGTAGATCATGTGGTGTATGCACACTTTCATCTACATTTAAAAATGTCCTATTGAAACAGATTTTTTTTCTTTTATAGAAATTTGTGACTATAGAAATATGTGACATTAATTAGTAATAGAAAATGATAGATGGGACACTATAGTTGCATCCCAATTCTCCCATTCTCTCTCTCTTTCTCTTTCTTCCCTTTTTCTCTTAGTTTTTGGCTTTTAAATTATAAAAATAGACACATTTCAATTAAGTACTTTGGGGAGATACAAAGTGATATCGTGATTTAGAATTCAAGATGGAATAATTAAATGAAGGTATCAAATATATTCATCACCTCAAATGCTGATGCTTTTCAGTGTTGAGGACATTTGAAATTTACATTCAGGGAGTTTGAAAGTTTTGATATATCGCTTGTGAGAGTTATTTTAATTTACAGCCTTATCCACTAGAGGGAAGATTATTTTCCCTTGATTCTTAATTGTGAAATAAATTTCTTCTGTGATTCTGTGATAGATATTGCTTTTCTCCAAGGGAAGCTGATATTATTCCTCTTACTAGTGATGCATGACTTAATTGCTGTTGTTTCCAATTATAAAGTGTCTGCTCAGAAATAATCAAACCAGTAACCCTACCGCATATCTGCTACCCTAAAACTAGAATTCCAGGACCAGATACTAAACTCCAATACTTGGCTTATCTCACATATCAATCATGCTTTCATATGACTTGTGATTTAATATGCTTATGTCTCCCTAAATTCTGTTTTCAGAAATTGTGGTTAAAGTAGAGATCAACCTTATGTTCCTCAATTCTTTATTATAAATTTCCTAGTTGTGAATGTAAGAATTTCTGCTTAAATGTACAACTCAACTAGACATACTGGTTTGTGAAACCTAGTGCCTTTTCTTGATCATGTGACTTTTGTGGGGCTAAGGCTTATAATTAGACTTGTTACCAAATGGAGGTGTTGAATAAATTCAAAATCAGGTTCATTTTCTGCACCTAACTAAAGAATTAAATGTGAGATAGATAGAGGAGTAGAACACTTCACTCAACATGAGATTTTATTACATCAGAAGCTCACAACTACCATCAGTAAAAAAGATAAACAGAAGCCCTTGAGAATGGACGTGTTGTTCTAGAGCTGAAGATCCCATAATTCCCTTTGGAGACCTGTGCATTTATACTCTCTGGAGGGCTCACATCATGGGTTTGGATTACTTATAAATTCACAGAATGAAATAGTGCTGAACAAGCCTGTTGCAGGATTAGCTGCACTGGGCTGAAGCTTGTGTTGTCTTTGATGACTGGCTGCTTCCAAAAGTTGGGAAAAAATTATGAAGTCCACAATCCTATTTCCTTGTTTACCGTGTCTTTCCTGCCTGCCTATGGGCACCTACCAGCTCCTTTCTTCCCTCAGAGTCACTGCTCATATGACAGGGGCTACACATTCTTTTGATTTATTTTCAATACAACGGGGTGCATATCCCTCAGATATCCCAGAAAACAACACATATTCTGTAAAATCAAAAGACCAGCATATATAACTTTCCCAGAATCTTTCACAAAGTTTTCTTAGTTTTTATTCAGGCTGTGAGAATACAAAAGTTGCTTCAGCTGTAAAATGATCATTACTGTTTGTTGAATTTTTGGTTTGCAACAGACGTAATGGTACAAGTTTTTAACCAATTACCTTATTTAATACTATAATATACTTGTTCACTGGTTATTCTGTTTATTGTAAAGAAGAGAAGTGAGAGGAACATGTGCTGAATTTATGTGCCTATCCACTCCTCAAAAACGATGCAGCTGGGATTTGAATCTCTATTCACTGGGAATTATTATGTTCATAGATACTACAAAAATAGTTTTAAACAAGTGACAGCCAATTTACTTATACTTTATCATTATATAATTATATGTATTTATGCTTTACCATTATAGTCTAATGTTGTGTAATACAGAATAAGAATGGAGACAGTGTCCTCAGAGACTTGGGTTCCTTTCTTTCTTATTAGTCCATTATATCGTGATGTTGCCGATAGTCTTATGTTCATCTGGTGTTATATTTCCGAATGCTGGGCTACATGGATTAAGGCATAAGAAAGAGATACCTCTTAAGGAAATTTCCAAGAAGATGTCTGATGTGTGTTTATAACTCAGTGACTATAATTGGCCATATGGCTATGGGAGTTATTGGGCAGATTCTCACTGTGCAGACTCATGATACGTCACGTGTGAAGAAGCAGTCATGCAACCAAAAGTCCCTAAGAACACCCCTGAATGAGATGTCCCATATCGAGTGCAAGAATCTTAGCTAGAAGAGACTGTGTTTTAATCTATTAATGCTTTGCATTCTTTAATTGATCTTTCATGAATACAGAAAAGACTCATTCAAAAGAGAATTTATATTGTTCCCCAGTGCTTAGGCCTTACAAATTAAAGGCTGGATGTATTCATAGACTAAGAACTGTGTGCATTTCTCTGTAGTCAAATTAAACATAACTATGAGCAACAAATAAAAAGTAGTGAAAAAATACAAAATAAAGTTATTTTCTTTATACTAAGTAAACAAAGAAAGTTCTTTAATGCATATATTTATTTATTTTTTTTAAATATTTTTTATTAAAAATTTAATTATACATTTTAAAATTTTTTACCAGTTCCCTCCCTCCCCCCTCCTCCCCCCGAACCCCCTCCTCTCCCTCCTCTCCCTCCTCATCCCGCAGTGCCTCCCCCCCAATTCCCAGAAAGTCCTTTATTGTGTATGCCTAACTCTCCACTGGGTCCTCCTCTCCGATGACATAAAAGGACCCAGTGGCATTTCCATAAGCCCTTTCTCTTGTTCCCTTAAGCATAAGATCACTACTATGGCTGTCAATCCCTTGCCTCCAGGGGTCTCGGTGCCCTTAACAGATGCTAGACTTTATGAGGGCAACAGTGCATTGGACATTGCGCAGGGCATGCAAAGTCCCATTATGATTGCTTTGGCCCCAACTATTGTTGAGAATCTTGCAAATCGTTGCTCCTCCCATCCTTTTGCTCTTACAATCTTACCACCCCCTCTTCCGCAAATGTCCCTGAGCTCCAGGATGGGGACAGATTAGGCTGGCCTAAGTTCTAGGTGATTGATATAGAGTCTCTGAAGTTCTGGATTGTGGTTGGTTGATTTTCTTTTGCAGTTTTGCTGCTCCTGCAATTCCCTTCACTCCATTCTGCTGGGCACTGTATGTCACCCCCTGGCCAGGGACAAAAGCTGTTAAACTGGAGTCTTGTTATAATAGCACATTCAAGGGTAGATGTAATAAGAGTAGGAAACCTCAGTGAGGGAGGGGTCCATCACCCATTTGCAACATGATTACTTTTTATCTGCTAGACTATATGCCCCCCCTTCTGGTGAAATCAGGAAAGAACGTCTGTGAACTTAACCAGGTTTCTCATTACTTACTTGCAGACCTTGATGGAGGCCTATTTTCTCTGCTGTAACATGGTCCCCTCTCTCCTTGTTTCTGGTTTGGCCCTCCTACCCCATCTCTCTTGTTCATAATCCTTGCAATTACTGTGTTACATAGGTTTACTTTTGAGTGTCTCAATGTGGGCTGGGTGAGTTTGGTACTAGGAGCCACCTATTAGGGAGTACATACGGCGCTTCATTTTCTGGGTTTGGGATACTTCACTTAATATAATTGTTTCTAATGACATCCATTTCCCAGCAAATTCCAGTAATTCATCATTTTTGATGGCTGAGTAGTACTCCATTGTATAGATGTACCACAGTTTCCTTATCCACTCGTCAACTGTTGGACATTTAGGTTGATTCCATGACTTTGCTATTGTAAACAGTGCTGCTATGAACATGGTCGAGCTTGTGCTATCGAGGCGAACCTCTGCTGCGTGGGGGGTTATTCCCAAAAGTGGGATAGCAGGGTTATATGGCATTTCAATCTTTAATTTCTTTAAGAATCTCCAGACAGCTCGCCAGAGTGGCTGTATGAGACTGCATTCCCACCAACAATGTAGGAGAGTTCCCCTCTCTCCACATCCTCTCCAGCATTTGTCATTGTTTGTATTGTGGATTTTTGCCATCCTGACCAGGGTGAGATGATATCTCAGGGGAAGTTTTGATTTGCATTTCCCTGATGGCGAAGGAAGTGGAGCATTTTTTAAGATATTTGTTAGACATTTTAATTTCATCCCTGGTAAAGTTTCTTTGAAGTTCCAGGGCCCATTTTTTAATTGGGCCAGTGTTTTCCTTGGAGTTTAGTTTTCTAAGTTCTTTGTGCACTCTGGACAGTAGAGCTCTGTCAGATATGTGGTTAGTGAAGATTTTCTCCCATTCTGTGGGTTGCCTTTGAGCTCGTGTTACAATCTCTTTATCTGAACAGAAGCTCTTTAATTTCACAAGATCCCAACTGTTGAGAGTTGGTAGCAGTGACTGTGCCATTGGATGTCTGTTTAGGAAGTGTTGGCCTAGCCCAATCAGCTCGAGGGAGTTTCCTATCTTTTCAATTATGGTTTTTAAAGTCTCTGGCCTTAAATCAAGGTCCTTGATCATTTGGAATTAAGTCTTGTACATGGTGACAAGTATGGGTCCAGCTTTAATCTTCTGCATGTGGAGATCCAGTTTTGCCAGCACCATTTGTTGAAGATGCTGTTCTTTTTCCATTGGATTTTTTGGGCCCCTTTGTCAAAGACCAAAAAGCTGTATTTTTGTGGGCTTATATCTGGGTCTTCAATCGTTATCCATTGATCTGTGTGTCTATTTTGGAGCCAGTACCAGGCAGTTTTTATAACTATGGATTTGTAGTATAAACTAAGGTTTGGTATGGTAATACCTCCAGCAGTGTTTTTGTTACTCAGGATTGTCTTTGCTATCCTGGGTCTTTTGTCCCTCCATATGAATTTTGAGATTATTTGGTCAACTTCTTTAAAGAATTGCTTTGGGATTTTAATTGGTATAGCATTGAATTTGTATATTGCCTTTGGTAGGATGGTCATTTTTACGATGTTGATTCTACCAATCCAGGAACATGGGAGGTCTTTCCACCTTCTGGTGTCTTCTGCAATTTCTTTCTTTAGGGTTTTAAAGTTTTCATTGTAAAGGTCTTTTATCTCCTTGGTTAGGTTTATACCAAGGTATTTCATTTTTTTAGGGGCTATAGTAAATGGGATTGTTTCTCTCAAGGCTATTTCACTTCTTTCATTCTGAGCATATAGGAAGGCCTCTGATTTTTGCACATTTATTTTGTATCCTGCCACCCTGCTGAACTTCTCAATTAGTTCCAAGAGCTTCCTGGTGGAGTTTTTGGGATCCCTCAGGTATAAGATCATGTCATCTGCAAATAGGGATAGTTTGACTTCTTCCTTGCCGATTTGAATCCCTCTTATGTCCCTTTCCTGTCTTATGGCTTCAGCTAAGACTTCAAGTACAATATTGAATAGAAGCGGTGAGAGTGGACAGCCTTGTCTAGTTCCTGATCGAAGTGGGAATGCTTCCAATTGTTCCCCATTGAGCATAATCCTTGCTGTGGGCTTGTTGTATACAGCTTTTATTATATTGATAAAAGTTCCTTTCATTCCTACAGTCTCTAGCGTTTTGATCATAAAAGGCTGTTGGATTTTGTCAAAGGCTTTTTCTGCATCTATCGAGAGTATCATGTGGTCTTGGACTTTGGACTGGTTTACATGATGAATTACATTTATTGATTTGCGTATGTTGAACCAACCTTGTGTGCCGGGGATGAAGCCTACTTGGTCCCCGTGAATGATCTTTTTGATATGTTTTTGAATCCGATTTGCTAAGACTTTGTTGAGAATCTTTGCATCTGTGTTCATCAGAGAGATCGGGCCTATAGTTTTCTTTTTTGAGTGCATCTTTATTAGGTTTTGGGATTAAGATGATATTAGCTTCATAGAAGGAATTTGGTAGTGTTTCTTCCTTTGCTATTTGATGGAACAGTTTAAGGAGTATTGGTGTTATTAACTCCTTAAATGTCTGGTAGAATTCTGTGCTGAATCCATCTGGCCCAGGACATTTTTTGGTGGGAAGATTCGAGATTACTTCTTCAATTTCCTTGTATGTTATAGGACTATTTAAATAATTCATAACTTCCTGATTCAATTTAGGTAGGTTGTGTTTACTTAGAAATTCATCCATCTCTTTTGTGTTGTCAAACTTCACAGAGTATAAGTTTTTGAAATATGATGTTATAATTCTCTGGATTTCTTGGGTATCCGTAGTGATAGCTCCATGTTCATTTCTAATTTTGTTAATTTGGGTTTTCTCTCTCTTGCTTTTGGTTAATTTAGCTAGGGGTGTATCAATCTTATTGATTTTTTCAAAGAACCAGTTTTTTGACTGGTTGATTTTTTCTATCGTTTTCTTAATCTCGATTTCAGATATTTCTCCCCTTATTTTGCTAATCTCCTCTCTTCTATTACTTTTGGGATCAGATTGCTCAAGTTTCTCCAAAGCCTTAAGCTGCATCGTTAAATTATTTATTTCTGATGTTTCCAATTTTCTGATGTAGGCACTAAGAGCTATGAACTTACCTCTTAGGACAGCTTTCATTGTGTCCCAGAGATTTTGGTAAGTTGTATTTTCATTTTCGTTCACTTTCAGGAAATCTTGAATTTCCTGTTTAATTTCTTCCTGAATCCAGTTCTCATTCAGCATCATATTGTTAAGTTTCCAGGAGTTAGTGTATTTTCTCTTGTTTGTTGTGTTGTTGTGGATGTCCAGCTTTAGGCCGTGGTGGTCTGATAGGGCACAGGCTAGAATTTCGACTTTTTTGTATTTGTGTAGATTCATTTTGTGGCCCAATATGTGATCTATTTTGGAGAAAGTTCCGTGTGCTGCTGAGAAAAATGTGTATTCTTTGGTACGTGGGTGAAAAGTTCGATAGAGATCTGTAAGGTCCATTTCAGTAAGGGTTTGGTTAAGCTCCAAAGTGTCTCTGTTAAGCTTTTGACTTGTTGATCTATCCCATGTTGAGAGGGTGGTGTTGAAATCCCCGAGAATTATCGTTTGGGGGTTGATTTCTTGCTTTAGATGCTGTAGGGTTTTCTTAATGCATGTGGAGGGGCCCATATTGGGTGCATATATGTTCAGTATTGTGAAGTCTTCCTGGTGAATTGTACCTGTGAATAAAATGTAGTATCCATCTGTGTCTCTTATGATTTTCTTTGGTTTGAAGTCCACTTTGTCTGAAAGCATAATTGCTACCCCTGCCTGTTTCCTGGTTCCATTAGCTTGCAAGATTTTGGACCAGCCTTTCATTCTTAGGACGTGCCTATCTTTTGTGGTGAGATGAGTTTTCTGAAGGCAGCAGATTGTTGGATTGTGGTTTTTAATCCAAGTTTGTAATCTATGTCTCTTAATTGGTGAGTTAATGCCATTGACATTTAATGTTATAATGGAGAAATTATTTTTAATTCTGGACATTTTTTATGTTTAGTAGATTTTGTAAGCATGATGTTTGATATTTATATTTTGTTGGTATTATACTTCCCTTCTGTCCTCCTGGATACGCTTGTTCTTTTCTTCAAGCTTGAGTATCATTTCTAGCATTTTTTGAAGGCCTGGTTTGGTAGACATGTATCCCTTCAAGTTGTCTCTGTGCTGGAAAACTTTTCTTTCTCCCTCAATCATGACAGATAGTTTTGCCGGGTATATCAGTCTGGGTTGGCATTTTTCCTCATTTAATACTTGAAGTATGTCTCTCCAAGCTCTTCTTGCTTTTACTGTTTCCCATATATTTATTTATTCAATGATGCTAGCACTATTACAAATCTGGGATGTTTCTATATGATGGATGTCAAAAAACAACAAAGAATAACAATCTAAGATAAAAATGGAACAGTCATTTGGCTGGAGTGGTGGCTCAGGGGTTAAGCCTCCGTCTTGCAGGCAGAAGGTCCTGAGTTCGGATCCCAGATCCCACGTATAGACGCCAGGCAGAAGCGGGGGCGCCCTGCGCTTTTGGTCCTGGTAGGGCGGAGCCTGTGAATCCCGGGGCAGAAGGAGGTGGAGGTGTCCATGGTGGTTTGCGAATTGGTCCGTGGTTCTACACATACACAGACACACACACACATGCGCGTGCACACATACACACACACATGCGCACAGTTGAATAAATAATAATAATAAAAAAATGGAAAAATCATTATGGTACTTTAGATTTTAGTAGAGATGGATAAATCAAACTAGGAGTAAAAATCCGTGGCTTAGAGATAATTATTATGGCAGTATCATAAAGAGGAATAAAACAAGGAGAGCGAAATGATAACAAAAATAATATTGATGTGGGTTCTCAATAGTCCCAACATACCGAAAGGTTGGAAATGTATTTGTCTTCAGTAATTTGAGGAAGTGGTGCTGTTAGGCAGGCAGTGTGACCAGAAGAGGAAAAGGTTTCCTCTGGTGCCAGCTTGTGTATATTTTCACAATCCCAGTTAACCCTATCCCCTTTCCTTCCGCTAGTGTTAGGCTAACCATGTTACTCCCTTGAAATCATTTCAGAGAAAATAATGCTTTGTCTCTTCACCTCTAGCTCTCATCTTCCCTGCCTCCTTCCCTTCCTGAATCTTTTGTTGTCCTTATATTTCTTGGATTTTTAAGTGTTCTCAAAAACAGATAAATTAGGATTATTTTAAAAGGACCTGAAAATGAAAGTATGTGACATAACATCTGAGCCATGGAAACTTTTCTGTTCACATTTTTCAGAAAAGAGAGCTGAGGGTAAAGACATTAAAGAAGGATCCATATAGTTATCTTTGCTTAATACTTTGATAGATAATAGCTAACCAATAGATAATAGTTTTAGAAATTGAAATCAATTTATTTGTTTAGAAATTACACTCAAGGCTAGAAAGATTTCTCAGGATTTAAGCCTCTGCCTCTCAAGCATAAGTTCCTGTATAAGATCCCACATAAAAATCATCAGGTGGAAATGGTGGTGACCTGTACTTCTGGCCCTGGAACTCAGAGCTTGGGAAACTCCAGAACAAAGCAGAGGGTATAGAACTTCAGGGTAACTCCTGAAGTCATTCTTGTGCCTTCAGAGACACACAAAGTGTCCTCTGCTTCACACAGACACATGTGCAGACATCCACACAGACTCAAACGCAAAAAAAAGAAAACAAGTTTAAAAAAAGAAATTACATTTAACAATTCTGAAACCTGAACATTTTGAAGTCGTATCTCATTTCCTCCTATTAAAGTAATGGGCAACCAGCACATCCAGATTCTTCTCATTTACTTTAGCTTTGTTAGGTGATTAGAGGTAAATCAAGCTTCATAAGTCACAAGAAAATGCAGGTTTTTGTGATCCATAGCTATTCTTTGTGGTCAGATAGGTATATTTTCCTAAACCAAAGTCTACTTCTTAAAGACTGTATCTGAAGAAATTTCTTACCTTCACTTGATCTATGTCAAAATATTTAACTCTCAGAGCTGCTTGAAAATTTTAGAATTCATAATTGTGAAATAGATGGAGCCCAATGAAAGAGAGTTGACATTAGAAATGTACCCTTGAAATGTTTTTTGGGACCCTGACTCTATCCTTCTATGTCTGCTTCCCAGTCAGAAGAGACTATAAGATTTGCTCTAACACTTGATCTTACTTGAGACTCTCTTTCACCGCAGAACCAAAACAATGGGAACCAATGGCCAGGGACTGAAACTTTCAGAAACATGCCTGAGAAAAAGTATAAACTTTTTTCTTGCAAGTTATTTAACTCACACATTTTGCCACAGCCATGGAAATTAAAATTAGAGTCCAATGGGAAAATACTTGGAATGACTTAGAAAACAAAATTTTCCAACTATTAATGAACATGTTAATGTTGGGGTAGATACATTAAAAATGGAAAGACTTCTCATCTCATTCTATAAGTCAAATATATCTTAGGAATCATATGAGAAACTAATATAAAAACTACTAGAAACTAAAAGAAAAACTACTCTTTGGTTTCTCCCATGACTGCAGTTTTAAAAAAATCGATGAAATTAAATGGCTTATAGAAAAATATGACATAATAAAGTTGCATCTAAAATGCAAATATACAACTCAGTCAGAGTTTTGTAACCAATGTTACCTGAAAGAATAAAGATTAGAAAGTTTGTCCTGCTTATTTCAAGGATCCTACCAGAAGTTATAAGATTTGACTGCCAATTATAACTAAACATGTGTATAAGTAGCAACAGAAAGAATTATTTATCTAATAGAAAATGTAGCTGAAAATAGCTACAGTACAATGGCCTGTTTTTTGCTTTTTTTTTTTTTACTTTGAGGAAACTGTTAGCCACAGAATGTTTGAATTGCATATTTTGCTATAATTTCTAAATAAATCAATCCAACTCCATTTCCCAATCTCAGTTTGAATTTCATGATTCAAATACATGACTCACATTTCTCAGCACCCACTGCTTTTCTTTCTATCCTGTTTGAGTTTTTTTATCAAAAGGAAAACAATTTTTACAGCGAATACATGATATTTTCATACCTTAATCCCTCATCCCACCCATCTCCTTTCCCATCACAACCCTTCTTCCCTACCAGTCTGCTTCCTGTGTTCCTGTCTTTGGCCTGTCTGGTCCACTAAGCTTTGTCTGCACTGCCTTTCATGGCAGATGTCTGAGCACTTGCTGGAACGTGCATGATTCATATTATTAGTGGACATAGCATTGAGGAAACATCTTCCCTTACTCTGATCCAGCATCAACCCTAACTAGTGTTACAGAGGCGTGGCGCCTCTTGAGTGCTTTCCTCTTGCATATTTACAGGCCAAACTTTGTGCAGGGCCTGCAGAGGTTGCCACAGGTGTAGTGAGGGTGTAGCAGCCCTGCCACATCCAGAAGGTGCTGTCTGGCCACACCACTTTCTCCTTTCGTCCTCTGTACCTCGGGATGGAGGTCGCGCAGATGATCTGTTTATGACTAAGCAGCCTGCTGTGCTTATTACAGTGAAAGATTCAAAAAGAATTATAAAAACAGGTTAAAATAAACATCTGGGTAGAATAAAAACAAATATATGAACAAATTGAGATATTGCGTATTTAAAACCACAGAGGAGGGAAAAAAAGATGGTAGGCTATGGGGCTGAGTTGGTAAGGTAGCTGCCCAATACTCTGGAGGGAGGACAGAGGGGTGAGGGATCAGAAGTTCAAGTCATCCTTAGTTACATAACAGTCCAAGGCCATTGGCCAGTCTGAGCTATATATAAGATCTCCCTCCTTCTCTCCCTCCCTCTCCCTCTCCCTCTCCCTTTCCCTTCCCCCTCCCTTAGCTACAAAAATATAGAAAACATAGAGATAATAAGTTTTATGAAAATGACAAAATCTTTTTTAAGACAGATTCTAACTCATCAATGACATGTGTTGTAATTTCACATCAAAACCCAAAGAAACAATAATGCAGATTATTTCTCAGAAAGATATAGAAGGAAGAATGCATAATAAAACTGATTAATTGAAAACTTTTGTAAGGTAAGATTAGAGAAAAATAACAACAAAACAGGTAGTACCTATAGTAAGTTGATAGATCTATTTCCTAATTGTGGTACAGTTGAATAATCTATAATTAAAATTTCTGCACTAAGTTATAATTAGCTTTAACTATAACTCAATGATAACAAGGCCAAATGAACATGAAAAGCTATGTGCTGCTCAGAATGACTCCAAATAAAATATAAGAATGATTGAAGTGGATAAATAAATGTTCAACATAAGCTGGGAAGATGGTTTAGGGGTTAAAGCCTTTATGTCACAAGCAAAGAGACCTGAGTTCAGATCATTAGATCATATATAAAAATGCCAGACAGAAATAGCAGTGTCCTGCAATTCTGGCCCCCCAAATCAGAGCCTGTTAAACCCCAAAAGAAAATGATAAGATAGAAAAGCAATCCAGGATGCACAAACACTCACATGCAAACACAAAAAACATAGTTATTTACGTGCAGATATGAACCTTAAGAAACGAAGATAAAAATAAATAGAAAATACAACAAAGTAATCAATAGTCAAGTAAAGAGTAGAGTAAAATTCCCTGTATGAGGTATTTTTGAAAGAGTGACCATTCCTACAGATGTTCTAGACATTGAAAAGATAATGACACACCATCATGAATAACTTCATTCCAAAATGTTGACAAATTGCATATAATGGACAAATTGCTTTTAAAAGGTAGCATTGAAAATGTCAAAATAGAGCTCAGAGTAGTCTAATATCTATTAAGTAAGTTAAATCTATAATTAACACTTCATGAAGTTCTTGCAAAGTTCATATGTCTTCTCTGATGAACATTTCCAAACTTTTAAAAAATTTTTTCAAAGATTCATTATATTATTTAGTGGAGAGAGAGAGAGACAGAGAGAGAGAGAGAGAGAGAGAGAGAGAGAGAGAGAGAGAGAGAGAGAGAGAGAGAGAGAGAGACAGAGAGAAAGAGAGAGAAAGAGAGAGAGAGAAAGTGTGTTCACATTCTTGCCCAGATATATATGTGGATGTCAGAAGACAATATTATGGGAGTCAAGTCTCTTCTCTTCTAAGGTGTTTTTGAAGCAAGTCACTCTAGTTTCTAACACTGCACTGTGAAGGTCTCTTTCTAGTCAATTTAATTTCCCTGTCCATGTCTCCCATCTTACCATAGGAGCAGGAGTTACCGGGATTGCAAATACCAGTCTCCCTCTCCAGTTGTCTATATGCGGTGCAGGGACAGAGCTCAAGTTGTCAGGGTAACACATTAAGTGTTTACCCACTGTTACACTTATTCTTCTTTGTTGCTGTGAGATAGTACTCATATACCACTTAGGTATTTATCCAGAGAGGATAATAGTTCATCATGTCATGAATGGAGGCAGAAGCAACATGTTAGTTCAGATCACAGCAGCCATTATCAAAGCAGAGAAAGAGCCAGCCTAGGACAGTGGGCGTGGCTACCAAACCCCATGGTCCTGACAACCAGTGAGACATCTCACCAGCACTTTTCCAAACTTAAGGAAGAAATACCAATATATATTTCCAAACTTCAGAGAAAGGAAGAGGAAAATACCTTAATTTAGTACAGGAGGCCTGTATAATCCCAGTTAAAAATTGCTAAAGACAACTCAGGGAAAATTACAGACCAACTTCTTTCTTGAAAATTTATATACACAGGAAGGTTTAAATTCAGTGAGACAGTTAGAGGAGTAGTGTAAATAAGTAAGCCACTCTTTATAGGAAACGAAAAGATTTTTTTATGCACTAAAATATAAAAGGTTTCTATCTGAGATCAGACATACTATATACAGGGGAGCTCAGAGAGAGAGTAAGATAAGGCAAAATGGAGTTTGTCATACAATGCATGTACAGAACACGTAGGTATCAGGAACTGTTACATTCAGTCTCTTACTTTATCATATAGCATGTTGCTTTTGGAAGAATCATGTGTAAAAAATCTGCTAATTTATCTAAGGAGTTATTTTTGTCTGTGACTCTTTGAGAGCAGAAAATTCATTTGTCCATGGTAGTCCTTTGTGGCTTACTGATCTGAAATAGATTTCTATGAATGCTGAACAACTCTCAGTAGAACAGTTACTTTTAAAATATGGTCTTAAGAACCATAATGAAAATAAACCAAGCAAAATATAATACAATATGGTTTGCATGTATAACATTTGCATACATTTTTGTCTTTCATGAATATTCTTTGGGAAGAGGAGAGTCCTTATCTATAACTACTCATTTAAAACCTCATAGTAGTCTTCCTACCAAAGGTGTCACACCTACCAGATGCAAAATTAAAATACACAATAGACATTTCTCTAAATTTCACATTTATACAATTATACATGCAAATGTATCTATGTGGGTTAAAGAGAAAGATTTATGGGGGATTCAGAAAGTAAGGTATATTGAATGCGAGCTAATTATATACAAAGTTGTTTTCCATATTAAAGAATAAAAGAGAAAGGAAGGAACAGTGTATTTCAAGGAATATAATTCAGTAGTAGAGTATTTGCTTAGCATGTCTGGGTTTAATCCCCATTGTTAAATAATCAGTCACTTGGGTCACTATGAATGATAACATAATTTCAAAGATTAGAACTGCTTTTTTTTCATAATGAACAAGAATTGTCAGAATATTTCTTTTTTTTTCCTGCTAAAACACCCTCACTGTTATTTCAGACATATCTGAGTGCCAAGCGCCTGCAGTCCTCAGTTGTGCACCAACAAATGTCTGTTCTTAGAGATGTTTTACTCAGCAGGGGCCATTACAGCCTTAGCACCAGATTGCAGACCAACACTGCAGAGCATATGGCATTTGGGAAAATGAGTGGGAACTGTACTGCATGCTGTCTCTCTGGGAAGCTCATTTCCTTCTCCTCTAGATCTTTTACTTTGAGGTAAAGAGATTTCAGAAAACCAAGAACTAGTAATGAGAGAGATCAGACAGACAAAAGTTTGGCGATTCTTTGAGATAAAATTAATTCTTGGCTAAATGTCAGAAAACAGTAAACGGTTTGTTGTTTTCCTGTGTTTCCTCAATGGCTTATCTAAAATATTGTAGATGTGTACACAGGAGAATAGAAAGAGGACAGAAGAAGAGAAGACACTAGAATTCACATGGGAGGACTGTCCTTTGTCTAACATTTCTTCTAGTGTTAGTCAAGCCAAGGCAGACTAAGTCTTAATTTCTTAGTTAAACATCCAAGAGTATGGTTATACATGTTTCAAACTCATTTTTTAGTGCATGTATGTTACAATCTCATTGCTAAGAAACGTATATCATAAGCAAAATTCCTTTTTTGCTTCGATATTCTTTTGAATAGGAGAAGAAAGCCAAGATCAGATGAGGTTTCAGCTTTCTGTGTTTCATACTGTGATTGACAGCATCTTCTTTAGGCAGTCTTCAAACACGGGAACCAAACTTTTTGTTCATTTGCCTAGAGCATCAACATAAGACTCAAGTCCATCATAATACCTACAGAGGCAGTTGAATTTCACTTGTATTCATTCTCTAGGGATTCCATGAGAAAGTGTTGTGAGCTCAATGGCTAAAAGTCACAGAAGCTTATTTTTTCAAAGTTCTAATTCTTGTTCTTTTTATCATTGAATCAATCTCTCTCTCTCTCTCTCTCTCTCTCTCTCTCTCTCTCTCTCTCTCACTCTCTCCCTTTCTCTACATACTGTTTGTACTTCACAATAGCCACAATCAGTATTTTAGGGTCCATAATAGTCCAATATTACTTTGTCTCAACCTGATTACATCTACCAGTACCTCATTTCAAAATAAAGTCTATAGAGTAAAGGAGATAGTTCAGTGGGTAATCACACTTGATGATGTACAAGTGTGGCAGCCTGGATTTCAATCCCCAGTGTCCATGCAAAATGTATGTACAGAATCACACAACTATAATTCTAGCACTGAGTTTGAGTAGGGGCATGAGCTGGCCTTCATAAATGCAAGGCAGGATCATGTGTACAAACACACACACACACACACACGCACACACACACACACACACACACACACACACACAAAACTGCACACAAGGCACACGCACATGCACACAGGAAGACTTACAAATTCCTTTGGTACAAATCTTTGGAGGTAACTATTCAATCTATGACACGTATTTTCACATGGTTAAACATCTAGAATACTATGTAAATTGAATGGACAATGACATTGTATCTAAGTCAACTGATAAAATATTTTATATATAACAAAGTTTCCAAAACTGTCATGACATTCTTTTAATTTTTTTCAAAAATTTAGCCAGTTTTTTCTGCTTCAATACAATTAGTCTTGTGTAAAATATACCTTTGGTTGTGGAGAACAGTTAGTTCAAGGTATATGTAATTTTTATTTTTACTTGCAGTGTTTATTTTTAAAATGGCCTATAGATTCAAAATGAAGCCTAGCTTGGTCAATTGTCCTCCTCACTGACTTTCTTTAATATGTGAATAAATAAGATGAAAGGACATTGATAAGTGATTATATCATCTTCCCTTCAACAAATGCTGACTTAATATTTGCTATAGGCTGACCTTAGGTTTAATACTGAGGAGAGACAGAAACTATTGCAAACTAAAACATTTCATTACACTGACTTTCTCCTGAGGGAAACAGTAGTTTTCACTAGGAGGAAGATCTCTTGACACTTGTGACTTCTGATATTGTCCATGAATGGACATGAGTTTCCAATTCTTTTGGATATGGTAGCAGCAAAATTTCCAGATCTCATGATGCCACTCTCCCCATTCACACTGAAGTGTAATCACCATGATGATATTAGGAACTGTGGGGAGACATTAGGTCACAGGAGTGGAATCCTCATGAATGAATTTATTGACTTGATAATGGAGGCTCCTGAGAGCACAGTGATACTTTTGCTGTTTGAAGATGGTAATCTCTGTGAACCAGAATTTGATCTTTATCAAATAGTCAATTTAATGCTTTGATCATGGAGTTTTGAGCATTCAGAACTACAGGAAACACCTCTGTTTTTAATGGGCCACCTAACTTAAGATTACTTTTTATAATTACAAGAACAAGTTCAGAAATTTGGTATTATGTTTTATGCTTAATTTTTTTGAACTGTTTGGAGTTAAGTTTTCTGTCTAAATTTAATTTATTTCCATATTTATATGAGAATACTATGCATCATTTATCAAAAACATTCTATCACACTTTTTATTTTTCAATAAAAATTAGTTAAATAACTAATACATACAGCATAATAACCTTCATTACAATGTTTCTGCTCTGTGGTACTGCTTGTCTATCATTTCAAAAACACTATGCCATCTTTATTGCTCTTTTAAAATAAGCATTAAAGTTGGGTAATATCAGTCCTCAGTTTTTTTTTTCTTTCAAATTATATTGACTTTGGGTTCTTTCTCCATACTAAATGCAACCCAAAATTAATTTACCAATAGCCACAAAATTGATTAAGATTTGATTACTCTTGGATTGAATTTACAGATCAAGTTTAGTAAAACTGATCTTGATAATACAGAATCTTCTTCTCCATAAATGTGAAAATATGAATGCTGCTAATTCATTTAATTCCTTTTTGATTTCTTTCCATCACATTCTTTTAGTTTCCTCATAGATGTCTTACATATATATTAGTTTTTACAAGTATATATATTTTTTCTTTTTTTATATTAACACATTTTTATTATTATTTCCACTCATACAAACTTAATAGGTACACCAGTTCCCTCCCTCCCTCCTCCTTCCCCCGTAACCCCTGCTCCTCCTCCCCACCCCCCTCCCTTCCCATCCCCCAGTGCCTCCCGCCCCCCAATTCCCAGAGAGTCCTTTCTTGTGCATGCCTGATTTTCCCTGGGCCCCCCTCTCCGATGACGTACAAGGACCCAGTGGCCTTTCCCTGAACCCTTTCCCGTGTTCCCCTTAGGTATAGGAACACTGTTGTGGCTGCCAATCCCTTGCCTCCAAAGATCTTGGTGCCTTTAGCAGATGCTAGACTTTGTGGGGTCAATAGTGTGTTGGACAATGCACAGGGCATGTAAAGTCCAATTATGATTGCTTCAGCCCTAACTTGTATGGAGTAACTTACATATCATTGCTCCTCCCATCCTTTTGCTCTTACACTCTTACCGCCCCCTCTTCTACAAATTTCCCTGAGCTTCAGGATGGGGAGAGATTAGTCTGGCCTAGTTCTAGGTGGTTGATATAGAGTCTCTGAAGTTCTGGATTGTGGTTTGTTGGTTTTCTTTTGCAGTTTTGCTGCTCATGCAATGCCCTTCACTCCATCCTGGTGGGCATTGTATGTTACCCCCTGGCCAGAGACAAAAAGCTGTTAAACTAGAGTCTTGTGATAAAAGCACATTCAAAGGTAGATGTAATAAAAGTGGGAAACCACAGTGAGGGAGGGGTCTATCACAAATTTGCACAACTGGTTACTTTTTATCTGCCAGACTATATGACCTCCTCTTCTGGTGAGATCATACCCCCTCAGTAGTAAATGATCAGGAACAAAAGTCTGTGAACTCAATCATATGTCTCATTACTTATTTGAGTCCTTGATGGAGGCCTATTTTCTCTGCTGTAACATGGTACCCTCTCTCCCTGTTTCTGGTGTGGCCCTCCTACCCCATCCCTCCTGTTCATAATCCTTGCAATTACTGTCTCTAGGTGGGCTGGGTGGGTTTGGTACTAGGAGCCACCTATTAGGGAGTACATACGGTGCTTAATTTTCTGGGTTTGGTCTTTGACAAAGGGGCCCAAAGAATCCAATGGAAAAAGAACAGCATCTTCAACAAATGGTGCTGGCAAAACTGGATCTCCACATGCAGAAGATGTCACCATGTACAAGACTTAATTCCAAATGGATCAAGGACCTTGATATCAGGCCAGAGACTATAAAAACCATTGTTGAAAGTATAGGGAACTCCCTCGAGCTGATTGGGCTAGGCCAACATTTCCTAAACAGACATCCAATGGCACAGTCACTGCTACCAACTCTCAACAGTTGGGATCTTGTGAAATTAAAGAGCTTCTGTTCAGATAAAGAGATTGTAACACGAGCTCAAAGGCAACCCACAGAATGGGAGAAAATCTTCACTAACCACATATCTGATAGAGCTCTACTGTCCAGACTGCACAAAGAACTTAGAAAACTAAACACCAAGGAAACCAATGGCCCAATTAAAAAATGGGCTCTGGAACTTAAAAGAAACTTTACCAGGGATGAAATTAAAATGTCTAACAAATATCTTAAAAAATGCTCCACTTCCTTAGCCATCAGGGAAATGCAAATCAAAACTTCCCTGAGATATCATCTCACCCCAGTCAGGATGGCAAAAATCCACAATACAAACAACGACAAATGCTGGAGAGGATGTGGAGAGAGGGGAACTCTCCTACATTGCTGGTGGGAATGCAGGCTCATACAGCCACTCTGGTGAGCCGTCTGGAGATTCTTAAAGAAATTAAAGATTGAAATGCCATATGACCCTGCTATTCCACTTTTGGGAATAACCCCCCATACAGCAGAGGTTCACTTCGATAGCACAAGCACGACTATGTTCATAGCAGCAGTGTTGATAATAGCAAAGTCATGGAATCAACCCAAATGTCCAACAGTTGATGAGTGGATAAGGAAACTGTGGTACATTTATACAATGGAGTACTACTCAGCCATCAAAAATGATGAATTACTGGAATTTGCAGGGAAATGGATGTCATTAGAAACAATTATATTAAGTGAAGTATTACAAATATATTTTTATGTAGTAGGATTAATAGTAGTATTTTTCTTAAAATTTCACTTGTTCATATATATGAAATATACATATGAATATATGAAGTCATATACATGAAATATATTAATCTATATGATATATACTCTACATATATCTATATAAAATACATATTCATATATTAAAATGATGGATTCATTTATGTTGACCCTGTTCTTCAGTTTTAATTGCTTATTTGATTAAATTTTGTTGATTATATTACATTTTACATGGATGATCATGTCTTTCAGAGAGATGATTATAGTCAATAAATATAACTTTTCTTTGTTTCTTCCTTGTTACCTTAGTTCACATTTCTGATATGATGTTTATGTAGTCTTTGTCTTGTTGTTAATCTTAATGAGAAAGAGCTTCTTACTATTAATATTTATTATTTAATATTATTAATATTAAATATTAAATGCAAATATTTTGTAGTTATTTTTATGAAGGTAAGAAAGTTCTCTATTTTCAGCATAGTGTGCATTTTGATAAGGAGTATAGGATTTTTCAAATGCTTTTCATGAGCTATCAGTATTTTCTGATGATTTCTTTGTTGGCCTTATTACATAAGAGATCATCTATTAATTAACTTTTGTGTCTTGAACCAGTCTGGAATGCTTAAGATTAATCCCATTAGGTCAGAATTCTTGTCTTTTTAAAGTTTGTTAGTTTTTATTAATATGTTAGCTCCATTTGTCATTTTCGAAGATAATGGTACCACAAGAACTTTAAAAAATAAACATCCATCATTCTTACTTTTCAGTGAATGGAATTTTGTTACCAGCGTGACACTTTATCAAAAGCATGCTCTTGGCCCTCTTCCATGGTGATTGTCATCTGTGCAGAACTACGGAGCCAGGTATTATTCCCTGTGTTTTTCAAGCCCAGCAGCCAGGTTATCTTGAAAGGAAACAATAGATTTTTTAATTGAGTAAATCACATTGCTTCTTTAATGACAAAAGTGTAGTTCCAGATAAATTTAAAAAGCAATTTCAGAAGAACTCTTTAGCAGCACCTAACAAAGCATCTCACTTCTGTAGCATGTTGGAGATAATTGAATGCTACACTTCACAATGCAAGATGGTATTTGTCAGACAAAATGATAATATTTTGCACTTATAAAGCTCTCTTTTAACAAGCTCAATAATGATTCAGTGCTCTGCGTTTTTTTTTTCCTTGCAATAATTTGGAAGCATTTACATGGGTAATATATTTCCTTGCAAGTTTCCTACAACAGATAAGAAAGTGAATAATATCAGAGGTAACATGAAATGTTTGTTTTATAATTAGAGTCACTGAGAAGAGGAACCAAGTTAAAAGTAATTGCTAGGGAGAATCAGGATATCCGTTGTATGATCTTTGCAGAGAAACTCAAATGGTTATAAATTTTAAAACCAGAATATGTAAAAGTACTCCTAGGGAAAGCAAAGAAGGTATTCTAAATATTATGGATATCAAATAATATAGAATAATATAAGTTTTAACCATGTCTATGAGATATTTAACTGTATTTTCTTTAATTGATTTCTGACAGATAATTTTCTTCCTCTGCATAATGTAGAATGTCATTACATAAGTATCAAGGCCAGTGTGCCTAGACAGATCAATTAAATGGACTCTGTGGATTGCATTTTTAAGAGAACATGTTGCTTCACTAACTATCAAGTCTTTTAATGGTGTTTTGGTAATTGATTTTCTATTATTTACTGCTTCCTGAGAAAAATCACTTGTACTTATAAGTAACTTTAATCTCCTTGAAAAATATCATGGAATAATATTTTGGCATCCAATTCTATGAACTGAGATAAGTCATCTAAATATCATTTAAACTTATTTTATCTATTTTAAAAGTTAATAGGCATGATATTCATAAACTAAATGGGGGAATCTTGAAAATAATACCAAGTGTATAAAAGAATTTAGAACATATAAACATGATATGTATCCAATGGCCAATGGTAATATTAATTGCTTAGGAATATATAAGAACCTACTTCTCATTGGATAAATGTAGCCTAAAATCATGTAAATTCCCAAGTTCTTGTTAGTCATTCATAATATAAAGAGCACAAGCATCAGGAAAAAGGAAAAAAGCAAAAGAGCCAACAGTAATGTGGTCCCTCCACTAAGATGTAGTAAATCTCAAAGTTCATCACATGGCTGGGTTTATTCATGAAATACTAGAATTTTCTTCTTAAAATATGCAGTGTCCATCCTCCTTACCCTACTATTTCTCAAACTTCAAATTTTAATATATTTATTACTGTGTATCTGTGCAAAATCTGATACAACTTGAAAATCAAATACATGCTGAACTTTGTTACATATGTGATATGTCACACTCATCAAATGGTTGTAGAACTTTGTCATGCTAAAAGCAATTTGCAATAGAATATAAAAACGATGCTTCACTCTTACTAGTACAGTCTAAAGGCATGCATAAGTTAAACAAAGCTCAATGTCATCAACACAGTGCATTTACTGAATGAAATGGTTGTTGGACCAAATGATAGCCTGTGTAAATTTGCTATTTTTGCTTTCTTTAAATGATAGCAGCTTATACTGTTGCTGATAAATTCTTGACCAAAGGGCTTGAAGGAAAGGGGGGGGCTGTGTATGTTGGCACATGATTGACCAGTTACAGTTTTTTGTCCGGCTTGGCAGAAGAGCTTGCACTAACACTAATGGGCAAGGAAACTGTTTTTACCATATCCACAGAACTGGAGAGAGAGAGAGAAAGAGAGAGGGGCGGAGAATTTTTACTCATCAGAGCAACATGTCTGGCAAAGTATATCAAAAGATGCCAACTTCCTCAACCAGTTCCTTCTATCTTATTCACTAGCCCAGGGACTAGTCCTTTCCCACCATGGGCTGAGTCTTCCCCATCAATTAAACAATGTCCTGTAGGCTTTCTCAGAACTTAACTACTAATTTCTCACAACTGTGGTCAGACTTCAGAATTGACAAGTTGACACCAGTATCCAACTCACTAAAAGAAGATGAAGAGAATGGGAAGAAGGAGCAATAAGGAAGGTTGTTACATTCCATAGGTAGCATTAGACCTCTTTGCAAAAAGGTTCATCTACACTCTCAAGGAAATTAGAATTTACAACAGCAATTACAATAAAACAGAATGTTTAAAAAATGTGGACTGATACAACTCAGAGAAAGCAAAACAACTCTAAATTGTTATAACTTCTCATATATATATATATATATATATATATATATATATATATAATCCTAAATAGATTGTCTTAGGAATATTAAATCATGCACCTATAAAGGCGGCTCCATAATCATGATTACCATAATGACTGATTAGGGCAAAAGCATGCTCCAATCCAGATATTTTCAATGTCCTATATTAATTTAGCCTTCAGTACCATTGTGAGGTTTCAGGAAGCATTTTTTCAAAATCAGGACTAATAAACTGGAGGCAGAGTTAATGGCTTGTTAACAAAGCATGAAAAATTCCCGAGTAAATCATAGTCACAAGCAGGTTGATGGCTGAGGTAAAGGGGCAGTTGTTTCCTATGATGCATACACAAATAAATAAGATTTAGCCTGTGTCTGAACAAAAATGTTTCATTTTTTAGATGAAGTAATTCCTCATTTCTGAAGAATCCTTGCAAATGGATCGTATTACAAAAGAAAAGCAAAACTTATTTAAGTTGGCATATCACCCTAGAAAATTGGTATTGGAAAAGTTATTATCAACTGTCCCTTCCTTGACTCATCCACTATTATTGTACCTAATCTATAACTGAGGAGACTGTATGTAGGCAAAGAAACAGATTATAGGACTAGAGTCAGAAAATATGAGGATATGCATAAGTCAAAACTAAATGAAGAAAATGAGAACATATTGAGATGGCATGAGAAGCTGACATGGGCTATGAAACATATGGTAAGACTATGATATATGACAAAATAATCCAATCGAAGATGACCAAGGCAAGAAAGACCATCACAGGAGACACTGCCTTATGAGGAGAGCAGTCATTGAAAGTAGAATAGTATGGTTAATTCTAACTCAGCAAAAAATTCACACAATGAAGCAGCAACACTCTATGTGACTATATTTGGCCAGTAAGGGAAGATTAAATGAAAACTTGGCTCTGGTGTTCTACTAAGCAGGACATTGGTCCTTGTAAAAGACACCAAGAATGAACACAATAAGTAAGAACATAACAGATGGTGAAGAGCTGATCATCCGGAAGCCAAGCAGAGAAGGGTCCAGGAAAATTGACCTTAATGCCACATTGATCTTACACTTAAAGCCCCAGAATGGTACTCCTCTGGGACTGGTAGTAAGGTTTGGTCAATAAGGTATATGCTCCAAAATGTGAGGATGAAATTCTAGATCACCAGAACTCACATAAAATTACTTAAGTATGGCAGTTGCCTGGACTCTCTCTGGAATTACTTGGGAAGCAAAGACAGGAGTTCCTTAGGGTAAGCTGGTAGCTAGCCCAGACAAATGGCCAGCTGCGAGTTCAACTGAGAGCCCTGTCCTTGATCACAAAACTGGAGATTAAGCAGAGATAGGGAGATTGTTCAGAGGTTAAAGCCTTTACTTCACAAACAAAAGGACCTGATTTCAGATCTCCAGATCCCATGTAAAAATACCAGGCATAAATGGCTGTTGTCAGCAACTCCTGTCCTAGAAGGCAGAACCTGGGAAACCCCAGACCAAATTTACAAGGTAAAGCAACCTAGGAAGAT
Source organism: Typhlomys cinereus (assembly GCA_023101885.1). Classification (NCBI taxonomy): domain Eukaryota; kingdom Metazoa; phylum Chordata; class Mammalia; order Rodentia; family Platacanthomyidae; genus Typhlomys; species Typhlomys cinereus. The sequence continues at coordinate 367,249 of JALPQD010000227.1, forward strand.
ACCTGAAGTCACTCTTGATTTCCACAGGCATACACACAAAAGTCCTCCTCTATACACACACACATACACACTCCCCCCCACACACACACAAACACACAGAAAGTGATAAGTTTCTATCTCGTAAAACACTAACTTATGATATTTTATCATGATAATTCTGGAATACTAAAACAGACAAAATAGCAGTCACATAACTAAGGTATGGCCCTCTCAGTTTTCATAACCATAACCATTGTCCTCATTCAGAAATCATTCTGTCATCTAGATACAGTTGTTATGTTCTGAATAAATGACATTTCATTCTTAAATTATGCACCCTTAAGTTAATTTCTTAAACATAGGTGTACAATATTTTGGATTCAAATGTGATCAGCGAGTTGCTGTTTAAAATTCTGTAAAATATTTTATTGTTCATGAGATCAAATTATACTTTCTGATTTTGTGTTAAAAGTCAAGGATATATATGGGTGAAGCACATGGAGATTCCTACATCTCCATTGACTGAAGAAGTAAATGCATGGGTTCATCTTTACATGTGAAATAATGGAATATGAATGTTAAAGATTGATAAAGTCATTTCAAACTCCTGCTCCTCTTCATCATCAAATGATACAGTGTTGTTTTTGTACTTGGCTCTGCTCAATTGTATCATGATAATTTTCTTTGAGTCTTTCTGTCAAGTTTCTTTCTTCAAGGGAATGCCGCCTGAAAGATTTTTTTTTAACTGTTGTCTATCATAATTGATCCTATGAGCTGTGTAATTTGCATGCTTTCCCTTGTGTCCTATCCTGCTTTCTCTTACATCAGTTCATCCTTCAGACTTCTCTGTTTGCTACTTTGCTTAGAAATACTGCTTCTGTGTTTGCTTTAGCAGCACATATACTAAAGTTGGAACCATAAGATTTCAGAAGGATGACAAAAAATTCGCAATGCACTCCATATTTTTGTGTTTAATTCTCTTGAAAAAATTTTGCTTCTTTCTTGTCTTGCCTGTACTTACTTTTGTCATTTTTTATAGAAAATATTAGAAAAATTTCTAAAGACAAAATTTTGTGAGAGGATGAACCCCTCCATAATATTTATCAGATACATTTATGCTATTTCAGGTGTGTATGTGTGTGTGTGTGTGTGTGTGTGTGTGTGTGTGTGTACCTGTGTGTTTGTGTGCACAAGTGCATGTGTGCACAATAATACTGACCATAGGATGTGAGTGTAAATACTGCCAGATGACACACTTCACACAGGAATTATACAGGATTTAAAAAAGACTTTCAAAGGAGCAATGGGAAGTCATTACAAAGATTCAGGCAGGAGATGATGTAATAAAATTTGCCCTTCATGTGTATTATTTTCATGATGGTGCACAGATGAGTAATAGCTATGAAAAGTTAAAAGTCAAAACTTGATGGTGAGAAGCATGGGGATTTCTACATCTGTACTGGCTGAAGATGTATATGCATTGGCTCATCTTTACATTTGTAATAATAGAGCATGAATTTTCAAAATTGATGAGGAAATTAATTTATTTAACACTAAAGTTAAAACATAAAAATTGAAATAATTTAAAATAAATTATTTAATAATATTCCTGTTCTATCTGTATCCCACTAGTTGGTTTGATAGGAAAAGAAGTACATGAAATAATTTCATTTGACCAAAGCAGTTCTAAACAAAGTCATCAAAGTTGTAGTCTAAATCAAATCAGGAAGGTTAAGTGTGATATGTATTTGTCTAAGTACAATAGAATGTCTTTGAGGACTGTAATCATAGCTTAAATTGGAACACTTGAACTGTAAGGTTTCAGTAAGATTTGGCTTTTCCCTTTTTTGTTGACAAAGCAATTAGTATTTAGAATCATGCATGCTGTAGTCCATCTTTTCTTTTTTATATTTATTTATATTTTCCTAATCATACAAGCTTAATAGGTACCCCGGTCTCCTCCCTCCCTCCACTCCTCCCTACTCTACCTTGAACCCTCCTCCCTTTTGCCCTTCCTTTCATCCCCTTTTCACCCCTTCTCCCAGTGCCTTCCCCTCCCCCTCGCCCATTCCCTGGAGCATCCTTTTGTGTGAATGTCAAACTTCCCTCTGACTCCTCCATTCTAGTGAGGTATAAGGACTCAGTGGCATTGCCCAGAGCCCTTTCTTGGGCTCCTTTTTAGTATGGGAACACTATTATGACTTAATCCCTTGACTCTAAAGATCCTAGTACCTGTGATCCACACTAGACTTGGGGAGGTTATTGACAGATCAGTCATTGTGCAGGTCATGCAAAGTAAGATTATGGCTACTGTGGCCCTAACTTGTGTGGAATATCTTGCATATCATTACTCCTCCCCATCTTTAGGCTCTTACAATCTTACTGCCCCCTCTTCTGCAAGTTTCCCTGAGCGTTAGGATGGGGAGAGATTTGGCTGGTCTGGTTCCAGGTGATCAATGCAAATTCTCTGATGTTCTGAATTATGGTTTGTTGTTGTTTTCAGTTTTGCTGTTCCTGCACTGCCCTTGGCTCCATCCTAATTGGTATTCGAGGTCACCTCCTAACCAGAGATAAAAGGCTGTTTAAATGAAATCTTACTGTAAGAGTAGATTCAAAGGTAGATGGAATAGGAGTAGGAGACTGCAGTGAGGGGGGTCAGTCTCCCATTTATAGGATTGTTACCATCTATCTGCCAGACTATATACCCTCCCTGATTGGTGAGTTCAAACACCCTCAGTTGTAAGTGACCAAGAAGGAAAGTGAGAGTGAGCTTAACCAGATGTCTTGGTATTTACTTGCAATACATGATGGTGACCTATTTTCTCTACTGAAGCATGATCCCTTCTCTCCTTATTTCTTGGAGGCCCTCCTTCCCCTTCACTTCTGTTTATAATCTTTGCAATTACTGTAAGTATTACAGAGATTTATTTTTGAATATGTCTCTAAGTGGGTTTGGTACTAAGACCCATTTAGGCAGTACATATGACACTTAATTTTCTGTGTCTGGGATACTTCACTCAATATAATTGTTCCTGGCAAATTTCATTAATTCATTTTTTTGATGGCTGAGTAGTATTCCATTGTGTAAATGTATCACATTTTCCTTATCCACTCATCAACTGTTGAGCATTTGGATTGATTCCATGACTTTGCTATTGTAAATAGTGCTGCTAGGAACATGGTTGTACTTGTGTCATTGAGGTGAATTTTTGCTTTATGGGGGATTATTTCCAGAAGTAGAATAGCAGCGTTTTGTGGCATTTCACTCTTTAACTTTAAAAAAAAAATCACAGGTAGTCCATCTTTTCTCACTGTGAGACAGTTCTTAGACTCAAGCAACTTAAGGGAGAAAGAGAAATTTATTTGGCTTATGGTTCCAGAAGGGATAAAGTCTACCAGAGCAGAAATCATGGGGTTGAAGGAATGATTGGAGGCAGAAACAGGAGGCGGTTTCCAAACACTTCAGCTATTCTGAGGCATTGAGAGGAAGGCGTAGACAGTACAGTCAGGCTACAATGGTTCACTGCAATGCAGGATCAAAACATCTTTGCAGCTTTTCCTTCACAGCAAGGCTCGTCAGTGTGAAGATCCCTATTCACATAATTTCTCATAACTTTGAATTCCTTTGATTAACTTTCCTCTCTGTCTTCATGGTTCTTCATGTGATTGTTGTTTCATCCACTGGAAGCCATGAGAACACACATGCACATCTGAACAAACTTTCAGTTTGGGGAACCCCAATTCAAGTAAAGCTTTATCACACACCAGTTTGAAAGATATTCAATTTGAAGACCAAATTGATAGTATTCAATAGTCCTGTGATAGTTTAAAGGTTTTTAAGGTGTCTGGCAAAATAAGAAAGCAATAACACAGAGAAGAGACATCTCAATATTAAAACTAATTAAGTTAAATCACATCCATGAAAATGCCTCCAGACATGGATAGTGTATGCACATATTACAGCATAGAGAAAGTGAAACAAATTTCTTTTACAAAATTCCAAGCCTTCATTAATACAAATGAGGTCTGCAGTGATAAAATAATTTTAATAGGAAATAAGATTTTGTTCATTATATAAATGAAACTGCAGAAGGGATGGCAATATACTTATATTTTTCCCTTTCAAAAGACTATGTAATGGGTTCTCCTTATTGCCAAATACTTTAGTTTTATAACTTTCTAAATATTAAGGGGATATTATATATTTATTTTTATTTGAGGTGAAAGAGTTTTAATATTATTTCCCTAAATATCAGATACTTTTGAAGCACCCATTACAATAAGCTAAGATTTCCCATAAGCTTCTTTGGATATATTTTAGAAAATCTAAACAAAAAGGTGGGTGAAGAAAGAAGTATCAGCAGCAACCACAAAGTATAGCAATCATAAGCTGCTTTGAATTTAAGTGAGAATGAAAATGTTACCTATCAAAATTTGTAGGTTGAAATGAAAAGAAGTATTCAGATGGGATTCTTAATCCTCAGGAAAACACTGAGGAAAAAAAGGTATAAAATGAATAATACTAGATTCTTAGAGGACTAGGGAAAAGTGCAAGTAAGCCTAAAGTGACAATAAAAATCAATAAATGAAACTGAAAATAGCAAATTAATAACAAAAAGGGAGCCAAAGGCTGTAGCTCTATGTTGTTTAAAGAAAAAAAAAAACAGAACTGAAGGTTATCATCATGTCAATTGTATTAGGTTCTCTAGAGATGCAGAACTGACACAATGAATACATATATACATATACATATATATACATATATGTGTATATATATATATATATATGGAATGCAGTTCAGTAGTCAAGTGGGTGATGGCTGAATGCTGGAGAATTCCTAGAGTCTTTAGTCTAGCCAACAACAACTTGGTGGGTTGGAAGGCTAGAGGATCGAAGAAACCGGACAGCCAGAAGGAAGAGCAATTCCTAGCACAGCTGGAATAAAGCATCTGTTCTCTTTGGTGGCTCCTTTTTATATGACGCAGTACTGGGAGGATCCTATGAGAGCTTTGGAGGTTCTGATAGGATCTAGGGTGGGTACAATCCTATCAAGTGGTCTCAGTTGGTCTTTTCCAGAGGTGGTCTCACCCATCTTAGTTAATACCAGGTGTGTCAAATTGACACCCAGGCTTAACTATCACATCAAGTAATATTGAATGAGCCCATGAAGGCAAGTGCTTTTTCCTTCACTTGAGGAATGTAGGGGACAAAAGTAGGAGAACATGAATAAAAAAGATTGGAGATATGGAGAGAAAAGGGGAAGATATGGCTGGTACAGGGATAAGAAATCAGAGAAGGTATAAAAGATGACCAAAATACATCACATGTAAATAGAGGAATGGCATTATTATGTGCTTGTCTTTGTACAATTAATATACTGAAAACATTATAATACAAGTATCATTTAATAAAATAATCAATATACTTGATTTAGAAGGCAAATCAAAAAATTTAAAGACTACAAGGAAAGTAAAAATTCCAGACTAGCTAGTGTAATACCAAAGCTGCAGACTGATATTGAATTTCAAGACTTATCCCTCTATAATAATAGAAGAACACGATATTGTCAAAAGAACAGACACACCGATCAAGGGAAAAGAACAGAGAATGCAGAAAGGCCTGCATTCAACTAGTTTTATAAAAGAGCAAAGGCAATTGAGTAGAGAAAGGATTGTCTCTTCTAAAAATTCCACTATCAAGTGAACAACTAGCCGTATATTGAAAAATTGTGTCTAGACACACAGACCCAATACCTTTTATAAAAATAAACTCAAAATAGATCATAAGCATGTCTGAAAATGATACTGTAAAGATCTGAATCAGCATGCATGAAAATTGCAATTGACTTACCTTGGTTTTGGTGATGAATTTTGGACATAATATCATTAAACCTCATTGAGGTAGAAAACTGCTACTGTATGAAAGATACCCTTAATTCAACAAAAAAATTATCTATGATGGGGAGAATACTTTTGGTAAAACACATATGTGATAAAAGAGATATAAAAATAGATACAAGATACTCAAGAAATTCTCAAGTTCTAACAGAGAAACAAGGAATGACCCAAAGAAAACAAAATAAAGGTAAATGAAGATCTGAAAAGACAGCTCGCAAGTGAAGACAGAGATAGCAATGAACTTATGAAAGAAGCCAACACTCCTTTACATTAGAATATTTCAAATAAAAACAGCAAGGACAGTATCAATGCAGATGTATGACAATATTCCCATAGTTAAAAAGGGGCTGGACATTGGGGCCTCTCACTCACTGCCTGTGAAAATGTAAATTAGTTTACAAGACTAAATATAATATAAATATAATATATTTGATGTCAAAGTTGCACATCCAGGTAGGTGTTTACCCAACTGAGTTAAAAATGTATACACACAAACCTGGATGGTAATGCTTATAGGTGCTTTTGCATATGTTGGTAAAGAGAAGTCTCCAAGAAGCCCTTCAAAAGGTGAATGGATAAATAAATGGTAGTATATCATAGCATTAAATATTGTTCAGTGAACAAAAGAAGCCATTAAGTCACTAAAGTTATGGGAACCTTAAATGCATATTACTACAGAAAATGGGATTTCTGAAAGTTACATACTATGATTCTAAAAATAAGTACAGAGGCCTCAGTATCTGAGAATTTAATAAAGATGTACAAGAAAAGTAGTTTTTTACTTTCATGTAGCAAAACTATTAAAAACAAGTAATGTATAGCTGCAATACAGTGTGTTACTTAAATTGTGCCTTTGATAGATGAAGAGATTGCAGATCAAGCAATTTAAGGGTACAAGGGATTTGTTATTCTTTATGATTCTCTGTTATACATGGCAAGAAAGTTCACACCAAAAACAGGAACAAAGGGAACTGATAACATTATACCCACACAAAGAGCTGAGATTGTCATATTGTATCATTTGCCAGAATTCTTGCACATCTTTTTGTGAAAGTATGTCAAACTGCTGACCAGATGTTTCCATCTTATCTATCTGCCTATGCAATGATCCACCAATTCAACAACTCCCTTCATACTTGCTCCAGACTTGCCTCAACTATTTTTTATAGATGTTCCCTAAGCTCAGTCTTCAGTTGTCAAATTGATATGTGTGTAATTATAACATACACTATTACCCATTTGTTAAAAATCTATTCAAATTAGCAGTACAGTGACAATATATAAATGATAAAATTATGTCTGAAGGTTGAGGAGTCCCAAGAAAGAATGGAGACCATCACAAAAATATCTAACTGCATTACAAAGGAAAATTCATTTAGGTCAATGGGAGAGAAACAGTTCCTTTAAGTAACTTGTGAAAAGAGTGATAAATAACAAAATCTCATATTTGTGGTATTTCACTTTACTACTAAAAGTGTTGCTGTAAAACTATAAGTTGAAAGTACTATTTCTGCTAAGCTATGTTCTTCAAATGAAAAAAAAATCAAGATGATAAATAATGAATGTGGGAGACAGACCTAGAACCAATGAGTTATTTTCTAGGGCTAACTAGAGCCACATATACTTCCAGATTTCTGTATTGCAAATCACATTTTATATATTTTTATTATTATTATTTATTCAACTGTGTGCATATGCGTGTGTATGTGTGTGCGCGCGCGCACGCGCGCGTGTGTGTGTGTGTGTGTGTGTGTGTGTGTGTGTGTGTGTGTGTCTGTGTATGTGTAGTATCACGGACGAATTCGCGAACCACCATGGACGCCTCCACCGCCTTCTGCCCCGGGATTCACAGGCTCCGCCCTACCAGGACCAGAAGCGCAAGCCGCCCCCGCTTCCGCCTGGCGTCTATACGTGGGATCTGGGATCCGAACTCAGGACCCTCCACCTCCAAGGCGGAGGCTTAACCCCTGAGCCACCTCTCCAGCCCCACATTTTATATTTTTATGTTACGTGCCACATGTTAGGTGTTTGCAAGTACATATATTTCTTTGCTCTATATGCTAAGTGCCTAAAAGAAATGTAAACCAACTGGCAATTATTCCCAGAGCCAAGACGTAGAGTTCTAAAAGTATTTCTCAATGCTGTGAACAAAGAGCCTTTGAAGTAATTGCTGGATACAGGAGTGGGGAAGGAATCCCATAAGAAATCTAGAAAACTTCATGCTTCCAGGAAAGAGTACCCAAAACTAAACCATTACAGCCATATGTGAAAGTAGCCAATGAAAAGCGCTTCCAGTATTCACAGCTGGTGCCACTGGACAAGACAAATAAAGTCCCATTGAATAAAACCTCAGAACCTGTAATCAGTGAATGAATTAAAGTGTTATAAAGTTATATAATTTTAAAATGTCCATATTATTTATCTTAGTGATATAAATAAATGGCCAAATAAATTTGTAAATACAGGAATGGGCCACTATTACACAGCTCTTTATTTAAAATTAAATTATTTGGTTATCTTACCATAAAAAAGTGAGACAAACTTTTAACTCCAGAAGTACAGTACAGATTTAGGAATTCACTTTCAAAGAGGGTATTATGGGCAGAAAGAATAAAAAGAACAGCTCTAAGTTTATTTTATAGTGGAGAAATGTAACAATGGTTCAGCTAGACCATCAATAATTACAAATCACATTGATAGGATTCACTCTTAATAAGATTTGATGACTACATAATCTGAATAACTTGTAAATGAGTTTTTAACAATATATGGATATCAATTTACTTTTTGTAACATTTGCACTGGGCTGAAGCAAGATTGCTGTCATTAGTAGACTTTTCCCCCATAGGACAAGTGTACATGGGAACTTTGTGTCCAATATATGTATATTAAAATATATTTATATTATGTATGTATATTATATGTATATTATATGTATGTTAAAATATATGTATATTAAAATTGCTATAAAAAAGCAAAGCTCTGCTCATTTTGAAAATTGTCAAAGGCCCTGATATCCAGTCAAACTCTCAAAATTCACATTTTAGTTCTTGATCATCCGAGTCTGCTGGCATGTCAATGAGGTTACTGGCTACCTAGATGTTCCAAGGAAATAAGCACAGGGTGCAGCAATCAGCCAGAGCCAGGTGTTCAAACCAAGAGCCAAGAATGTAAATTGGACATCAGCAGATGTGTCTTCTTTGGCCATGGAACACCTTGGCAAATTCTATTGGAATATTCAGGGAAAGGCATCAGACAGGAAAGATCATGAGTGAGTCTTTCCAAAGTTTTGATCCCAGTAATCTCTTGCTACAATTTAAAAAAGGACATGTCCCAGACATTGTCTATCTTATCTATTTGTGATTTTCCATGATTGTAGAAAGTAAAGTATAGGTGAGGAGAAATTCTGGATATGAAGTGCATGTTTTCTGACTTATGTCACTGGAATTGTTTCCATTTAGGAACTTTTAAGGATGATGCTCTTTATAAAAAGGATGATCTTGATGAAATACTGACCACATACAATTTATTGGTTTCTGACTTGTTTGTTCATTTCTACTCTACAAGTTCTACAAGGAGGTCACTAAGTAAATTCAGGGGCAAGATGTTCAGGAGTGTCAAAATACCATTTTTCCATTAATTCAGATAAATACCACTTCACTGCACATGTTAGAATATCTAAATGTTTAATTGTATTTAATTATAAAGACAGTACTATACCAAAGGGTATTGAATTTTCTGAACAACTGAAAAAGAAAGGGAAATTAGCTTTATACCTTCAATGAAAGCATGGTCATCAATGATTTTTAGTAAAAAAAAAAACCTGTCATTAGCAATACACGAAGCATATTCTTTGGAATAAATAAAAAAATCTTTAAATAATGCGATTAGCCTCAATATACCTAAATTTCAGCCTTTTTTAAAAATAAAGACTTCCATCATGATCATTATTATTGAACCCAGGCCTTCAGACAGTTGGAGAATAGCTGCACCAGTGAGCTATAACCCCAGCACTCCATCATGTTGCAAGTGATTCTCACAGACATCATACATTAGATTGAACATCCTTCTAAATCAAGGCATCATTGTTGTTAGAAAGACAGATCTATTTTCTAACCTGGTCAAGCAGAGAAATATACTTATTTTTTTAATTTTGATACTTTTCAAATGAACATAGGTTCATTATAAAAACATTTGTTTCAGCTCTGAAATAAAAAGATCTCAAGAAAATCTGTACCTGAGGGACCGCTGAGGAGTAATGCTGATGAGGAAAAAAAAAAAGGAAGATACAATGGTGTAGCCACTGATCTGTGATTCCTATTGGAATATGAAGCATGTCAAGCAAAGACAAAACTAGATGAAACACAATGGGCTGCGCTAGTGAAGGTAGGAGGGAGTCTGGCAGAGGAGAGGATGAGGGAAATGACTTTAACTAAGGGGTAAAAATCGAAAAAAAACTATGAATTCATTGTATTTATATATGCAACATTAAAAAATAAATAGTGGGGGAAAAAAGCTACTTGTCAAAGGCCTGCTATGTGGAATGTACTTTTCTAGCCTTTGGTGGGCATGAAAGGAAGAAAACACACTCTGGACTTGTGTACTCTCTGTCCAATGGGAATGTGTGAGCAAAATAGAGATGTGCAATCTATACTACCTTAACTAAGAGTGATTCATTGTAAACAAACAGATGGCAATGTCCCTTTTCATGTACATCTGAGAATATGCATATTTAACAAAACAAATTTCCAGCTAATTTTCAGACTTTGATAAAAGGATTTACCACAAAACCAGAGAGGACTCCTGTGCTCTTATACACATGCATTGTAGCAGATGGTGTCGGGAAACACATGGTCAAATATGTTGTAGCTCCCTGTCCTGGGAAATTTCCTGAGCAGGCCCCATTAAGATTGAATCTCAGTGACACAGAAGGATAAAGATACAGCACTAATAAGACAGGTTCAATTATTAGAGAACAATGACTGTCTAGAGACTGGGCAACAGAGAAACTTAATTTCAAGTGTGAACATATCAAGCAAGAAAAAGAACTAAGATCCAGTTTAGAAAGTTATATATAGATGGAAGAGGGAAAGTCTAAATAAAGAGATGAGATAATTAAGAGAGAGGTGAAATAAGGAGTGAAGGAAAGGCACAGAGTGTCAATTGTCAACTGACATTTGTGAGATGAGACTTTGGATAAATCCATGAGGAATCATTTAGTTGAAGCAAACTTCTAAGTGAGCCCTGTAGGAAATTGTCGTATTTGCATAATTAATGTGATAAGACACAGTCCATAGAGGTCAGGACGATTCCCTGGACCAGCTGATAAGATGGAGTGAATTAATATATTTTTGGCAAAGTTTTCAACCAGGCAAACATGGATACACTGGTTTTGGTTTTCCCCCATTACTCTTGACTTTGAATTTGATATTCCCAGTTTCTACACCACCCGTTGGTAACTCTCTTATCCTTATGAACTCTAAATTAGAATTGTAAATTAAAATTAAAAAAAACTCTTGTCCCTCTAAATTGTTTGCATCAGATATTTGTTACAACAATAAAGTCATGAAGATAATGCAACACATTTATCTAGTTTTAAACCACTAAAAACATAATTAGTAGCTTCTCTGTGATCAAATCTTCACATTTTAAAAAGGTTGATAGCAAGATAGTATTGCAGCAAATGAACTTCATGACAAAATGTTTGGTTTGTAAATTATTATGCATTGTGTTCTGTGGTTTTATGTCTTTATGTATTTATTCTATATAAGTTTGATAATATTCACTAGATATTGAAAGTTTCTCAGATTAATCCTCTGATTTTATCCACAGACCAATAAATATTATTAGTGTCATTTGAATTAAATTACCTAAGAAATCTGACAATGGTAGTTCTTCTATTTATTTTAAAGAAAAAAATCTTTAATTTGAAAGAGAATGGGTGTGTGTGTGTTAGTGTTTGTAATTCATCACATCACATTTAAAGAAGACTCAGCATCCCTTTTATCCTCCCCATCACAGAAGAAGTGATGAAGAGAATGAAATGTGTGAAGGTAATGCAGTACACAGGTGCACATTAGGTAATCAGATTACTCCCATAAAGGATATTCATATCCTAGTTCCCAGAACCTGTGAACACAGTAGATTCCATGTTCCCAGGGAAGTAGAAGGAATTATGGGAGGCTACCCAGTATCATCCAAGTAAGTTTACAAGTATTGAAAGGCAAAACATAGAGGCTGTGAAATAGCACCAATTAGGCATTGCATAACTGATGTGAAAGGCAAAGTGATACAGCTATATTCAGGACACATGGTCACTCTAGAAGTTAGAAAGTTCTCTGGAAACAGATCGCATAGTCCTGCAAACACCTTCATGACAACCTGGAAAATCTATAAACATAGACACACTGTAATACACAAGGTCACAGATTTAATACAGGAATTTCTTCTGTGAATTTAGCAGATTAGACATCTCAAGTACCCGTACCCAAGGTTGACAAGTCAGAAACATGCACATTCAATGGTGTCATGCCAGTTGGAGTCCAGAGAGCTGTAAACCAAGAAACTGATGTAAGCCTGAGCCTAGACATTATGCTTGAGGTCCAGAAAGAAGAGAAAGGAAAAAAAAATTGTGTCCTAGCCTTGAGGACTTTCTGTGGACTTAAGAGGGTCAGACTTTTTGTTCTGTTTCAATCTTTAACAGTGTGGACTGGACTCAGTCACATCCGGGAGAGTAATGTGCTTTTCTAAACTCTAGATTTCAATGCTAATTTCATACAGAAACACGACCATAGACATAATGCTTGATGCAATATCTGGGCTTCCCACACCCTGCCCAGTTAACTACTATATCAAAGTTAACCACTGTGATATCTGACATACAGAACTATGACACAAGAAGTTTGTATTATTTTTAACCATGATGTTTGGTATCAGCTGTCTCAATGGCAATAGGAAACTGATGTTTTAATAACCTCAGAAAAAGCTTATGATCGACTAGAAAAAAAAGGAAAGAGGAATTCTGGGTGGCTCCTAGAATCCCACCTTCCCCTGCCTCACTAGATGCTTAATTTAGATAACCACTCTCCTTTGTATCAACTTTAATCTGTCAGTTAACATTTCCCATTTATATGTTCACATTTTTATAGCCTTAAAAATAAGGACTTCTTTCTACTCGGCTCCTGCCTTAAACTTGTCTTTGATACAGTGTGGACACCCTTATTCGAGGTTAAAATTAAGATTCATAGATTTAATTAGAGAGATATATGACAGATAAATAGCTAAACAGATAAATAGAGAAGTGACAGATGATAGACAACAAATACATAAAGATAGATAGATGTTAGAAAGATGAGAGACAGACATGCAACACTAAAAAGTTGCATTGCAAGATTCTCATCAAGGGAGGAAAAGAATGCAATTTATTGATTCATAAAATTTTTCCAGAAGGCTTCTTGAAACGTCACTGGTCTAGACTCCTTAGAGTTCTGCAACCATTGCTGACAACAGAGTAATAAGAGTTTAGGTAATTTAGTTGATTGGTTCAACATATTAGAGCCTTCAGTTATTTCTGTTGCAAAGTGAGGCAATCCCAATGTATGAGATCATCTTATTGAATCGCATTGATCTTTGGCATGGGATCATGCTTTGTTCATGATTGGATTGCCTCATATTTTCACTTAACACAACATTTGTATTTTAATCTACTTATATTTATCCTGTGATAATGAATAATATTTAGAAATTATACAATCAGGCATATGTTTTCCTTTTTTAATGTTCACCCATCTCTGCTATCAGTTTATTAATGATATGTTTTTCTCAGTTTCAAATACACTGACTTCTCTAAGATTCCATTAGTGTCATAAAGAATGAAGCAGTGTAAGGAATAAAAGGCTTATTGTCCTTTATGTGCTTGCATATATATGAAATGCTGCAATCTCCTTTCAGCACGTGAAGGGAAAATCTCAGAACATTTGTTTTTAAGCACCTTGATCAGTAACAGCAGGATTTGAAATTAAAATCTGAGTCAATAAAGCATAGTGCTTTTCTGCTAAATACTCACACAGCACTTTCTCAGAAAGTTACAGGCACAAAGGCAACAGAATTCAAGTGCACTGAGGCATATAGGCACATCAGCTGCTGAAATAGAATTAAGTTGAGGGTCAGGAATTAGGCCTGACAGAAAGATTAATAATTCAGCTGGGAGCACATAAGCGACATGAATGGTTTCAGACTTTGCCTGGGGATCATGTCATGTGAAAAATAAAATAATGTGAAATGAAATCAATCTCACTTTGGTCTTTCATGCTTTTTTTTTAAACCAAATACTGATGAAGACAGAGCCTCTAAATTTGATATCTGGGGTCTTTTCTAAACTTTCACTGGTTTTCTTGGCTGATCGATTGCATGCTTATAGCTGGCAATCATCTGAAAGGGAAAAAAAGGGGAATTGAAAGAAAATTATTATAGGTGTAAGTCAAAAGTAGCAGCTGATTTTTGGTCCTCAGAATTTCTCTGCTTAGGATAATACTGGGTTTCATATCTTCATCATTGTTATCAATAAGTAAATTAGATCATGGCAGTTGACAATTTTGTTATGTAAATTTAAAGGAGAGCAAACATAAGGCAAAATCATAAATAATATAGTTATGTGTTGCACAACGTAGTTGAAGCTTACATAAGGATAAATAACAAAAAAGGTGTGATCTAAGCAGGTAAGCTAGAATTTTTCAAAATGCTGTATCCAACTTCTACTCCAATCTATCTAATGTCTTATTTATGTTGATCAGAATTCATTGTACACAAACTTATTTTCTTGGGATTTTTAACATGGTACCATTCATATGTAACTCAAGCAGCATATGAAATTTCCCATGAGATCAAAAGGTTGTCTGGGTTAACTTCTTCTGCATTCTCTTTCATTGGCTCACAGATAGATATCTTCTTTGTGTTTATTAAGGGTCTGTGTGAAATTTTCTTATAAGTATGTTGGATCAGAGCCAATATTAAGAATGATATTTTAACTAAATTACCACATTAAAGATTTATCTCCAAAATCACTGTATTCTAAGGTCATAGGCATTAGGATTTCAATATATGAATCTGTGGGAAAGACAAAAAATTTGACCCATAACAAAGGTTCTTAATTTTGTTCCTATATAAAAAAGGATCATATGACATCTCAGTAGGAGTTTACATCTCCCCCCTAATACTACAGCATACGAGTGTCTTGAAATGGTGAGAGGTTCTTCTGACATGGATAATAATAAGTAGATCAATTATATTTTCAAGCCTGAGCATAATTTAGTTTTTAGGACAATCAATGAGATAAGTACCAAATGTTAATAACTTTATACCATTAGAAATCATTGATAAGAGAAAGAATTAATGTATTCCATGAATCCTTAAGTAGTCTGTGGACATTCAAGTGGATCTCTCACAAAAATGGGGCCTAATATTTTTGGGGGGTCAACAAACATTTTCATTTCTTTCATAGTCACTTTCCATGAGTGATGTTAGTTGAGTATTAGACACAAAAATTAAAAAAAAGTTTCAATTTCAAGCAGGCAGTAACTTGAAAAGATTCTTAGCTTGTTACAATGTACATAGGGCCTTGTGGAGATTTATTACTGATTTTTCTTTTGCTATCTTCTTAGGACAATAATATCTACCACCTGTACATGTCTCTCTCCAGAATAGTAAAGCCTCAAGTTTCTCCTCATATGATGTCCTGAGATAGTGATTGTATCAAAGGTCTATCTACCCCCTTATCTTTTATAGAGATTATCAAGAAACCATGATTTCTAGAGAGATTGTAACTAGAAATTAAAAATATAAAATTGCATCTAAACATTTTCTAAATTAAAAATATGATGAAGCTGCCTAAGAAATATCATCAGTTATATGTGGATACTAGGAAGAGAAGAGTCTTCCTGTGGTTGTTGCTATAAAGAATGGACCTATATTTGCACACAGAATATTAATCCTAGAAAACATTATAGCTAAATGCGTTCATTTGAATTCACAGAAACAAAAATAACTGTGAAAAATAATTCATCCGTTGTGTCAAAAGTTACAGGGATAAGAACTAGAAACAAACAGCTTCCCTATTCTCTAATCCCATTGACTCTTCCTGTCTCATTGAGATGGGCAGAGTAAGTGAGTACATCCAGCAAGGAATGGACTGAATTGTTTCACCATTAGGATCCAGGGGATCAGAAGAAATGCACTGCTTTCTTGTTCTAGGGGACATATGAGAAACTTAGAAAATTATATTAAACAGTAATAATCATGACTTGTATTTAAGTTCATGTAAAATGTTCTATTTAAAAAACAGGAAGTTTATAGTTGAAGGTGTATTTCAGTTGGTGGAGCATTTGCCCCGCATGCATGAAGGTTTGGGCTTGATCCCCAACATCTCATAAAACCATGCATATTATCAAACCTAGTACTAAGGAATGGAGGCAGGAGAATCCAAGAATCAAGCTCATCTTGAACTGCATACAAAGATCAAACCTGGGCTAGATTTAAAAAAAATGTTCCAGCAATAATGCTTCCTTTTATATTCCTATTATCAAACCTAACTGACTGTACTAAAAATTGAAAAAATGACAAGGTAGAAGTGAAATTAGTTGGAAAGAGGAAATAAATCAGTATGTATTAAGTGGGAGCAAAAAATGTAAAGGGGAGTTGAATGTTTTCCAAGTACAATTTATCAACACGTATGAACATATTAAAATGAAATCCACTGTAGCATGTGATTAATATATGTCAGGATAGCTTCATATAATGACATTTCTAGGTTCATCTTCCTTTGCCATTCATATGAGGTCTTCTTAAGTTTATGAAGTTTCTTAAGGTTTTGCTTCATTTTCAGATACCTTAAGGCACTCCTTCTAAAAGAGCAGTCCCTTCAAGCATCAATGCTTCTACATCATTTGTTATCTGATAATCATTTAAAACCATAACCAAAAGCCTACATCTCTGCTTTATTAAGAGAAATGCACTTGTTCTAGTACTGTTCAAATATATCTGAGCACTAGATCTGAGTGTCTTGTCTTGCTTCAAGTTGATAGCCTATTCCTTTCATTATTCTTTCAGGTTCCTCATTACTTAATTTAGCTCTGCATTGTATTGGAATATGTGGAATCATTGTGGCCTGTTTTCTTCTCTTATCATAATCATTCATCAATACACATTAAGCAACAAAATCATGTAATATAAAGTAGGAATTCATGCTATAAAGAAACACTAATTAGTATAAGAGAAGAGATGTTAGTTATTCATTGGAATGTCAAGGGAACCTCGACATGGGTGTGATAATAGAACAAACACCTAAATGGAGGAAAAAAGAAACATTTATCTGTGAGTGAGCATTCTAAGAAGAGGAAGCAAAAGATGCTTTGTGGTTAGAGCTTTTTGGGTAGCTGTGTACCTAGAAGTGTAAGTCCTATGGCTGGAATGCTGGGATCACAGCACAGTGTAATTGGAATATAAGATCTTGCCATTGTAGAGATAGAGGTTAGTATATACAATTTGTATGTGCAAAAAGACATTACACTTTTACCTTATGTGTTATGAGAATTCACAGAGACTTTGACTCACTTGGAATGATATGACCTGGCCATATCTAACTGATGGCCCAGTCTGCTATTTCTCAGGCTGCTATAAGTAGACTGGATTGAGAGTTCAAAGGGCATATAAGAAAAACAGTTAAGAGGTAATTGTAGCAGTCTAGATGAAACATGTTGGTGGTTTAAACAAGCTTAGTAATAATGTAGTGGATAACACAAGGTCAATTTCTAGATATTAGTATCATGCACATTTGGTGCATGTTGAATCAATAAAATGCTCTTGAAAGCTCAAGAATCATTAGGTTACATTATTTATAGAGATAGTAAAATTATTGTATATGTAACAGCAATAAGAGTCCATATTGGAAAAGTCTACTAGAAATTCAAGTACATTCAGAGATCAAGCAGTTAAAACTGAAAGTATAAAACAAAGAGGGAAATTTATGGATGAGTCATATACATAGAAATGATACTTTTCAAGTCAGATTCTTAAATGAGATCATAAGGGAGACAGGGCAGATGTAAAGATATAAAGTACACAATGTCTGAGGTCTGAATTTTAGGATTATATAACTTTTATAGGTTGAACTAAGAACTAATTTTTATTAAGGGAGACTAGGTAGTCAGAGCTTTGTGGAGGATGCCAGGAAAGTACCCAAAGACAAGTAAAGAAAGTGGGTCAAAGCAACCCAACTCTGCTCAATTATGACTAATGCTGGCTTGAAGGTGAATGGGATAGTGGTTGCGATGGAGGACTTATAGAGGATGTTGCCATTATGCTTCCTGGAAAGATGAATGGAGTTTCTGTGCTTTGGAGAAGGCTTCTAGTGATAATGGTAGGAGAATAGAAACAATAATGGAAATAGACTTTCTTGGAAGTGAGTAGAGGAATGGATTTGTGTGGATGGATGCATGAGAGTAAAAATACACGTATGTTGATGGAAAAGTTGTGACCAAGCACAAGGTTGTAGATTCTGGAGGAATGGACCATTCTTTCCCACATATTTGCATAATAATAGTAGTGGAATTCAGTTAAAAAGGGGAGAGGGTTTGGAACAGGGCTTCCTGGGAGCATTGAAGAGAAGCAATCAATCTCACTGAGAAAGATGCTGCTAATGAATTTAAACATGTGGCATAGGAAGAAGATATAGTCATGGGGTCATATTGCAACCTCTTGTTTGCCTTTGTTGCCCTTAATTAAATGGAAATCTCAGGCATAAGGTGACATAGTGAATGATTTCCTGAGGCAAGAGGAGAATGGATAGACATCAGAAAGTAATAGAAGCACTGACAACAATGAGTTCCCAATTGACATTTGAGACATTGATTTGTGATGAGTCCATGACATCTCCTTTTCTTCAGTTGTGTGTAACTTTTGAGAAGGACTATGATATAAGAAAATAATAGATATAAACAGAATCAGTCATTCCAGCAGAACAGGATGGAGGGAGAAAAAAAAATCACCAAGAGAGTTGAATATGCAAGAAAATGTGCTACCGTGAGCATGAATCACTCAAGCAAAGCAGACACAAACAAAATCAAGAACACAGGATCATGATAGGTAGTTACATGCCAGTTAGGTCAAGAAGCCTGAAACACTGGCAGGACTAGGGATTGTGAGACCAAACTGTTGGCCTCCGAAGAGAGGCTGACTCATAAAGCTGTATATTTAACATGATCACTACAAAGTGTAACAAAGGCTGGAAAAGATAGTCTAGAAATGATCACAGTATCTTAGGTGCTCACCTAAGATATTATGGTGGATAAAATATTCATCAGTGAGGAGGAAAGACACTGGGAGATGGAAGACTAATGTTATCATCATGACAACAATGGCAGATGTAGAAGAACAGAAATATGCCCATTGTAATATAATACGATGTCTCCTTATTGTGTTTAGCATAGAGACTCATCATTGAGAAAGAAGTTTCTCCTCTCCATCCTTTCAGAGGTGTATTATTGAGAAAACGCCACCAGCATCATAAAGGGATGAATGGAGTGAAGCTTTTGCAGGGATCATCTGTACTGCATTTATACCAAAGAAAGGAGAATGAAAGGTGAAAGGATGAGAAAAAGACAATCAGACAAGGAAGGGCAGGGAACAAAGGAAGAAGTAGAGATGAAACAAGTAGAGGAATAAGATGAACAGTAAGAACAGAATGTAAGAAGAAGATAAAGTTGTACAAAGAAGATGAAGCAGAAGTGGAACAGGATGAGAAGGAGGAGGACTTCAAATAACAGGCAGTGGATTACAGAGAGCATTTTGGAAACAAGACCTTGAGTAATGCAATTGTAAGTATGTGGTCTAATGAATATGACTTAATAGAATCTGAAAAACCCAAGAATTGTGCTAAGATATAAGGAGTTCGATTTAATACTTACCTAAATAGATGCGATCAATTCTAAGAGCATTCTCTAGGGCCTATTGGGAATTCTAGATACTAAAAAAAAAAAAAAAAAAAAAAAAAAAAAAAAAAAAAAAAAAACAGATTTTTGTGGGCCACTCTTGAAATCTACTAAGGACAAGATTTGGAGAGGTAGATATCCAGGCTAGTCATGATTATTTGACCTAGGAAGAGGGCTTGCTCTCCCACATGCCGTTGCCCTAACCACATGTGAAAATCCAATAACTTTACCTTTTTGTTTTTTCCTGTATAGAACAGGAAAGTGTATGACTTACACTTTAACCACTACCATAGATTATCAACATTGCAGGAAGCTGCTACAGAATTCAATCATGAATTTACTGCAATTTTACACCTGTCAAGCATTTGCATAAGACCCACATGGTATTTTAGAGAAGACATAACTGGATGGGGAGAGTGCATTCCTACTAGGTCTTTTCTAAGTCATTATTCTTACATTAATTTAGATAGCTAGAATACAATTGAGTCTACAGCAGGCTCACTTCAGACACTCACTGATCTATAAGTTAATAATGGACATTCTCTTTGAAAAAAAGCCAGTGTAGATGCATTCCCATGAACACCTCTTCTATCTTTTATGAAGCCATAGAATGTGCATTGTGTTAATAGATGTCTCTAAAGCAGAGACTCTTACCATAAATCCTTGCTTAACTGCATTTCAAAGAAATCATTTAATTCTGAAATGGAATTTTTGCCAGATTTCTAGGATATTGTTGAAGCACAAAATTTATTCAGTCATTATTTCTCATGATTTGTTTTTTTTTTTTTCCCACATCTTACAAGAACTATACTCTGGCAAACTTGGGATCATGTGCAGAATCTTACTGTAATTCATTATAGATATCTGGAAATAAAGATGTGTTATGTGCATTTCTCAGATATCTTCCTCAGAACCTGAACTGTACCGTTAAGCCTTATCATCCATTTTAGTATACCTGAAGTTCCATCAGAAGTAGGAAAAATGGAAATATTTAAAATACATGAATTGCATCTAGTATAAAATTTTTTACTCTGTATTAAGAAAAATTCAGACTTGTTTCTGTTAGGCAAGAAGATATTATGTTTTTAGACCCAATTTTTCCATATCCCACAGGAGGTGCAAATAAGAAGATGTATTCCTTAGACAAGGGGGAATGCATGTATAATGGTGTTCATAATACCATTCATAGTAATAGTGTTTGTCTAATTCCTTCTGTATATTTAATTATACATTCTTTAATCATCAATTATTGTTTATGAGCATTACTAAGTATTTCATTCTAGAGGAAATAGTAAACATTTCTATCTAGGTCTGGGGAAATAGCTCAGAGGGTAAAAATACATGAAAATCAAAAAACAAATAATGTAAAAAGAAATAAAGTACATTTCTATGCGAAAAAAAAAGAATGATTATCTGAGTTCAAATCCCCAGCATCCATGTAAACACCAATTTGTGGTTTAGAGAGAGGATAGTCAGTCTGGGAGAAATAATGAGTTTTCAGTTCAATAAGAGACCCTATATATACCCTTAGAGTATAAGATAGGGTGCCATAAAAGAAGGCACCTGACCTCCTGCTCTAGCCTCCACATGGCATACATGGGTGCACACATCCACACAGAGGAATACAACACACACCTCACACACATATTTTTTAAAAAGGAAAAAAAAACTTGCCTTAATATTTCCCTCACATAGCAAGATGGAAGGTAACCATGTGAATGAACCTCCAAGCCTCTTCTCTTTACCTTTTACCTGTCTCACCCAATTAAAGAGATTCTCCTTTCTCCCATATTCATACATTACTACTTCAGCAACCTACCGACATTCTGAAAAAGAGCTTGATATAAAGCCCACCTGAGCACAACCCAGTCCATATTATATTGTTCATGCTTTATGATTCAAAAAATTAATTATCCCATGACTTGAAATGATCAAGTGTCCTAACAAGGGTCAGTAAACATTAATAACAACAGACCTGTTTAAGGACTAATATAATATTTGGCAAGTGTAAGTGATATCATGATTTAATTATCTAACATTTTCCTTAATAAATTTAGAAAACAGCTTCAGATTAGACAGTATAATGCCTACACATTCAAGAGGAACAGAGGGTGTTTTGGCCCTCATTATTGCATTTTGAAGTCTAAGAGAATAATTTTAAGCCAAGGAAGTTCCATTGGGTCAGTGAGCTGAGAAGCTTTGTGGCTTCCCATGGGGTTTGAGGTTGTTTCGCTTTGAATTTTACTCAAGAAGTGACATGTATCTCTAACACCTGAAATCAAAACTGATATAATATAGATGTTAAGCAAATTTTGCTGAATATAAGCATAAGTAAGTGTATTTCTAGTTGACAAATAAACTCCTTGTTAATTATGTCTCAGTGCTTTCTGGTAGGCAGTCACTGGATTTGAAGTCTGATAAAAAAATGTGGTAATATCCTAAGGGAAGCAAGTAACAGAGCAAACATAAAATCTGTAGAAGTGGGGCTTTTTGACTTGGCATTAATGGAGATTTGTTATAAATAAAAGCAGTTGCTGGACAATAATAAAAATCTACACCCTTCTTTCCCTTGCCAGGCTGTCACTTGAGTCTTATCTTTTAATTAAACCTGAACTTTGAAATAAATGTGTCTGGCTTGCCAGTTTATTAAATGGAATATCAATGGGAACTCCTGGATTTAGCAATTGGTATGCTCCCCGATACCTTTTAAAAATAAATGGCCACATCAAGGTCTTTGATTTTATTGCAAATCCAAGTTTATGGTTGTCCTGTTAAGAGACATCCAAAGGAAAGTGAAAACATTGATGCGGTCTGATTTTATACTATTTTGTACTATGTTAAAATGTTCTTGATACTTTATTTTAGGAATAATTAGCTTCATTAAACATGGAAAATTTGCCATGAATTGTAAAGATTTTTATGATTTATACAAGACCATCTAGAACTGAATTTGTATTTGTCCTCACTAGTGCATAAAATGTCCATTTTTGTGCTTTCCTTAAAATTCATCATATTCTGTACACTGAATATTCAGTCAATTAATTATGTGACATTAGTATTATGAACATGAGTATTTTTCTCACTAGTGGTTTCTCTTTGTATTAGTCAGGGTTCTCTGAAGAAGCAGAATCTATAGAATATAATATATATAAATAGGTTTATTAAAATAACTCACAATAAAAATACTGTCCTTCAAAGTACCCACCCACAGCCACCTGGTTCTTGATGGGAAAGTTTCACAAACCCAAAAGATCCTGAGAAGGTCGCAAGTCTTTACTTCTCTGGAGGGTGGAAGATCCTGGGTTCCAACATCAGTGATAAATAGCAAGAAGCAGCAAGGCCCAGAGAACAGGCTCCAAAGGCAGGAGGAACAGCAGCAAGGTGACAGAAAAGGTGAAGCTCTGAGTCAGCCAAGGATGGAGGCAGCAGCAGCAGCAACAAAGAAGGCCACGAAGGCCATGATGCTCTAAAAGTGCACGACAATCGCAGAGTGGACTCCACAGCCAGTCGACACCCGATAAGGGAAGAGCAATACCCCTCCTATTATCTGGTCCATCACTGGAAAGAACACCTACTATGGGCTGGGTTTTCTACAGCAATCAGTCAAGTACCTGCACACTTGTTCAGGGGACATTCTAACCATTAACTTTCCACAGCTGCCCCCAACAGCCTGCAACTGTCAGGTTGACATAAAAATGCAATCGTAACACTATTGAACTATTATTTTGTCATTAGCTAATGGCATGAAGTTGTCAATAATAAGAAAACCAAGCATAGTGATTTTTGTTTGGAGGCCTGTGCATAACACGCTCAGACATATTTACATTTTGATTCTGTTGTAATGCATTTGAGAAGAGTTAGCTGTAAGGAATAAAGCTATTAGTAAAGCTCTACTGCTGTACATAATTTTGTCCATGCTAGCATTTCATGATCTGATTTCTCTTTAAGAGATGAGATGATATTATTTGCATCTTATTTATTCTACAGATAGCAAAAACATAAAAAATAGCAAAGCAAAATTTTGTCAACAATATGCATTAATTTGAGAATTACTTTTCAAACAACACATAATGGTTTTACTTTTGTATTCATCTCTGTTACTATTATTAAACACTGTTTCTTTTACTTAGGACCTGTTATAAGTGAACAGTATTGTCTTCAAGTTGGTGTGTGTTTGGATGTGAGTGATACAGACATACTTAGTTCTATATATGATCATTGAGTAGAATCAAAGTGTGATAAAATATAGGAATATGGCAGACTACTCTAAAATTAATGTATGAACATGATTCTTTAATTATCTTGTAAGCAATGTCTTAGACAAAAGCATTGGCCATCTAAAACTGATATGTGACTGGCATGACACTATAAGCAAAGGTGTATGCAAAACTGGTTGCTTCATATTCTGTTCTAAAACATGTCACAATGGCTTTCAACCTCTTGTCCTGCACTAGGATCATATCTCATGCTCCTTTATGGGATCATTAAAATGAATAAACAGAGTAATTATTTTGCCTGCCAGCAGGAATAATCTCACAGCATGTATCCTGAATGTCATAACCATTTCTGAAAACCAGCTTGTCTGTGGTTCAAATGTTCACAACAAAGCTCATGGTGTTTACCTGAATAAGCCAATGGTTTCCTTCCATGAAGTTTTATATTTGTCATAGAGAAAAAAAAGTGCAATAATCTCCTTTGCAATGGCAATAGCTTAGTGTACATCATTTATTGAGAGGCAGCAGAAATGGCTGTGTCTGTGCATTATCTCTCAAGGCCAGAAGAGCAGTACCATTTTGGACCAGAAAAGGCTAGCTAGCTACCCACTCAACACCACTTGATGGGAAAAATATAGAAATTTATTTGTTTGCCACGATTTCTTTGGCTCTGAAATCTAGGAAATTTGTTTTGTGTTGCTGCAATGATCACACTTGACAGTTTGTGGTTTTTATTTTTTCCTTCTATACTTTCTGTTGCTCTTTTACATCATTGGAAATCACCTGTGGAGACCTCAGGGACGTCTTTCTGCTCTCCTGCTTGAATTCAACACCCGAAGGCTGTTTTTCTTTGATGGAGGAGATGGGGGTCATTGAAATGGGAATTTAGTGAACTCATTCAGCTGCCTCAGATTGATGGGTGGCCCTGAGGATCCCAAGTCCATAGTTCACCAGAAGCCTCACCACCATTGCTGTGGGAAAGTAGGAGGCTGAAGACCCTACAAATAATTGAGTATTGGGTTTTTCTTAGCATTAAGAAGTATGCGATCTCCCTTTAGAGAGAAAGCTGTATTCAATAACTTATTAAGTTACAATACCTAAGTTAAGAAGCAAATATTCATTGCATGGAAAGGAGCTGTGTATTTTGGGAAGACGAAGTTTTTGCTGTAGTCCACAGCACAGTGGATTAGAACGTAATTTCTCATCAGACTGTTTTTATTTGAATGCAGACTCTAAATCTTATTAGCTCTCTAATTTAAGGCAATTTAAACTAATTCTGACATAGAATCCAAATAATGTCATCATCAAAGGATTGTTTTTAATGTTAAATGTGGTAATGTTTATAAAGCCTTTATAATGCTCCCATTTTATCATGTATTGTTAATAAATTCCACATATCATTACTATTGTTAGACTGCTACTTCTAATACAAGGAAAATTTGAACTCTCAAAAATAATATAGATAGTTTTTTTATATTGAAATAATCTTTTTTTTAAATTTCCACTCATACAAACTTAACAGGTATACTGGTCCCCTCCCTCCCTCCAACCTCCCACTGCCCTATGCCCCCCTCCTCTCCTCCCTCCCTCCCCATCCCCCAATGCCTCCCCCTCCCATCCCCAGAGCATCCTTTAATGAGCATGCCTAACTCTCCTCTAGGTCCTCCTCTCCGATGAGGTGCAAGGACCCAGTGGCATTTCCCAGAACCCTTAGAAAGATAGTTTTATAAAAATTATAGAAAATCATTTTAATCATAGGTAACTTTCAGTTGAATATCAGTGGGCTGGATTTTGCAAACGTCTTCACTACTGCTTTTAACATAAGCACAGGTGTTTGGATACTTGCATGACAGTTATAGCAAAGATAGCTTTGAGAAGGAGAAAATGTGCTAGTTTTACTATTGTTAATTTTGATCTTGTTGACTTTTTTCATTTTAAAAATCTTTCTATAGCTCAAGGGTTTGCTGAGTACTGGGTTAGCAAGGTAAAAGAGCTCCTGTGTGTTATTTATCTATATCCAGTAAATAACCTCCTCATTATGTTAAGAGGAGAATGGGAAAATAAAATTACAGGTTGTAGTAGCCAAATATTTCTGGCATTTCACATAATGATTTTGGCATCACATACACGAATTCAGTGATTCTAGAGACATGGATAAATTATCCATGAACAAGACCACTCAACTTGGAGATGGGTTAGTTAGATTTTGGAGAAAACCCAGTTTTCAAAATTTTGCTTATTGTCCAAATCATTGTGGATTTTTTTCTGAGTTATTCATATTGAAATGAGTTTGGACATAGATACATGGAGGGAGCTGGTAGAAGTGTCTTTACTTCTTGAGAGCATTTCCCTTGCAATAAACAGTTTCATCCTGGATGCTGGACCTGAGATGCACATCACAATCCTTCTTGGAATTCTAACAAAAAGTGCTTTCATGTGTTGGTGCTTTTGCTTCTCTAGTGACAGTGTAGTTTATGTTTCTGGGATCACTTTGTAACTTGAAAAAGTTGATTTAAAGACAATGTATCTTTTACTAAGAAGGTGCTCCATAAAGAAAAAGAATGAATAATGAAATCAAAGAGCTTAGAATTAGAGGTATTATGTCACTTAAAGTACAATAAATTAGACAACATGATGGATGATGATAGCAGTGAATCTCTTAAAATAAATGTTATCAAAGAAGTGAATATTAGAGCAAGTTTGGTATTACTGAAAATGTATCCAGATGTATTGAAGATGGACATCAGAAGACTCCTTGGAGTTGGGTAAATTAAGAGCAAGGTATGGGAAAAAGAATAATGTTCATTACAATTTATAAACAGAAAGTTATCAACAGGGTATCACTGTGAATTTCAAATTCAAGGGTTTCTTTTTTAATGTCATAAGAGCTACATCTAAGATAAATGGATTGAGTGTATTGGCCCTTCTGCCACAGGTGTTCGGAGCTGTGGATCACTGCTGCTCAGTTCTGTCCCTCCGTTCATTATGCTGCAGGTCAGTCAAGGTGATCTAACTCAAAAATGTCTCTCTTTCACTCAATTCCCTCTAAGAAATCAAAGATTGAGATTGGCCTTGGAACCAAATAATGAAGTTCCTCCTCCATGCAGACTTGAAAGGTAACTGAAAGATGGAGGGAAAGTAAAGAAACTTTCTGCTTAATAATTGACATCTCCATGCCGCTGAGTGTTTAGATCTGTACACTACTTTTTAATACAGCCATATCATCTACAAATATCCTTGAACCTACTGTACATGTATACAAGGTTGTTTGCTCTAAGGAATGAGTACCTACCAAGGGTAATTTCTGGAATTCGATCCCTGAGAAGCTGGGAATGAGATCTAACACATTCATCAATAGGCTCACAAGACTAAATGTGCAATGTAAGGGGAAGAAACTTTGTATGATCCCAATTCTATTTCAACACTAATGAGCATGTAAATTGTAAGTACGTTATTTCTTAGCAAATGAGATTTTGACCAGATCAAGTTCTTGAAACAAAAACTGGGGGCACCACAGGAAATGGTTCTGATGGACATCTGGGTGCTTTGGCAGGAGAAGTTACGTGTTGATTTACACAAGAGGAATTCTTTACCTTTCTGACAGTATTCTCCCTGGAACTGTAAGGTACTGCTCTCATTCCCAGGTTCTCAGGGTTCGAATTTCAGAAATTCCCGGAGCAAACAACTTCTTATACATGTGCAATATGTTTCAGGATGTTCATAGATGACATAGATGTATTAGAAGGTAATGTACAGTCCTAATACATGGCCTCATGGAGGTGTTAAGCATAAAGTAATAAATAGTCACTAAACAGTTGCTCCTTAGCTAAGTAGATAAGTAGTCTAGCTGCCTTATAAATATTTATGTCTATACCCATAGACAGGACAGAAACTACTTCCATCTATAATCAGAGAAGCTTCTTACAATGAACAGCAGCAAATGCAGAGACAAATGGCTATTCAAGTTGCCAAGAATAAGGGACCATGCTCATATGTAAACAGGACAGGTATGTTGGCTCCTTTAAAACTCAGGGAGCAGAGAAGTGTGAGAGCTCAAGGATAGAACAACTATGGAATGTTATCTTTTGGACGTGGCATAACCAGTGTAGTCTTGATCTTACAATTGTTACGGTTGCTGCGCCTGCACAAGATTCGATCTGTCAATGGTCATTTTGATCTGTCAGTGGTCAATCTTGGGTCAGGGAGTTAGCACACAGGAATGTAGTCTTCCCTGATGACCTATTGATTCATGATGAATGCTGATGGAGGCACAGTTATTGCCTTTAACTCTGTGCCTTTCAGGAAGTCCTTCAAGCTGCAACAAACTGTTCCAGACACTGGGTCATATGACTGACTCTGATTAAACACAGTGGGTCTCAAAACAAAGCAAAAGACACAAATGTGTTGAACATACTTGAAGGGAAGAGGCAATTGCAATAGGTGAGTGAGGAAGATAAAAGAGGAAAGGGTTGGGCTGGAGAGATGGCTCAGGGATTAAGACTGTCTCACAAGTAGAAGATCCTGCGTTTGGATTGTAGTCCCAGCTGAAGAAAAACACCAAGTGGAACAGCTGTGGTCTACACTTCTGGCTCTAGTGGGCAAAGCCGGGGAAATCCCAGAGCAAAGAAAAATGAGGTAGAAGGAATCCAGGATGATTCCTGAAGTCATCCTTAGTCCTTCACAGGGCCACATGGTGTCCTCTGATACACACACACCACACACACACACACACACACACACACACACAATAAGTAAATAAATAAAATAGGGGAAGGAAGATCTCAAAAGAAAGAAGATAAGGGATAACTCTTCAGTAGAGAAAATAGGCCATGGTCAAACATTGCATTTAAGTAGCAAGACATCTGAGGAGCTCACTCTCGCTTCCCTTCCTGGTCACTTGGGATTGAATGGATTTGATCTCACCAATCAGTGAGGATATTAGATGGTACAGCAAATGGTACACTGACATTTCCCCACCTCCACTGCTGTGTCCCACTCCTATTCTTCCATCTACCTTTGAGTCTCCTCTTATATTAAGATCTTCATTTCAAGAGTCTTTTATCTTTGGGTAGGAGGTAACCTTTGACACTAAACTGAATCCAACCAAATTGAAAACAATAAACCATAATTCAGAACACCAAAGACCTACATTAATCAACTGGAACCAAACCAGTCAAATCTCTCCACATCCTAAAGCTCAGGAAACCTTGCAAAAAGGGGGCTACAAGATTGTCAGAGCCTAAAGAGGGGAGGATCAATGATAGGCGAGATACTCCATACAAGTTATGGCTGCAGCAGCCAGGATTGGACTTTGCCTGCCTGCACAATAGCTGACATGTCAATGATCCCTCAAAGTCTATCATGGATCACAGGGGAGAAGGCTCCAGGCAGTAGGATAACAGTCATAATAGAGCTCCCATGTTAATGGGGAGCCCAACAAGGGGCTCTGGGTTATGCTACTGAGTCCTGAATGCTCACTAGGGTGGAGGACTTAGAGGAAGGTTTGACATTCACATAAAAGGATGGGAGGGAGGAAGGAGGCACAGGAGAGGGGGAGGGAGGGGCAGAGGTGAAAGGAAGGGGGAAGGGGACAGAGTACAATGGGCGACAACTGGGGTGGGGAGGGGGGGATGGAGAGACCAGGGGTACCTATTGCCCTTGTATGATTACAAAAAAATGTTGGCAAAAATAAAAATAAATAAATAAATAAATAAATAAATAAATAAATAAATAAATAAATAAATAAATAAAAGAGGAAAGGTTTATAATAATTTCAATATAAGATATCATGTATAAACTGCTAAGGGATGAATTGAATATAGTTATAAAAACAAAACTTGTGATGCATGAAATGTATTTATTTTAAACAAGTTTTAATAAAAACTTCTGGATATTTAAATACATGGGAATGTGAATTTTGCCTTGGAGAAGAATCTCTCCATAAAAAGAAAAACATTTGGAAAAAATGAGGTGGAATGTAATTCATTATTCAGAAAGCAAAAGTGAATGCTTCACAAATAGCTCCCTTCTGTTACTTCTAACCTCCTCATCCAGCAATGACTGTCTTGTTTTAGTGTCTACCACATTTACTACTTTGCCACTTTATTGAAATGGACCATTAATTGACTTGCCCTTAACTGGTGTGCACCTATACTCAGGAAGGATATTCTATACTGGCATATACACTTAAATTGTTTACTACGAATATGCTGTGTGGGTAGGATTGTCATTGCTGTTTTGTATAACAATGAATGGATAAATGAGTCACTTATTGGTTTAAATAAGATAAAATGAAATATCAAATAATTACCTTGCTACAACAATATGTCATTTATAAAAACTACATTGGAACTGCTCTCAGGTTGTAATTATTAACATTTCTCCTTTTATCATGTTGAAAATCTCCAGGGTGCTCTTTGAGAAGGTGATAATAAACCAGTCAGAGTCACTCACACTTGCTATCCTAGCACTCAGAAGACTGAAATAATGCTCACTCTAGCTTGGGCTCCAAAACTGAATGAAGAATCTCCTTCACGTCAGCACCCTTGACACTCATAGAAAAAGTCAGGGAAGAGAATTTTCTTTCACTTTTAGGGGCTAAAGAGTGTTTTCTGCTATTCTTTATTCAAAAGAGGTTTTAAAAGATGTATGGAGTTCACAGAGGGGAAAAAAAAAAGGAGTCTCTCAACAAGATGAGATGAGGGTGAGTGAATGCATTACAAGAATTGGTGCGGTGCTAGAAGACAATCTTCACTCTCGGTCCTTTCTCTCTGTGTTCATAGAAGCCTGACATGTGCTTTGCCCACCATCAATATGGAACCATCAGGTTTGAACAGACATAGGAGTATCTTTGTGACTTTGAGGAAAAAGATGATGTAACATAATAAATTTTGCTTTAAAGGCATAGGCCATTTTTCCCTTTTCATGAAGAAAAATTATATGATAATAAATCACTCACAGGTGAAGTATGGGAATCCTTAATGAAATCACTTTGAAAACATGAAAGCGAACAAAGGAATAAATTTCGTGGAGAGCCCAGAAGACTACAATCTAATTGAATTTCTGCCTGTAAGTCCCCCAGCCTAGATTGGAACTGTTCTCAGAAAGATCTCAGAAGAATACAGATAATTTTTCAATCACTTGTAGGCAAAAGATGTTTTTGTATTTTAGTGAAGACAATCTCATTTTTAATTAAATTAATGTGTAAAGACATTGAAATGTAGTTTGTATTAATTTATATTAAGACATTTATTTTGTATGTGATATGTAATTGATGAGCAAAAATGACTCAATAATATTTCCATTTACTAATGATTGCAAGTAGCTCATTATATATACAAGGAGCTTCATATTCATTTATCTCTCATTGCTATTACTGGATAATAGAATAGCAAATGGCTCATATTACCATTTCTGCTTTTCAACTAGATGTGTATAGGTTTATGTGATGAATTCTGTACTCTCTAAAGAATAAACTAATGAAAATAAAGATGAGGTATGCTCACTTTGTTCTTTCTCCAATATAAATTTTTAAAATTGAAGTTTTGAATTGAAAGTGTAAACACAGATTTTTTTCTTCCACTGTATTATTTATTCTTTTTCTCCCAAAGTTTATTTTTTTCCTAATCATAGAAGCTCAATATGTACCCCCATCCTCTCTTCTCTCCCCTCCAAGTATACCTCCCACTCCTCGCTTCTCCTTCCTTCCCCCACCCCCCCGCCTTTCCTCCTCAGTGTTTCTCCTTCTCCTATCCCCCGGAGAAGCCTTTTGGCAAACACAGATCTTAAGCCCACAATTAAAAAGCTTTTTTCATTTTTTTTTGAAGGCTTCTCATTTATAAAACAATGAATTTGTTATCCTTTTATCACATTTTTAACTATTAAAGGGAACGGGGCGACGGATGGGCAGTATGGAGCTCGGACTACAGATAGAGAGGAAGGGGGGGAGGAGCGGGGGGAGGAGGGAAAGAACAGGATGGTTAGAGGCGAAGAAGGAGAGAAGATAGAAGGAGAAGGCAGGAAAATAGAGCGGAGAGAAATAACTGAACGAGAAAGCGAGTAGTGGAGAGAGAGAGGGAGAGCGGAGGATGCGGGGGAGGGAGTGAAGGGAGGGTAGCGGGAGCGCGGGGAGGGAAAGGATTAGAGCGAGGCGTGGAGGTAGAGAGGAGAGGACGGATGTAGCTGGTATATCGAGAGTAGTAGGTCGCGGGAGATGAGATAGTGAGGGAGTGGATAGTGATGGACGGGCGGAGAGCTAGAGGGGCATGAGGGATGGCGAGAATACGGTGCTCCTGTCAGAGGGCAGGGAGGTCTGTCCTTTTATTCTTCTCCTTTAGCTCGTTCTATAGAGTGGACTCGATTGGAGAGAGCAGGGAGCGATGGATAGAGCCTTTATATCTTTTCTATTCTCTCATTATCTCCTCTCTCTGTCTCTCTTTCTCTCTTCCTCTCTTTCTCTTCTTTCTCTCTTTCGCGCTTTCTCTCTTTCTCTCTTTCTCTCTTTCTCTCTTTCTTTCTTTCTTTCTTTCTTTCTTTCTTTCTTTCCTACAACCCTCCAGATACAGTGTCCTCAGATATGCTTTGCAAGCACTCTACCAATGATGCATATGAAAAGCTCTGATATTTTTCTTAATTTCAATATTTCTATTGGAATTGTTTTGGAAAAATTGTCCAGTTCATAAAAGACTGTCCCTATAAACTAACCACATGATGTATTAATTCAATTCATAGAGTAATTAAAGTCGATTATAAGTACGTTTGCATTTTTTGTTTTATACCTTTATTTCATTTTATTATTCACAATTCTTCACTGAGATTTTTTTTGCCAATATGTTTATTTTTTGTAAAATCTTGTACATATGCATGATTTATATTCCTGGTTTCATAAGTAAAATATATTTCTCTGTTTGTTCACAAGTAAAATGAATTCTCTGTTGGATCTGTTGAAATTGCTTTTGTTTCTTATAATAATAGGCAATAATTTTAACATTAATTTTAAAAATTAGCAATGCTGAAGTACTCCAAACTGGATTTGGTTGCTTACCTTTAAAGAGGATTGAGTGTCATTCTGACAGTTCATTGATGTGACTTTAGAATAATGTATTAGTACTTGGCTTGACTTTAAGCTTTATTAGAAGAATTTCTCTAAGAAACTAACTTTTAGAATCACTATTGAAAAACTCACATAAGTAAATAAATAGATTTTTCCATTTTTACAGGTTGGAATTCATGTATTTCTCATTATACATTATGATCTAAGGAGTCTTTATTTGGTCATCAGTTTCCCTGTAGTTGGTTTGTTTTAAATTTTTCATAAATACTGCTTAGAATGTGCTCAATAATGAACTAAAGTTACTAAAGACTTTTTTTTTATTTTGTAGAATCCAGTGCTGTGAATGTCAGTCATGTAAGTGGTCATCAGACTAGAAAAAAAATCTGTTTTATGTTTTCTTTCACATAGCTATTTCATTGTTTTATCTCATTGTAATTTGGTTTATTTTTAAATGATACATGAAAAGAAATGTTTCAAATAAAATATTAAAAATAAAATATATAAATTTATGGGTTACCATGTACTATTTCCTTACATATGAATATTATATGATTTTTCTTATCTTTCTTTTTTAATGTTGTATATACATGAATACAGCAATTTTAAATTTTTTTAACCCTTAGTCCCAAATCTCAGCCCTCCTCCTTTACCGCTTATAACACTACATTTCCCCTGCTAGACCCCTTCCTATTTGTAAATCTTTTCACTCGTGTGGCCCACTGTGTTTCATCTAGTCTGTGATAACTTAAGCCTGACCTGTTCATGCTCCAGAAAGTATCCTGGGTCAGAGGATAGACCATTGAGGAATGCATCCTCCTTTACTTCCTCATTAGCATTAGTCACCTCTCAGAAAGATATGGCTCTTCTTGGGACTCTTCCCCTCCCAGGGTGAGATGTTGATAAGACAGTTCCCTTGTAGTACTGTGTAAGTATACTTATCTGCCATGTTATCTTGTATATCACAACTAAGTCTTTGTTAGGAGATAATATATGGCTCATGATCTTCAGGCATTTAAATCTTGCCAACTGCTCTTCCATGTGTTCCCTGGGCCTTGGAGTTGGGTGGGTGGGGCTTATATGTCTCCTTTAGAGAGAAGTAGTTCACAGATCCTTATTTTCTGCAATTTGACAAGTCATGCTTTTCAGTATTAAATAACTTCTATTGTAGAAGAATGCTTCCAGGCTGAGTACTGAGTGTTCAAACAGCTCCAAGAGAACATATATAAATGTCTAAACAAATTTGAAGAACAGAACAAACTCAGGAAGGAAAACCAAGGAAACATAA
Organism: Typhlomys cinereus; assembly: GCA_023101885.1. Taxonomy (NCBI): domain Eukaryota; kingdom Metazoa; phylum Chordata; class Mammalia; order Rodentia; family Platacanthomyidae; genus Typhlomys; species Typhlomys cinereus. Next base: position 401,658 of record JALPQD010000227.1, read on the forward strand.
ACAAGATACAATTAGAATGAAAGGAGAGCTGAAAATAGACCTAGAAACACTGAAAAAACACCAAATGATCTTAAAACAAATGGAAACATTGGAAAAAGTCCAAGTTAAAATAACTAAAACTAAAACATTTAAATAGTTCAATAAGAAATCCAAGAGAGCATCTAAGAAATAGAACTTATCATACAGAAGACAAATAAGAGAACTAGAAAATAAGGTAAGAAAGATTGATAAGATGATAAAGTTTATCAGAGAAACGGATAAATTGGGAAACATACTTGAAAAGAACATGCAAGAATTTTAGGATACCATCAAAAGGTTCAATATACTATGGTTATCCCAGAAACATACTCAAGAGGAAGATCCATCATGGAAAATAATGAGATAATAGGGAAAGATTTCCTAACTTATGAAAAGAGATAACTATTGATTCAAGATACCAAATACTAATGATAAAAAAAGAAATACCAAATATGCACATTAAAGATAAAATTTTAAAAGCTTTGAGACAGAAGGACCAAATCCCAAACAGAGGCAAACCCATCAAAATAACAACTGACTTTTCAATACAATCACTAAAAGTCAGAAGACATAATACAAGTTCTGAATGAACACAAATGCCAACTTAGATTATTATATCCAGCAAAACTATAGGTCATCATAGAAGATAAAAGAAAAATATTCCATAGCAGAAGTAGACAAAAACACTATAACTGTTAAGTCAAGGCTAAAGAGAATTGTGGAAGGAATGCACAAGATGGAGGAGAAGGATAAACACAGCAAAGAAACTAAAGAGAATAAATAATACTACCACAAGAACTGAATGAGGGACTAAAAATGCAAATATCACAATCTCAGGAATTTTTAAACCATTAAACACCCTTCAATAATACCTTCAAATGTGAATGGGCTCAACCTCCCAGTCAAGAAACACAAACTTATAGCTTGGATCAAACATCACAACCCATCAATTTCTGCCTCCAAGAAGCACATCTTGTTATGAAAGGTAGACACTTTCTGAGGGTAAAAGGATGGACAAAGGTACTCGAAGCAATGACAGAGGAACCAAGCAAGAGTTGCCATCTTAATATCAAAATAGACTTTAAAGCAAATCGTAAGAGATATGGATATTTTACAATTGAGGAAATATTCCAGCAGGAGGATCTTACAATCCTAAACATACATGCATTAAGCACAGGAACACCCATATTCATCAATTCATAAAATCATAAATCAAATAGACTTGAAGATATCTACAGAACATTTCACTTAAACATGAATGAATACATACCCTTCTCAACAGCCCATGGACCAGTCTCAAAAACAGACCATATGCTAGGAAAAAAAAAAATGTGTGGGGCTGGAGAGGTTCTGCCTTGCAAACAGAAAGGTCCTGAGTTTAGATCCCAGGTCCCATGTAAAAATACCAAGTGAAAATAGCAACAGCCTTCACTTCCAGCCCTGGTGGGCAGAGTCTGGGAAATGCCAGAGCAAAGCAAAAAGGAGGTAGAAGCAAAATAAGATGATTCCCGAAGTCACCATTCATCCTTCACAAGGAGATATCATGCCCTCTCTCACGTGCGCACGTCACACACACACACACACACACACACAAAATAAATGAAGCTTTATAACTTAAAAAAATGTGTGATATTTTTAAGTCATGGTGAGTTTTTCTGTCTTCTGATACTATTACTTCTTTATGTTAACATTCAGGATTTCATTTTCTAGTTTTTAGAAATATGTATCATATAACTGTATCTATAGCCCAACTCCTGTGTGATAGTGCCTTGCATTTTATTCCTGTCCAGCTGTGTCTTGGTGCTGTGAGCCTTTCCTCATCTTCCCCTTCTCTAGCTTTCCCCTGAACAGTCACAGAACTCAATTCTCCTTACTGGTTAAAGTCCTGAATGTTATTTCTGAAATTGTTGCACTAGTAGAAGATCGCCTAGGGAAAGTGACTTAGAAAACTGAAATGTGCAAGAATTTGCTAAAAAAAAAAATCCAAAGTACAAGAAAAACAGCTTACATATATATCAATAAAAGACCAAGGATTTCTTATTGAGGACTGATTAATTTGTTTTCCACTAACATGGAGAAAGCACAATAAATGGCATAAGATCATGCTTATTCTACACAGAGATTCCAATTGTTATATAGCTGAAAAATGAAAAAAATGACAGCAAATAACTTTAAATATCATATGTACTATGTGATAACAATGCCATGCTTTTGTTATCAATAAACATATTTCATTATAAAATATAACCAGATAAGCATCTCTATAAACAGCTTCTATCCTCAAGGACAAACTTTAAAAATTTTTGTACCATTAATAAATACTATTAAGTCTTCAAAAATTTTTCATCAATACCTATCAGGATGGAGCCAAGGGAGGTGCAGGAACAACAAAATTGGAAGAAGAAAATAAAAAGAGTAACAAACCATAATTCAGTTCATCAGAGACCCTACATTAATGATCAGGAACCAGGCGAGCCTAATCTTTCTCCAACCCAAAGCTCAGGGAAATTTTCAGAAGAGGGGATGGTAAGATGCAAGAAATCAACCCCCAAACGATAATTCATGGGACTTCAACACCGCCCTCTCAACATGGGATAGATCAACAGGTCAAAAACTTAACAGAGACACTTTGGACCTTAATCAAACCCTTAAAGAAATGGACCTTACAGATCTCTATCGAACTTTTCACCCACGCACAAAAGAATACACATTTTTCTCAGCAGCACACAGAACACAGAACTTTTTCCAAAATAGATCACATATTGGGCCACAAAACGAATCTACACATATACAAAAAAGTTGAAATTCTAACCTATGCCCTATCAGACCACCACGGCCTAAAGCTGGACATCCACAACAGATCAAACAAGAGAAAATACACTAACTCCTGGAAACTTAACAATATGATGCTGAATGAGAACTGGATTCAGGAAGAAATTAAAAAGGAAATTCAAGATTTCCTGAAAGTGAACGATAATGAAAATACAACTTACCAAAATCTCTGGGACACAATGAAAGCTGTCCTAAAAGGTAAGTTCATAGCTCTTAATGCCTACATCAAAAAAATGGAAACATCAGAAATAAATAACTTAACGATGCAGCTTAAGGCGTTAGAGAAACTTGAGCAATCTGATCCCAAAAGTAGTAGAAGAGAGATTAGCAAAATAAGGGGAGAAATATCTGAAATCAAGACTAAGAAAACAATAGAAAAAATCAACCAGTCAAAAAGCTGGTTCTTTGAAAAAATCAATAAGATAGATACACCCCTAGCTAAATTAACCAAAAGCAAGAGAGAGAAAACCCAAATTAACAAAATTAGAAATGAACATGGAGTAATCACTACTGATACCCAAGAAATCCAGAGAATTATAACATCATATTTCAAAAACTTATACTCTGTGAAGTTTGACAACACACAAGAGATGGATGAATTTCTAAGTAAACACATCCTACCTAAATTGGATCTGGAAGTTGTGAATTACTTAAATGGCCCTATAACATATAAGGAAATTGAGGAAGTAATCTTGAATCTTCCCACAAAAAAAATGTCCTGGACCACATGGATTCAGCACAGAATTCTACCAGACATTTAAGGAGTTAATAACACTAATACTCCTTAAACTGTTCCATCAAATAGCAAAGGAAGGAACACTACCAAATTCCTTCTATGAAGCTAATATCGCCTTAATCCCAAAACCTAATAAAGATTCACTTAAAAAAGAAAACTATAGGCCAATCTCCCTGATGAACACAGACACAAAGATTCTCAAAAAAGTCTTAGCAAATCGGATTCAAAAACATATCAAAAAGATCATTCACGGGGACCAAGTAGGCTTCATCCCCGGCACGCAAGGTTGGTTCAACATACGAAAATCAATAAATGTAATTCATCATGTAAACCAGTCCAAAGTCCAAGACCACTTGATACTCTCGATAGATGCAAAAAAAGCCTTTAACAAGATCCAACAGCCTTTTATGATCAAAACGCTAGAGACAGTAGGAATGGAAGGAACCTTTATCAATATAATAAAAGCTATATACAACAAGCCCACAGCAAGGATTATGCTCAATGGGGAACAATTGGAAGCATTCCCATTTCGAACAGGAACTAGACAAGGCTGTCCACTCTCACTACTTCTATTCAATATTGTACGTGAAGTCTTAGCTGAAGCCATAAGACAAGAAAGGGACATAAAAGGGATTCAAATCGGCAAGGAAGAAGTCAGGCTATCCCTATTTGCAGATAACATGATCTTATACCTGAGGGATCCCAAAAACACCACCAGGAAGCTCCTGGAACTAATTGAGAAGTTCAGCAGGGTGGCAGGATACAAAATAAATGTGCAAAAATCAGAGGCCTTCCTATATGCCCAGAATGAAAGAAGTGAAAAAGTCCTGAGAGAAACAATCCCATTTACTATAACCCCTAAAACAATGAAATACCTTGGTATAAACCTAACCAAGGAGGTAAAAGACCTTTACAATTAAAACTTTAAAACCCTAAAGAAAGAAATTGCTGAAGACATCAGAAGGTGGAAAGACCTCCCTTGCTCCTGGATTGGCAGAATCAACATCATAAAATTGACCATCCTACCAAAGGCAATATACAAATTCAATGCTATACCAATTAAAATCCCAAAGCAATTCTTTAATGAAGTTGACCAATTAATCTCAAAATTCATATGGAGGCACAAAAGACCTAGGATAGCAAAGACAATCCTGAGTAACAAAAAAACTGCTGGAGGTACCGAACCTTAGTCTATACTACAAATCCATAGTTACAAAAACAGCCTGGTACTGGCTCCAAAATAGACACACAGATCAATGGATAAGGATTGAGGACCCAGATATAAGCCCACAAAAATACAGCCATTTGATCTTCGACAAAGGGGCCCAAAGAATCCAATGGAAAAAGAACAGCATCTTCAACAAATGGTGCTGGCAAAACTGGATCTCCACATGCAGAAGATTAAAGCTGGACCCGTACTTGTCACCTTGTACAAGACTTAATTCCAAATGGATCAAGGACCTTGATATCAGGCCAGAGAATATAAAAATCATAACTGAATGGATAGGGAACTCCCATGAACTGATTGGGCTAGGCCAACATTTCCTAAACAGACATCCAATGGCACAGTCACTACTACCAACTCTCAACAGTTGGGATCTTGTGAAATTAAAGAGCTTCTGTTCAGATAAAGAGATTGTCACACGAGCTCAAAGGCAACCCACAGAATGGGAGAAAGTCTTCACTAACCACACATCTGAAGAACTCTGCTGTCCAGAGTGCACAAAGAACTTAGAAGACTAAACACCAAGGAAACCAATGGCCCAATTAAAAAATGGGCCCTGGAACTTAAAAGAAACTTTACCAGAGATGAAATTAAAATGTCTGACAAATATCTGAAAAAATGCTCCACTTCCTTAGCCATCAGGGAAATGCAAATCAAAACCTCCCTGAGATATCATCTCACCCTGGTCAGGATGGCAAAAATCCACAATACAAATAACGACAAATGCTGGAGAGGATGTGGAGAGAGGGGAACGCTCCTACGTTGTTGGTGGGAATGCAGGCTCATACAGCCACTCTGGTGAGCCGTCTGGAGATTCTTAAAGAAATTAAAGATTGAAATGCCATATGACCCTGCTATTCCACTTTTGGGAATAACCCCCCATGCAGCAGAGGTTCGCCTTGATAGCACAAGCACGACTATGTTCATAGCAGCACTGTTTACAATAGCAAAGTCATGGAATCAACCTAAATGTCCAACAGTTGACGAGTGGATAAGGAAACTGTGGTACATCTATACAATGGAGTACTACTCAGCCATCAAAAATGATGAATTACTGGAGTTTGCTGGGAAATGGATGTCATTAGAAACAATTATATTAAGTGAAGTATCCCAATCCCAGAAAGTTAAGCGCCGTATGTACTCCCTAATAGGTGGCTCCTAGTACCAAAGTCACCCAGCCCACATTGAGACACTCAAGGGTAAACCTATGTAATACGGTAATTGCAAGGATTATGAACAGGAGGGATGGGGTTGGAGGGCCACACCAGACACAAGGAGAGAGGGGACCATGTTACAGCAGAGAAAATCGACCTCCAAGAAATGCAAGTAAGTAATGTGACACCTGGTTAAGTTCGTTTCTGATCATGTACAACTGAGGGGGTATGATCTCACCAGAAGGAGAGGGCATATAGTCTGGCAGATGAAAAGAGATCATTTTGCAAATGGGTGACTGATCCCTCCCTCACCGAGGTTTCCTGCTTTTATTACATCTACCTTTGAATGTGCTATTATAACAAGACTCCAGTTTAACAGTTTTTTGTCTCTGACCAGGGAGTGACATACAGTGCCCAGCAGGATGGAGTGAAGGGCATTGCAGGAGCAGCAAAACTGCAAAAGAAAATCAACAAACCACAATCCAGAACTTCAGAGACTCTATATCATCCACATAGAACTAAGCCAGCCTAATCTCCCCCCATCCTGAAACTCAGGGACATCTGCGGTAGAGGGGGCAGTAATATTGTAAGAGCAAAAGGATGGGGGGGACAATGATTTGAAGAGTCTCCACACTAGAGAGGGCTGAAGCAATCATAATAGGACTTTGCATGCCCTGCGCCATGTCCGTCACACTTTTGACCTCACAAAGTCTAACATCGGCTAAAGGCACCAAGATTCTTGGAGGCAAGGGATTGATGGCCACAGATGTGTTCCTATGCTTAAGGGGAACACGAGAAAGGGTTCAGGGAAATGCCACTGGGTCCTTTTATGTCATCGGAAAGGAGGACCAAGAGGAGAGTTAGGCATACACAATAAAGGACTCTCTGGGAATTGGGGGGAGGCACTGGGAAATGGGGAGGGAGGAAGGGGGAGCAGGGGGTTCGGGGGGAGGAGGAGGAGGGGAGGGAACTGGTCTACCTATTAAGTTTGTATGAGCAGAAATAATATTAAAAAATGTTAAAAAATACACAGATTAAAAAAAAAAAAAGAGCCTAAAGATGGGGAGGAGCAACGATATGCAAGATACTCCACACACATTAGGGCCGAAGTAATCATAATCGGACATTGCATGACCTGTGCAATGACTAACATGTCACTGACTCCCCCTCCAAAGTCCAGCATGGATCACTGGCTCTGAGATCCTTCCTTAGAGGCAAGGGATTAATAGCCATAATAGTGTTCCTATACTAAAGGAGAACACAAAAAAGAGCTCTAGGCAATGCTACTGAGTCCTTATACCTCATCAGAGAGGAGGACCCAGAGGGAAGTTTGACATGCACACTAAAAGATGCTCCAAGAATGGGGGGAGGCCCACTGGGAGAAAGGGAGGGAGGGGGGAAAGGAAGGGGAAAAAGGGAGAGGAAGCAAGGGAATACAGGGAGGGGTGGAGGGAGGGAGGGGAATGTGGTACCTATCAAATTTGTATGAGTGGAAAAAATAAATTAAATTTAAAAAGATTTTTTTTCAACAAGATTAATTTCCCTATGCAAACAGTGATTTGTTTTCTTCACAGCTGTACAGTGAGCAATGTTCACAATTGAATAAAATGTTCCATTTCTAAAGGAAAAATAGAAAAAAAGATGCAGTTTACATAATTACATAATTATTTCATTATGCTAACAAATTTTGCCCCTTAGAGAAATGGCTTCTCTTTGTATGTAGAAAATTGATAAGACTAGGGTAAATGTTGGACTTGGAAGATGGCTTGGTCAGCATTGTCTGCCAAACAGACATACAGAGCTGAAGTTAGAGTTTTGGCACCGATGTAAAAGCCCGTTGTGGTGGTATGTGCCTTTAACCCTAGCACTGAGGGAGCAGAAACAGATAGCTCTTGAGAGCCCAAAGATTAACCAGTCTGTACTATTGGTGAGCTCCATTTTCAATGAAAGACTTAGTTTCAAAAGATAAAGTGAAAAGCAGTAGCAGAAGATACAGTGCTCTCTGATCTGAGTATGCACATGCAGGCACACTCATAGACCACATGTACAAACACACAATTGTTTTAAATAAAAAATAAGGCAAGTGATACTCATAGTTTTGATAACCCATTAGTGGACCCTAAAGCTTTAAAATTAGTTTGAAAATCACAATAAAATTTATTCCTTGCTTCAGTTTGATCCATTCTTGTTTGGAATACACATATTTAACATTCCTTTAATCATAAGTCATCACAATTAAAGGATATATTAACCTTTATCTCACTCCTAACTCAAGTCATGAGAACTTGCAATTATTTTTATTTCCCAGCATGCATAGAAAACAGGGCAAAAGGATTCTCTGGGGCTTCATCATTCCAAAGCAGGTCCGGGTTCATTATGTTTCCTCCATCTGTGGGTCGATTTCTTTATCATTTTCCTTGAAGCCATGACTCTAGTATCAGCCATCTAGTGTAGAATTCTTTCTCCCTATATGCCAGCTGGATTATTTCCAGATCCACCTTCACCTGACATACTTACGTTGTTTAAGAAACCTAAGAAACAGTTCTCTACATCATGACACCCTCTGTGTTCTGTCTCCCACTAAGTGTGACCACAAGCTTACACAGGACATTTTTCAAAAATACTTTTACTTGGATAGTTTTGTTCCCCTCCTCCCCAATTTGTGTTTGTTTTGTAGTCATATCAAGGCCCTGAACAATATAGATATGATCTCCAGGTTATTCTGTAGGCAGATTTTCTATCTATATGATAAAATAAAATTAGCATCCATAATAAAAACATCAGCAAATGTTCTGATCTAAATATTCCATTGGTGTTTACAAATGTTCTGGTATTCAGCATTTTCCTTTAGTAGCACGTGGCAAGCAATGACCAGCTTAAAGTATCATGTAAGTTGTTCTTTGCTGGGACTGGTAGAAGTTGAACACTCAGCACATTGGGAACCTCACGAGGTTGTGCAAATACTATCTTCATGTGTATTTCTGGGAAAAGCAGAAAATCGAGGTTTGTGTTTTGATACCTTTCTATGACTTCTTTTGGATGGATAGGAAGTATTTCAGACAGAGTGACAGTGTTACAACCAGACTGACATCGAAGGTACTTGACTTTTTAACATGTAATTTAATAATTCAAAAGAAGATACGAAAAGCAAATAGATCTTATAAAGACAAGATACATATTTGGAAGGACAAATGAGGAGCTCTTAAATATTTTACATATTGAAATAAATTCCATGGGCACACAAATTTTTTCAATGATAATATAATTTTTTCTGTAATCTCATATGAAATTTTTTCAGCCACCTAAATATCGCCAAAAGTAATGTAGCATCAGTAGTGCAGCATTTGGGATGAGCCTCAGTGCTTCTGTAAATGCACTTCTCTGTCTCTCTCTCTCTCTCTTTTTTTTAACATTTTTATTATTATTTCCGCTCATACAAACTTAGTAGGTACACCGGTTCCCTCCCTCCCTCCTCCTCCACTCGACCCTTCTGCTCCCCCTCCCCTCACCCCTCCCTTCCCACCCCCCAGTGCCTCCCCCCCAATCCCCATAGAATCTTTTAATGTGCATGCCTGACTCTCCTCTGGGCCCTCCTCTCCGATGTCTGTCTCTCTCTTTTGCCTGCTTATCTGAGTACTTAATCTCCCCTATTTTCAATAGCACTGCCTACCATCTAATAAAACAAACTGTAGGTATTTAGCACACTCTAGGAAAAACATATTATGGCATAGAGAATGTGACAAGTAGGGGGTGAAATATGCAATCCCCTCTTTTCGCCCCAGATCCTGTCAGTTAGCCTCAGAGCACATGGCTGAGCCTGCTGTGCTGACAGAGGCCATGATTTCCAATGAGATGTAAAATGCAGGTCTTGACCTTGCACACCTGAAACAGATCCCTAGCATTTTTTGACAGAGAAATAATTCTGGTATCTTGGCACAAGTCCAGTATGGTAATTGCCTTTCTGTTCACCTTTCCAGTTGCTGAAGATTTTTATTTCTGTCATTAATAGGATTTCATCTGATTCTTTGTAAAATGGCACAGAAAAATTGAGCTACCACATGTCAGAGTACATATCTCAAACACTGGGAAGGAAAATACATTAATTAAACATTCCTCAATTCTTCATGTATTCATCTTTTTTATTTGTGGTGGACTTTCTATTGAATCCTCTAAGAAATATGTTTTTGTACCTAAGAGAGAGGACATAGATAATAGTTTTCTAAGACATAAATTGGAAGGAAAGTTATTTATTTCCAAATTACATTCATGAATGAATCAAGAATCAAAGGTCATGTCTGAAGACCAAAAGAAAATGAGAATGTAACAATGTCATTGTCTATAATAGAAGGAAAGGGATTATTTACCTGAATGTACTGTTTAATATCCATTACCTTATAATTGGCATTTGATTACCAAGAAATGTGCAAATTCAATCTCATGTGAAACTATTACCTTCAGCCAACTGCAATCCTGAGAAAGGATCAATGCTCTTAATTTGAATTGTTTTCTTCCAAAGACTACACATACTGCCTCATTGCATGCACGCCTTAAGAAATATAGTCAGTGTGTGTAATTATTTTATACAAATTGTGCTTTATCTGAGTTCTGTACATTTTTTTCATTCAGCAGAATGATAATATACAAATCTGCAACATTTCAATGCCTTCAGCTTTACACAAATGGGCTAAGGTTTGCCAGGGTAGAAACCCATACACAGAATTGCTGAGTCAGTTAAACTGCCTTCTTCAAAAATTTCTTCCTAATGGTCTTTAAGTTAGATATCCGTTTAATTCCTATAGATTTGTTTCACTATGTGGTTTTCTGCATTAAAGCTCATGTCAAACAGCAGGCTTCATTCAAGACATGTCTACTTTGTGATGTCAATTGTAACTTCCACCAATTATACTCATTACTCTCTGGAGTATCTATACAGATGTTTACCTGTGTTGCAACACTCTGGGATTCAATCTTCTTTTCCCATTTGCATGTACTGTTCTGTTTTTTCTCTCACTGACATGAACAAATGCTTGAAAGAAACAATGGAAGAAAGAATTCACTTGATCTCGTGGTCTCAAATATTGAGTAAGCGGTGTTTTTCTCCCATGTGTTTGGACTGAACCTCAAGGCAGAGAAAGAATGTGGTATAAGCCACTATTCTTTCTTTCAAACATGAACTAGAGAGAAAGACCACATTGGAGAAGGGAGGGTTGGCACAGAACAAAGTGTTATTACAAGAACATCTGACCTTAAATCCAATTACTCTCACTCACATAGATATGAAAGTAGGAGAGATATTAATTCACAAAAAGATTGTCAATGAGAGGAGGAGGATGGAACTGGGTAATATAGAGTGAAAATGTGTGTGTGTGTGTGTGTGTGTGTGTGTGTGTGTCCTTCATTAGTTCAAGACCTTCTTGGTCCAGTCCTTTAGAAATGCCCTCTCAGACACAAAGATGTGTTTTCTTCAATTCCTAAGGCATTCTCAATCCATTCCATCTGGCAATTAAAATTACCTTTCACACAAAGCTATTCTCTCTTTCATGTACCCAGATCTCCCTTCAATTTTGTCAAATCTCTAAAGGCAAAAAATGCCATTAATTTATACCTTAGACTGGAAATGCATTGGCACACATTTAACTAGCAAAAATTTATTCTTTAATAAATGAATAAAACAATGGATACATAATATATCATTTCATTGCAGAGTCTACCTGAGAAATTCCAGGAAATAATGGCATCATCTACTATCAATTTTGCACAGCTTGTGTTGAATTCCCATTGTTATTTTGTAGTTTAGTTATATGTTCACCCATTATGTGCATCATTCTATTTTATTATTGATGGTGGAAAATGTCCTATGTACTTTCAGGCTGATCTTTGTACTTGAAGAGGATTCCTTGTGGAATCCTGTTTGCTGACTTGTTCTAATTAATTGGATTTGTTTTGTAGCAGCAGAGAAAACTTTCCAACTTCTTTCCTCTCTCCCTCTCTCATGTCCTCTCTCTCCCTTTCAGTAAAGGCTTGCTCAAAGAATAAGCTAATACCTTACATTAACACTAAAGTATTGTGAGCAAATTGCATGAATTTTAGTGGTAAAATTTTCAGATCTTCAAATACTCATATAATACAATAATTTTGAGTATTCCGAGTTGAATTCAATTGGTTTTAGTCAGATCAGCAGTCTGTCCTTCAAAATGTCCCATGAGTGAGATCTATTAAATCCACGTGTTAATATTTTAAAAGAAGTTCTAAAATATTTTTCTCCAGTATCTTCTATTTCTAGGAAAGGCAATAATTTTTGCTTTTATGATACAATCAACTTTTTCCTGAAATGTTCATTCTTTCCTTAGCCATAAAGATCTTGCTACAATTTAGTTCCAAATTAAGTTTAATATATTAAAACTCTGAAAGTACACCGTGTTAGAGAGTGAACATGAAATGGTGGGTCAAATAAGCAGATATAACTTTTCTGGATCCCATTCTATTTTCTGAATTAATTACAGTTCTCAGAACTCATAAAAACTGAATTTTGTTTATATGGCAAATATCTTAATTAGAACATGATGTTTAAATATTTTATAAATAGGTATAAGTCTTGAAACATGTCTATTAGGATTGGAAGATATATCTTCATTTGTGTAATAGACATTCTAAGTCTTTTATTATACACGTTTGAAGTTTAATTGTGAATTTTTTTTACCTGTGTTTCTTTTTAATCATTGCAGTATTTGTAAATAAATCATATAATTTTCTCCATATTCATTTTTTCCTGTTAATATACAAATTTATTTAATTTATTTGGTCAAACCCAAGGGAATTTTTGCATTATTTTTAACAAATGACACCTTTATTATAAGACCTTGTTGCAAAACCAGCCCTATACACATATTATGAAACCAGATTTTTAAATATATTAAATAAAAAAACAATAATACATCAGCATTCTCAATTGTTAGCTCCTTGGACGTTGATTGTATTCTGTAGTGACTCTTCTTTGGTTTAAATTAAAGATGGGGCATGTCCCATGAAACAAGACAAGCCCATCTATACTACATTTAATATTACTGGTGCATAAAGGAGTTAAGGCCTTTTAGTTATCACTGCAGGGCACCAACTTGACAATTGAAGGTTCTGAGATCTGGGCACAGTTGTGAAAAATTAGTAGTTGAATTTAGTTTTAAGCAAGCCTGCTGCAATCGTCTAATTGATGGGAAAGGCCTGATCTATCAAGTGAGTAAGTTGGAAGGAACTGATTAGGAACGTTGACATTTTTCAGTATCCTTGGCTGGACACACTGGTCTGGCAAGTAAGGACTGTCCCTCTTTCAATCCTATGGATGTGGTGTGATGTGACTAGTTGTCCCATTCCTTGATATTGCTGTGGAATCTCCTGTCAAGCTGGACAGGGAACTGCAATCAAGAATTGAATCACATGCCAAAACAAATCCCTTGTTTCCATAAGTTGTTCGATCAGGAATTTATCAGCAGCATATGGACTAACTTCTATAGAGCTTCATATAGGAATGCAGTGAATTTGTGATATTCCATACCTTAATCTCCAATCTCATCCCTCTCTCCTTGTTCCATTATAATCCTTCCTCCCTACCATTCTCCCTCATATTTTCACGTCTTTCTGCACATGTGGCTTAATGAGTTTCACCTGGGTTGCCTTTGATAACACGAATTTTAGTACTTGCTAGGGCATGGATTGTGTGTCAGTGGTTAGATTCTTAAAGAAAGCATCCCGCCACCCGCATTAATCCTCAATAGTCTCGGAGATATATCAGGTCTGTTGAGATCTTTCCCATTCCACGGAGAAATGTTGACAGGCCACATCTGCTGCTGGTCTTGTGGAAGTGAACATTATTGCAGTGCATTCAAGTACGCAACAACCCTGTCACGTCCATAAGGTAAGATCATAAGAGCTTGAGTTGGGAGAGAGGTGCAGCTTTGATCTTTGATAGGGATCAGGATGTTCCTTTTCTGGAGCTCTTGAGTAGATTATACAGAGTTCTCAGCTTTGTCAGTGAGGTATGTTTTCAGAACCTTGTCTTTCATATATTTCACTTAGAAATTTGATTGACAATTAAACTCAACCTAGGTCTCCATTTGTCTTAATCACATCTTGCTTTAAAACAATTTTTGTCTTGCTAGCTGCCAGAAATATTTATCAAAGAAATCAATGGACTGAATTACAAGATTAATCAAAAGGAAAACATTTTTTTTTCCTTGAAAAATAGTCAACTTCTGACCTCTGCCTGCAAAATAAATAACAACTATCATATGCCTTCTTGATTGATTAGAAAGAGGTACTTTTCTTCGCTTCTTCGTCTGGTGCTGGCAGACTCTAGGTTTAGATTTATGCATATGCTTTGCACAGTTTCTTACCTTTCTTTTTGTTTAAATGTGAAATGTTCTTCATAAACTTGTGTACTTGATTGTTTGGATCCCAAATGATGGCACTCTTTGGGATGATGGTAGAGTCTTTAGCATATAAAGTCTTGCTGAAGGAGGTTTTCCAAGAGGGGCTGGCTTGCAGGTTTTATAGATAAGCCCACATCCTGATCTTTCTGTCTCTGTCATTCTATCATCTATCTGTCTATCTCTGTCTGTCTGTCTGTCTGTCTGTCTGTCTGTCTGCCTCTTTTTCCTTCCTAAAGGTAGATAAAATGTGAGCTCTAGACTTCTGGCTTGCTACCATGTTCTCCTTGTGTAAACTCATATCTTCCCACCCAAAGGACTCCATTTCTCTAGAGCTATCAGACCTTTCTTTCTTAACTTGCTTTTGTCAGGATATTTTGACACAGTAGCTGCAGGAAAACTAATTCTACTCCATAAGACAATTTTGTCCTCTGCCACTCACTGAGTCTCAAACTGGCAAAATTCTTCAGAGGGGAAGGGGATTCTCCTGAAGGAAGCTACAATTAGCTTCCGTCTCCTAGTGAAAAGATTTGAAGCAAGCTGAGGTTGTTAGTCATAGATGGTGACTTAACAGTTGGAGGGTGATTCTTTAAGCACATTTGTGAAGAGTTATTTAAATAAAACATACCCCCAGCGAGCCCATGGGAGATTATCTGATTACTGGGGCAAAGTCCTGCCCACAGTGGATGAGACTATTCCTTCAACACAGGGATAAGATGGAGAGAGCAGACCCAGTTTTTGAGTAGACTGACAAGTAAGAAATTGTTTCCTTTCTTTCAGCAGTTCCTGTGGATATGGTGTGATCAATTCTCTTGCCTCCTGATATTGGTGTGAGCTCTCCTGACATGCTGAGTAACCAGAAACTATTAAAGCAAAAATAAAGCTCTTATTCTCATTTATTGTTTGGCTATAAATTCTCATCAGAAGCAGAAGTGTAACTGGAACATGGGTTTTTCAAGTAAAAAGCTACTGCAAAGCATCACACATATTCTTATACTTTTTTGCTTTCATTTTCTATTCTGCCTTTCCGACTTCCCTGTATCTAGTGATCAGTATGCTATGGTTACTGAACAAGACATTCTCCACTTTTTTTTTCCTTCCACGACTTTCTCTTGCGTTCCTGCCTCATTCTTTCGTTCGTTCATTAGCCTCTGATCCTACATAATTGACAGGGTCTGACATCTTCATTCTGTGTCCTCATGATCACAAGCTTATTGGAAAAATAGTGGCCTGTCACTCAGAGCATTACACTTGGACAAATGCAGTGAAAAGTTAAAGTACAAACATGAAATCAAGACAAAATGCATTTCATACAGAAGGTAAGAAACCTGTACTTCACTAAATTTGTTTTAATCAGCAGTACGTCCAATATTTTGAGCTTCTCTTTTAAGCATTTAATCTTCTCCCATCTATGTTATATCACAGTTTATCCATGATAAAAAATTGAACAGGGACAATAACTGTAATCTTTTCATGAGATTATCACTTGAGAAATTTAACACTGAATTTTTGATTGAATATTTTATTTTACTTTAATAATATATGCAAGACCACATATTTGTTTAATGAATTTTTCTCTAAGGTAACCAGTGAAGCTATTGCTGATATCAGTTTACATAAACAACTTAAAGTTTTGAATTTATATGGCTGTCAAAACTACTTGTAACAACCTGTGTATGAGGGATGAAGTATCTCATTCCTTTTCAAGTAACCAGTGTGAAGTACATTCCATTTGATATTGGGCTAAATATTTTAAAGTTTTGTACATGCATATTTTATAACATTTTACTTGCCTATAGATTTTTATGTTTTACACCCCAGGAGGTTGTCAATTTTCTAATCACTCCTGCGAGGTGTGCTGGCTGAAATCATAGAGGCAAAATATTCATTTGATTTGAGTTTCTGGGTTTTAGACATTCAGTAAAGTGCTGAAATGTGAGGCTAATCTCTAACCCACTATTTTAGTTCTGAATTTTCTAGCAATATGTCTTTTGCCAAACCAAAGAGGATTCTCCTATTGAAGCATCTCCGAGGAAAAAATAGAAACCTGGATGTGTTCTGATGCAGCTAATTGGCTGCATAGTCTGAATAGTGCTAATCTGCTCTGTCCCAGCACTCTGGAGCCCTATGACTGAGCTAGTGGGCACAAGCATCGGCAGCAGCACTATGCTGCTGTCCAGCACTCCCCAGCATGGTCTCCTCATCTCTCCCAATCAGTGTTCACACTCTGCTTGTGCAACTATAACATGTAAACCAAGAACTGATAGAAGCTGGTGAAACAAAAGTGGAAAGGTGGAAAAGAGAAGGAAATCATAGGCAAAATATTTATGAAAACCAGTTACATATATTAATCACAAATGCATGTATTTATGCAGACACACATGTATACATGCATGCTCACACATGTATACATGCATGCTCACACATGCATGCATGTGTGCACACACACACACATCTCAAGAGAAATATCTTCCTTGCTCACAGTTACTTTTTTAGCTCAAATCATATTGCTTTCTTTGCCTGACAACTGTATGTTTTCCTACTGAATACTGCTTTCTCTTTTGCCCCTGCCTGTGACCATTTCCCACCGTGCAATTGAAGCAATCTCTTCAAAGCACAAATATCATAATATAATATACAATATAAGTGAGCTGAATGCCACCATTCTTAAGATAATGTGCACCTTCCTTATTCACGGTTTCAAGACATTAATTACCTGCCTTTCACACATCTTTCCATTCTCAGAAATGGCCACCTGCCCCTTCAGTACTCAACAGCTCCAAAATTCCTGATTCTCTTCAGTCTCAGTTTATCTCTTCCAGCTTTTCTGCTTGGCACCTCAGTCTGTGTGAACAACCTACTTGAGTATTATCCTTGAGGACATGATTGAGTGTATGGAATTGAATACCTATATATTGAGTACAATATTGATTACTAATATTGAGTGCCGCAGACCAGAGTCGTGGCCTCGAGACCAGGGCTCCCCTGGACCAGGTGGAGAACAGAACACACACAACTCTCTAGGCCGAGTGAATTCTGAACGCCTTTATTGAAACTTTTGTGACAGCTTTTATACAGAAAATTTTGGGGTAAAGAATGTTGCACCTACAATAGACATATAATTTTCTAGTCAGCTGAAATCACCTTCAGGGTGGACATCAAGAACCTAACCCATTGCTTGAGGGTAAAGGCACTTAACAGAAACATTGTCTCAGTATTTCCAAACCTAGCTAATCTATAATGCTTCACTGGATAGCCATGGGTCTGAGCCTATATAGTTGACATTTTTAACAGAGATTGCATTTATAAAATACACAGAGGAGGAATGAACTCCTTTTGATTTCAACAATTAACTATGGGAGTGCCCAATACTCCATAAGTCGCAGCATGAGCTTTTGCTGTTGTCCTCTCCACATTGATCCTCTCAGTCAGGCAGCTTGACACTGGGCACCAGGCATGGCAGCAGGTTCTAGCTTGGGAAATTGCATGCAGCTCATGCAGTCTCTGCAATCCAAGCTTGAACCACATCTTTGGGGGGGCCATGGCTTGGATATTCAAGGGTCATAAGCACCTATAGCATGGTCCTGGAGCACTACTGAGATATGTGCGGAAGGAAACACTAATTATTAAAAGAATAATTCCTCCTATGATAGCATCCTTCCATTCCTTTAATAGTAAGGTTGCTTATGTCTTCCTTTGAGGAATTCCAGAATTATATTGCCATCAATTAGATTACCCATCTGTGAACCATGCATTCTCCAAACCTGGGGTTCATACTGTCAGACCCCATATCAGCAAGGTTGTCTTTTTCAGGGCAGAGGGGAGTACACTCAAATGGTTCATCTCTGTGATTTCTCATAAGAGTGCTATTTGGGAAAGGGAAGACACAGCCCCCTTTGCTTCTGACATGGATTCTCCCAGTTTGGATTGCAAATACCATCTTCACGGGCAGTCTTGTCATGTAGACTTTCTGTCATGATGGTCTTTTCCTTGGCCTTCAGTCAGGGTAAAAGGGTATCACAGTTTAAAGTTCTAGTGAACCAATAGCAAGTCTTATACTTCTGGAATTTCTGAGTTAGTACATAGGTGGGAATTTTACCCACCTATGTTTTAAGACTCTAGAAGTTAATCTCTAATTTCTTTAAAATCAGTGCACACATTCTGGCTAACAAGTCTACTTATTGTAAGTGACTAGACATGAAATCTCTATTTAGAATTTGACATAAAGTTAAAATGCAGGCTTCTTCTCTAGATCAGAGAACAGGAAGCTATTCCCAAAAAACCTAAGAGCAGGTAAAGGGCACTCCTAATTCCCAAAAGAATTCTTCCTGCCAGGGGCAAAACTTGAATTACCTAGGAGAGAGTGTTTAGCATCTGTTCATGGGAGTTATTGTGACATTCCAAGAAATTCCTAGCGTCTGCCCATTGAGTTACTGTGACCTTCCCCAGGGAACAGGCTTTAGGCCTGAACTGGGAAGAAACACCAAGGCCTGACAATTACCATATTTTTCCTTATTTCTCTTAAATAAAGCCATGTCCTTTTCCCAAAAGATATTTCTTCAAATCCATCTTTTCCAAACTGAGTCAGATTCTACCAGATTGGTCAGATAAGGACATGGCAATTGAGTACTGCTTCTATCTATACATGCTTTCAGGATATTCACTTCCACCCAATCAGCAGCTCTCAGTGCATCACAGTATCATTTCCATTTATACACCTAGATCCCTACTTTGGCTGGAAGATAATTATCTATAGTATGCTGAAAGCCATACTGCACTCATGACTCTCTCTCTCATATATATATGTTATTGCAGTACACCTGCATGGTTGCTGATAAATAACCATCAAACAGCTTAAGGGAACAAGGGGTTTATTTCCTTATGATAGTCAGGTTACAGTTCTCAGTACAGCTTGACAGGAGAGCACACACCAACACCAGGGCCGAGGGAACTGGCCACACCATCTCTACACAACAGCAGAGAGAGGGACAATCCTTACTTGCCAGACCAGCATGTCTGGCCAAGTGTACAGAAGGATGCCAACTTCCTCAACCAGCTCTCTGTATTTTATCAACCTATTCAGGGCCGAGTCCATCCCACCATGGGCTAGGTCTACTCCATCAACTAGACAATCTCTTGCAGGTTTGCTCTGGGCTTAGCTCAACCATTAATTCTCTACAAATGTGCCTAGAGCTCAACCCTTCAACAGTCAAGTTGACACCTTTGCTTACTTATGACACATGTATTAAAATGGTTGTTTCTTAAGTGAATAGATATGGAGTTATTTCTAAGTTACATAATCCTGATCATGATAAAGATGACTTTGGACATTAAGAAAAGGTTGATTTTCTTAGGTAAATTCCTCAAAAGAAACATAAAAGAATGAGGTTTTGTCATTTATTTATGATTCTACGGCAAATGCAAGTTTATACAAAACACTTCATGTAATTTGTATTACAACTGTGCTCCATTTCCAACCCTCTGCTTCTTTATTCTACCATGAACCATTTTAGGTTTTCTGTGCATGAAAATTTGAGGTATTATAATAAAATTACATAGTAGGTCATTAGTGTTATCATCAATAAGGAAATGTATGAAAAGCAAGAATTGAGAACCTTAATAATAAGGGCCTTAATCTACAATTGTCAGGAAAACTACCTATAAAATTTTCTTCTTTAAATGTAGCCAAAGTAGCATTATGGGAGAAATAACATGGTGTTTTTAAACAAAGGTGATAAAATGTTACCACACTATATTTCAGAACATTTCTCCTTGTAAAATGGTGAAACCAATCTCAGGACTTTCTGTGTTGTATAATATCAGCACTTTGTAAAAATCAAAATAACAACAAGAAAAACACTATTGTAAAGGAGAAAGGAGAAGGCTTGATCACAGGTATATTACATGCATGACGCTACATGTTGTGTATCCTGTGGATCTATCAATCTAATGATAGAAGTAGAGAATAATCTGCATGCGTGCATGCATGTGCATGCATATGTGTGCATGTTCATGCATGTGTGTCTACATGCATGTGTGTGTGTGTGTGTGTGTGTGTGTGTGTGTGTGTCTCAGAGGGCACTGTATGTGCCTGTGGAGACCAAAGAGTAACTCTGGGAATTATTCTATTGCTTTCCTTCCTTTTTATTTTGTTCTGGAGTCTCACAAGCTCTACTTTCCAGGGCAGAAAGTGAAGACTGACACCATTTCTGCCCACTGTTATTAAGTATGATCTGGTTGTGAGACAGAGATGTAACCCAAAAGCCATCACTCCAGCCCTCTCCTGTTGGATTTGCTTATATGAATATGTAATGGTTATTCTTATCTGTTGGTGTGAGAGAACAGCAATTTAAGGGAGAAAGAGCTTAAGGTAGATGTAGTTTTTAATGCAGACATGGCCAGGCTGAATGGCAAAAACTGGAGGAGGCCTAGGTCACTGCAGACATCTTAGAGGCTAAGATCTTCAAGACTTCTAGCTGTAAAAAACAAACGTCTCCAGCAGGTAGGGTGGTAAGAATTCACCTCAAGGCCCACCCCCTGTGACTGCCTTCCTCTAGCAAGGCTGTACCTCTTAAAGGTGCCATGACATTACTAAGCACATGAGGCTGTGGTGGACATATTTCAAACCATGACACTTCACCCTTGGCTCCCACAGGCTCATTGCCATCTGATTATGCAAAACAATACTCTGTCCAACTGTAAAAGTCTATAGACTATATCAGTATTCTTAACATAGTCCAAAAGTCCAAAGTCCAAAGCCTTCTATAAAATCAAAAGACAAGTTGCATACTTCCAACATACAATGACACAATAAACATTCCCACTCCAGAAGGAAGGAACGGGGGGCATATCCAAGAAGGATGGTCCATAAAAAGACTGAAAACCAGCAGGAAAAACTCCATGTCCAACTTGTTGAAATCATTTCATTTCCTAAGGGCTCTGGTTCTGTTGCGGGGGTCATTCTCTAGGAGTCCGTATATGTCCATGTTTTTGTGTTCAGAGTCGAAGATTGAAACCAGAACACATGTACAGGATTAAAGGTAGAGTTTATCAGGGGGGAGAAAGAATAGAATTCACAGACTCCTGAGCGGAATACTGTGAGGGAGTTGGGTGCCCTGGAGAACTCACGGACTCCAAGAATGGAATCCATGAGGGAATGCAGCTGGAAAAGAACTCACAGACTCCAGATGTGAAGTACCAGAAGAGCAATTTCCAATGATGGCTGTCAGGGTCAGGTATATTTATATATTAGGCAAGCCCTGGAAAAATGGCTTTTCTTCATTGGTTAGCTCATATTGAAGCCCAACCCAGTTGATCTTATGCCCAATCTCAAGGTAGAGTTTATCTGTAATGGAGAGCTAATCTCTATATCCCTTCATAGGCAAAGTGTTTAGGGAAGTTAGGAAGAGTATGTTCTTTCAGAGTAATCCCAGCAGTGAGGGATGACTTTCCAAGAACTTTAGAGATGGTCCCAGCATTGTTGCTCTAAAACCACCTAAATTACACCCCTCCCGTATAGCTGCTCATAGTGCTCTCTTAGGCTGACTCCTCCCAGGGTATATAGCTCTCCTGGGCAGATGTTATCATTGGCATCTCTAATATCGTTACTTCTTAATGGCAAACCAGGTGTTAACTCCATAGCACAAACTGTCCTTTTGGTCCTCTAAAGTGAAAGCTTTCTGCCACATGTTGCCTGTATTCTGTCATTCTCTGAAACCTTGGGGTTTCAGCATCTCTGATGCTTCTAAAACCAGAACCAAAAGGATGACTTTGCAAAACTGGCCCCCTTGAATCACAATTGATTCATCTCTGACTGGAAAAAAAACATCTTTTTTTCTCTTGAATTTTAGAGGAGTAACAGACCTTTGCTTTGGAACTCCACCCTTTAACTCATTCCTTGTGGGTGGGAGCTCTCTATGATAATCTTGCCCTCAAGGTAGGGTCTCTCCTCTGATGAAAATGAAGAGGGGACTTTGATTCACTAATGGAGCTAATCTTTACAACAGCAGACATCCGTCCATTCTCTGGTTCAAAGTCTTAAAGTTTTGCCATTATATTTTTCTTCATCAGATCTTACAGTTTTGCTTGGATTTCTTGCTCTTTTTCAAAACTCTGAAGAAGAACAGTGAAAAGTAGGCATATCACATTTTCAAAACTACATTGCTTTGATATTTTCTCTGCCAAGAACTTAAGTTTAACTTCAGACAAGCTTTAAGGACAAGGGCAAAACTTCACTAAATTCTGACAACACATGTCTCCACTTGTCACTCTTCTAGTTCCAAAGTTTTGTTTCCTTCTAGACCACCACAAGCTGGACTTCCATGGTCTGTACCACAAATAGCTTTTCTTTCTTCCACAAGGAAGGCTAATTTAGCTTCATTTCTAAGACATAAAATCTTTCCCAGTGCAAAGTCCCAAAGTCCATTTTCTGCCAGCAAACAATTCTAAAGGCACATTAGCCACATCACAGCATTGGGCATACTTCTTGGTCAAATTCTCACCTTTGCAATAAATTCACTGTTTGATAGCAGATTCTCTTAGTGTCACACCTCAACACCCCACTTCTCTGTTACCAATTTCTCTCAACCTCAAAACACTTCATGTTGTGGTACCAGATGCTGTTAAACCCAAAGCAATACCTCACTTCTTGGTACCAATTTCTATAATCTTTAGTTTTATCTGTTGCTGTGAGGAACACCCAACATGAAGCAATTTATGGGAGAAAGGGCTTAAGGTTCAGCTTAAGGTTCCAGAGTCTTTCATGCTGGATGTGGCACAGCTGGCTGGCAGAAGTTGGAAGTGGCTTAGGTCACTGCAAACATCTTGGAGGCTGAGAGCTGCAAGACTAATAGCTGCAAAAATAGACTTCTCCAGCAGGTAGGGTGAAGTAATCCACCCCCTGTAACTACTTTCCTTCAGCAAGGCTCTACTTTCTAAAGGTGTCATGGCCTTCACAAACACATGAGACTGTGGGGAACACATTTCAAATCATGACAGAATGATATATGCAATGCCTCTTAACCCTCACACATGGACAGCTGTGATGCTTATTGTTCAGGTTCAAACTTCCAGGAATATTATTTTTCTACCTGGTTCAAATCACTGTGTAGGCTGAAGTCTGACTCTTCATGGAGTACATAAAATAATGAGCAATGGTTCTGCTAGGTGTGTTCCTTCCATCTTTTGAAGGCCTGAATGTCCCAATATATTTAGAATCTATGACCTCTAAGGTCTATGTTGTTGAAGAAAGTTTTATTTACAATGATGCACAGATCAAGAGAACCTAGTTTAGTCACATCCACAAAATAAAACAGGAGTGTATTATCAGAGCTCAAAATATGGGCAGCAGAGTCCAGAGATTTGGGAACTAACCCAAGCACTAACATGACCTGAATTTGTGGGGAGCTTTGTCACTTCACGAAATAGATAATTTTATCAATGTAAATGTGATAAATGTAAAATGTTTAGCACAGTACTAGGCACTCAATAAATATTAACAAATACTTACTTTTTCAGATTCACTTTCTGGATGCTGAAACAGGAGGAGGTTCTCAAGTTGGAAGTCAATTGTACTACGCAATGAATCTTTTTTTCAAAAGACAAAGAGCATAAAAATTCTTTCTTTATTTTCTAACCTAAAAAGGAGGAAATATGTCAATAAATTTAAAAATTATGACTACTGAGCAGCCTGTAGTATAATTTTGAATGAGTGTTCTGATTTATAGAACCATTAATATGAGAAAGTTTGAAGGCTAAGCAAACTAGGAAAACATCTTATAGATTTCTCTGTCTAAATTAGGGAACACAATGCTTGTCTTGCCTTCCTGAAGACATTGATATTAAAAGGATTTCAAAATATAAAACATCAGACAATGAAACACTCTCTGGAGGGCAAGCAGTTTGGGCTTAGTGATTTGTGATTTGAAATTGCTCCCAGACATCACAGGACACAGAGACTATGGATGGCAAAAGGCAGATAAGTGGAAAATTAGTTCTCGAAGTAATGTTTGTTCAGGTTGTTAAAGCAAGTCCATTTCCCCTTCAGGCAGATATTTTGAAGGTTTTGCTGGCTTCATTTTCTAGTGAGAAGAGGGAAGAAGAGGAAGTTAATCATCTCTGCTCATGTGTGTCATGTACCTTAGGAGCTACTCAATAAATATTAATTGATGGAGATGATATTGAGAGGAGTGTATCTGGGGAAATTGATTCACAGAAGTCAGCCTTAGGCAGTTGAACCATGTTTCCAGCATTGTGTTTTCAATTTTATGTTTGCAAGATTGTTTGAAAATAGCAAATGTCTTTGGTATGCTAAAACTGCCTTCTCTTTTTCTCCTCTCCTTCTCTTCTTTCCCTTCCCCTCCTCATTCCCCTCCTCCTTTTCTCCTTCTTCCTTCTCCTCATCTTCTGCTTATTCCCCTTGCCTTCCTCACTCTCTTTTATGCTATTTGTTTTGTACCAGTTTCTCTTCCCCAAAAGTCTTGCTCACACACTGTATACTTTTAACACTTGTTCCATCAGGTAAAGATAGCAAATATATCAGACTTACCTTTTTATTTCTTTACAGTCAGCTCTTGACAGTTCATACTTGACAAGCAGAGAAGGGTGGAGAATGGTGTTGATATCATTGTCTTTTTCTTCAGAATATGAACCCACAGAAACTCAGTGCTCAAGAGGCCTTTCTAAGAAGCCCATGATTTTATGCAGCTTGTCGTGACTGGTAGGACTTGCAAGAACTGATCATATTCAGCTTCATGGGATTTGATCTAGAGTCTGTTCTGCTCCAAGTCTAGGAGAACATAAAAGGTTCAGGCTTGAAATGTATTTATATTTTTAAGATAACTTTAACATCTATGAGGACAAGGATTGAAGGTTACAATTTAAAAGTACTATGTTTTTGTGTCAAGTTGACAAGGGGTGGAGTGTCATAGAGTTAGGCATAGGTGTCAACTTGATAGTCAGAGTTTGAGCTCTGGACACATTTGTAAAGAATTGTTGGTTGATTTAAGCCCAGAGCAAACATGCAGGAGATGGTCTAGCCCATGAGGAAGGCCCAGCCTATGGTGGGTGGGGCTAGGCCCAAGGATAAACTACACAGAACTGATTGAGAAAGTTGCATCCTTCTGTATCACTTGGCCAGGCATGCCGGTCTGGCAAGTAAGGATCATCCCTCTCTCAGCCATTATGAAGAGATGGTATGGTCAGTTCCCTCGGCCCTAGTGTTGGTGCATGCTGTCTCACCAAGCTGGACATACTATAAGCAGACTATTGTAAGAAAATAAACCCCTTGTTCCCTTAAGCCATTTGAAGGTCATTTGTCAGCAACCATGCAGGCGAACTGCTACAAGGCTAAACCCAGTTGGACACAAAACACACATCGGAAGAAGAGAAAGTACTGGAGACAGACACATAGACACATTTTTCTTTAACATGCAAGTACTACAACTACTGAGATAGAAGATTTCTTTCACTTGGTCATCCTTTTGGTATTTCAAAGGGACTTTCATTTCTGATTCAACCAATTTTCTCTTCAACACATTTCCTGAACAAAGTCAACTTACTTTTGCCCCCTCCTCTATCACAACTTCTCTCCCTGTCTTCTTTATATACCTGCCCATCACTTTTGTTTGAAGTGATTATCACTTATGTTTGAGTGACATATACTTTTCAAAGATGAGGTATGTTTAAAGAGCTTATGTAGAAGAGGATCCAACATTCTTATTTAGAAAAAGGCTAAACCAGGAAAATAGAATGTATGCATACTTACATGTGCATTTGTGCACGTGTGTGTGTGGGAGAGAGAGAAAGAAGAGAGAGACAGAAAGAAGAGAGAGACAGAGAGAGAGAAGAGAGAAATATTGTCAACATATGCTAGCAGAACCTCTCCTATAATATGTCTCAGCTATGGCCGAGTCCTTCCTTGATGGCACCTAAATTCTTGGATTTATTTAATAAATTTTCATCTGTATTATATAATGGACTCTAGTGAAATTTGTACAACCATCCACGTTCCTTGACCTTTCTTTGTCAAACATTGTATCCATCAGAGTGTTGCTCCCGGCCATCTACAATGGGCTCTTCCAGGCCGGTCTGCTATACCTAACAGCAGATGTGCTTAGTCTAACCTTTACCCCTTCTGATAATGGTACTCATTTGTTGGTCTGGAGTGACCACGAGTACTGTTTGCATTAAGTAGTTTATGCCTCTGTTCTCACCCTCTAATTTCAGAGAGGAAAGGGAAATTCATGTTTTCATATTCTGTCATCTTAAATTTAGACTCACAAGAAGCTTTTCTGAAAGATTTATTTGTAATTTTGCTACCTATTGGGATGATATGATTAAAAAAAAAGGTTATGTCTTTTTAGTCAGAAATCACCTGTAGGAGTGCTCATTTGCTTTGTATTCTCCTGACAATGTGAACTGAATGGAGCAAAAGTAATAGAAACTAAGTTAATCAGCTTTCAATGACTGTAATAAATACCTGAAATAACCAGCTTCTAATAAGAACAGCTTGTTGGGCTCATAGTTTAAGTGAGTTTTGCTTGTGACTTACTGACTGCATGGCTTTGGGTTTGTGAGGAATTGGACCATAATGACAGAGTTGGTGGCAAAAGGAAGTTAAGCTGTTTGTTTCACACACAAGGAGCAGTAGGGACGACAGGCAAGAGTTAAGGTTCCACATTCCCTAATCAGGTTACAACTGCAGTGACCCAAATATCTCCTACTAGGTGTTCAGCCCAATTTAAATGGAAAATAACTAAGCCTTTAGGATACTGGAATTCAAACTGTAGCAATAGCTAAGGTGATGTCCACTTACGTCACAGTCCTGTGATGCTCTCAGCTCTCATCATCTTCAGAGTCACCCTGTGAAGTAAGTCGTTATTGTCCTGAGCTGGGCTGCTATTCAAAACTGAGAAAATGATGAATTAGGGCTTGCAGTATGCAGTGTAACAGACACTTTTCTTTTTTGTTAATTATTTATTTATTTTTTTCCATTCATACATACTTAATAGGTATCCCGATCCCTTCCCACCCTCCAACCCTCCCTGGATCCCCTTGCTCCCTCCCTCCTTTTCTCTTTCCTTTTCCTTCCTCCCTTTCTTTCTCCCATTGCTTCCTCCCCACCCCCAAATCCCTGGAGCATCTTTTAGTGTGCATATCAAACTTCTCTCCTGATCCTCCTGTTTGATGAGGTATAAGGACTCAGTAGCATTGCCTAGAGCTCTTACTTGTGTTCCCCATTAGTATAGGAACACTATTGTTGCTGTTAATCCCTTGTCTCTAAGAATCCTAGTGCCTGTGATCCATGCTGAACTTTGGAGGAGTCAATGATATGTTGGTCATTGTGCAAGTCATGCAAAGTCCTATTATGATTACTTCGGCCCTAACTTCTGTGGAGTATGTTGCATATCGTGTAACAGACACTTTTCATGTAACAAGATAATTAGGCAAGATTTAAATATGTTGGTTGATACATCAGAAAAAAAAGATTGCCTCAATAACGAATACATCTATCTTTTACAGTTGGTTCTTAGAAGGAAATAGGCTAATGAAGGGTCAGAAAACTGGAGAGCAGAGAGTGGAGGGAGTGCTGGTTGTTTTATATGGTTGGGCAGGTGTGTGGGTACTAGAGTCACATTGGTGGAGTAGGAGCCTGCTTGCCTGGATGCTTTACTTAGTAAGAAAGAGCTTTGAACCTCACCTCAGCTTACATGATTTTCCTGATGAGAAAACCAAAAACGGGTGACCAGACAGGGGCTCAGATCAGCAGGTAGACAAATCACAGTGTATTCACAACTACTGATTTACGATGTTCCCAGCAGGATAGTTCCTACCCCAGAATGAAAAAAAACGCTGAAGGGAAGAAAGCATGGGGGTGCTTACCAAATATTCTTAAATATTTTGACTCTCTGTACCTGGTTGAACCATTTTTAATTAGATGTCTGATGAAAAACTGGAATAGGCTATCTGTATATGAAGTGAGCTCAGAAGTCATTCTGCAATATTTCTTTTCTGCATTATTTTTATTACCAAGTTCATGCTGATTCATATGGTGTTAAGCACTGTAACTCTCCCATAGTAGAAAATCAATAAGTGCTTTTTTGATTAAATGTAATTCTAGTGCAGATAATTTAAACTATTATTCTCTTTGTAGTATGCTGCCTGATTAGAATTCTTGATGAAGTCATGTAAAAGGTTGTATATATGATTAAAGGACAGAAAACGCATTGTGAGTGGACAGCTAATAGCTTCTGAAGCCTCTCATTGTTTAGCATACAAGGGTGTTTGACATTGTGGTCTATAGAATCAGTTGGTTGGTGTCTGGATTTCAATTCCTGCATTCATTGCTTTGAGAATTTGGTCAAAATACTCACATAATCATTTTCTCTATAATTTCAATCATTTCTTAGTTGACAAGAATGATGTTTATTTGCAGAAATTGAGTGAGGATTAACTTTAAAATCAATTAAGATGCTTTTTCCTAAGGTACCATGTTTATCATAGAAATCATCTGAGAGCAATGCCCTGGAAGAACTTGAAGTTCAGGGCCTTGGAGACATCTCAGTCCTTAAAGAGCTTGCCTCCCAGTCATGATGACTTGAGTTGGACCTCCAGAGTCCACGTGGAAAATTACCAGGTGTGGTGGCATATACTGTGCATGGAGAAATAGGCTGATCCCTAGTACTTGTGGCAAGCCATCCTTGTCTACTTGGCAAATTCTAGGCCAGTAAAAATTCCTATCTAACAAAAACTAAAATATATATGAACAGAATCTGAGGAATAGCTCAGTATTATTCTCTGGCCTTCACATGAACATGCATACAAATACATGTATATTGGCACACACTTTTGCACATGCACACACGAGTGCAAAAACACATGTATATTCAAATACTGCCACAAATTAATGTACATGCACACATATGAATACACACATACACACACACACACACACACACACACATACACCCCTGAAATTCAGAACCTAAGCTTTTTCAAGGTATGAACAATTCCTTGAACTTCTACTAATGGCTTCTTGATTTTCACTTTTTACTGTCTTAAAAAAACTTTAAAGATCTCTAAATCCTGTTCATGTGCTTTAAGCCATACTTACAGGAAATACAAATTATTTCAGCAGCAAAATATACTACTACTTTTTCTCATACTGCATGTGAGAGGCAAATCCGAGTATGTTCCTTACCAATGGAGATAAACATTGGGTATTACCTAGGGATATAACAATACACCAGATAAATAAATATACCCTGATTGTTTTTATAACCATTAAGACAAAATATTTTCACAATCTCATATAATATATACAATGCATGAAATTTTTCTATCAGTTTGTGGACTAAAAATTGATTTCTGAACTTCTTCAAAAAGATTTCCAGTTACTTGTCTTCCTGCAGCATATGTGTGTGTGTGTGTGTGTGTGTGTGTGTGTGTATGTTCACATCCATGTTACACTATGAAAATTTTGCTGCTTTGAAGTGTTGGGAAGGAAACCCAGGGCTTTAGGACAAGATCTGATAATCCTTAGCACCACTCTCCCCAGCAAAGGCAAAGAATGGACTGTTTCACTTGAGAATCAGCATCCTGTCATTGCATTCTATTGGAGAGAATAAGGGTCGTGATTGTGAATCAAAAAAAATGATAAAGTTGTACTCACCTTGTTGAGCTAAAAGATTTTGACGGGGCAGAGTAAGATGGGTGATGACTGCCACTGTTGCTTGGATTTGATTGGCACTGCATGTCTTGTGATCATGTACGAAGAGGTTTGTGTGAATGTCAGGGGGCTTCTTATTTGCTTGTTTGTTTTAATTTTTATTTTCTTTTCTAGATTTTGGAGGAGAGACATCTAATCTGAGATTCAGAATAACTTTCAGAAAAGAAAACAGAGCTGAAATATTTCTCTTTTTATTATCATGTTAAACATTCCTCTGTATAATATAGGTAAATAACTTTGATACATATTTTACCATTCAGTGTTACAAAATAATCAAGTAGCATTGGAAATATTTATCGGAAAGTTAGAAGATACTCAGTACATATTATTGTATTTTCGAAGTTGCAATATATTACTATGGAAACTTATACTTACATGTAACAGTACTATACAGACATGTAAATTATATACCAATATTTATATCATTTACATATATCACTGTAAATGTATTCTTCTATATGCAAATTCTTTTTTCTCCAATATTTTATTTTTTCCTAATCATACAAGCTCAATAGCTACCTCTGTCTTCTCCCTCCCTTTTCCCCTCCCCAGTAGTCCCCCTACTGCACTCTCCCTCTCACTGCTTCCTTTCACTTCCCTCAGTCCCTCTCCCTCTCCCAGTGCCTCCCCTTTCCTCCCTCCCATCCCCTGGAGCATGCTTTTATGTGAATGCCAAACCTCCCTCTAAGTCCTCCACCCTAGTGAGGGTTCAGGACTTAGTGGCATAGCCCAGAGTCCCTTCTTGTGCTGTTAGTATGGGAATTCTATTATGACTGTTTAATCCATTGCCTTCAAGGATCCTACTGCTTGGAACCTTCTCCCCTGTCCTCCATGCTAGACTTTGGGGGGTCATTGACATGTCAGCCATTGTGCAGGTCAGGCAAAGTGCAATTCTGGCTGCTATAGCACTAATTTATGTGGAGTACCCATCTTTAGGCTCTTATAATCTTGCTGCCCCCTCTTGGCAAGGTTCCCTGACCTTTAGGATAGGGAAAAACTTGGCTGGTCTGGTTCCACATATATATATATATATATTGTAAGGTCTTTGGTGTTCTGAATTATGGTTTGTTGTTTTCAGTTTTGTTTTCCCTTCACTTACCTTGGCGGCATCCTGATTGGTTACCGAGGTCATCTCCTAACCAAGATAAAAGACATTTAAACGAAGATCATAACGTAAGAAGAAACTCAAAGGTAGAAGGAAGAATAAGAGTAGGACACAGCAGTCAGAGGGGCCAGTCTCCAGTTTGCTGAATCCTTACCAATTTTTTTAAAAGTGTATTTCACATAAATTGCTCATAAATATCTTTAGAAGATTCAATTGGTACCTGAAAGACTTGGAGCTTTCATTCACCACTTCATGACTTTTTTTATTATTTTAATGTTAACACTAAACTTAAATGGAAGAAATTGCTTATGTTATAGCTAGTGACTACACTACTAGAAATATAATTGCCTTTTTGGCAAGCAGTAAATATTTCCTTTCAAGTTACCTACAAAGAACATAATTCAGAGTCAGGAGGAAACCAACATTGTTTTGAAAACATGTTCTCAATTTCATATTGTTAACACAAAGTCAATATTTAAAAAGTAGAGTGAGTACCTTTTCTCCTTCCTTTTCAGTAGCCAAGGATTTAAAAAGTTGTCCATCTCTTCTTAAATTTTAAATTCCCAATACTCATGTTAATAGAAAAGGAAAATGTATGGTGGGCTGTGGAGATGGCATGGGGTTAATGCCTTTGCCTTGCAAGTGAAAGTACATGAGTTTGGCTTTCCATATCCCACTTAAAAAATAATAAATGGCAGTGGCTTGCTGTTCTGGCCCTGAAAGACTTAGCCTGAGAAACTCCAGAGCACAGAAATAATGAAGTAGAGCAATCCAGGATTATTCCTGGTGCTACCTTCAGGCTCCATAGGTAAATATACTCAAGTTATACCCTCAAGTGTACACATGCAACTCAAGTGTACACATACAACACACACACACACACACACACACACACACACACACACACATTCAGGCACACAGGCATGTAAAAAGAAAAAAAAAGTGAAGATGAAAGGTTCTCAAACTTGAAGGAAGCCCAAATCATATTTTTCCAGCATTTTGAGACTATGGTAACACACTTGAAATTATTGACTATTATGAAGAGCTGTTTTACTTCAGCATATTTTTCTATCAGCTTTAAGCACGTTGACTAACCTTTCAGAACATAATATCTTGTGTGTCCTTGGATTCTAATGGTTCACTTGAAAATCACAGAAGGTCAACTCCGACAAACAGCAGACAATGAATTATAAAACTGGGTTAAAATGTAAGGCTTTTATTTTAAAGACATGGATATAAGAGGAAGTATTCAAATGCACTGGAGAATCTAATCTGCAGGTCCAAGGCAATACAACCTATGGAAGTCAACAAGAACATGAAAACTAGTGGTGGCTTAGAAACTAGGCCTCCACATGACTGTGACACCACCTATGTTGGTTTGACCATCTGGCTGAAGATGTGATTTCTTATCTACCACTTAAACTTTGGTATTCTATAAACTAAAAGTAGTGATGGAGTAAGTTTTAAAATTAAATCTCAGGACTGAACTTTATTAGCTGCAAGTTCACAAATTCACTTTCCTTAAGCAATGTATGTTAATATGACCTCAATTTGTAAGTTCATATTTTCATGTATATTTCATTTAGTGCTTAAAGATAGTCTTGAATTTTATTTATCAGGGAAAGAATTATGATGTGAAAATTTAATTTGTTCAGCAAGCCATAGGCAACATTCTAACTTGAAACCCCAGAATGTCTACACACATATAGTTGTATAGATAAAGACAAACATGCAAACACAAGAATACAATATATAGTATGTTAAACTATAAAATATTAGAGCAACTAAAGTACATATGATAGTGAATTGAATACATTTTGTCAGGGGCTGCACAGTAGTGAAGGAGCCTACTCAGAAACCTGGAAAACTGAGTTCAATCTCTAGAAAACTACATGGTGAAAGGAGATAACTGACTACCACAATTTGTTCTCTGATCTTTACCCATGTGCCACGTATGAATTCTCTCTGTATATCATTCTCTCTCTCTCTCTCTCTCTCTCTCATACACACACACACACACACACACACACACACACACACACACACACACAATGAAATGAATTAAATATTCATATTCTCCCTGTCATAAATATAGGACCTGGTACTTGAGAAATTAAGATATTTGTTGCAGAAATAAGGTTCATAATTACAAATAATACTTAAAAGAAAATAAAAATTTAGTGATAAAGACGGCATAGTACTGGTTACAAAATAGATACATATATCAATAGACAAGACTTAAAGACCCAGGCATAGAGCCTGGAGAGGTGGCTCAGGGGTTAAGCCTCTGCCTTGCAGGCGGAAGGTCCTGAGTTCAGATCCTAGACCCCATGTATATATGCCCAGCGGAAGCTGGGCTGGCCTGTGTTTCTGGTCCTGGTAGGGCAGAACCTGTGAAACCTGGGGCAAAGTAAACAAGGAGGAGGTGGAGGCAGTCCATGGTGGTTCCCAAATTCGCCGTGGTTCTACACACACACACACACACACACACACACACACCATACACACACATACACACATGCATATACACACGTGCATATACGCATACACACACAATTGAATAAAATAATAAAAAAAAGTTTAAAAAAAAAAGACCCAGGCATAAGCTCATATGCACATAGCCAACTGATTTCTGACATAGGTGCTTAGAAAGACATTGGAAAAAGAGCAGCATCTTCAAAAAGTGGTGCTGGCAAAACTGGTTGTCTACATGCAGAAGACTGAATACTTCCCCAAAATGCTACATCTTATTATAGAGGTATGTGTACATCCATGTTCACTGTAGGTCTATTCACAATAGCAAAGTCATGGACTTAGCCTTAATGCCAAATAATAGACAAATGAGTAATGGAAATGTGATACATATGCCCAATAGAATTCTATTCAGCTATGAAGAAAAATGAATTACTGACATTTTCTGGTAAATGGATGGAGTTGGAAGAATTTATACTGAGCAAAGTATCGCAAACACAGAAAGACAGACATTGCATGTTCTCCATTATAAGTGTAACCTCATACTACACCCTCAAAATGACATACTCAAAGGGAATTTTCTGTAATATCCACTATAACCACAAAAGAATATAGCTTGGGATTAATGGGAAGAAGGCCCCAAAGGAACCCAGGTAAATAGATAAATAAGGTCACTATGCAAGAAAAAACCCAAAGGGAAGGAAGTATGGTAATTAGACTTAAAGGGTAAGGGAGGGAAAAAAAAAGGCAAGTGGCTCAGGGGTAAAAAAAAGATCAAAGGCCTAACCCATTCCTGTACTCTGTAAACCACTACAACTCTGGTTAAAAAACAAAACAAAACAAAACAAAAAAAACAGCAGAGTTATGTAAGACCCATGGGAAAGCAATTGCTCTCTGAAAGGGTTCTAATCTCCTTAATGTCAGGGAAATCATGCCTGATACTGTAAACCTATCTAAATAAGAGTAGAAGTGAAGTAGATAGACAGGAAACTCTTATTTTTAACCCTTAGATAAGAAAAGTTCTCAGAACTTAAACAAGGTGCACCCTATTATAATGGAAGACTAGTAAGGCTGAAAACCACAATAGGCCACAATACAGAGTATCAGCAAACCGGAATACTCAGCCCTAACTAGCCCATCAAAATCTTATCCCACACCAAGGCTCAGGGAACCTCACTGAAAGGGGAGCAGTAAGATTGAAGGAGTCCAAAGGTGGAATTGAGGCAAGATTAGAGCAGCCATGCTGGGATGGGTCTCTCAAGGTCTTTGGAATTCCTGAAAGCCATCCCCCACTGCTGGAATCACCCTGAGGGAACACAACACTCCTGCTGAGGAACTGACTCCAATCCTCCCAGAGATAAGATGGCCAACTTCCTCATGAAGTGATTATGGAGATGAGCTCTCCATATCAAACAACTTGATCTCTAGCCCACTTGAGCCCAAGAGCAACTGGGTTGGGCCCCATGGGAGTTGACCAATGGGAAAAAGCCAGTTTCCCCGGGCTTGGGGCTTGTCTAGGTGTATAAATATACCTAGCCCTGGCAACCATCTTTGGCGATCTCACCCCTTATGGCCCCCTAGTGCTATGAGTCCATTTCCAGCTGCCTACTTCTCTTGGAGGCAATCTAGCCCCTCATGGCACTCCAGTGCCATGAGTCTGTTTCTTGTTCCTTGCTCCTCATGAATTCCATGCCTAGGCACTGTGAGTTCTCATGGGCTCCCTAGCCCCTCATGGCACTCTAGTGCCATGAGCTCTGTTTCATTTCTGCTTCTCATGGAGGTACCCTAGTTCCTCATGGCACGCCACGTCTGGAGTCCGTGAGTTCCAATCTTTCTCTTTACTAATAAACTCTACCTTAATTCTCTACACGTGTCCTGGTTTCAATCTTCGACTCCCGAACACAAGAACCCTACAACATTGGGACGGCCAAAACTGTTTTCCCTGCAACAGAATGAGGTGCTCCTGTTAGGAGCCAAGCCAAGATAAGGCTGCTGTACCTAGAAGGTTACTGCAGTGAGAATTTCTACCACCAGATGTACACAGTGTCCAACTTATCAACATTTCCCCCAAGGATGAACTAGAATGTTAGGAAAAAACAGCTCAGAGAGTTTCTTAGGAGAAGATTCTTGACAAAAGAAGAGGAATTTCCCTACTTTTGACTTTACCTACTGAAGAGCCACATAGAGTTCAACAGAAACATGACTCCCTTCCCAGCACAGCAATATCAAAGGGAGTATCATGTGATACCCAAAAACAGAGGGACAGGAAGAAGGGGGGCAAGGGACAGATCAGGACAGATGAAGGGAGTGGAGGGTTGGAGAAGGGTATGTACATGCAGAGAGTAGAGGAGGAGGAAGGTGGATGGTGGGGATTAGTGCAAAGACATTAACTAAGTATGTTTGTAAATTAGAAAAATAAAGAAAGAAAAAAAACAGAAATGGATAATTGATTGTCTTAGCTCTCTTTGTTTAAATGAGTTATAGCACTTTGGATATGTGATTCAAAGGAACAAATAAACCTGCTGCTCATATAAAAGCCAAATACTTGTTAATTTTATTTGTATCAAACTCTTTCAAGGAATATAAGCAATTTCATAAATTGAATTCATTATTTACTCCGTATTGATTTGAAATGGATTTCCCCCCCTTGTTAGAAGGAGGTCATGAGAGCTCTCCTTCTTCCCAAGCAGAAGTCACAAATCCTTTGCCAAACCTACGCTGACTGCATGTGTGACAACAAGGGCTTAATGAGAGTACAGAAGCATCTGAAAGTTAATATTACAGTGTTCATTGTGCTCAAAAACCATGAAATTTTGTCCAACAGCAAGGAATTAAGCAAGATGGCTCGGCTGTTAAACTCGATAACTTGAATTCCATTCCTAGAACCCACGCATGCCTTGACCACCTCGTCTATCTGTCTGTCTGTCTCTCTCTTTGTCACACACACACACACCCCAACATGTGAAAGACAACTTCTCTGATACCTTTTTTTGCTCAAATAACCCCACAATATGTTAACCATTGTAGCCATTTAAAAAGGTGGAAATCAAGCCATGTTTAAATTATTCATAGTATAAAATTGCACTTCAGTAATCCTTAATTTGGCATTCAGGTTCATGTTTTCCAAGTTTTGAAAGCCATGTTACTATTGCACAAAGTATCTTTTTTTTTAAACATTTTTTATTATCTCCGCTCATAAAAACTTAATAGGTACACCAATTCCCTCCCTCCCTCCTCCTCCACCCGACCCTTCTGGTCACCCTCCCCTCATTCCTCCCTCCTCACCCCCCAGTGCTTCCCCTCCCCCAATCCCTGGAGAATCCTTTAATGTGCATGCCAAACTCTCCTCTGGGTCCTCCTCTCAGATGACGTACAAGGACCCAGCGGCATTTCCCTGAACCCTTTCCTTTGTTCCCTTAAGCATAGGAACACTATTTTGACTGTCAATCCCTTGCTTCCAAGGATCTTGGTGTTTTTAGCAAATGCTAGACTTTGTGGGGTCAATAGTGTGTTGGACATTGTGCAGGGCATGCAAAGTCCAATTATGATTGCTTCAGCCCTAACTTGTGTGGAATATCTTGCTTATCATTGCTCCTCCTATCCTTGTGATCTTACTCTTACCGCCCCCTCTTCTGCAAATTTCCCTGAGCTTCAGGGTGGGGAGAGATTAGGCTGGCCTAGTTCTAGGTGGTTGATATAGAGTCTCTGAAGTTCTGGATTATGGTTTGTTGATTTTCTTTTGCGGTTTTGCTGCTTCTGCAATGCCCTTCACTCCATCCTGATGGGTATTGGATGTCACCCCCTGGCCAGAGATAAAAAGCTGTTAAACTAGAGTCTTGTTATAAGAGTATATTCAAAGGTAGATGTAATAAAAGTAGGAAACCGCAGTGAGGGAAGGGTCAATCACCCATTTGCAAAATGGTTACTTTTTATCTGCCAGACTATATGCCCTCCCCTTCTAGATCTGTACAAAATATCTTGTCTCCTTCTAACTGAAGTTGTGAACTTATGACAATTTTAATAAACTATATAGACGGTAGCTTAACATTGTCGGGTGACCATTTCCTTATTCCACCTATATTTTCTACATTCTCAGATCTTAAAGAATTGTTGAATATTATAAAATATGTGGAAGACGGCAGAAAATCCTGCTCGAGTTTGTCTTTGCTTGTTTCCTTTCTTGGCTTGATATCTTTGAAAGCAACTTTAGATCTTTCTTAGCCTCCCTCCACAGGCTCATAAAGCAGAGATAATCTCCCAAACACAATAAATTGTTAACAACAGAAAATGATGGGTGATGGAAAATACATGCTGAAAAATATTTTCATCATTTCTATTCATTATGTGTTAAAAAATAGCCTATTGCTTACCAGCTGAGCAACATAATTTGGATTCTGCTTTCATAAGATACTTAAAGAAAAATAAAGGAATAAACAATGGACAGATGATAAAACATATAAACCAAAAAAAACCCTTCATAAATTGACTAATTTAGAGAATTCTGGATTTGAATTTTTATCTTTATTTGTAAAATATTTTATTTATTTAATGTGTGCATATGTGTGTGTACGTGTGTGTGTGTGTGTGTCAGAGGGCACTGTGTGTCCTGAAGAGAACTAAGTTACTAAAGGTAACTTCAGGAATCATCCTGCATTGATTCTACCTCCTTCTTGCTTCACTGTGGGATTTCCAGGCTTCGCCCACCAAGTGCAGGCTGTCACCATTTTTACGTGGGACTTGGGATATGAACTCGGGACCTACTTGAAAGACAGAGTCTTAATCCCAAAACAATCTCTCCAGCTCAAATTTTTATCTATATTGAACAACTATGCTAATGTTTTGGTTAAATATCTTAACTTGTGATTTCTTTCCTTACTTTTGTAAGGTATTTTCTCTTACATCTATCTGTATCAATTTTATTTCTACTTATTGTCCAAGTAAACTAGGTAAGACAAGGTGGAAAAGGATACTTTATTCTTTATTCTTTTTTCTTTTTTAGTTTTATACATGAATACAGTGAATTTATAATATTTTCTCACTGATAGATTCCCTTCCTCCAACACTCACATTAAGAGCAAAAGCTCTGCTTGTTGGTCACTGACCCCCCCACACCCTCCCAACGGCCAGCAAGAGCTTCTAAGCCTGTGCTTCGTCAAGTATCTAACAGGGACAGATGATAACTCTTCTTCATCCTTCACCCACCTACAAGCCTAGGTTCTGTAAAGCCCCACACACCCCCACTTCAGACTCCACTTTTTCTCTCTCATGAGAATTAGTCCGTGTTGCCAGGGAACCATGTAATCAAACTTTTTCCATTCCTTGTCCATGTCATGGCATGTTTGAGCCTTTTATCTTGCAAATACCTTAATTCCCAGTTCCCTTTTCTTATTATAGCTCTTCTTCCCTACCATTTTCCCTCCTTTTTCCATGTCTTTTCTTGTGAGTAGCCCACTGGGCTTTATCTGGTTTGCTTTTGATGGCATGTGTCCTAGCACATGTTGGCGCATAAGTCATATAGCAGTGGGTATATCACTGAGGAAAGCATCTTCCTTCCCTCTGTCCCTCTTGGCCCTTATCAGCATGTCAAGGAAGTGTGGTGCTTCCTGAATTTTTTTTAGAAGGAGACACTCTTGTCCTCTTCTGATCTTAGTTCAGAAAAATTTTCATTATCACCATCTCTTAAAAAAATTGATAAACTGAAAGTCATTGTCCCTGTGTGTTTGAGATAGTTTGGAGTAATTCAAAGTGTATTTTCTTTAGGTCTCACCACACCTTTACATGTCCAGCACTAGTTCAAGGTGTTTTCGCATATGTTCTGTGACAGTGCTAACTCAACCACTCCCTGTCACAGTTTTTGTCTTTAATTTTAAATATTTTATATTGTTTTTGCTAGGAAATAATTATACTGTCAATGTTTTTTCCAACTATGAACAGTAGCTCTAAAACATTTGTCTTGTTCTTAGAAATTCAGCCAGCATTTTCCATAAATTATCTAAATGATCACAACTAATTAAATATTAACTGGAACCAGATATAGGAAAACATATTATATTCTCATGTTCCTTCTTTAAAATGAGAAAGAAACCAGACAGTTACGTGGTGAAATTCTTGAACATCTCCTGAAAGAAGTTTTAATTTTCCCTAATAGAAATCAAATATTGATTGTCTTTTTGCCATAGAGTAACAAATATTGGACAACATATTCAAGAAATCACAAAGGGGAATATTGAGTTTAAGTTAGATACTATAGAAAACCAAAGGGTGAATTCTTCATTTTTCTGGTTCCAAGTGTTACACCAGTGCAAGGAATTGGTAATTTGGTTCTCTCTCTCACTAAGTATACTTAGTGTTCCCTACACGCTTGTACTATATATAAATGACTGTATCCCTTATTATAAACTAAAACTCCTCAAGTTCCACTTTAATTTGCCATTAAAGAAGATTATGCCATATTTTGGAAATGTCAATTGAATATAAAATTGTGTGGTTTACATTTTTCTAAGTCAAACTTATAAATTAATTAGATCATTCATATTTAGAACTTTATTCTCAAGCTGCCTTCCATTATTCCTTATGCTTTACTATGGGGAAACAAATAGTAAATTTTCAACTATGAAATAATCAAAGGTAGGACTATTTCTGGGAAAACTATATATTACATACTTTCAGCTGAACATTTTACCTGAAAGCATAAGTTGCAGACTAATTGACTATAAGACTCAATAAACACTTTGATGGGAAATTTTAGAGAAAAGAAAGAAGCACTCTGACAATACTGTTCACACAGAAGCAAAGATGATGAGTCAGAAAGAATTTTTTTTAAAAAACTTTTTTTTATTATTATTTATTCAACTGTGTGCATATGTATATGTGCGCGCGCGCGTGTGTGTGTGTGTGTGTGTGTGTGTGTGTGCATGTGTAGAACCACGGACGAATTCGTGAACCACCATGGACGCCTCCACCTTCTTCTGCCCCAGGATTCACAGGCTCCGCCCTACCAGGACCAGAAGCACAGGCCACCCACGCTTCCGCCTGGCGTCTATACGTGGGATCTGGGATCCGAACTCAGGACCTTACGCCTGCAAGGCGGAGGCTTAACCCCTGAGCCACCTCTCCAGCCCCAGAAAGAATTTTTAAATACTATAAATTAATTTTATTTTATCTCAATAGAAGTTTTTGTTTTCTAAATACTAGTTTTTGTTTTTCTAAAATACTAGGTTATTTATAGGTTGATTTAGCAGTAAAAAAGTATATTTTGTATTATTTATAGAATTTTGAAGTGTCAGAGAATAATTCAGTGAAATTTCTGCACAATGGTATCATTGGTTAGGTTTACTTATGGAACTTTTTTCATTAATACTGGTATTGACTATCCTAGAGTACAGTTTGCTTACACAGTTGGGAAGTAAGGCATTAAAAGACCTTCAGGTTTTAATGATAGAAAAACTTAAATTTATATTCCGATTTGGGGATCCTTTTTTTACTTCAAAGGCCATTTTCTTAACTCAGATAACAACTTTCAACTTTTCTAAGTTCTTTTAAAAGTGTGTAGTTGCCTTATGAAGACACACCCAATCTGCAGTGTAGCAACCTCCTTTAAACGTTCAGTTTAAGACTCATATAATTCTTTTTTTTGACTCATATTTAATCATCAAGACAAAGAAAAGAATGATGTAAACATTATGTGGAAATTGCATGACACAGATTTCTTCTTAGCAGGTACAATTTGAAAAGAAAGAACACTTCTCCTTGGACTCAGACTGAGTTTCTGCAGGGGGTACTTGAATGTTAGGTTTAATCATTGTAGCTACAATCATATATATTGAAAATGAATTAACTGATATTTTTAACTGACAAGTATCAGATTTTAGTAAACTAAGATTAGGAGATGAATTGACATATGGACTAGCATATGATGTGAAATATGAATTCTGTGCCATTTAAAGTTTGAGTGAAAGGCGGCATTCTGTAAAGTGTTTCAATTTCC
Organism: Typhlomys cinereus; assembly: GCA_023101885.1. Classification (NCBI taxonomy): domain Eukaryota; kingdom Metazoa; phylum Chordata; class Mammalia; order Rodentia; family Platacanthomyidae; genus Typhlomys; species Typhlomys cinereus. The sequence goes on from JALPQD010000227.1 coordinate 443,334, forward strand.
TTAACATCTCAAAAAAGTTCACAATAAACTGTAGAACAAAATTATGGAGAAAAATTTTAAAATTGGTTAAAGTGTTGTTACATGTGTTTATATCAGTTCCAGCATTATTTGGTTATGCATTAAAAGATGTTGAAGTTTACTTTATGAAAATTTTAACTCAATTGAAAGTTTTAAATGTTTAATTTTCCATCAGGTAAATTTTTTAAATCTAATCTAGCTATAAACTATTTACTTAATGAATTGACTTAAGGGAATGGCTATATTTAGATGCACATATATTTGTGTACTTCTGCTGAAATATAGAAAATCAGGCTGGAAAGATGGATTGGGAGGTGAAGACTTTGCCTCACAAGTAGAAGTTCCTAAGTTTGGATCCCAGGTTTCAAGTTAAAATGCCAGGTTGAAATGACAGCAGCCTGTTCTTAAGTCCCTGGTGGGCACAGCCTGGGAAATCCCAGAGAGAAGCAAAAAGGAGATAAAGGCAATCCAGGATGATTCCAGAAGATACCCTTGGGCCTCCACAGGGATAAATATTACTCTCTGATATACACACACAGGAATGCATATGTACACACACAAAAAAACATATTTTTTAAAAGAATAGAAAACTTTGTGACACCAAAGTATGTATAAATTTGTATATTTAGTAGGTATTTTCTCAGATAAATGCTTTTTTGTAAATACCGACCTGCTTTATGAAATAAATATTTATTTATAGTACAATCCACAGTGGAGGATAAAATAAACAGAACTTAGGCTCCTATTTTCAAATAACCTACTCTATTTCTTAAGAGTAGTGGTTTGGCTAATAGTTTGAAAATACAGTTCTTAATAAGAATCAACTCAGTGTAACAATTTGCATTACAACATTTCTGGAAAGAATCTCTATGAGCAAGCTCCAAAATGCAGCATCAAGTTTATTTTACTGGAGATGACCTTTTTATGACAGTATTAGTTACATTCTCTAGAGGAACAAAGCTAATATAATGGATTTACCTTTAAAAGGGAATTGGTATAGGTTTGCATGGTGTTGTCTGTGAACTCCAACAACGTTGCTTTAACAGTATAGAGGACAAAAGGACCTGGTAACTACTCAGTCCTCAAGGAAAAAAAACTCTCTCCTGGTCTTTGTGAGTGGTGCTAGTAGAAGTCTGCAACTGAAATTCAAGACAAAGAAAAGAATGATGTAAACATTATGTGGAAATTGCATGACACAGATTTCTTCTTAGCAGGTACAATTTGAAAAGAAAGAACACTTCTCCTTGGACTCAGACTGAGTTTCTGCAGGGGGTACTTGAATGTTAGGTTTAATCATTGTAGTTACAATCATCCAGAGAGGCATTTAACATCTGGTTCTAGATAGCAGTCACCAGGTTCTGTTTTTGTAGACTGTAAAATATCACTTCAGCTCAATCAAGGAGCCTACATAACTCAGCAAAAGAATTTAAACTAACTCAGAATACACAATGGCAATAATTGCTTCTGATCAGGAGAGCTTTGCTAGACCAGTTTGAATAGATGGGGTAGGTTTTCATCTCTGAGGTCAGCAAAGAAATTTCCTAAGGTGACATATACCTGAAAATTTAATAGGTGGAGTTCTCAAGAACTAAGGTGGATGACATTATGTACTTTGTTTTAAAGTGTCCATTTCAATCATGAACTATCAAAGTTAGAAAAGGAGCGCTAATGTATTTTTATCAAGTAGTTTGCATTTATATTCTTACATAGGATATCTTTTATTCTCCTGGTGGGTGTGTCAATTAGCATAGCTAAAATGTAAAGCAGTGCACATATGTATCAGCAAAAATCTTGTATTTCCCATATGACTATGACATTCCACTTGTAGATATGAATCCAATGAAATCCAAGTGAGTATGTCAAAGAGGTATTTAACTCTCATGTTCACTGCATTATTCATATTGCTATAACATAGAATTGACCTAATGATCCTCCAACAGGTCAGTGGATACAGAAAAGAGGTAGCTTATATATAAGAGGACAGTCATGCTTAAAGAAGAATGAAATGTTATTGTTTACAACAGCAACACTTTGAACATTATGTTGCATGAAGCAAGTAACTCGGAAGAAACAGTATAATATGATATCATTCTATATGCCATCTAAAAATAGCAAACTAATAGAAGCAGAGAACAGAATAATGGTTATCAGGGTGTAGAAGTAGGAAAATTAGGAAAATATTGTTCAGAGCCTAAACATTGAAAAAGGAATAAATTCTTGAGTTTACTTACTTGACAGGCTTATGAGAGCTAATAATAGCTTATTTTATACTTGAGAACAGATTTTCAGTTTTCAACCTATAACTGTATATGTAAATTAGCTCAATCATTTAAAAATTCACATATATATACACATATATAATTAGTCATATATGTGATTTTTATTTGTCAGTCAGCTTAAAATAAGTACAGAAGCATTCCACTACATGAGAAAATTTTTTGGAAGATAAATTCATATGGTACATATACCTATCTACACGTCCATGGTCTTTTTCATATTTCTTTCCCTCTTACTATTTTTCTGTTTTAGTTATGGTAAATACTGCCTGTAGGAAATACAGTTAGGAAGCAATAAAATATCCACAATCTATAAAAAGAGAAGTAGGTGAAATTAATTTAATTCTATATTTCATTTAATCAATAATTGCAAAATATTTTAGTTCACGATCAACACAAATGTTAATTATAGTATATTTGTGTACTTTTGCTACATCATTGGAATTTTGTAAGTACTTGAACTTAGTACTCGTCTCACGTTTGATTGGTTGCATTTCAGGTATTCAATAGCAATTTTTGGCTAGGAACTGCCAATTTGGAAAAGGGAGAGCATATAATCATTCAGCAATGTAATTAAAACTGGCAGTAAGTTGAACTTGGACCTTGGGCTCATTGGCTTAACAGCCATATGATTTGATCATTTGTTTCCTTTAAAAACAAAGAGGCATATGTATGTATGGTGGTTGAACTTAGTTGGACTTGACTAGTATACCTAGGAAACAAACTCTGGACATGTGTGCAAGGGTGTTTCCAGAAAAGATTACTTTAGGAGCGATAATTCTCTGAATATGGGAGATGTCATTTCACGGACAGAGTATCAGACTGTAAGCAGAAATTATTTTTCCCTGATAGTTGCAGATGCAATGTGACCTCACCACTTAACCTTGCATCCACACACAGAGTTTCACCTTTTGCTATTCATCCTGGCAAGGATAGACTCTATCACTTTTAAAAATGTGGGTCAAAAGAAACTTTTCCTTACTCAGGTTGCTTTGTCATAGCAATGAAAAAAGTAACTAATATAATGTGTCTATAGTAAAGATCTGGCTTGCTCTTGAATTACACAGTTTACGTTTGGGTGACAGATTTCCATTTTTTTCCAGTAGAAGCCATGCTTACTGTATTCATCTTTCTTTTCAGTAATAGTAAAAAAAGTAGGTTGATGTATTCTTTCTTCAAATATATTGATCTATTTGTCAATTAGTAATAATTCTGTTTTATTTTAATGTTTGCATTTTTCTTATACTTCATTATTCTTCAGTCTCTCTCCCATTTCCTTGTTTTTTTAGAAAATGTTAATGCAGTACTCAAGTGAATATAGCTAGCAATCCTATTTATGTGCATAATTGGGAATTATTCACATAAATTTTGAAAAAGCATACATTCTAATCTGGCTCAATTGAAAGTTGAAGAATATATCGTGACAGTATTTCTTGCATTGAAAACATAACTTATGATACAAAAGTTTCAAAGTACCAAAAGTATAAAACATCTGTTACATTAATATTTGTAGATATAATGATATTACATATTATTTGGATGCTTCAAATATATCTTATTTATAGTTTGTAGATTATATCAGTAATTGATTTACACAAATATTTAGAGAATTGAATGGAATAGTAGCATTTTAGGCACAATACAGAATAAAAATATTTTCTAAGTTGCTTTTTGTAGCATCACTATATATTTGTACTATCTTGTAGTAAGAACCTGTAATTGTTAAATGAGAGACAAAATCATCATCATGTGTTAGCAAAATGTTTCTTGGTCAGAAATAAATGTACCTTAGATGATACTCTGAAATAGTGTTTTCCTTTAAGAGATAGTAAACATTTATGCAAAATTAAATATTCATTACCAACAACCTTTTCCCATTAAACCCTATTTCTCAATTTCTTGTCAGTTATTTCTGGAAAGACTACTTTAGCAAGACTGATTTCCCACATTATATTTTACAAATAAAGTGAAGGTATATTTAATGATGAAGTAAATCCTGAGGAAACCTTGCATTTGGGGCTTTCTCTGTGTAAAATGAAAATTTGTTATTGTTTTTTCATTGCGCTCACAGTGAAAGGTCAGACAAAATAATCCATAATTATCTTTCTTAACACTGGCATACATATGCACACAAATAGGTATATACACATATATGTACATATACATGTACATATAAATATATGCATGTATATTCTTGCATTCATAAAACATGCATAGATATGTACACATACATATGTACATATAAATATATGCATATATATTCTTGCATGCATAAGACTGGATACAGGTGTAACTACTCAGAAGCATAGAGTCTTATAGTCACTCTACATCTTTAAAATCTAATGAAGATTGTTTAAAGTTATTCTCATAAAGTGCAAATTCCTAGAGGAAAACAAACTCAAAAACCTATCCATAAATTTAAGGTTCTGAAGTTCCAGGTGAAAAGAACTAATGGATTTGATTTCATTTCTGCTATTATCAAACGATAGGAAAATCACTACCATTCTTCTACTTCCAATGTTACTTTGCATAAAATGAACACTGTAATTACCTTGTCATTTACATGTGTTTCCAGACGTGTGATATATGTACCCGGATGTGTTTGCATGTATGTTTAAGCCTAAAATAAAGCTACTAATCAAAGATCAAATTTGCATAGCAACCAAAATACAGAGCATTATCTCACTGTATTTCTCTAAAGTCTGAGCTGATTGTGATGCTCATAACACTACTGAAACTGCCTATTTTTACTCTCATGAGGTAATATTTACATTCTTCTTTTGTGGAAAGAGAAATTGAGATACATAAATGTTAGGCTATTTCTGAAAATTACATTGACAATCTATGGCAAAGTGGAGATTTAAAAATTGGAGTCTCATCTAGCATCAAAATCTGTTTCTCAAAGACATTTCCTCACTCCTTTAAGTATATTTGGTCCCATTTCTAAAGCAAACTCAGTTCATAACCAGTTATGGCTAGTTTTGTGCAAAATGATTCCAAGCTTATTGCAGCAGTTTAGAAACTAGACAGCAAAAAGTAATGATAAAATTTTCATTCTATCCTATTTATTCTATATGTATATCTCATATTTTTGTTTAATTTCTAAGATGTTGTGATTTCTTTTAACTATGATGAGTTTAGGATTGTCCAAAGGTCTTCTGATGCTGACATAAGCTTCTATTTCTCTTCTTATTTGCCTTTTGTTTGTATCTGTGTGTGTGTGTGTGTGTGTGTGTGTGTGTGTGTGTGTGTGTATGTGTGCGTGTGCGCATGCACATGTAATCCATCTTAACGTACTAACAATTTCCTTTATTTTTAAAAACAATTGTTTACAATTTTCAAAACTATTTTTCTGCCAATTATGTATATAAACTTTTGTGTGCCAGTGGAGGCAGAAGACAATTTTCAGAAGTTGGTTATCTCCTTTCTGGAGATCAACTGCAGGCTGCTAAGTTTTCCAGCAGGAGCATTTATCCACTCAACCCTCTCCACAACCCAGCATCACGTATTCTCTGAGCTCAAGCATTATTCTCACAAGTTTTATCTCTCTGTTCTCATGTCTCTTCTAACAATCTCATTTCACTCTAATGTCCACAAGCCTTATTTCTACAACAAGAATATTTAAGTTTTTATACCCCACCATCATAAAACAATCTTTTGCAGACAGTTCTCTTTAAGAGTTATAATTATTGTATTAACATTTCTTTAGTGACTGCTTTTATGTCTAAATTACATTATACTTAGTTTGCATTCTGACTTTATCCTTTTCTACTTTACTTGAAACTGCTCATTTACAGCTCTCAGTGGACTGGGAATTGCCATGTCTGATTCACTGTCTACTTTCATAAGTTCATTTGCCTTTTCCTTGAGAATAAGCACTATTGGTCACATCTTCCTATTTTTAAAATTTCTACTCTTTGAATTATGCAATTATGTAGATTTCCTGCTAAAATTTCACCATCTATCTTCAGTCATCTTTATTAGTTGTCACATCCTTCTTACTCATTCAGAGACATGAAAAGGAAAATAATGTGGGTTGGCACCTATGTCATTATCTTGTGCATTATGGAAATAAATAGACACCTCTTATGAAGGAATGAGACAGACAATATTTTTTTAAAACTGACTGCAGTCAGGGTGTTAGATAACACCACCTGCACTGGACAGAAACTGTAAACTGAGCCAAGACATGTTTTATCAACACATAGGTTGATGGGATATAGATTTCAAGTTTGTCTTAGTTGGAAGGTGTTGGCAAGGAATTTCTGGAAGTGAGCTATCTAGAAATCAATTATTCCTACATGATTGACAGAAGAATTATATTTACCTCTCCCTGGTGGATTCTGAGTTGGATGTAAGGATGCGGATGATGTTTGATAAGATCCAGATATGCCCTCTGTCCTTGCTTTAGTTCTGAGCTAAAAAGGCTATTCTTATGCCTGCTTGAGGTCAGAAATCTCTTTGTATTCTTTCAATGTGGGCATTGCTTCTCTTTCATCATAAATTCCCTAAGAGACAACTTCTGGAAAATTTCCCTTCCCCTGGATGCTATTTTTGTGCTGTAGCCTGTGCACTGCCTGAGATCTGAGAGAGGCTGGCTAGATATTCTCTATAGTTAAACTACCTTCACTATCCATAAAACTGATATTACTTCATATGATTTGAGAGGGATGCTTGGGAGTATGGCAAGGCCATTTCTTTCCTTAGTTATTTTGGAGGCAAATAAACAGTTTGAAGTAGTAATTTTCATAGAATTCTATTTTTTTCTGATATATCCAGATTCCTTTAAAAATTAAATATACTCATTTGATTTCTCCATTTTCATTTGTTTTTTTCTAAATAATTCATGTTTTGTCTGTGCTTTAATTTCTGTTCCATGGAGTATTATTTCCTCTCACAATTTTTTTTCTAATCATACAAACTCAATAGGTACCTCCATTCTCGCCCCTCCTCTCCCCAGTTGTCCCCATTGCATTTTCCCCTTTCCTCTCTCCCCCTCTTTCCATGGGGCTCTGCCAGTGTCTCCCTTTTCCTCCTTCCCATCCTCTGGAGCATCCCTTTAAGTGAATGCTAAACCTCCCTCTGAGTCCTACGCCCTAGTGAGAGTTCAGGACTCAGTGGCATAGCCTGGAGCCCCTTCTTAGTATCCCCGTTAGCATGGGAATTCTATTATGATTGCTTTATCCCTCGCCTCTGAGGACCTTACTACCTAGCCTTCTCCCCTGTGATCCATGCTAGACTTTGGGGAGTTGTTGACATGTCAGCCATTGTGCAGGGCAGTCAAAGTTCAATCCTGGCTACTGCAGTCCTAACTTGTGTGGAATATCTTGCATATCATTGGTCCTCTCCATCTTTAGGCTCTTACAATCTTGACACTCTCTCTTCTGCAAGGTTCCCTGAGCTTTAGGATGGGGAGAGATTTGACTGGTCTGGTTCAGGTGAATAATGTAGGGTCTTTTGTGTTCTGAATTATGGTTTATTGTTGTTTCAGTTTTGCTTTTTCCATATTTCCCCAAGATGCATCCCAATTAGTATCAAAGGTCACCTCCTAACCAAAGATAAAAGACTGCTTAAATAAAGATACTAGTATAAGAGGAGACACAAAGTTCTATGGAAGAATAGGAGTAAGACACAGCAGTAAGTGGGGGGGGGGTCAGTGTCTCATTTGCTGGATGGTTACCATTTATCTGCCAGTCCCTATATCCTTCCTAATTGGTGAGACCAAACCTGTTCAGTCCCAAGGGACCAGAAAGGGAAGTGAGAGTGAGCTGCACCAGATATCTTGCTACTGATATGCAATATATGACTGTGTCCTATTTTCTCCACTGAAGATGTTCCCATATCTCCTTTCTTTTGAGATCCTCCTTCCCCTTCCTTCCTATTTATAATCCTTTGTGATTACAGTGAGTATTACAGAGATTTACCTTTGAATATGACATTAAGTGGTTTTGGAACTAGGATCCACTTATTAGGGAGTATATACGGTGTCTAATTTTCTCCACAGAGTATTTTACATTTTTCTTTTAAAATCTATATAGTAGCACCAGAAGCAGACTATAACACAATGATTTGGAATGAGAAGCAGACAAATCATGTATGATTGATAACAGAGTTATACACCAGCAACAGAAAATGAATTATGATAAAGAATAATTGGCCTTGTCTAGCTGGAAGGTAGGTACTGTGGGGTTTACTGTTGTATACATACAGGCCCTGAGATTTTACAGTGTCACCCGTTCTCCCATAAATCACTACTCAGCAATTTGCTGTATTTCACAGATCATGTGTATCCATTCTTTTTCTTCACTTGACAGACATATTTCAAGATTCATTAGGTTAGCTTCTGCTATCATTCTATGAACAAAATGTGTCCGGCTGCTACCGTCATGCAAGGATAGAATGAAATACTTCAACCAGCCACACATCAGATCTCTGGAGAACTGAGTCCTTCTCCAGAGCAGAGAAAAGAGCAAACTATATAGATCTCCTGTGATGTCACTAACCCTTATTCAGAGAAAGCACTGTAATTGTTATTTTTATTTGTGAGGGTCACAATTTACATGCAGTAAAATAACTGGATATCAAATATAAATCTTAATGACATTTGGCTTATGTTATTATAATTAATATTAGAATGTTATACATTTCTGTCACATTAAAAGTTCCTTCCAATAACTCACCAGTCTACCCAACTGAGGGACAGATAGAGAAGACACTATTCAACTTAGGAGAGTGGAGTTTTAGTACAGAGCCTGGGCTCAGGTCTTCTTTATTGTTTTTCTGCTCTTGCTTGTGGTCAGGCTTCCTTCCCTTTTGTTAACAACTCCACTCCACAGTCAGTTGCTGAGGGTTAGCTTGGTCCAAGGTCAGCAGTGTTTTACAGCTCGGATGATGTCAGCATGAACAGTGGAAATTATAACCATAAGCAATGCTGTTCCTAAACATGGTTGCTGACAACACTGCCTAAGGGAAGCAGTTGTTCGTCTGATAGTCTGGTTACAGTTCCTAGTCCAATTGGCAGGAGAGCATGCACCACCACCAAAGGGCCTTGGGAGCTGGCCATACCATATCCATGTAAAAGCTGAGAGAGGGCAATTCTCACTTGTCAAGCCAGCATGTCTGCCCAAGTATGCAGGAGAATACCAACTTCCGGAACCAGTTCTCTGCATTTTACTCACCTGCCCAAGGCAACCACCTAGGCTGGTTCTTCCCGATCAACTAGGCCTCCTACTCTTGCTCTTGGCTTAACTCAACTTCTAATTATATACAAACGTTCCCAGAGCTCAAACCCTCAACCATCAAGTTGAACGTATATCTAATTATGGTACTTCATTTTTTGTCATCTTAACAAAAAACACATCACATTTAGACACAAGTATAATGATGTTCATGGCAGCACTATTTACAATAGCAAAGTCATGGAATCGATCTAAATGCCCAACAGTTGATGAATGGATAATTAAAAGTGTATATTATACACATATACACATTTATACATATATAATGAATTAATGAAATTTGCCAGGAAATGGATGGAATTAGAAGAAATTATGTTGAATGAAATATCTCAAATACAAAAAGTTAGATGCCCTTTTTCTGCCTGCCCAGGATGCGTGTGGTCCATGAAGGACACACTGCACCCCAAGTAATCCCCCCAGCTCACCCATAGGCCCCAGGTCACCCTCTCGTCCCAGCCAGTTGGAGCAGCACCCAGCCTGCTCTGGGCTGTGGAGACCCCTAGGCCACACCCAGAGTCCCCAGATTAACTGCACTGTCACCAGCATCTCTGCCCTTTCCTCCAGCCCAGGACACTCACGGTCCAGGGAGGACACACTGCTCATCAGAATTCATCAGAGTACAAAGAAAACCCAATTAAAGCTCTAGGGGACAAAGGCTACATATCTGAAGTCCTCTACAATCATCCTACACATGGGAGAGATTCTTCACATCCAGCCCAAAGATAAGTAAACTCCCTTTTACGATCCTGTTCCTTTCAATTATTAGTTACTGTAGAGTAACTTTTCCAAATTGCCACTCCCAAAACATACAACTTCAGGGACTATACTACTGACCCTTACATATAACCAAGGTAATAAATCGTAAAAGTACACTACCATACTAATATTCACCCCCTGTCCACTAAATCTGACTTAAATGATGTACTAACAGTCTAATAGCCTCATCCAGGAAATAATAATAACAACAGACAAGCGTTCCCAACTCCAAGGAAAACAGTAATAACTGCTCGAGAGTAGTGATACCAACTAATTCAGTTTAGTCAAAAACACACAAAAACAGCCCTTTCCTCACCCGCCTGGGCTGAGGGCAGTCCGGCTGGGACTCAACAGCAATCTAGGTAAGCTTTCCCCACCCACCCCCAAACCCCAGGCAGCCCAGTGGTCCCAGCTCCTCCCATCGGCCAGCCAGAGCCGGCGCTGCGCTGGGCCAAATAATTCAGTTCAGTGAAAAATGCACAAAAATTGACAGAAGGTCTCAAAAGTTAAAATAACAATGCCCAAGTCAAAGTGAAAATCCATGAGAAACAAAACGCAAGAGAACAAATCTCCCACTGAAGGAATTAATCTCATAATGATAGACTCCAACCAGAACAAACCCACGGAAAATAGCCAAGAAAGCCTGACCAAGGATAACGACTTTTAAAACATGATCATTACCATGAAAGAGGAAATCCGGGCGGAATTACATAACCACATCAATCACTTTGAAGAGGAACACAACAGACACTTGGAGGAATTGAGAAAAACAGTTCAAGAAACAAAAACTGGCATAGAGCAGTTAAAACAGACTCAAGCAGAGTTTAAAACTAAACTAAAAGGCAAGTTATCTTCAATCCAGAACTTAACAGAGAGTCTTATCAGCAGAACTAACTAAGCAGAAAACAGAATTTCAAACCTTGAAGACAAAGTGGGAATATTAACCAGCTCAGTGGAAGAGGTTGTTAAAGCCAAAAAGACACTCTAAGAGAAATATTCAAGAGTTATGGGATACCCTGAAGAAGTCTAACATGCGTATTCAAGGAATACTAGAGCAAGAATCCCAAAATACCACACCTGAGAAAATTTTTCAAATTTTCCTCATCTAAAAAAAGAGAGGCCCATCCATACACAAGAGACATTCCGCACCCCAAACAGATATGACCAAATAGAAACTCACCATGGCAAATAATAGTTAAAACACTCCACATTCAAGATAAAGAAATGGTGCTGAGAGCTTCAAGGGGAAAAAAAACAAGTCACTTTTAAAGGTAAACCTATTAAAGTAACAAATGACTTCTCAATGGAAACAGTGAAAGCCAGAAGAGATTGGAGAGACATACTTCGAGTATTGAATGAGCAATAATGTCAACCCAGGCTGATATACCCCACAAAACTATTCGTCATGATCAAGGGAGAAAGAAAAATTTTCCAGCACAAAGACAACTTGAAGAGATACATGTCCACCAAACCAGGCTTTCAAAAATGCTAGAAACAGGGGCTCAGGGGTTACACCTCTGCCTTGCAGGCAGAAGGTCCGGAGTTTGGATCCTAGACCCCCACATATAGACGCCAGGTGGAAGCTGGGGCAGCCTGCATTTCTGGTCCTGGTAGGGCGGAGCCTGTGAATCCCTGGGCAGAGTAAACAAGGAGGAGGTGGAGGCGGTCCATGGTATTTCCAGAATTCATCTGTGGTTCTACACACACACATACATACACACACGCGCACACACAGCATACATGCACAATTAATAAATAATAAATAATAAAAAAATTTAAACTTTTTAAAAAATGTTAAGAAACAATACTCAAGCTTGAAGACAAAAACAAGCATATCCAGGAGGACGGAAGGGAAGTATAATACCACCAAAACCTAAAAGGGAAACAATACACTAACAAAAGCCACTAAACATAATAAATGACCAGAATTAAAAATAGTTTCTTCATTATAACATTAAATGTCAATAGAATTAACTCACCGATCAAGAGACACAGATTACAAACTTGGATTAAAAACCACAACCCATCAATCTGCTGCCTGCAGGAAACCTATCTCACCACAAAAGATAGGCACATCCTAAAAATAAAAGGCTGGTCAAAATTCTGGAAGCTAATGGACAAATTCTGGAAGCTAATGGAAGCTATTGGACAAAGTGGATTTCAAACCAAAAAAAAAAAAAATCATAAGAGACACAGATGGATACTATATTTCAATCACAGGTACAATTCACCAGGAAGACTTCACAATACGAACATATATGCAACCAATACGGCACCCCCCCCCATTCATTAAGCAAACCCTACAGAGTCTAAAAGTAAGAAATATATTCCAAAATGATAATTCTTGGGGATTTCAACACCGTCCTCTCAACATGGGATAGATCAACAAGTAAAAAACTAAACAGAGACACTTTGGAGATTAATCAAACCCTTACTGAAATGGACCTTACAGATCTCGATTGAACTTTTCATCCACGTACCAAAGAATACACATTTTTCTCAGCAGCACATGGAACTTTCTCCAAAATAGACTACATATTGGGCCACAATTCGAATCTCCACATATACAGGAAAGTTGAAATTCTAGCCTGTACCCTATCAGACCACCATGGTATAAACCTTGACATCCGCAACACAACAAACAATAGAAAATACACTAACTCCTGGAAACTAAACACTATGATGCTGAATCAGAATTGGATTCAGGAAGAAATTATAAAAGAAATTCAAGATTCCTTGGAAGCAAACAATAATGAAATTACAACTATCAAAATCTTTGGGACACAATGAAAGCTGTTCTAAGAGATAAGTTTATAGCTCCTAATGCCTACAACAACAACAAAAAAGAAACCTTACAAATAAATAACTTAACAATGCAGCTTAAAGCTTTAGAAACACTAGCACAATCCCAAAAGCAGTAGAAGACAGGAGATTAGCAAAATCAGGGGAGAAATATCTGAAATTGAGATGAGGAAAATGATACAGAGAATCAACCAGTCAAAAAGCTGGTTCTTGGAAAAAATCAGTAAGATTGATACACCCCTAGCTAAATTAACCAAAAACAAGAGAGAGAAAACCCAAATTAACAAAATTAGAAATGAAAATGGAGTTATCACTACTGATACCCAAGAAATCCAGAGAATTATAACATCATATTTCAAAAACCTATACTCTGTGAAATTTGATAACTCAAAAGAAATGAATGAATTCCTAAGTAAGCACAACTTACCTAAATTGAAACAGGAAGTTCTGAATTATTTAAATAGTCCTATAACATATGATGAAATCAATGCAGTAATCTTGAAACTTCCCACCAAAAAAGTGTCCTGGATCAGATGGATTCAGCACAGAGTTCTAACAGACATTTAAGGAGATAATAACATCAATACTCCTTAAACTGTTCCATCAACTAGCAAAGGAAGGAACACTACCAAATTATTTCTATGAAGCTAACATCATCTTAAAACCAAAACCCAATAAAGATATACTTAAAAAAGAAAACTATAGACTAATTTCTTTGATGAACACAGATGCAAAAATTCTCAACAAATTCTTAGCAAATCATATTCAAAAACATATCAAAAAGATCATCCACAGGGATCAAGTAGGCTTTATTCCAGGCACACAAGGTTGGTTCAACATATGCAAATCAATAAATGTAATTCATCATATAAACCAGTCCAAAATCCAAGGTCACATGATACTCTCAATACTGACTGCTGTCCACTCTCACACTTCTAGTCAATATTGCATTTGATGTGTTACATGAAGGCTATAAGACAAGAAAGGGACATAAAAAAGGGATTCAAATTGGCAAGGAAGGAGTCAAGTTATCTCTATTTGCAGATGACATGATCATATACCTGAGTGATCCCAAAAACTCCACCTGGAAGCTCCTGGAACTAATACAGGAGTTCAGCAGAGTGGCAGGACACAAAATAAATATATAAAAATCAGTAGCCTTCCTATATGGCCAAAATGAAAGAAGTGATAAAGCCCTGAGAGAAACAATCCCATTTACTATAGCCCCTACAAAAATGAAATATCTTGGTATAAACCTAACCAAGAAGTAAGAGACCTTTACAATGAAAACTTTAAAACCCTGAAGAAGGAAATTGCTGAAGACACCAGAAGGTAGAAAGACCTCCCATGTTTCTGGATTGGAAAAATCAATATCATAAAAATGACCATCCTACTAAAGGCAATATACAGATTCAATGCTATAATATCAAAATCCCAAAGCAATTCTTTAAAGAAATTGACTAAAAATCTCAAAATACATATGGAACTACAAAAGACCTAGGATAGCAAAAACAATCATGGCTAGCAAAAACACTGCTGAAGGTATCACCATATCAAACCTTAACGTACACTACAAATCCATCATTATAAAAACAGCTTGTTACTGGCTCCAAAATAGACATGTAGATCAATGGATAAGGGTCGAAGAACCAGATATAAGCCCACACAATTACAGCCATTTGATCTTTGACAAAGGGGCCCAAAAAATCCAATGGAAAAAGAACAGCATCTTCAACAAATGGTGCTGGCAAACTGGATGTCCACATGCAGAAGATTAAACCTGGATCCGTTCTTGTCGTCATGTACAAAAATTAATTCCAAATGTATCAAGGACCTCAATATAGGCCAGAGACTATAAAAACCTTAGTTGAAAGGGTAGGAAACTCCCTGGAGCTCATTGGGCTAGGCCAACAGTTCGGAATGGAAATCCAATACCACAGTCACTATAATCAATAATCAACTGATGGGATCTTATGAAATTAAAGAGCTTCTGTTCAGATAAAGAGATTGTAACCCAAACAAAAAGGCAAACCACAGAATGGGAGAAAATCTTCACTAACCACATATCTGATAGAGCTCTATTATCCAGAGTGCACAAAGAACTTAGAAAACTAAACACTAAGGAAACAAATGGCCCAATTAAAAAATGGGCTTTGGAACTCAAAAGACACTTTACCAGGGATGAAATTGAAATGTCTAACATATCTTTAAAAATGCTCCACATTCTCAGCCATCAGGGAAATGCAAATCAAAACTTCCCTGAGATATCATCTCACCCTGGTCAGGATGGCAAAAATCCACAATACAAACAACAACAAATGCTGGAGAGGATGTGGAGAGAGGGGAACTCTCCTACATTGCTGGTGGGAATGCAGGCTCATACAACCACTCTGGCGAGCCATCTGGAGATTCTTAAAGAAATTAAATAATGAAATGCCATATGACCCTGCTATTCCACTTTTGGGAATAACCCCACATACAGCAAAAATTCACCTCGATAACACAAGCATGACCATGTTCATAGCAGCACTATTTACAATAGCGAAGTCATGGAATCAACCCAAATGCCCAACAGTTGATGAGTGGATAAGGAAAATGTGATACATTTATACAATGGAATACTACTCAGCTATCAAAAATGATGAACTAATGAAATTTCCCGAGAAATGGATAGAATTAGGAACAGTTATATTGAGTGAAGTATCCCAGACACAGAAAATTAAGCACTGTATGTACTCCCTAATAGGTGGATCCTAGTATCAAACACACTTAGTGACACACTCAAAGATAAATCTCTGTAATACCTATAGTAATTCAAAGATGATAGATGGGAGGGAAGGGGAAGGAGGGCCCTGGCAGAAACAGAAAAGAGGGAATCATATTACAGCAGAGAAAATAGGCCACTATCAAGTACTGCAGATAAGTAGTAAGACATCTGGTTAAGCTCAGAGACTTTCCTTCCTGGTCACTCGCAACTGAGGGGGTTTGTTCTCACCAGACAGGGAGGGCATAGCGACTGACAGATAGATGGTAACCATCTTGCAAATGGGGGACTGACATCCCCCTCACCACGTTCTTCTACTCTTATTCCATCTACCTTTGAATCTACCCTAATAGTAAGACTCTATTTTAACAGCCTCTTATCTCTGGCTAGGAGGAGACATCCAATACTCATCAGGATGGAATCAAGGGCAGTGCAGGAGCAGCAAAACTGAAAAAAAAAAAAACCCAACAAACCATAATTCAGACTATCAGAGACCCTACATTAATCATCAGGAACCAGGCCAGCCTAATCTCTCACCATCCTAAAGCTCAGGGAAATTTGCAGAAGAGGGGGCAATAACATTTTAAGAGCCTGAAGATGGGGAAGAACAACAATATGCAAGATATTCCACACAAGTTAGGACCGAATTAACCATAATAGGACTTTGCTTGACCTACGCAATGACCAGCATAGCACTGACCCTCCAAAGTCTAGCATGGATCACAGGAACTAGGATCCTTAGAAGCAAGGGATTAACATTCACAGTAGTGTTCCTATACTAAAGGGGAACACAAGAAAGGGCTCTTGGCAAAGGTACCGAGTCCTTACACCTCATCAGAGAAGAGGACCCAGAGGGAAGCTTGACAGTCACACTAAAGGATACTCCAGGGAGGGGGCACTGTGAAAAAAGGAGTGGGGAGGAAGGGGAAAAAGGGGTAGGGAGCAAGGGGTTCTGGGGAGTGATGGAGGGATGGATGGGATTGGGGTACCTATTAAGTTTGTATGAGTGGAAAAAATAAATTGATAAAAAAGTTAGATGCTGTATGAACTTCATAATAAGCAGATCCTCATTCCAAACCCACTTAATAACATATTCAAAGGTAAATCTCTGTAATATCCACTATCATCACAAAGAATTATAAACAGGACGGAAGGGGAAAGAAAACTTCAAAAGAAAAGCAATAAAAGAACACAATTCAATAGAGAAATTAGGCCATGGTCATGTACTGCATGCAAGTAGGGAGGTATAGGAACTGGCAGTTAGATTGTGACCAACCTGCAAATAGGCAACTGAACTCTCTCACAGCTGTGTCCTACCCCTATTCTTCCATCTACCTCTGAACCTCTTCCTGTATTAAGATCTTCATTTGAACAGTCCTTTATCTTTGGTCAGGAGATGACCTCGACAACCAATCAGGATACAGTCAAGGGCAGTGGAAGAACAGCAAAACTGAAACCAACAACAAATCATAATTCAGAACACCAAAGACCTTACATTATTCACCTGCAACCAGACCAGCCAAATCTCTTCCTGTCCTAAAGCTCAGGGAACCTTGCAGAAGAGGGGGTGACAAGATTGTAAGAGCCTAAAGATGGGGAGGACCAATGATATGCAAGATACTCCTCACAAGTCAGAGCTGCAGCAGCCAGGATATAACCACAATGTGACTGGATCTTGCCTGACCTGCAAAATGGTTAACATGTCAGCAATGCCCCAAAGTCTAGCACAGATCACAGGGGAGAAGGCTTCAGACAGTAGGATCCTTAGAAGCAAGGGTTAAACTAATAATAATAGAGTTCCCATAATAGCAGAAGGGATAATCCAGGAAGGGTCCCCAAGCTACTCCACTGAGTCTGGAACCCTCACTAGTGTAGACAGCAAAGAGGGAAATTCAGCCCCTACATAAACAGATGCTCTGGGGGATGGGAGGAAGAAAGCAGGAAGCACCTACAAGAGGAGGAAAGGAAAAGGGGTGAGGGGGAAAGTTGGAAGGAGGGAGAATAGAATGGAAGACAAATGGGTGGGAAGGAGGGGAAGGAGAAGACAGGTACCTATTGAGCTTGTGTAACTAGACAAAAAATTAATAAATATAAAATTTAAAAAACATATAACATTTAAACTGTAACCATCAATCTTTGTCCCTATAGATGTTAAATTTATCTTTTATCATGTATGAAAACTCTAAAAATTTTCATAGACCAATTTCAAAATGATCTTTCATTAAAAGATCACTTTTAATATTTTAAAATCTTAACCATAAGCTTGTATCAAGTCAGCAAGTTAATCACTTCAGCGCATATAAAGCATTATGACACAATAAGAAAACACTAAATTAAGATTGGAATCCAGCAAACCAAATAACCACAGTCCATACTTCAATGTCTGTCATCTGTTGCTCATTATGGAATCAAGGTGGCTGAGAGATTCTAGGCAATCCCAGTCCCTCTTTGCAACTCAAAGTTGTACAAGCACAGTTTCTCTTGACCAGGTTTAATCTCTACGAGCAGCCATCCTCAGCATAAATCCCATGGTTCTGCCACCTCCAACAATACACTGTGTTTGACTCCACAGCTTCACCTTTCCTTGCATGCTCTTTACGCCTGATACTCGGTGCCAAGCTTCTTCTGCTTTCCATGAAACCCTTAATTGTCCATTAAAATCAGTACCTCCTGGGTAATGATGACAAACTCAGCAGCGAGGTTGAAACACAGCTTGGTCCATTCGAATGACAGCTATAACAACTTTTGCATGCTGACTCTGGAAAGTCAGACAGAGGAAACTTCCAAAGAACAACAACAATAGCTTCAGCTTGGATTTTGGCCCCTGAAGGAATCCAGGTTTTCAAACCATAGAATCGCCATATGGTGGTGTTCACGTCTTCCACCATCCCATTGCAAATCACTAGGTTTTCCTTCATTGATGTTCATCTCTCCAACAGCGGCAGCTGTTCTCCTGCCTGCCCTTTCCAAATCCAAAGCTTCATGGCTATCAACACAGCTCTCGTCTATTAAGCAAACCAGTTCATCAACTTTAAATTCAACTTTACCAAAGTCCTTGTTCCTTTCATCAGAAACGGGGCCCAAACAATCCATGACTCTTGGCATCACTGTTTTCCAAATGACCAACCAACTGAGCGTTTTTTTAGAGTATACAATCTCAGTGTCTTCAAAAATTGCCGTATTCATCCAAAAAAGTTGTGAAAACCCATAAAGTCCAAAAAGCCATATATCAGCAACACCCCACTTCTCTGATACCAAATTCTGTTGTAGTTACTCTTCATGGTTGCTAATAATATCATGACAAAAATGCTTAAGGGAACAAGAGGTTTATTCTCTTATGAAATTCTAGTTGCAGTTCATAGTCCAGTTGGCACAATAGAATGCACCATTACCAAAGGGCCAAGGGAACTGGCTACACCCTATCCACAATGCAGCTGAGTTTTATCACTTATCAGACCAGCATATCTGGACAAATATACAGGAAAATGACAACTGCCTCAACCAGCTCTCTGCATTTTATTCACCGGTCCAGAGTTTAGTCTGGGATCATCTTCCCAGCAACTGCATGATCTCCTCCTGCTGATTAGCTCTGGGTTTAACTCAACTGCTAATTCTCTACAAATGGACCCAGAGTTCAAACCCTCAACTGTCAATTTGTCACGTGTACCTAGATATGACAATAAGGAAGGTGGGTTCAATAAGACGTAAAAGAAAGATCCTATCGCTTCCAATGGTGCCTCAGTTCCTAAGGTCCCTTTCCATAGAGTGAATGTTGATGCTTGCTTCGAAATAAAGCTTTGAAACTTCTCGATGACTCAGTTCTTATCTTGGGGAACTAACTCTGCAGCTCATACACCATCAAGGTGAAAACAATCAGCAAATTGCTGGCAGGAGACTCCAGAACAGTTTCAGTTGTACAGCTGCCCACAGGTCATCCAGAGAGCTTGCAGTTTCTGAGTCTCAGGTAGGTTGGAGCTGGATCTTTTCTTGAAGTAGCTGCTATTAGGAAATCTTTGTTCCTGCAAGCACACTTCACCCACATTCCTGTGAATAACCCCAATAAACTAACAAGCAAACCTAGTTGGACCTTTGTGTAATTGTATTTATATCTCATTAAATCTCTGTCTGTGGTCAATATATTTGCCTCTCTTTAGGAAAAATCTATTATGAAAATAAGAGGGCATGGTGGTGGTGGTGGTGGTGGTGGTGGTGGTGTGTGTGTGTGTGTGTGTGTGCAGTGTCTGCACCATAGGCACTGGGTGTCTTTTTTCAAATACATTTAGCCTTTATATTTTGAGTCTGTCTGTCAGTGAACCTGAGGCTCATCAATGAACTACAGCGATCCACCTCGTTCTGTCTTCTGACATATGCCTGGCTTCTTAATGTGGGTTCTGGACTTCTGAACTCAGTTCCTCATGCATATGTGGCAAGCACTTTGCTGGCTGAGCCATATCCCCAGCTCTGCTAGGTGTAGAACTGCTGTGTCCCAATATGGGCAAATATGAATGAATGCATGAAACTACCAAAGATTCCAAAATGGCGGTGCCATCTTGAACTCTACACAATATATTTCCACCACTTCTCCACTTTTCTCTCACAATTGTTGTACTTTATTTTTTCTATTATAATTATTTACACACATGGTATATGGCACCAAATATGGGTTTTAATTCAAACTTCCCTATTGGTTCACAACTTTAAGCACCTTTTTCATGTGCTTATATGTCATTCATAAGAATTTTTAAGTGAAGGGGCTGGAGAGGTGGCTCAGGGGTTAAGCCTCTGCCTTGCAGGTGGAAGGTCCTGAGTTCGGATCCTAGACCCCACGTATAGACGCCGGGCGGAAGCGGGGGCGGCCTGCGCTTCTGGTCCTGGTAGGGCGGAGCCTGTGAATCCCGGGGCAGAGTACACAAGGAGGAGATGGAGGCGTCCATGGTGGTTCCCAAATTCGCCGTGGTTCTACACACACACACACACGCACAATTGAATAAATAATAATAAAAAAATTTAAAAAAAAAGAAGTTTAAGTGAAATTTTCAGGCTTTTCCTGTTTTACTGTAATGTTACTCTTGCTTGTTCCTTTTATAATTCAATTATATATGTATTTATGTATTCTCAAAAACTACTTTTACTGTAAATTATTGTTTATATATCTATTACATCTCTATCTTCTTTCAATTTTTTAAAAATTTTGAGAAATATGCTAAAATATTCATTCATACTCTTATCAGTGAGATTTTCATAAAGAAATATGCCATAAACCCAATTATTCTAGCATATTGTTGCTTTAAAAATATTCTTTCTTGACACCATTGTAAAAACAAATATTAATCTGATATATTGTTTACTTTTGCATTCATTGACTTTTAGTGTTATAGCACACATATGAACACATGAATATTATAAAATACTTCAAAACTTAATCTTTGGCTTTATTTTTCTTGGTGACGGCATTTTTATGTAAATATCAACATTTTGCAAACTGTATACATGTTTTACTTGGTGAATTTGTTGTTTGCTTTTGGTTTCAGTGAAGCTCTAATAATCATTAGACAAATAATGCTACCCATTTTTGGCTTTATGGGAAAATATGGACATGCCTTATTTATACAGATAGATCCCTAGCTGAATTACTAGGGCATATCATAAGCTAGATATTCAGTTATCTTTAGACTATGGGCAAACAGTGCACATTAAATTTATGAGACTGAAACTACCTTATGTTTGGGTTAAAGGATAGAATCTGTCTATGGTTATGCATTAATAATCTAGTGTGACTAGAAGTTAGAAAAATAACACCTGAGATGAATGAACAGTTTATTTAACCATCAGCATGTGATTTGTATTTTCTATATTCCAGAACCAAGTGCAGTTAAGTTAATAATGTCTCATTTACTACTGGTGACTGGTAAAAATTAATGTTTTAATTCCCAGTCATGTTTCCTTCTCTTCTCCCTGTCAAGAAATGATTCCACAAAAATTCCTCAACTGTTACAAGTCATCATTTCTTTGTGCCATCTCATCAGTCCCTATGTTCAATCAATGAACAGCCTCTGAAAATTCTAGAACCAAACATAAGCTTGCCTCTACACTTTTTCTCATTTTCTGGTCTGTATAGCCTTCATAACTCTCAAGGGTCACATCTGAAACCTCCTAACCCTGCCATGCTTCTGCTCAGCACTTAATGCTAACAGGGGCACTGAGAAAAACCTTTTGAATAAAAGTATATACTGCTTCTGTTGCTTGTGAAATAAAAGTGTAATCTACTTATGTATAGCACCATGTACTCTTTACCTCATTTCTCCAATGTCTAACAACCAGTCTTTTGCTTTCAAATCCACTAAGCTCCTTGCTGCGGCAGGCTGTCTGTCCCTGTCACAGCATGGAAAGCTCTTTTTGCTATTCTTTCAAGTGGAATTGTTCATCAATCATATTCCAGTTGAATTACAACATTCCAACCTCCTTAAAGAAGAAATCCTCCTGCTTTTTTAAAGTATCATTTTCTCAGCCTTGCTTCTTATTACTTCTGTGTGTGTGTGTGTATGTGTGTGTGTGTGTGTGCGTGCGTGCATGTGTGTGTGTGTGTGTGTGTGTGTGTGTGTGTGTGTGTGTGCGCGTGCGTGTGTGTATAGAAGAGGGCATTGTAGTGCCTGTGAAGGAGCAAGGGTGATTTCAGGAATCATCTTGAATATTTCTATCTCCTTTTCACTTCACTTTGGGATTTCCCAGACTCCACTCTCCAGAACTCTAAGTTTAAGCTGCCATTTCTGTCCAGCATTTATGTTTTTATGTGGGGTCCAAGATCCAAATTCAGGCTCTCCTGCTTTCAAGGCAGAGTCTTAAACCCAAAGTCATCTCTCATGAGATTTTTTTTAAGTTAATGCTACAGTATGGAAGATGTCATTCAGTGTGTAGCATACTTATTTGCTAGTCACAAAACTGAGGATTTGTTTTGCATACTGTAAAACCTAGCCATGTAGTTCAGTTATGTAATAGTAGAGCTCAGGTGGTGAAGGCAGGAGGATCAGAGGTCAACCTCAGCTACAGAGAAAGATGAGACCATCCTGTACTACATGAGACTATGCCCAACATATAAAAGGAAAAAAAATAGTGATGTAGATCAATAGAGAAAAAATTTAATTGCAATTTCTGAGGTCAGGCAGCCAGAATATCCCCAAATTCTAGAGTTTCTTGTAGTTGTTAGTGCTAATTTCTGGTCCCTTAATAAAGGAATTTATTTTCTTTATCAAAGGGTAAACTTAAAAACTTTGATTTTGCATTGAAAACAATCGTAAACTTCAATTCAAACTGGAACTTTATAGTGAAAGATCTTATTAACATATTTGACCAATAAGAAGTGACTTTAGTCATATAAATGAGAAATTTGGATAAACAATTGCTCGCGTTCTTTCTCTATGCACGGGGGAAACGTGATTTTTCTTCATTAGCCCTCATCTTGATAGTGACATTCCTCTTAAATTAATAAAAAATCTGAGGCTGTTGCATGGCTAGTTTTAGAAGTTTAGTCATGTTAATAGCTTATTGATATAACTTCCTCATTGGTTAGATTTATTGCTGAGCAATCAGTCTTTAATGTGACCCCAACTTCTAGATCAAGCTTGCTACGCTCCATTTGGTAGGGCAATTTTAACACTCCTCGCATGGATATTAATTTTTGTCAGTTTCACGTTGTGTCCTTGGTCAGTTCATTAAATTTTCGGGTGGATGACTATCTTCCTCTATTAAGCTGATGATATTCCACTTGTCAAGAAGGGAAGAGAAAAGAGCTAATTAAAAGTATGAAAGACTTTCTAATGCTAACAAGTGTAAAATGAATGGTAAGTGGAACAGAGTTAAACCTCAATGTTGGCACTACAAACTATCAAATATCATTAGTCATAGTGTTCCTTTAACTTTTTTTAGTCAGACACATTTGTAATTTGATTACATCCAACACAGTGTACATGAAGTTTTAGTTCAGGCTACAGACTGCGTTATTGCCTTCTTTATCCAAGAAGAGCAAAAAGAGGAAGTGAATTGATAATGAATTCTGGGAGAAGAATCTCAGGATCTGAGCCTATGTAGTGGTCTTGACATGTTTTAAATTAACCAGATATAATTCATATAGTTGATTTCTTAATTGCTTTTTAAACTTTCTTTAAAACGATATGCTTGAAGCTTGTTGCTGTCTTCTTCATTCAACATGTATAAATACCTATCACAGGGAATCATGGTGAATTCTGATCCACTTAAAAGTAAACAAGATGACTAGTAACACTAATGAGTTCAAAGACTTTAATTAGTCCAACCAGATAATGGAACTTTTCTCACTATAATAAGGGCATGAAATACTTGTGTAGCAATTTTTAAAATGAGATGATTTCCCAATAACTCTTTGATATAAACTGACTTTCAGAAATTATTTTATACAGAAAAAGTATAAAAATGTTCTGTTTATATCAGGGTATTGTCATGTATAGCTAGAGATCTTAAACTGTTGACAGACATTTTCAGTTAGAAGAGATTTTTACCAGAAGTGAAAAACACTATATGGAAAGGAAGATTCAATATGGGAAGTTCAAAGTGGTAAGGGATAACTAAAAACACCTTGGATTCATTCAGATAATTTGAGCTGTATAGCTAAATGAGTAGAAAATTACCTAAGACTACAAATTTTTTACTTATGAGCATGATTGTCTGGGAATGGACTCAGTGTGTAGACCCCAGCAGAGAGGTGCTCCGGGACTCCCTACATTGGTGGCCCTAAGGCAGTATTTAATGATCAAAGTACATTAATTTGGATATTAATACTAAATTTCCTTAAATTAGAAGCAATTAAAAATAAACTTTTAAAACAATTCCATTCATCACAGCATTAGTTAAAACATGTTCAGTTGTCATCATTGATAGCAGTGCCTTGTAAAAAAGTCCCCACTAATGCTGACTTAGTAAATTGTGAATCACTGTTGCTAGAACATGATTATATATATGTGTGTGTACATATTATTTATACATTAGAAACATATACATGTATATTATGTGAACCATTATATACAAAGCCAATTATAATGTTTTTTTTAATTTTTTTTATTATTTATTCAATTGTGCGTGTATGTGTGTGTGCACGTTTGTATATGTATGTGTGTGTATGTAGAACCACGGACGAATTCGGGAACCACCATGGACCGTCTCCACCTCCTTCTTGTTTACTCTGCCCCGGGATTCACAGGCTCCGCCCTACCAGGACCAGAAACGCAGGCCGCCCCCGCTTCCGCCTGGCGTCTATACGTGGGGTCTAGGATCCGAACTCAGAACCTTCCGCCTGCAAGGCAGAGGCTTAACCCCTGAGCCACCTCCCCAGCCCCAAAGCCAATTATAATGTTAAGAAGGACAAAAAATCTAGATAATGCTTGATTCTACTTGCATGAAATGTTTCAAAGAGTCAAACAGTAGAATATTGGTTTCCTTAGCATATTACTGAAATCAGACACAGAGGGAAGATCAGCTTACTCATTATTAACATATCTGAGAATGTATTTTTGTAGAAAACATGGTTTCTAAGAAGACGTTGAAGCATGACACTAAGGATCAAAAAATTTAGAGTAGAAAGTATGAGTTCATTCAGTACTTCAAATATTCTTTCTTAAATGTATTCAACAATATTAAAAAATTCACTGAAAATTGCCAAGAACTTTTCAATGAACCACTCACAATTTTGTGGTAGAAGCTGTATCCCAGTGAAATTGTTCACAGAGAGGACAAAACTGGTGTCCTTTAGTACTAGTAATGTCTTAGTGATACATACTTGCTTTAGTGTGTAAGTTGGCAATGCAATAAACATTTCCTATTTGTAAACAATTATACCTTTTACCAAAAATGGTTGTGCAGAAAGAAAGATTTTCTGGAAAATGATGAAATAGAATTGCTAATGAGAAGCTGTGGGAAATTTAGGATTAGGATTTACTTGTCATAAGCAGTTGATTTATTCAGAAGTGCTGTAGGTGAGATTATGGATTAAAAGATTTAGGGTAGTGCTCTAGGTTGTGCTTACACCTTTAGGTAATGAATGAATATTATTTATTATTTGCATGTGTGAGTATGTGTGCACCATGTAGCTGCCGTCACTTTTATAAATATACATAATAAGATCACTTAATATAAGTGAACTTCAAAATGATTAACATAAAATTTACTGGTTGATACTATGAATTATTAGACAAATATTCAATAATAAAATTAATGTTCAAATAATTTGTAAAAACAATTCTAGTTATCATAAAATTCCAGAAACTGGATAACATAAAAGACTGATTAACCTCTTCAGAAAAAAATTATGACCAATATATTTTGATTTTTGATTTTGGCACCTACTAGTTATTGCATATTTAAGGCCTTATAATATGCATTGCTAAACACCCCTATTTTATTAATCTTTGAATATATATACATATATATACATATACATTTGTATATACAATTTACTTAAAAACCAACTGGGTTTATATCTTTATCCTCACCCCCTCCAAACCCACTCTCTGCTCTCCCACAGTCCCCATCCACACATCCTTCTCCCACCATCCCCTCCCTTCATCAATCCTGCCATGTGGCTCCCACCTTCCTGTCCCTCTGCCTATGTATATCACAGGACTCCCTCTGGGTTGCCTGTGTTGGTAAGAGAATCAGATTTCTGTTGTACATCATGAGGCTCTTCAGTGGGTAAAGTCATTGGTGCATAGGTTACTATTCCCTTGATCACTATGTATCCCTGAGACACTCTATGAGAGCAGTTATTTCTTCAGTTAGTCCCTAGGGAAATATTGGTAAGTCCACTACCATGTGGGTCTGATGGTGGAAGTTTTCATCACAGTGACCTTTTGGGTACATCAGCCCTGTCTTGGTTGATGTGCATTGGTCAGGAGTATTTCTCCCATCTTTAGGTTCTTACAATCTGTATGTCAAGATTTTGATGGACGGATTAGGGCTGAGCACATTCACGAATATTCTGCAGTCTAGCCAGATGTGATTTTCTGCCTCACAAGTCTTCCATTGTATTAGGGTGCAATTTGGTTAAGCTCTGAAAGCTGTTCTATTTGGGTTAAAAAAAAGTATTGTTTAGATGGTGTTTTTTTTATCATTTTTTGAAATTAACTTTAAGAAATCTGTTCCTGCCTATATTTACTTCTTTTCTACTGTTATTTGGATAGATTTAAGTATTAGGCATAATTTTCCAGACATTAAGTGGTTTAGAACCCAGTCAGATAGTAACTACCTACCCATGGGTCTTACATACCTTTGTTGCTCCCCTAGATTCTTCTTACCAGAATTGTAGCAACTTTCAATGTACATGACAGGGTTAAATCTCTGATAATTCTTTCCCCCTGAACTTTGTGTATTTTTCCCCCTTTTACATTGCTAAGAAATAGCACCTCACTTCCCTCACATTGTGGACTCTTCTTCCATTTTTATTTATCTATTTAACTGTCTTCCTTTGTTTCCACTCCTTTCTTCTTTCTTCTGATACCTCCCCCTGTTACATTCTTTGCAGCTTGTGGGTGTTATAGAAATTTCTCCTTGAGTGTATCATTTTATGGATCCACTTATAAGGAAGAACATTAAATATCTGTCTTTTAGGTCTGGGATATTTTACATGATATAATTTCTTCCAACTCCATTTGTTTGCCAGCAAATTTCATTTGTTTATTTTTGATAGCTGAATAGTATTCCACTGTGTATTATCTGTACCACTTGTTCGCTATCCACTAATCTACTCTTGGACAATTAGGCTGATTCTATGTCTTTTCTATTGTGAACAGAGCTGCAATGAACATGGATATACACGTACATGCCTTTATAGTAAGATGTAGCAATATTTGGGAATATTCCCAGGAGTGGTGTAGTGAGTCATTTGGCATTTTAATTTTCAACTTTTTTTTTTGGTACCTGCTATACTGATCTTCAAAGTCCTGAACATCTATAGTTGTAGAAACTGAACATGGTCATGCTACAATTTAAGAGTTACTAAGTTATGACTGCTCAATCAAATCTAATCCAGTAATTTTAATAATTTATTAAATTACAGCTTATCAAGTTTTATGTGGTCTGTTGATTTTCTCAGGTTAAAATATCAGAGTTTGATATCTGTGGTGAAGTCCTCTGCTGTAGAGTATTTAGTATCTCTCAATGTTGTTTAAGAAAGTATTTTAAAGACCTGGCAAGATGGTTTATCAGGCAAGGCATCTGTCCACAAACTCAGTGTCCTGAGTTCTATAACAAAAGTAACATCTCAGAAAGACAACTGATTTCTGAAAGTTCTCTATGGACCTCTATATATACCTATATGCCTTAAAATCAGCATATCTCCTCTCTCTCTCTCTCTCTCTCTCTCTCTCTCTCTCTCTCTCTCTCTCTCTCTCTTTCTCTCTCTCTCTTTCTCTCTCTCTCTTTCTCTCTCTCCTCTCTCTTTGTGTCTCTCTCCCCCTCTCTCTTCTCTATCTATATCTCTGTCTCTCTCTTTCAAGTGAAGAAAAAAGTATATCAGAACAAAACAAATACATTTTTCTCTCATATGTATTTATTTCATAGTATACTAAGTTTCAAGTCTTTTGATTGTTAAATGAGTATAATGAAAATTTGGTAAGACAACATTGACATAACATTTCTTTTGATTCACAAGATTTTAACTTCCACATTATTCACCTCCTATTTTTTTCAATTCATATGGAAAAGTTTTATGCTACAGTTTCCAGATGTTTCAGAAGAATAATGGTGTCTGATAAGAATATTGTATGTGTTTTTCATAAATAGCTTAAGTCTCAAGTGACAAAGTGGAAAGTGAAATCTTAAATGAATATAGAAATTCTGGATTATAGTTGTTTAGTGGCATCCACAGTGCTTGCCTACCATGAACAGGGTTATGAATTCATGTCTTCCTACCAGAAGAAGATGAATAAGAGGGCAATGCAAAGGAGGAGAGCAAGTAAAGAAAAGAGAGAGAGAGAGAGAGAGAGAGAGAGAGAGAGAGAGAGGAGTTATAAAATGTAAAAGTTCAGGGAAAAACGAGAATGAAGTAAACCTGAAAGCTTACACTTACAGCAGCAACAAGCTGTTAAAACCACTCGAGATAAAGAAATCAGTAATTTAGGGAAGATAGAGAACATGTTTCATTATTAGTTCCATGAAAGGTTGTGTTTAAGGAAGACGACTACATGAGGACTTTCTCAGAGACCAGGAGGAGGCTTACCTATCTGAGAGGCAATGTCAGTGGCATGAAAAAAGAAGCTAATTTTGCCCTGTCCTTAGCATTAGCAAATTTCTAATTTTTTCTGCTTTAGGCCTGAATAATTGCATTTTACTCCACTATTGCAGGACTTAGGCATAAATTTCTTGCTAGAATATAACTACAGGGGAACTCAGTGGATTTATTTGAACATGGAGTTGTTAGGATAACATATTACACACACATAGCCACAAAGACAGATGACTGATATTTGGTTGTATTGAAACATGAGCATACATCCTAAAATCTATAGTAAAATTGTCAATGGAAATTCTTCTATTTGAATCTTATTGCCTCAGCTATCATAGATGATAAAGCAAATTTCTATACACTGGTAATTTAAGTACTGAACATTTATACAAACGGTTCTAGAGGCTGTACTGCCCTCCTTCTCCCAGTTTCCTTCCTACTATTATGTTTCTTTCTTGTCCTAGTTGTTGGTGATATTAGTAGAGGGGTGTGTGTGTATATGTGAATGTGTGGGGGGTTGTGTTTGTACATGTATGTGTGAATATGTTTCTGTGTGTGTATATGTGTGTGTTTGTGTGTGTGAGCCTGTGTATGTGTATATGTGTTAATGTGTGTATGTATATGTGTGTATGTATGTGTACGTAAGTTTGTTTATGCTTTCAAATGTGGGTTTATTCGCTTGTGTGTGTTTGCGTGTGAGTGTATGTGAGTGAATGTGTACGAGTATGTGTGTTTGTGCATGCAAATGTATGTGTATGTGGGTGTATGTGTATGAGTATGTGTGTTTGTATATGTATATGTGTCACACTGAGTTTCTTTTAAAAGGGCCATCCAAATCAGCATATGACCAGGCAATTGCAAAAGCATCGTTAGCATATACTTTCGATCTTTTACTCCCCCATGGAAACACTTGCAACAGAATTGAATCAAAAACTTAGAAGTTTGTAGTTAAGATATTCTTTCAAGCTGCATTTCCAAATCCATCTCCCAGGATGTGGTTTCTTGAACATCTTTTTAAAATGTGCTGTACCTTCCTCTCTGAATTTTTCCTTTTTTTTATTCTTTTTTATTTATTTCTTCCACTCATACAAAGTTGATAAGTACCCCATTCTTCTCTCTCCCTCCACCCCTCCTTCTTGTTCTCTCCCCCCTTTTCCCTTTCCTTTTCCCCCTCCTTCTCTTTCACACAGTGCTCCCTCGCGCGCCCCCTCCCCCATTTCTGGAGCATCCTTTAGTATGCATGTCAAACTTTCCTCTGGGTCTTCTTCTCTGATGAGGTGTAAGGACTCAGTGGCATTGCTTAGAGCTCTTTTTTATGTTCCCCTTCAGTATCGGAACACTATTGTGGTTGTTAATCCCTTGCCTCTAAGAATCTTAGTGCCTGAGATCGATGCTAGACTTTGGGAGTTCAATGATATGTTGGTAATTGCGCAGGTCATGGAAAGTCCTATTATGATTACTTCGGCCCTAACTTGTATGGAGTATCGTGCATATCATTGCTCCTCCCCATTTTTAGGCTCTTACTATCTTACCGCCCGCTGTTCCACAAATTTCCCTGAGCTTTAGGATGGGAAGAGATGGCCTGGTTCCAGGTGGTTGATGTAGAGTCTCTGATTTTCCAAATTATGGTTTGTTGACTTTTTTTTTCAGTTTTGCTGCTCCCGCAACATCCTTGGCTCCATCCTGATGGGTATTGGATATCACCCCCTGGCCAGAGATAATATGCTGTTAAAATAGAGTCTTATTCAAAAGTAGATGGAATAAAAGTATGAGACCCCTGTGTGGAGATGTCAGTCTCACATTTGCAGGATGGTTACCTCCTATCTGCCAGACTCTATGCCCTCCCTTTCTGGTGAGATCATACCCCATCAGACGCAAATGACCAGTGAGGAGAGTCTGCGAGCCCAACCAGATGTCTCATTACTTACTTACAGTCCTTGATGGTGGCCTATTTTCTCTGCTGTAGCATGATTCCCTCTCTGGAGATTCTTTCCTCAATATGTCTTCAGAAACACTGTACAAGCTAACATCTTCATGAATGTTATTGATTATAAAAATAAAATATGAATTTTTATTAATTATCTGGACTATTTTCATATCTCAACTATTTGCAATGAACACGATTTATACATAATTTGTAATGTCATTATTTTATCATCATCGTTAAATACAGTCAGAATTATATCTATAACAATATGTCAAATATGGACTAGCAGAAAATTATATCAAGTAACTCATAGTTATTTGAAATTAATGATTTTACATAATACATACTGAAGTTATTAAGCATTTGCTGGATTTCTGTCACTGTTTGTTGTCAATACTTGGAAAAAGTTTAGCAACATTAAATATAAGAGTTTGAAAATTAGAGAAATCATGTGAAATCTAATATTCCTAAGCACAATTGAGGGCTTCAATTATAAATTTTGATTGTATGGTATGTTCAGTAGATATCAAGAACAAATCAAAAGTCTTATTAAGTAAATGGCTCATACTTGATAGCTTTAAAAATAGATACTATTAATATACTTGTTAAACATATCTAGTGACCATGTTTAAACTGCAATTAATATACAGAAAATCTTTGTATAATTTTTATCTTTATAATAATCATGATATCACAGTTCCCTTGAATTAATACAAATGCTAGTGTTTTTCATACATGAAGAATGTCTGTTTGCATTAGATATTTCAAATATAATTAATGAATACATAGAATATACAAAATACTATGCTTGCATTTTCTGGTCTTTTAAAAAATAACTCCTGTTCAAATATCTAAAGTTGGTGATCATTTTTGAACTTTAAAAATTAATGATAATGTCTAAAATTTTTATTTTTCTCTATATTTTTAAAGATTAATTCTGACAAATTTTGGACTATATAACAAAAGAAAATTGGCAATGTTTTTTAAAAGGCTGTATCTTAGCAAACACAGCTTACTTTTGAAAGTTAACATAAACAGAGAATTTATTTTTGGGTTTTATAATTCCTTATTGTATGAATACAGTCAGTAACATTCATCGATTTATTTATCCACCTTGAATATGAACAAGGGATTCTTTCTGCTTTGAAAAACTTAATCGAGCTTATATTTTTCTCATGCATATCATGTTGAATTCAGGGAAAATTTCTTCTGTTTTGAAAGATAAAAATAGTCCTGGAAAAATTAAAATATTCCATTTGTTTTAAAAAAGCTTTTAAATAGCCCATTGCATTTATAGGTTCTTTGATCTAGAGGGAAGAATAATTTTCTAAGCATTTGTTGCTTCTAATCAAACAACTAACTCCTGAGTACGACTACTAGAACAGATGGCAAAACCTTTGAACATTAGACTTTATATCTGAAAAAGACACACTTTATTTTAAAATTGCCACTTGGGACATAAAGTGCTCTCGTGAGAAAAACATATCTTACATTTTAAAGGCAGTCCATAAAATAAAGGCAGATGTTTAAATGACTTCTTAATTAACACAAAACAAACATTTACCTACTCTGTAAATGTGCAGTTGCCATGGACGCTTTAAAACAGAGAGGGCCAAAGAAACACCAACCAACCATTTTTAAATTTCATGATGTTCTCCATATTTCAATTTTAGGGATAGTCATGGTTTATCCATGATTCATTCACCTGATATTATTAAGTAATGGTTGTCATTTCTCTTATTGCATGTGTGAAATTGTACTTGAATGTAAAGGATATCACACAGCAATTGTTTTTTCAACCAGCTGCAAAGTTATAGCAGATGTAGATCATGGAACACTTGTATCTCCAGGAAATATTTCTTTTTTTTATAATCCTTTTATTAATTTTTTTTATTTATTCAATTGTGCATATGTGTGTGTGTGTGTGTGAGTGTGTATGTGTGTGTGTGTGTGTGTGTGTGTGTGTGTGTGTGTCCAGGAAATATTTCTTAAGAAATTGCAAAATGATGATTTTTCTTAGATAGCCATGTAACAAAATAGGACAAAAACATGAATAATTGACAATCATATGAAAAAGAGTGGACTTTTATTCACAAGAAATTAATTTGTGGAAAAGAAGGAAGCTTTCTACATACAGGATTCATGTGAAAGGAATTAAAGGAGACAACTCACTAAAGAATATGAGCAATGGGGGCTGGAGAGGTGGCTCAGGGATTAAGCCTCTGCCTTGCAGACAGAAGGTCCTGAGTTCAGATCCTAGACCCCACGTATAGACGCCGGGCAGAAGCGGGGGCGGCCTGCGTTTCTAGTCCTCGTAGGGCGGAGCCTGTTCCGGGGCAGAGTAAACAAGGAGGAGGTGGAGGCGGTCTGTGGTGGTCCCTGAATTCTCCCGTGGTTCTACATACATCTACACACACACACACACACACACACGCGCACGCACACGCACAATTGAATAAATAATAAAAAAAAATTAAAAAAAGAATATGAACCATGAAGTTGAGCCGGGCTCTCTAGAGAGCCCAAGTCGATTCCTTCAATATTTCAAGGTAAAGGTTAGAAATAGTTGTAAAAACAATAGAATCAGGATATAAGGCTCAGCCTCAAATTATGTTAATGATGATGCATTAATATTGGCTTTTTAAAAGCAATAATAACAAGAATAGCATTATGTTTGCTAGAGAGTTGAAATCAATATTAAAAGTTCAGTAAGGAGAAACAAACTTTCCCTACCTCCAGATGAAATTTTCTGTATTGGTTTAATTATGGTTATTGTGTCACAGGAAACCCTTGACTTCGATCCCTGGTATCCATCCACAAGACTGTGGTCTGAATGCTCCACCATTCCTGTCCATGGTTGCACTAATCCAGCCAGGTGGATTAAAGTCTGGCTTCTTCAAACGCCCCTGACATTTGCTCCAAAACCTTCAGTTCGCAAGATTGTGTGTTCAGTAAGAGCATCTTTCTGCAATGTTCCACAAAAGCCCTTCATTCCTGCGCTGTTTTAAAGCATGGTACTTAGCAAAGTAATCAATTATCTTTGACTTTCAACTGCCCTGTTTCTAAATAGGCCTCAAAACATTGTCAGTATTCCCAGGTCCCTGAGAACATTGTTGATATTTCCTGGTAATTCTCTCCCGTTTATTGGAACTGGTTTAAACTAATAGAATATGTGCGTTCCAGACTGATTGAAATGGCTTTTGAAAGTGAAGAGGCTTTTAGGGTCAGTTTTCTTACATAAATAAGATAGATTGGCCATTTCTCCAATAGGAAAACATCATAATTAGATTCTATTTTTGCTTGTGTTTTGGGCATTGTTAAGTTAGCAAATTAAACTAAAAAACCAACTCCCGAAGACATGCAGTCAATTAAATTTTATTTTAAAAAGCAGGTAGAAAAGAATAAACAAACTCAGTAAACTAGAAAAATATACATGCCTTCTGATTAAGAGATAAAATTACATTGTGCTAGAATATAACTCCCCTTATCTACAAAATGACATTTTAAATAAGTGTTTGAGGATATTTTTGAAAATGATTAATTTGTTTTCATTGTTTAATCTTTAAAGATTATGCCTCCCCCTTTTCTTTGTTCAATTGAGATTTTTCAAATTAGTTCCTGTGGTAACAAAAATCAGGTATGAATTATGTTACAGGTAATCATTTGAACCTCCTCAAAGGTCAGTGTTCCCTTGCTACATATTTTTTTAAATAACTTTGTGTAAACAATGTATCACTGAGTATTAACAATCAATTTTCCCCTAGATGCAACAGAACAAGCAGTTCTCAGAATGAGATTTGGCATATTAAGAAACCCTGTAGTATACCAGTAGAGCTAAAGATTGCTTAAAAACCCCATGGTTTCAATGAATCCACTTGTATCCAAGAGAATTAAATAGTTAAAAAACCTTGATTACAATAAGTATACTTCTACTCCAAGAGAAGTATATATTGTATTTAGCTTTTGATTCATTTACTATAATATGATTGTACAGATGAATGAATGGGTGAGCAGATATGTGGGTGAAAATAGTAATTTTTGAAGACATTTATAGAACACTATATGGCAAAATATTTTCTGATCAGATAATTTAAGCATTTGAAAATCAAGAAATAGCATTTTACTTTAATAGCGGAAGGCATGCACTTGGAAATAACTAGTAAAACGGGATGGTAATGTCACAATTCTACTAGCCAGTCATGTACCCTACTTGTTGGATATGTATAAGACATGCATATCTGCTGTGTCATTCAGCCTCACTAGTTTCAATGATGTCTCTTCCAATTCCAAATGGAGTCATGTGTTTCCTTTGGGAGTTAGAAAACAAGTTCTTATAGGTGGTCTTCCCACGGAAATGAAGACAAACAAAAGGACTTTTGTTTCTCATTCTGAGAGGTCAGGGATTAATCCCTTAGATATCTTTAAAACAGTTTTTTGTTAAAGAAGAAAAGTCAAGGTAAAGGAATATTAATCACATAGGAGTTTATAACTGAAACTTAAAAAATGGTTTTAAAGATTTTCAGTTAATAATGCAGTACATTGGTATATTTTTGCTTTTGTAAAACTATTTTATGTGTTCATACATCAAAGGAAATAACCCTACAAAATATCATTATTATATCATATGATCACTCAATATAACATCATCACTGGATCTGGAATTATGAGATATACCCAGTTAAAAATTTTATTTTATTTACTATATACCAAAAGTGTCTAGAAATAAAAAAATAGATTCCTAATTCATTTAAGCACATTTACTTCTTAAGCACATGGCAGTGAACACATTGTCTTTAAGAGTGTGCAGTTAAAGTATCCTGTAATGTGAATTTGTCACACTGGGTACTGTTCTATAAATGAAAAAAAAAAAAAAGAAAAACAGAACAAAAGCTTCTATTACATTGATAATTAATCCCAATTTGGGAACACATACGCAATTCACTTTTCAATTAATAAGTAAATGTTGGCTCTAGCACTAGTTGCTTAAGACTGATTCAGATAGCCCCAAGGTAATTAACCTCAGTGTGTGATTAGCCTTAATATGTGGTTTTCAGTTTTAAAGTCTCATATATAATTTCTGTGATATAAGGGAAAACTTTATTTTCTTCTGATGACAGATGAATTGCAGTCATTGTAATAGGATTTATTAAAGTGAAATTTCTAAAAACTAAATTGTCATTATTTGATTATCAATTCAGAATTTTTTTTAATTTTTAATTTTTTTAATTCTGCTCACACAAACTTAACAGGTACACTGGTCCCCTCCTTCTCTCCACCCCCCCTGCTCCCCCCTCCCTTCCCCCCTCCCTCATCACTCAGTGCCTCCCCCTCCCATCCCAGGAGCATCCTTTAATGTGCATGCCAAACTCTCCTCTGGGTCCTCCTCTCCAAAGAGGTGCAAGGACCCAGCGGCATTTCCCAGAACCCTTTCCTGTGTTCCCCTTAAGCATAGGAACACTACTGTGGCTGTCAATCCCTAGCCTCCAAGGATCCTAGTGCCTTTAGTCCATGCTAGATGTTGTGGGGTCAATAATATGTTGGACGTATCGCAGGTCATGCAAAGTCTTATTATGATTGCTTCGGCCTTAACTTGTGTGGAGTATCTTGCATATCATTACTGCTCCCATCCTTGTGCTCTTACGATCTTACCACCCTCTCTTCTGCAAATTACCCTGAGCTTCAGGATAGGGAGAGATTAGGCTGGCCTAGTTCCAGGTGGTTGATATAGAGTCTCTGATGTTTTGAATTATGGTTTGTTGATTTTTTTCCCAGTTTTGCTGCTCCTGCAATGCTCTTGGCTCCATCCTGATGGGTATTGAATGTCACCCCTTGGCCAGAGATAAAAACCTGTTAAATTAGAGTCTTGTTATAAGAGTATATTCAAAGGTAGATGTAATAAAAGTAGGAAACCGTGGTGAGCGTGGGGTCATTCACCCATTTGCAAAATGGATTAGTTTCTATCAGGTAGCCTATATGCCCTCCCCTTCTGGTGAGATCATACCCCATCAGTTGCAAGTGATCAGGAAGGAAAGTTTGTGAACTTAACCAGATGTCTCATTACTTACTTGCAGTCCTTGATGGTGACCTATTTTATCTGCTGTAACATAGTCTCCTCTTTCCTTATTTCTGGTGGGGCCTTCCTTCCCCGTAATTCCTGTTTATAATCTTTGCAATTACTGTAGGTATTACAGAGATTTATCCTTGAGTGTCTCTAAGTGTGTTTGGTACTAAGATCCACCTATTAGGGAGTACATACGGTGCTTAATTTTCTGTTTCTGGGAACTTCACTCAATATAATTGTTTCTAATTCCATCCATATCCCAGCAAATTGCAATAATTTATCATTTTTGATGGCTGAGTAGTAGTCCATTGTATAGATGTACCACGTTTCCCTTATCCACTCGTCAACTGTTGGACATTTGGGTTGATTCCATGGCTTTGCTATTGCAAATAGTGCTGCTATGGACATGGTCATGCTTGTGCTGTAGAGGTGAATTTTTGCTGTATGGGGGGTTATTCCCAAAAGTGGAATAGCAGGGTCATATGGCATTTCAATTTTTAATTTCTTTAAGAATCTCCAGACGGCTGGCTGTATGAGCCTGCATTCCCACCAGCAATGTAGAAGAGTTCCCCTCTCTCCATATCCTCTCCAGCATTTGGTGTTGTTTCTATTGTGGATTTTTGCCATTCTGACCGAGTGAGATGATATCTCAGGGAAGTTTTGATTTGCATTTCCCTGATGGCTTAGGATGTGGAGCATTTTTAAAGATTTGTTAGACATTTTAATTTTGTCCTTGATAAAGTTTCTTTTAAGTTCCAAAGCCCATTTTTTAATTGGCCCATTTTTTTCCTTGATGTTTAGTTTTCTAAGTTCTTTGTGCATTCTGGCTAATAGAGTTCTATCAGATATGTGGTTAGTGAAGATTTTCTCCCATTCTGTGGGTTGCCTTTGTGGTCAAGTTACAATCTCTTTATCTGAACAGAAGCTCTTTAATCTCACAAGATCTCATCTGTGAGTGTTGGTTGTAGTGACTGTGCTATTGGATGTCCGTTTAGGAACTGTTGTCCTAGCCCAATAATCTCGAGGGAGTTCCCTACCCTTTCAAATAAGGTTTTTATAGTCTCTGGCCTTATATCAAGATCCTTGATCCATTTGGAATTAACTCTAATACATGGTGGCAAGTATGAGTCCAGTTTAAATTTTCTGCATGTGGATATCTAGTTTTGCCAGCACCATTTGTTGAAGATGAGGTTCTTTTTCCATTGGATTTTTTGGGCTCCTTTGTCAAAGATCAAATGGCTGTAGTTGTGTGGGCTTATATCTGGGTCTTTGACCATTATCCTTGATCTGTGTGTGTATTTTGGAGCCAATACCATGCTGTTTTTACAACTATGGATTTGTGGGGCTGGAGAAGTGGCTCAGGGGTTAAGCCTCTGCCTTGCAGGTGGAAGGTCCTGAGTTCGAATCCTAGACCCCACATATAGACGGCGGGTGGAAACGGCGGCCTGTGTTTCTGGTCCTGATAGGGCGGAGCCTGTGAATCCTGGGGCAGAGTAAACAAGAAGGAGGTGGAGGCGGTCCATGGTGGTTCCCGAATTCGCCCGTGGTTCTACATATACACACGCGCACACACACACATACATACACAATTGAATAAATAATAAAAAGTAAAAAAAAAAACATTTAAAACAACTATGGATTTGTAATATAGACTAAGGTTTGGTATGGTAATACCTCCAGCAGTGTTTTTGTTACTCAGGATTGTCTTTGCTATTCTGGGTCTTTTGTGCCTCCATATGAATTTTGAGATTGTTTGCTCAACTTCTTCAAAGAATTGGTTTGGGATTTAATTGGTATAGCATTGAATCTGTATATTGCCTTTGGTAGGATGGTCATTTTTACAATATTGATTCTTCCAATCTAGGAACATGGGAGGTCTTTCTACTTTCTGGTGTCTTCTGGAATTTCTTTCTTTACGGTTTTAAAGTTTTCATTATAAAGGTCTCTTACTTCCTTGGTTAGGTTTATACCAAGGTATTTCATATTTTTAGGGGCTATAGTACATGGGATTGTTTCTCTTAGGGCTTTTTCACTTCTTTCATTCTGGGCATATAGGAAGGCCACTGATTTTTTACATTTATTTTGTATCCTGCCACCCTGCTGAACTTCTGTATTAGTTCCAGGAGCTTCCTGGTGGAGTTTTTGGGATCACTCATATATAAGATCATGTCATCTGCAAATAGAGATAACTTGACTCCTTCCTTGCCGATTTGAATCCCTTTTATGTCCCTTGTCTTATGGCTTCAGCTAAGACTCAAGTACAATATTGAGCAGAAGTAGTGAGAGTGGACAGCCTTGTCTAGTTCCTCATCAAAGCGGGAATGCTTCAATTTTTCCCCATTGAGTATAATCCTTTTTGTTGGATTATTGTATACAGCTTTTATTATATTGATACAGGTTCCTTCCATCCCAACTGTCTCTAGGTTTTTGATCATAAAAGGCTGTTGGATCTTGTCAAAAGCTTTTTCTGCATCTATCGAGAGTATCATGTCGTCTTGGACTTTGGACTAGTTTATATTATGAATTACATTTATTGATTTGTGTATGTTGAACCAACCTTGTGTGCCAGGGATAAAGTCTACTTGTTCCCCTGAATGGTCTTTTTCATATGTTTTTAATCCAATTTGCTAAGAGTTTGTTGAGAATCTTTGCATCTGTGTTCATCAGAAATTGGCCTAGAGTTTTCTTTTTTAAGAATATCTTTATTAGGTTTTGAGATTAAGACGATATTAGCATCATAGAAGGAATGTGGCAGTGTTCCTTCCTTTGCAATTTGATGGAACAGTTTAAGGAGTATTGGTGTTATTAATTGCTTAAATTTCTGGTAGAACTCTGTGCTGAATCCATCTGGTCCAGGACATTTTTTGGTGGGAAAATTTGAGATTGCTTCATCGATTTCCTCATATGTTATAGGACTATTTAAATAATTCACAACTTCCTGATTCAATTTAGGTAAGTTGTGTTTACTTAGGAATTCATCCCTCTCTTTTGTGTTGTGAAATTTCAGAGAATATAAGTTTTTGAAATATGATGTTCTAATCTGAATTTCTTGGGTATCAGTAGTGATAACTCCATTTTCATTTCTAATTCAACTCAAAATTTTTAGTTGTATCATTGCACCAATATTTCTTGATCCTTTGTGTCTAATAATTTATAATTCATTAGTCATCAATCTGACTACTATGTTGCCTTCAACTTTGGTATATTGGATGAATGTATGGAGGCATTTGGGGCAGAGGAAAAAAATCTGGATTTAATCAACCATCCTTAGAAGTAAGCAAATCATTAATAAAAATTTTACTTATGTCATGTAACCATGCTTTCAGCAATCAACATGAAAATTAATCTGTCTTGAGATAATTATAATATTTGTGTCGCCATTCCACACCCCGCTCCACCGGTCGCGAAAGCACGTGCAGGTGGTCAAGCCAGGCCTCACCCCGCGACCTAGTAAGTCTCCAGCCGTGCCCGCCCACCAGGACCCCAGGTCAGCTCAAAGGGACCCAGCTCCGACTCCCACCATCCAGCCGGAGCCGCTCGCGCAGGGCCGAGGGACGAGGAAGACCTCCCCCTGTGCCCAGGCCCCGCCCCAGGTACCCTCGGGTTAAATAGCTCCATGCCTACACCCCCATTCTCACTTTACCCCACCCCGCTCCGCCAGTTGGGATGCGCGAGGTCCAGCAGGGCCTCAACCGTGACCTAGGTAAGCTCCAGCCCGCGCCCGCCCACCAGGACCCCAGGTCAGCCCAAAGGGACCCGGCTCCGACTCCCACCATCCAGCTAGGAGCCGCGTGGAGGGCCAAGGGAGGAAGAGGACCTCCCCCTGTACCCAGGCCCCGCCCCAGCTGCCCTCGGGTTAAATATCTCCAGGCCGAAGCCCCCATCCTCCCATTCCCTACCCCGCTCAGCTGGTCAGGACGCTCGCGTGGTCCAGCCGCGCCTCACCCGTGACCTAGGTAAGCTCTTGTCCCTGCCCACCCCCAGAACCCCAGGCCAAATAATTCAGTTTAGTGAAATTGAG
Organism: Typhlomys cinereus; assembly: GCA_023101885.1. Taxonomy (NCBI): domain Eukaryota; kingdom Metazoa; phylum Chordata; class Mammalia; order Rodentia; family Platacanthomyidae; genus Typhlomys; species Typhlomys cinereus. Next base: position 484,443 of record JALPQD010000227.1, read on the forward strand.
AGATCTTAAGAGTTAAAATGACAATGCCAAAGTCAAAGTGCAAATCCATGAGAAGCAACACTCAAGTAAACAAATTTCCCACTGAAGAAATTAATCCCATAATGTTAGACACCCATCAGAACAAACCCGCGGAAAAAGGCCAAGAAAGCCTGACCCAGGATAACGACTTTCAAAATATGATCATTACCATGTTCAATACTATGAAAAAGGAAATCCGGGAGGAATTACATAATCGAATCAATCGCTTTGAAGAGGAACACAACAGATATTTGGAGGAGTTGAGAAAAACAGTGCAAGAAACAAAAACTGGCATAGAGCAGTTAAAACAAACTCAAGCAGAGTTTAAAACTGAGCTACAAGACAAGTTATCTTCAACCCAGAACACCACAGAGAGTCTTATCAGCAGAACTAACAAAGCAGAAAACAGAATTTCAGACCTTGAAGATAAATTGGGAGTACTAACCAGCTCAATGGAAGAGGTTGTTAAAGCCAAAAAGATACTTGAGAGAAATATCCAAGAGATATGGGACACCCTAAAGAAGCCTAACATGCGTATTCATGGAATACCAGAGCAAGAATCTCAAAAAACCACCCCTGAGGAAATTTTTCAAACGATCATCAAGGAAAACTTTCCTCATCTAAAAAAAGAGAGGCCCATCCCTATACAAAAGGCATTCTGCACCCCAAACAGATATGACCAAAAGAGAAGCACGCCACAGCAAATAATAGTTAAAACACTCCACATTCAAGATAAAGAACTGGTGCTGAGAGCTTCAAGGGAGAAAAAACAAGTCACTTTTAAATGTAAACCTATTAAAATAACAAATGACTTCTCAGTCGAAACAGTAAAAGCAAGAAGAGCTTGGAGAGACATAATTCAAGTACTGAATGAGCAAAAATGTCAACCCAGGCTGATTTACCCTTCAAAACTATCAGTCATGATTGAGGGAGAAAGAAAAATTTTCCAGCACAAAGACAAATTGAAAGGACACATGTCCACCAAACCAGGCCTTCAAAAAATGCTAGAAATGATACTCAAGCGTGAAGAAAAAAACAGATATATCCAGGAGAACAGAAGGCAAATATAACACCATTAAAAGCGAAGCAATATACTTATAAAAACTACTAAACATAATAAATGTCTGGAATTAAAAATAGTTTCTCCATTATAACACTAAATGTTAAAGGAATAATTCACCGATCAAGAGACACAGATTACAAACTTGGATTAAAAATCACAAACCATCAATCAGCTGCCTGCAGGAAACCCATCTCACCTCAAAAGATAGGCACGCTCTAAAAATAAAAGGCTGGTCAACAATTCTACAAGCAAATGGAAGCAGAAAACAGGCAGGGGTAGCCATTATGCTATCAGACAAAGTGGACTTCAAACCAAAGAAAATTATAAGAGACACTGATGGACACTACATTTTAGTCACAGGTACAATTCACCAGGAAGACTTCACAATTCTGAACATATATGCACCCAATACGGGCCCCTCCACATTCATTAAGAAAACCCTACAGCGTCTAAAGCAAGAAATCAACCCCCAAACGATAAATCTGGGCGACTTCAACACCGCCCTCTCAACATGGGATAGATCAACAGGTCAAAAGCTTAACAGAGACACTTTGGACCTTAATCAAACCCTGAAAGAAATGGACCTTACAGATCTCTATCAAAGTTTTCACCCACGCACCAAAGAATACACATTTTTCTCAGCAGCACACAGAACTTTCTCCAAAATAGATCACATATTGGGCCACAAAACGAATCTACACATGTACAAGAAAGTTGATATTCTAACCTGTGCCCTATCAGACCACCATGGCCTAAAGCTGGACATCCACAACACATCAAACAAGAGAAAATACACGAACTCCTGGAACTTAACAATATGATGCTGAATGAGGACTGGATTCAGGAAATAATTAAAAAGGAAATTCAAGATTTCCTGAAAGTGAATGATAACGAAAATACAACTTACAAAAATCTCTGGGACACAATGAAAGCTGTTCTAAGAGGTAAGTTCATAGCTCTTAATGCCTACATCAAAAAAATGAAAACATCAGAAATAAACAACTTCACAATGCAGCTTAAAGCTTTAGAGAAACTAGAGCAATTTGATCCCAAAAGTAGTAGAAGAGAGGAGATTAGCAAAATAAAGGGAGAAATATCTGAAATCGAGATTAAGAAAACGATAGAAAAAATCAATCAGTCAAAAAGCTGGTTCTTTGAAAAAATCGATAAGATTGATACACCCCTAGCTAAATTAACCAAAAGCAGGAGAGAGAAAACCCAAATTAACAAAAACAGAAATGAACATGGAGTTATCACTACTGATACCCAAGAAATCCAGAGAATTATAACATCATATTTCAAAAACTTATACTCTGTGAAGTTTGACAACACAAAAGAGATGGATGAATTTCTAAGTAAACGCAACTTACCTAAATTGAATCAGGAAGTTGTGAATTATATAAATAGTCCTATAACATATAAAGAAATTGAAGAAGTAATCTCAAATCTTCCCACCAAAAAATGTCCTGGACCAGATGGATTCAGCACAGAGTTCTACCAGACATTTAAGGAGTTAATAACATCAATACTCCTTAAACTGTTCCATCAACTAGCAAAGGAAGGAACACTACCAAATTCCTTCTATGAACCTAATATCGTTTTAATCCCAAAACCTAATATAGATTCACTTAAAAAAGAAAACTATAGGCCAATCTCTCTGATGAACACAGACGCAAAGATTCTCAACAAAGTCTTAGCAAATCGAATTCAAAAACATATTAAAAAGATCATTCACAGGGACCAAGTAGGCTTCATCCCCGGCACACAAGGTTGGTTCAACATATGCAAATCAATAAATGTAATTCATCGTGTAAACCAGTCCAAAGTCCAAGACCACATGATACTCTCGATAGATGCAGAAAAAGCTTTTGACAAGATCCAACAGCCTTTTGTGATCAAAACGCTAGAGATAGTAGGAATGGAAGGAACCTTTATCAATATAATAAAAGCTGTATACAACAAGCCCACAGCAAGGATTATGCTCAATGGGGAACAACTGGAAGCATTCCCACTTTGATCAGGAACTAGACAAGCTGTCCACTCTCACCACTTCTATTCAATATTGTACTTGAAGTCTTAGCTGAAGCCATAAGACAAGAAAGGGACATAAGAGGGATTCAAATCGGTAAGGATGAAGTCAAACTATCCCTATTTGCAGATGACATGATCTTATACCTGAGTGATCCCAAAAACTCCACCAGGAAGCTCCTGGAACTAATTGAGAAGTTCAGCAGGGTGGCGGGATACAAAATAAATGTGCAAAAATCAGAGGCCTTCCTATATGCCCAGAATGAAAGAAGTGAAAAAACCTTGAGAGAAAAAATCCCATTTACTATAGCCCCTAAAAAAATGAAATACCTTGGTATAAACCTAACTAAGTTGGTAAAATACCTTTACAATGAAAACTTTAAAACTCTAAAGAACAGTCATAGTAGTGATCTTATGCTTAAGGGGAACAAGAGAAAGGGCTTATGGAAATGCCACTGGGTCCTTATATGTCATCGGAGAGGAGGACCCAGTGGAGAGTTAGGCGTACACAATAAAGGACTCTCTGGGAATTGGGGGGGAGGCACTGGGGGATGGGGAGAGGGAGGAGGGGATTTGGGGGGAGGAGGGGGAGGGAGGGAACTGGTAAAAAAATTTTAAAATGTATAATTAAATTTTCAATAAAAAAAAAAGAAATAGCAGAAGACACAAGAAGGTGGAAAGACCTCCCTTGTTCCTGGATTGGCAGAATCAACATCGTAAAAATGACCATCCTACCAAAGGCAATATACAGATTCAATGCTATACCAATGAAAATCCCAAAGCAATTCTTCAAAGAAGTTGACCAAAGAATCTCAAAGTTCATACGGAGGCACAAAAGACCCAGGATAGCAAAAACAATCCTGAGTAACAAAAACACTGCTGGAGGTATTGCCATACCAAACCTAAGTCTATACTACAAATCCATAGTTATAAAGACAGCCTGGTACTGGCTCCAAAATAGACACACAGATCAATGGATAAGGATTGAAGACCCAGATATAAGCCCACAAAGTTACAGCCATTTGGTCTTTGACAAAGGGGCCCAAAGAATCCAATGGAAAAAGAACAGCACCTTCAACAAATGGTGCTGGCAAAACTGGATCTCCACATGCAGAAGATTAAAGCTGGACCCGTACTTGTCACCATGTACAAGACTTAATTCCAAATGGATCAAGGACCTTGATATCAGGCCAGAGACTTTAAAAACCATAGTTGAAAGGATAGGGAACTCCCTCGAATGGACTGGGCTAGGCCAACATTTCCTAAATAGACATCCAATGGCACAGTCACTGCTACCAACTCTCAAAAGTTGGGATCTTGTGAAATTAAAGAGCTTCTGTTCAGATAAAGAGATTGTAACGTGAGCTCAAAGGCAACCCACAGAATGGGAGAAAATCTTCACTAACCACACATCTGATAGAACTCTGATGTCCAGAGTGCACAAAGAACTTAGAAAACTAAACACCAAGGAAACCAATGGCCCAATTAAAAAATGGGCCCTGGAACTTAAAAGAAATTTTACCAGGGATGAAATTAAAATGTCTAAGAAATATCTGAAAAAATGCTCCACTTCCTTAGCCATCAGGGAAATGCAAATCAAAACTTCCCTGAGATATCATCTCACTCCGGTCAGGATGGCAAAAATCCACAATACAAACAACAACAAATGTTGGAGAGGATGTGGAGAGAGGGGAACTCTCCTACATTGCTGGTGGGAATGCAGGCTCATACAGCCACTCTGGCGAGCCATCTGGAGATTCTTAAAGAAATTAAAGATTGAAATGCCATATGACCCTGCTATCCCACTTTTGGGAATAACCCCCCCATACAGCAGAGGTTCACCTTGATAGCACAAGCACGACCATGTTCATAGCAGCATTGTTTACAATAGCAAAGTCATGGAATCCGCCCAAATGTCCAACAGTTGAGGAGTGGATAAGGAAACGGTGGTACATCTATACAATGGAGTACTACTCAGCCATCAAAAATGATGAATTACTGGAATTTGCTGGGAAATGGATGTCATTAGAAACAATTATATTAAGTGAAGTATCCCAGACCCAGAAAATTAAGCGCCGTATGTACTCCCTAATAGGTGGCTCCTAGTACCAAACCCACCCAGCCCACCTAGAGACAGTAATTGCAAGGATTATGAACAGGAGGGATGGGGTAGGAGGGCCACACCAGAAACAAGGAGAGAAGGGACCATTTTACAGCAGAGAAAATAGGCCTCCATCAAGGACCCAAATAAGTAATGAGACATATGATTAAGTTCACAGATTTTTGTTCCTGATCATTTACTACTGAGGGGGTATGATCTCACCAGAAGAGGAGGGCATATAGTCTGGCAGATAAAAAGTAACCATTTTGCAAATGGGTGATAGACCCCTCCCTCACTGTGGTTTTCCACTTTTATTACATCTACCTTTGAATGTGCTTTTATCACAAGACTCTAGTTTAACAGCTTTTTGTCTCTGGCCAGGGGGTAACATACAATGCCCACCAGGATGGAGTGAAGGGCATTGCAGGAACAGCAAAACTGCAAAAGAAAATCAACAAACCACAATCCAGAACTTCAGAGACTCTATATCAACCACCTAGAACTAGGCCAGCTTAATCTCTCCCCATCCTGAAGCTCAGGGAAATTTGCGGAAGAGGGGGCAGTTAGAGTGTAAGAGCAAAAGGATGGGAGGAGCAATGATATGTAAGATATTCCATACTAGTTAGGGCTGAAGCAATCATAATTGGACTTTGCATGCCCTGCGCATTGTCCAACACACTGTTGACCTCACAAAGTCTAGCATCTGCTAAAGGCACCAAGATCCTTGGAGGCAAGGGATTGGCAGCCACAGCAGTGTTCCTATACCTAAGGGGACCACAGGAAAGGGTTCAGGGAAAGGCCACTGAGTCCTTGTATGTCATCAGAGAGGAGGGCCCAGAGGAAAATCAGGCATGCACAAGAAAGGACTCTCTGGGAATTGAGGCGGGAGGCACTGGGGGATGGGAAAGGAGGAGGATGGGGAGGGGGAACAGGGGGTATGGGGGGAGGAGGAAGGAGGGAGGGAACTGGTGTATGTATTAAGTTTGTATGTGCTGAAATAATAATAAAAATGTATTAATAATAAAAAATATTTGTGTCAACCCATATGTTTGAATATGGAAATAATTGTCTCTGACTCTAATAAGGGATAGAGGGCAAGAAAGGAAGAAAAAGTTTTCTGGGGAAAAGTGGGGAGCAGAGAAACTGGGTGGCCTGTAGACATTCTCGGACACATGCTGTCTGTTTTCAGAACAAAGAGATACAGACAGTGTGAGTTGCTAATGAGGCAAATTAGTTTCTCTCTTTTGCTGATATCTGCTTGGCTGTAGCATGTCTTCATGTTCAGCTCATTCTTTAAGATAGTCCTTGAAACATAAAATGAGAAGCATGATTCTCTTCAAGTTTATCTTAAAATGCAGTGAGATGAAATTTTAGATCATATGCAGGGAGGTGTTTCCTTTTTTAAAGTACTGTATATTAAGTAAAATTAAATGAGATACAGAAGTTTAAATATTTAGAGCCCTGTAATGCCTTCATATTTACACTTCATTTCCTTTTTTGTATTCAATTTATTTATTTATTCATTGTGTGTGTGTGTGTATGCGTATGTGTGCGCGTGCATGTGTGTGTGTGTGCACGTGCACGTGTATCAGGGGACACTGTGTGTTCCTGTAGAGGACCAAGGGTAACTTCAGGAATCATACTGGGTTGCTTCTACTTTCTTTTTACTTTCTTCTGTGATTTCCCAGGCTCCAGGCCACTGCTGGTTCTATCCCATGTTTTTACTTTGTACTTGGGTTCTGAATTCAGGACCTTCTGCATGTGAGGCAAAGTCTTAAAACCTTGAGTCATCTCTTTAGCCCTCTTCATTTCTTTTATATCTGTACTTTATCATAATTTTTCTTTGTCGTTTATAAATATATGTATATGTGTGCATGCTATATGCATGGACATTTATATACATTCACATCACATATATATTTATTGTGAATACATATACTATATATAATATGTATAAATAGTATATACCCAACTCATCAGTCACCATTGAATTTGCTTTAAAAATATAGTTATGTCTTTTAAATTAAGAGTATCATTGTGCGCAATCATTTTAAAATACAGACCTCTTAGGAGTTTTTGCCCCTGTTTTTTTTCCCCCAATTATACAAGCTTAATAGGTACTCCAGTCCCCTCCCTCCCTCTACCCCTCCTCAGTCCCCCTTGCACTCTCCCCCCCTTTTCCCTTCTTTTCAACCTCTTCCCTCCCCTTCTCCCAGTGCTTCCCCCTTCCCCCTTCCTGTTCCCTGGAGCATCCTTTTGTGTGAATGCCAAATTCCTTCTGAGTCCTCCATTCTACTGAGGTATAAGGACTCAGTGACATTGCCCCGAGCCCTTTCTTGGGCTCCCCTTTAGTATGTTTGCCTTGTTTTTAAAAGGCTTCTTCATGCTTTCAGTTCAGAGCACTTCAAGTGTGAACTGCTTTGAGATTTATTTACATTTGATAACCTTAATATGCTGGGAGAAGACCTCATCAGCCTCAGGTGCTCCATTGTATGGTTCTATAAATTGCTACAATGATTTGTATGAAATAATGAACTTATGGACCTTATTGACTGCTATATACATTGGAAAAATTATATTTGCCTCGAAGTATAGTATTTGGGATCAAAAAATCCATTGCATGTGTTACCAACTGACACAATCTAATATTCTAAAACTTCAAAAACATAAATACTTTTCTTTATTGTAATTAATTCTGCAATGTTGTGTGAGTAACCTCAGCATGCATCTGTTTGATACATTCAGGTACAGAGGTATACTAAACACATCCTTTTCATAGACATTGGAAGCAAATCATATGAGCCTTTCAAATGCACAGGTCAGACATTTCATATTTGTCTGCCCCAAATTGCTTTTATTTCAGAAGTGAAATATTATGGTCAAATTGCAAGTCTTTTAAAACGTACTGCTTCTGCTGTTAAGGGATTGATAATTACTCTCAGAAATTGTAATTATTAGGCATTCTGATAAAGTGTTTAATTTTTGCTCCATAATGAAAAGAGAAATCAAACCTGTCGTCTAATTACCTGTGCTTGAAGAACTCAGTATCTTCCCTAAGTCCTGAGTTTCTGCTAGCATTGAATTGACTAATCTACTCTCTGCTGATATCACAAAGAAATCAACAGAGGTATAATCTTAAAACTACAAAAACCATAGCCATTCTTCATCATGAGTCTGAAGTTTGACTAAATTCATGTGGATGGTTCTTCCTGATGTACCCATAAAGTTCTATTCTACGTGTGGCTTTAATTTCTCTCTTTCCCCATGAGATTTTTTACATTAAGTCTCTTTGGTGGAGTATTCAGGGCAGTGAGACTTGCATGAAAATTCAGGGATCTGACAATATTGACACTTGGGGAACAGAAGCCAAAATTCCATAACGCCCTCGCCCTTTCCAAAGCAGCCTTTGTGGCCCCACCCACATAAATTCTGTTCATTAAGAAGAATCATTAAAGCTGGAGAGAAGTTTGAAAATATTTAAAATTGCTCATGCATTTTTCATGGCATTATGTCAAAATCTGTGTAATACCTCGAATTGGTAAACTTACGTTAGAGCCTGTAATTTTTAACTTAGTACTCCATGTGTATATTCTAGCTTTAGTTAGTGATTAATATTTGTAGTGGTTTGAATGAAAATTTTCTCCTGTAAGCTTATGTGTATTGATATTTTGGCATCTAGCTAGTGGCTCCATTTGAGAAGTTTGCGCCACCTTTATGAGTTGGAGCCTTGCTGAAAGAATTAAGTCACATGATGGAGAGACTTTGAAATTTGGTATCCTTGCCCCACTTCCTCCCTGTTCTTGCTTCCTCTGATTCCTGTTGCCTGTTGTGACAACCATCAGCCTTCATCATAATTGAATTAATGTCCTCTGGAGCAATAAGCTAAATACTAAACTCTTTCCCCCTTTAGTTACTGATTCAGAGTAGTTCTTTCTAGTAGCAGAAAAGTAATTGTAGCAATATTTTATTAGCAAACAAACTTTAAGACTCTTCAGTATGGAATCATTTGAAAGGATTAAGTCTATGATCTACAAGAATGCTAAGTGTGCAAGGGAATTTTATGAATAGGATTCAATGCTTATTTGTATTGCAAAGTTGAAAATGAGGAAGTCATGTGAGTTAGGATAAATGCAAAATTCAAAGTAGGATCCACTGACTTAGATGTGTTCTATTTAAAAGGCATAGGCACTTCAAAGTAACTGAGCAACTTGACACATCAACAAGAAATACGAGTTACCCAAAGTACTAAGAGTTATGGAAATGGTTTGGGATTGTTCACAGGTATCGAGTAATCTCATGTAGGTTTTGTATTGTATTAGTTTTTATATAATCCATAGCGACATGTCTGTGCAGACATGCATTCCAGCGTTTCTGTTGTTTGCCTGTTCTACTCAAGTAACAAGAATGACAAGCTTACACAACAATGGGTGCCAATAAATGTTTATAACTAAATTTTGTTGCAATAAGAACAATAGCAGAAAACAAGAAGGATAGATAATTGTATAAAATACACTCCAAATACTAATTTGTGATTCATGTAATGAAACTAGATGGCTGGAAAAGCAGTCTTGATTTGCTTCTAAAGTAACATGTGTGATCTATTCTAATATTGAACTTTAAATAAATATTCAAATTGCTTTAGTTTTCATTGTTATACACTGATTGAACTCTGATTTTCTATGAAAATAATGTAAAGTTCTATTTTGGCAGTTTGGAAAATATTATGTTAAGTCCAAAAAATATGTATGTTAACAAGTTTTGCCTATAAAAGTTACTAACACATGGTCAATCAAGCAAAATGAAGATAAATATAGAAAGGAACACACAATTCATCTCCTATAAGTATTTACATTATGCTTAAGGAGCTAGTTGCTATATTTTTAATGAGTTAACTGGTATATATTAATTAAATCTCTATTGTTTGTTTAAAATCTCTTTTGGAAGATTTCATGCCATCTGGTTAACTAACTTTAAACGACAAAGGCAATAAGTACTTAATTGCATTCCTATTAATGCACTGTGGTTTCTAAACATCTTAGACTTCTAATGAGCATTTCACAAGGTCTACTGAAGGAATATTGCCTAGATAAGAATAAATGTTTGTTAACTCCTTTGCTGTTAACAATACATTCAAACAGTGTAGAAACATCATTAAACGTTACTTAAATTGTTATTCGAAAATAGATTATAGACACTTCAGAATTATTTTCTAAATTGTCTTGCAATTTTTATTTTTTACACTGTCTGCACAGAAGTTAAATTGATTCTTCTCTCTTATTACTAAGCCTCAGAATTATTGACAGAGCTATATATCATTGCTTACCATGGTCACACTAAATGATACAGAATACATATATGTAAATCTTTGTCTTTGAGTGCTAAAGTTAAGTAAAGTCCAATTCTGGAGACATATTGACTTCATTTCATATTCCATAGTTGTAATAAATATCTAATGAAAATAATTTAAATAAATAAGGAATTTATTCTAGCTTACTAATGCAGGTTTTATTTCATCATGACAGACGAGTTACAAAGGAGAGCTGAAGGTGCCAGCCATACCATTTCCAATGTCAAGAACAGAGAGCATACTAATTCTCTTTCATCTATCCACCTGCCCAGAATTGTTCTTGCCCAATATCTTCTAATATCAATTGTGCAATCAAGACAATCTCTTAAAAACTTGCAGAGGTCTGTCTTAAATGAATAATTGCCCACAAGTATACTGTGAAGTCAACAGCTGAGAAAGATTGGAAAGCACATGTGTCATTTTAGTAGACTGATACTTCGAAGAATTTAGATCCCAAACAAAATTACAAGTAAACTGAGTTCAGAAATTGTGCATTAATTGTTTAAAGCTGGAAAAATGTTTTCCTTACAATGGATATGTTAGGGAAGATTGGATTCCAGGCTGATTATAAATCAGAACTACACTACAGCATAATCAGTTTAAAATAGAATTCTTCACTTAGGGAGACTAGAGGTAACAATAATGGACTGTATGTTGCATAAAACTATAAGAAAGGGCTCTTAGTGTTTGCTGTAAGTGTTTTAACCATAATGAAATTATATATTTGGTGTAATAGATGCATTAATCATTATGTGCACATTCCAGAATGTTAATTCATATCAAAACACCATATATTATCTTATAAATATGTCCAAATTGTTTGTGTCAGCAAATAAAAATCAGTACTTTTTAAACTTTATATCCTGTCCTCACTAGTGTGATTTGAATTAATGAAATAAATTAGCATTTTTTGAGATGAAAATAGAAAATACCAAGTTAATTCTATGCTTATAGAATTCTATGCTCATATAAAATATTAAATATAAAATATTTTTAAAATACAGAAATGTGTGCTTGTAACTGTATTTACAACTACTTTACTTATGATGAATTATAAAATCCAATATGTTCTGTGATTCACTGCTAAAAAGCTTGAAAATAATTGGTTTAGGCATCCATAAAATCCAAAGACTGGATCCTTTCCCCAATGCCTCTAAATTCCTAAAAGTCATGCCTCTAAAATTATTTTTAAACATTTGATTCTATGGCTTCCCTAGATAAGCCCTGTGAACTATACTAAGAGTTGTGTTTCAAGAAAGGAAATCAACAAAGTAACTTCTGTGCATGCATTTCTAAATATAGGTCCCTGTTTTCTTTCTGGTAGGTAGTTCAAATGAATGAATATATGTTTTTATTGACTTACAGAAATCAGATAATATATCTGGGTTTAGCCTTTTTGCATAGAGTAGAGCTATTATGAGGGAATTTATTGGATCTAGTTTCCATATATTCAAGGACACAATTGGGTTAATTCTCCCTTACATTAAAAGAGAGGCCAGACTGGAGAGATAGCTTCAGATTTAAGACCCTGTCTCACAAGCAGAAAGTCCTGAGTTCGGATCATAGGTCACACATAAAAATGTCTGGCAGAAATGGTAGCACCCTGCACTTCCTACCCTAGTGGTAGAACCTGGAAAATCGTAGAGTGAAGCAAAAAGGAGGTAGAAGCAATCCAGGATGATACCCGAAGTCAACCTTGGTCCTCCACAGGGACACGCAATGCCACACACACACACACACATGTGCACGTGCTCTCTCTCTCCATATATATATATATATATATATATATATATATATATATATATATATATATATATAAAATTTACAAAAAATAAAAGATTAGCTTGTGTCACAAATATTTTCTCTGTAAGAAGGAAACAGACTACAGGAACAATTTTAATAGCATATGAGAACAAAGAGACTAATACAAAAAGCAGGACTTTGTTTGGCTTGGCTTTATAAAAATATATTAGCAGCAAAGCATGATGGAGATATGTGAAGACATGATTATTTTGTAGTCCTCTGTGATTTTTTTTTTTGCAACTACTTGACTTACATTAAAAAATAAGTTTTGGAAGAATTACAGATAAAAATGGAAGAATAAAGACAGAGGTAAATAGTCCTGGAAAACTACAGAACTAGAGAAATACTCTAATGAATCAAAGACACCTGAAGACCAGTAGCCCTGCTGACTGATTTTTATTCCTTGAAATACATCCAACCATCATTATAGACAGTATTTTTTTAAACAACAAGGCATGGAATTTGTTCTGGTTAATTAAACATAAAATCATGTTGGACTCACAGGCTGTTGGAAGGAGTTTCACAATAGGATGGGACCAAAGCTTTGAAAACCCATCCTAAAAATGAGTCCAGAGAGAGGATATTATGGGGCAGCCAGGGTGAGAATAACTCTTTGCACTGTGGCCAGATATAGGAACACATTCTGGTAATTCCTGGGGCTTTTTCTGATTGGTGTCACTCATACAGTAAAAACTCTACTAGGAAAGATTTCCAAAGTGATCACTTAGTCATAAACATCACTGTGAAGAGAAGGCAACCAGTCACAACATGTTTCTTAATCTGAATCTTCTGGCCCTGTCCTTGACCACCTACTATGACTGAATACATAACCTGCTAAACCTTGGGATTTTGTGTGTGTGTGTGTGTGTGTGTGTGTGTGTGTGTGTGTGTGTGTATCTTAGTGTGAGTGTGTGTGTATGCATGTGTGTACATGTATGTATAAGAGAGAGAGAAGGATTTCTAGGAAACATTGGACCCTTACATCTGAAATTCCTGATCTGAGTCTCTCAAATACCCAGAAATTTTATGGCATAAGAGGCATTTGCCTGTGTTATTTCCTCTTGGAGACTTATTCTTCAAGATCATGAAATGGCTACATCTGAATATCAAAACTGTATCTCAATATTATTTCTGCACAAGTACCTCCAGCATCTAATGATGGTAGTGGCTTGATGTTTTATCACTATCCATCCAAGCTGCTCATTCAGTTTTCCCAGGACTGAAAATTTAATGCATTTGTTTTCCCTCCTTTTTTTCTTCCTCTCTCCTTTCCTCCTTCCCTGCCTCCCTCCTTCCTTGCCTCCTTCCCTCCATCCCTGTCTTCCTTCCTTCCTTCTGTCTTTCCTTCCTTCCTGTCTGTTCATTTTTCTTGTATTAATTTCCCCAACAGCACTCATGGTGCAAAAGTAAGATACTTTGCCTCTTAAGCAATCCCATTCTCATCAAATTGGGCACAAAGTGATAGTCATAGATGCTTTAGGGTGATTCTTAAGACTAGAGATGCCAGGGAGATGTTCCCCTATTTCATGTTTCAGCATCTAAGAGCAATATTAAGTGGTATAGATGGAAAGAACAACTGGGAAACAGACTGTTTTGACCCACACTGCATTCTGCTCATTCAGGTAAAGGATTCTGTGGTGCTAGTACTGTTAAAGCAAAACAAAACAAAACTTGGAACTTCTTCTAAGAAGATGCCATAATGATTGTGTTTTTATGCACCATCGATTCAATGGTGCAATCTTTACTTTAGGCAAACACAAGGCAGGAATTTTTTCTTTCTATTTATGCCCCACCTTGTGAAGTCATCCCCTAAATGTGAATGTCACTATAATACAATAGCTTGGGTCATAGATTGAAAAACATAGAGGAAAAGGAATTGAGGAATAGTGTTCATCACCCTGTTTCCTGATTTGAATGCAGTGGGACCAGCTGCTTCAAGTTACTATCAGTGTGACTTCTATGCAAGATGCACTCAAACCTTGAGCCGAAATAAATCCTTCTTTAAGACTCCTTTGCAGGCGTTTTGTCACAGCAACTGGGAAAGGAAATATCACAGAATTAAGTATGTTAATATATTACAAGCAGTTGAAATACGTACGTCCTCGCCTAACAAGAAGTGAGCTATAAAAATATTTATTACTATTTGTAATGAATTTCCAGAAGTTTTTATGATTTTTATGGCCTCAGCTTTACATTATGAACACTTAAACGGACATGTCTACATCTTTCTCCACTGGTCTTGTTTCTGGTTCTTACAATGATCTATGCTCTCTCCCAAATACTTGCATGAGAAGAGGATGTGCTAGTGGGACAATCTCATGAACAGATGGGGAAGCTCACAAGAAATAATCTTTTAGTAAATCCCTGTTGGATCTGGTTCTGTCTTGGTATTTTTCTTTTTCTCTATTTAAAGAGAAATTTTTAAAAAAAGATTTCACCAAATATATTCAGTTGTTACCTTCAAGCACTTGATCATTTTGAGGCAAACATAGTACCATTCAGCAGGTATCAAAGCTACTGTGTAAAGTTCCCTTCTCATTTATTGAACACAAATAATTCAGACTACTAGAAATCTGTCATTAAGATTTGCAGCCATTATCTGTGATCTGTTCCAGAGAGCCAGTTACAATAATGAGAAAAAATAGATATGATTATTCTTTTTTTTCAGAAAACACTGCACCATATTTATTTATTTATTTTTATAACATTTTTTATTATTATTTCCACTCATACAAACTTAATAGGTACACCGGTTACCTCCCTCCCTCTTCCTCCCCCTTACCCCCCTGTTCCCCCTCCCCTCACCATTCCCTCTCCATCTCCCAGTGCCTCCTCTCCCCAATCCCCGGAGAATCCTTTAATGTGCATGCCAGACTCTCCTCTGGGTCCTCCTCTCTGATGACATACAAGGACCCAGTGGCTTTTCCCTAAACCCTTTCCTGTGTTCCCCTTAAGCATAGGAACACTACAATGGCTGTCAATTCCTTGCCTCCAAGGATCTTGGTGCCTTTAGGAAATGCTAGACTTTGGGCCACAAAAAGAATTTCCACATATACAGGAATGTTGAAATTCTAGCCTGCACCTTATCAGACCACCACGGCTTAAAGCTTGACATCCACAACACAACAAGCAACAGAAAATACACTAACTCCTGGAAACTTAACACTATGATGCTGAATGAGAATTGGATTCAAGAAGAAATTACAAAGGAAATTCAAGATTTCCTGAAAGTGAACGATAATGAAAATACAACTTACCAAAATCTCTGGAACACAATGAAAGCTGTCCTAAGAGGTAAGTTCATAGCTCTTAATGCCTACATCAAAAAAATGGAAACATCAGAAATAAATAAATTAACAATGCAGCTAAAAGCTTTAGAGACACTAGAGCAATCTGATATGATTATTCTTAAAGATTGGTGCCATAGTGTTTGTTGAAGAATAGATGTGTACATTTTACTGATGCAGAGTAGAGATTCAATGTTTTGGCTTTTCAATTAGAAATTATATCCAATGCAAACAAACATTTTGGTAAGAAATACAGATACATGTAATAAGAAATGCAGATACTTATACAAAGCCTTCATCTTTGAAGTGAGAATAATGATGAAAAAGAAAGGAAAACAGGATAATAGGTATGGCAATGGGTGTCCTACATGAACATAATGACTTTTGCTTACTTATTTCAGTTTGAGTATAATGTCAATATCTCTCATAAGTTTCTAAATCAGCATTTTAAAACATAAAGCATGAGTCTTATTCTAATGACTATGAGGCTGATGTGTTATTTAAATATGCTTTCTTTTTATCTTACATAGAAAGTGAAAGTCTGGATCCTGTACCCAAGTGACCTTGTGTTGTAAATGTGGAATTATTGGTTGCAGATACACGGTCCATTCTCTTTCTTTATTGCTGCTCAGATATTGATTCATAGCAGTAACTTACTCCTAGAAGGCTCTAACTCTAACGTGAATAACAACAGCAGAATATAGCCTATTTATTTTCCCATCATCTTTTTCAAGGTAGCATCCCACAAATTCTGAAAAGTGTCTACCTTGCTTATCCCAAGTTATTTCGTGACATGAAGGTATTCTGAAATAGCAGTAAAACAACTGGAAAGCCCTTTGAATGCATTTGAAGAAGGCATTTTTCAATAGAGTTTCTAATATAAATCTACGTTTTTCTTTTCACTGAGGTGTGAAGGTGTGTGGAGTACCAATGAAGATTTCAGAGACGTGTAAACACTGTGTGAAGACTGCTTTGCTGCCCATTCAGCACAGAATGTATCAGACTGAACACAGACATGAGAATGTCTCTCACAGGTTTGGCTGAGAAATAAGAGAAAAGGATACTATATATTTGGCTTTGGTGAATTTGATTTCACAGACATCAGTGGCGGTGATTTTCAATCTAATGTGGAATGCCATCATTTAAATGTAAGATATTATGTGACGACACACAAGGTAAAAAGCAACCATTGTGAAACCAACACTGAAATGTCATAGCTGCTGATATGGACAATAACTTCTTCAAGGGAAAGTAAAAATAATGTTTGCAGACTAGTGTTGGAAAAAAAGATTCAAATGAAAGTAGGTGAAAGTAAGGCTGTTAGGAAGGCACACTGGAGATCTACCTTCAGGAAATCATTTTGCGTGTTGGCCATATGAAGCCACATATGCACAACAATTGAGTTCAGAACTCAGTTTTTTTGAGCCAGAAATGAAAGATGCCTCTTAAAGGGATCATTTCACACAACTCATTGAACCAGAGGACAACATCAGAAAGACAGAGATATCTCCACTTACTATTGCCATGCTACATTAATTCAAACTGGGCAAAGAAAAATATAAGCATAAATTCTTTCTTATAAACTTGTGATCCTCAATTTTAAAAAGTAGAGAGGTCGGTCAGGTTGTGAGTAACAAGGCTATAAGAAAAAATTAGTGATTATTTCACAGGTTCTGGCAAAATCTATGTGATTTCATTTCAATAGTGAGAAAGAACTACAGTTCTGGTTTTAAGAAATTTGAGTGAAGATTGTTCTTTGAAATGATCTTTCTTTGAATCAGAGACAATCCTTTTATGAAAAGAAACAGCCAATTATTAAACAACAACAACAAAAAAAACAAAATATAGGAATTCCAAATAGTATTTTGCCTACTTTAAATTAGAAGGTTTCACATATTTTCATTGGTGACTGCTGATTTCATTTATGTCCTGTAGAAGTGCATATAAGAAACAGATAGTTAACTATACAGAGTGAGTTTAGAGTTACTCTTGATAACATGGGTAAAAGAAGCTATTTGGTGAATATAAATGGAAATTTCAATATTCAAATATTATTCTATAGAAATATAGACAAATATGAAATAAAGTTACTTATTTTATGACAAACTAACTACACCTTTGTCTCCATGCAATTTTCTGAATTGAGAAGGAAGATGAAAACAGTATTCATACTTTTTACTTAAAAATCACAATTTTTCTATATTCATTTGAGAGTTTCATTCAAGCATTTATTTATTTGCATCACCAGTGAGAATAGACATTATTTATTAGGTAATATTATTTCATAATCTTCCTACAACTAAATAAGTAATATTCTCAATGAACAAAATCGCTGCACTACTCTCACAGTCATAGTGCTAATGCTTGGCTTATATAGAACAATTTCTAATTTCCATGTTGATTTTTGAACTAACAAAATTTTCTGATTAATAAGATTTAGCTCATCTTAATAATTCTAAGCATTGACACAATGATAGCATTGTGTCAGTACTATAAGTTTTCTAAACCCATATGTTAATTTAAGAAAAGATTGGAGCATTAGCTATCATTTCAAAAAAATTATGAACTGTAGTAGAAGATTGTGTTTTAAGGTCTGAAATATATTCAATGTAGAGCAGGAAAGATCCATAATCGGGTTGCTGAGCTGAATTGCACTGTAGTAGCGATAGATTCTTCATGGACAAAATCAGCCAGTTAATGGATTTGCAGTAGCTAATAGGTTCTTTCATAGTAGTAATCCAATGAAAGTGGTTTGCAAATGTCTGCTCCCGATAAGAAAGCTAATGGAATGTTGATCATTTGGGCAGGAAATTCAAAATTGATTATGAGGGATCGATACCATGGTTGATGCTCTTCTGTGATGTATTATGATTTTGCAAAGGAAAATACTAAAATTAATGATGCTTTATCTAGATTTCTATGCACAACTGAAATATTGTATGGTGAAGAAAGCAACTTTTCTATGAACAAGAATTATCTCTCAAGGCCAAAGATATGTATGTTAGTAAAATGTTAAATGGGAATGAACAAATAATATTTCCTTGATCCTTTTAATTTTATATTTCCATATGAAATATTTTAGTTTGGTGAAAAACCATGTATAGTTATTAATTTTAGGAGCATGGTAGGGAGAGAATGATGAGAATTTCTCATAATCTAAACTTTCTGGGAATCTTTAACTCTTAATGTCAGACACAATTCACTGGCCAGTTGTTATTAAAAGTACATTATGAATGATCAAAAATAATTTTAATGCAACAACCAAAAACACGCATGGTTCTACCCATTGTGGAGTTTATCATGATGGAAAAAGCAAACTTTTAAACATAAATATGAGTGTAAAGACAGCTCTATGTAAGGCAGGGAACTCACCAATTCAAAAAGCCAACTTGTGCACATTCTGGATCACCTGCAGAGATCTCAGGGAAGGGTGTGGCTTAACTTCTTGTAGAGTGAAGGCAAGTGTTTCAAGATATAGTGAAACAAGGGATCCTGAATCTATTCAGTGTGACAAGGGTAAGAACCCCAAAGAATTCAAAATCAATAGCCTAAATAAACCATTGAATATAAAAATGAATGATTTTTTTTTGAATCAGGAAAATTGACACCATGTAGCCAAGTAAACAAATGTAATTTATAAACTGAAAATTTAATGTTTCAAAAATACACAATTCACTATATTTAATGAAGAGAACAATTTGCCATTATCACAAATATAACCAGGTAGTTATTGAAACTGATTTTTTTGAATTTTCACTAATAATTTGACACTGAATTGTATGCTGTATGTAGATTCCTTTTTGTTGAAACATCTTTTGTCAAAGTTTGAAGACAAAAACTAACTGTATTTATTTCATTTTTAAAAAGGATTCATTTGGAAAACACAAGTACATAAAATTACATAAAAGTTACTAATTTATAATATAGTCCATGGAAAATTGCTGTAAAACTTATTAATTTATAATATAGTCCTACGGAAAATTGCTGTAAAAATCTATCTCTATCCCTTATAAAATATCTTAAGTGCTGAAGTAGAAAGTTCTGGTTTCAAGCAGGACAGACAAAGGTATTTCCCTCACTCTTTAGAAATATGAAAAAAGGACACTCTATAATTTGTATGTTTCTCATATAATAGCTCAACATCTCATTTTCTTACATTTTAAATATTAATTTTAGTTTTCTATGTCAAACAGCTATATTTATAGCTTCTCTGTTTTATTGCAAGCTAACTTTTTAAGTCAATGTTAATTAAAAGATGCAAAGCTAATTTCTTTGGAAGAATAAACTCAGTAAGATCTGTATGATTACCAATATTACAGACCATCAGTTCAGCTAGAACCTGTATCATTTTTGAATCTCAAAGAATTCCTATTCAAGGGGTATAGGCTCCCAGAGAATTCAGCGACTTTGTAACTGATTCAGCAAGTAGAACTTTCTGCCTTGGTGTACTGTAGCCTTTATCCTCCAAACAATAGCAATCATTCTGAGTATGACATTTTGTATTAATTATCAACTAGATGGATAGTAGCCTCTGAGGCTACCTGTAAGGAATTATGTAGTCAAGGTTATTTTCTGGGAATTTTTGTGAAGGATGCTCTTGATTGTTTTAATTACTATGGATGATTTTTCCCAGTGTAGCCAGAAAGATTCCCTATGCTAGAATCTAAAAATCCAGAACTGTGTAAAATGAGAATGGATACAATTCATGATCCATGAGTTCTTGCCCTCTGCTCTTAAATATGGGTGTGATATAACCTGCTTCAACAGGCTTGTGCTGTGTGACTTCCCTTGTTGTGACAGCCAGAATGGATGGTAACCTGGAAGTGTGAGCTGATTAAACCACTTTCTTCTCTACATTGCTTGATTCGCATATTTTGCTATGAAAACATGTAATAGAACTAGAATTGGAATTTCAGTTACAGGTCTGGAACTGGAAAAACAAGAGAACACAAGCTCAATCTGTATCATGAACATGTGTTATCATGTCCAACAAGACCAATCTACAAATTGTGATCTTAGAAATCAGAGCTATTTCACAAAAGCCCTTATTAGGTTAAAACTGATGTGAATGATGAATTGGGTGGGATGACTGAAATGATCTAGGACATAAAACCCTTTTATAGGTGTTTGTTTTTAGAATGATTGAGACTGCTTCACAGTTGAGTATTTAGAGCAAGCATTGTAAGTAGGAATGCTTACAAGATATTAGAAATGCAGAATATTACTTATTGATAATGGACAATTATGAGGAAAGTGACTTTTAAAAAAATAATCACTCTAAGTCTTAAATTCTACGGGCAGATGCAGGTTCACACATTCACATTACACTATGTAGAAGATCAATGAAATTAAGGATGTCTTTGGTATCCAAAAAATTTAAATCTTTGAAGTTAGGAAAGTCTAGGAAAAGTCTGAGCAGAATCTGACTTATGTTGATCAGTTTCAGGGCATTTCACAATCATAGATGACATGGACAGGCAGGCCAAAGTAATCCAGTATGCATTGCAAGTATAAGAAAGCAGAACTGACCAAGGCAAGAAGCCTTTGAAATGATGGTAGTATCATATGTAGCTCCCTAGTAGTGGAAAGCATCTGAAAGGAGATTTATCTGATGGCATACAGCTTACACAATTGCTTCCAAGTTTACCAATTATCATTTAAGTAAGACTCATATTATCCAGGAATGTATACTTTAATAATTAGATTGTAATATTTTATGCTATCTATATCATCTTTGCAGCTTTATTTTTGCAAAGGACAGCTCTCTTTATTTCTCTGAGGGACTGGATATTTCTGGCCTTTACAATGAGGCAAAAATCTAACTTCTGAAAACCCGTCAAGCAATACTCACTCTGTTGTCTAAAAAGAGATGCTTGACGCATTTCAGTCAAGCAGTTCTAATAAGTTGAACATTTCTGGTGCAAAAATGGCTTGCTCTTTGAGTATAGATAATAAGTCACTCAATCCAACAGAAGCTTACAATGGATTTCAACAGAAAGGGGACTTAGAGCTCAATTTTGGGTATGGCCATTGAAATAATGGCTCAGTTCCGAGACAGCTGAGGTCAGAGTTGGATGGTTTCAAAAGACTATGACCTGTAAAATTAGTTATCCCAGTGATCAGCATACAATAGACATAATATAGTTAGCTTTTAATTAGAGAGCAAGACAGTAATAGTGACAATAGAATATCTAACTCTTGAGAACTTTCTCTTTATCAGGAACAAAGCTCATGTGGATGTGTAAGTCTTCCTCATTGCATGTGTACATTACCCTCACATCTTACCCATGCACTGGCAGTTTATATCAGTTTATATTTTCTGACATTTTAAAACATTCTGCAGAAGCATCATCTTCATAGGAAGATGGATTTTTATCTAGTCTTGGTTGCTTAAGAGCCATCCTGTGACAAAATAAGGGAGGATTATAGTCAGTGAATTAATAAAATGATTGCTAATGATCAGTCATTGAATAAATTGCTGTTTAATTCCATTATGATGGGCAGAGGTGGGAATCCAGAGTAATGAGCTTGAATAAACCATATCAAACCTCAAATAGAAGACTTGAATAGAAGCCCAGAGAAGGGATTTTCATCAGAAAGGTATCAGAGACAGTGAAAAGCAAGTCATGGAAATTTGACTGCATTTGAAGTTCTGACATATAAGGAAAATAACTTGTCTGTTATATGTAGCAAATACTGAATCATGACATCAGAAATTTGAAAGACATCTGATATTTAAAATGAAGTTGAGTGAGCTAAATACATAAATTTTACTATTATCTAAAAAATGGTATGAATTCTGTATTGCTAAGGTGGAAAAATGGGCACTATAAGGAAAAACTGAAAGAAATCCAAAACTAAAAGCTCTAATGAAACTTTCCACATATCTTTTGTAATCACCTCCTCTAAACACAAATCCTGTAGGATTTCTCAGAACAAACTGCTAAATTGACTATTGGAAAACGGCCATTATTTATAAACTATAAATTATAAATAATTTTAGTAAATTAAATGTTTTCTATAATTAAACAAAATAGTACATTGGAGAGCATGTAGAACATTAAACTACATTTATATGACCACTATAAATTTAGTAAAAGAAGTCAAATCTTGATAAGAGTGCTTATGATTAAGGGGACTTGTTTGTTGTTTTTTGCAGTTTGTTGAAATTATTTTTTATTCCCTGAACATGACACAAAATAAAACATTTGAGAACCCATACATAATTCCATTGTGTAAAAATTCCAATATTTGTAAAAATTCCCCACCACACTGTCTGAGAAATACAAGCATAGATACCACTCTTAATAGTTGGGACATCATGTAGAAGATATCCTAATTTAGTCGGTTAATCCCCTTTGTTAGATATCACCCCACACTTGAAGATGTTCTGCATAAACCTCATACACATACATAAACCCAGAGCCTTGCACACGCTTGGCAACCCTCTGTGCCACAAAAGTTAGGAACGGAGAACAATGGGAAGAATTAAACACATATTTGGAATTTTCAAGGAAGATGGTTCATTAAAGGTACTAGGATCCTTAGACACAAGGGATTAACAGTTACAATAGTGTTCTTATACTTAAGGGGAACACAAGAAAGAATTCTAGGAATTGCCACTGAGTCCTTACACCTCATCAGAGAGGAGGATCCAGAGGAAAGTTTGATATACACATTAAAGGATGCTTCAGAGATGGGGGGAGGGAACCCTGGGAGAAAGGGAGGGAGGGGGGAAAGGAAGGGGCAAAGGGGAGGGAACAGGGAGGTTCAGGGAGGGGTGGAGGGAGGGAGGGGACAGGGGTTCCTATTACATTTGTATGAGAAGAAAAATAAATAGAAAAAGAATTATTACAAAAAATAAAAATAAAATTACCAGAATTAAGATATAATACTTAAATATTATATGAAAGAATTTTCATTGATATAAATTGTTACCCACATAAGAAATAAGGAACATACAAGAGTCCTTTCTTGCAGCAAAGTTTCACTTAATCTGATGTTTCTCTCACCCCATGCGTTCACTTTTTATTTCTTAAAAGATAAAGGAATACAGAGTGTTGTTCTCAGTCCCAAACCAGAATATTCCATTTACTGTTGCTCTTCTTATCTCTTCTATGACATAAAACCAAATAGTGTAATCCTCTGATGGCTGAAAATCTTTAAAAAAATGTATAAAAATAATTGGCAGTAACAAACTTGTATAAAACAAATACAGCCCAAACCTGAAATTGTAAATTAAAATATCCTGTGAATCTGTTTATTTTAATTATTCCAAATATCTTTATATTGGGTAAAGCTTACTGAACCATATGTTAGAATATAGTGAGTAAACTGGTATTTCTCTGAAATAATATTTTAAGTAATCTAAGATAATGCTAAATTTAAGTGTTGGTATGCATTAATGTGACATGTAGATTCAGAGATGATGTGACACATTTAATGTGGTGTGGCTGATACTTGAAAGCCATTTATTATTTTACGCTTCTAAATTATTTTATTAATGAGCAAAATTCTATCATGAAAAGGAGACCAGATTAGCAAAGGCCCTGAGGGCACATTATTAACAGAAAGCTGCAGTGTTATGGGGTCAGGAAGGCACGGATGCCTTTTTCTGCAACATGATTTTGCTTAGCTGAACACAGGCGTTTGGACACCGTTTTATTGACAGACTTCTCTCCTCCTTTCAAGTATAAGCACGAGATAAAAGGGTAGAGTGCTCAGGAGATGAGGGGCAGAGGTTAAATTCCACATATTTGTCCACAACATAATGTTTAGGGGAACAGATGTGTAAAAGATTTCCAAAACAAGTTTTGAAACTTCATTTTACTATTTTGGTTTCAGATAGCAATGAATATGTCCTATATTTCAGAATCCATTTGTCTGAATCCCAACACTTCATCTCATAAAGTGGGATAACAGGATCCCAATGGAAATTCGAACCAACAATTCTTTCTTTTTCTTCACAAAGTCAATGGAGAAAAGGTTTGATAATATGAAATTCATCAAAGTTAATTACTGAAATAAATAGCTTAGAGAATCATAGAATTATATGTTTATCAAGTAACTCAGCTTCAAAACTGTCCTTCATCTTTCTCTTGAAGGTGACCATAGGGAGCTCCCTTCCCTTCTCTCCATACCAAGGGCAGCAACTGATTTGCTTTGTGTCATATTAGATGTACTTTTTCCTCCTGGATATTTCATATAGAGACAAATGATACATTGCATAGGCATTCAAAACTGCTTGCTTAGAAGTGCTGAAGTATTTTTAAAATGCAGCCTTGTAAGCACTAGAAGTTTGATATTGTGTTTTACTGAATATTATTCACCTGTTTCATTTCATGTTGTTGATCCATTCATCATTTGACAGGGATTTGGCTCTCTTTCAGATTGTAACTGCTATCAATAAATCTTGCATTCACATGTACAAACAGACTTTCTGTGGATTTATGCTGTGATAGGTAATAGGTCTGTGCATAACTTTATAAAAATGTGAAACATTTTCCCAGTGATTTGTATTCTAGTGCTATGTATGAGCACTGTATGAAGGTTCAAGTAACTTCATATGTTCCCTAGCAACTATTTCTGTATCACCATTTACAATTATTGTAGTGACTATAAAGATATCACATTGAGGATTGTTTGCTTTTTCCTAATGACTGATAGTATTTGGAATGTCCCATGTGCTTAGCAACACTTGAAAGTGTGTTTGATAATCAAGTTTTTGTTAATAATTAACAAAACAAAATGAAATATATAAAAAAATAACATCATATTATTACAGAAAAAAATGGAAATTGGAGTACATCCTGGATAAAATAATTTGTTTCATATTAAAATTTCATAAGAAATTTTTCATCTTTCCATTTCTCTACATTCTATTTAATGGTCTAACTATCATCTATGCATCTGTACACCTACCTATCTATATATCATCTATCTATATTTATCTATCATCAGTGTATCATCTATCTACCTATTTATCTAGCTTTTTATCATCACCAGCATTACTATCACATATCTATATTTCTTATTAATAATAATGCTTTATGGCTATATGTATTGTGTTAGATTCTGCTTATAATTAATCACATTTTTGCATTTCTAATCTCTTTCTAAGTGATATTTAAAAGGTTACATTTTATCATATGCGAGGTGTCCTGTGTTTTTATATTTAGCTTGTTGCCACTTCCTGGTTTTTCAAATTTTATTAGTTTCTGCACAGCTGGTTTGAGTGTGTTAAAAACTCAGTAGAATCTATTTTTCACATTTTGATGAAGTGAAAACGACTAGCGAAATTCACTGCATTCTAATACTACGATGTTCAGACAAGATTTCCTGAAAATTTCAAGTGTGAAAAATAATCAGTTCAATGCCTCCAGGATGTACTCTAGTAAAAAGTGAAATATAAAAAATATTCTATTATTTCTGATTATAGAAATTCACTGCACTTAAAATCTTACATTTCAATGAATAACACATACATATAAAGAAACAAAAGTAAGATGGAGAGTAGTTAGAAAGGTTTTAAGTGGGAAGATGGGAAATGTGATGCATGATATATGGTTTATAAAACTTAAATTCACTGTATACATGCATGAGAAACAAACATATTAAATAAATAAAAATAAATTTACAGTTCTGGGGCGCAAGTCCATAGGAAGCAGAGTTTAATAAGTCACTGACTACCAGACAGTGGGGATTCCTTTCATCCTATATTATTATAATACTGAAGACACCATGGCTGTAATCAATTCTCTCTCTAATCTCTTACAGCATTGTTTTAATTGTTTCAGTTTTCAGCTGCTCAACTCCTTTCTAATGCAATATGAAAATCCCCATTTATTGCTTTTCTTAAAAGACATAACTACATTTGTCATCAAAAAAGGGCTGCTATTGATCAAACTAATGAGAAATAGAATCACAAAGAAGTCATTTTAATACTTGGCAACCAGTTCAATTATTATGCAAATGTTTTTTCAAAGAAAATATTTTTATATTTATGCAATTAAGTTTATAGAGTGCAGCTGATGTTCTTTTTCTTTTTTGCAGGAGACCAATGGAAAAACACAGCCATCAACAATTATGGATACTAATTTGATGACTGTCATAAAATCATAAAGCATGTAAGCAGGACAGTAAAGTTTGTGAAAGAGAAATGGACCTAATAATAATAACATGTATCAGACTGTGATATAAAATAACATTGATATATTGGTGAATAAAACAATCTCTATTGGCTGATCTAAAACTAGGTTTTTGGTCCAGTAAAAGTGTCAAATAGAAAATTTTAGGATTTACTTCATTATAGATTATGAACAGGTTAAAATATTAATAATATTTTTGCACATAACAACTTTGTTTTCTGGGCTTGCTCCTTAAGAAAAACAAAAAGTAGATAATTTTAGATTAGTGTTGGAAAATAAGGCTTGTAAAGTACAGCCAAATAGCTTTGTCACTTTAGACTTTTTCTGAGATTTGTTAAAAGGTCATTGTATAGCACATCATGATATTTCCTCTGAATCTAGAATGTCGAAAAAGAATATTGTAATTTTTGTGACAACAATATCATCCACCATTTAACCCTTGCTCAAAAGCTGAATATTTAAAACTATGGGAATGTTTAGACCTTCAAGAACCTTCCTAATATTTTATGTCAAATAGGTGAAACTATCTTCATGAAACTATCTTCATGATCAAAATTCATTGACTATCTTATTTGACTAACTAATTTGACATGTCATTGATCATCTCACACTCACACAGAGACAAACACACACATATACAGACAGGCATACAAAACCATACACACATATACATACACACAAACATACACACATACGCACATACCCATAGATAAACACAAACACAGCATTCACTAAAGACTTTATGTTAATGTCACATCTGTAAGGGATGATTTTGTACATTAAATATCTTATGATCTTATACACTGCATTTTCTGATCTCATATAGTATATTTATAAGAGATGATATTACATATTATATGGCATGATCCCACCATATACTATATCTTTAGTGGATTCACCTCAGTATACTCTTGTTAAAATCCTAGCCACATCTCAAGGTTTTACTAAACAAATTTTTGGAGAAGACATTCCTGAGTCTTTGGCTCCAGGAAATAGCCATCATAACAGAGAAATTTGGAATATTTCCTAAATTTTACAAAAATAAGTGCAAAAGTTCCCTAAAGCAGAAGTAAGTTTTCATAGTCCATAGGAGACTGAATGACATTTTAAGAAGGTAATCTCTTAAGATATGAGACTTTAAGCAAAGTTAAAGACTTCCTCAACCTTCCATAACAATTATTAATGACATAGAAATGATGACCTTTCTTTGGAAATAACAAAATTATGTTCTATAACAAAATCCTCCACATCTTAAAAGTAAAACGAAATCCAGAAACCAATAACCAAACTGCACAAGTTAAATTAATCTAATAAAGTTGCCAGACGTGTACATGAAGATAGAAGTGGTCTGGGTATGGCCAGGTGTTTCCACAGCTTTGCATTTATTTTTGAAAACTACCTAGTTTGCAAAACTAGCAGACACATCTATTCAAAATAAAGTGATGGCAAGTTGAATTACCTTGCCAGAGAACATCAGTCCGCAAGAGTGAAAACAATAATCCCATTGGTTGTTTGGGGGATTTCCTCTATAAGGCTGTCAAGAGAAGGGGGAATTGAGTTATGTGTGGTTCTGTAGTTTGACTGGTGAACTTGGTTCACTTAAACACTTGTTTGCTACACATGCTTTTTCCACAATGCATCTGACTTAACTCTAATGTGTGCCCAAATATGAATTGACATAATGTGCCAATTAAGGGGGATTCTCTATGAAAATTTATTTGAGAATACAACGTTGCCTATTGTCCAACTAACCCAAACAAGATCAGGCCAGAATGAACTTTTCATTCTTCATATCTACAAATAATGAGGATATATTTTACTATCTCCATTTAATTACTGATAGGGAAAGAGTAATTTACTACATTGTTCAGAGAGGGTTATACAGGTATGCAGGTATACAACTCTGTGGGTTTTTTGGTTGCATGGTCATTGCTGATAGAAGAGTTTTATGAGTATAGTATAAGCAGGTGAAGGAGACAGACTGCTAAGTATGCTGTTAAGATTGTAGGGAGTGCATAGCCACCCCCTCCAAAAAAAGAAACACATTACAGTAAGGGATTGTACAGACTACTGAGGAAAAAAGGCCATTAACTGTGTTTTCAAGCTGAAGTCCTTGCATGTTGAAATATTGATCTGCCAATGAAGTTTTGGCAATTGGTGCAGTAGTGACGAAGCTGTGCATGAAGTGATAGATGAGCACTTTCCTATTGAATAGGAGGTCCACTCCATGGCAAGAAATATAGGCTTGACCAAAAGCCTAGAGCTGGGGAAATCACAAGTCTTAGGGAAGTACTCCTGATATTTTGCTAAATGGACATTTAGACAGCCTGTCATCTAAATATGTATATTTATACACACAAATTTGTGTTGTTCTCAGCCTAGGTCTGAGAAGCCTCTCTTTGAAGAGGATGTTAATTAATGCAAAGACCCTTAAGAGTTTTGAGTGATCAGTCCCAAATGGCAATGGGATCCCTGTACTATCACTTTCAAGGCTAAAGAAACATCACTGAAGGGAGGTCAGAAGACTACAAGAGAAGAGGATAGAGAAGATTGCTAAGAAACACTGTATCCTGGTTATGGCCTGGCAGCCACAACAATAGACACACAGTGAATACTCCTGCACAAGACTGCGGAACTACACTACCACCCTGAG
This sequence comes from Typhlomys cinereus, assembly GCA_023101885.1. NCBI lineage: Eukaryota > Metazoa > Chordata > Mammalia > Rodentia > Platacanthomyidae > Typhlomys > Typhlomys cinereus. The sequence goes on from JALPQD010000227.1 coordinate 513,890, forward strand.
ATTCAGAGGGGTCTAGCTGGGCAGAAGCAGGACTCAGAGGTGAAAAAAGAGAGAAATTGGGGGTGAATATGCAAACAAATCATTCTATACATGAGTGAAATTGCCAGAAATAAAAAATTAAAAATTCATGAGGAAGAAAATTTTAGAGACAGAAAGAAAAAAAATGTTTAGATGAGTCAAAATCAAAAGGATCCTTGCAGAATCAAACAGGTCAGAGCATAATGCAGAGCCATTTCAAATTATTGACTAATACAAAGAATGTGAAACTAGAATTCCCTTATCCAGTGAAAATATCTTTCCAATTTTAAAGCAAATGGAACATTTGCTTTTTGCTAATCATAAACTAAAAAAAAATCGCTTCTCTGGTTTCAGAATTACTCAAGAGAAGGGGTGCTGATTTGTCTTTGTTTCTTCTGTGTTCTGAATGAAGTATTTGCTGTGATTACTGTTCCACTTCCATGAATAGCCAGTGATGAAGAAAGCCACTAATAAAATAACTTTTTAATTATTTTCTAGCTCTCCAAATCTAGAATGAACTCGCCAATAATGTGTTATCTATGCTATAATGTCAGAATTTCCATATTTGTGCTAAATTGCCTTCTAATTGGGACTTTTAACTTGTAAAAGTATGTTTATCCAAGAATAGTGGATTGAACCAATATTCTGTGGCCAGAAGAATACGTAGTAATAGCTATAAATAGTCTTCACAAATCACACATGGAGCTTCATTCAGCTTATACTGAGATGAGGAATAGTGCCCTACAAAATGGCTGCTTTACCCATCGGAGACTGGAGTGACAGTGATTTGAAGTCAATCTTCACAAGACTATCAGTAGATAGCATTAATAAATGAGATGTAATTACTTTCACTTCTAATATTTGGAGGTTGTCTATTGCTGTATCAAAAGCAAAAACCTGATGGATATGTAAGTTTAATTTCTTTGTCAAAGTCCAAATAAGATTTAAAAATCAATTGACAAAATTATAAATGAAATATTAGTAACATAAATATAAACAAATATTGTATTAAGGGGATATTGCTCTATTAAAAGAATTTGAGAATGGCTCAAACTTAGAAAAATAACAATTATTAACGAAGATACTTATCACTGGATGGTACAAGAAATCTGAGGAAAATATTCACTCATTTCTAATAGGAATTAAGAAAAACTATTTGTATATGCTGAGCATTATTTTGAATTTAGAACAAGTATTCTAATTTATAAAATGTTAAGCCTATTTAAAATAAAGTGGGGAATAAAAGAGTAATCCCTTTTTAAATTCTGCTACTGGCATAATTCTGACTGAGCATGAACATTAACCTGTTTTGCTAAGTAATGGGAGAGATGCAAATCCAGCTTTTGTCACTAGTGTTTCAAACCCTTTATATTCCAGAAACACTGTAGAATCTTATATTTCATATAATTTCTCAGCTAAATTCTCTGTTCAGAAGAATCTCATCTACTCTACCAATCACTGTCAGTGGCATATGCATGTCTTCTCTAAGATAGCATTTCTTGCAGTTTAATCTGAATTACTTCCCATATGATTAATACCCTTTGTTCCAGACTTAAGAAATAACAGTTTCCTGGTGGAGTGTTTAGGATCACTCAGGTACATGATCATATCATCTGGAAATAGAGATATCTTGACTTCTTCCTTTCCAATTTGAATCCCTTTTATCTCCCTTTCTTATCTTATGGCTCCAGCTAAGACATCAAGTATAGTATTGAATAGAAGTGGTGAGAGTGGACAGCCTTGTCCACTTCCTGATCAAAGTGGGAATGCTTCAAGTTTTTCCCCATTGAATATAATCCTTGTTGTTGGCTTGTTGTATACTGCTTTTATTATGAGTATATAAGGTCCTTCCATTCCAACCGTCTTTAGGATTTTGATCATAAATTGCTGTTGGATCTTGTCAAAAGCTTTTTCTGTGTCTATCAAAAGTATCATATGGTCTTGGACTTTGGACTGGTTTATATGATGGATTATATTTATTGATTTGCATATGTTGAATCAAACTTGTGTGTTTATTTTATCACAATAAATGATCTTTTTGATATGTTTTTGAATCTGATTTGTTAAAATTTTGTTGAGAATCTTTGCGTGTGTGTTCATCAAAGAGATTGGCCTAGGGGCTGGAGAGATGGCTCAGGGGTTAAGCCTCCCTTGCAGGCAGAAGGTCCTGAGTTCCGATCCCAGACCCCACGTATAGACTCCAGGCGGAAGCGGGGGCGGCCTGCGTTTCTGGTCCTGGTAGGGCGGAGCCTGTGAATCCCAGGGCAGAGTAAACAAGGAGGAGGTGGAGGAGTCCATGGTGGTTCCTGAATTCGCTCGTGGTTCTACACACACACACATACATACACGCACACATACACGCGCACACATGCACAAATGAATAAATAAAAAAAATAAAAAAAGAGATTGGCCTATAGTTTTCTTTTTTAAGTGTATCTTTATTAGGTTTTAAGAGACAGTGTTAGAACAGAAGTGATAGGTTAAGATCAGAGGGGGGAAGAGAGAGAGAGAGAGAGAGAGAGAGAGAGATCATGACAGCATGAGAAGAGGAAAAGAATGAAGAGGATAGGCAGTGAGCCTGGAGAGCACAAAAAGAGCTGATTAATGCTTCATTTATGTTTTGGAAGGCCTTAATTATTTTGCCACATTCTTCATATTTATTCCGGTTTATTCAACTTGTGATTGGTGTATTGTTTGAATAATTATCAATACAAAATATAAAAATTCTAAAACTCTCTAGTTGTTTTTATTAAACTTTTCACTGTCTCTTTTTACTGTCTCTTTTTAACTTTCTTTTTTTTTTTTTTTGTTCCTTTGCCATGTTTCTTCCCTCCTCTTCAGTTGTTCTATGCTGTCTTTATTTTGTCTTTATATTTTTGGATGTCATTCTTCCAGTTCATTAACAATATGTATTATAACTTGGGTTGCTCATGGTAATTTTATGTATTTCTATGTTAATTCATCCAATGTGACTCATTTTAACTTATAAATTAAAACCTGTGAGAAAATTATATTTGGTTCACTGATAAGCATCTTGAAATATTTCTACAATAGTCAGATCACTAGCTACACGATTTAAAATTTAAGTAAAATATCAATGAAGAGTTCTCAAAAGAGTTAGGCTTTATGTAAAATTGTATACCAAGTGTAATACATTCAGAAAAATGTACATGAATGCTGCAAAAAATTCACTTGTATTCAAAATCCACACTGTCAGGGTGATTCTACTTTCACAAAAAGAATAAGCCAATAGATATGCATTAAATATAATGCTTAATGCCTAATATTAAGCATTTCTCTAAATAATTTGAACTCATCTTTGAAATTACTATATCTGGAGGACTTATAACTTCATTTTACATTTCCTCATATACTTGTATACTGTTCATTTATTGACAAACTCAGGATACTAATGTTCATACACATTTATAAATTGAACTACTGATTCCTCTAGTCCAATGTTTAAATGTATAAATAGGTCCCATGGATAGTTGCTGTAGTAAGTAATGAGACATCTGGTTAAGCTCACAGACTTTCCTTCCTGGTCACTTGCAACTGGTGGGGTTTGATCAAGGGAGGGCATAGAGTCTGGTAGATAGAAGGTAATCATCCTGCAAATGGGAGACCGACTCCCCCTCACTGTAGTATTCTACTCTTATTCCATCTACCTTTGAAACTACTCTTATAATAAGACTCTATTTTAGCAGCCTTTTATCTCTGGCTAGGAGGTGACATCCAATACCCATTAGGATAGAGCCAAGGATGGTGCAGGAACAGCAAAACTGGAAGAAGAAAAAGAATAACCATAATTCAGAACATTAATCACCAGGAACCAGACCAGTCTAATCTCTCCCCACCCCAAAGCTCAGGGAAATTTGCAGAAGCGAGGGTGGTAAGATTATAAGAGCCTAAAAATGGGGAGGAGCAACAATATACAAGATACTCCGTACATGTTAGAGCTGAAGTAATCATAACAGGTCTTTGCATGACCTACTCAATGACTAACATATCATTGATGCCCCAAAGTCTAGCATGGATCAGAGGCTCCAAGATCCTTAGAGGCAAGGGATTAATAGCCACAATAGTGTTCCTATACTAAAGGGGAACACAAAAAAGAGCTCTAGGCAATGCTACTGAGTCCTTACACCGCATCAGAGAGGAGGACCCAGAGGGAAGTTTGACATGCACAGTAAAGGATTCTCCAGGAATGGGGGGGGCACTGCGAGAAAGAGAGGGGGGGGAAAGGAAGGGGAAAAGGGAGGAGGAAGCAAGGGGATCCAAGGAGGGTTAGAGGGAGGGAGGGGAATGGGGAACCTATCAAGTTTGTATGAGTGAAAAAAATAAATTAGAAAAAATAAAAGATAAAAAAAAAAGAAAGTTGCTGTGATACTGAGGTCTACTAGTTTCAAATAACAATATCCTTGAATGTATGTTTAGACTATAAAACTAAATATACTTTGGAAGAATCAATAAAGATAGATGAATAGATAGATAGATAGATAGATAGATAGATAGATAGATAGATAGATAGATGTAAAAATACACATTTGATTACCAACTTATAATTTATTTATGGAGTGACTCTATGAAACAATTACTTTGTTTTAATTGCTTCAAAATTATATGAATGTAAAGTATATAACATAGGTAAGCATGAATTTGGCCATTTTTGCATTGTTTAGGCCTGAATTTTGCAAACTGCTCTTTTGGTCAAAATCCATTCATTGCTTTTCTCTGATCATTAAGAATAGTTTTTACACTTCAAAGGATTACTGTCCTATGGAAAAAGAAAATCTGATAAAGACGAAATGGAAACTTAAAGTCTTAAGTCTTTATTGCCTTTTTTTCAAAAAATAAAATCCTTATAAAGAAACATGTAATACAAGCAGGAGAATGTAAGATAGTTTTGAGTTACTGGAATCCTAATATAATTAACATCAGTGGTTACATACATTGAATGCACAGAGACATAAACAGCATATTCATAAAACTTTGTTGGTTTGCTGTGGAAAAAAGTGTATCCTTCATTGTCTGCATTGTAATGTCTGTTTATATAATTTATATCTGGATTAAATTGAATGATTAGAGGATGATCTAGTTATCCTTGATGACAAATTTATAGAATTCATTTTATAAAGAATAAATACATCAGAATGAAGTATAAACATTTTCTTAAGTGATAATGAAGGAAATAATTAGCTGTAAAAAAGGAAAGGGTGATTAAGAAGGTGGCTTTCTCTTCACTTCAATTTTTATCCAAAATAGGAATGTCTGAAGTACTGTCTCTAAACATGAAATTTGTTAATGCTGATTGAAATGATAATGATGAAATTAAAATGTTTGAAAACAAATCACCTGATCAGCAATTTGAATAGATTATATTTGGATGGTTTCTATGATTAAGATGTTTGGGAATTAAAATAGACAGGAGTTACAACTAGAATAATTTTCACTATTAAAAATAATGACACAATCCATGTCGTAAACTGTTGTTGTGATCACATACCATAACAAATTTTACAAATGAGCATTTCTAATTATTTACATAATGAATACAAAGTTATTATGTTTTCTAAAATGATTATAATTACCCTACAAACGATTGTGTAGTTGAATTTGCAACTATGTCTATAATTTAGAATTGCTGCACTAAAACAGTCAACTGTTTTCTCATATCAACAAATCATTAGATAAATGAAGGAGAACATTCTACACAAATCTCAGTTATATAAATATATGTTCAATTAAGCCACAATATGTTTAATATCTTGTTTAAAACTTACATTATGCCATTTTCATCTTAATATTTGTAAATGGGTTTCTTAGTCAAAATTCAAATACAAACACAAATTTTAGTATTCAATTGTCTGAAACTTATTTTCTGAATCTGACAAAACATTAGACAACTTACTTATGAAAATTAATATGATGTTAATGTGATTTTGTAAAGTTTGAAGAATATGGATTTGAAATGATTTTTATTTATCATATAAATATATATTAAATCTGAAAAGAATTCTAATTCATAGTTTTTACAGCATAAATTACTGAGGAAAAAGGGAAACATTGTCTAAAAATGACTCCAATGAAATGATGTGAAATTTGCAAGTCATATGTCTACATATATCTCTATGACTACAGATGGAAAAACTGAAATTTTACATCTGGGTAAATTTCTACAGCTCTACTTCAAATAATTCTTTAAACAAAAATATGGCAGCAATATTGGAAACACAGTTTGCATCATTTCATTAAATAGCATATAATTGCAAAATGAAACTTGGCTTTTGAAACAGTTATTGTGATAGAAATTTCCTCCTAGTGGCTACAATTCTTTAGCAACTCCACTTATTTTGTCTTAGAATGATATTGTACACATGGGGAAAAAAGAGTATTTGAAAAAAAATGAATGAATTATTAAAAATATTTTAAATTTGGGACTTAAAAATTCTAATTCTACTTGTTAATCATAGTACTAATTTCTCCATTTTATTCTCTTTCTGTATACTGACTTTGCTGCTGCAATTATTTTGTGGTTACACACTTCTCCTTCACTGTAATATTATAGCATTATTACAATTTGCTTGTTGCACAATAGATCAGTGATCATTTCACACTAATGTGTTGAGGTAACCATCACTACTGAGGATTCATTTTCAATCAGAAAACATGCTTTATGTCTAACTACATTTATTATGAGTTTCATAATTTGTATTAGTATTAAATTAAGTTTCCTTTTCTTCCTTTTTCCTTCATTATTTCTTTTTTAAATTTTTTAAAATTGTCAAAGGATGAATGTATCTGTTGGATCTCTGTATGTGATATTTTGCCAACCTCATCTTATTTTATCTGGCTGTAGTAGTTTCTAGTAATAAATGATAGTTACTTGATAAGTATGTTTTTGCAGCAAGGAGTCTTGTAGCTCTCAGTCTTGTGGATGGCTGGGATGAAGTCTGTCTCCAGCTTCTGCCATCCATCCATCCCATATCTGCCATGAAAGACTATATCTCCCATATGGAATCTAAGCTGAATAAATCTCCCTTTCTCTCATTAAGTTGTTTGGATCTCAATGTTGTCTCACAGCAACAGAAAAGAAAAATCACTATAACAGGAAAAGGCATAGAAGAAGTTTTCACATTATCAACAAATACAAAATTCTGAAAATCACCAAAGAAGAATAATATAATCTAAATATATACATAGAATGATAGAATTTGTGGTGCTTTTAAAAATTCAGGACTAAAATTATTATGAGTTTCAAAATTTGAATTAGTATTAAACTAAGTTTCTTTTTCTTCTTTTTTTCTTCATTATTTCTTTTTTTAATAATTTAAAATTGACAAAGGATGAATGTATGCATTGGATCTCTGTATGTGATATTTTGTCAACCTCATCTTATATTATCTGGCTGTACTAGTTTCTAGTAATAAATGATAGTAAATCATGTTGATTTTACAAAGAATCTTCCATAAAATAGAACAAAGCAGCTGTGGTTAAACGCCTTTTGAATACTATCAACAGTGCGGGGCCTATTTAGATGTGGGGTACACATATAGTCATAAAACCTCACCTAATAATCCAGCCATTCATCCTTTCCTAGACAAACCTTTTCAGCTTTGTGACTTCCTTTCCTAACAGAATGTGGTATTTGGAAGTGCTAAAGCACACAGGACATGAAGGGGTTGCTACACAGCTTGTGAAGTGTCCTCACTCATGTCAGAATAGCACTTTTCACCTACAGAGATGTTTGGGGTTCACTCATTCTCCTTAAGAAACTGTACCAGTGCTATTTTGTGTAAACCCAATTAACTCATTGATTTATCTAACTGGTTGTGGATGGAGTCATTTCTTATGTCTGTTATTGATGGCTTGTCTAAATAGAATAAATATTTCTTCACATATTTCCAGCAGAAGTAATACATATATATTTAATGTGAAATTACTTCTCTTGTCAGACATCTGAAGTTTCATTCCACTTTATATCTTTGATCTCATTTCCTCTTGTAGCTTTTCCTTGGATACTTAAACACATTTGCCCTTGTAATTTGCATATTCTCTGCCTTTTTTTTTTATTCTTCTATTTATATATCTTTATTCCTTTAGAGTTTAATATATAAATATAATGAATTTGTGTTGTTTTAATCCCTAATTACCCAATCCATCCCCTCTCCTTTTCCCATTACAAATTTTCTTCCCTATATGTCTCCCTTCTACTTTCATGTCTTTCTGGATTGAATTTCATCTGAATTGACTTTAATGGAAAGTGCCTAAGTGCTAACTGTAGCATGGATGAAATATTAGTGGATTACAACATTGAGGAAAATAGCTCCTCTTTCCATCCATCAATAGTCTCTCACGGAGATGTGGAGACTTGAGATCTTTCCCCTTACAAGGTAAACACTTCTGTTCATTAATTCTATATCTATTGTTTATCATTTCTTCTGCTCTAGATCATTCTGCCTTCGGCACACACAGTGATTTTAGGTTGTCAGTTATGAATTCTATTTTTTGAACCTCTAAATTTTCTTGCTTTCTTAATGATTTGTACTGTGTTCTAGTCAACAGCTTTATTGATTATGGTTCAGTTTGATCTTTTAAAATTTATTTTATTCTTTGCTAGCTTTTTAAAATTTTTCAATTCCATCCTCATTTTCCCCATTATAACCCTTTTTCTTCCTCAACATTCTCCCTCCTAATTCTTGTTTGACACGTATTTTAGGGAGACTATTGAACAATTATTTCAAGAATGGTTAAGTCACAATTCCAATGTTTACATGCTTTGGATTCTGTTGTATCTTAATTACTTAACAATAATTATAGACTTTGGATATTGATAAATCAAGTTATTTTTAGCTTAGGGAAAACTAAAGGCAGAATACCTGATCTATTCATGGTAAGTCATCCTGTATATATGCTAATCAGTATTAGCAACATAAATATTTTCAATGTACTATATTTCTACTTGTAAAATGAATTTTCTTGGTGAACATGATTTGTTTAATGAGTTTTTTTTTTAATTTAACTGTTTTTGCATGCTTCGGTAGTTTCTAAAGAAAATCTGGCAGGCTTCTGATGAATTAATTCAATGGATGAAAAATGACTTACTCTTTTTTAAAATGGGTAAGGCACTACGCAGCTAACATAATAAGTATTTAATAAATACATATATATTACCATATTATATATTAAACATAACAATATAAATATATGTGAAATTTTGTGCCCTTATGTCAAATACAAGCATTATCATATTTACATCATCTATAGATTCAAAGATTTTGCATGCACAGGTAATATTACTTTATGGCTTTAAATAGGATACATTTCCTTACAAGTCACCGACCCGCACTTGATGCCAAGTAATAAAACTATTACACTACTACACACATGTTGAATGCACTGTGTGTCCTGGAGCAATATTATGCAAAGAATATTTTAACCTGTGACAGCTCTTATATTACAAAACTGGTGGATAATAAGAGAATAATTATTGCCACTGCTTTGGAATGACTAAAATATGCTCAAAATTAAAACAACTTCCTGTCTAGCAAGGAGTGAGGAGATTACAATTTTGCACTTTAATTAACTTCAGTAAACAGAAAATCAACTTTTTCCCTTAAGGAGGAATGGAGTTTCCTAATTTATAAAATTACAAGCAACATTTCTTGAATGCTCTGTAATTTATTCAAGCATGACACTAAATTATGACTGTTTTTCAAAAGCCAGCATTTAGTTATGAAGTTTTAAGTATCAAGTGGTGTTTTTTTGTACAAGCATATTTCTTTTGCGCTGATTAACTCATGAACATTTTAAAAAGGCAGATATAGCATAAATCATAAGATTTATTTATACCCTCTTCAATTGGGGGATAGAAAATGAAAAACACATTTGTGACAAATCCTAGTTAATTGTATTGTATTGCATTTTAAAGTTATGCTTTGCTAGTGAAAAGTCTTTGATATTTAATTAAGAACAATATCCTTCACTAAAGTACAATCAAGGAAACATCTAACAAAGTTTAATTTTATTGCTGCTAGCATTTTTTTGTATAATTTACTAAATTCTTTTTCTAACAACCATACTTTGTCAAATACTTTTTATTATATAAAATTATCTATATTTATCACAGATTTAATCCTCACATCACAAAATTACATACACAGTGTGCATAAAACCTTGTGAATATAACTATGTAGTATAATGAGGTAATTTCCAGTTAATTTTTATAGAGACAGATATTAAGGATTATAAAGTTGTATTGTGAACTTTAAATATCTTATGTCTTTTTAGAGAGATTGTACATGGATGACAGATAATATTTTTAAGATATCAATGTCTTTTACTATGTAGATGCAAATAATGTCTGTTCTCCCCAAACAGGGCCCTAAATACAGATCAATGAAAGTATTTCACTCAAGTGTTTATTGACAAACCAAAAAGCTTATCGAGATTAAATTGTTTAGGCAATTTAAACCTGCTGCATCACCAAAAACATCTGTAACACTTCCAACAGTGGGCAGTTTGGCTGGCAGGGGAATTTCTTCTGCTTAACAATCCTTTATTCTCCATAGCCTTGGAGAAAAACCTATGACTCTTTTAACTTTTTGAGTCATATGGTATATGTCTCTCTGCTTCATTCAGGAGACAATTTAAATGTGGAGATAACAGTTCACAACACTTCTCAACCTCTCTCTGGCTCTAAGATTCTTTCTTCCCATACTTCTGTAACATCCCCCAAGCCTTGGAGTGAGTGATATAGACATCTGTTTGCTTCCCTCTATCTATGACCAAGTGTTGCCACAGCAGCAGTAATTTATTCTCACAGTGTTATTGGCTGTGACTCGGTGATACAATGCCTTTTGCACAAAACAAAACAAAATGAATCTTCCTTCCATTGGCTATTGATGTGTACAATAAGAATAAAGCTAGTGTGCAAACACACATGTATAGAAAGCAATTTGATGAACAGAATACACCCATTTGACAAAAGAATAACAGTTCTCTTGTGCTTCCAATCACCTCTGTCAAGAGTCTTTACCCTGACTTACTGTACCAGACACGAATTCCTTTCTGTGCAGCATGTCTCAAATCTAATTGGAAAAGAAGTTGGTAACACCCATCACAACCATGCCAGTATTACACCAGTGGGTATATTTTGCTTAACATGTTGGTCCTGTCACATGCAGGATACACAGCCAAAGATGAATGTTTGTGAGAATCCTCTAGCAGCCGTAATGAAACCTTCTAGTCCTATGAAAATCAATTAGCAGGGAAGGAATTTCTAACTCATTTCCAGATAATATCATTCATTTCTCACAAAATTTGTAGTATGTTCTAAAGCCACATTACTGTCTAGTTTTTACTTATTATCCAGTGAAGTGGCAATGAGCTTTATGGTTTGGTGAAACCCAGGGGGTCTCCCTGGGAATTCAAACAGCTCATGGGAAGGTAGTCCATCTCTGGCAAAGGGATTTTTTTTTACCTAACCACTGTATCCTTCTGAAACTTCCCTTTTTTATCTAGACAGGTTGCCTTCCTTCATATTCCTTAGTCTTTGTTTCTACAGTTCCTGAAATATTTGAAAATCTGTGAAGCAGTAACATTACATTGATGGAACCTTTTTAAAGATGTCAGACAAGATCTCTGAAGGATTACCACTGCTGACTCAACTGAGTGTCAATTAGATTTAAAAAGTTATAGTTATATTAAAGGTAAATATTAGTGAAATCCAATACATCCTGGATTGATCCCGTTGGTTGCTTCATCAAAAGAAATGGCAGGGACAGAGCATGGATGAGAAACATCACCCCCAACTAGCCCTACATAATCCACAATCATTTTGCATGATCATCTAGTTTTGCCATACTGAGGTGCAATTGCTGCCACAGCGAAGTGTATTCCCTACCCCTGGCTTGAACTATTCATTCTTCATTATCCAAAGAGGAGTCATCACCATCTTTTACCTTGCCATACGTGTCACTGGAGTCAAATCTCCAATCCTAACAATGTCTATTCCAACACCAGACCCTTGTCTTCTATACACCACACCTGGCTTCTGAAAGGGCTCCCAGATAGGCAAATCTCCATCCCCAGAATACTCTTTATAGGGGAGAAATGAGCATAACATACTCTGAAGTGATAACTTTAGTCACAAGATGCACTTACACTTCTTCACCTTCCTTACTTTATCATTCAGGCGTTCTGTGAATGGTTTCTCTAAGTCTTTAAAGCCCTCAAGAAGGTCACTAATACATTATTTGGCTTTGTGTTAATTCTTTTCCTAAGAACTCCAATTTTATTCAAATCTTTCTGTTTTTGCCTCAAGTACCTTCAAAGGATTACGTTTATAAAAATTTTTTATTAATACATTTTTATTATTATTTCAGCTCATACAAACCTAATAGGTACACCAGTTCCCTCCCTCCCTCCTCCTCCCCCAGACCCCCTGATCCCCCTCCCCACTCCCCTTCCTCCCCATTCCCCAGAGCCTCCCACCCCAATTCCCAGAGAGTCCTTTCTTGTGCATGCCTGATTTTCCTCTGGGCCCTCCTCTCCGATGACGTACAAGGACCCAGTGGCCTTTCCCTGAACTCTTTCCTGTGTTCTCCTTAGATATAGGAACACTGCTGTGGCTGCCAATCCCTTGCCTCCAAGGATCTTGGTGCCTTTAGCAGATGCTAGACTTTGTGAGGTCAATAGTGTGTTGGACAATGCACAGGGCATGTAAAGTCCAATTATGATTGCTTCAGCCCTAACTTGTATGGAGTATCTTGCATATCATTGCTCCTCCCATCCTTTAGCTCTTACACTCTTACCGCCCCCTCTTCCGCAGATTTCCCTGAGCTTCAGGATGGGGAGAGATTAGGTTGGCCTAGTTCTAGGTGGTTGATATAGAGTCTCTGAAGTTCTGTATTGTGGTTTGTTGATTTTCTTTTGCAGTTTTGCTGCTCCTGCAATGCCCTTCACTCCATCCTGGTGGGCATTGTATGTCACCCCCTGGCCAGAGTTAAACTAAAGTCTTGTGATAAAAGCACATTCAAAGGTAGATGTAATAAAAGTGGGAAACCACAGTGAGGGAGGGGTCTATCACCCATTTGCAAAATGGTTACTTTTTATCATCCAGACTATATACCCTCCTCTTCTGGTGAGATCATGCCCCCTCAGTAGTAAATGATCAGGAAAGAAAGTCTGTGAACTTAATCAGATATCTCATTACTTATTTGAGTCCTTGATGGAGGCCTATTTTCTCTGCTGTAACATGGTCTCCTCTCTCCTTGTTTCTGGTGTGGCCCTCCTACCCCATCCCTCCTATTCATATTCCTTGCAATTACTGTATTGCACAGTTTTTTCCATGAGTGTCTCTAGGTGGGCTGGGTGGGTTTGGTAGTAGGAGCCACCAATTAGGGAGTACATACGGCACTTAGTTTTCTGGGTCTGGGATACTTCACTTAATATAATTGTTCCAAATGACATCCATTTCCCGGCATATTCCAGTAATTCATCATTTTTGATGGCTGAGTAGTACTCCATTGTATAGATGTACCACTTTTCCTTATCCACTCGTCAACTGTTGGACATTTGGGTTGATTCCATGACTTTGCTATTGTAAACAGTGCTGCTGCGAACATGGTTGTGCTTGTGTTATAGAGGTGAACCTCTGCTGTAGGGGGGGTTATTCCCAAAAGTGGAATCTCAGGATCATATGGTATTGAATCTTTAATTTCTTTAAGAATCTCCAGACGGCTCGCCAGAGTGGCTGTAAGAGCCTGCATTCCCACCAGCAATGTAGCAGAGTTCCCATCTCTACACATCCTCTCCAGCATTTGTTGTTGTTTGTATTGTGGATTGCCATCCTGACCAGGGTGAGATGATATCTCAGGGAAGTTTTGATTTGCATTTCCCTGATGGCTAAGGAAGTGGAGCATTTTTTAAGATATTTGTTAGACATTTTAATTTCATCCCTGGTAAAATTTCTTTTGAGTTTCAGGGCCCATTTTTTAATTGGGCCATTTGCTTCATTGCTGTTTAGTTTTCTAAGTTCTTTGTGCACTCTGGACAGCAGAGTTCTATCAGATGTGTGGTTAGTGAAGATTTTCTCCCATTCTGTGGGTTGCCTTTGAGCTCATGTTACAATCTCTTTATCTGAACAGAAGCTCTTTAATTTCACAAGATCCCAACTGTTGTGAGTTGGTAGCAATGACTGTGCCATTGGATGTCTGTTTAGGAAATGTTGGCCTAGCCCAGTCCACTTGAGGGAGTTCCCTATCCTTTCAATTATGTTTTTTATAGTCTCTGGCCTGATATCAAGGTCCTTGATCCATTTGGAATTAAGTCTTGTACATGGTGACAAATACGGGTCCAGCGTTAATCGTCTGCATGTGGACATCCAGTTTTGCCAGCACCATTTGTTGAAGATGCTGTTCTTTTTCCATTGGATTCTTTGGGCCCCTTCGTCAAAGACCAAATGGCTGTAACTTTGTGGCCTTATATCTGGGTCTTCAATCCTTATCCATTGATCTGTGTGTCTATTTTGGAGCCAGTAGCAGGCTGTCTTTGAACTATGGATTTGTAGTATAGACTAAGGTTCGGTATGGTAATACATCCAGCAGTGTTTTGGTTAGTCAGGATTGTCTTTGTTATCCTGGGTCTTTTGTGCCTCCATATGAACTTTGAGATTGTTTGGTCAACTTCTTTGAAGAATTGCTTTGGGATTTTAATTGGTATAGCATTGAATTTGTATATTGCCTTTGGTAGGATGGTCATTTTTACGATGTTGATTCTGCCAATCCAGGAAGAAGGGAGGTCTTTCCACCTTCTGGTGTCTTCTGCTATTTCTTTCTTGAGGGTTTTAAAGTTTTCATTGTAAAGGTCTTTGACCTCCTTGGTTAGGTTTAAACCAAGGTATTTCATTTTTTTAGGGGCTATAGTAAATGGGATTGTTTCTCTAAAGGCTTTTTTACTTATTTCATTCTGGGCATATAGGAAGGCCTCTGAAGTTTGCACATTTATTTTGTATCCTGCCACCCTGCTGAACTTCTCAATTAGTTCCAGGAGCTTCCTGGTGGAGTTTTTGGGATCACTTAGGTATAAGATCATGTCATCTGCAAATAGGGATAGCTTGACTTCTTCCTTGCCCATTGTATCCCTCTTATGTCCCTTTCTTGTCTTATGGCTTCAGCTAAGACTTCAAGTACAATATTGAATAGAAGTGGTGAGAGTGGACAGCCTTGTCTAGTTCCTGATCAAAGTGGGAATGCTTCCAATTGTTCTCCATTGAGCATAATCCTTGCTGTGGGCTTGTTGTATACAGCTTTTATTATATTGATAAAGGTTCCTTCCATTCCTACTGTCTCTAGCGTTTTGATCATAAAAGGCTGTTGGATCTTGTCAAAAGCTTTTTCTGCATCTATTGAGAGTATCATGTGGTCTTGTACTTTGGACTGGTTTACATCATGAATTACATTTATTGATTTGCATATTTTGAACCAACCTTGTGTGTGCCAGGGATGAAGCCTACTTGGTCCCCCTGAATGATCTTTCTAATGTGTTTTTGAATCCGATCTGCTAAGACTTTGTTGAGAAATTTTGTGTCTGTGTTCATCAGAGAGATCGGCCTATAGTTTTCTTTTTTAAGTGAATCTTTATTAGGTTTTGGGATTAAAACAATATTAGCTTTTAGAAGGAATTTGGTAGTGTTCCTTCCTTTGCTATTTGATGGAACAATTTAAGAAGTATTGGTGTTATTAACTCCTCAAATGTCTGGTAGAACTCTGTGCTGAATCCGTCTGGTCCAGGACATTTTTTGGTGGGAAGATTCAAGATTATTTCCTCAATTTCCTTATATGTTATAGGACTATTTAAATAATTCACAACTTCCTGATTCAATTTAGGTAAGTTGTGTTTACTTAGAAATTCATCCATCTCTTTTGTGTTGTCAAACTTCACAGAGTATAAGTTTTTGAAATATGATGTTATAATTCTCTGGATTTCTTGGGTATCAGTAGTGATAACTCCATGTTCATTTCTAATTTTGTTAAATTGTTTTTCTCTCTCTTGCTTTTGGTTAATTTAGCTAGGGGTGTATCAATCTTATTGATTTTTTCAAAGAACCAGCTTTTTGACTGGTTGATTTTTTCTATTGTTTTCTTAATCTCGATTTCAGATATTTCTCCCCTTATTTTGTTAATCTCCTCTCTTCTACTACTTTTGGGATCAGATTGCTCTAGTTTCTCTAAAGCTTTAAGCTGGATTGTTAAGTTGTTTATTTCTGATATTTCCATTTTTTTGATGTAGGCATTAAGAGCCATGAACTTACCTCTTGTCTGATAGCATAATGGTTATCCCTGCCTGTTTTCTGCTTCCATTAGCCTTGTAGAATTGTTGACCAGCTTTTTATTTTTAGGGCATGCCTATCTTTTGTGGTGAGATGGGTTTCCTGCAGGCAGCAGATTGATGGATTGTGATTTTTAATCCAAATTTGTAATCTGTGTCTCTTGATTGGTGAGTTAATTCCATTAACATTTAGTGTTATAATGGAGAAACTATTTTTGATTCTAGACATTTATTATGTTTAGTTGTTTTTATAAGTATATTGCTTTGTTTTGAATGGTGTTATACTTGACTTATGTTCTCCTGGATATGCCTGTTTTTTTCTTCAAGCTTGAGTATCATTTCTAGCATTTTTTGAAGGCCTGGTTTGGTGGACATGTATCCCTTCAAGTTGTCTTTGTGCTGGAAGATTTTTCTTTCTCCCTCGATCATGACTGATAGTTTTGCAGGGTCAATCAGCCTGGGTTGACATTTTTGCTCATTCAGTACTTGAAGTATGTCTCTCCAAGCTCTTCTTGCTTTTACTGTTTCGACTGAGAAGTCATTTGTTATTTTAATAGGTTTACCTTTAAAAGTGACTTTTTTTTTCTCCCTTGAAGCTCTCAGCACCAATTCTTTATCTTGAATGTGGAGTGTTTTGACTATTATTTGCCGTGATGAGCTTCTGTTTTGGTCATATCTGTTTGGGGTGTGGAATGCCTCTTGTATATGGTTGGGCCTCTCTTTTTTGTATGAGGAAAGTTTTCCTTGATGATCATTTGAAAAATTTCCTCAGGGGTGATATTTTGAGATTCTTGCTCTGGTATTCCATGAATACACACGTTGGGCTTCTTCAGGGTCTCCCATATCTCCTGGATATTTCTCTCAAGTATCTTTTTGGCTTTAACAACCTCTTCCATTGAGCTGGTTAATATTCCCACTTTATCTTCAAGATCTGAAATTCTGTTTTCTGTTTAATTAGTTCTGCTAATAAGACTCTCTGTGGAGTTTTGGGTTGAAGATAACTTGTCTTTTAGCTCAATTTTAAACTCTGCTTGAGTCTGTTTTAACTGCTCTATGCCAGTTTTTGTTTCTTGCACTGTTTTTCTCAACTCCTCCATGTGTCTGTTGTGTTCCTCCTCAAAGCGATTGATTCAATTATTCCCGGATTTCCTCTTTCATAGTATTGAACATGGTAATGATCATATTTTGAAAGTCGTTATCCTGGGTCAGGCTTTCTTAACATTATGGGATTAATTCCTTCAGTGGGAGATTTGTTTACTTGAGTGTTGTTTCTCATGGATTTGCACTTTGACTTTGGCATTGTCATTTTAACTCTTAAGATCTTCTTTTAATTTCTGTGCGTTTTTCACTAAACTGAATTATTTGGCCTGGGATTTTGGGGGTGGGCGGAGATGGAGCTTACCTAGGTCGAGGTGAGTCCAGGCTGGACCCCGCGCATTGCGGGTGGTGGATTGGGGTAAGGAAATATGGGGTGTCAGTGGGCGCTATTTAACCTGGGGGACCTGAGGGCGGGGCCCGGGCGCAGGGGGGTGCCCTCTCCTCCTCCCAGCCCCTGTGCGAGGCTCCGGCTGGATGGTGGGAGGAGCTGGGTCCCTCCGGCGGCCTAGGGTTCTGGGTGTGGGCGCGGAAAGAGCTTACCTAGGTCGTGGCAGTGGGGCCCAGCTGGACCGCGCCTGTGTGCGTGTCCTGGGCGGCGGAGTGGAGGGGAAGGGGCCTTCAAAGGATTTCTGTCATTTGTACTACTCTTATTGTTTATTCTTGATTTCTTTACCACTTCAAAAATTAAATTTACATGCTGGGATAAGTCAGTTTTACATGCCAGAGCCTCTTACATTATAAATAACATGAGCTACTCTGGGTTTTAATAGAACCAATAAAAGTGCATACCAGTTCCTAGGTTCCTGCTGCACCAACCTGCTACTTAGATCTCCTATGGACACAGTTATGATAGTATTAGTGATCAACCTGGTGGCAGGCTACTGAACAACTGAAAAGGATTCTCTACATTAAAGTTGAACTTTGTGCCTACCTGTGAAATATTAAGTGATGTGGAAAGACCCAGGCTTTTGTGGGAAACACCATAGCGGTGAACTGCGTGGGAGATAACTGAGCGCTGCCACACCCTCATTTATTGCTCTCTCTTCTTCCTGAAGCTATAGTGTGACCAGCTGCTTTAAGATTCTTCCATTGTAATTTTCCCACAGTAATGGATTCTAACACGGAATTGTAAGGAATTGAACACATTCTCCCTAAATTTCTTGTTAAAAAAATTAGTTGCAATGTGTGATGAATCTAAAACAACAGTACTGTCTGAGCTAGTGAACTACGCATCAAACAGAGCCAACACATACAACCTGTTACCTTGGCAATGTTGGTCTTGCCTCTATTGTCTGCCAGTTCTCAATATAAATGGAGACTTCATCCAGTAACAACCAAGTGTCCTAGTGGTGATGCTTCCATACCGGGTCTCATCTTTTACAATATCTCACAGTCCCTTATGACAGTTTATGAGGAATTCTTTCACACCTAGTTTAAAAGTTTTCCTCAATTCAAACAGTTCCAGGGAATTGTTTCCCAATATTAACATAGTTTTCTATATGAAACCATTCTTAGCAAAGTTCCTATGCAGTGCTGAATTATAGATTTTCCTTTTGTTATATCTTTTGTTAATTTATCTTGTCTCCCTTTTCACTATTTGATTCATCCCATGGGTTCCATATTTTAGGGTTCCAATTTGTGCTTGTTGGTGCAGATTTTACTTGTGTTCTGGCTTTCAATTTCATCCTCCCCACTGTCAGAAATGAGAAACCAACACCTCCATCTCAACCTCCCCTTATCGACTTTCTTGCCAAATCTGAGGCTAATGTTGAGGATACCATCTGCGAGTCTTTTGCCCACTGCAATTGCTTCCTTATATAGGTAAGAGCTGTTTCAGACTGTCACCTCAATCTGAGTTGCATATCTTATCACCCACAGAACAGTCCATACAACAGCTGCCCCAAGGTCTTAATGGTCCATTCCATGCTGGCTACTTTCAGTGGCAGTAATGTATTCTACATTCCATAAACTCTTTGGGGACATTCATGTAAAGGCAGATTCCATTTGTCAAGGAATCATGCTACCCAATAACATATAATGGGAAATAACCTTCCTGGGATTCCATCAAGGATACTCTACTCATAGAGCTTAGCCTTGGTTGTATGTTGTTTGTTTTTTTTTTTTTTTTTAACCTTAAAATGCAGCCTGCAAACCTTTCTGTAGTAAGGAATCTCACTATCACATAGGGAAAGCTGGCATATGAGAATTGTCCTGTGTATGCACTGTCCCTGACACATTGGCTTTGGTTGTACCTATCACAGGGGACATGCAACTGTTCCCTAGTAGCTCATCTGTGGTGTCCTTTCTCTGTTAAGGTTCTACTTGTGTTGTGTGACTTTACATGGGCTGGATGAATCTGTTCATTTCAGATAGGGCTTGAAGCAAGACTGAAGAAATAATTTCACCTAAGTCTAAATTGTTAAACCAGTGACCGAAAGGCAATGGCATCACCAGAAAGCATACCTCAGCATGAGTGACAGCTCACAAAAGCTACATGGCAGATCCCTGCACAGTTTGCAGGCAACTGAGCAACCAAAATCATTAGTTTTAATGTTTTAACTTTTAGGGAGAGATCTTGTGAGTCTTGAACTTTTTGAACTTCATAAATTCCATTAATTTCCTGAGACTTGTGAAATTGGTTAGTTAGCTTTTTGAGTCTTGTGAATCTTCTGTTTCCCTCTAGAAGGAAACGCTTAAATTCATAGAAAATTACCATATAATCAATGTAATTCTTCACTCACAGGAGAATGTGAGAAATTTCTGATGAACCATAGGTTGGGAACTTTTCTGGATAAGAGAAAGTACTTTGAGGATTGCAAATGATGAACAAGAAAATTACAGTTATGAAATGCAGTGGACCAGAATGTATTAACAAGAATATTGAGCCACTTGGTAGATAACACAAGAAGCCTCATTCTCAAGCATAGCTGGTAGAACAGAGAATATAGACAATTAACACTCAGGAAAACGAAATAAGCTACAATTCTCTGAAGAAGCCAACACCCTGCCATTATTCCATATCTTATAATAAGAATATTTGTCATCAAATCTCAGATGAAAATGGAGTTTCTTCTTGTTGCAGAAGAAAACTAATGGAAGATTGTCATCCAGTGTCTCAAAAGGACTAGAAACAAAAGGTTTGCAACCCAATGGATGGTTATCTCTCAAAAGTCATGACTCTTCAAAATTTCTAAGCTTATTATTTGCATATAGAAGACATTATAGATTAGAGATAAAAATGTTATTATCTTTGATTATTTTATTGAATTATTTTGTTGATTATTTCTTTCAGTGATAAGAGTACCTAACAGTAGACAGCAGACATGAAGCAAATTAAGCTACATGAGTATTGAAGGAAAACCCTAACATTGCTCCAAATAGATATAAATTTCCAAAGGAAAATTTGATAAGGGAGTGCAATATGAAATTTTCAAGTGGTAAATCCTATTTATGATTTCTATGTGTGGCTTTGAGCAGATGTATTCATGTTTGTTTGTGACAGTGTCTTGCTATACAATGTGACTTGATTTTTCACCTGATGTGTATTACAACCAATCTTCCTACCTTAGATTCTCAAGTATCGAGATAATTGAGATTCAGGTTAACTTGCTCTATTTCCATGACTTTCTATAAAAGACAAAACAGGTTTGGGAAAAACAAACAAGCAAAAACATGGTACTTCAAGGGCACAGAGTGGTGGATAGAATAGAGAAGCATGAGGAATGACATTACAAATATAAATACAATCCTTTGTTCTTTCATTTGTATTTTCATGTATGTGTGTCTGTGTTTTGCAGGTGGGTGTGCGCATGTGTACAAGAAGCCACTTTGGTTTGTGTCTATGGAGATGCAAGTTTGAGATCAGAGATATGCCTGATTGCTTTTATAATTTATTGTTTTGTTTTGAGATTTTCCAGGCTCTGCAATTACTGACCAGAAATTTTTTGCATGGGACTTAGGGTCCTTTTGCTTATGAGGCAAAGGTTTTTTAACCACTGAGGAATTTCTCAATCACTGAGCAATTATACAACAGGTAGAGATCAAGTAATGCTGTAAAACAAGACACTGTCACAAACAAACATGCATGAATATATCCATTATTTTCCATAGATATCCATTATATATAATATGAATCCATAACATATATCCATTATATATAGAGAGTAGATGAAATTTATCATTTGAAGATATATAGTATCCCCTTATCTCTTTGTACATTTGGAACTATCTTTGCATCCTTTGTCCTCTAGTTCCGCTGTTGTTACTGTAAATAGAATCATCTGATATATGACTTTTTTTGTCAGCACCACCATAACTTAAAGATCATGCTGTTTGGGCTATGGATCATTGATTTTTGTTGCTGAATAGTGTTTCATGAAATTTATTATTTTTAGTTGTAAAACTTTTCGTTTCATCCATGCTTTGGTCTATTACAAATAAGACTACTATGAAAAACCACACAAGGGAATAAAATTATTGATGTCTGGGAAAAGCACCCATACAATTTTACATTCTATGTCTATTTACTAAAACAATATTTTTATATTTATTATATTTATTCATATGTTTATCATGGTTTTTCCCTGTTTTTGTTCTTTTGATAGACATGTAACTATATCATATTATTAATTTTCATGTCCCTGAGAGCTAGCAATGTGAAATATCATATTTTGTTCATACTTGATGACAAAACAGCCTGCAATCAAATGTCTCTTTGTTCATTAAAGTTGGAATATTTTTCTTTTCTTACTCGAATCTTCAGATTTCTTACTACTTATATACTTATATACATGGCAAAATAGTGTGACCAATAAATATTTGATTACAGTTTTTACTCAGCAAAGTTATTATTAGAAAAGTGCTTTGAGTTGTGAGAAAATCCTATTTATTTATTAATTTTTTTAATGAGCAACACTTTTGTTACTAGGCAGCATCTTTTCAGTAATACACAATTCCCAAAGAATATTTTTTGTCTTATATAAAAGCTTTTTCAACACTTTATTTTCAATTAGATTTGTAAAGTGTGATGTTCAGGTTAAAATTTATATTTTTAATACCTAACTACAACATTAGTTGAATGTTACATTAATAGTTTTGCTCTCTTTTGAATATTTTTCCAATTTCTCCCCACATTTCATTTTTTCCTAATCATATAACCTCAATGGTACCCCTGACCTCTCCCTCCCCTCTTCCTTCCCCTGTTATCTCTCATTGCACCTCTCCCCTTCCCCCCCTTCTTTTCACTCCCTCCCCTCCCCTCCCGGTGCTTCCCCCTTCCTTATTCCCTTCTCCTGGAGCATACCTTTATGTGAACACCTAACCTTCTTCTGAGTCCTCTACCCTAGTGAGGGTTCAGGACTCAGTGGCCTAGCCTGGGGCCCCTTCTTGGGATCCCTGATAAATATCTGTAATACCCACTGTAATTGCAAAGAATTATAAACAGGAAGGAAGGGAAATGAGGACCTTAAAAGAAAGGAGATAGGGGAACACACTTCAGTAGACCATGGTCATGTATTGCATGTAAGTAGCGAGACATCTGGTGCAGCTCACTCTCACTTCCCTTCCTGGTCACTTGGGACTGAACAGGTTTGATCTCATCTATCAGGGAGGGTATAGGGGCTGGCAGATAGATGGTAACCATCTGGCAAGTGGGACACTGACCCATCCCCCACTATTGTGTCCTACTCCTGTTCTTCAATCCACCTTTGAGTCTTCTCTTATAGTTTTGCTCTTTATACTGGTCATTCTTCGAGATTCTCAGTTTTTCCTTTTCTTTCACTTATATGTCTACGGGGTACATCTGTGCATATGCATGTTTGTATGAGTGTGGGTACACATGTATGTGGTATTTACTTGGGCATGTGCTGTGCAAATGAATTGAAATCCAAGGTTGATAATGGGAATCAAAACTTGATTGCTTTTACACAGTAGTATGCTAACCACTAACCAATCCTCCTAGTCACAGGTTTTCTTCTTATACTCCACACTAGTTAGGGCCGGAGCAATCATAATTGGACTTTGCATGCCTTGTGCAATGTCCAACACACTATTGACCCCACAAAGTCTAGCATAGACTAAAGGCACTAGGATCCTTGGAGGCAAGAGATTGACAGCCACAGTAGTGTTCCTATGCTTAAGTGGAACACAGGAAAGGGTTCTGGAAAATGCCACTGGTCCTTGCACCTCATCGGAGAGGAGGACCCAGAGGAGAGTTAGGCATGCACATTTAATGATTCTCTGAGGATGGGAAGGGGAGGCACTGAGGGATGGAGAGGGACGGGGAAGGGAGGGGGGCACAGGGCGGTGGGAGGTTGGAGGGAGGGAGGGGACGGGTGTACCTGTTAAGTCTGTATGTGTGGAAATAAAAAAAAAAAACAAGTTTTCTTCTTTAGTTATTTCTTTTTTTAACACATTCCTTTATCTGATAACTGAGGATAGATTTTCTATTGACTAATTCATTTAGAGTTTCCTTGTCTAAAAATATTCTACCTCCTCTTTATTCTTGACAGATGTTTTTGATAAATATTACATTTAAACTGACATTTACCCCTCCTAGTCTCCACGTAGTGAGTTTAACAGGGTTGTACGCACTGGTATGTACCTGAGTACTTTCTGGAACATAGATGATATACCACTGTGTATATCACTGAAAGCAATAGCTTGCAATTTTGTATAATTAACCTTATATTATCACTCAAGGAATGGTGTTATTTCATAAGGTCTTTCCACTTCTGTGATTTTTAAGCCTGGGTGTCAACTTGACACACCTGGTATTAACTGAAATCGCCTGAGACCACACCTGGAAGGATCAACTGAGACCACCTGAAAGGATTACACCTGCCCTAAATTCCATGGGAACTTCCATAGATCCCATAGAAACCTCCCAGTAATGGACCATATAAAAGCGACCACAGAATATGGGTGGAGAGACATTCCAGGAATGCTGGAGCTATGTGGAGGTCTGCTGTGACTTGGTTTGCCACCCAGTCAGCCATGCCATCGCTGCCATGACAAATCTACATCCCCTCTGGAACTGTAAATTGAATAAATATCCTTTCTCCCATAAGTTGTATGACTTTGGGTGCTATTTCACAGTAATAGCATTACAACTTCTGTGATAAAATGTTTAAGTTTAAATCTTGCACAAGTCTGGTGGAAGTCAACACAGCTGCATATTCCTTCTAAGAAGGATTTATTTTTAATTTAAATTTCATAAGTTTGTGTACTTTGAGGGTTTGAGGGAGATTATGGAAACCTTTGGGGTTACCCTTATGGGGATTTTCTCATCTTTTAGATTCACTGGCATGTATTTTGCTAAGCTTGGAAAAATGCAGACTCCAACTTTTCCAACTATCCTTTATTCTCACCTGCTTTTTTATTTAATTATGGACTTTTAATGACTTGATCATGCAATCTTTGTTCCTTCAAGATCAGTCACCAGTCCCTATGACTACATGTAGGCCGAACTTCTATCCCTAATTGTTTTCTTAATGTTGTTCATATTGATTATTTTCTATTTTTCTAAGAAGCTTTTGTACCAACCTATGATGTTCATGCTCTATGTTCAATAAATAAACTTTTTATTTATATCACTGTTGCATTTTCTATATCTTTGCTGGTGTTCTGCTGCGCATTCATTTATTTCAGGCATTTCTGCTTGTTTATAGATACATCTTGATAATGCTGTAATCTTTCTCAGATAATTTGATTTTATTTTACTGCATTATGAAATGCTGTAGATGGTGTTTTCTCATGTGATGGCTTGCTATATAATGTGAATATTTATATTCAAAAACTTGATCTTTGAGGCTACTTTATTTTACATATCTGAGTGTCTTCTACCTCCTTTTATACCAATTTTCTTCTAACTCTGCTTCTGTGGAGATGTAGAATGTTGTTTCTTCCAGTATGGGATGTCGCACGACTTGAAATGTTAGCTGTCCCACATAAGCTCAGGTGTTGGAATCCTTAGTTGTTTAGGATGGTTATGGCACCTTTAGAGAGGTGGTACCTTGCTGGAAGAAGGCAGCTGAAATTTGGGGATGGGGACGATTAACAGTCATTGGTGCCAACCCTGCTTCCTGGAGCAGTCTTCTCATACAGAGTACAACAAGTAGTTTGAAGCTCTCGAACCCCTTCTGCCAACCAGCCATGCCTTTTCTGCCATGAAAGACTCTGTTTCCTCTCTGGAATTGTAACTGGATAAATCTCCCTTTCTCCCTTAAGTCATATGGACCTCAATGGTGTCTCATAATGACAGAGAAGAGTAACTGGTACAGGAGGGAAGCTCAGTCTTTACGGAGACCTTGACAAGAGTGGTGTACTTGCTATTTCTCTTCATCTGGCCTTCAGTGACCTCATGCTATATATGGAAGTGACACCTCATTTCTTGGCCCAGAAATGGAAATCTGGGAAGTGATCAAAATCCTGACAGTCTCGCAGTACTAGTACTTGTGAATCTTGCCAGGCCTGGCTTCCAGGTCTCCAGGATTACTCATTGTCCTTTGGTCCTTGCGAGGCTAAAAAAAAAAAAAAAAAAAGGTTTCCTTTCCTTTTTTTTTCTTTTCTTTGTTTTCTTTTCTTCTTTTCTTTTGCTTTCTTATTTTTCTTTCCTTCTTTCTTTCCTTTCTTCTTTCTTTGGCTTATTTCGCACTTTTTTTTTTGCATTACGGCATTATGCTTGATATCTAAAATATTTTACCTGGATGGCATGACCATTTCCTAATCATTTGGGTGAGAGGTGATTTTCTTTAGTCTCTTTCAATGTAGTCTGAATTTTATAAGGCAAGAAGGAAATGAAATTATTAGCAGCATGTAATTACTTTCTTAGAGTCTATAAGTTGTTTTATTTTCTATCAGTGATGTTTAATATCTACTTTTTATGTAACTTCATAATTTTAAGTAGCACATAGAAATGGGAAAATATATGTCTGTTCCACTTTTTTAAATGTGAATGTTTTTCTTTTGTTTTTGAATATCATTCATTATTTTAGACTCTTCCAAAACCTTCAATGCATAATTAACTTTCTAATTGACTAAGTCATATGCGAACTGACAAAAAGTGGCATTTTCAAAAAAAGCAGCTTAAACTATATTTCTATTTCTGCCAATGTAATACCATATCCTGAAATTACTATGTAAAAATATGGATTCTATAATAAGACTGCAATTATCCAATGAAATATGGAGGTAGAACCTGAATTCATACTTTATAGTTCTTAATTACATGTCTTTAGTTATATTCTTATTTAACTATGATTTTAAAATTGCTTTTTGTAGTTCTTAAGTATATTTTTGGTTCTGCACATGTATCTGTTATGACTTTAGATAATTAAATTTTCCTCAAAAATTTTCCATATGCTGCATAAATTCAAAAAATTGTGCAAACAATTGAGTGTATGAATGAAAATATTTAATGGTCATTTAAAATGACCTACGCTAAAACCATTGACTTCTACATATAAGAAACTAAATATTTTCACTTACATAAGCATATTTACATAAGCATATAAATTTTTCACATAGAAGCAGTACTCCTTATAGGAAAATCATTTTACTCAATGCAAAAATACTGTTATAAATAGATGCATAGAACATAAAGGAAGAGATTACATTAATGAAGCAAGGCTAGCATTAGGGGCCTGGCAAAGAACTAGAAGAATCTGGCATCAACATCGAAAGAAAAAAAGTGTTTTCAAAACAGAAGCCAGCTGTCCAAGTGAATATTTTCAGTTAGGTAAAATCTGTTTATACTATCTTTGTAATACCTCATTACAAAGAACTTGGAAAATATGTCTATTCAACCTTCTAAAATATGGCATTATTAATATATCATTTGAATATTAAAAACAGCTAATGCTAAGATCCCAGAACTTATTCTCAGGAAAAAAATTGAGCTAAAAATGAGCAAAAATGAGCTCCTCTGGGCTTGTCTGTAGATGATAATAGATGAAAGGAAAAGAGCTTAATGACTTTCATAATCGGCTAGTGAAAGGTAATCCCAACCAGGGTGAGAGGAAGTGGTTTACAGGAAAGGGAGCTGTGGACGTAAGTTGGATCAAATTATATCTGACAGTGCAGGCTGTCAAATCACCATCTGGGGGGGAGTTCCTTAGGTCTCACTAAATGAAAGACACTCCTGGGAGTGGGGAACATTGCTGATCTGCAGTCCTCACCTGTGGAGGTGTGACAGAAAGATACATTAAAAATCTCATGCTCAGTCTTCTGAGAATGTGAATTAGGAAACTCTGCTTTAGAATGACTGCTAGATTTCTGAAAATAGCTATTCTTTAAAGCTGGAGGTAATGTCTGGAAATCTGGAGTCCTGTTTTTCAGATTCAGAAAGTCTTTCATTGAACTCTTACCAGTCTGTTTATCCATTTTACTGGACTTTAATCGCCTCATCTATAAAAATGATGAATACCTGAGGACCCATTGGACCTAATAGTCTAAAACTCTATTGTTCACAAGTTAATGAGTTTTATAAAAATGATCTTCATATATATGGAAGAAAATAGCAGAAAATTAAGCACTAATTAAAAAAATTAGAAAATATTTGGTGCTGTGATTTGTACTATATCTGTATTTTACTCAATAATTTTGTACATATTGTGCAAATAGTTGAATTTTTTGTCTTTATGCCAACAACAGCATAGAACATAATAAAAGCTAGGATATTAACTTTTTATTCCACTAAAAGTCATTTAGATGCAACTTTTCTCCAGAAGATCAGTATTTCCAATCAAGATGATTGACTTAAGCTTGGTAGGTTGTCAGAGAAAAGGAGTATACAGGTAAGCAAGTTACGTGGAACATTTGAGTTTAAACACTGTCATATACCAATAATACCTGAATGCATAGTTAAAGAAAATGTTAGGCCTTAATCAATACAAAGGCAAAATTAAATTTATGATTTTTCCACCAAGTAGCTAAAATACATGTGAAATTTAGCACAAATAATTCAGTTGCAATTACCTTGAAATTAATAGGCTTAGTTTTACTTATAATATCATGAATTTGACTGGCTTCATGGGGATATTAAAAGTCAAATAAAATATACAGCTTTGGGGAAATTATGAGTCACTAGCTTTTAAAATTAATCTATTTGTTGGGAATATAAAGTCTGTGTATCACTGAAATGTGAATTCTAGCAACATGTAAGACACACGGAATAAGAAAATTCAAGTAGAGCACAATTTGTTAAGCATGCTTTGTTTCATTAATCTACCTACAAAACAAGTTGAGACAGGGCAGAATTCAGCAAAAACATACTGATTATTTATCATTAAATACTTTTCTATGTTGGTAAAATAAGGAAATATAATATGCTACTTACAGAGAAAATAAATTGTTGATTAGTATGGGATGTAAAATTGAAAGGCAATACATTTTTGTTGTTTTATAAAAACAAAAGAGACCCTACAGCCAACTGTTTCTTTTTTTTAATAGATTTTTTAAATTTTATATTATTATTATTTATTCAACTGTGTGCATATGCGTGTGTATGTGCACGCGTGTGTGTCTGTGTGTGTGTGTGTGTGTGTATGTGTATGTGTAGAACCACGGACGAATTCACGAACCACCATGGACGCCTCTACCTCCTTCTGCCCCGGGATTCACAGGCTCCGCCCTACCAGGACCAGAAGCGCAGGCCATCCCCCGCTTCTGCCTGGCGTCTATACGTGGGATCTGGGATCCGAACTCAGGACCTTCCGCCTGCAAGGCAGAGGCTTAACCCCTGAGCCACCTCTCCAGCCCCTTAAATAGATTTTTTTAAAATTTTTATTATTTATTCAATCGTGCGTGTATGTGTGTGTGCACGTGTGTGTATGTATGTGTGTGTGTAGAACCACGGACGAATTCGGGAATGGCCATGAACTGCCTCCACCTCCTCCTTGTTTACTCCGCCCCAGGATTCACAGGCTCTGCCCTACCAGGACCAGAAGCGCAGGCCGCTCCTGCTTCCGCCTGGCGTCTGTACGTGGGGTCTAGGATCCAAACTCAGGACCTTCTGCCTGCAAGGCAGAGGCTTAACCCCTGAGCCACCTCTCCAGACCCCAACTATTTCTTTAAGTTGGAAGGGATGACTTTTTTGTTCGTCCTCTGGGTAAATAGAACTTAAAACTATGCTCTATGAAACATTGCAAATGTCTGAAATTTAAGAGAAAAAGGCACACTGTCTAGTGGCCTCAGGACCAAAGAATAGCAAGATGAAACCCTAAAAGTCAAGAAAGTGAATATCTTCAAGAAAATTATATTTTCTCTAGCTGAAGAATAAGAATAATGTCATAGAATATTGCCACCTACACTATCATAGACTTGGTAAGTTATGAACTGAGCTACCACATTTGCAGGGTTATAAGAAAATACCCAAACACCAAAATCAGGCTATGTCAAAGCACTCTGAATAGGTAGTCAGATGTATTCTTTGCTAAAGAGAAATAAATACCTTGCTTCAACAACAATAGCAACATGTGTCTCTTCATGTTCCAACAGAGCTTCAGTAGATAACTTGGAATTCTATCACCATCAAAAAATAAGAATAAATGGGCCTATACTTTCTACTGTCAGAACATATATTATATATGCTATAGTACATTACCTTAAATGTCCATGTTTCAATAAAGTATTCACACATCATAACAGAACCAAAAAAAGTTCATACTTCAGCTAGAGGAACAATAGCTAGCTACATGGAAATAGAAGACTTGTTGGGATGATTAGACAATAATTTTAGATAAGCCATCCTAAAATTGATTCAATGAATAATTGTCGATAAGATTGAGTCAAGTGGAAAAACAGAAAGTTTTAGGAAAGATATATAAGATAAAGAATTTAATGAACTGAAACACACAAATATTTCCAATAGACAAAAAAAAAAAAACTCAACAGAAGAATGGGAAGACAGAAAAATCAATGAACTGGAAGCATGAGAAGTAGAATGATCAAATCTGAACATAAATGAAAAGAAACTCATTTCTTGAAATTCTGGAGGCTACAAGGCCCACTAAAAGGATGCCAGCATCTTGAAGTACCTTTTTGTTACTTTGTGGAATCATGGTGAAGATATCATGTGGCTAAGGTGTCCATGACATCTTAAGAGTAACAAGCCGGGAGAAAACTGAGGGTGTGATGGCATACATTTATAATTACAGCACATAGGAAATAGAGGCAGGAGGATCAGAAGTTCAAAGATATCTTCAAATAGAAAGAATATTCAAGGCTTTCCCAGGTTATGTGATGTTCTGTCTTAGCTTCAAAACTTCCTTGTTGTATGAAATGTGTGGTCCGAACAATTTATAGAAATATGGTTTTCATGGAAGCTTATGTTTTCAGGTCAGAGGTCATCATGGAAGAGGTCACACAATCAGTAACCAAGGGAACTGGTCACATCACAATCATGGCGAGAGCAGAGAGGAAGGTAAGTTGCTGCTTTCTAGTTTCCCAGTTTTCCAGAATCCAACTAACTCTTTGTATCTGTATCTACTCTCCTGGGGAATGGTTCTACCGACTCTGGGTTAGAACTCTCCACATTAGTTACACAATAAGGACAATTATCAAAGGCTTGCCTGAAGCCTCATTTACCAAATAATTCTTCATAAGTGTGCCCAGTTGTGGTATATAGTTCAGAGGAAAAGCATTTGACTATATAGGTGTGCCTCGAACCCACTTTAAGTATCAAGTGACAACTGATACCAACTGACACAACTCTGTCTCAAGAAATGAAGGAATGACAACTAGAACCTGAGGAAACAAAACTTCAAAACTGACCTTTTAACCATCACAATCTTAGCACACCTGACCCTGTCCAGTGGTGAAAGCCTTGATCCAAACATGAATGAGAGACCTTATGATTTAATAGCTTCTGTAGGTACCACCTTTCACTTCAACCATAGCATTCACATAAAAGATAATGCAAAGTTTTTCCTTAAAGATATTTCCAAAGTGTTCCAAACTAAAGTATCTCTAAACTACATCAACTGATCAATAAATAAGCATTTCCTGGTACATCTGCACAGTGGAATTCTACTAAAAATTAAATGGGATAGTGCCATATCATACCTAGCAAAACCAGTGAACTACCTAGGCAATATGGTAAGTGAAGAAAAACCAGACTCAGTAGCTGATTATGATGAGACTTCATTATAACCCACGGAAAAGGTATGTGTGCAAAGACTGTACACAAGGAAATATTTAAATCCTGGGGAAGAAAATATCCATGAGAACATTCCAAAATTCAGCTACAATGTTTCTTTCAGTATGTCTAAAGAAAAAGACCAAGGATCTCTCTGTTTTGTTTGTTAGAAAATTAAAGTAACATTTGTGTTTATACGAAATAATCAGTTCTTTTAAAAATATAGTAATTTGAAAGTATAAAAAATTTTGGGTTTAAATCTTCATTTTTTTTAAAAACTTCTCAGCACAAATTAGCCCCTAAATTGCTTTAGGAGAGAAAATAAATCATGTGGTTTTCTTTTTTTCTTTTTCTGCAAAAAGAAGGAATACAGTTTAATGAATGTTTATGTTGATTGATAGCTATCCTCGTAATATGAACTCACAGTTTTAATTGGTGAATT
The DNA here is from genome assembly GCA_023101885.1 of Typhlomys cinereus. NCBI lineage: Eukaryota > Metazoa > Chordata > Mammalia > Rodentia > Platacanthomyidae > Typhlomys > Typhlomys cinereus. The sequence goes on from JALPQD010000227.1 coordinate 545,914, forward strand.
TTTCTTCTCTATTGACATTGCTAAGTATGTAGAAATAAAAGTAGTAATTCAAAGTGCAATATAGTAGTCTGATAACTTTAATTTGTAAATGCTAATCATCTCTTAATGTTGAGAGAAAAGCTTTTGATAACTCCAATGAAAATAAGAACAGAACTACATATTCTTCTTTGCTTCCACTAACCATACCAATCTTCTAAATATTGTGATCTACCCATTTCCATTTTTTTTCTTTGTATTAGCCAAAATTATGCAAAAGTAATTGATTGTGATTTTCATGGCAGGGAATTCCTTTTTCTATCAGTATTTCTACAGACTTAATTTTTTTCACTTGAGGTCTTTTATTCTGGGAAGAAATTTTTGTAGCTACTACATAATAGAGTGAGTCATATTTCTAGCTAATTACTGAGATAATAATTACTTGAATTTGAATAAAATAGTAAGAAGATAATACTCTGTTAACTTTCAATGCTCTTATCTAACCAATCTCTATAGTCAGGCAAGAGGCAATATTTGCATTTGAACTTTCTGGAGAAAGAACTGATTGCTACATAATAATAATTCTAATATATTCTAATTAATTTTGAAATGTTCAATATTGAAATTCGAGTAGATTTGAAAGTTCTCAAAGGTGTGGAATTTTTTTATGACCCCAGTTTTTTCTGTGATTGCTGAGAACATTCTTCACAACACTTAATGAGACTGAATATTTTAAATCATGAAATATTACTAGTACTTATTTCTATAATTGAGCTAATATTCATTCCATTGTGTAAATGGAGTCATCCAAATTTTTATGGATAAAGTAACTTACCAAGGTAAACTCTGAAAGATATTCATAGCTATGTTCAATAAGTTTTACTCCACTGAGTATACCTTAGCAAATATGGGATTTATGGCATAATACTCGCTAGTATACATAATCCTCAAAAGGTAATGTGAATGTACAATTGGATATGAAATCAAAGTTAAGTGTAGGTGATGAAGACAAAAGTTTTCTTGAGTAAATTGTAGCATGTTGGAATTAGTCTGGGTAATCAAAAAAGTTTCATGCAATGTATGTTAGATTATGTGCCCCAAGCAACCAGTGCAGCCATCCAGATTTCTCATTAAAAAGATCATTAGCCAACTGGACTAATTGGTTTGACTGTTTATTCCTCTTTGCTTGGCTATATCCACATGCTTGATTTCCTCTCATGACAGGTCCTTTTTGCTTTGTTTTTCAGTCTAACTCACATGTTACTGGTAGTGCAAAATCAAGAAATTCTGTTCTTCACCCTGGAAAAGAATTTTATGGTAAAATTTATCATCATTTCAAAAATTCATATGAATAATTAGCAAGTATTAAAATCCAAATGATTGCCAATTGTATCTTTAATCTAAAGTTCTGCAGGCTTTAACTTGTGGCTGCTGCTCAAATCACCAGCTGGTACCTCAAAACCAAACAAGTACAGCCCTGATAGCAAAGGGTAATGCATCATTTGAAACAGCTCCTAAAAAAGGTAGAACTGAAAGTAGTAAATAGATGAATCAGGAAGCAGACAGAGCTGGAAGCAGTTTTCTCAGAGTATTTATTTGTTTAGTTTTTCTGAGAAAATACTACTTTCACAATAGGTAATAAATTTAGGAAACACATTGCAACAAGTTATGAACTGGTAGAGTTCCAAGCCATTATGACAGAGTCATAAATATATGTTAAAGGAAAGAGGAGTATCATAAGTAAGGGCCCTCTCTAGCCTCTTAGAATCCCTCTCAGCAAATGAATGTTATAGTGAGTTAACCATACTGTGTTCTCACACTCAAATTCCTTTTTTTTCTCCCACATTTTATTTTTTTCCTCAATAGGTACCCCATCCACTCCTTCCCTCCTCCCCTCTCCAGTCCCCCTTTGCATTCTCCCTCATCCCTTCTTCTTTTCATGCCCTTCCCTTCCTCCCCCTCTCACAGTGCTTCCTCCTTCCTCCCTCCCATCCCCTGGAGCATCCTTTTGGGTGAATGCCAAACATCCCATTGAGTCCTCCACCCTAGTGAGGGCTAGGGACTCAGTGGCATAGCCCATTAGTATGGGAACTCAGTTATGACTGTTAATCCCTTACCTCTAAAGATCCTACTGCCTCGAGCCTTCTCTCCTGTGATCCATGCTAGTCTTTGAGGGGTCAATGACATGTCAGCCATTGTGCAGGTCAGGCAAAGTTAAATTCTGGCTGCTGCAGCCCTAAGTTTTGTGGAGTATCTTGTATTTAGTTGATCCTCCCAGTTTTGAGGCTCTTACAATCTTGCCTCCCCCTCTTCCACAAGGTTCCCCTGATCTTTAGGATGGAGAGAGGTTTGGCTGCTCTGGTTCCAGGTGATTAATGTAGGGTCTTTGGAATTCTGAGTTATGGCTTATTGTTGTTTGCAATTTTGGTTGTCTTGCACTGCCCTTGGATGCATCCTGATTGGTATGGAAGGTCACTTCCTAATCAAAGATAAAAGACGTTTAAATGAAGATTTTAATATAAGAGGAGACTTAAAGGTAGATGGAAGAATAGAAGTAGGACATAGGAATGAGGGGGGATCAGTCTCCCATTTGCAACATGGTTACTGTCTGTCTGCTAGTCCCTGTACCCTCCTGATTGGTGAGATCAAACCTGTTCAGTTGCAGGTGACCAGGAAGGGAAGTGAGAGTGAGCCTCACCAAATGTTTCACTATTTACATGTAATACTTGATGGTAACATAGTTTCTTTACTGAAGCATGATCCTGTCTCTCCTTTTTTTGGGGAAGTCCTTCTTCCCCTTCCCTCCTGTTTATAATCTTTGCCATTACAGTAGGTATAACAGAGATTTACACTTGAATATGTCATTAAGTAGGTCTGGAACTAGGATCCATATATTAGGGAGTATATACAGTATCTAACTTTCTGTGTTTGGGATATTTCTCTCAATATAATTTTTTAATTCCATCCATTTCCCTGCAAATTTCATTAATTAATCTTTTTTGATGGCCAAATAGTATTCCACTGTATAAATGTTCACATTTGCCTTATCCATTTGTCAACTGTTGGCCATTCGGGTTGATTCTATGACTTTGCTATTGTAAATAGTGTTGCAAAATCCTGGTTTTGCTTATGTCACTATAGTGAATTTCTACATTGTGGGAGATTATTCCCAGAAGTGGCATAGCAGGGTCATATGGCATTTCAATCTTTAACTTTTTAGAAATCACCATGCTGATAACCAGAGTAGTGGTATAAGCCTGCATTCCCACCAACAATGTAGGAGAGTTCCCTTTTCTCCATATCCTCTCCAGCATTTGGTATTGTTCGTATTGTGGATTTTTGCCATCCAGTGCGAGATGATATCTCAGGGAAGTTTTGATTTGCATTTTCCTGATGGCTAAGGATGTGGAGCATTATCTTAGGGAAGTTTTGATTTGCATTTTCCTGATGGCTAAGGATGTGGAGCATTTTTTAAGATGTTTGTTAGACATTTCAATTCAATCCCTGGAAAAGCTTCTTTTGAGTTCCAAGGTACATTTTTTTTTAATTGGGCCATTCATCTCCTTGGTGAAATTCCTTTTCTAGTGAATGAAATTATTAATATCAATTTTCAATGACTAGCTTATTCATTTTAAAATTTATTTATTGTTCAAAATTACAATGGAAATTGTAGAGATGACTCAAGAGTTAATTCCTTGTATTGCAAGCAGAAGAACCTGAGTTCAGATCCTAAATCCCACAGTAAATACCTGGTGGAAATGGCAGCAACCTGTACTTCTTTTATTTACTGGGATTTCTGAATATTAATGCCTATGACATGTACTTTGTCTTCTAGTGATTATGATTCATTGGTAAAGATTATATATGAAATATTTTAAAAGAAAAAATAATTATTGTCCATTGAAAAATAAATAAAGTGCTTATTTTCCAGTGATTTTACAGATAATCTTGCAGTCAGTGATGTCTCAATAGAAATTGCAGGCCTCAGGTAATTTAAATCAGTGTGAAGAGATGATTGACATGACAACCCATAGCACTTAAGGAACACTTAGGGTCATAGATTCTAATGGGATAAAATAAGGTCTAATATTAGTGATGAAGTAATTTAAATACCTGCAGGTGAGCTTGGGTCAAGCTTGCTCTCAAATTCACTTCTATTTTTGCTTGGCAGAACCTGCACAGCAAAGTAGAGATGTGCTCTGTGAACACTGGCTGCCTTCCAGTTTGAAACAACTAAAGAAAATTACAAGGGCAGGAGAGAGAGAATGATTAGCAAGGGAAAATTAGTACTAGCTCTGCCTTGTGTTGGTCTTCCCTCAGAGGCTGCAACTGGGATCCAGATCCCATCAATGACTTTATTCACTTGGCTTTCAAGCAATGAGTAGTGGGGCTGATGAGATGGCTCCGTGGGCAAGGAACCTTTCCAGAACTATGGCGAGCTGTGCTTGATCCCAGAGTCCATGCAGCAAAGTAGATAGTGAAGTAGCCTCTCTTCTACTTTGTAAGCTTTTCTTTCACCTATGCAAAAATTTTTACATTCCATCTATGTTTAGTACATGGAAAAATTTCACAGAATATCACCTGGGCAGTTTTGGCTAGGGCCCAGTTAAACCAAATGAAGAACTGGAAATTTTCTATTGTTTTTGAGGTAGGGCCTCATGATGTTTTCTATTTTGGCCTCAAACTCATGATTTTCCAAGTTTAGCGTCCCAAATAGCTGAGATTACAACAGGGAACCAATGTGCCAATTTACAGATTTCTTTTCTAGACAGCACCATTTCAGAGTCATAATAAAGACAGTTATTTGTGCTCAATAACAGGAATTTTATGAAATTGTTCATAGGAAAGAATTGTCAGAAAAAGATTATTCAAGACAGAATTAGAATACTAAAGAGTTCACTTATTTACCAGTGTGTAACAAAATATTTTCATAAATTTTAAGCTATGAAATAGTCACCAAAATTTAGAACATCTTTATGATAAGATGAAGAATCTTAATAACTACTTTTGTCATTCATTGGTCCAACTTCAAAGCCTCAGAAAATATCAATTCTTTTTGTCATTTTGCTTTTTTGGAATATGACACATAATAAGATTTATAGTATAAACTTTTGCATATAACTTCTTCCCGTTGAATAATATGCTATATAGTCAATCATATCTTAACAGCCAACTGAACTTCATTCCTTTTATGTAACAAGTAACATTCTGCTGACTGGATATGTCACCCTATTCCATCCATTAGTGTGGGACCTCTGAATTATCTTCAAAATTTAAAATTTTTCAGTAATGTTATGGCTAGAATTTTCCCACAGATATTTGTGTGGACTCATGGTATCATTTCCCTGCTGTACACACCTGGGAGGTCAATTTCTGAATTTCACATTATATCTGTCATTTTATGATCAGGAACTGTCTAGATAATTTTGTGTAACATACTTACTCATGTGAAATATTTCCCTATGAAAGTCTAAAATCTCTCAAAAGTAAAGCGTAAGTTCAACTAGGTCAAACGTCCCAAAACTGAGATATTATTGGATATTATTGTGACACAGATTTAAAAACACAGTATTTTCTGGATTCTGTTGCTTTGCATTGGCGTGTACCACCATTTAAATATATGCTATTGATCTTTCTGGCAACTTCCTCAAAAGGTTTCCAGCTGTGAATCAATTGTAGAGCAAGACTCTTTTCAAGCTTCCAACTCACTGGTAAGGTAGGCATATTGTTTGGAAGTCTATGTCTGAACAAAGTCATGATCTTAGAATTTCCTGTAGCAAATGAGGGCATATATTCCTACTGCCCTTATCTATGAATCACAACATCTTATTTTGAAGCACATTAATATTTTCTTTGACAATTCTTTTTATAATATCTCCACATGAAATGGAGATAACAACCCCTAATATAAAAACGTGGAAGAGAGTCTAATTATTAAATTTGCAAATTGTTATTCACATTTTTTGAGCTAGATTCTGGCTTATTATAGAACTTGTAGAATGTAAGTATGGGCATGAGTTCTAATCCAGTCTGGGCTACATAGTTCTGTGTCAATCTGGAAAAAAAATTGAATTTGAATGAAAACATGACTGGTGGTATGCATATTTGATCTTTTCCTGGAAAACATTTAAAAATTAAAAATAGATAAATGCTTAGAACCACGACCAAGTCATGTTTCATGAATACAGCTTCATTATCTTCACAATCTAGATGCAGTACTGGTATAAAATGTTGCCAGAGCAATAAGTCTTGAGTTTATAAATTATTTCATACAGACCTCAACAGCTTTTATTTACAATAATCTCTCCTCATAGTATTAAGTGGAGAGAAGTAATATTCACAAAACAGTAGGGGTAAGCCCTTTGATAAAATAGCATATTCTTCTAAAAGATAGCTTTCTGAATAATTGCCAGAGCAATAATTTTAACATTGCAGGAGACACAAGGCAGCAACTCCAATGGATTAAAAAGAACAGATTAAATTCAAGAGTTTACCACTGGAACAACCCTAGCAGTGAATGATGAACCTGCAGACACAGCAAGCAGCCACTGGCAAGAGTGATATTGATTTTAAATATCAAGAAGACTACTTATGTAAGGATTTTAACTAACAGAATACCTTGAATAGTGTTCTTCTTATATGATAGTCAAGATATTCAAATTGGATTTCTCATTGCCTTGTTTCATGGATTTTTCCAATAAAAATCACAAACTGTAGATATAATGAAAAGACTATAATATTGGGAAATATGTCAGGGTTAATTCAAATGATTTCACAATTGTTCCAAGTAAGCCAACAACAAAAAAATTATAAAAACTACTTCGAGACATTTATACTTTCTTGAAATTAGTCAACCTCTTCATGAACAGAGTAAATTTCACTTTAGGGCTGGAGAGGTGGCTCAGGGGTTAAGCCTCTGCCTTGCAGGCTGAAGGTACTGAGTTCGGATCCTAGACCCCACGTATAGACACCAGGCGGAAGCGGGGGCGGCCAGCGTTTCCGGTCCTGATAGGGCGGAGCCTGTGAATCCAAGGGCAGAGTAAACAAGGAGGAGGTGGAGGCGTCCATGGTGGTTCCCGAATTTGCCTGCGGTTCTACACACAGACACACATACACACACGTGCATACACGCATAATTGAATAATTAATAAAAAATTAAATTTAACTTTAATAATCCCAGGATTTTTTAAAAAAATTTATAAATCTCTGAACTTGTGTTCCATGCGTACTCACATTCCATAAAAATTCACATTTAAATTCAAATTCATGGAAGTCGATGTAGGAGCCTAACCGTGGAGAGTACACTGTCGGCAGGTCACTTCAGCCAGCTCGCTGCAGTGAGGTAAACCCCCAGCAGGCCTACACAATGACTAACATATCAATAGTCCGCATGGACCAGAGAGGATCTTGGGAGAAACAACACACAGTAGGAAACAGAGATAGATACTAGACTAGTGAAGGGAGTGTCTCCATCTGTGGGTTTATCCATGGACAGGCCAATTACATTACCACAGAGACCTGGTCCCGGATACTACAGACATACTATGAGGGGAGCCCTGTGGCCCACACAAGCAGACAGACACTGAACTCAAAATTGGGGGGAGAGGGACAGTGAAGAGAAGGGAGAATGGAAGACGAAGAGGAGGAGGGAAGAGCTGCAGGGAAAAATCACTTACTTGTCTACATAACAGGAAAATTTTTAATAATAAAAAGAGCTCCTAGTACATGGAAAGCAACCAAGGTGTCAGCTTTATATTTTACTTGACAAATTGCACGATTAAAAAAAAATTGAGCTCCAGAACTAGTCTACTTATATAATAAGGAAAGGAAGCAAAGCAAAAAGACACAAGTTAACATCAAAAAATTCTTTAGACTTCTAAGTTATTTGAATCTATATATCCGTTTAGTAAAATACATTGCTTTAAAACTTTAAAACAAAACCAAATTATGGGACCACAGTACTTTTTATTGCACAAAAAACGTATTTATCTACACTCAATAAGGTCTGGAGGAAATGATTTGGATGGAATTTATCAAGAGCTAATAGCTAGCATACAGATGACATTAACTTTCGCTGAAACTTGTGCAAAAGTAGGCATTTGACACAGACTTTTTCATATTAGAAAAGACCTGTTCCTCATGTATTTTTCCCATGAAGGAAAAGAAAGAGAAAATTTCTTGACCTTCATCTATTCTTCAGATGCTTGTATCAATTTTTACTTTTAATTTAAGCAATGGCCTTCCAAAAATATACAATTTCTGGATATTTTTAATGTCATAATCCCACTCCACAGTAAGATTCCTTGTTCTTATTATTCTTTAAGGAGACTTTTTATTTCTGAAATGTGTCATGAGGCTCTAATTTTGTTTTAAAGCTGCATTTAATTCCATGCCCAAACATTTCTGTTTTGCACCTACTGAACCAGAGCAGCATTGATGATATTTCCTGTACTGTAGTTCCTGCCTCACAATCATCGTCTGGCCCTGCAGGCACTTGTTTTTGAAAGTATATTGTATAAGGGAGAAGGGGCTTGGTGTTATGGTCTTTGTATTGACTGAATAACACAAAAATATGTCAAGTACTCATACATATTAATAACAAGCCAGAAATAGGTCCAATTTCATGTGACTTTGCCAGTAAAATTTTGTCTCAAGTATTATTTTATACAATTTATCACACAAAATAAGTCAGAATTTTTAACCTTAGAATATCTATTATAGTACTGCAATGAACATGGATATACATGTGTCACTATAGTACAATGAAGTATTTTTTGCGAACATTCCCAGCAGTGGTATAGCAGCGTCATATGGCATTTACATGGTACAAGTCTGCATTCACACCAGAAATGTATGAGGTTCCCTTCTCCCCACATCTTCTCCAGCATGTGCTGGTACATGTCTTTTGGATTTTTGTCATTCTGACCAGTGTGAGATGATATCTCAGGATAGTTTTGATTTACATTTCTTTGTTGCTTAGAGAGGTGGAACTTTTTTAAGGTGTTTGTTAGACATTTTAATTTATTCCTGGGGAAAAATTGCATTTATAAGTTCAATGGCCCAATTTCTTTTTTTTTCTTTTCATTTTTAATTTTTTCTACTTTTACAAATATATTGAGTATTCATCTCAGCTTCCCTCCCTCAACCGTCCCTTCCATGAACTCCCTTCTCTTCATCATTCCCTCATACTCCCTCCGACCCTTCTGCTTTCATGCTTCTATGGACCTCAGGATTCATTCTGGCTTCTACTTCTGTGGGGCCCCAGGCCTCCATAGTATATCCAGTTGCCCCTCTTCAGGCCATCCCACTGATATGTGCATTTCCCTTCACTCATCCATCTTTAGATCCAAAGCTTTCCACTGTCAAGATCCCATTCTACGGGTATAATAACAGCTATCTACAATGTAGTTTGATGTACTGTTTTCTTACCTACAGGTTTATTCCCTGTCTTCCCTATTGATCTATTTCCTTTCTTTTTTTTTTTAGGTTCTTGTTCTAGTTACAGTAATAGGGATGTGTGCCATCCTGACAAGCAGGTCTTGAGTTCAATTGAAAAGCTGTTGATTGTCTCCTTGAAACCAATGCCACTTTCCCAGTGGGGGTCACCTGTTGCCATGGTGATTTATACTGAAACTTACAGATCTCATGCCATGGCCCACTTTCTAATTGGGCTATTTATCTCCTTGGTATTTAATATTATTTTTAATTATTTATTATTTATTCCATTGTGTGTGTATGCATGTGCGCGTGTGTGCATGTATGTATGTGTATATGTGTAGAAACACAAACGAATTCGGGACACACCATGGACAGCCTCCACCTCCGCATTTACTCTGCCCCAGGATTCACAGGCTCCGCCCTACCAGGACCAGAAGCGCAGGCCGCCCCCGCTTCTGCCTAGCGTCTATACGTGGGGTCTAGGATCCGAACTCAGGACCTTCTGCCTGCAAGACAGGGGCTTAACCCCTAAGCCACCTCTGCAGCCCCGGTATTTAATATTTTGAGTTCTTTGTACACTCTGGATATTAGTTCTGTATCACATAAGTGGTTAATGAAGATTTTCTCTCATTCTGTGATTAGTTTTTATTTCTCTGTTGACAATATATTTAGCGGAACAGAACCTTTTTTTTACATTTTTTATTATCTCCGCTCATACAAACTTAATAGGTACACTGGTTCCCTCCCTCCCTCCTCCTCCTCCCGACCCCTCTGCTCACCCTCCACTCACCCCTCCATCCTCAACCCCCGGGCCTCCCCTCCCCCAATCCCCAGAGACCTTTAATATGCATGCCAAACTCTCCTCTGGGTCCTCCTCTCCGATGACATACAAGGACCCAGCTGCGTTTCCCTGAAACCTTTCCTTTGTTCCCTTAACCGTAGGAACACTGTTTTGGCTGTCAATCCCTTGCCTCCAAGGATCTTGGTGCTTTTAGCAAATGCTAGACTTTGTGGGGTCAATAGTGTGTTGGACATTGTGCCGGGCATGCAAAGTCCAATTATGATTGCTTCAGCCCTAACTTGTGTGGAGTATCTTACATATCATTGCTCCCCCCATCCTTGTGCTCTTACACTCTTACCGCCCCCTCTTCTGCAAATTTCCCTGAGCTTCAGGATGGGGAGAGATTAGGCTGGCCTAGTTCTAGGTGGTTGATATAGAGTCTCTGATGTTCTGAATTATGGTTTGTTGATTTTCTTTTGCAGTATTGCTTCTCCTGCAATGCCCTTCACTCCATCCTGATGGGTATTGGATGTCACCCCCTGGCCAGAGATACAAAGCTGTTAAACTAGAGTCTTGTTATAAGAGTATATTCAAAGGTAGATGTAATAAAAGTAGGAAACCACAGTGAGGGAGGGGTCAATCACCCATTTGCAAAATGGTTACTTATTATCTGCCAGACTATATGCCTTCCCCTTCTGGTGAGATCATACCCCCTCAGTTGTAAATGATCAGGAACGAAAAGTCTATGAACTTAACCAGATGTCTCATTACTTACTTGCAGACCTTGATGGAGGCCTATTTTCTCTGCTGTAACATGGTACCCTCTCTCCCTGTTTCTGGTGTGGCCCTCCTACCCCATCCCTCCTGTTCATACTCCTTGCAATTACTGTATTACAGAGATTTATCATTGAGTGTCTCTAGGTGGGCTGGGTAGGTTTGGTACTAGGAGCCACCTATTAGGGAATACATACGGCACTAATTTTCTGGGTCTGGGATACTTCACTCAATATAATTGATTCTAATGACACCCATTTCCTGGCAAATTCCAGTAATTCATCATTTTTGATGGCTGAGTAGTACTCCATTGAATAGATGTACCACAGTTTCCGTATCCACTCATCAACTTTTGGACATTGGGGTTGATTCCATGACTTTGCTATTGTAAACAGTGCTGCTATGAACATGGTCCCACTTGTGCTATCGAGGTGAACCTCTGCTGCATGGGGGATTATACCCAAAAGTGGAATCGGAGGGTCATATGGCATTTCAATCTTTAATTTCTTTAAGAATCTCCAGACGGCTCGCCAGAGTGGCTGTATGAGCCTGCATTCCCACCAGCAATATAGGAGAGTTCCCCTCTCTCCACATCCTGTCCAGCATTTGTTGTTGTTTGTATTGTCGATTTTTGCCAACCTGACCTGGGTGAGACGATATCTCAGGGAAGTTTTGATTTGCATTTCCCTGATGGCTAAGAAGTGGGGCATTTTTTAAGATATTTGTTAGACATTTCAATTTCATCCCTAGTAAAGTTTCTATTAAGTTCCAGTGCCCATTTTCTAATTGGGCTATTTATCTCCTTTAATTTTTTAAAAGTTGTTTGTGCACTCTGGATAATAGAGCTCTATCAGATATGTGGTTAGTGAAGATTTTCTCCCATTCTGTGGGTTGCCTTTGAGCTCATGTTTTAATCTCTTTATCTGAACAGAAGCTCTTTAATTTCACAAGATCCCAACTGTTGAGAGTTGGTAGCAGTGACTGTGCCATTGGATGTCTGTTTAGGAAATGTTGGCCTAGCCCAATCAGCTCGAGGGAATTCCCTACCCTTTCAACTATGGTTTTTATAGTCTCTGTCGCTATATCGAGGTGCTTGATCCACTTGGAATTCAGTCTTGTACAAGGTCACAAGTACGGGTGCAGTTTTAATCTTCTACATGTGGAGATCCAGTTTTGCCAGCACCATTTGTTGAAGATACTGCTATTTTTCCATTGGATTTTTTGGGCACCTTTATCAAAGACCAAATGGCTGTAATTTTGTGGGCTGATATCTGGGTCTTCAACCCTTATCCATTGATGTGTGTGTCTATTTTGGAGCCAGTACCAGTCTGTTTTTACAACTATGGATTTGTAGTATAGACTAAGGTCTGGTATGGTGATACCTCCAGCAGTGTTTTTGTTACTCAGGATTGTCTTTGCTATCCTGGGTCTTTTAATTTTGAGATTGTTTGGTCAACTTCTTTAAAGAATTGCTTTGGGATTTTAATTGGTATAGCATTGAATTTTTATGTTGCCTTTGGTAGGATGGTCATTTTTACGATGTTGATTCTGCCAATCCAGGAACAAGGGAGGTCTTTCCACCTTCTGGTGTCTTCTGCAATTTTTTTCTTCAGGGTTTTAAAGTTTTCATTGTAAAGGTCTTTTACCTCCTTGGTTAGGTTTATACCAAGGTATTTCATTTTTTTAGGGGCTATAGGAAATGGGATTGTTTCTCCCAGGGCTTTTTCACTTCTTTCACTCTGGGCATATAGGAAAGCCACTGATTTTTGTACCTTTATTTTGTATCCTGCCACCCTGCTGCACTTCTCAATTAGTTCCAGGAGCTTCCTGGTGGATTTTTTGGGATCACTCAGGTGGGATAGCTTGAATTCTTCCTTGCCGATTTGTATTCCTTTTATATCCCTTTCTTGTCTTATGGCTTCAGCTAACAATTCAAGTACAATATTGAAGAGCAGTGGTGAGAGTGGACAGCCTTGTCTAGTTTCCTTATTGAAGTGGGAATGCTTCCAGTTTTTTTCCCATTGAGTATAATCCTTGCTGTATCCTTGTTGTATACTGCTTTTATTATATTGATAAAGGTTCCTTTCATTCCTACTGTCTCTAGCGTTTTGATCATAAAAGGCTGTTGAATCTTGTCAAAAGCTTTTTCTGCATCTTTCGAGAGTATCATGTCGTCTTGGACTTTGGACTGGTTTATATTATGAATTACATTTATTGATTTGCATATGTTGAACCAACCTTATGTGCCAGGGATAAAACCTACTTGGTCCCCGTGAATGATCTTTTTAATATGTTTTTGAATCCGATTTGCTAAGACTTTGTTGAGAATCTTTGCATCTTTGTTCATCAGAGAGATTGACCTATAGTTTTCTTTTTTAAGTGTATCTTTATTAAGTTTAGGAATTAAAACAATATCAGCTTCATAGAAGGAATTTGTTAGTGTTCCTTCCTTTGCTATTTGTTGGAACAGTTTAAGGAGTATTGGTGTTATTAACTCCTTAAATGTCTGGTAGAACTCTGTGCTGAATCCATCTGGTCCAGGACATTTTTTGGTGGAAAGATTCGAGATTACTTCCTCAATTTCCTCATACGTTATAGGACTATTTAAATAATTCACAACATCCTGATTCAATTTAGGTAAGTTGTGTTTACTTAGAAATTCGTCCATCTCTTTTCTGTTGTCATGTTTCACAGAGTATAAGTTTTTGAAATATGATGTTATAATTCTCTGGATTTCTTGGGTATCAATAGCGATAACTCCATTTTCATTTCTAATTTTGTTAATTTAGGTTTTCTCCCTCTTGCTTTTGGTTAATTTAGCTAGGGGTGTAACAATCTTATTGATTTTTTCAAAGAACCAGCTTTTTGACTGGTTGATTTTCTCTATCGTTTTCCTAATCTCAATTTCAGATATTTCTCCCCTTATTTTGCTGATCTTCTCCCTTCTATTGCTTTTGGGATCAGATTGCTCTTGTTTTTCTAAGGCTTTAAGCTGCATTGTTGTTTATTTCTGATGTTTCCTTTTTTTTTTTTTTTGATGTAGGCATTAAGAGCTATGAACTTACCTCTTAAGACAGCTTTCATTGTGTCCCAGAGATTTTGGTAAGTTGTATTTTCATTATCGTTCACTTTCATGAAATCTTGAATTTCCTTTTTAATTTCTTCCTGAATCCAGTTCTCAATCACCATCATAGTGTTAAGTTTCCAGAAGTTAGTGTATTTTTTGTCTTTTGTTGTGTTGTGAATGTCCAGCATTAGGCCATTGTAGTCTGATAGGGCACTGGCTAGAATTTCAACTTTCCTATATATGTGGAGATTCATTTTGTGGCCCAATATGTGATCTATTTGGAGAAAGTTCCGTGTGCCTGCTGAGAAAATGTGTATTCTTTGGTACATGGATGAAAAGTTTGATAGAGATCTATAAGGTCCATTTCTTTAAGGATTTGATTAAGTTCCAAACTGTCCCTGTTAAGCTTTTGACCTGTTGATCTATCACATGTTGAGAGGGCGGTGTTGAAATCCCCAAGAATTATTGTTTGGGGGTTGATTTCTCGCTTTAGACGTTGTAGGATTTTCTTAATGAATGTGGAGGGGCCCGTATTGGGTGCAAATATGTTCAGTATTGTGAAGTCTTCTTGGCAAATTGTACCTGTGACTAAAATGTGTGTCCATCTGTGTCTCTTATGATTTTTTTGGGTTTGAAGTCCACTATGTCCGACAGCATAATGGCTACCCCTGCCTGTTTCCTAGTTCCATACCTTGCAGAATTTTGGACCAGCCTTTCATTTTTAGGATGTTCCTATCTTTTGTGGTGAGATGAGTTTCCTGAAGGCATCAGATTGATGGGTTGTGATTTTTAATCCAAGTTTGTAATCTGTGTCTCTTAATCGGTGAGTTAAGCCATTTACATTTAATGTTATAATGGAGAAATTATTTTTAATTCTGGGCATTTTTTATGTTTAGTGGATTTTGTAAGCTTATTGTTTTACATTTATATTTTTGTGTTATTATACTTCCCTTCTGTCCTCCTGGATACGCTTGTTCTTTTCTTCAAGTTTGTGTATCATTTCTAGCATTTTTTGAAGGCCTTGTTTGGTAGACATGTATCCCTTCCATTTGTCTTTGTGCTGGAAACTTTTTCTTTCTCCCTCAATCACGACAGATAGTTTTGCCGGGTATATCAGTCTGGGTTGGCATTTTTGCTCATTTAATACTTGAAGTACGTCTCTCCAATCTCTTCTTGCCTTTTACTGTTTCCATTGAGAAGTCATTTGTTATTAGGTTTACATTTAAAAGTGGCTTTTTTTTCCTCTTGAAGCTCTCAGCACCTTTTCTTTGTTTTGAATGTGGAGTGTTTTGACTATTATTTGCCATGGCGAGTGTCTATTTGGCCATATCTGTTTGAGGTGTGGAATGCCTCTTGTATTTGGATAGGCCTCTCATTCGTCATTTGAGGGAAATTTTCATTTATGATAATTTGAAAAATTTCCTCAGGTGTGGTATTTTGAGATTCTTGCTCTGTTATTCCATGAATGTGCATGTTAGGCTTCTTCAGGGAGTCCCATATCTCTTGAATGTTCCTTTCAAGTATCTTTTTGGTTTTAACAATCTCTTCCATTGAGCTGGTTAATTCTCCCACTTTGTCTTCAAGATCTGAAATTCTATTTTCTGCTTCCTTAGTTCTGCTGATAAGACTCTCTGTTGAGCTTTGGGTTGAAGATAACTTATCTTTTAGTTCAATTTTAAACTTTGCCTGAGACTGTTTTAACTGCTCTATGCTTATCTTTGTTTCTTGAACTGTTTTTCTCAACTCCTCCAAATGCCTATTGTGTTCCTGTTCAAAGTGGTTGATTCTGTTGTTTAACTCCTGTTGGATTTCCTCTTTCATAGTATTAATCATGGTAATGATCATACTTTGAAAGTTGTTGTCTTGGGTCTGGCTTTCTTGGCTGTTTTCTGGGAATTTGTTCTGGTTGGAATCCATCCTTAAGGGGTTAATTCTTTCAATGGGAGATTGGTCTTCTTGGGTTTTGTTTCTCATGGATCTGCACTTTGACTTGAGCATTGTTGTTTTGTCTTCTAGGGCTTTTCAGTTTGGCATTGTTGTTTTGTTTTCTAGGGCTTTTCAGTTTCTGTGTGTTTTTGACTGATTTAGTTGGTATTACTACACTTGGGCAGTTATTATTTGTGCTTGCCTTGGGGTTGGGTATGTTTGTCTTTCATTATTGTTATTTCCTAGTTGAGGCTGTTAGGCTGTTAGTACATCGGTTAGGTCAGGTTAAGTAGACAAGGAGTGAATATTAGTATGGTAGTGCACTTTTACAATGTAGTATCTTGGTGATATGTGAGGGTGAGTGGTATGATTCCTGGAGTTGTACATGTTTTTGGGGTGGCTTTATGGAAAAGTTAATCTATAGTGATTAATATTAGAAAGGAACAGTATAAGGTGAAAAAAAGGAGGTTTACTTATCTTTGGTCTGGATGTGAAGAATCTCTCCCATGTTGTAGGATGATTGTAGAGATTTACAGATGTATGGCTTTTAACCCTTAGAACTTTGCTTGAGTTTTCTTTGGACTTTATTGAATTCTGAGTAGCAGTGTGTCTTCTGTAGACCACAAGCGTGGGTTCTCAGTGGGCCAGAGAGGCAGATGTTGATGGCAGAATTCTTCACCTGGGACCTGGGACTTGGCTTAGTGTCCCACCCAAGCTCCAGGGATGGAGGAAAGCGAGCAAGTCCTGCCCAGTTGGGCAAACAGGCAGGAGGGAGGGAGAAAGGGGCCTGGGGCCCGGGGCATGGCCCAGGCCAAAACCGGAGGCAGCCTGGGTGCTGCTGGGATGCGAGTAACCTGGGCGGGGCTGGGCGTACTCACCTGGGGGTCTGGTGGAGTGGGGAGCGAGAGGCACGGTCCGGCGGACAAAGGCGGCGTGGGAGGGAGAAGGGTGCACATAAGCTTTTTAATTTCATGAGATAACATTTGTTGAGAGTTGGTTGTATTTAATGAGCTATTGGCGTCCTGTCTAGAACGTGTAGACCTAAGCCAATCAGTTTGAGGGAATTAAGTACTCTTTCTTCTAGGATTTTTATAATCTCAGGTCAAGTGTTAAGGTCTTTGATCCATTTGGGGTTGATTTTTGTACATGGTGAAAAGTAAAGATCCAGTTTCAATGGTCTGCATGTGAATATCCATTTTTTTCAGCATCAATTGTTTTTTTTTATTTTAATACATTTTTATTATTATTTCAGCTCATACAAACTTAATAGGTACACCAGTTCCCTCCCTCCCTCCCCCCCAAACCCTGCTTCCCCTCCCCTCACCCCTCCTGCCCCATCCCCCCGATCCTCCCGCCCCAATTCCCAGAGTCCTTTCTTGTGCATGCCTGACTCTCCTCTGGGCCCTCCTCTCCGATGTACAAGGACCCAGTGGCATTTCCCTGAATGCTTTCCTGTGTTCCCCTTACGCATAAGAACACTACTGTGGCTGTCAATCCCTTGCCTCCAAGGATCTTGGTGCCTTTAGCAGATGCTAAACTTTGTGAGGTCAATAGTGTGTTGGACATTGCCAGGCATGCAATGTCCAATTATGATTGCTTCGGCCCTAACTTATGTGCAGTATCTTGCAAATCATTGCTCCTCCCTTCCTTTTGCTCTTACACTCTTACCGCCCTCTCTTCCACAAATGTCCTTCTTATACTCTTACCGCCCCCTCGTCCACAAATGTCCCTGAGCTTCAGGATGGGGACAGATTAGTCTGGCCTAGTTCTAGGTGGTTGATATAGAGTCTCTGAAGTTCTGGATAGTGGTTTGTTGATTTTCTTTTGCAGTTTTGTTGCTTCTGCAATGGCCTTCACTCCATCGTGATAGGCACTGTATGTCACCACCTGGCCAGAGACAGAAAGCTGTTAAACTGGAGTCTTATTATAAGAGCACATTCAAGGGTTAATGTAATACTTATACCCAAAAGTGGAATCGCAGGGTCATATGGCATTTGCCAATGGGAGGGGTCAATCACCCATTTGCAAAATGGTTACTTTTTAATCTGCCGGACTATATGCCCTCCCCTTCTGGTGAGTTCATATCCCCTTAGTTGTAAATGATCAGGAACGAATTGTGAACTTAACTAGGTGTCACATTACTTTCTTGCAGTCCTTGAAGGAGGCCTATTTTCTCTACTGTAACATGGTCACTTCTCTCCTTGTTTCTGGTGTGGCCCTCCAACCCCATCCCTCGTGTTCATAATCCTTGCAATTACTGTAGGTAATACATAAATTTACCTATGAGTGTTTCAAGATGGGCTGGGTGGGTTTGGTATTAGGAGCCACCTATTAGGGAGTACATACGGCACTTAATTTTATGGGTCTGGGATACTTCACTTAATATAATTGTTTGTAATGACATCCATTTCCCAGCAAATTCCAGTAATTCATCATTTTTGATGGCTGAGTAGTACTTCCACAGTTTCCTTATCCACTCGTCAACTGTTGGACATTTGGGCTGATTCCATGACTTTGCTATTGTAAACAGTGCTGCTATGAACATGGTCGTGCTTGTGCTATTGAGGTGAACCTCTGCTGTACGGGGGGTTATACCCAAAAGTAGAATCGCAGGGTCATATGGCATTTCAATCTTTAATTTCTTTAAGAATATCCAGATGGCTCGCCAGAGTGGCTGTATGAGCCTGTACTCCCACCAGCAATGTAGGAGAGTTCCCCTCTCTCCACATCCTCTCCAGCATTTGTTGTTGTTTGTATTGTGGATTTTTGCCATCCTGACCGGGGTCAGATGATATCTCAGGGAAGTTTTGATTTGCATTTCCCTGATGGCTAAAGAAGTGGAGCAATTTTTAAGATATTTGTTAGACATTTTAATTTCATCCCTAGTAAAATTTCTTTTAAGTTCCAGGGCCCATTTTTTAATTGGGCCATTGGTATCCTTGATGTTTAGTTTTCTAAGTTCTTTGTGCACTCTGGACAGTAGAGCATCAATTGTTAAAGCTATTCTTTTTTTTACGTTTTTCCCTAATCATACAATTTCAATATGTACCCCCTTCTCTTTCCTCCCCCCTCCTTTTCCCCATTGACCCCCATTGCATTTTACCCCTTCCCATCTTCCTCCTTCTCACCCTTTTTCTTTCTCTCCTCTTCTCTTGGTGTTTCCTACTTTTTCCCACCTATCCTTGAAAGCATCTATTTATTTGGCTGCTGAATTTCCCTCTGAGTTGTCTACATTAGTGAGGGTTCAGGACTCAGTGGAATAGCTTCGGTCCCATTCTTGGGCTGTCCACTAGTATGGGAACTCTACTATGACTGTTTAACCCCTTGCCTGTATGTATTGTACTACCTAAAGCTTTCTCCTTTGTGATTCCCTACTACACTTTGGAGAGTTTTGGCATGTGAGCCATTGGGCAGGTCAGGCAAGGTCCTATCACATTGTAGCTATATTCTGGCTGCTTCAGCCCTGACTTGTGTGTAGTATCTTGTATATCTTTGGTTCTCCCCATCTTTAGGATAATGCAATCCTGCTGCCCCCTCATCTTAAGGTTTCTTGAGCTTTAAGATGGGGAGAGATTTGGTTGGTCAGGTTCCAGGTGAATATTTTAGGTCTTCAGTGTTCTGAATTATGTTTTTTTGTTGTTTTCAGTTTTGCTGTTCCTGTACTGCTTTTGGCTGCATCCCGATTGGTTGTCGAGGTCATCTCCTAACCAAAGATAAAAGACTGCTTAATTTAAGAATAGACTCAAAGGTAGATGGAAGAATAGGAGTAGGACACAGCAATGAAAGGGGCCACTCTCCCATTTGCTGGATGGTATCATTTATCTGCCAGTCCCTATACCCTCCCTGACTGCTGTTCAGTCCCAAGTTAACAGGAAGGGAAGTGAAAGTGAACTGCATCAGATGTCTCCCTACTTACATACAATACATGACAGTGGCCTAATTTCTCTACTGAAGTGTGTTTTTGTGTCTCCTCTCTTTTGAGGTCTTTTTTCCCCTTCTCTCCTGTGACTATAGTGTGTATAACAGAATTTACCTTTGAATAAGTCATTAAGTGGATTTGTAACTAGGATCCACTTATTAGGGAATACATATGGCATCTAACATTCTGCGTCTGGGATACTTCACTCAATATAATTTCTTCTAATTCCATTTATTTCCCAGAAAATTTCATTAATTAATCTTTTTTTGATGGCTGAATAGAATTCCATTGCATAAATGTACCAGATTTTCATTATCCAGTCATCAACTGTGGGACATTTGGGTATGATTAAAATCCTAGAGGCAGTTGGAATGGAAGGAACTTATATCATCATAATAAAAGCTGTATACAATAAGCCAGAAGCAAGGATTATACTAAATGGGGAAAAACTTGAAGCATTCCAACTTCGATCAGGAACTAGACAAAGCTGATCACTCTCACTACTTCTATTCAATATTGTACTCCAAGTCTGAGCTAGAGACATAAGACAATTGACGAGATAAAAGGGATTCAAATTGGAAAAGAAGTCAAGATATCTCTATTTGCAGACATCATAATCTTATATCTGAGAGATCCTAAAAACTCTACCAGGAAACTATTAGAACTAATACATAAGTTCAGCAGAGTTGGAGGTTACGAAAGTAATGAGCAAAAAATCAATGATCTTCCTATATGCCAAGAATGAAAAAAGTGAAAAAGTCCTAAGAGAATCAATCCCATTTAGTATAGCCCTTATATATATGAAATATCTTGGTAAAAATCTAATCAAAAGAGTAAGAGACCCTTATAGTGAAAACTTTAAAACCCTAAAGAAAGAAATTACAGAAAAATTGGAAAGACCTCTCATTATCTTGGATCAGAAGAATTAACATCATAAAAATAACCATCTTACTAAAAGTAAGGTACAAATTCAGTACTATACCAATCAAGATTCCAAAGCAATTCTTTAAAGAAATTGACCAAACAATCTCAAAATTCATATGGCAGCACAAAAGGCCCAAGACAGCAAAAACAATCCTGAATAACAAAAACACTGCTAGAGGTATCACCATAACAAACCTTAATCAATACTATCTATCCACAGTAATAAAAAGAGGTTGGTACTATTTCTAATGACAGATATAAGTCCACACAATTATATATAATAGCCTTTTTATCTTTGATAAAGGAGTCCAAAAAACTCAGTGGAAAAAGAACAGCATCTTCAATAAATGGTGCTGGCAAAACTGGATCTCCACATGCAGAAGATTAAAACTGGACCCGTACTTGTCACCATGTACAAGAATGAATTCCAAATAGATCAAGCACCTCAATATTAGGCCAGAGACTATAAAAACCCTGGTTGAGAGGGTAGGAATCTCCCTCAAGCTGATTCAAATAGGCCAACATTTCCTAAGCAGAAACCCAATAGCACAGGCATTAGAATAGAACCAACACTCAATAAATGGGATCTTATGAAATTAAAGAGTTTCTGTTTATCTAAAGAGATTATAAACTGCGCAAAAAGGCAACCTAAAGAATGGGACAAAATCTTCACTAACCACACATCTGATAGAGCTCTATTATCCAGAGTGCACAAAGAACTTTTAAAAAATTAAAAGGAGATAAATAGCCCATTTAGAAAATGGGCCTCAGAACTCAAAAGAAACTTTTCCAGGGGTGTAATTGAAATGTCCAACAAATATCTTAAAATATGCTTCAAATCTCTAGCCATCAGGAAAGTACCAATCAAAACTACCCTGAGATATCATCTCACCTAGTTCAAATGGCAATAATCCACAATACAAACAAAACCAAATGCTGGAGAGGATGTGGTGAAAAGGGAACCCTCATACACTGCTGGTGGGAATGCAGGCTTATACAACCACTCTGGATGTCTGACAGTGGAGGAATGGATAATGAAAATGTGACATATATATATGATAGAATATTATACAGCTATCAAAATGAATTAATAAAATTTGCTAGTAAATGGGTGGATTTGGAAGAAATTATACTGAGAAAAGTATTTCAGGCACAGAAAACCAGATGTTGCATGTTCTCCCTTGTAAGTGGAACCTAATTCCAAGTCCTGTTAATGACATACTCAAGGGACATCATTTTATTACCCTTTACAACCATGAAGAATTTGAAATAGGAAGGTAGGACAAAGACGACCCAATGAGAATGAAGACCAAGAAAGTTCAATAAAGCAATAAGGACACCATTGAGAAAGATCTATAATTAACAAGTCATCTGATCCAATCCACGGTCAGTCTCCTTCCTGACCACTGGTTTTTAGATTGGTTTGAAGCAGTTTTCATGTATTTCTGGTCATGGGGGGGAGATGTTAGCGATTAGTAGACAGCCAGATGAGGTCCTGGAGGTTAACCCTACCCAATACTGTGTCCTACTCCTAATCCTCCTTCCCTTTAAGCCTTCTCATATATAAAGTTCTATCTTTAACAGTTTCTGTATTGTTCGATAAGAGAGGATCTTAACACCCAAATATGATGCACCTTTTGCAGAGCAAGAAAAGCGAAATGGACAGCGACAAACAACCTGAATACAGAACTCTGGCAACCGTACAATGATCACCTGGATCCACGCCAGGCAAATCTCTCCCCATCTGGAGACTCAGGGAACTTTGCTGAAAAGGGAGCAGTAAGACTGTAGGAGTCTAAAGATGGAGAGTTGTGTTGCTGGAGAGGTCACTTCATTCAAGATAGGGCAGCCGCAACCAAAAACTCATGGTAATGGTACTTGATCTCAACAGAACTGCACAGTTGAGCTGTGCATAGCAGACAGGTGAACATGTCAGCTGCCCCCATGGACTGGCACGGACCTTGGGAGAAGAGTTCCAGGCAGTAGGAGCCTTACTACAAGGGGTCAGATAGAGCTAAGGGAATGCTCATATAAGTGGGCCCCCCAAGAAAAGGCCTTGCTGTCTGACACAAAGGCCTGAACCCC
This sequence comes from Typhlomys cinereus, assembly GCA_023101885.1. Classification (NCBI taxonomy): domain Eukaryota; kingdom Metazoa; phylum Chordata; class Mammalia; order Rodentia; family Platacanthomyidae; genus Typhlomys; species Typhlomys cinereus. Next base: position 568,804 of record JALPQD010000227.1, read on the forward strand.
CATAGAAGAGAAGATGCAGAGGGAACCCCAGAACCCATAAATCCAAAGGCCAGGAGAATAAGAGGGAGTAGATTGGGTCCATGTAAGAATGAGAGCAAGGATAGGATGTGATGGAAGTGGGAGTAAAGGAAGGAAGAAGGGGAGAGGAAAAACTTAGGCATGGAGCATATATATAAAAACGTTATTTAATAAATTTATTAATTAAAAATAAAAGAGTATTTATTATCACACTTAACTGAACTGATTTCCAGAACCTGATTTCAAATCAAACTATTGAAAACTTTGCAGGCACAAATTTATTTATCTCTTTCCTTCTCATGTTTCCAAAAGTATTTTGTCACAAACAGTTAATGACACCCAATGCTCATTGTCAGAAATGTGAAGAAAAATGGACCTCCCTATATCTTGATTTTATGTACATAATTTTAGGGTGTCTAAGACAATATATGTATGAGATTTTCAGTCACTGAATTCAAGGAAATTTTTTTATTAATTTCTTTTTTTTATTTTTGTTTTTTTATTATTAATACATTTTTATTATTATTTCAGCTCATACAAACTTAATAGGTACACCAGTTACCTCCCTCCCTCCTCCTCCCCCCATACCCCCTTCTCCCCCTCCCCATCCCCCAGTGCCTCCTGCCCCAATTCCCAGAGAGTCCTTTCTTGTGCATGTCTGATTTTCCTCTGGGCCCACCTCTCTGATGACATACAAGGATCCAGTGGCCTTTCCCTGAACCCTTTCCCGCATTCCTCTTAGGTATAGGAACACTGCTATGGCTGCCAATCCCTTGCCTCCAAGGATCTTGGTGCCTTTAGCAGATGCTAGACTTCTTGAGGTCAATAGTATGTTGGACAATACGCAGGGCATGTAAAGTCCAATTATGATTGCTTCAGCCCTAACTTGTATGGAGTATCTTACATATCATTGCTCCTCCCATCCTTTTGCTCTTACAATCTTACCGCCCCCTCTTCCGCAAATTTCCCTGAGCTTCAGGATGGGAGAGATTAGGCTGGCCTAGTTCTAGGTGGTTGATATAGAGTCTCTGAAGTTCTGGATAGTGGTTTGTTCATTTTCTTTTGCAGTTTTTCTGCTCCTACAATGCCCTTCACTCCATCCTGGTAGGCATTGTATGTCACCCTCTGGCCAGAGACAAAAAGCTGTTAAACTAGAGTCTCGTGATAAAAGCACATTAAAAGGTAGATGTAATAAAAGTGGGAAACCACAGTGAGGGAGGGGTCTATCACCCATTTGCAAAATGGTTACTTTTTATCTTCCAGACTATATGCCCTCCTCTTCTGGTGAGATTATACCCCCTCAGTAATAAATGATCAGGAAAAAAGTCTCTGAACTTAATCAGATGTCTCATTACTTATTTGAGTCCTTGATGGAGGCCTATTTCCTCTGCTGTAACATGGTCCCCTCTCTCCTTCTTTCTGGTGTGGCCCTCCTACCCCATCTCTCCTGTTCATAATCCTTGCAATTACTGTCTCTAGGTGGGCTAGGTGGGTTTGGTATTAGGAGCCACCTATTAGGGAGTACATACAGGCGCTTAATTTTCTGGGTCTGGGATATTTCACTTAATATAATTGTTTCTAATGACATCCATTTCCCGGCAAATTCCAGGAATTCATCATTTTTGATGGCTGAGTAGAACTCCACTGTATAGATGTACCACAGTTTCCTTATCCACTCGTCAACTGTTGGACATTTGGGTTGATTCCATGACTTTGCTATTGTAAACAATGCTGCTATGAACATGGTTGTGCTTGTGCTATCGAGGTGAACGTCTGCTGTATGGGGGGTTATTCCCAAAAGTGGAATAGCAGGGTCATATGGCATTTCAATCTTTAATTTCTTTAAGAATCTCCAGACGGCTCGCCAGAGTGGCTGTATGAGCCTGTACTCCCACCAGCAATGTAGGAGAGTTCCCCTCTCCAGCATTTGTTGTTGTTTGTATTGTGGATTTTTTGCCATCCTGACCGGGGTGAGATGATATCTCAGGGAAGTTTTGATTTGCATTTCCCTGATGACTAAGGAAATGGAGCATTTTTTAAGATATTTGTTAAACATTTTAATTTCATCCCTGGTAAAGTTTCTTTTAAGTTCCAGGGCCCATTTTTCAATTGGGCCATTGGTTTCCTTGATGTTTAGTTTTCTAAGTTCTTTGTGCAGCAGTGTTCTATCAGATGTGTGGTTAGTGAAGATTTTCTCCCATTCTGTGGGTTGCCTTTGAGCTCGTGTTACAATCTCTTTATCTGAACAGAAGCTCTTTAATTTCACAAGATCCCAACTGTTGAGAGTTGGTAGCAGTGACTGTGCCATTGGATGTCTGTTTAGGAACTGTTGGCCTAGCCCAATCAGCTCGAGGGAGTTCCCTATCCTTTCAACTATGTTTTTTAAAGTCTCTGGCCTTATATCAAGGTCCTTGATCCATTTGGAATTAAGTCTTGTACATGGTGACAAGTACGGGTCCAGCTTTAATCTTCTACATGTGGAGATCCAGTTTTGTCAGCACCATTTGTTGAAGATGCTGTTCTTTTTCCATTCGATTTTTTGGGCCCCATTGTCAAAGACCAAATGGCTGTAATTTTGTGGGCTTGTATCTGGGTCTTCAACCTTATCCATTGATCTGTGTGTCTATTTTGGAGCCAGTACCAGGTTGTCTTTATAAGTACGGATTTGTAGTATCAACTTAGGTTTGGTATGGTATTACCTCCAGCAGTGTTTTTGTTACTCAGGATTGTCTTTGCCTGGGTCTTTTGTGCCTCCATATGAACTTTGAGATTGTTTGGTCAACTTCTTCAAAGAATTGCTTTGGGATTTTAATTGGTATAGCATTGAATATGTATATTGCCTTTGGTAGGATGGTCATTTTTACGATGTTGATTCTGCCAATCCAGGAACAAGGGAGGTCTTTCCACTTTCTGGTGTCTTCTGCAATTTCTTTCTTGAGGATTTTAAAGTTTTCATTGTAAAGGTCTTTTATCTCCTTGGTTAGGTTTATACCAAGGTATTTCATTTTTTTAGGGGCTATAGGAAATGGGATTGTTTCTCCCAGGGCTTTTTCACTTCTTTCATTCTGGGCATATAGGAAAGCCTCTGATTTTTGCACATTTATTTTGTATCCTGCCACCCTGCTGAACTTCTCAATTAGTTCCAGAATCTGCCTGGTGGAGTTTTTGGGATCACTCAAGTATAAGATCATGTCATCTGCAAATAGGGATAGCTTGACTTCTTCCTTGCCCATTGTATCCCTCTTATGTCCCTTTCTTGTCTTATGGCTTCAGCTAAGACTTCAAGTACAATATTGAATAGAAGTGGTAAGAGTGGACAGCCTTGTCTAGTTCCTGATCAAAGTGGGAATGCTTCCAATTGTTCCCCTTTGAGCATAATCCTTGCTGTGGGCTTGTTGTATACAGCTTTTATTATATTGATAAAGGTTCCTTCCATTCCTACTGTCTCTAGCGTTTTGATCATAAAAGGCTGTTGGATCTTGTCAAAAGCTTATTCTGCATCTTTTGAGAGTATCATGTGGTCTTGGACTTTGGACTGGTTTACTTAATGAATTACATTTATTGATTTGCGTATGTTGAACCAACCTTGTGTGCCGGGGATGAAGCCTACTTGGTCCCCGTGAATGATCTTTTTAATGTGTTTTTGAATCTGATTTGCTAAGACTTTGTTGAGAATCTTTGCGTCTGTGTTCATCAGGGAGATCGGCCTATAGTTTTCTTTTTTAAGCGAATCTTTATTAGGTTTTTGGATTAAAACAATATTAGCTTCATAGAAGGAATTTGGTAGTGTTCCTTCCTTTGCTATTTGATGGAACAGTTTGAGGAGTATTGGTGTTATTAACTCCTTAAATGTCTGGTAGAACTCTGTGCTGAATCCATCTGGTCCAGGACATTTTTTGGTGGGAAGATTTGAGATTACTTCTTCAATTTCCTATATGTTATAGGACTATTTAAATAATTCACAACTTCCTGTGTCAATGTAGTTAAGTTGTGTTTACTTAGAAATTCATTCATCTCTTTTGTGTTGTCAAACTTCACAGAGTATAATTTTTTGAAATATGATGTTATAATTCTCTGGATTTCTTGGGTATCAGTAGTGATAACTCCATGTTCATTTCTAATTTTGTTAAATTGGGTTTTCTCTCTCTTGCTTTTGGTTAATTTAGCTAGGGGTGTATCAATCTTATTGATTTTTTTCAAAGAACCAGCTTTTTGACTGGTTGATTTTTTCTATCATTTTCTTAATCTCGATTTCAGATATTTCTCCCCTTATTTTGCTAATGTCCTCTCTACTACTGCTTTTGGAATCAGATTGCTCTAGTTTCTCTAAAGCTTTAAGCTGCATTGTTAAGTTGTTTATTTCTGATGTTTCCATTTTTTTGATGTAGGAATTAAGAGCTATGAACTTACCTCTTAGGACAGCTTTCATTGTGTCCCAGAGATTTTGGTAAGTTGTATTTTCATTATCGTTCACTTTCAGGAAATCAGAATTTCCTTTCTAATTTCTTCCTGAATCCAGTTCTCATTCAGCATCATATTGTTAAGTTTCCAGGAGTTAGTGTATTTTCTCTTGTTTGTTGTGTTGTGGATGTCCAGCTTTAGGCCATGGTGGTCTGACAGGGCACAGGTTAGAATTTAAACTTTTTTGTACATGTGGAGATTCATTTTGTGGCCCAATATGTGATCTATTTTGGAGAAAGTTCCGTGTGCTGCTGAGAAAAATGTGTATTCTTTTGTGTGTGGGTGAAAAGTTCGATAGAGATCTGTAAGGTCCATTTCTTTCAGGGTTTGATTAAGGTCCAAAGTGTCTCTGTTAAGCGTTTGACCTGTTGATCTATCCCATGTTGAGAGGACGGTGTTGAAGTCCCCAAGAATTATCGTTTGGGGGTTGATTTCTTGCTTTAGACGCTGTAGAGTTTTCTTAATGAATGTGGAGGGGCCCGTATTGGGTGCATATATGTTCAGTATTGTGAAGTCTTCCTGGTGAATTGTACCTGTGACTAAAATGTAGTATCCATCCGTTTCTCTTATAATTTTCTTTGCTTTGAAGTCCACTTTGTCTGATAGCATAATGGCTACCCCTGCCTGTTTTCTGCTTCCATTAGCTTGTAGAATTGTTAACCAGCCTTTCATTTATAGGGCATGCCTATCTTTTGTGATGAGATGGGTTTCCTGCAGGCAGCAGATTGATGGATTGTGATTTTTAATCCAAATTTGTAATCTATGTCTCTTGATTGGTGAGTTAATTCCATTAACTTTAGTGTTATAATGGCGAAACTGTTTTTGATTCCAGACATTTATTACGTTTAGTTGTTTCTATAACTATATTGCTTCACTTTTAATGGTGTTATACTTGCCTTCTGTTCTCCTGGATATGCCTGTTTTTTTCCTTCAAGCTTGAGTATCATTTCTAGCATTTTTTGAAGGCCTGGTTTGGTGGACATGTATCCCTTCAAGTTGTCTTTGTACTGGAAGATTTTTCTTTCTCCCTTGATCATGACTGATAGTTTTGCAGGGTAAATCAGCCTAGGTTGACATTTTTGCTCATTCAATACTTGAAGTATGTCTCTCCAAGCTCTTCTTGCTTTTAGTGTTTCCATTGAGAAGTCATTTGTTATTTTAATAGGTTTCCCTTTAAAAGTGACTTGTTTTTTCTCCCTTGAAGCTCTCAGCACCAGTTCTTTATCTTGAATGTGGAGTGTTTTTACTATTATTTGCAGTGGGGTACTTCTGTTTTGGTCATATCTGTTTGGGGTGCGGAATGCCTCTTGTATATGGATGGGCCTCTCTTTTTGTAGATGAGGAAAATTTCCTCAGGGGTGTTGTTTTGAGATTCTTGCTCTGGTATTCCATGAATACACATGTTAGGCTTCTTCAGGGTGTCCCATATCTCCTGGATATTTCTCTCAAGTATCTTTTTAGCTTTAACAACCTCTTCCATTGATCTGGTTAATACTCCCACTTTATCTTCAAGGTCTGAAATTCTGTTTTCTGCTTAGTTAGTTCTGCTGATAAGACTCTCTGTGGAGTTCTGGGTTGAAGATAACTTGTCTTATAGCTCAGTTTAAAACTCTGCTTGAGTCTTCTTTAACTGCTCTATGCCAGTTTTTGATTCTTGCACTGTTTTTCTCAACTCCTAAAAGTGTCTGTTTTGTTCCTCTTCAAAGCGATTGATTCGATTATTTAATTCCTCCCGGATTTCCTCTTTCATAGTATTGAACATGGTAATGATCATATTTTGAAGGTCATTATCCTGGGTCAAGCTTTCATGGCCATTTTCCATGAGTTTGTTCTGGTTGGAGTTTAACATTATGGGATTAATTCCTTCAGTGGGAGATTTGTTTACTTGAGTGTTGTTTCTCATGGATTATACACTTTGACTTTGGCATTGTCGTTTTAACTCTTAAGATCTTCTTTTAATTTCTGTGCGTTTTTCACTAAACTGAATTATTTGGCCTGGGGTTTTGTAGGTGGGCGGAGACGGAGCTTACCTAGGTCGAGGTGAATCCAGGCTGGACGGCGTGCTCATGTCCCAGGCAGCAGAGTGGAGTGGAAGGGGGTATGGGGCATCAGGGGGTCGCTATTTAAACCTGGGGGACCTGAGGGCGGGGCCCGGGCGCAGAGGGGGTGCTTCTCCTCCTCCCAGGCCCTGAGTGAGCAGCTCCAGCTGGATGGTGGGAGGAGCTGGGTCCACTCAGTCGGCCTGGGGCTCTGGGAGTGGGCGGGGACCGAGCTTACCTGGGTTGTGGAGTGGTGAGGCCAGCGTCCTGGCGGGGGAGTGGAGGGGAAGGCGCAATTCATGGAAATTTTTATGGCACCTTTAGCAACCCATATGACTAGAAAGAAAGAAAAAATAGCTTCTAGACTTTTCAAACTTGAACTCAAAGAGAATTCCTTGGATTTTGATATGGGACATCACCATACATATAAACAATGAGTTGCAGAATCTCAGCTTCCAAACAGCCAATAGGAATAAACAAACAAAAAGACACAGAAACAGAAAACAAGCTTATACAACATAGAACATAAACAAAAGACCAAGAATAGTCTGTCTCCCTGTTGTAAGTCCTTGTATGTCAAAGCAATTCTGAGCAAGAAAAATAATGCTGGATGTAACCAATCTCAAGTATTCACAAAAAATACAGTTCTCACAATGCAGGGGAATCCTATTCTGTAATGAACGAGTGAAGTGAATAATGCATCTGCAGTTAACATAAGGGAAAATTAAACATGCGCAGTTCACATAACTCTAAGGTTGCTTTAATATAATATTTCCACAGTGTTATTCCTAAGAGTAGAATGTTGGGATGATTATGAAGGCTTATGAGTCTTCATTTTGATTAGGATTACATAACTATTTACACAATATAATAAAGAGAACTTCACAGCAATATACAGAGATGCAAATACACATATTGGGTTATAAAATTGTGGAACTATGTATCCTCTAATTAATAATAGTGTACTAATGTTGAAGTTTCAACTTTGGAATCATACTATGATTGCACAATTTCTCACAATTGGAATAAAATAGATGATGGTAACGTTAAACTGCAATTTTGAACTAAATAATTGTTTTAAAGAAAAGAAATAAAGTCTTTTGATGTTAGAAGCAATACTTTGATTATAACTGGGAATAATATCAAATAGAACAGAATTCTAAACATATCTGAAGTTTATTTTTTCACATTAGCCTAGATGAAAAGAGTACTGAACATTTTGTCTGCTACAATATTGAGAAAATTGATAAAAATATGCTAGAATGTGAAAAATTAACGACTAAATATATAAAGTTGCTTGCCAGATAGAAGTAATTTTATTATATTGTAATTAAACAAATATATTAAAGAATCATCTAAGCATTATGCAGTATTAATAATTTCTAGGTGACATGGACAGTGTATATGGTCCAAGTCTCTCTAATGCCTTGCAACCAATCTTGATTTCCAGGTACCTTGTTTAAATTTTTCTAAAGAATACAATAAGGGTTGGAGAGTTAGCTCAGGGGCTGACTCTGCCTCACAAGTAGAAAATCCTGTGTTTAGATCCCAGGTCCCACATAAAAATGCCAGGCAAAAACAGCAGTGGCCTGCATTTCCTGTCCTGGTGGGCAGAGCCTGGGAAATCCCAAAGGTAAGAAGGAAGGAGGTAGAAACAATCCAGGATGATTCTGGAAGTCACCTTTGGACTTCCACAGGGATACGTGTACCCTCTGATACACACATACACACACACACACACACACACACTCACAATTAATGAATAAAGTTTAAAAAATTTTAAAAATATACATTTAAACAATAAATGAAGAAATGAGTTTTAAATTCTGTACTCTAATTAGGATCAAAAAAGATGAGGATAAATTCAAATCAGTTCTTAGTATCAAGTCTGAGATAGGGACTAGGGATATTTTATAGGGATTGCAAATTCACATTTCCAAAGGTGTCACTAGGATCAACTTTGATTTCTGGCATGCCGCATTTCTGAAGCATCTGCAAATCCTGTTCCTGCTTCCTTCCAGATGTATTTAATATCCTGTAGCCATGCTTCATTCTTACATATGTAGCGATCAGCATTTTCCCAATTTACAGTGTTGATCTCCCAAGTAGCTTCTCTCTTGCTGCGTTTACCTCCTACACGAAGATGCCTATAAAGAATGAGTCAGATGTGCCTTTGGTTTTTGGAAAAACAGGAACAAACCAACATCCAAATCATTAGAATAAAAGAAATAATATCAAGGCATAAATTAATGAAAGCAAAGAAATAGAAAAACAATCTATGAAGAAACAGTGAAACAAGATATTATCTATATTCCAGTAAGTACTCGGATATAGGTGGTATGGACAATCCTGATGAAAGTCAGTGGAATGCGTACAAAAAAGACAGGAAAGTCAGAAGAAGATTCATTGAGAAGAAGAAGGTTTGCAGTGGCAAGAAGATAGCAAATAGAATTGGGTATTAAGTGCTAAATTACATAAACTAATTAAATGTCACATGTATGTATATATATGTATGTATATGTATGTATGTATGTATATATATGAGATTGTTTTAGAAAATATTAATAATACTGGCAGATGCTTAGACAACCTGTATTTGTCAGGGTTATTTCTCTGAAGAAACAGATGCCATAGAATGTAATATAAATAAATAAGTTTATTAAAAAATAACTCACAATAAAAATAGTGTTCAAGGTAACCGCCCACAACAGCCTCTTTCCTGGCTGGAATGTTCTACAAAGCCAAAAGATCCAAGAAGGTCTCAAGCCTTCTTTGATGAAGAAGAGCTGGGCTCTGACGCCAGGGATGAACAGCGAACGGGGACAAGGCCTAGAGACCAGGTTCCAAAGGCAGCGGAACACCAGGGTATATGCAACAACGTGATGGAAAAGGTGAAGTTCCAAGTCAGCCAAGGATGGAGGCAGCAGCAGCGGCAACCAATGAGGCCAGAAGTTCTAAAGGGAATAACGTGCACGCAGAGTGGACTGCATAGCAAGTGGACACCGGATAAGGAAAGAGCAAATACCTCCTCTTTGCACTTCCTATTATCTGGTCCACCACTGGAAAGTACCACCCACTATGGGCTGGGTTTTCTACAGCAATCAATCAAGTACCTGCAGACTTGTTCAGGGGCCATTCTAACTATTAACTTCCACAGCTGTGCCCCAAACAGTCTGCAACTGTCAAGTTGACATCGAAATCCAACCATAACACAATCTATCCAAAAAAAAGTGAAGTCCCAAATTAACATCAGAGGAAAATAGAGGCAGCATAATAGACACAATGAAATGAAGAAAATCATGAGGGCAAACCTAAAGTTATTATATACTAATAGAATGAAAAACTTACAAAATGGATGAAATTCTACAGGCTACTGACATATTAAATAATGTTAAAGACAAAAACAGCTGGACAACTAAAATAGATCTATTGCAAGCAATGTGTTTAAACAGTAACAAAATACGTCTGAACTAAAAACAGTACAGGCCTAGATAGAGTCACTGCTGAATCATAACAGACATTTGAAGGGCTCACAGTGATGATGTTTCTCATACTACTTCATAAAACAGAAATAGAAGGAACACTGCCTAATTTTTGCAAAGCCAGTATTAGCATGATACAAAAGCAGAATAAAGATACAAAAAACAATTAAAGCTGATTTCTTTAGAGAACATTGATACAAAATATTCTCAATATAGTACCTATAAAAAGAATTCAAGAATAAAGCAAAAAGATCAGTTAAAATGATTAAATTGGCTTTAATGAAAAGAATGAAAGTCAAAGCATGTCATTTGCAGGTAACTTCAATATATAAAAGATCCAAATAACTCCAGTAACAATGACAACACAAATGTTGGAGGTGTCATCTGACCTAATTTCCAGTTACACGTTTTAAACAGAAACAGCACAGTACATGCATATAATAAGAGTTCTACATATAAATCCATCCACACAGCTATATATCTCTAGTTTTAGATAAAGAAGACAATAATACACACTGCAGAAAAGAGTTTCCTCAACAAATGGTGCTGTCCACATATAGAATAACGAAAGTAGGTCTCTGACTTGCATTCTATATAGAAATCAACTCTAAAATGCACTGAAGTCTTTAATATAAAACCTAAAACTCTGAAAGTGTTAGAAAAAATCAGGAAAACGCTTCAAGACATATGTATCCACAAGACTTTCTGAGAAGAAACCCAACAAAATCAGGAAATAATTTCTAATTTCAAATGAGATTCCATGGAGTTATTTACAAAGCAGAGGAAATAACTGAGTGTGGATCTAGCCCACTCAAAGGGATAAAATCTTAGCTCATCTGAATTGAAGAGAATTCAAGAAACTATGCAGCAAACAGCCCAATCAATAAATGGGTTAATGAACTGAACATGCAGTTCTCAGAAAATGAAGCGCATGGAAACAGTAAGCATATAAAATTGTTCAGCATCACTAACCATTAAGGAGATGAAAATCTAAACTGCTGAGAGTTTTTTGTCTAGCCAGTGATGAAAGTAACAAAAAAATCACAACAAATGATGGAGAGGCTGTGGATAAGAGTAACTCTTAGACACTGCTAGTGGGACCATAAAGTATCCCAGCCACTGTGGAAATCAATGTGGAAATTTCTCTTGAGACTTAATATACAACAACCATATGACATCTGGCTATACCACTCCTGGATATTAAACCAAATAACTCCAAGTGTCTCCGGATACATGTACATCAGGGTTTATTGCCCTGCTATTCACAATAGTTAAGATACGATAAAAATATAGGCATCCAACTAAAGAGGGTATATTGGTATATAAACACAAAGGAAATATCTAGTTTTAATTTATTTTGCTTATTTGTTTGAGGCAGTAAGAAAGAAAATGAACTCATGTATGTCATGGTTCACAGACAAAGATCAGAAGACAACATTCAGAAGACGTCGATTGACTATTTTCATCATGTGGGTTTCCAAAGAACCAACTCAGGTCAACAAATTTGCAAACAGGTGCCTTGCAATTGATCTGTCCACTAGCCCCTGTACAAAGGAATGCAGTTGGCCATAATGAAGATCAAAATGACTTCGCAGGGAAATGGATGTTGGAGATAATCAAGTTAAGCAATTAAACTAGTCTTAGAAAAAAATGCTGCATGTTTTCTCACATTTGAAAGTACTATCTTGCATGTAGGCAATATGAAGACCTCTGTATGGGAATGAACGGTACTATTATATCCTGTAATTCTATAATATGATAGGGAGAAATAAAAGGATAGGGCTGTGACGACAGGGTATGCTCAAATACATTATATACTTGAATTAAAATGACCATCCGTAATATTTTACCATATAACATGATATAAATATATCAGATCATGCCTTTCTTTCCTCAGAACCCTCTAATGGCTTCACATTCCACTCACAGTAAATGTTAAGTCCTTACAGTATCTTACAGTGTGCATTCTGGTCAAGATTTCTCTGAGTACTTTGCCTCATTCCTGTCTCAGCTGATTGCATGCAGTCTCCTTAGCTAACTGTTCTTCTACACAAGATCTTTTGTACTTGCTACAGGTTTACTTTACATATGCGTCATATGAATAAACTTTTCTTTTTTACTGCCTTCAGGTCACTTTACTTAAGGGACAATTCATTCAAGATTTCCCTGTCTAATATCTTATTCAAACTGGCTTTATTATCCTTATGTGATTGTTAACATTTGTGATACATTGTTGTAGATGGTGGTTATTTAGTTATTGAACATCTTCTCTAGTCTATAATGTGAACTTCATAATTAATGTAAAAAGTTAATATCTATTTAAAAATACACATAATGCCTCTAGATATATAAAGACTGAATAAGAAGACCTCAACCCGTTTCTATTATTCTCTGAAGAGGTGTCCTCCATGAATTCAGAAGCATCTCATTAGCACAGCCTTCCTTTAAATGTGTTTTCTGTTTTTTCTGCCCACATGCATCTGCTGTATTAGTATTTCAGAAGAAAAAGCAACAATTTTATGGCTATTTATGGAAACCTACAAGGAATGAAAATGATTTGTTTGAAAACATAGATGCAATAAAAAAATTCTCAGAAAAATACATACTTTGAGAATCTGCCTTTAACTTAATATGCTTATACATAAAATAAATCTGTACTTTTTTAGGATTTTATTTTATTTGATTCATATTGGCACCCTTTGTAGATACTGCAGGCTTAACCCCAGTCCAGTAAAACATAGCATATGCTGAAAGTAAGCAATTCATGAGAATTTTTGGTTTCATGTCAAAGTAAGTCACTTTTTTCCCTCACAGCCTACTAAGTGTGCAGTAGCAGCTCATCCATAAAACAGTGTTGTCACTTTAATTAGGAAAACTTTGCTGTCTAAAAATGCTATATGCTATCTCAATTTTTAGTGAATTGCAACTTTTGGCCATTGAAGGGTCTGATCATGAGATTAATTACTACTGACCCATTAGAATTATGGTTGATGAAAGTTGGGGTTGCTCTGTCAATACCTTGAGAAGATAACAATAGAGTTGGCCACATCAGTGGACTGACATTTCCACAAAGAATATCTCTGTAGCAGATAGTCCTGTGTATCAGCATCTCCTTCATAGAAGAAATTCTTTGGAGTCACCCTAAGACTCTGTTTCTTAATAATTATGATTATTACATAAGGTTCAAGTTGTTTATTTCCTTTTGACGATGTTCTCTAACACTTCCTTAGAAATATAATTTACCAGAAGAAATGCTTTTTGTTTATCCATGAGAAGCAACTCCTTGACTGTTGAAGATTTATCATGGGATTGCAACATTTTCTATACAGCTTCAGGCTATACCACTTATTTTATTTCTTACCTTTTTTAAGTCTTCGTATAAGTATTTTCCTCTTTTTTATCCTTTATCAGAGACTTTTGCTCTTTGATAATTTCTTGCTTGTCACAGCGTTAATGGTTACTATGGATTTATTATTTAGTAAGATGGCATTTCACCACCCTTTTCCCTATCTAGCTCTTTATCTAGCTCTTACATTATTCTTGCTTTCTCTTCTGCAGAGATCTCTGGACTGAGCCCTCAACTTTCACTTATTCTCATCATCTCATGCAAACATGGTTTTCTGCATTCATCTCCTGTCACTGTAATGAGAAACTCTTCTGCTAAAGGATACAGGGGATTTTAAATTCTTTCCATACCTGGCCTACTGTTTCTCTATCCTAGAGGTGTGGGGATCAGAGATCCTGCATAGGGTTACAAACTTCACAGACATTATTAATTCTCTGCCAATTGTTTGTTGCAAAGGAGGCATCTGGAACAAAGGCTGAGAGATGCATTAGTTAATGGCTTTAAGGATAAGTACTTAGAAGGCAGTTTGTTACCTTGTCCATGTAACAAACCAATGGTAATATGTTCTCTGCTAGGGTCTGCACTCTCCGTTTCCATAGATTCTTAACGTGATTTATAATATCAGGTATGATTTCTCTCCTGTGGAGTGAGCTTTAAGTCTAATTGTGAAAGAATTTGTTACTCCCATAACATTAATGCTACAACTGCACTAAGGGCATGTCTTTGCAAAATGGTTCTCCTGTTGGCTCATAGAATTCACATATACATAAGACTGATATTGGCTTTTCTGCCCAAGCAACCTGTGCTATACCTTCTTGTATTGTGAAAGTAAGCAGCAGAGAGGAAATTTCCAGATCATTTTCAGCTTGATTTCTCCTGCCTATGGCTGAAATGCATGATGCCTTTAGCAATAGGGTTTTAACATTGTGTTATGGTGGACAAGCAGGATCAATGCCTGCTTTGACTAATGGCAGTAGGTAATGTTGTTTGTGTGGGGGTGTTAGGGACTTCTCTGGTCAATGGTTCACATGCAGATCATATGGATTTGTTTAATTGCCTATGAATTCTAGGAGATGCATTTGCAAGACAATTTCTACTATCCCCTTTTCTTCCACATCTGTGTACCTTTTCCCAACATTTTTGTTGAATAATTGTTTTGTGACTAAGTAATAAATTAGTAGATGTCCACATGCCTTTTTCAATCACATTTAGCACTAATTATCCTTCCCTTATTCTTCCTCCACTCTACTTCCTCATTATTTCTCTTTCCTTAAATCTTTCCTCCATGATTCCTGCTTCAGCCTACATAACTCTAGAGTTCTATCACCTGCTCCCTTCTTCTTTAATGACCTCATTCTCACTGCTCTTCTTCTATGATATTCCCTGAGATTTGAGAGGGTTAAATATAGAAGTTCTTTAGTCACATATTTCCTGATTTTATTATGTTATGAAAATAGGTTTTCTCTTTAAATCTTAGACAGTAATTTGTGCTGGCATCTTTCTACTCTATAATTCCTTAACTTTCTCAGTCTTCTTAGAATTGAAGAGATTTGAGCATTGCTCTGTGTTATGTTTTGGCTTAAAGGAATGTTGTGACTAGTTTGATATTCAACCTAGGCCATTTTAAGCTTCTCCATATCAGCAATAAAGCTGCTTTGCTTTCTTATCTTTCGTGTGCTCACTGGAGTAGCACTTTCAATTTCTTCCAAGAGTTTTTTTTTTTAATTGTATTCACAGTTTAGCTTTCTAAGAGGATGAGAGTGAGTTGTTGCCTATCTCAGCTTCCCAGTACCTTCTTCGCTGACTTCGATCATTTTGAGCCTTTGATTTAAAGTGAAAGATGGTTAATGTTGTTCTCACTTGGAGAATTAGAGGTCAGTGTAGAGTTATTAATTGGCCTCAGTTAAATACTTCTGGGACTCGTGAGATAAGGAGGTCAAAGAAAAGAGAATGGCCTCTTTATGTAAGAACATTTATGAGTTAATTTCATCATCTCATGTGATTACAATTTTCAGTATCTTTCATGATCTTTTAAAGTGAAGTTTTAAGAAAACAGTAAGAAAATCACTGTTCACTGTATTTAATGTATATTAAGTATATATAAAAACATGAACTCTAAAGTTAGTTTCAGAAATCCTGAAATTCACTAGAGATTTACAGTTATTTTCTTCTGTTTGACATGATATCAAATTTTTCTATGTGAGTGAATTTTCATATCTTCCATTTTCTCCCTGCCAACCTCCTATCCTCTTCCTTTCCCAAATTGATTTTATTGTGGCACGGATATAAATGAGCACTCATAAAGCAAGTCCAAAATTCCTGGCAATCTGCAAGGTTCAGACTGATTGAGTGTTTTAAAACAGGTATTTCTTATCATAACTTTCCTGAAATGTAATAAAGTGTGCTTCCTGAACTAGCAGGTGATCCGGGAAATTGAATCACTTTTCTGAATGGCATTGTGGTGGTAGACTTTATTCTAAGTTGCCTGCCTTAAATAGCTAGCAACAAGTTCAATAGAATATTCCTGCAAAAGAGATTGTAAATAGTACTGGAACTCTGAATGTATTGTATCTAAATATAAAATTGAAATTCTGCCTTATTCAAATGATGCTTTAGAAGAAGTTGTGGTTCCTGAGTAAGTTCTTGTAGCTCTAATTTTGTGCTATAAATCTGAACAAATGTATGGAGCAACAGGGTCAATGTCAGGGACTCTGAAAGGGTAAAGTCAGACACCCACTCCTAGTAGAAGTTAGTAAGTGGGAAGAGGTAATTCCTTATTAGCAAGTCTGGAAGTAATTTTCAAACAATATAAAAATAGCAATAAGGACATAAAAAACCAACTGCTATAAGTTGTAATAGCCTGATTGGTAGTATAACCACGGGTCTGTGGGAACTAATGAACTATGCCTAGTTGGAGTCAGGATCCCAAGCTGACCTCTCTAAAAGCTAAAAGCTATAAGACTAGTAAGATGAACAGATACAGGTACCCCAGGAGAGTGTCTAGGGAGCATTCACGTCCAGGTTCATGGGTGGATGACCACTTTTGCTGTTTTCACATAGCATAAAGCACAGAGGAATTCTCGGAGCATCCTACATACCAGTACTAATTTACATTATCAGGACTTCACCCACAACCCAATTACATCCTCTTGAAGGCTGTACTTCCAAATTCATCATGTGGAGAGGGAGGATTAGAGCTCAGCATGAGAAATTTGGAAGGAAAAAAAAGTTTGCAGCACAAAGCAAGGTTTTAGACCAAAGAGATCACAGTGAACAACTGAATAGTTAACATTGCACAGGGCAATGTCTGAGTCTTGTCAATATAACTCAGTAGTTAAGTGTTAGAATTTGGTTAGGGTCTTCCAAAGGAAGCTGAGATTTCAGCTCTGCGGGATTTGAAAGTCAGCAATCCATGACTTTCATTATGGGAAGATAGCAAAGACAACTCCATGAACCAAACACTGGCAAAAGTCTAAAAATACCTTGTGTTTGGTTCGATTCTAATCACTTGATCAGTTGTTTAGTGGATAAAAATATCAGTAGTTATTTTTAATACCTACACATTCTGTAAGTTGCCACAACTGTTAAATCTACCACATATTCATAACCTATTTTGGTAGAAAAATATATAAAATTATAGTTTACCATAGGAAAAGGGATCTGTTTTGATGTTAGTTCAGTAAATGCTATAGTACACATCTCTTTTTGAAAGTGTGCTCTACTCATTAAAGTATTAAACATTCTGAAACAAATTTCAGTGAAGCAACCTGCTACTAAGCTTGATGACCTGAATCTAATCCCTGGAACCACCACAGTGGGCAGAAAATCAATTCTCACAAGTTATTCTATTCTCTGCACACAGCTCCATGTACAAACACACAAACACCACAAGCACAGAATATATATATATATATAAATACATAAATATTTAAAAATTAAAGCACTCTAAACTAGCTTAACAAACAAAAACAGTTGTTTTCAAGTTATTTAGAAATTGTTTTAAACACTAATGTCTCCATTCATTAGTAACAAAATTCTATATAATTTTCTGAAAATAATTGGCTGACTTTTCTGTGACTCTATTTTGACTACAAAATTAGCATCAATGATAATAATAATCATAATGTTGTGAATATATTGTGAGGCTCTTGTTGATTTGCAAATGCATAGTGATATATTATGGGACATAGAAAAGTTAATAAATATTACCTTTTATTTTTAATTTAAATAATATTTGGCATGTAGGAATCTCCACAAATCACAATATTTCAGAAAAAGCAGTATTTTTCGCTAATAAATTATGATATATCTGGTATATGGACAACTTTGCAACTTGATGTGCACAGTTAGTACTGGTGTCCACAGTATTTTACTGTTCACCTACTTCAACTATAAACATTGGCTTACAAGAAAACACACTGCATATTTAGGAGCAAACAAATTAAGAAATATCGTAAAGTATAATATAAATTAATTATGTACATATTCCACATATTAACAGTGGTCTAAGTTACTTAGATAATCCCTATATTTTTTCCCATGAAGTTAGAAAACAAATGATTTGTACAAATGATATTTTCTATGGAACATTTCAGTATTCAAAATGTAATAGATGTCTTTTCTGTTGTTATATATGCATACCATTTAACAGACCTGCTCTTCCAGATTTCTAGGCTTTTGTAGGTAAGAATATTATTTTCTCCCTCTATGCATATTATGGATAAATAACTAAACAGTTCATACTTGCTGAAAGAAAATAAAAGGTTTAGGAACTGCTTCTTCCCCCATGCACACCCAAATAGTGCATGGAATTACATGCACTCACATATTATCAGTGTCCATCATGTTAAACATGCAAATGCAACTTGGTCTTGATGCCATGCCAGGGGGCTACTCTTGGTGACAAGAGAATTCCCTAGCCATTTCTCTACCTTAAGGCAAAGGAAAGTGAGACACATTTGTTTACAAAAGTAACATTACCTCCAAGATTTTTATATTACTTTTAACTCTCTAAAGCTCTTGTATAGTTAGCCTAAGAAAGGCTCCAAAGGCAGCAGAAACAACAGCAAGGCTGAAAGGATTGATGAGCTCTGAGTCAGCCAAGAACGGAGGCAGCAGCAGCAACAACAACAAAAAGAAGGCAAAGATGCTGTGAGAAAACAATAAGCTCAAAAAGCACACTCAACAACAAGTCCATACAGGATAAGGGAAGAGCCAATTCCTCCTCCTTACACTTTCTTTTATCAGATCCACCATTGGAAAGTACCACCCACTAGGGGCTGGATTTTTTTACATCAATTAAACAAACACCTGCAGACTTGCACAGAAGCCTGTTCCAACCACTGATTCCTCACAGCTGTGCCCTAAAACAGCCTGCGACTGTCAAATTGACACCTGAATCTGACTATGACAGATCATTTCACTAAGGCAGACTGGATTTTTCCTATGCGATGTTTTCTGGAATTACTGACCTCAAACACAAGTGCAGAACATGCTTTGTCAATTTGAACAAAAGTGAGTGTGGATGATATAGGTGACAAGACTTATTCAATGGGTGAGACTTATGAAAAGAAGATGGTCCTCCAAGCCCACAAAGGTGGACAGATGTCTTATCTTTGCATCTCAGGATATTGACTGCTGAATGATGTACTTATTGTCTTGAATGGGTTGATTGGGAAGGAGACAAAAATGTTAGGGAAGATTTAGAGGAAAGAATGAGTTCAAATTGTTTGAACAAAAGTGCAATGCAGAAATAGGGGCTGGGGGTTGTAGTTCAGTTATAAAGTAATTGCTTAGCATTTGCTCTGTGATTAACTCCCAGGGTTGCAAAGCAACAAGAAACTACTAGACCTTGCTAGATGTTACTATTACTGTTACTGTTATTGTTACAGAAGCTACTTCTATGGCTGCTATCTATCCAGCTTGTACTGTTTACCTCACATTTGCAACAGGACCACCTCAACCCCATTAATGTCAGGTAGACTCATGCTATGTGTTTTGTTTCAGCTAATTCCCAATTTTTTCCCTCTCAAAAAATCGTTTTTAAAGTATATTTTGAAGCCTGCTGTTCTTGAAAATTATAGTGGCCAATATCTTAGGAAGAGCATAGCAATAGAATGGGCATTTATGTGAGTATAAATAATAAGCTATGTGCAGTTTTACAAGCCAGGCTAAAATTACAGGGGTCATCAATCCTTGTGTTTCAAAGCATAAAGTGATAACCAGCTGGAGTTTGGAAAAAAATTTTCCCCTGTAGTGTGATATTGAACAATTGCACAGGTGCTTTATGAAAGGTAATTTTTTTCTGGCCTTCCTCTGAAGCATCTAGTCTAGGTCTTTATAAAATGTCAGCCTAATGGGCCATTGATCTTTTCAGCTAATGCAATTTGTAGATCCTTGCTTTTGCAGAAGTAATCAATAAGAATCTTAAGCCTACATTGGAAAAATAAAACCATACTACTGATTTACTAGAAGGCCTATTTAGAAAACAGATAGGCCTTATTGAAAAAGAAATGGTTCTATAGTCACCACAAAGGCAACAAGAGAATGATCAGGTATATGTAAAAGTGTGCTTATTGTGATACAATCAGAAACACTCACACCTCTGTATAAAGTCAAGTCTTCCTGACAAGAAATGAAGTTACTTAGAGATACTAATGGAGTAAAGTGTGAGTTTCATTTTCATATATTAATATAAGAATACCTCTTTTGAAGGAAAACAAAAGCAGTGATGAATCTGTGTTTAAAACTCAATCTGAAATCTTTTCTCTTCTTGCCTTTATGTTTGGTTGTGTTTTTGGAGATTTCAGTCTTTCCAGATTTTTTTTTTTCTTAAATTACTCTGGCAAGGATTAATCATTCAATTAGTAGAATTGTATCTGTTTTTTAAAAATCACTTTTATATAAAATGTAAAATATAGCAGAGATTGTTTTGTCTATAAAACATGATTTTTGGAATTTATATGGTATAGCTTACTAGAGATGCGAATAGTGGTACCGAGACACTGGAGGAATGGCCACTTGGTCTTTTGACATCACTGAAAGCCTGGGAATAGGCAGCTTCCATCTCACTTAAGTGCTGCACAGATTGAGGATGGAAAGGGCCATGCTACTGAGCACTGAGCCTTCCAAAGTCCAAGAGGTGTTCATGAAGTCTCAGGATGTCTCCTGTGTTCTTCAGGTTAAATCTTAGTTTTTGTACCTGTAGAATTTGAAGCAAAATTGGAAATGTCTATTTCCCTGAACACCTATTTTTTTTATTATTTATTCAGTTGTGCGTGTATGCGTGCGTGCTTGCACACACGGGCGAATTCAGAAACCACCATGGACCACCTCTACCTCCTCCTTGTTTACTCTGCCTCGGGATTCGTAGGCTCCGCCCTAGCAGGACCAGAAACGCAGGCCGCCTGTGCTTTGTGGGGTCTAGGATCCGAACTCAGGACTTTCTGCCTGCAAGACAGAGGCCTAACCCCTGAGCCACCTCTTCAGCCCCCTCGAACCTCTATTTTAATCCATGTGAGCAGAACCCAACCCCTGAGTGACAGAACATTGTCCAGTCAGAGACTTGTTCTTGTGCTTTCTATCCTGCCGTTACCCAATCGGCTGCTCAGGAGCTGTCTTTAGCAAACTAAGCACACATTTCCTGGCTATTTCTTGGATATTTAGCAAATTTCAAACAATCTGTATTTCTAAGTCATTTTTGTGCAATGCTTTGGATCAATATGTCATGTTTCACCCATTTCACCACTACAATCTGCAGTTTCTGTGGTGGTATGATCATGGCAGGAAACATGAATCAGAATTGCGCAGCAGGGTTAGGGTAAAGCCAGTGTTGTTTAAACAGCTACCTAATCTTACTTTGAAAAGCAATTTAATTTCTGCATTGGAAACGGGATAAAAGCACAGCAGCAGAATATGGAATTTGCATTTTTTTTCCAAATCTTCTTAGTCATGCCTTTACATGATGACTAATTTGTCCATATTTGAAAATCAAGACTCATTGTAAAAGAAACATCTAATAAGTTCCTGCAAACATCATATGACAGGAAACTCATCCTATTGTATGTAACTATCCAATGAGCTTTGTTTCCTGCATTCATAATAAAATTCAATCAATTAAATTTCATTCTCAATGAAATTTATTCTATTATGAGCAACATTATAGCAACATTATTTTTTGCATAGAATATGGTGATATTTAGCTGATCTGTATATTTAATTAACCAAAACAGATATATGACTATCACATTTCATTCTCCACCTCCAATAATAAACTCATGAACATTACCCTAAAATAGCTATTATTCAGGTTAATTTTTCCCTTTTATTCTCAAATCATTTTACTTGGAGCCAATGCATTTAACTTTAATTTATACTGTCATTCTTAGTGAATGGATAATTTAAATTAAGACTGTTATTAAGTACAGTTTACAAGTTGGAGGAAACAGTAGTTGGCACCTCAAATTTTGCATATAAATTTAAGGTTTTACAGTAAAAACTCTGATTATAGTAAAAATTTTAATGTGTAAACAAAATTCTTATTACTTATAGTATTTTGAATATTAGGGAGATTAAGAAAAATCAAGAAATCAATAGCTTTATACCTTATAAAGCATTGTGTTTTATCATATGGAATATATAGATTACAAAGCAACATCGATAGAACCCTACCTACATTTTTTAGTAGAGCTTTTTTAATAGTTTTTCAAGTTAGTATACAAAGTAATAGGTTTAGTTACAGGATTTTCATGATTCTTAGATCCTTGTATTTTCTTTGTTACAGATTTCCTTGTCCAATATCCAAACCTATGTGGTCATTATTCATTCATAAAATGTTATGTTATCATATTAATTGATCTTCATAATATCTTGCTGATAAAACACCTTCTGTAACAATCTTTTGATCCTGCTGGAAGAAGGAAAGGGCATATCCGTATATGAAAATTGTACAATATTTTTTAGTTTCATCATATTCAGTACATGAAAATAAAGGTCTCACACATGAATGGGGCACTGCATGACACTGAAATATATGTATATAGCCTATGATGGTTGAGCAGGATAAACATACTGTCCTTGATATCTATTATTTAAATATAGTGGAGGTTTTCAGCATCTTCTTGTCTGGCTTATAAATAAACAGTGCTTTGATTTTAGTACTATTAACATTACTGTGCACAAAGTATAGTTGTGGAACGATTCTAAAAGCATGCAAAACATTTAATCTCAAACTAATAAGATTCACTAAAGTCCTGAAATTTGAGATCTTTTAGGGTTTTTTTTTTCTTCTTGAGTGTTTTTGCTCTGTGACATTTGAGAAATGTGGAGGGAAAATGTGGTTTTTCTATCTCTTTCAATCTGTTTGTGGATGCTTGTTGTTTACTTTGGTGGTATTTCTGTATTTGTAATTATACCTTTCTATAACTCTTCTAAAAGGGCCTTTAAAAACACTTTTGACTATAAAGTGGTATATTTCCAGGCAATTCTAATAAGGTCATAAACTTTGGCAGATAAAACTATTTATAAAATAGTTAATTTAGCATTGTCTAAAATAATGAAAAAGAGAACATCATCTAATAGAAATCAGGTAGATTTTGTTAACTTTATTGTGATATGTATCTGTGGTATTATGATTTGGAAGAATTAAAATTGTGCTATAGGAATAAAACACATAGACCATAAAGTGAATTTGAAGCTGCATGTAGATATTAATGAAGAAAGACAAACCCCATTTTAATAGCACTCCTATGTGAAGGATTATGGCTGTAATGTCAATATAACAGTAAAGAAAAGAAATCATAAGTCTTTCATGAATTGTAGAACAAAAGAGAAGAAAAGAGGAGTAAGGATTAGAAACAAATATGCAACTTAAACTCAAAAAGTTAATCTATTGAGAGTTAAGCAGATTTTAAACTGGGGATAACAAAGCTGAAGTTCATCATGAAGTTTATTTAGTAGATGCCTTCTAATTATTCTGTGGCAAGGACAAAGAATTTGAGACATGGCACTTAGAAAGGAAAAGTGTACCCAAATTATATTTTATTAGCTTCACTACTTTAATGATGATTAGTTCTGTTATGACAAACACTTAAAATTGAATGAGTAGTATTACAATGATTAAGCAATGAGTAGTCACAATGTACTCAGCATAAAAGAGGATAGATAAAAACTTTGGCAATAACACTTTATGTGAGAGTTTATGAGAACTTTAAATAGAATAAAATTGATGTAGCATTTATGTACCACTGCATTGCACATATTCTAAAGCAATGCAAAGGCATTAACATACGGAAATAATCAACATTTTACAATGAGAATAACAACTACTCATAACAAACATCATCAAGACAAAGTTTTTTTAATTAAACATTGCATTGTCATCACTAGATTTAGTATTAGTAAAATATTTTTGAATGCTTACATAGTTATCATAGAGACCAACACTATCATTTAAAAAAAACACCTGCTTTTTTTTTTTTTTTTGAACTGACACTAAAAACCTCTTAGCTCAGCAACTGAAAATAAGCTGATGTTGCCTTTGCAGCAGCTTTTGAAATTTTCCGGGTGACTTCCTCACAATTGCAAAGCCAATAGACTATTTGAGAGTTTAGGAACTGAAAGTTTCTCCCTTTATTCTTATATCAATATGAGAGGATAGATCTCTTTGTTAGATGGTTGCTTCTAAGATGGATATTCTTTTCTTTTGCTCTTTATGGTTCGTACATAAACATTTTAAAACATTTGAAACAATTTAAAAAGCTCTCTTGATTTTAAACTATTTTAAAGTGTGGGTTATCTAAGATATCACTATGTCTCTTAATTTTCTCTTTACTATGCATAGAATAATAGATATTGATACTTCTTCCATGTGTGCACATGTACGTGAGCTGTTTCTTGTCATATGTATTCAACCAAGTCTAACTTATGGATTCCTGAAAGAAAATTCTGAAGGAAGATAAGGTGTTATGCCATATTTTTACAAAGCCAATAATATTGTCTATAAAACCTAGCCTCTAAATTTCCTTTATTTTTAATAAACAGAAATTGGTAAAGAAAAATGGATTCATTCACATTTTTCCCAAGTGGATAAGATTCTACTTTCTGCACACCACTGCTGTTACAGAAAATCATGAGTCAAGGATTATAATATGTGTACATTTAGCTGCAGAATGAGTTAATCTGTCTGATTCTAGGGAGGAGAGACTTTGGGCCCCAATTCGTTTCACATCTCCCTTACAGAGGAGGTTGTATATTCAAGTCTTCACAAAGAAAAGTTGGGCCTTATGATTCCATATTTTTAAAAGAAAAAAAGATGCAATATTGCCAAAGATTTGGGACCTAAAAGATTTTTGTGAGCTCATAGAATTCTTTCAACAAATCAATATTTTTTTTATTTCAGCTCATACAAACTTATTAGATACACCAGTTCCCTCCCTCCCTCCTCCTCCCCCCGTACCCCCTGTTTCCCCTCCCCACCCCTCTCCCTCCCCATCCCCCAGTGCCTCCCACCCCAATTCCCAGAGAGTCCTTTCTTGTGCATGTCTGAACAAATCAATATTTTTAGTGGAGGGTGAAACATATTTTGGCTTTTCCTTGGAGATGAGTTTCAGCTTCAAACTGAATATTCTGTCTAATGCATTTGTTTTACATTTTTTTTTAAAAAGGAGGATAAAATTGATTGCTGAAGGAGAAGGCACAGCATCTCCTCTTTTACCAGAATTCAGGAGAGGACCACAGATGCAATATATTATGTAGTAAAAGTTATGATGAACCTATGTTTAAGATTACATGCAAATATCAAGTGTGTTCCAACAATGGTCCTTGCAGTTGTATGTATTTTATCATTATTCATTTATTAAATTCTCACCCAAACATTGAAAACTGATCATTGGGTCAGATGCTGTCATGATATATTAAATATTCTAAAGTACAGATTTAGTAGAGCATATAAATATTGAAATTACATCTCTTTAATTCAGGTACAACCCTTTCCCACACTGCTTTATTTCTTTTCCTGTATATTTTTCACCATCATATATATTCAATCAGCGAATAGACAAATATTTTCTCTTTCACTACATATAAAAATCTCAAACTGATTTATGCATGTAGCCACCTAAATATGCATATTTCCTATATCTTTTTTATAACTTTTTAAAAGATAAAATGTCTATAAACATAACTATAATTTTTAAAGTGCAGTGATAACATTCCACGTGGTGATTATCAGAAAAATTGATGGTACTTGTCTTTTATGCTAGAAGGATGAAAACCTGTGTTCATGTGTAAACATACACATAAATTTAGATGGAAACTTTAATACCTTCAAACAGCAACAATTCAGCTGTCCTTCAAAATGTGAAATGTTAAACAAATTGTGATATATTTGCATCATAAAGTATTAAGCTGTACAAGTGAGTCAGATCTTAATGGAGAAGATAAACAGAATACACTCTTAAAAGAATAGTGCTGAAAAAAGAAAAGTCAACCCTAATATGTTGAGATTGAATGATGTGACAATACATGGAAAATATGTGAGAACATTATAGTTTTATAATATTTGTTATCTTGATTATGTTTTACAAAAGTGACACACTTGCATTGGAAACACGAATGCACATGTGCACATATATCTACCTATACACATACACAGACATAAACATACATATGCATACACATATAACTACATCTAACATAAGTGAAATGAAGATGAATTTTGTGGATTATTCTTTAATTTTCTTTTTTTGATATCGCACAGTAGAAACTATGCATATTACTAATGGAGAACACGAGGTGATATCTACTCAGGATGTCTCCCTGATTCATATGTATTTTTTAAATTCCTAAGAATCTATGACTATCTAAACCTAAAAATAATATTTTTAAACTGATTAATATAATTATTGATGATTTGTATTAGACATGGTTGAAATTTGCAGATAGAAAATTTTAGTTTAGAGAAGCACAGACATCCTTTGAATAGCAACTACATAATGAAAATTTGTCTGTTTTGCTCATTTTCTAGAACAGAGTAGAAATATTCATGTTGCCTATGCCTTTTCACTTTTACTATCTTCTTTTCATTTAGACATACAATTGATATATTGATATACATGTGGAACTCCTAGCAAAATGTTCACTAGTGAGGTGGATTTTTATTGGTTTGTTTTAATTCAATCCTTAATTTCTTTTTTTAAAATTTATTTCCCATATTTTATTTTTTTCCTAATCATACAAGCTCAATTAGGTATCCCATCCTCTCCCTCACCCTTCCCCTCCCCAGTCCCCTCATTACGCTCTTCTCCTTCCCTCTTCTTTTCACACCCCCTCTCTCCCTCCTTCTCTCCAGGTGCCTCCCCCTTCCTCCCTCCCATCCCCTGTAGCATCCTTTTGTATGAATGCCAAATCTCCCTCTGAGTCCTCCACCCTAGTGAGGGTTCAGGACTCAGTGCAGAGCCCCTTCCTGGGTTCCCTGTTAGTATGGGAACAAGTTCTATAACCCACCTTTAATGTCCTCTTTCTTCTATGATGATACAGAAAATACAGTTATGCAGTTTCTTTGAAACATAATTCCCAACCCTTGGTGTATGAATGGAAGCAAATTTTAAATCTGGATGCATTCATGAAAAATATTCTATCTGAGAGTAAAGAACAAAATACATGTATCCACCCAGCCTAACATTAGGGCTGCTACTGAAGTTATTGAATATTTTGGCTACTCAACCTACTTTGCATATGTCCCAAGCATTGTCCTTCAACCAGAGAGTCCATCAGTAGAGATTTCTTGAGAATCAGGAGAATCAAACCAGGAATGTTGTGTGAAAATTGAGAACATCTCCATCTCATCCACAAATCCATTGCTTGACATCTGGGAAAGATGTCAGAAAGGTCAGAAGGACATGGGAAGTTTGGTTATGATTATCATCTCTTCATGCTTGAGTCTCATGTGGCTTCACTGTTTGGCAGTCATGATTTGGACCAAGTCATGTTTTTCCTGTGAATTATTTGTTTCTTTTCTACACTTTTTGTCCTTTCACAGATTATGACTCTTTCTCATGCCAATACTTGGTTCTCTTATTATCCAGCCTCCAGTGTTTCAAAACCAATGATACAGCAGACTAAGTATTAAGAAGCTTTAAAATATGCTACTTTTTATTGATTATCAATGCTACTTTAGTATTCTTTTATATTTGCTACAATGTTTTTGCATGGTATTATGTATCTGTTTATTAATTAATTAGTTTGGTCGTTTATCTATGCTGAAGCTCAGTTTCTGAATTAAAGGTTCTTGCCTAAAACTTTTAGAATAATAAAAGTTTTAAGTCATGGTTACAGTCAATGGATAAACTCAGAAAATGAGAATAAGTCTGAGGACAACACCTTCAAAAGTCAGTTTATTCCTCACAGAGACTTCATCCCAAGGTGCGGGAAAAGCTACCTTTGCTGGTAATTAAATCCATTCCCCAAAGATACAGTTGTTATCCCAAATAATGTCCTACCACTCTCCTTGGGAGCAAATAGATTGTTGCCATATTCACTTTATGCACAAACAAAAACAGATAGAAAGTAGAAGGGTTCACTTTTATCTCCTGTCTTACCAATATCATTTCTTTCTTGAAAACAGCATAATCTTTCACAACTTTTATCTCGAGACTTCAGGTTGAATACTTTGTTGGCATTTAGTGTGTCCACCATATTTTGATGACTAGAGAAGGAAGCAATGTGCCTAAGGGAATTGGATTCTGGTATGTTTCAGCCCCATTTTCCTGTAGATGAACCCACTTTGAGTTCTTGGTCTTTCTTATGCTGCATGTTGCTGACTGTTGCAAGTTCTTCAGTCTTCCATATCCGCTAATGACAGCCATCATTGCAAGCATTAATAAACCGAATGCACATCTGTCACTCATGGAATCTTTTACTCTATCCAATATGTTTTGCATTCAGCATTCTAAGCTTTGGTTTCTTTGCTTATAAAATCTTAGTTTAAAAACAATATTCTTAATCAGGGGTTATGCCTATACTTAGGAGGCTGAAGAAAGAAAATGACTTCAAGTTTAAGGCTAACTTTTTCTATACAGCAAGTTTGACGTCATCTCGGATTACGTAGCAGGACTTTCTCAACCAAAAAAACATATCAACCATATTAGCTAATTTAAATTTTATAACTTGTAAATATATACTGAGTTCTTATCTCAATATTAAATCTTTCTAATGAAATAAGCTCAGGCCCATTGTCTCTCACACACAATGATGTATGATGCAGTTATAATTGCAACTTCTTTGATTTTTATACTTTTCATTTTAAGTGCAATTTATAAGAAATACTAAGATACCATCACTTTACTTTTAGATAATTTAGTACAAAGCATGAATTGTCTCCCCAACTATCCAAAAGAAACCATTTCTATCTTTCTCTAATTCCTCTTCGATTGTGGCGAATGAGGGGATGGCAGATAGGAGAGACAGAGGGACTTATGGAAAAACCCTAAGTTTGTGGGAAGTAACCTCCAAAAGAATCTCTTGTGCTAGAAATATATATATTCAAAAGCCCTGAACTGATCCACTTAGAATCCAGTAACAAAATTATACTAGAATTTTTGGAGTCTTTGTCTATCTGTCTTTTGATTTGTTTGTGTCATATGTGTTTTAATTATCTGAAGAATTATTTCAATGTGAACATCAGAGTTGATTTATGAAAAGTTACTGTTATTTTTATCTCTTTACTTTTTGAACAATGTTAGAAATAAAACTTAAAATTTCAGCATAAACTTGTGTCAAGCTCTATATAAAGTTTATACCATATAAACTTTATCTTATTGAACTCAACCCTATGTACTAGTTATCATTTCTACCATGTTCAGTTAATGGTAACCTGGCCTAAGTCTATATGGATCAATATTCACCTAACTATGCCTTTTAATATAATTTTAATTGGTTATTCTTCTTTGAGTATTTTTCATATTATAAAAAATTTGCTTTTGGAAATAATTGGAGTGTGCTGGGCTGGAATTTTTTTTTCAAAAATCAGGATTTATTTCATAACTAGTGAGAAAAAAGTCCAAAATAAAATTGTAATAGGTTCTTCTATTTATTACTGACATTTAAGTTCATTCATTGTTTTTATAAATTAACTTTCCACATAAAATGTCTGGTGTGAAACAATACAATTTATTTCATTATTGTTATTATATCCATACCCAACAAATTTTTATTGCATTTTCTCACTCCTTTCACTTTTTCCCTTTTTGTTATTGTTTGTTTGATTTCTTTTGTTTATTTGTGTTGTTTGTTTTTAATGTTAGGAACCAAATATGGTACTTTTACCACTGATGTAAACCTCAAACCTTCTTTTTGATTATAGTTTAGAACATTTTTTCTATTCCTCATTTCTCTTAATGACATTTCCAAAGGTCAATATTCTGTCATACAGATAATTTATTCATATCTTCAGCTAAAATATAATAATCTGATATGTAACTGATAACTCGCTTACACCACGAATTCCTTGCCTATGTATGTCCTGTCTGATGTTTGTGTATAAGTTTCTTCAAGAAACAACCTGATCTTACTTCTGATGGCCATGCAATGTGAACACAGTGGTCACACGCGTCTTCATTTTCGTACAGACCTGTGCTATTCCAGGATGGAGCAAGTCTGAATGCCACATAAATGTCAGGTAAGTTTCCGATGTGGTTTTTATCCTTCTATAAAAATCATCTTCCTTCTAGTACTAAGCTGGACAATGAAGTTATTCCACCAATTTATGTAAGCAAGTAAATTTTTTGAGGAACTGTCCATTCCAATTTTCCGAGAAGATCATTTAATATCGCTTACAATCCTCAGTGAAGTACAGAAAAAGGTAACAAAAATAGAAATGAATTATTGACAGAATTAGTTGACCAATATTATATAAGGTTAATTTATTTTATTATGAATATTGTTGTGGAAAATATGCTGTGCTAAATTTATATTAGTTTTTTGTGAAGCCTCATAAAACAAGACATCTAAGAAAACCTTAATAATGTCATTTTTGCTGCTTTAAAATATGTGGAAAATTAAATTACATTGCAGCCATGGCATTCTATTATTAATTCAGATAGCATTGTACAAGCCTTGTTGGAAAAAAAAAATGAATGTCGAGGTTTGAATGTGAGTTGCCTTTCCTAGGCATCCTCAGCTTGTGGTAATGTTTGAGAAGGTTGTGGCACTTGTAAGAGGCAGAGCCTTGCTGGAGGAAAGGAATTCAGTAGGGCTGAGGTGGGGGGCTTGATGTTTAGTGGCCTGGCCCTGCTTCCTCTGAGTTTGCTGTTACCTTGATGATGGCTGTGGTAACCTGAACTTATGTCTTGCTTCTTTCTCAAAGTATGCCATCTCTTCTACAATTGCAGTCATAATGGATTATTTCACCTCTGGAACAGTAAGTCAAATAAATATCCTTTTTTACATCAAGCTGGGTGTGTATGAATGTTGTCTCAAAAAGAAAAGCAACTACAACCAATTCTAAATAGACAACAAATTTTACAATAGTGTGTATACACACAAGGACGAAAGAAAGGACTTGAAAATGAAATAAAAATTACAAGGTGGAGGAGTAAGGGGGGGTAAAATATGTGATAGTACAAGAGAGAACAAATGGAAGGATGTATGGTCGTGGAAGATAGAATCAAGGAGAAAATGCATCAGCAAACAAAAGAGAAAGAAAATGTATATTAACTCAGGCACTTGCCATTACCAATATCCCAAATGAAACCCAGTGGGTCACACATGCAGAGAGACAGGAAATAGAAGGGAATGGATGGGGAGGTGACTAAGGGGTGAAGACTCTGTCTCACAAGCAGAAGGACCTTGAACCCCACATAAAAATGCCAGGCAGAAATGGCTGCAGCCCGCATTTTTTATTTTGAAAGGCAGAGCTTGGAAAAATCACAGAGCAAAGCAAAAAGGAGGCAGAAGCAATCGCGGATGATTCCTGAAGTCATCTTTGGTGCCCTCTAAAGTACAAACACACACACACAAACACACACACACACAATGAATTAATTAATCAATCTTAAAAAAGAATTAGAATGGAGTCGGCTGGAGAGGAGAAAGTATGAAGTGTGACACTAACAAGATGGGAATTGTCTTGTAATTATATGTAAAACTGTCAAGGCATAAAATTATAAACAATATTGGGAAAAATTGAAATGAAAATATTTCCTTTAATTTATTATTATAACATTAAGAGATTAGTTATTTTATGAAAATCATTTTTATACATTTTTATTATTATTTCCGCTCATACAAACTTAATAGGTACACCAGTTCCCTCCCTCCCTCCTCCTACCCCCGAACCCCCTGCTCCCCCTCCCCTCACCCCTCCCTCTTCATCCCCCAGTGCCTCTCCCCCAAGTCCCAGAGAGTCCTTTATTGTGTATGCCTGACTTTCCTCTAGGCCCTCCTCTCTGATGACGTACAAGGACCCAGTGGCATTTCCCTGAACCCTTTCCCGTGTTCCTCTTAAGCATAGGAACACTTCTGTTGCTGTCAATCCCTTGCCGCCAAGGATCTTGGTGCCTTTAGCAGATGCTAGACTTTGTGAGGTCAATAGTGTGTTGGACATTGCGCCGGGCATGCAAAGTCCAATTATGATTGCTTCGGCCCTAACTTGTGTGGAGTATCTTGCAAATCATTGCTCCTCCTATCCTTTTGCTCTTACACTCTTACTGCCCCCTCTTCCGCAAATGCCCCTAAGCTTCAGGATGGGGAGAGATTAGTCTGGCTAGTTCTAGGTGGTTGATATAGAGTCTCTGAAGTTCTGGATTGTGGTTTGTTGGTTTTCTTTTGCAGTTTTGCTGCTCCTGCAATGCCCTTCACTCCATCCTGCTGGGCACTGTATGTCACTCCCTGGCCAGAGACAAAAAGCTGCTAAACTGGAGTCTTATTATAAGAGCACATTCAAGGGAAATGTAATAAAAGTAAGAAACCTCAGTGAGGGAGGGGTCAATCACCCATTTGCAAAAAGTTCACAGACTTTCTTTCCTGATCATTTACAACTGAGGGGTATGATCTCACCAGAAGGGGAGGGCATATAGTCTGGCAGAAAATCATTTTTAAAAATATAAAGTATATAAATTTCCATATTCTTAGAATGTATATAAATCATCATATGAATTATTTGATGAATAATTATATTAGATATGCTTATTATTTTATTTTCACAACATGTAATGTTTTTTCACTTAGCATTCAGGTATATCTCACAGATGTTTCGTATAAGGCAGTGATTTCCTTATCAACTGTTTCTATAGGAGTCATGGAAAATATTAAATGGATATACCATGGAATGTAGAGACAGATGCCAAAAATCTACTATCCAATTTATGACCCAAAGGCAGTAACCTTGGGAAAAACTGATAAAACGCCTTACTTATGATGGAAAGTGGAGATTTAATCAATGGTGATCAAAGAAGTTCCAAGCTGTGTGAAGAGTTCTTTCAAGACAAGAACTTAATTAAAAGCCTGAGCATCTTGTTGAATTGTAACATTTTAGCAGAGCTGGGAGTTAAAGTTTAAGTCGTTTTACATGAAAATTTTTCATGCCTCAATAACACCGTGATTTCATACACATCACTAGTGATTTTAATGTCTGAAAAAGTTGAATATAGAATCACTATATGCTTCATGAGTTAACAACTAAAGACAGTGTTGTTCTATTTTGCAGAAAGCATATTAAGATATTAGGATTGAAAAGACTCACTTTATTATAAAACATTAACAGCCTAACTTATATAAACTGAGAATAAATATTAAAATTAAGGACATAAAAGCCAGGCCTAGAGATACCTGAATTGAACACAACAAATTCCACCTATTTTATAGACCAGTACATAAGCTATCACATTATTTAAACACAGTCATAATCAAGATAAAAATAACTTCATTCTTCTACCTGCAAAAAATATTTCACCTTATTAAGTGGTGTGCTTATTTTGCAGATCCTAACACTCATAGATACATTGACCTATCCTATCCCCAAATTTGTGGAAACCCACATCTCCCAGCTACAAATGTGAACACATGTGGTAGAGAGTAGTCAGTAAATGATGCAAAAAGAATGGTAATCACTCTGTCTAATACTCATGTGAGGCATGCATTTTTGAGTGTTCAAATAATCACTTTGCTTTCATTCCTGGATACTACTTTGATAATTTGGCTTTGGGATATTTACTAATTTTACTAGCTGATATATATTTGGTCTATTTCCAGTATGGGAAGAAAAACAAACTGTTGTAATCAGGTATGAATCCAGGTTTTATCACTATCAATCTTCCTTTCTTTAGGGAAAACACCCAGGAGTATCACATCAAAGTAATTGTAGGGTATCCCCTTCCTTCCAGTAATTATGAGCAGTATGTACATTCTATCACAACAGTTGGAAATTTCATTGTTTTGGTTATTTTTAAACTTTAGATGTTTTAATAATCATACAACAGTGATTTTTTGTTAATTTGGTTTTTATTTATCTAAGGAATAATTATGTCCATACTTTTTCATGTTTTTATTTGCTGTGCATTCATACTTTTGTGTCAAGTTTTAATTTTTGACATATTCAGTGGGCTATGCAATTTTTTTTACAAAATGAAGATGATATGTGTAAGCTACATAATTTTATAGCCTACAGATTGTCATATTGTCTTTTCATATAAACACACTGGTGTTTATATGTTGGTGTAATAGTATGTTTTTAAACTGAGGTAAGAATATTTTACTGATTCTCAAACTTAAATGAATAATAAAATAACTCTTGAGGCATACCTTTAGAATTTATACACTGTGCAAATATTGTCACTGGTCAATATCTCCTATTTCATTTCCTTATCTTCTGGCAGTTACCACTGCAATTGGCTCCACAAGCTCAAATATTTGCATGTCATGTAAGTAGGGTCTCCAGTTCTTCTCCCTTTTGGCTAGACCACTTCGCAAAGCACAATGTCCTCTAGGTTTGTCTGTGTTGCTCTATGAGGCAGGATTTCTTTCCCTTTGAGGCCCACTACTACTCTGATTATACCACACACCATTTTTTAATTTCCATAGGGCAAATATGGAAGATGTTTCCAGGTCTTGGCTGTTATAAATAATGCCAAAGTGAAGACAACAGTGTCAATATCTCTTTGATTCCATGACTAAAATTCACTCATCTATTTCCACAAGCCCATCACATGACCTTGCTGCCGCTTTCCATGCAACACATGTGCTTTTTACGCTCACCAACTACCACTTTTTCCAATTCCTTGTCAATATTTGTTGATTTTTTTCTTTTTCATTTTGTTTAGGATGTTCTTTTTATTTAAGATTATTTTGTTTTACTTGTTTAAGATATTTTGCTTAAGATTTTTAAAGATATCTTGCCTAACTTATAGGCAAGAAATAAATAGTGATTTTAGTGCATTTCCTTTTTACTGGCATGTTTCATACTTTAGAACATCATTTCATAAATTATTGAGTCCTCTGATAACAGCTTGGACCAACACTTGGGCTGATTATATTACTGAACAACTGTGAGTAGTTCAGCAGTAAATATGGGCAACCAGGCATATTTACAGCAAACATATCCATAGCAAGCATATTTACAGCAAGCACATCTTTTGCAAGCATATCTGCAGCAAGCAGTCTTTATGTGGTTCGTGGGAGTTGAACACAGGCTGTCATGCATCGCATCGTAAGCTTTGCATCTACTGAGCCATCCTGTTGGCCCACATGGCTTGTTTAGTTTTAATGTTAGAGTAATACTAACCTCAGCACAATTTGGGGAATTTTTCTGCTACCTCTATTTACTTGACGTTTATAATTTTATAGGCAGAGGATTTTTAAGAAATGATTTCATCATATTAGGCTATCAAGGGCAAATATCTAAGTCAGGTGATGCTTTTAATGCATGATTTTTTGTGAATGACAATATAGATGGAGAAGATATTGATACACCTTGATATAAATGTGTCAAAGAAACTTACTTCCGAGTTAATGCTATGAATTTCTTTGGAGAATATAAAAGTATAAACATGGTAGTCAGGGAAGAACTCTGAGTTAAGGCCATATGTACTCTTGATCAGCCCAAACCTGGTGATAGAGGAAGCATGAGAAGAATATGGAAAAGAGGGTTGGTGAAACTTCACACAGGCTTTTTCCTTGTCCAATAATCAAATCTTAAAATAAAAGGTAATAAGAGATTCAAGACATACTTTTTAAATGCAGTTATTACAAAATTCATTTTAATTTTAATGGCTGGAACATATCCCCTAGGATTCCTACCAGCACATTATTTTTACATTTAGAATTGTAACTCTTAAATTATTAATATATGTACTTCATAACCATTTGCAGCATTTGGAATACTTTCTCAAAGCATCAAAAATATAATAATTTTATTAACATTTGACTTATTCATGAGTCTAATATAAGGCATCTAGCACAGTACCTCCAATCCAGCAAGTACTCAAAGTACATTAAGCACTTTGCCTTTTTAAAAATATATTTCAAGTAATTTTTACATGCTAGATTTCCTTTTTTAAAACAACTTACAGTGTAGCAGTGCAGCATTATTAGAATTTAAAGATGATAAAAATCATTGTTCAGCATCTTCTTTTGCTTGTTGATTGTAAGAGTTTTTGTGTGATAACATTGATTACTGAATGTTGAATGTTAGGATTTTCTTTCTACATCTGGGCTACTTCACTTTGTATGATTTCTTCAAGTTCCATCCATTTACTAGAAAATTTCATTACTTCATCTTTCAACAGCTGAATACCATTCTACTGCACATATGTACCACATTGTCATTAACCATTCATCAGCTGTTAGACATCAAAGTTAATTCCACATTTTTGCTGTTGTGAAAAGAGCTGCTCTGAACATGACTCTGTTGTATGATTCAGTGTTGTTTGGAAATACCCCACGGACTGGCATAGCAGGGTTGTATGGAATTGTAGGTTTTAACCTTTTGAAGATTTTCTTCCATTCTGTGGGTTGTCTTTTTGCTTGTTTAACAATATCTTTAGATGAATAGAAACTCTTTAATTTCATGAGATCCCATTTGTTGAGTGTTGGTTCTATTTTCTGTGCTATTGGGGTCCTATTTAGAAAATGTTAGCCTAGGCCAATCAGTTTAAGGGAATTCCCTTATGGTCTTTGATCTATTTGTAGCTGATTTTCATGCATGGTAACAAGTAACAGTCCAGTTTCAATCTTCTACATGTAGATACCTAGTTTTGCCAGCACCATTTGTTTTTTTTCCATTTTTTTTTGAGCACCTATGTCAAAATTCAGATGACTGTAAATGAATGGGCTCATGTCTTCTATCCTTATCCATTGATCATTGTGTCTATTTTGGAGCCAATACCATTCTATGTCTATTACTGTAGCTTTGTAATGTAGATTAAGATCTGATATGGAGATGCCTATGGCAGAGTTTTTATTACTCAAGATTATTTTTGCTTTCCTTGGTCTTTTATGCTTCCATTTGAATTTTGAGAATGTTTTGTTCATTTCTGAAAAGAGCTGCCCTGGTTGCATATAACTTTCACAACCTTAGTTAGGTTTATTTGAAGGTATTTCATGTTTTTAGGGGCAATGGTAAATATCGCTCAGGTCTTTCTCACATTGTTGCATCCTTTTTGTATAGAAATGCTGCTGAATTTTGAACCCCAGTTTTGTATGCTGACACTCTACTGAAATTATTTATTAGTTTCAGGAGTTTTCTTCTTTTTATTTCCCTCTCTTGTCTTATGGCTCTAGATAAGACATCAAGTATGATGCTGAATAGAAATGGTGAGAGTTGGCAGCTTGTCTAGTTCCTGATCTGAGTGGGAATGCTTTCAGTTTTTCATGATTTAGGATGAACTTGCCATAGGCTTGTTGTATATGGCCCTTATTATGTTGATAAATGTTCATTCCAACCCTATTTTCTCCAGGGTCTTTATCATAAAGAGTTGCTGGATTTTGCCAAAAGCTTTTTTAGCATCAATTGAGAATACGTATTATATGTTTTTTGTTTTTGCATTTGTTTTTATAGTGAATTATATTTATAGATTTATGTACATTGAACCAATGTTATTTTTCTGGAATAAGCCCAACCTGATCATAATGGATGATTTTTATACATTTTTGTATCTGGTTTGCTAGAATTTTGTTGAGGATGTTTGTTGAGGATGTATTCATCAAAGAGCTTGGACAGTAGTTTTCTTTTTTTGGCATGTCCTTATTTGGTTTGGGATCAGTGTAATGTTGGCTTCCTAGAAAGAGTTTGGAAGTTAGAATGGTTACTCTTTTCTGTTGCTATGAGGAAGCACTCAAATAAAGTAACTTAATGGAGAAAGGGAGATTTATTCAGCTTACAGTTCCAAAGGGAAGAAACAGTCTTTCATGGCAGAGGCATGGCTGGTGGCATTAGCTGGAGGAGGCCTAGGTTACTGCAGACATCTTAGAGGCTGGGAATTGCAAGTCTGCTTGTTAAAAAGCAAATCTCTCCAGGAGGCAAGGTGAGACTAATCCATCTCAAGGAACAACCTTTGTGAATGCCTTCCTCCAGCAAGACTCTACCTCTCAAAGGTGCCATGAACTTCCCAAAAACATGAGATTATGGGGGGCACATTTCAAACTATGGCACTCCACCATGGCCCCCAGAGTCCCTTTGTCATATCGTTATGCAAACCATATTCAGTTCAACAATAAAAGTCTCAGTATAGACTTCATTGGTAGTTCCAACACAGTCCAAGTCCAAAGCCTCGTGCAAAATCAAAAGACATGTTAAATACTTCCAATATTCAATGACACAGAATAAACATTCCCATTCCAAAAGAATGGGATAGGAGCATGTCTATGAACAGTCAGTGCATAACAAGAATACAAACAGAAAGAACAAACTTCAAATCCTGCAGCTCCAAATGCAACAGGTGAGATTTTGTTGAAATCATCTCAGTTACAAAAGGCTTAATTTCCACCCTTCCAATGTAGTTGCAAACAGAGCAGCTTACTTTCCTGTGCTGATTCCTCCCAGGGTTTATAGCTTTCCTTTGCAGATGGCCCATATTGTTTCTTGGCATTTCTAACATCTTTATTTTGCAATGGCAAACAAGGCTTTAATTCAACAGCACAAACTGACCTTTTCGGGCCTCTAAACTGCAGGTTTTCTATTATATTTTGTCTGATTTCTACCATTTTCTGAAACCTTGGGCCAGAGATCCAGGACCTCCTCTCTCTTGCATCTCTGATACCTCTGAAGCCAGGAATACGTGGACAACTTTGCCAAGTTTTGCTGTTGCTTTGGGTTAGAGATTGGCCCCCTGGAATCACTGCTGTGCTGACTATAGGAAAAATCTCTTTCCCTGGGCAGTCGCTATAGCAGAGAAACAGACTCTTGTTTTGGAATTCTACTCTTTAGTTCATTTCTTCCAAAAGGATTTGCATTCTTATGGGTGAGACCTTTCTCTGAGAATTATGTCCCAAAGGTAGGGTTTGTCCCTATTATACAAATTAAAAGCAGGCTTCAATTTACTAATGGAGCTAATTTGTAGAACAGCAGACATTTTGTTTTCTGCCTCTTCCTGATTTAACTTTTTTAAGTTTGCTATTGCATTCTTTATCATCATGTTTGACATTTTTTCCTTATACTTTTTCATAACTCTGAAAAAGAGCACTGAAAAGTAGCCATCTTGTTTTGTCAAGACAACCCTGCTTTGAAATTTCCTCTGCCAAGCACTCTAGTTTAACTTCAGGCAAACTTTCTGAACAAGGGCAAAACATCACTAACCTCTCTGTCAACACATGGCTCCATCTGTCACTTGTCCAGTTCCAAACACTGTCTTTTTTCATCTCTGGATCACCACAAGTTGGGCTTCCACTGTCTGCATCTCTCACAGCATTGCTCTCTTCTAAAGTCTTTCAAGAAAGTCCCATTTGGCCTGATTGCCAACACAAAGACTTTTCTAGCACAAAGTCCCAAAGTTCTCCTTATTTTTCCCAACAAACACTTCAAAAGTAACATCACAGTGCTGGTTATAACCCATGTTTTGGTATCAGATGTTCTTAATCTCACAGCAATACCCCACTACTTGGTACCTATTTCTGTAATGGTTACTCTTTTCTATTGCTGTGAGAGAACACACAAAGTTAAGTAATTTAAGGCAAAAAAAAGAGGTTTACTCAGTATACAGTTCCAGAGGGAAGAAACAGTCTTTCATGGAAGATGCATGGCTAAATGGTTGAAACTGGAGGAAGTCTTGGTCACGGAAGATGTCTTGGAGGTGGAGAACTTCAAGCCTGCTTGTTAAAAAAGAGACCTCTCTAAAAGGTAAGATATGACTAATCCTCATCAATCCACTCCTCTGTGACTGCCTGCCTCCAGGAAAGCTCCACCTCTCAAATGTACCATGACCTTCCCAAACATTAAGCAGAAAGACAACCCACAGAATGGGAGAGCATCTTCACTAACTACACATCTGATAAAGGTCTAATATCCAGACTACACAAAGAACTCAAATAATTAAACACCAATGAGAATAAACAGCCCAATTAAAAAATAGGCCTTGGAACTTAAGAGAAACCTTTCCCAGGATGAAATTGAAATGTGCAACAAATGCCTTAAAAAAGTTCCATCTCCACAGCTATAAGGGAACTTCAAATCAAAACTATCATGAGATTATCATCTCATCTGAGTCAGAATGGCTAAAATCCAAAATACATACAATAAATGCTGGAGAGTATGCCAGAAAAAGGGAACTCACAAACATTGCTGGTGGGAATGCAAACTTGTACAACCACTCTGGAGATCTCAGTATGGTAGTTTCTAAAAAAGTTAAAAATTGAAATGCCACATGACCTCATTATACTATTATTGGGTTTTTCTCCCCCCAAAATGCTTCCTCTTACTATAGTGACACATGTAGATCCATGTTCGTTGCAGCACTATCCACAATAGCAAAGTCATAGAATCACCATAAATGCCCAATAACTGACAAATGGATAATGAAAATGGTACATGTATACAGTGGAATACTACACAGCCATCAGAAATGATTTAATGCAATTTGCTGTTAAATGGATGGAGTTAGAAGAAGTTATACTGACTGAAGCATCTTAACCACAGAAAGTCAGACATTGCATGTTCTCTTTTATAAATGTAACCTAGTTTCAAGGTCTCATAACATACTTAAGTGAAAATCTCTATAAATATCCATTAAAACTTCAAAGGATTATAACCAGGAGGGTAGGGGAAATAAGACCCCCAAGAGAATGGAGACAAAGGAACACAGTTTAATAGATAATAAAGCAACTATCAAGAAAGGCCCATAAATAGTGAGACATCTGATCCTGTCCACTGCCAGTTTTCTTCCTGTTCACTGGTGTTTGGACAGGTGTGACATGCTGGACGTATGTCTCCTGTCATGGAGGCAAAGGGGTTAGTGGTTAGTAGGTAGCCAGTTGATTATCTGGAGGCTGACCCCACCAACTACTGTGTCCTATTCCTGTTCTTCTCTCTCTTTTCAACCTTTTCTTATAAAGGTCCTTTTTAAAAAAATTTCTAATATTTGGATAGGAGAGAATCTCTATACCCAGACAGGATGCAGCCCTGTGTAGGGCAAGAACAGCAAAATAGACAACAGCCAGCCAGAATGCAGAATAGCAGTGACCCTACAATGTTTACCCAGGAACAGGCCAACCAAATCTCTCCTCATCCTAAGGCTCAAGAAACTTTGCAGTAAAGGGGGTAGTAAGATTGTAAGAACTTAAAGACTAGGTAATCTACCACTGGATAAGACACTTCACTCAAAACTAGGCTGCTGCAGCTCAGAACTCACTACAATGAGACTTGACCTTACCAGACATGTACAATGGCTGACATATCAACATGCCCACATGGACTCAGTAGAGTATCTCAGTGGAAATAATTTCAATCAGTAGTCCTTAGGAATGAGGGATTGGAGAGGTATAGGAGAGTACCACATCAGTAATCATCTCAAATAAGGGCCTTTTGATTTGCCACCGAGGTCTGACCCAATAGAGAAGATAATCTAGAAGAAATCCTGGGAGTTATATAAGCTGGCAGACAGGAAGATAGGAAGGAGCAGGTTGGATCCATGAAGGGAGAGGATGGAGGGAGGGAAGATGAGAGGGAGGAAAGTAAAGGAGGTGAAAAGGAAGGTGATAGGAACTTGTGTAACTAAGAAAAATAATAAAAAACAAAAATAAATGTCTATGATCACTGATATGTGAAGTTGATTCAATTATTATAATGCAGACATTCACGGAAATGTATCTATAACATTGCAGTTGAATTCAATAAAACAAGATAAGTTAAAGTGTCTTATTTTCAGAATAGCATGTATAAATGTTATAGAGTGGAAATTATCACTGAGATATAATACTATTATCTGCCATTTGTTGAGCCACTATGCTGGAAAACATATATTTACTAATGTAATTCTCACAACATTCTTATGGATTAGGCATCCTATTTCTTGTTAAAAGGTTAAAACACAATGGATGATACTAAAGCATATTAGAAATTTGCAGACATATATCATCAATAAAAAGTAAGATTTACTTTTGATGATATCCAGTGTTTGCATGGATAATTGTACACATAATTTTACATAACTGTCACTTATAATTATAAACCATCTTCTTAAATATGTAATAAAGGTTTTAGAGACTTCTGATTATTTTGAGGATGCTAACTCCGTTTAATCTAAAAAGAAAGCTACTTAACCTGTCCTCTTCACTTCTAAAATTGCCATGGCCAATCTACTCAAAACTAGATGAGTTTAAAATGCTCTCATGAATACTTTTCTCACAAGAAAAGAGAAGCTGAATTCATTAACAAGTTGATAATCAAAGGGCTTTATGGACTTGGAGTTGCATAAGTGCTCTTGGCTTCTGATTGGTTGCTCCAACCTTCATTTTGCTGAAGTACCTGCGAAATTAGGCTGCATTGACTATGGCTTTTGAAAGTGATAAGAAAATATAATGCTTTTTTAAAAAGTTAGATTTAGGGTTTAGTAAATGGCTTGGCATATAAATGTTTGTTGCACTGGTATGACTCATGAAATACAAATCCAAGCATGCCTGTAAATATTGAGCAAATAAGTTAGTTCCCTGTAATTCCAGTCTTTGGGAGGTAGAGACTGTGGTTTCCAGACCAAGCTTGCTAGCTAGTAATAGGCATTGGCGAGGTTCTTGGCTCAAGTGAGAGACACTGCCTCTATGTGTACAACGGGGAAAGCACCGAAGGAAGATACCCATTGGTAATCTCTGATCATCCCTCTGTACACATGTTCACAAACACATGAGGTCATATGTGCACACAAACACATATGCACATGTGATCTCACATATAGGCATACTCATACATGTGCATGCATACATACCACATATACATGAAATGGACAAAGGAAAGATTTAGGCAATGAAGATACTTTTTCTTCCTAACAACTTGATGTTCTACTAAATCTAAGGTTAGATTGCTCCCTATTCTAAATCATTGTTCTAATAATGCAGTCTCATCTCCTGTTCTATTCCCTTGTCCTTCATTACCAATGTCCTATTTTCTTCATGTCTTTTTACATGTGTAAAATGAGTTTCATCTGAGTTGCTTTTGATGACATGGGCCTGAGCACTAACTGGATCATGAGTCATTTTCCAGTGGATAGACCACAGAGGAAAATATCTTCCCATCTTTACATCACTCACCATTAGCTCTCAACAATCTTTCAGGAAGTTGCGTCAGCTTTTTCCATGGTGGAATGTTGATAGAACAATTCCTAGAAGGTCTTTTAGAAGTACATATAGGCACATTGAGTTCATGGATGTAACAGCCCTGACATGTCCAGAAGGTACTGTCTACATAAAGCCCTGCCCCACTTTAGTCTCTTACATTCTTACAACTCCCTCTTGCAAGATGTTCCCTGAGTCTTGGTGTAGAGGATATCTGTCAGGGGTCCTACCAATCTGCAATCTGCAATCACTTGTTTTCTGCATTCTGATCAGTTGAGGATTTTTTTTTCTTTTTTGTTAATGAACACCTTCCATTGTAAAAGGAAGTTCCTAGGTTGAGTGAGGGGTGCTAATTTACTCTACACATAGATTGATAATTATAAAAGGCAGTTTAATACAACGCTTTTATAGTTAAACTTTAATAGTTTTTACCCCTCAAGTGCCTACATGATCCTTTTCCTTAGATTCCTACCTTGGTTTATATTATGAGGAATATATTCCCTACTGAAAATTGGGATTAATTTCCAATGAGAGAGCACATGGTTACCCTCTTAATGTACATGCCACAATTGCGTTAATGGTCATCTCTTGATATGGTAGTTGTTATTTGGGTTTGCAGCTTTCATTTTCTGGTACTGTGAAAGCTATCCATTGAAGTAGAAGAGAAAAAATTGAATTTTAAAGCACTACGTCTTCAGTACAAAACGTGCTTCCAGATTATGATAGCTGCAATATAGTAAGTTCTGTACAGAAGGAAAAAGAAGGGGAAATGCTTAATCTTAACGTGCAGTAATTTTCTCTTCAAACAACAGTAGGTGAATAACAAAATACATATTTCTAGAGTAAGACATCAATAGAAGAACAGAATTGTGGGAAAATTTCAAGCGAAGACTAAGAAACATTAATGCAGAAAGTACATTAAAAGTTCTAGGAAGTGATAATTGGACAAAGAAGGCAAGCTTTTGACCAGAAGCAATGAGACAATGAATAATCTGAAGGAAGAAACTCAGAAGGTGTCTATTGATAATACCAATGCAACTCACTTATTTTTTTTTAATTTGGTCACCTAAAATACCTTAAACATATATACCACTGTTCCTAAATGGTTTTAAACATTGGTCCACTTGTGATTATAGCAACCCTATGACAGATCTTAGATTTACATTTGTAAGAAAATAT
Source organism: Typhlomys cinereus (assembly GCA_023101885.1). Lineage (NCBI taxonomy): Eukaryota > Metazoa > Chordata > Mammalia > Rodentia > Platacanthomyidae > Typhlomys > Typhlomys cinereus. The sequence goes on from JALPQD010000227.1 coordinate 613,077, forward strand.
TGAGAATGTATATGAATGACCTCATTTTCACAACTAGGAATGCAAAAGCTTGGCTTTTTAATCTTAGCAGCAGTAGTGTTCACAAGCTCAATTACTTGCCCTCTGGATGAGCGTGTGATTTGGTCATGAAGGCACAAAATCCTTTAGGTATGGATGCACCAGTTGTTTACATTAATTCTCCAAGGACATGATTTATTTAGCTCTCTGTTCTGAAGGATGGTGGTAAGGTTTGTGGAACCCAGGATTGTGGGGAATTCAGGAAGGACATAGTTTAAAGTCATTTTCTCTCTGGCAGCTGCCACACTTCCTCATACTAGTTACTGCATTCAGAAATGCAGTTACTAACCTGGCTGGTTATTCCACTCCCAGTAAAAGTGTTTATATTTAGTTTCAAGGGAAAAATTGTCATAACCCTATTTAAATGATCTCATGTGATCTCTTTCTGCCAGTATCCCACTGTCATAAGAAAATGATAGTTACAAACAAAAATTTCATAAATCAGACCTATTCCTTTAAAAAACTTTCTGATAAAATGATTTTGAATAACAAAATCCTACAAAGAATTCTTCCATAGTCACTTAAAAATACTTAGCATTAGCTATAATATTTCTAAAATTATAAACAACTGTGTTTGTTAAAATATGTCCCTTGAAATATTCTTCCTTCATTCAATTTTAAGCTTCTGTTTCATAATAAGAGTATAACAGTGAATATAAGCTCAATTCTGATCAAAAATTAGCATCTCCAATTCAGGAAAGGTGAAGTTTTGGCTTTTAAGGTACAAATTACTTACATGACCAGTAATAGTATTTGTGAACAATTCTACTTTTGTTTCCATACTTCTAGTAATAATTTTCATTGTAAAATATGAAACTGCATTAAAAGCACATTAGAACTTGTACATTTCTCATAGGTAGTGGTCCACTTCTAACCATAACTTCGGAAACACATCACTGTGTGAAAGCTCATGAGCTTTAGAAGATCGCTTCTGTCTTTTATATTACAGTAATAGTGAGTCCTAGCTTTTAAAAATCCATTTTGAAGATATGGCTCATTTAAAACTTACGCTGTTTAGCAAATATTTTAATTGATCAATAGCCATAATGTTTAAAGAACAGTTTTAAGGGCATCACACCATATGTTGGGCTGTGGCAACCTATCTTCTAGGAAAGACAAAACCATTACACCTATGAACTCATAGCAGCTGCAGTTTCCATTCTGGGCCAGCACTCACTGTCCCTGTCAACCATCTGTCATGGAAGACAGAGGTGTCAGGAGGCACTAATCCTTGCTGCTGGACTATTGGATACTGAATGATTGTAGGACAGGGCCAGCCTTTGCGTGTCACGGTTACACACCCACTGCTGAGCTCACCACATTTCAATGGATAGCCCCAAATCCATAGTCACACAGCCGTGATTAAGCTCAATGCACCACAAAAAAAGAATTAATGTTCATAAATGAGGGAAAAAATTTTTGTAGGAAAGAGGTAGGAGTGAGCAGATGGGAGAAGTAGTGAGAGTGGACAATGAAGACAGAGAATGGTTGGCATGTATGATGCCATTGTAGAAATTGTCAAAGAACAAATTAATGAAAATGCATATTTTAAAAAATTTCCAGTAGGATACTAGCTAAACAAGGATTGCTAATCGGTGACAGAAATGCAGTTAAAGTTCTAGTTCTGTTGAAATTTCTTTTCTTTATATGTCAATTTTAGGGACTTGACAAATTTCTGAAACTCAGTTATGATCCCAGTGCAACAATGCACTCTTAAGAGATGTATTTAATGTGTCTAGTATCACTTCAAGTTGGAAACCTGAAGTGAATGTAAAAAACAGCTAATTTGTGACAATGTTTTTCAATTCAGAGGACAGGGTAAACACAGGCAGACAACAAATGTTTCAAATTGTTCAGTGATCTCTTTGTTGCTAGGTGTATGTCATGTGACTGCCTAGAATGCACATGAATAATTTTACCTATAAATGGAAATAAGTATCACATTCATTTTGCTTTATTCAATATCAAAACAGGGTTAAATGGTGCAATTAAATTGGAGGATTCTATAAGTGTACATGTCTTCTAAAAATAAAGTATTACAGTTATTTCTTTTGCTCCCTTAAATGTATCCATTTAGTGAATATCATTTTAAAAGTACAAATAATAACAAATTAATAATAATTTAATTTTATCATGAATAATTTAATAAAATACATGTGATTATGCAAGCATATTGAACATTATGTTTCATTATTGTGGGTTTACTTTTATGTGCACAGAAATATATGTACATAAATATACATAACTCAAGAATCCAGAAGCATAATGAATTTTTTATTATACTTAGGCAAACAAGTAACAGTGTTCCTTCTAAATCTGAAATATTTGATTTGTTGATATTTTCTGACTTTCAATTATTTAAATGATACATACTCACCTTAAAAAAGAATATTCTCTACTCAACCTCCCAATGTTAATGTTAATCTTATTCAAAAACTCTATCAAGATATTCTCAAGATAATCTTTGAACAAACACCTATGACCAAATTGAATTTAAAAATAAAATTTAGATGGCATGATTAGTAACTTTTAAAGTCTCTATTTGTACCTTTGTGGCCATATTTCTCTGTCTAACCTTGATAGAAAAAAAATTATCTAAAAGCAATTTGTTTATTCATTAAATTTATAAAATAGATTTGTGTGTATTCCTTTATAAATTTATATCTTATTATTATATTCATACTCCACTGTATTGAATTACCACATATTACCTCCAAGTTCTGTTCTTGACAGATTTTTTGAAAGTTTTCAATTGGAGCTTGCTAAAGAATATGGGCATCTCCGTTTTTCTCTGTTTCATCTATTCATATGAAATTGTAATCTTGTAAGTAAAAATGACCTTTCTGAATCATTGAGCATGTGAAATTTATTCTGTCATACATGATGCACATGCATGAATAATTCTTCCAGATTGCTTGTTAGAGTCATCCATCTGCCTGTTATGGTTCAATAGTGCATTGTTTTATCAGAAACACCTATAGGAAATGAAAAGCTAACAGATGAATACCACAATGAAGTGGGAAACCACTGTTAAAGCATGTTAGTGATAAAAAAATTAAATCAATGTATCAAAATAGAAAGAATAATTTACCGAGGAACTGTTAGAGGGCAACAGGCAGTCAGCAACCAAAGTGCCACCTACAACAAAAAGGAATGGATAGTGAGGTTTTTTTCCACCTGAGATGAGATTATTTATGTGCGGGTTGTATACTATGTATACAGTTCAAATTGCCAGTATGCAGTTCTCAAGAATTCCATTCACTGTTTTGCATGAAACTCCCAGGTGTGCATGTCTGTTATGCAAAAACCAGGCATGTAAATCAAGGTTATACAAATAAAGTGTGATCCTGGGACCAGTCACAGAGTAACAAGATGCAGTTCAATGGTGTCAGGATAGAGTTCAGTCTCTAAGAGGTTGGGAGTCATGTACCAGGCTTATGAGCATTTTCCTAATAGAAAATTGATTCCTTTTCCTATTCATTAATTTGTTTATTTTCTAAAACATTATTTCATCATTATAATTATTGTCTGCAAGTAATGATATCTACATTTTTTATCTTAAATCTTTTTGTTTGTTTGTGATGGTTTGCTGTCCAGTTCTCTGTCAGACTAAAGTATTAACTGTACTCATCATTTCCATGGAAGATATTCTGCATTTATATTAAAAGGAAATCTGCTAATAATATTACGATGTATTTATAGGATCTGGTACTGAAGATAGTCTTTTTGATAAATTAGTGGCTAAGTGCCTGGGAGCATGCAGTTATTAGTTTCAAACTGATTCCCTTTTGAGTAAACCTGACACATTGACATTGCATCCTTTATTCTGACAGGAACTGTTGGATTTGCTAAATGACTCCAATCTAGAGCCTTAATTGTATACTCTTGGCCTCTGGGTGGCAGGTCGAAATATTAAGAAAGGCTGAGTTCTTGCTGCAGTGACATATCTTGTCTCAATCCACCTTGTTGATAAATAATGCCAAATGTTGTTTCGAAGGGAAGAAATCTCAGCAAGACCAAAACTACCTTAGATTTTTTAAAGTCTTATTCCTAGAGTTGCAGGACTCAAACAGATACAGGGAATTCTCTGACACAATTCTTTTTAATTGCTCTTTTCTAAAGTCATTGAGAATTGTTTTCCGTTATATGTAACAAAATGTCCTGATTGATATATCTTAGCACTTCCAAGCATTTCTACTTTTCACACATTCGCACACAAACACACACACACACACACACACACACACACACACACACACACTGCTGCCTCAGTTCTTAATTCCTCCTCTAATCCTTGTGAATCCATCTGCTTCTTCTCTGAATCCCTACCAATTAGGACTTTTCTCTTGTCAATCTCCCCTTTGATGTGATGATCAACCCCATTTCCCTATTGCATTGGTAATGTCTCTGTCAAGCCAAAAAAAAAACATTTTTATTTAAAAATGTTGAATCGTAGCAAGATTCACACCCCGGTTGGCTATGCTCTGAATAGTCAGTAAACTCTCCTTTATCATTGTAACAAATAAAAGAAATTCATCATTGTAACAAATAAAAGATTCTCCAGTACCTTACCACAGAATTTTAGCAGGTATTTGCTCTAGCATCAATTCTCTTTCACTTAAAAAATGCAACCTATAAAATTACATAGTGTGCTTATTCTATGTTATCTTTTCATATTGAAATTAGCAGTAAGGAAAGTTGTGGTTGGTTTTAAGGTGGTTTAATCAAGAAGACAGCCAAGAAAAGAACATGGATGAAACAGGAGGCACTGATTGGAACGTAGCCCATCAGGAAGAAGAAAAAAAACCTAAAATTCTCAAGCCACTATTCTTCTAGATTTACCTGAATGGAATATGTTGTGCCTACTCAGAGAAAGATGTGACTTATAGTTGTTGGAAAGGACATATTCAGTCTAAGGACTTGCATTAAATTTTACATAGAGAACATCATTTCTATAGGGTTGCTTCGAATTCTAACTGAGGGCTGGAGAGATGGCTCATGGATTAAGACTCTGTTTCATAAGCAGAAGTTCCTGAATTTGGACCCCATATCTCACATAAAAGAGACAAGCAGAAAAGGTGATCTCATTTGCGGAAGAGGGGGTGGTAAGAGTGTAAGAGCAAAAGGATGGGAGGAGCAATGATTTGCAAGATACTCCACACAAGTTAGGGCTGAAGCAATCATAATTATACTTTGCATGCCCGGCGCAATGTCAACACACTATTGACCTCACAAAGTCTAGTATCTGCTAAAGGCACCAAGATCCTTGGAGGCAAGGGATTGACAGCCACAGTAGTGTTCCTATGCTTAAGGGGAACACGGGAAAGGGTTCAGGGAAATGCCACTGGGTCCTTGTATGTTACCTGAGAGGAGGGCCCAGAGGGGAGTCAGGCATGCACAATAAAGGACTCTCGGGCAAGGGGGACAGGAGGCACTGGGGGATGGGGAGGTAGGGTTGAGGGGATGGGGAGCAGGGGGTTTGGGGGGAGGAGGAGGGAGGGAGAGAACTGGTGTACCCATTAAGTTTGTATGAGCGGAAATAATAATAAAAAAAAAAAGAAAAGGTGATCTGCATTTGTAGCCCTGGTGGGTGGAGCCTAGGGAATGAGTCAGCCTTGATCCTCCACAGGGATACACAGTGCCCTCTGATAGACACAGATATAGACATACACACACACACACACACACACACACACACATGCACACTAAATAAATAGTGAAAATCTTTTAAAATGAAGTCTAAATGAGTTTTTAAAGTAATTTTAAAAGTGACATGCAGAAAACTTGTTATAAGAAGCATTCTAAAATAATTACATAAAATCACTTAGTCCTCAAAAATATGGACAATAGTGTCACAAAAAGAGACAGGAAAATGACAACATAAAGTTCATCAACAACAATAACTAACAGTTTCCTATTGAGGCTTGTGATACTTTAGAAAGAGATTTAAATAGCACAGGCAGGTATCAGACTCCTTTCTGAGTAAATTCATGCTTATGTTCTGTTCCATCTGAATGACATGAGACAGATGTCAAAGGCAAACTGTACCATGGATGTGTGGGTTCTGTTCGACTAGAGCTAGAGGAGAGTTATATTTATCTCAAATAATATTTAATTAGATTATGTTCAGTCTAGCTGGCCAATGTTGCCTAAATCTGCATGTTTCCATACATTGGAAAATTTTTAAAGTGCAGATAGATTTAGGACTGCATTCTTACATGACTACACTGAGACTGGAGTCCGGGCATAAATACCCTTGGGATGAGCCCCCCATTCTCTATATCTCCCATAAATTAGTTTTTCCACTTGGGCATTCTTCCTGGTAGACCAAAACAAGAACACAGATTTTTTTTTCACATGTAAACGTTCATTCTCTACGTGTTTTCCCACACTCCATATTTAAAGGGGGTGATGCGCTTCTCCACACCACACACTGTAGCAAAGATATGCTCCAAGAAAAAAGAATAAATTTTTGTTAGCTTTCCATCACTGTGACAAAAGTTTTAATCCAAACAAATTAAGAGGAGAAGATAATTAATCTGTCCCATGGTTTTAGAGGCTTTCAGTCATCTTGTTTAATTCCAATTCTTGGAGTTGGTGACCAAAATGAAGACTATAGTAGGGTTTGTGTGAAATGTCAAAGTTGTTCACATGGAGAGCGGAAAACAGAAGGGTAAGCAATGGGTAGATGTTCAGTGACTCCACTTCCTAACTTTCCTTATAAACTCCCACCTTCCATACTCCCACAGGCTACTTAAGCCTTTAATCAGTGAGCTTTGGGGAGGCATGTGTGATTCAATCACAACAATAACAAGTTTCTTCATCTCCTATTTGGTTAATTCTAGTCTCTTTTTCATAGAGATTCCTTACTGAGTATTCAGAGGCATTGCTTCAACAAGTGTAATGTGCATGTGAATCCAGTAACAAGCTTGTTAAAATTCAGATTCTTAGTCTGTAGATATGGATGGACCTGAAACTGGGCATTTTCATTCACTTCCTAGAAGATGTTGATAATGGATTCCAAGGATAAAATGCCAAATAGCACTGAGTATAAATCACCTGAGAAAGCCTTATGAAGACAAAGAAAAGACCATTTCCATGTGACTGAAACAATTCTGATACCATAAAACTCTTTCCTTGTTATTTGCATAAATAAAACTGTGTGTAACAGATTTGGATAGCTGTCTTTGAGCGACAGCCTCATGGTTGAATGAGTAGGATGTGCTCTTGACCTCAAGACCTTGATTCTCATGTGCCACCTATGGTCCTCTAGCCAGTCTGTTTACCATCAAGAACAGCATGTCTACATGCTCACCATGACAGTTAAGGCATGTAAGAATGCTCAGTGGTGCAACTCACTGTGTTCTGAAATTTGGATTGTTAATTTCAGTTGGTGTGTCTAATTTCTAAATCATTTGTGCTTGAGCAAGTACAAGCCATGAGCAATATATCATACACTTCACCTCAACTTTCTCTCTATCATCTGTCTATCTATCTATCTATCTATCTATCTATCTATCTATCTATCTATCTATCATCTATCATCTATTTGTTATCCACTATATATCCATCATGAATCTCAATGTATAGCTGTCTATCTGTTAACTATCTATTCAGTTTCATCCCTCCTTAATCTATATTATAGATCCCTTCCAATGTTCAGAACACTAACATTAACTCTAGACTGTAATTAATACTCGTGTCTTTATCAAGAATACAAAATATGCATATACATATATAAATAAATCAACATAGGGATGAGAGGGGGAAGGCTAAGGCGTTCTTATCTCAAATGCTTGAGACACTCCTTTCATGAATTACAGAAATTCAAATAGACCACCTTCTTTCTTATAACAATACACTGTGTGTATGTTTGTGTGTGTGCATATGTGTGTTATATGAATATATTTTATGCCTGATTGCGTCTTGATACCTTCCATAAAGTACTATGGGGTAAAGAATAATTTCTTGGGGTCTACTAAAATTGGATCAATCTGGTGCTTAGTTAGTATGCTGAGAAATATTTTCCTAAAATGATGAAAAGAAAATCTTCAGGCAGCAAATTAAAAATCATAAGAATGAGAATGACTGATGCCATTTAAGCTATTTATGAGTCTGCACTGCCATATATTTGCTTTCAGGTCTTGTGAAAACACATTTTTATATAAAGCACTCCTTTCACTACAGGTGGTTTTTCCCTTTGAGTTAGGCATAAGAAATAGAATAATGAACTTTCATCACTTTATTTTTTTCTATACCTATCAAATCTTGTATTCTTTCTAATATTGTTATGGTTTCCTGATCCATGATCAAGCATTTGAAGTGAGCAAGTTCTTTTAATGTTAGTTAGATCCTTACCAAAACTTTATCATACATACTATTTTTCCCTCTTGTGTCTCTATCCTTGAGCAAACATGACATGAAGCATTTCCACAACAGTCTTTTTCTAGAGAAATTAAGTTCAGTGAAAGCCAAATCAAAAAGTGAGGGATTCAGAAGGAAGATGAATGATGCTGTCTTAGCTATACCAGAAAAATCAGAGCATATATTCCTTTTGCAATGTTCCTTTTATAGAATTTTAGAAATTATACATCTTACACATAACAAGATGAAAGTTCATCTTTCATCCAGTACCTTGATTTCTATTCAGATTCCATGTATTGATGGGCAGATTTTAAACATATATGACGATTTTATTATTAGAAAAAAATAAATGAAATATAAGGAATTTGGATACTGATATATAAGTATATGCATGAATATGATATATAGCAACATTAAGGAAAGTAAGTTAGGAGAGATGGTTCAAGGGTAAAGACATTGTCTCATAAGCCAATGGACCCTCATTCAGATTCCAGGTCCTACATAAAAATGCTGGGGAAAATGGCAGTAGGCTATACTTCCAGCTGAGAAAGGAGGAGCCTTGGAAAACCCAGAGGAAAGCAATAGGGAAGCAGAGCAATCCACTGGGATTCCCAAATCATCCTTGATCTACACTAGCCCAATTCAGTTCCTGCTTACACACACACACACACACACACACACAAAGAGTAAAGAAAAGTACATAGCTTGGAACTGGAAAAGGCATTAAACAAGAAAGCATATTGACCCAATGAGAGTCTCTCTCCTTTGTAGTCACTGAGATGTGACAGTTTTCTTTGACTTCAGCATACCTTCCAACACTTCAGTTCTACCAGCTGATACTTTCAGAGCCATTTTTCCTGCCCTTCTCCCAGTGTCTTGCTACAAGGAAAGCTTGAAAACAGATCTTACCATTTTATAGACTCGCTGAAATTCTTAATGTATCAATTTTTAAACAAATTTTTCCAAATATTCACCATGAAGGTTTACAATATTTGTAATATATTACATGCATTATCTACCACTTAATTAAAATAAAGATGTCAGACATCTATAGACAATTTCCTCATATTTTGCTTGAAGAATATATTTGGTCATATCTGCTATAAAATATTACTCTCACATCATTCTCAAATATATTTTCTTATAAGTTTTCTTCAATAGGATAAAGTGTAAACAGCCCACCTCAAATAAAGGCACCTTGAACCTTGCTAAACTTGCACCTTGCACAACCAAACAAGTTCTTTATTTTAAGTAAACTGTTCTTTCTATTTTTACCAAATATGCCTTAACTATAACTTGTAAACCCTGCCATGTTTAGCATTTACTGGGAATCATTATGTCCTACCACTTATCTGTATGTATGTTTATCATTGTACTTGTTAGTAGAGAGTAATCATTACACACCAATAGGAAGTCTTCATTGGCATCCAATTCTATCCTGACAAACCATTTACTATAATTCCATGTACTCACACTTTAACATCACCACTTTTCATAATGTATGTGGAACTCACATAGGCTAACACTTCTCTGTAGAATGTGTATGTGGAATGTGTTCAATGAACTGTCTGAATCCAAAATTTAATTGTATTCCCTCTAGGAAAATTATCTGATTGGGAATATCTTTATTTTTAGTTAGATTCATATGGGTTCTCCATATGAGATTTTCCATTTCATTATTCATATATTGTCCATGGGTTTTTTCATTTCATTATTCATATAAGTTAAAGCACGGAGTTATTTATTTATTTATTTATTTATTTATTTATTTATTTATTTAAGAAGCTTCTTCTAAGACCTGTGGCTTTCACTGACTCATGTGAGCAAAACATGGAAATTGGAGTAGAATGTATTGAATGCAATTGCTTTGGACATAAATTCAGACACATAGTTGCTTGAAAATATATGAAGCAACATTAATGGTTCTTTTTTCAGCAATTTGGACACTACACTTACCAATTGCTGTAGGGGAAAAAAAAAAACGGTCTTTTGTGAGGGTAGGAAAGTTACTAGAAAATGAACATATATCTTCTTCTTTGTGGATGGTTTATACATTGCAAAAAATTCTTCCTTTTTCTACTAACATTCACAAGATAAAAGGAAGCTATCCTCTTAAAACCAGATTATCTGGCAGGGAGATTGACAATCTGAATATGATCTTTAGAACCCAAGTGAAAATCCAAAGGAATAGCCTGCATCCACTCATTACGTTTAGTAAAACCTATATATACATGAGTTTACATGTGCATCTAAGAAATAAAATACTTAAGTACAAAGACTGAATATAATCCTTCTGAAGGTCATATGCTTTAGAACTTTTTAGGTGACATCAAATGAGTTGTACGTATTCAAGCTACCATTTAAACAGTTGGTGAGAAAAAAAATCTAAGTGTTTCCTAGACAGTCTGAAATGATGCAGGTAATTGTTTCACAATGACATAGGCAGCCTTCCTCACTTTTATTTATTTGTTTATCTATACAGATAAACAAGACTACGAAAAGAAATGCAACATTTTTTTTCAATGGATGGCATGAAAGACGAAGAATTACAACTGGTTAAAATGCAAGCATAAGTGATCGTGAAGTATTGAACCCTAAACAACCCTATCCCTTTCCCAAGGCTTAGGGAATCACAAAAGAATGAATTTATACAATGTAAGAACAAGAGGATATCACTTCTCAGCCTTTTGGCTAAGATCAAGTGAAGAACAAGAGGATAGGTGAATATGATAAAGCAATGTTTTCTAGACATGGTACAGACACTAACTACATCCATGAACTCACTGCAGCAAGACCTATACAAGAGTTGGTCCATACACATGCATTGGGACTTTGCACCAAGGATGGGGAAAAAGGTCATGTAACCCCAGTCTTCTCCACATGAATACTAATGGTTAATGCTGGCTAAGGACAGGGAATATACTTGCAAGAATGGCATTGTCTGAAGATCTGATAACGTGCCAGAAATTTAACAAGGCAGATCCAGTTAACTCCCTGGCCTTGGGGTAAGGCAGACCGCAGGGATGCCCAGACCCCAGAAAGGCACCCAGAGAAGCTGCAAGAGGCAACCCTGAGTAGATCGCACGCTGGGAGCTAGCTGCTCCAGGACCACAGGCAGCAGGGGCACCTGAGGAAGAGGAGCAAGAGAGCCACCATCTATTGGCAGAGGCTGAGGCAGATGCTGGACTTCCTCTGACTGACCCTCTGCCCACGACAGCGTGGAGGCTATTATTCATGGATTATCTAGTCCTACAGTTTATCAATCGAGAACTATATGCATATGTCAGTTTTTGACAAAGAATTGCAGCAGGAAAATCCCTTGATCCACAGCTTGAAAATGATAAACATATTACATCCTTGGAATCAGCCCTAATGGTTTGTGCTTCGATTGAAAAAGGAGCATGACAAACTTCATGGAGAAACACAGAATTTAATTCAAGTTCAGGCTGTAGCTGTTTGTATGGAAAATGACACTTTTAAAGAAGCAGAAGAAGTGTTTGAAAGAATATTTGGTGACCCAGATTCTCATATGGCAGCAACAAAGGTAGTGAAAAGTGAAAAAGCAAGAACAGTTTATTTGGATAAAAGAAAGAGTGTTAGGCTCAAGTAACTGAATCCTCGGAGAATACAGTATCTTTATTGAGGTCTCACAGGAATTTCCTCTCTAGGTGGGAGCATGGACACAACTACCAAGACTTTGCTAAGAAAGAGTAGGAAAAGCAAACTCATCAAAGTGAAAGAAAAGAAGGAAACAGAAGAACTACTAGATGCAATAAATTAAATATTTTAGAGAATCAGTGAGTGATGAAAAACAGAGACCTAGGAAAAAGCAGGTATGGCATTGGGAAAAGGACAACAATTTGAAGTGTGATATGAAGAAGTTTGCATTCAATACATTCTACTCCAATTTACATGTTTCGCTCACATGAGTCAGTGAAAGCCACAGGTCTTAGAAGAAGCTTCTTAAATAAATAAATCAGTGTTACAAAAATAATGTCTTAAGCAAAAAGATACATCAATTACCAGAGAATTTTAAGCAAAACATAGTGAATAAATAAATAAATAAATAACTCCGTGCGTTACCTTATATGAATAAAGAAATGAAAAAACCCATGTTATAAGTTCAACAACTTAGTGCCATGTTAAAGTGCCATGTTAAAAGACAGTAGAGAACTATGAAGAAACTAAATTAAAGCTGGTTTGCTGAGATCCTGAAAGCTGAGTGTATTTGTCAAAATTTAGTAAACGAACAGTTAAAATACTAACAGTTAAAATACTTCATTCACTATGTATGTGGAACTCACATAGGCTAAAACTTTTCTGTAGAATGTGTATGTGGAATGTGTTCAATGAACTGTCTGAATCCAAAATTTAATTGTATTCCCTCTAGGAAAATTATCTGATTGGGAATATCTTTATTTTTAGTTAGATTCATATGGGTTCTCCATATGAGATTTTTCATTATTAGGGAAATGGCTCAGTGCATAAAGGCCAGTTACAGACCTATCAACATAAGTTCATTTTCCAAAGTCCATGTGTTGGAAAAAGAGTTAACTTCTAGAAAATGTACTCTGGTCTTCTAACCTCCACTTTTGTGTCATGACATACATTCTCTCTCTCTCTTTCTCGCTCTCTCTCTTTAATAAGTAAATAATTTTAAGAAAGTTTTAGAATGTAAATCTCACATTCTGTGTCTTTTTCACAGGAAACAAACAAAGAGGAACACAGAGAAACATTTGGAGATAATAAGTGTACTTACTATCTTGATTGTGGCCAGACAATATGGACACATATACCAAGTGGTATAGATTAATTATGCACAGGTTGTATATATACTTTATATCAGTAAGAAGGAAAAGCACTTCTTCATATTTTTACTCTATTGTTTTTCATTCCCAAGTCTGTTATTTTGCACAGCTCTTTCTCATGTCCAATTTCTCCCTCAGGTTCTGCTACCATGGTGATATTATAAGCCTATGCTGGACATGGATTTTCTTTCATGTTTTGCTATTTTCTGTAATAATTAAAAATGCATAGTCCATAAATTATTTCAAATTCTAGTAAGTATTGATTTACTTTCAAATAGAGTATGACTATACTGAAGGCATAAAAATTAAAAATACTTCCAAAAATAATACTTGGAGCATATATACCAGTAGTAGCTACATTTTGAATGGCATGCCAGTCAAGAAAACATTCAATCTTTCCCACCAAAATATTATGAAATAGCTTCAGAGAAGCATTCAGAATCAAGAGTATTATGAAATAGAACATTCTAATAAAATTTGCATCGTTTATTTGCCATGAAGTTAAAGATGCTAATTCGGTTTCACAGAGCTTGTGTGGCAAATGTGAGACCCCAAGTTCAATTCCCAGTACTGCATATAAAAGTACTAATGGTGAATGCATTGACAGACAGAGACTTGTTGAGAAACAGAAGGCTTGCATTTCCTAAAGGTAGGAGGATTGGATTGATTAATAAGGTGTAAAAATGACATAAATTCATTATATCCACACATGAAACTCTAAAAGAATACATAAAATAAAATGGCTTTTACCAAGAAAGTCCTCTGTGAAATAAGCAACTTCAAAAATTTGTATGCAAAATGCAAACTTTGAACAGAAACCCTGTCCATTTTATTCAACCATTCAAGTATATAGTAAAAGTCAACACAATTATGGATGTCTGTACACTTGATGCACAATATACCTGAAATACCCATTTGACATCATATTCAACAAATGCTAACCAAGTAGAAATGAGGACACTTAATTCCATTCATATTGACAGCTTCCAAAGAAGTTTAGGAGTTAATTCAGGATTTCATCAAGTTGTGGTCAAAAACATGTCAATTCTAATGTGAGATCATTTAGACATTTGCAATTATTTTGGTTAATTACTGTTGGAACTGACACCCATTTCATTTTCCTTACTTCCACATTACCAAGCAAAGCGCACCCAACATTGTATCATCACAGCATGAATCAGAAATTTTGGCTCCACATGTACAACTCCCATTTCCTGACTCTTCCATGAGAAACTCATAGTTTATTTAAAAATTTTATCTTTCTTTTTTAACTTTTTATTTTTATTTTTATTTATTTTTAATACATTTTTATTATTATTTCCGCTCATACAAACTTAATAGGTACACCAGTTCCCTCCCTCCCTCCTCCTCCCCCCAAACCCCCTGCTCCCCATCCCCTCAACCCTACCTCCCCATCCCCCAGTGCCTCCCACTCCCCTTCCCCAAGAGTCCTTTATTGTGCATGCCTGACTCCCCTCTGGGCTCTCCTCTCAGGTGACATACAAGGACCCAGCGGCATTTCCCTGAATGCTTTCCTGTGTTCCCCTTAAGCATAGGAACACTACTATGGCTGTCAATCCCTTGCCTCCAAGGATCTTGGTGCCTTTAGCAGATGCTACACTTTGTGAGGTCAATAGTGTGTTGGACATTGCGCAGGGCATGCAAAGTCCAATTATGATTGCTTCGGCCCTAACTAGTGTGGAGAATCTTGCAAATCATTGCTCCTCCCATCCTTTTGCTCTTATACTCTTACTGCCCCTCTTCCTCAAATGTCCCTGAGCTTCAGGATGGGGAGAGATTAAGCTGGCCTAGTTCTAGGTGGTTGATATAGAGTCTCTGAAGTTCTGGATTGTGGTTTGTTGATTTTCTTTTGCAGTTTTGCTGCTCCTGCAATGCCCTTCACTCCATCCTGCTGGGCACTGTATGTCACCCCCTGGCCAGAGATAAAAAGCTGTTAAACTAGAGTCTTATTATAAGAGCACATTCAAGGATCGATGTAATAAAAGTTGGAGACCTCAGTGAGGGAGGGGTCAATCACCCATTTGCAAAATGGTTACTTTTTATCTGCCAGACTATATGCCCTCCCTTTCTGGTGAGATCATACCTCCTCAGTTGAAAATGATCATAAAATTGAGAAGAAACTTTGGAACCTGGAGATTATCCATATTCCACTTATGACCCTTTATGGAGAGGGGGTTGTCAGGCCTAAAGCGTGCTCTCTGGAGAATGGCACATTAGCATCTAAAATGGACAGTTGTTAGGGACTTTGGAAGTTGAGTTTTGCCTCTTCTCTGCATAGACAATGGCAGGCCAATTCCTTCCTCTGGGAGTTAAGTTTACCTCTTGTCTGTTCTTAAATCACTTTTGTTCTTCTCAGAACTGGTAAAGGTAAACTTCCACTTACAGTTCCTTTCCTATACATTTGAGATATGTTAATGCATGGACCAGGTAACTCTGCTTTCAGACATTCATTTTCCATTCCCTTTTAGCAACTAAGTGTCATACTTGCTTTCAACTCTTCCTGGAGACATCATGTCTGGTCCCACACAAGTAGATGTCACTCCTGCCTTTTCTTTGTTAGCTAGAATGTGTACATTTTACAGAATTCTGTAAAGAATTTGGCCCTGCTGTTCTTCGATGTTTTCCTATTAATACTCATGTATGCTACAATAAAATTGGCTTAGATGATGGAGGACATGCTAGGCTACCTCTGACCCAATGCCTGATCAATTCCTACCACTCCCACTTCTGTTTCCTGCATGTAAGTCTGGGTTTATGCTGGTTTGTGGACTTAGACACCTTGACTCTATTCACACTGAGTGTAGTAGAATTCTTTTAAGGCAGATCAAAATTAAAGTTTCAAAGAAATGTAGATGCTTTTTAAAACATAATGTCAAATATCAATATCAATTACCATGTGATTGAACATCAAAATATGTTTCAGTGTCTCACATTTGAAGGCAGAAGCAACATGATCTTTGTAAGGTAAAAAAGACAAGTTTATTATTGCATAACTTTTTAAAGTAATATACCAGTTCGCTTTAGCATAAAAGCAAAGAGTTTTTATAGGATTTTTATATATCTGCTAATTATACTTTGTTCTAATGTGTCCTATTCCTGTCAGTATCTGTACTTTTAGCTGTTTGTTAACATGTTCTTATTTCTGAAGAGGATCATTGTGGGAAAAAGTTTCAATATTAAGATAATAGATTGTCAAAAAAGATGCCAACTGTATAAGAAAGTCACAATTTGTTAGCATCAAAACAATGTTCTCTAGTAATAGTACATGTAAGATAAGTTTCTTCTTGACATTTCTCAGTCTCTTTGTTTCTTCTATCTGATATTACACACAAACATGGATGTATGATATGCATATGTACACATGCAAAGAATTTTAAGCATTATTGATATTCTTCTACACTAATATTTTGTGCATTAATGTTTAATATCATTATGGTAATTAATTATTATCCCTGTTATTATTATAGCTATATTATTCTACAGTAAGACACAGAAACAATATGAGCAGAGTTGTCAACATATTTTCCTAAGTGTAATGTGCCATGTAATGAATGATCAATGGATAGAAACAGAATATGAATCAGGCAGGAGAAAAACACTAATAAAAACAATACTGCCTTTATGTTCTGTGATCTGCCTCAGAGATGAATATTTATATTCAAAGGGAAGCTGATCTACTGTAACCAGAAGAAAACAAACCATCTGTTAAACTTAAAAACAAAGCTATTAAGGAAATGCCTATTTCTAATAGGAGTATCTGGCTTTAGGAAAAATTCACTCTTAGTTTTGGAAGTCAAAATTATTAACTCTTTGATGGGAAAACAACCAGAGCAAAGAGAATCTATGGGAATTCATAATAAGCCAGCAGAAAGAATTTTCAAGTAACCTCACCTGAACTTAGGTCTTTTTATTTTCCACTCATGCAAAGTTGATAGGTACCCCATCACCATCCTTTCCTCCACCCCTCATGGATCCTCTTGCTCTCTCCCCTTTTTCTCCTTCCTTTCTCCCAGTACCCCCCCATTCTTGGAACATCTTTTACTGTGCATGTCAAACTTCTCTCTGGGTCCTCCTCTCTGATGAGGTGTAAGGACTCAGTAGCATTGCTTAGAGCTCTTTCTTGTGTTCCCCTTTAGTATAGAAACACTATTGAGACTGTTAATCCCTTGCCTCTAAGGATCCTAGTACCTGTGATCCATGCTAGACTTTGGGGGGTCAAGGTTATGTTTGTCATTGTGCAGGTCATGCAAAGTTCTATTAGGATAACTTTGACCCTAACTTGTGTGGAGTATCTTGCATGTTGTTGCTCCTCCCCATCTTTAGGCTCTTACAGTTTTACTGTCCCCTCTTCTGCAAATTTTCCTGAGCTTTGGGATAGGGAGAGATTAAGCTACCTGGTTCCTAGTGATTAATGTAGGGTCTCTGATGTTCTGAATTATGGTTTGTTCTTGTTTTTTTTCTTCCACAGTTGCTATTCCTGCACTGCCCTTGGCTCCATCCTGATGGGTATTGGATATCACCTCACAGCCATAGATAAAAGGTGTTAAAATAGAGTCTTATCATGAGAGTAGATTCAAAGGTATATGGTATAAGAGTAAGAGACCAGAATAAGTGGGAGTCAGTCTCCCATTTGAAGAATGGTAACCTTCTATCTGCCAGACTATATGCCCTCCCTCTCTAATGAGATCAAACCCCATCAGTTGCAAGTGACCAGGAAGGAAAGTCTGTGAGCTTAACCAGATGTCTCACTACTTACTTGCAGTACTTAATGGAGGCCTATTTTCTCTGCTGTAGCATGGTCCCCTCTCTCCTTGTTTCTGGCGGGGCCCTCCTTCCCCTTCTCTCATGTTTATAATCTTTGCAGTTACTGTAGGTATTACAGAGATTAATCTTTGAGTGTGTCACTAAGTAGGTTTGGTACTAGGATCCACCTATTAGGGAGTATATATGGTGCTTAATTTTCTGTGTCTGGGATACTTCACTCAATATAATTTTTTCTAATTCCATTCATTTCCTGGCAGATTTCATTAAACCATCAATTTTATGACTGAGTAGTATTCCATTGTATAAATGTACCACATTTTCCGTATCCACTCATCAACAGTTGGGCATTTGGGTTGATTCCATGACTTTGCTATTGTAAACAGTGCTGCTATGAACATGGTCAGCTTGTGCTATTAAGGTGAATTTTTGCTGTATGGGGGATTAATCCCAAAAGTGGAATAGCAGGGTCATATGGCATTTCAATCTTTACCTTTTTTAAGAATCGCCAGATGGCTCACCACAGTGATTGTAGAAGCCTGCATTCCCACCAGCAATGTAGAAGACTTCCCCTTTCTCCACAGCCTCTCTAGCATTTGGTGTTGTTTGTATTGTGGATTTTTGCCATCCTGAACAGGGCAAGATGATATCTCAGGGAAGTTTTGATTTGCATTTCCCTGATGGCTAAGGATGTGGAGCATTTTGTAAGATATTTGTTAGACATTTTAATTTCGTCCTTGGTAAAGTTTCTTTTACGTTCCAAAGCCCATTTTTTAATTGGCCCATTTGTTTCCTTGGTGTTTAGTTTTCTAAGTTCTTTGTGCACTCTGGATAATAGAGCTCTATCAGATATGTGGTTAGTGAAGATTTTCTCCCATTCTGTGGGTTGCCTTTGTGCTCATGTTATAATCTCTTTATCTGAACGGAAGCTCTTTAATTTCACAAGATCCCATCTGTTAAGTGTTGGTTGTAGTGACTATGCTAATGGATGTCCGTTTTGGAACTATTGGCCTAGTTCAATCAGCTCGAAGGAGTTCTCTACCGTTTCAACTAAGGTTTTTATAATCTCTGACCTTATATTGAGGTCCTCGATCCATTTGGAATTAATTCTTGTACATGGTGACAAGTACGGGTCAAGTTTTAATCTTTGTATGTGGACATCCAGTTTTGCCAGCACTGTTTGTTGAAGATGCTGTTCTTTTTCAATTGGATTTTTTGGGCCCCTTTGTCAAAGATCAATGCCTTTAATTGTGAGGGATTATATCTGGGTCTTCAAGCCTTATCCATTGATCTGTGTGTCTATTTTGGAGACAGTAACAGGCTGTTTTTATAACTATGAATTTGTAGTATAGATTAAGGTTTGGTATGGTGATACCCTCCAGCAGTGTTTTTGTTACTCAGAATTGTCTTTGCTGTCGTTGGTCTTTTGTGCCTCCATATGAATTTTGAGATTGTTTGGTCAACTTCTTTAAAGAATTGCTTTGCGATTTTGATTGGTATAGCATTGAATCTATATATTGCCTTTCGTAGGATGGTCATTTTTATGATGTTGATTCTGCCAATCCAGGAACATGGGAGGTCTTTCCACCTTCTGATGTCTTTTGTAATTTCTTTCTTTAGGGTTTTAAAGTTTTCATTGTAAAGGTTTCTTACTTACTTGGCCTAGGTTTATACTAAGGTATTTCATTTTTTTAGGGTCCATAGTAAACGGGATTGTTTCTTTCAGGCCTTTCTCACTTCTTTCGTGCTGGGCAGATAGGATGGCCACTGATTTTTGTACATTTATTTTGTATCTTGCCACCCTGCTGAACTTCTGTATTAGTTCCAGGCATTTCCTGGTAGAATTTTTGGGATCACTCAGGTATAAGATCATGTCATCTGCAAATGGAGATAACTTGACTTCTTCCTTGCTGATTTGAATCCCTTTTGTATCCCTTTCTTGTCTTATGGCTTCAACTATGACTTTAAGTACAATATTGAATAGAATTGGTGAGAGTCGACAGCCTTGTCTAGTTCCTGATTGAAGCGGGAATGCTTCAAGTTTTCCCCACTGAGTATAATTCTTGCTGTGGGCTTATTGTATACAGCTTTTATTATATTGATAAAGGTTCCTTTCATTCCGACTGTCTTTAGCATTTTGATCATAAAAGGCTGTTGGATCTTGTCCAAAGCTTTTTCTGCATCTATGGAGAGTATCATTTGGTCTTGTATTTTGGACAGGTTTATGTGGTGAATTACAATTATTGATTTGCCTATGTTGAACCAACCTTGTGTGCCTGTGATAAAGCCTACTTGATCCCCGTGAATGATCTTTTTGATATGCTTTTAAATCTGATTTGCTAAGACTTTACATATGTGTCTAAAAAGTCAGTGACCCAGTCACTTCCCATTGCCTGGATTCCATCCTGTTCCACCTGCTCTCAGTTAGTTTCTGTGAACTTGTTTTGGTTGGAATCCGTCATTATGGGGTTAATTCTTTTGGTTGGTGATTCGTTTCCTTGGGTTTTGTTTCTCATTGATCCACACTTGGACTTGGGCATTGTTGTTCTGTCTCTTAAAAGACAGTTTCTGTGTGTTTGTGACTGAACTGAATTAGTTGGTATCACTACTCTTGGGCAGTTATTACTAGTGCTTGCCTTGGATTTGGGTACCTTTGTCTATTGTTATTTCCTAGATGAGGCTATTAGACTGTTAGTACTATATTTAAGTTATATTTAGTAGGCAGGGGTGAATATTAGTATGGTAGTGCACTTTTATGATTTACTACCTTAGTGATATGTGAGGGTGTGTGGTACAGTCCCTGAGGTTGTATATGTTTTGGGGATGGCTATATGGAAAAGTTAATCTAGAGTGATATAATTGAAAAGAGCAGGATGGTTAAAAAGGGATTTACTTATCTTTGGGCTGGATGTGAAGAATCTCTCCCATGTGATAGGATGATTTTAAAGGACTTCAGATGTATGGCCTTTGTCCCCTAGAGTTTTGCTTGGGTTTTCTTTGGACTCTGTTGAATTCTGAGAAGCAGTGTGTCCTTCCTGGACCATGAGCAATCTGGGCTGGCAGAAAGGGCAGAGGGTCTGATGGCAATGATGGTGCACTTCACCTGAGACCTGGAGGGTGGCCTAATGGCCCACCCTAGCAGGGGCAGCCTGGGTGCTGCTAGGCTGCCTGGTGGGAGGAGCTGGGATGAGCAGCTGACTTGGGGGCTGGTGGGATGTACCTGAGAAGCAGTGTGTCCTCCCTAGACTGTGACTCTCCCAGGCATGCGGAAAGGTTAACTTAGGTTCTCTAGGCTGAATTTTTAGCAAATCAGTATGGATGCAGTACTTTTCACCAAAATATAGGTAAATATTACTGCCTTCATTTCCTCACTAGAATTCTATCTTATACTTCTGTAATCTAGTACACTGCTTTCCTGATCATTAATGAGCTAGAAATTTACTGACACAGACTTTTAAAATACTAAGTGTGAATATTTTAGTTCGTTTTATTTAGGTGCCTCTCCCATGCTTAAAAGTCCTATTTAACAAAGTGAACTTTTGAATTCTTATTTGCAATTAATGAAGCAATCAAATTGAACAGGAGCCTGGTTCGAAAGGAGACAGGAAAGGAATTGGAAACACATAGCTTCTTAAAGTGGCAGAAGGATGTCAGGATTAAGGGGTGAACTTATGTCTGGCAGCCAAAAATCAAGGATTTTTCTCATGGTATTTCTCAGTGCAGCTCGGCCTGGGGCTGCATGGAGTAAAGATTCAGCAAACAGCTGTGGTGATTTCCTTGTGCCCATCACTGAAAAAGGCATTTTTCTCAGACATTCTGTAGTGGTTGGTTAATGGAGTCTCTGAGGATAAAGGAAGAAACCTCTTAGAATTGGGCAAGTGAGCAAGAAATATTTTACACATCTCTAGAAGAGGAGTCTGAATCCCTCTTGTGCCTAAAGTCAGGCTGCTGGGACCTCAGTAACTCTAACAGTGACATGCACTTTTATCAAATAGGGAAATTCAGACTTAGAGGGGAAAAATTGCCAAAATGTGTGCTTTTTACCTATTCCATTTTACAGAGGGATATACCTTAGCATAAATGAGGTTTGTTTAAATATACCTGCATGTCAACTTTAATGCATTGAATACTGGTTATGAAATAATATTCCTTGCTCTTCAGTTATATCTGTCACAGGACAGCATATACAATACAATATTATCTCTCTATTTGCTATGTATGGTCCCACGTCTGCAGTATTTGAGCATCCTGGGGCAACAAAAGAAATAGATCCTGCTATGGTCAACTGAATCTTAGAAAGGTTTATTGATCTCATTATTGCTACAGCAATCTTGGGAACAGAGTTAGCAGTTCCTCAAGGTTAATTCTGAAAGGAGGAAATCTGGGTAAGGTTTCTGTAGACTAGGAACTCAATATTCTTTTGAAACCTTGTAACAGCATCTTCTACAGCCTTATCTTCTTGTTTCCATATTAGAAACAGAGCCAGAATAAATATTAAGAAGCATGTGAAGTAGTGAAAAAAAGGTAGGCCTACCTAATCACCTTAACACTGAAACTGAGAATTTCTTAATTTAAAGATGCATTAGTAGGCTGGAGAGATGACTTAGGGGTTAAGACTCTGACTCATAAGCAGAAGGTCTTGAGTTGGAATGCCAGATCCCACCTAAAAATGCCAGGTGGAAACAGTGGAAGCCTGAATTCCCAGCCCTGATGGGCAGAACCTAAGAAATCCCAGAGAACAGCAAAAAGGAGATAGAAGCAATCCAGGATGATTCCTGAAATCACCCTTGGTCTTCCACAGGGACTCACAGTGCCCTCTGACACAGACACCCACCCCCAACTATATTAATTAATTAATCAATATTTTTCAAAAAATAAAGATGTGTTAGCAAGTTATTTGTGGGGAGAGAGGTTGGACTTCTTTTACGTATAAAATAATTAGACAATCTTCTAATGTATTCAGTTATTTCTGTTCTTTCAACAGCAAGAATTACATTGACTTAGCTTTCATGTCCTGTGCTAAAAGAATAGATGAATAGCAAGTTTCAAACGTGGAAATTAGGCTAAAAGGAAACTTATGTTTATGACAAAGCATATTTTCTTTGGTCTAGAAAACTTGCATTGTAATCCCATATTGTTCCACCAATATATTGAAGCCCAAGTGCCTTCAGACAGTGCCTAGGTTGCTTCATACTAAGATTTTATACTTAACTGAAATATCTGGCTAGGTTAGTTTGCGGTTGAGAATATGTAGAAAATGTTTTAGACTGTGAAATCATACCATAATATAACATGTTTTGAATGTAAACCAGAAAAGAATCCTCAAAGGCCAGACTATGGCAGGCCAAATAATAATTCCAAAAATATCCATTTCTCAATTTTTAGAAAAATGTAAAACTTCTAGTGCAATTCAATTCTGCACAAGTTTACCATTTGGGCATGGATATGGTAAAGGTGCAATTGGAGTATTACCTCTACACATAAAAATAATATTATATGCTACTTAAACATACTGTTCTGTTTACTTGCTTTTCAAAAAAAGATTTATACCACTTTCCTCCTCATTCTGTTTTCTATTTCTTGAGGTAGAGTCTGCCCTACTTTAATCACTGTCATTTGAGGTATATATGTACTGCAATACATCTTTAATTTTTTTCACTTTGAAAAGTAATTTGCATTTAATATCCACCATTCATGCTATGTATTTGTTGTTGTTAATTGCTAAAAATTTAGGATGTTCAAGATAAGTTTAAAGATTCTATTATTTTTAAAGAAATTAATTCACTTCTTACTCAATTATCAATTTCATAAGCCTGATAGAATCAGCTGGTGAAATACACATTCTTCTCGTGAGGGTATATGTGACCATTCCCTATTAAAAAGGGAGCCAAGCATATGTGTTTTTAAGGAAATTTTTTTTTTATTTTGCATGTTTCCTTGTGGAAAACCAAGGGTGATTTCAGGAATTCTGGATTGTTTCTTTTGGCTTGGCTCTGGGATTTACCAGACTCTACACACTAGAGCTGGAAGTGCAGACCACTGCTATTTCCACCTGGCGTTTTTATGTGGATTCTGGGATCCACATTCAGGACCTTCTGCTTGTGAGGCAGTGTCTTAACCCCTGAGCTATCTCACCAGCTCCATGCTACTATTTTCAAAAGACTTTTCTCTGTTAAATAACTTAAGCGTGGTAGATTTATCCAACCAAAATTAACATGTAGGCACAGAATCTCGTTCAGTTGCCTGAACTACTTTAGAATTCATCCTGCATGGCTTGAAGAGAGGTAACTTGGTATACTATGGAGGCCTAAGGCCCACAGAAGTAGACCAGCCAGAATGAACCCTGAAGTCCATAGAAGCATACAGGTGGAAAGGTGTGATGGAATGGGAGGGAAAAATAAAGACAAAGGAGGAATGGAAGGGAAGGAGGAAACCTGGAGTGAATACTCAATATGCTTGTAAAAGTAGAAAAAGTATTTTATTCCACCTACCTTTGAATATACTCTTATAACAAGACTCTAATTTAGCAGGTTTTTATCTCTGGCCTGGTGGTGACTTCCAATACCCATCAGGATGGAGCCAAGGGCATTGCAGGAACAGCAAAACCGAAAAAAAATCAACAAACCATAATTCAGAACATCAGAGACTCTATATCAACCACATGGAATTGGGCCAGTCTAATCTGTCCCCATCCTTAAGCTCAGGAAAATTTGCAGAAGAGGGGGCGGTAAGATTGTAAGAGCACAAGGATGGGAGGAGCAATGATATGCAAGATACTCCACACAAGTTAGGGCCGAAGCAATCATAATAAGACTTTGCATGACCTGCGCTATGTCCAACACATTATTGACCCCACAAAGTCTAGCATGGACTAAAGGCACTAGGATCCTTGAAAGCTAGGGACTGACAGTCATAGTAGTGTTCCTAAGTTTAAGGGGAACACAGGAAAGGGTTCTGGGAAATGCCCCTGTGTCCTTGCACCTCATTGGAGCTGAGGACCCAGAGGAGAGTTTGGCATGCACATTAAAGGATGCTCCGGGGATTGTGAGGGGGACGCACTGGGGGATAGAAAGAAAGGGGAGAGGGGAGGGGATTGGGGAGGGGATTGGGGAGCGGAAAGGGGAGGGGATTGGGAAGGGGAGAGGGGAGGGGAGAGGGGAAGGGATTGGAGAGGGGAGAGGGGAGGGGAGAGGGGAGGGGGGAGCAGGGGATCAGGAGGAGGTGGAGGGAAGGAGAGGACTGATGTACCTGTTAAGTTTGTATGAGCGGAAATAATAATAATAATAAATGCAAAAAAAAGTAGAAAAAGTAAAAAGAAAAAAAAAAAAAGAATTCACCCTGCAGTCCACGAAGGACTTGAACTTGTGGTTCTCTAACCGTGGCCTACCCTTAATGTCTTAATTAGATGCCTTTATTTACTGAGCTATCTCACCAGTCCCTTACTGACTGTTTTAGTACATATTTTTGATGTTGAATTGAGTAAATTAACAGTGAAAAAAAGGAAAAAAAATAAGTGAATCATATGCGTGCTTCTGTTACTGCAGGCTGCTAATTAATTCTCAGAGACTGAGGCTCTGACGAAGAGGGATTTCCCTTGAACTAAGCCAATGAAGAAATAAGGACTTGAGTGACTAAGAAGGAAGTCTCTGACAGCAGGCAGAGAAACCTTAGCGCTTCGGTGGCTGACTTCCATGCGGACCAGAACTAGTCCACAAGTCTGAGATAGGTGCCTTCGACTCTCTGGCTCTATTCTTGAGGAACAATAAAGCCCCTGAAAGGTTTATGCAATTTCATGCCTCTCCAGAGAAGCATAAAAATCCCATATTCAAGCGTGCACTTGTTTACCCACCTAACAAAGAGAAGTATCATGCCCCGGAAAGCCTTACTCTGTGGATGACATACTCTGGAAATGAGGAAAAATGGGATAAGCAAATCACTATCTATATAAGACACTAATAAAACAGAAAAATGGAAAAGTGAGATGAGACAAGGTGAATGCAAGGGTAGCAGTTTCTTATAACAAATTGGATAAGAATTAAATTCTTTAGTAGAGTCTTACAATATGGTCCATTTAATCTAACACTAGTTCACTAGTTTATCCATTATATGGATTAGATCTAGAGATGCCTTTTCAATATTTTCTTAAGATTTCAAGTAAATCCAGCACTTCCTAATTTGGAATGAAAGTTCTCAAATAAACCTTCTAATGGAACTGCCTGTTCAATGTGAAAAACTGTACTTTGAATATATGCCTGTGTGTGTGTGAGTGTGTGTGTGTGTGTGTGTGTGTGTGTGTGAGAGAGAGAGAGAGAGAGAGAGAGAGAGAGAGAGAGTAACACCTAGAATTTATTTTTCTACTTTGATCCACTCATAAATCCAATTGACTTAAGAACAGAAGACCATGAAATTCTATTATTGGGAAATTAGCCAAATTTCCTAAAATTGGACATATACTTCTATGATACTTTCAGAAGTAATCTAATTTAGATTCAGACAAGGATCTTCAGAATGGATTACATGTCATTTATTCATACAATTGTTATTGGGTCAAATTGTAGGATCCTTTGAATACATTTAGCTCAAAGATGTGATCATAAAATTATTAATCTCAAACTACTTCTGGCAAACACTTTTTGGAATGCCAAGGATCAAGAACAGCATAGTGGTTATTTAGTTTCCTTGGGTCTCCTAGGGTAGACATTAAGTTTACATTCTGTGTCTTTGAACTGACTTTCAAATTTACTTAAAAATGTAGTTTCAGGGCTGGAGAGGTGGCTCAGGGGTTAAGCCTCCGCCTTGCAGGCGGAAGGTCCCGAGTTCGGATCCCAGATCCCACGTATAGACGCCAGGTGGAAGCAGGGCGGCCTGCGCTTCTGGTCCTGGTAGGGCGGAGCCTGTGAATCCTTGGGGCAGAAGGGGATGGAGGAGTCCATGGTGGTTCGCGAATTCGTCCGTGGTTCTACACAGACACAGACACACGCACACACAGATACACACACACGGCGCGCGCACATACACACGCACATGCACACAGTTGAATAAATAATAATAATAAAAAAATTTTTAAAAAAATGTAGTTTCAGATAGAAAAGGAGAAAGGGAAGAACAGATTTAACCACTACTTGAAAAATTTACCACTGTATTTGAGAGCTAAAAATTAAAAACAGTAATGAGATTAATAAAAGAAAACCATTACTTTAAAATTTTTCAATAGTTTAAACTTGTGGACTTTTATTTCCATGTATCAAATGATGCATTTTGCAATCTGTTGAGATCATTTTTGTTTTTAGTGTAAACTCTAATTTTGATTTGTTATTCTGTCTTGTAAGCTGCATTTTCTCAAAATTTGTAGTCACTATTTTAAAAGTAGACTTTTCTGGATGAATTTCTGTGTGCATTGATGCAAGAGTATTGCCATTGAAGTCCATGTTATTTACAACTCACATGAGACCAAGGGATTCTGAGAAGATACAAATCAAGGGACAGGATGGCAGACTACAGGGTGTGGGGGATCTGAGAGAAGATTTAGAAAATTGTATAAAAGCATAAATAAGGACACCCTACAATGCTTTCCTCTATGTACTTATAGACCATGAGGTTCTTCTTCACATTTGGAGACGCCAAGTCCCACCAAACCCATAACCTGGAAAGCCTCCATTCCTCAGTCATTGATTCCTTCCTTCCTTCCTTCCTTCCTTCCTTCCTTCCTTCCTTCCTTCCTTCCTTCCTTCCTTCCTTCCTTCCTTCCTTCCTTCCTTCCTTCCTTCCTTCCCTCCATCCTTCTTTCCCTTTTTTAATGATAGTGCTACTGGAAATAAAATTACTCTAAAGCACATTTAAACTGTAAGTAGAAAATCAGAGTGTCAAGCAAAATTTGAGTTAATAGTACAAGAATTACTTTAAAAAACAAAAATCTCTTGTTTCTTTAGTGAAATGGTATCTTGTAACAAAATTTCTTGTGTTTTAATAAGCTTCTTACAGATACAAACATATTAGAGGAGGGCAATTTGAATTATTTCCAAATCTATTAATTCCTTGTGATTTGTTCTTGCCTACTGGCAGAACTCTATATATCAGAAACTCTAATATTTAAGATATATGAATAAGCATCCTTGTCTTTTTCCTCAATTATTGCGCAATTTGCACAATTATTTCCCGGTACGCAGTTTGTTAGTTATCAATATTTCAGTGGACTTCCCTTAGAAAATTAGATGGATTTTATTTTTCCCTAGTTTGTTGAGAGTTGCTATCATCATTAAGTTCTGAAACCTCATAAGTTCTGAAACATCATATTCTAGTGAGAAATGGAGTTAAGTAGATTTTAATGTTCTCGGTGAATGTCTGGATATTGTCCTTGAAGAGTATTTACTCCACTCCTTTGTTTATTTTCTATTGAGTTTATTATCCTAATGGCTTATTGGATTATAAATGCTTCTTTTTTGTAATAAAAGCAAAACTTTATTGCTTCATAGAAAAACTTGAAATAGGAATAGACTTCACAACATGGTGTAAAAAACAAAATTCCCAAACTATAGACAGAAATGCAGCATCACAGAGCATTCCATAACACATAGAAACAGAAAACTAAGATACGCCACACTTTCCAAAAAAAAAGTTTCTTAGATATTCTGAGAAATAACATACAAAAGAGCATATAAGCTCTTTTTATGATATGTAATTTATTCATTTTTCCCAGTTATAATTTTTATTCCATTTTATTCAGTTTTACATTTTAAGAATAGTTCTCAATTTGGAGAAGTAGATTTTCACATATTTTATGCTTTTTATTTTCTAAGCAAGAAATATTTGGCTACATTAATTATAAATAGATTTGTTGCATATTTTAATAAAAAATTGAATAACTAATCACTTTAAACTATGAATAACAGCTCTCTGATTGTTTTCATATTTTTAATGCATCTTTTAGAAAAAGGCTGCAGTTTCAATCTGCTCTCCCTCCAGCAGGATATTCAATGTTTCCAGCACCACTTGTTAAAAAGCTTTCTTTTATCTCTTCAACTTTCTTGGCAACTTTGTCAATAATTAATTGACCATGCAAATGTGCTATTACTTGACTTCAGTTTCTTTCAGTTCCTTGTTTTTACAGTTTCTAATCTTGATTCAAATGTTTTGATTATTGTACTTTTAAAAATATTTAAATTTTTTTTTGCTTTTAGAAGATTCTTTTGCCCTTTATCGTATCTTTGCTAATACATGAGTTTTTAAGTCAACATTTAATATTTTAAAAGTTTAATGGCATCTCAATGGTCTAAATTCGTTTTGCGAGTCAATATAGAAAGAATGGATATTTGCTTATCAATCCACTTAAAAATATGAAAAAAACATTGTGTCTTAACTGTATAGCTTATATATTTTTATATAATTGTGCATTGTCTGAAAACAGAACATTAGTTCTTTCATTAAATCTCTATAAGTTTTCATTTTCATTCATTTGTCACTAAAAAATACAATAAAACTAATACAAATGAAGAAAGCAGATATTCTTGCATTCCCTCTCTGACTTTCACCATTCAGATATGAATCATAAGTATAATTTTATTATTTTTCTAAACTTTGCAATTTCATTTATCCATTGAAAAATGGAAGTTCTCTTTTTTAAAAAATATTTAAATGATACAATAAATATTAATTATATATATGAACGATTATGTAATGTCAGTTAAATAGATGCATTTTGAAATGTTTATATCAGTTTATATATATTTATGTATTCCTCAGTTACTATCTTTCTTTGAAAATCAATATCATTCTTTGAGCTTAAAACTTTCAAAATCTATGCTTCTAATGCTTCTGTGCTGGAGATGTGACTCAGTTGTATAGATTTTTACTTGACATGCCCAAGGTCCTATATTTATCACCAACATCAAAAAGAGTAAAAGAAAGTGCTTTCTTCTTACTAATAGAAATGTATATACGCTGTTCTTATAACTATCCCACTATTCAACAGTACATGAGAATTTCTTGCTCCTAAATGATAAGCCCTGCCCTATCTCTCAACTCTAATTGGCATGTTGAAATCACAGTTCTATGAGTTCATGTGGTATTTCCCAATATTCCTGACTTAATTTTCTTAATATAAACACTTGCAGTTCCTATCTTCTTCAAATGAGAGAATTTCCTTCCTTTTGCATGGATGTATTGGATGTATACCTAGCACTTTATTTTGTACATTCATTATTTGATGAAAATTTCTGCTTTGTTCGATTTCATGGGAAATTTATTTTTAACTTCTAATGTTCTAAGTCAGATTAATTCATGACTGAATTTTAAATAAATGAAGTGTTTCTTAAGCATCTTTTCAAATATTATTTTGCTAATATATATGCATCATGGTGGTTGATTTTCTAATATTAGAATTGATAGAATGTGTTGAATGTCTGAAATATAGATTGTGTTTGTTCATGGTACATTATTCTTATGTTTCTACTGTAAACTCTTTAACAACATTTTATTAAGGTTTTTCTAAGTATTTATTTCTTTGTGAAGTTAGTGTTTTTATTTATGTTAATGTCCCAATATTTGTATCAGCCAATGATATTTGACACCATATTACTCAATTGGCTGATTTAATCTGGAAATGTTCTATGTAAATCCATTTTATAAATTGCTTTAAAAGCTGGCAATATCTATCCCTTAGTAACAACAGTCTCAACAAATCTATTAAAAGTTTGACTTTATGTTTATTCTTCAATGAGTTTAGAAGTGGATTTAAACCAGATTATAAAATCTGTTGGCAAAACATAGCACTCAATATATTGTATGGAATTTATTAAATACTGGTTTAGACAACAGAGATGCATAAAAATGAAAAATAGAGATAAACTCAAATTCATCTTAGCCAACATCTTTAGAACATAAGACAATG
Source organism: Typhlomys cinereus (assembly GCA_023101885.1). NCBI lineage: Eukaryota > Metazoa > Chordata > Mammalia > Rodentia > Platacanthomyidae > Typhlomys > Typhlomys cinereus. The sequence continues at coordinate 643,974 of JALPQD010000227.1, forward strand.
AGAATAATGTGAGCACAGCTCCCAGATATCTTACAGTCCATAATGTTTTGTTACATTGGCCACCATTTTTATAATTTTGTACATTAATCAAGTTATTTTTCACATTTCAGAAATGGTGAAAGAAATTAGTCAATGTTCTAAGTTTAACAGCTAAAAACTGAAGAGTTGGGATATCAGCTTCTAAAAATTTTCTGTATCCAGTGCATCATTTGGGGTCACAATATGTGTGATTTCAATAACTGTGTGATTTCAAATTATTTGAGCCAATTTATTTCATGTATAAATATGAAGAATTGCTTCTGGATGAATCATTTGCCTGATTCTTATCTGTTTGGGTATACATAGTAAATAAGGAGAGTTATAAATAATTGATTTCACAGTTATAAGTAAAATTAATCAATGATCAAATCAACATGAAGCCACACTATTGGAACAAAAGTGTGTACTGAAAATTTTAAGTTATTTCTAAACTTACTCAGCCATTTTTTTAGCTATATTCTTTGTTTCTGAGGCAACCATGAGAATACAGTATAAGAAAAAAGACAATTCTTGGTTTTTATATTTAGCAGTTCTACACAAACATTGTGTTCTTAAAGCACTATTTGGTTGGTATTTTGAACAATGTCTCAATTTGTATTCTCTATCCCTTTCCCCACATGAAGCAGAAGATGAAGGTCAGATATGTACTGTTTTTGTTAATTAATGTAAGTAATAAAGTTCTTAGATTCAAATACAGCTGTAAAAGTGTTCAGTCTCTAAAATATCAGTCATCATTATGCTGCTTCTCAGCAACAAGTGCTTTCTTCATAACCTATTCCTGATTCCAATGGGACAGCTGAATTGCATCTCATCCACTTTCAGTAACAGCAATATGAAACTTTGACAGTAAAGAGTGCAGAAAAACCATCACAGAAAAAGAGAGATCTTTCTTCCTCATCCTACTTAAAGAATCATTCTTCTTGTTCCTGCCATATTATTTGAATGTGTTTAGCTTTCCAGTGGGATCATACTCAACTATTTCAGGAGTACATGTCTTTCATGACCTTTGAGCTCCCACTGGGTCGTCATAATCAACTTTCCACATTTTTAATGACACAACCACACTCTACTCCAATCCTTGCTTCTAGTGGCATTCTTTGTTTGTCTATTTATTTAATACATTTTATTCGAGTTCCATCACCCTATCCTTCTACCCCTACAATCTCCTGCTGAAAACTTTCTTTCCAACAGATCCACTCTGACTTTCAGGTCTCCTTTTTGTTTATGATCCTCTTTAGTGTTTCTTGCCTAAATAAAAGTGGTGGGAAATTATTTACTGAAACAAAGATCAGCATTCGTACCAGGACGCATCATTATACCTGACTTCATCCTATATTATAGTGGCATTCTAATAAAAACAGCCAGACATTAGCTCAAAACTAGACATACAGAAGAAAGGAATATAAACAGGGATCTAAAAGTAAGCTCGGATAACTACAGCCACCTGATTTTCGACAAAAAAGACAAAAACGCACATTGGACAAAAGCTTCTTCAAAAAACAGTGTTATTTCTACATGTAGAAGAGTGAAATTTTATCCTTCTTTATCACCCTGTATCTATATCAGTTCCAACTGGTTCAAAGATGTCAATGCTAGATCCGAAATGTCTGAAACTCCTAGAGCATACATTAGGGGATAAACTGAAATATAAAGGGATAGATAAGAACTTTCTGAAAAGTCTTCCAGTCTCTTTGGAAAGAAGCCAACAATTGACAAATGGAAGCCTCATAAAATGACAAAGCTTTTGGACTGCAAAATAAACTTCAGAGTAAAGAGGCACCTATGGAATAGGAGAGAAAATATTGCTAACTGTACTTCTAAGAGAGATTTAATTTCTTGAAAATACAAACCACTCAAAAAATCTAAATCCAAGAAAACAAAAACCACCAATTAAAAATGGCCTATGGACCTGAACAGAGAATGCTCAAGAGAAGAAATATAAATGGCTAATAAATACTTTAAAATGTGTTCAACATCCTTAGCCATAGGGGAAGTACAAATTAAAACTACTCTAAGATTTCATCTTATTCCAGTCAGTATGGCTATAATTAAGAAAACAAATGGCTACAAATACTGATAAGGTTGTTGGGAGAGAGGAGCGCTTATTCACTGTTGGTGGGGGTGTGAACTAGTCCAGCCACTATGTGGAACTTCCTTAAAAACTGAAAATAAAAGTAGCCAGATGACCCAACTATATCACTCTTGCACATATACCCAAAGGACTCTGTATTCCACAGCAGACAATAGACTCATTTGGTTATTCTGGAACTATTAACTCCATTAGATTTCCCAATGAAATAATGTATACTTCCATATAAATTGAGACTTTACTCACAGTAGGAAAGTCATGAAACCAACCTTGATATCCACCAATGGATGAATAATAGTGAAAACATAGTACACATATACAGTGCTATTTTATTCATTTCTAAAGAAGGAAGCTTTGTGATCTGCAGAAAAAAAATAACACTGGAAAATATTGTACTGAGGGAGATACTCAGGCCCAGAATGGTACATTTTCTCTCACATGCTGATCCTAGCTCTGAATATTTAGGGTGCTGTGTTTAACTTTGAATGTTAACAAAGGTCAGGATTAGAAGAAACAGGAATGGAGACCTTAAGGTCATGGTAAGTAGAATGAAATTAACATGAAAGTGGAGACAGAGAAGTCTGAGATGAGAGGTCTAAGCAGGGTGAGGATAGGAGGGAGAGTGAGGAGGAGAAGGGAGGGAGGAGAGGTAGGGGAAACTGAAGACCTACAGTTCCATTCTTAATTACCCATCATGAGCATTCACCAGACTTGGTCACCAGTTCCTCAGATGGTCGTTTCCTGCTGTTCTGGACAATCTGTATCTGATTCCTCCTCCTTCACCATCGTCCGCTAGGTGGCGCACATCTCACTATCACTCGAAAGGTCTGAATTACAGCTCTGGGGAATGCTTCTTATCAAGTCTATTTTTTGAACACTGTTCTTCAGCTTTAGAAAAATCTTTAAAGTTTTATCTATGTCCCTCTAATGATACTGTCATAAATTAGCAATTATTTAAATAAATCACTCTTTATTTGAATTATGTAAACAATAGGATTCTGTATTGTTTCTTTCTCCAGATTTGATCTAGATGGGCCCACATGTTGCAGTGGAATATTGATTTCTTTAGATTTTACTGTACAGCATTCAACCTCATTTGTATAGCATTTACTTTATTTAATGATTTGCTTTGTTTGCTAATTATTAATGTGAAATAAGAATTGTAAAAACCAGATAAACCTGGAGACAGAGTAAGTAATAAGATAAAATACAGGTACTAGTCATAGCATATACATGAAAACAGCAACACTACTATAGATATTTTTGGAATGGCAAAGGTTAAATTCATTTTCCTTTGATTTTTTTAAGTGAAAAAAAGAATTGCTATAAATATTCTGAACACAGATAAACAATTCCAACTAAAACAGTGTCCACTAATATAAATCATTCCAAAGTATATTAAAAGAAAATAAAGAACCCTTTATAGTATTCCCTATGAAAATACTAAAGAATTATAAAAATATCAAATGGAAAAGGAAATATACTAAATTTACATTAGTATATGTTCCAGGAGGAGATTTAAGATATTGGGATGTTCACATGAGGTGAACTGGGGGTGTACACAATAGGTAGATGTCTTTTATATGGAACAATTTCATTGCAGAGTTGATTTCATCCATCAGCAATGAAATATCTTTAGAAAACTCACAGGATAAATTTTGAACTCATAATTGACTCTTTCTATTGTAAGTGGGATGATAGGAGCATCTCATTACAATTTTCCTATAAGCTTGGCTTTATTATTCACGCATCTCTTATCCTGGCAGTCTCTGACCATTTTCTAGCACTTGAAAAGCAATTAAAAATTCCTGCATACTTTCCTGCATAAGTCATTTGCAAATGACACTATGTGGGAGGGTACTTTATAAGCATTGGCAGTAAAGTGTTTTTTATTAAAAAACATAAATTTTCTGAAAGACCCACTATATCCCTAGGGAAAAATACAGTGCTAAAACACTTTAAAAAAATCACTGCAGTTGACTAGAAATGACATTTAAACTAAAGGCCCAAAGAGATTTGACAATGCTCTCTCGGAAGCATTATGACAGGAACTCCTTTAGTTCTATGAATTTTATATGAACAGCATTTTTTTCCCTGATACTGACAGTTGGAGATAGATTCTGTTATTACTGCACAGTACAGACATGTCCTTTTAGCTCAAAATGAAAAGCTGAGCCATTACTGATATAGATAAATGTTTCTTCTCCCTTTTCCTGCTTTGTTTTAAGTTACTAACCCTCAGGGTAAATATGCCCAGAATGTAAACAAGATTTTTTGTATAACAAATGTTACCTGTAATAGGCTGGCATGTCAGAGTTTCCTCTAATTCATTGTCAAGCACTTAACCTATTCTGTAAATCAGTTCTTGCAGCATTGCTTCAGCTTAGAATGAAAATAAAGCTGAAATCATTTTGAGCTCATCATGTTTCATGTACTTCCTTAGTTAATCACCTCTTATAGGTCTTAGAGTTCAGAAAGATGCGATTAACCAAACATGAGAAAGGAAGAGAGAAAGACAAAGAAACTAAACTCTCACCAGAATATCTAAAACAATGACATAAATGTCTAAATAATATTTTGGTAAAATGAATGTTTTTCTCTGGAACAAATTTCTATTAAGTGGTAGCAGTTGGCAGAGGGGCACCATTTCTCTGAAGTGTATAGGACTACTTTCCACAGTACGTTTGTCGTGAAATGTTTTTAGTGGCACAGTAAAAATAAGCACTCTAGATAGCTAAACAATAGAATTTGCCTCTATTTAGAGAATATCTGCACAGTGCTAGAGCTCTCTTTGTCCTAGATTTAATTTTCATGGTTTCATGGCTTCAATCAGCTTTCTATTCAATCAGTGAGGAGTTTATAAAGGACATCCAAAATTCTATGGTTCGAAATGTTGCTGTTTCTCCACTTCTTAAGTTGGAATGAAATGTTCAGTATGATGGTATTAAGAGATGGGGCCTTTGGGAAAGTGATTAAATCATGAGGGAATAAATCTTGAATTGGATTAGTGACTTCTGAAAAAAGTTACAGCAAAATGACACCATCTTGTAGTCCACAACAGACACCATACTTGTCCACATTTGTGATGTCAAATTCCTCAGCTTCCAGACATGGGACACATTTATTGTCTGTTATTGGTAAGGTTCCTAGTATTAGGGTGGTATTTCATACTTTAGAAAAATCAATGGACTATTTCTGAACTCTTAATTATTTTTGTGCAGCAATCTGAATAGGCTAAGATGCAAGGTGTAGACAAACAGATAAATATCAATCCATTTCTCCTTCCATTTTCATGTGGGATCTGGGAATCCAAACTCAGGTTCTTTGCTTGTGAGGAAAATGCTTTAACCCCTGAGCCATCTCTTTAGCCCCTAGTGTCTTAAATTAAGAGAAGAAGTGTTCTAATCAAATAACAAAAGAGTTCTCTCTGTGTGAGGAGAAAGTTATGAGAGGACCAGAAAGAAAAGTTACAGTCTGCACAACAAAGAGGAAGTCCTCACCTAAAACCATCATTCTTGGTAACTGGATCTTATAATTCTGTTCTTTAGGATCCTGAGAATGTAATTCATGTTGTCTAAGCAAACAGGTCACAGCAGCCCAATCATATTTAATGACAGGTGGTATAGTATATTATACTTGCTAATGACCCAGAAGATAGTGCAGGAATTGCTTCTGAAAGCAGCATCTATGTGATTAGAAAAGTGCATACGAATTTGGGCAGTTTTTAATCTTGATCTTAAAAATGAAAGCCAGGGGCTGGAGAGGTGGCTCAGGGATTAAGCCTCTGCCTTGCAGGCGGAAGGTCCTGAATTTGAATCCTAGACCCCACGTATAGACACTGGGCGGAAGCGGGGGAGGCCTGCGTTTCTGGTCCTGGTAGGGCAGAGCCTGTGAATCCCAGGGCAGAGTAAACAAGGAGGAGGTGGAGGCGGTCCGAATTCACCCACAGTTCTACACACACACACACACACACACACACACACACACTCCCACACACATACATACACACAAGCACAATTGAATAAATAATAAATAAAAAAATTAAAAAAATGGAAACCAGTCAGACAAGAAGTAGCAGTGAATTAACAGAAGAAAATCATGTTGATCATTAGCTAAGGGACGTCATGGATGGATAAGCCAGTGTTCAAGAATCCTTATTACTGCTCTAGAACACAGGTTAATATACTTTTCCTTGACTTCTTTTATGACATTAAATTGTGCCTCAATCATCAACCTTCTATTTAAGACTCATGATACCTCCCTCAGTTACAATAAATACATATTGTGAGAATTTTTTGAACTCATTCTCTACAGCAGATCCTTACTTCTCTTCTTTACAGAAAAACCATTCAAATGACTTTCTATATTTTCTGCATATAAGCTAACAACTTTTGTCTCAATATCTCTTAAAGATATTTTAATTGGCCATTTTCCTGTTACCTAATTATGCCAAATATCCTAGATTAAAAAAAAAACCTGTATTGACAAAACTATATTTACTCCTAAGCTCTAAGTCTATTTGTGTCATACACAATATTTTTTGAGTTTGACCTTATATTTGGCTTTTGCAATTCTGCTACTGATTTTCCTCTAATTTCCGTAATACTTTTGAGTCTCAATTTCTACTTTCACTTTCTATTTTTTATCTATTTATCTAGTTCTTCAATGTTTGAATGCTTACTTCTTAGATACTTCTTACTTAACTAATTATACTCTCACATTTGGAAATGTTTTATAAACACAGCTTTTAGAGCACCTGCATACAATGTCTAATGTCATAAGTTCTTCAAAGAAAATCAGGCAAATAAACTTATGAAATAATTTAGAAACAGGGACTCAAGACTGATAAGATGACTCATAGGTTAAAGTGTTTGCATCCCAAGCAAAAGGTTTTGAATTCAGATCCCTAGAGCTCATGTAAAAATGCTGGGTAGATATAATGGTGGGCTGCAATTCCAGCCCTGGAAGACAGCCTGGAACAATTTAAGATAATTCCTCAAGTCACCTTTGGGCCTCCGCGGGCACACACTTTGCCCTCTTCTGTACCCACATGCACTTACACACTCAAACCTTGGACCTTCCAAGGGCACACACACTCACACAGAGGAAAGAAAGAAAGAAAGAAAGAAAGAAAGAAAGAAAGAAAGAAAGAAAGAAAGAAAGAAAGAAAGAAAGAAAGAAAGAAAGAAAGAAAGAGAAAGAGAGAGAGAGAGAGAAAGAAAGAAAGAAAGAAAGAAAGAGAAAGAAAGAAAGAGAGAGAGAGAAAGAAAGAAAGAAAGAAAGAAAGAAAGAAAGAAAGAAAGAAAGAGAGAAAGAGAGAAAGAGAAAGAGAGGAAGGGAGGGAGGGAGGGAAGAAGGGAGGGAGGGAAGAAGGAACAAACGAACAAGGGAAGGAGGGAAGGAACCAAGGACTCTGCTTGGTTTGGGCTAAGCAAATACCCCTTTCCTAACAATGTACATGGCAAACACTTGGCCAACTGCAGCCTGTTCTTCACGTACTAGGTACACACTTTGTCTAAATAGTGTACCTAAGAACCTTTTAGTAACTTGGGATTGCAACTTGCATTGAGCTGCATTCACACTCACCCTGACCAATGGACTAAATTCTTGTCCCCTAAATTATGTTCTACTTATGTTTAAGTACAAGAGTAGTGGGGCACAATGCAGCCTGGACTAGTTCTGAGTGGATATGCCATGAGGCAAAGTGTGTAATCTGATAAATCTTTATTTTTTTAAAGTATTTTTTAATTAATTCAATTGTTCGTGTGTGCGTGTGCATGTATGCATGTGTGTAGAACCACAGGCGAATTCAGGAACCACCATGGATCACCTCTACCTCCTCTTTGTTTTCTCTGCCCTGGGATTCGCACACTCTGCCCTACCAGGACCAGAAATGCAGGCTGCCCCCCGCTTCCACCCGGCATCTATATGTTGGGTCTAGGATTCAAACTCAGGACCTTCCCCCTGCAAGGCAGAGGCTTAACCCCTGAACCACCTCTCCCGCCCCGTTTTATTGAGGATGCCTTGTGTTAACTGTTTCCTGGGACACAAGAATGAAAGGATGCACAAAACCCACATTTACTTTGTTAAAGAGACCCAAGGTATACAGTCAATGGAGAACTGCGGCATCCTCTTGGGGTCTGTGGGTAGCATTGATTTGTCACCAAAAACAAACAAAGAAAAAAAAACAGGAATTCTAGAATAAGGAAGGAGCTTCAAGTTAGTTTTGTAGCAAAGTCACTTGTGTAGTTAAGAAGTGTTTGTAAACAGTATGACGATTTAAGCAATATCGGAGGAAGAACAAGACATCTTGTCCTCAGCAAATAATCTCAACCAACCCTGTCTGAAGTATATGCCATCATTGCCCAACACAGTCCGGTCATTCAGACAATGGCCACAGATAGGAGATGGGTGAGGTTCAAGGGAGCTGTCCATAAAGTTTCGCTTTGTGTTCACTAAGGAAAGAGCAGGACAGAGCAACCAGAAGCGGACTGAAGAAGGTGCTGGAACGAATCTGTCAAAGCATCACTTCCAAAGCCTCAGCTTCATGGGCTCACTGAAGGATTCTGCAAAGAAACTTCAGGATTATGAGAGAGAAAAGGCAAGAATGATAACAACTGCAATTATAGCCTATTGCGGTTAGTCTGCATGATTGAAAATAAAATCATGACAAAATAACTTAAGGGAATAAGGTATATTTTTTCTTATGTTTCCTAGCCACAGTTCTTAGTCCAGCTGGCAGGATAGCATGTACCATTACCAAAGGGCTGTAGGATCTGACTGTACCATATTCATCACAGCTTAGAGAAGGACAGTCCTCATTTGCCAGACAGATATGTTTAGCCAAGTGCACACAAGGATGCCAACTTCCTCAATCTGCTCTCTCTATTTTATTCACCTGTCAAGGGCTTAGATGGGTGGGTCCCACTCATCATGGACTGGGCCTGTCCCATCAACTAGATAATCTCCTGCACGTTTGCTCTGGGTTTAAGTCACCTACCAGTTATCTACAAATGTGCCTAGAGCTCGAACCCTCAACCTTCAAGTTGACACCTAGCTATGGCATAACCCCAGTGTGAAGAGTAAGTTCAGAAAACCAATTAGTAGGGCTGAGACAATGAACAATGTCGTGGAGATTATCTGACACTTTGTTTAGGGCTTCTTGTTTAAATTGAGTCACTTGAGCCGACCTTACATCATTATTGGTTAAATGGATTATGGTATGCACTCTGAAGTTGGCCTTAGACTTTGTCCAAGGTATATTGTAAGTGTTATTGCTATCAAGGCTTTGTGACCAGACATGTGGCTTTATGTCCAAAGTGCCTGTTGCTATTGTCCAAACCAAAGAACAGAGGTTTCTAGTGCATCTAACCTGTTTAAAATTTCTTGAACTATTTTGCATTGGTCAAGTCACTTAGAAGTTTCATTTTGTAAATAGTTATTCGTTAAGTATGTAGTCTGAATAGACTTAACTCAGGCAACCATGAAGAAGAGATAGTAGCCACAAGGGCACCAGCAGCTATAACGGAGGCTATTGAAATTCCAAGAACTCTTTAGGTCAACTGTGTTCGTGAATGTTAGCAAACTGTTCAAGAGGAAAGCCCCCTTCCCAGTGTCTCATTGGATTAACTGCAAGCCAGGCCTCTGCAACCTGTTTATGGAGAAAGAAAAGAGGTATACCTAGAGTAGAAACATTATAGGTGAAACAAGGAGTTAACAACATGCATTTAGCAAGAAATGTGTCATTAACTGAAATAGCCCAGCAGCAGGATAATGATAGATGCAAGTCCCGATCTAGAGAGATCACAGGGTGTCCATTGAAAATAACCAAAATATATGGTACACAAGTACAGATTACAAACATTGGAGAGTATCCTAAATGACCCATTTAAATTCTTAGAACTTAACTATTTGAAATTTTCCTATGGAAAAAGTTCCATTAAAAAAATCTGGAGAGAGACTCCAAATTTCATGTTTTGTAGGTAAAAAAAAATGTGGTCTTATGGGAAATATGAAAGTGTTCCTGAAAAGCAAAGATTCCAATCAAGAGTTCCATTAAAAGTGTAAAAGGGAGATTACAATTGAGTAAGAAAATGATTAAATTCAGGTGCATTAAGAAAGGGGCATGCATAGCAGAGAATGAAAAATTCAAAACAGCAAATCATCAAAAATATGCCTTCTAACCATCAATTGGTAATCATATTCTCCCTTCTCTTAAACCCCATTAAAGTAAATTCTAGGACTGGGAAGATTTTCATTGGTTAAAGCCTTTCCCTCCCTCACAAAAGAACTTGAGATCAGAACCCCAGATCTCATGTGAAAATTCTGAAGGATATGACCTACAGTTCAGGTCCTGAAAGTCCTGGAAGGTAGAGTCTGAGAAACCAGAACAAAGCAATAAGGAGGTAGAGCAATTTAGGATGATTCTTTATACCACCCATGGGCCTCCACAAGTATTCACACTCAAGTGCCTCTCTCTGTCTCTGTCATCTCTCTCTCTTTCTCTTGCTCTCATACACATACATATGCACACACACACACACACACACACACACACACACACACACACACACACACACTTGCTCACATAAACAGAATAAGGAAGAAAAAAAACTCCAAACAATAATTTCTGTCCTTGAGTACATTTTCACTCATGTACTCTGTTTGTTCCTTTGGAACATATTCTGACTTCTGAATAAGTCTGCTTGCTACTCTTGCAAACCTGTATATGCCTATATTTTATACTTTGAGTAAGATACCAAGAGCTTGAAAACACCTAGACCAATAGAACCAAACCCTAGGCCCAACCTCCTCTATCATCCATTTTAATACCTAAACAAGCATCTAAACCTGAACATACCCAGACAGTTCCCTCAAACCATTTCCATAAGCAGACTGAACATCTCAGCAGATGGCATCTATCTTCACTTTGTTTAAGTTCAGTCATTTAATCCAGGAAGAATTGCTTGGATTTAATATGTAAAATACAACCAGAATTCTCCAGTTTGCTTGCTACTCTCTCATTTTCCCCTTTCCAGAATATGTGTATATTCAGCTGATTATGATAAAGTATAGCAGATTATAAAAATCTTCTGATGAGAGTTAACTACTAACTACCTTTTTCTAGAAAACATTGGATAGCAGTTAGTAGAAGAGTAGAGTAATAAAAAGAGATGGACATACATGGATAAGTGGTAGAATCCTTCCTTGCCTTCAGTGGGACCCTAGCCTCAATCCCAAGGAACACACACATGCAGAGAGAGAGAGAGAGAGAGAGAGAGAAAGAGAGAGAGAGAGAACATTATGTCTGTTATATAGAACAGTGTTTCACTGGGAAGCTTTATGTTCTTGAAACAAAATATAATCTATTATGAGTTGAGAGAAGTCAGTAGGAGGAGAATTTGATGCAAATAAGATATCAGTTTGGTTTGATAAATGGAAATATGAATTATTGTCCTTATAGGTCCTCATAGTTTTCAGTTTTCTGTGGATGTGTTATAGCAGTATGTGTATACATGTGGACTGAGTGATGAAATTCAAAAATTTAATTTCGTTTTGATAAGTGACTTGTTCCCCCACTGTGTACAGTCTTATACACATCTTCCTAAGATAGACTGCACTTTCTGTTCTCAAGAGAAAATTTATCAAAGTTAAAAATTAAGGGGTCAAAAACATGTGTGAACCTGATGTGGAGGATAATGGATCTTTTGACCCAGAGCCATTCTGTAGTTCAATGTGAACTGGTTATGAATTACTACAATGGCATCTGCCCTTAACCATAACCTACTGTCCCCCAGCCTCTTGGCAGCTGAACCGTGGCAACAAGGTAATTTCCTACTAGTGAGTGAGTCACATATTAAAAGGTCTTAGGTTTCTCTATGCTGTACTGTAAAATTTTGAAAGTGTTGCAATAGCATTAGAAAAATGCAAAAAGACTTGCAGAAAGAATCTTTCATGTGAAAATCTTAACTCATTCCTTCAGAGTTTTATGTTTTGCTTATTTGTTTGGATATGTCAAAGGGTAGCGGAGTTGCTTTTCCTTGAGGTTCCTGTGTTCTGGAGTCGAAGATTGAAACCAGAACATGCTAAGAAGTACAAGCAAGGGTTTTATTGAAAATAAAAGAAGAGAGAAGTAGCTCTTAGAGATTCTGTTCAAGGAAAGAGAGGAGGAAGCCACATAGCCTTAAAGTGGGAAAGCGTTAGACCAGAGAAGACAGCTAAAGACCAGAGAGAGCAGAAAGAGAACCATGGCTGGGAGATGAAAGTTGCCGTCGCCTGACCACATGGCAGGAGAGCTAAAAGAAGAGAAATAGATGGAGTCACAACCTTTTATAATCCATGCATTGCTAATAAGTGGTCCAGGAGTTACTGGCATAGTGAGGTGAAGACTAGAGGGGAGGCAGGTGTGGTTCCCACAAGACTGGACATTGTTAACAGCACTAGCTATCCAATAGAAATGAAATTACTTTCTTGAAAGTATTTTTGAAAATTTTGTTTCAGTTTCATTATCTTTTTTAGCATTAAGAATTTGATTACAAAATTATCCTAAATCATAAAATAGATTTAAAAAATTGTATAAGCCTAGTTAGCTATAGAAGGAAAATAATATGCATGTAAAACACTCATGTATACACACATGCATTCATATAGACACATGGATACACATAAAAACACAGTTTTCTTGAATGAAGTTGCCTTTACATTCTTATTATTTTGAAAAGAAATTGCTTATTTTGTTAACTATTTCTGTCAACTTTATTTATTCACTTTTCCCTTCTTTTTTTCCTTGAACTATTCAGAGATTATTTAAGTATAAATCTATAGGCAAAGATTTCCAACACACATCAAACTTTGAGTATTAAAATATAGATTTATTTTTCTTTCTTTCATCTCCTTTACTATTTTGTGCTAATTTCTCAAGTTCATCATTTCAATTATCAACTTGGACATCTTGCAGATGTTTGTCAGATCATACACGTATATAGTAAAAGTGAATAAGTATGTGTACTGATATATAGGCAATTTACCTCACAAATCTATTTATAACATTTTGTTTACAATATTTATTTTCATTATGATATTCACGTGTGGCATATATACTTGAATGTATGTAAATTCAAACTAGCTCTGCACTTATAAAGCTCTCCATAATGGCTTTATATATTACATTTCAATCTTCATTTACAGAATATAGGGAGAATAACGGATAAAACATGCTGAAATTAGGATAGGAGTATGGCTCAGTTATAGAGCATGCTTAAAATTTGTAGGCATGGGTTTAGTACCACATTAGAAAAATTGCATATGCATATGTAACTGTGTATATGTGTGCATGTATGCTGCATTTAACACTTCCTTTGTTTTTCTAAACTTCATGTTATAGAAGAGTTTTTTCTTATTTGTACGAAATTTCTTCTCTTAATTTCTTGCATTATTGTGTCATATTTATCATAGTTGATGAATCATTACATCATAATGCATTTTTGAAAATTCAAATCTTTTCATTGTGCAAACTGTCTTTAAGTCTCTATAGTTTTAATATTCTCTTTGTTACATGTACTGCATATTTAAATAACATTTACATTAGAAAATAAGTATATGTATTTACCATATATAGCATAGTCTAAAGATTATATGTATGTATATATCTACCTATATGTGCATGAGTTTGTGTGTATGAAATGTACTTGCCACAATGATTAAATGTGGAGAGTCAATATATACACTATCTAATATCATTAACAATTTTGTGATAAGACTATCATACAAACTGAGAATATTAAAAATGCAGTATATTTAATTGTCTGCTGTTGTACAATAGATCTTTTGAACTTCTTCCTAATGTTTATTTGGAAACATCATTCCAACTCACTCTTCCAACCACACTTATACTATAATTCTCCTTGTACACAATTTTCTTTGAAATTGGTATGTTTACTTTTAACTGATTGGTAGCATGAGTATGATTTAGTTTTGTCTCTTCATGTGTTTTTCTGCTCTTATAATTAAAGTATGCTTCTTTTGGACAATATACACTTATCTTTTCTAAAGAGGTCTTCATTGTTTAATCTAAATTGATGCTCAGAATGTTAATGTTTAAAGTCATTATTGATAAAATTTTATTTTAACTACCATGTTTGCAAATATTTTGATTAATTCATTTGATTCTTTGTCTCAGTCTTTTACTCTGTTCTCTGGCTTTAATTAAGCATTTTATTTTGTTAGTATTTTTAAATTTTTGTTTGTGTTTATATTTGTGTGGTAAATGTATGCTGGAGCAAACTCAGTGCTTTGTATCTGCTAGTTGAGTCCATCATCACTTTATCCTTAGTTCATGACACTTTCTTTATACTACTGTGTTTTCTCTCCTCTCACAAGAAGTTAATTATATTCATTTGTAATATATTTGAATATTTGGCCAAGAGTTTATAATATATTTTTACAGCAAGTATAATTTACTTTCAAAGAATATTATATCATTCTGTGTGTTAGAGATGTGTATATAATGAAGTATTCTTAATAATCTTCCATCATCCTATACAATATTGCTGTTGTACACTCACTTTTCTATAAGCAATATATTCCAAAATATTGTCATTGCTACTATTGTTTTTCTTTATGTGTATATGTGTGTGTATCAGAGGGCACTGTGTTTCCCTGTGTAGAACCAATGGTGGTTCACGAATGTCCTCGATTGCTTCTACCTCCTTTTTGCTTGGTTTTATAATTCCTCAGGCTCTACCCACCAGGACCAAAAATATAGATCACTGCAGTTTCCAAATGATGTTTTTTATGTAGGACCTGAGATCAGAACTCAGGTCCTTCTCTTGTAAGGCAGAATCTTAACTCCTGAGCTATATCATTCCAGACTTTTGAAAAGACTCTTCTCTTTTTATCCAACCAAACTTAGCATGTTGACACCGAATCTCATTAAGTTGTCTGGACTAGCTTAGAATTTACCCTGCAGCCCAGGAAGGATTTGATCTCCTATTTTTCTAACCTTGGCCTCCCCTTATGGTCTTGAGTAGCCAGACCCTGTTTCAGAATTAACCTTTCAACTCACACCAGTGATTTCTTCTGTCTCACATTTCCAGAGAAGATCAGTTCAGCGAGCAAGGAGAATTACATTCGCAACCCAGTATGTTATTCCATCAATGCCCTCTTGCTCCATTCACTTCCTTTTCTGAAAAGAGCCCCCTCGCCAAGTCTGTATTCACCTGAATACATAAAATTTCTATTTTGTGAAAGCCAGCCATCAATTTCCCATGCTTATTTATTCTTTATTATCAATTTTCATGACAACTACTCTCATTTTGCAGCAATAAAGCTTATTTGCAAGGTTTGGCTCATGCTTATCTTTCTTAATACCATGATGTAACATCTGATGAGAGCAATATGCAATTTAATTCCTCTGTTTCTCCATCAGTTTTCATGTCTCCAGAAGACAATGCTTCACTTTTATTTAATCAGAGAAGAAACAGGGAAAGATACTAAGGCAGGTGACTTTTGAAAGATAGTATGCTCCAGGGGGAAATATGAAAGTCTAGGAAGCAAGGTGATAGTCATATGCATAAGCCATTTGAATTGATGACTGGCACTCACTGGGGACAAACAAATGCCTCCTACTTGGTGCAGTAGGCAATGGTGCCCTACTGGAGCACTGTGCCTGCTAATTAGGCCCCTGCTGTCCCTAAGGGGCTAGGAGGAACATATTCCCTCTCTGAATGTTTGCATTTCAAAGAGATGGCACTTGAAGAAGAAGTTGTGCATGGTGGGATTTACATCTCAAAGCCACAGAACTCCAAGAAGGAAGTGCTCTAAGATTCTGTGCCTATCAGAAAGTTTTCCTCATAAAATGGTAAATTCTGACCACATAAGTTTTCCTGCCAGGTAGTGTGGCACTGGAGTCCTCCTAGAGAAAATGGCTTTAAGTTATTAAGAACCAGGCTGAAGCTTGGTCAACTCTGTGAGATGGAGTCTCCATGGAAAAAGAGTAATTTTACAGTTCTCAATCTTCAATTACAGGTTTATATTCTCTTAATTAAGATATTATATCATTTGTGGGAAAAAGAAGTGTATATAAAGAAACGTTCCGATGATAATTACAGCAATACCCTTAGCATCAGGAAGCATGACTACATTAGACACAGCACCATTTTGTAAAGTTTTCACTTTGGTCAGGTGATTATTTTGTGAAGACCATATCTCCAGTTTTTACATCCCTAATAACTTTCAGAATATTCGTTAGCAATATTTAAATACATAAAAGATGGTGACCCCCCCCCACCCAGGACTTCTGCTCACCAAGCTTTCCCTTCTCTCCACTAGTGCATCCCCTTCTCTAAGCAGTCTATCATGATTGTTCTCATCCTACCTTTTTTGATTGTAATCTTCTGTTATAATGTTCTCCTATCTTAAGTTTCCTTTGACTACCAGCCTCATAACTCTAATAAAAGTCTCTCCCTTTCTTTCCCTATATTCTTTTTAATGGACTTTCACATCAACCTTACTAATTGTCATGAGCTGCTGGATCCTTTCCCCTGCAGACCTAACATCTTGTACTAGATGTCATTCCTGGTTACTGTTGCTGTATATGTGATAACCCTGTGGTTGGGAGAGCATAATTCACTGAAAAGGTGTACTGACTAGCTTTAAGTCAAGGAGCCAAGCATGGATCAAAGCATAATATCATAAAAGTACATTCACCAACATAGTGTCAAAATTCATGTAACAAAACTGATAAAAATGAACGAAGAAACAAAGAAAAGCATAAAATTAAACATTAAAAAATGTTAAAGCTGGAAAATAAAAATAAGTAGATCCAGATCAAAAGCAAAGAACAAATCATTATTCCAGGCATCAGAAGAATGTCCCCAACTTGGACATCTAGAATGACTGAGTTAAGCAAAGGGAACACTCGAGTGGAGGGTTGGACCAAACTTTTATAATTTAGAATAGGTGGAACAGGATGGAAATGTGACTTTGTAGGGCCACTTGCTGCATCTCCAGGCAATGTGAAGTTACTAGGTCACTGACTTTTTAGATATACACACATTCTATTTTGTAGTTCTGGAGTCATTCTCTGCTTTCATTTCAGAACTATGTTACAGAAGAGCAGATCATTATTTTAACTGTTAGTGGATCACATACATCAAAGATAAATCAGAATAAGAATATGAGTCAGCAGGATACTTCAACTTGAAATAATTGACATTTATAGACTATTTCAAAAATTTGTGCATGTTACACATTTTTCTTTAGGTCACTGAGAACTTTCAACCCAATAATACATACACTGAAACATGAAATGTACTTCAACATATATAGCAGAATGGATACCATCCAAACTTAACTAACATCATAACAGAATTAAACTTGAAAGAAAAAAACAGAAAGATACTTGGAAAATTCCTATGTATTTAAAAACTTTGTACTATAAATAACCCAAGGTTAAAGATAAGCTATTTCTAAGCCCAAGATAAAATCCCAAACATGCTACCCCCAAGGGATGAAAGAAGTTTATTTATATTACATGGTGACATGAACTATTCTCAAAGAGAGAAAAAGGCAATGTGTAAGGGATATATGAAGCTTTTATATTATTTGGTCTTGTCTGCTGGTTTAAAGACAGGAGGGAGTGAACTATCAACAATCCATGTTAACATGTGTTATATACATGATTAAGGATCATGTAAGCACAAGCTTTGTAAACACTGGCTGATCATTAGGAAAGGCAGTCACCAGCAAGCACACCTTCTAGTCTGAATACAAGGGATGGAAAAGAAGGAATTTATCATTTAGGAAAAAATTATTTTTAACTGAATGAAATTTTAAAAAACATAAAATATTTTACAATGATGAAAGTTGTTGTCATAGTAATAAGAAGATATATGAAAAAGCACCAGAAGATATAGAATCAATAACCTATGGAGTCAATGTTAGAATACTAAAGAAAGAAGAATGAGCTAATTTAACTTTGAGGAAATAACACAATTAATGTAGTCATCAATGAGAACCAGAAATTGTAGGACAAAAATCTAGTTCTTTGAAAATAAAAATAGATAACCCTGTATCTTAGGCAAGGGTAGGGAGAGGAAAAGGAAGATGTAGCAGATGAGGGAGAAGATGAGAGGGAGGGAGTAGAGAGGAGGAGTGGAAGAGAAGAAAAGAGACACAAAGGAAAGGTGAGAGGAAGAGGAGGAGTGGAGAAGTGAGAAAAAAGAGGAAAAGAGAAGTAGAGAAAGAAGGTGAAAAGAGAGGGAGAGACAGAGAGAAACAGAGAGACATATTACTAATAGCAGAAGGAAAATAATTCTTATTACTGTTGATCACTCTGGAACTGTTAAGAGAACAGGAGAATATTATCATAAACTCTATGGTCATGAGTTTGATTATGGATGTATTAGGCCAATTTACTGAAAGTTAAATAATCAAAATTCATCAAAGAAGAATACCAGATAACCTATAGAACTACTAATGAGTTTTAGTTAATAGTTAACTGTATCCCAAAATCAAGATAACACCATGAAATAATAGACCAAGATGGTTTTGCTAGTGAATAAATATTTAAGGAAGAACATTTGTAGGAAAGAAATAATCCTTAAGAAAAAGAAATCATATTACATAAATTACATCACTTCTATATTAATTTTCTCAAAGCAACTGATTTAGACTTTCACAATTCATTTCAAAATGGCAGGATTACTTTAATGTCAAGTTATATAAAGATACTCTAACAAAATACAGACCAATACAGATATGTATACACAAACTTGGTTAACAAAATACCAAGTAATGTAAATACAAGATACAATAATATAATTACAAAATACAGTAATGTAAAAAAAAGAGATAAACCATCAACTATGGCTTTCATAAAGAATATAAGATTTGTTCAACTTTCATGCTTCAACTAGTAGGATATCATTACAAGAAAAATACCTAGGTTTTAGAAGGCTTTCATGGTTCATCGAACAGAAAATGAAGACAAGTTTTGATTAAGTGGTCAGACCTTGCCAAACTTCCAGAATCTCATTTGGAACTTTTGATAGACTTCATTCTAGGAAAAAATATATGCCATCAGGAGAACATCTCACAACCTTATAATGCAATCTCTCATTGATTAATATGATTAACCTACACTCAAGCTTCTTCCAAATCAAAATTGATACAAGAAAAAAAATCTTATATTTCAAAGGCTCGAATTATTACTGCAGTTACATGTGCTCTGTATATCCAAATTGAAAATCTCCTCCACAAAAAAGTAAATAAATAAGTGAGTAAATACAATAAAGTTTTGTAGAGAGTCAGGAGCAAAGTCCTCAAATTTTAACCCTAAAAATGGACAGATCAACTATCAGCAAAGAAAAACCTCATGTGTAGTATCTACGAAAATAATGGATTGAACTGAAACTGGGATTCACAACACAGACTACATTTTATAAGTACAAAAGAAAGCAGAAGCAATGTCACTTAAAGTTCTAACACAGAAATAAGTTTTCATGATTTACCATTGCATAATTAATAGAAAATTATTAACCATGCTTCATACATTAATAGGGTGCTTGTTAGTATATTTCTCTGTATTCTTCTAATTTCCTTCATGGGTATGAATTATTAAGCTGTCAAAACGTTAAAATCCTGACTAGATTGATGGCTTAGTGAATAAAAATGCTTGCTGTGCAAGTCTGAAGTTCTAAGCTTATAACCGCAGTCTCTATGTGCACACAGTAGCAGTATTGTCTGCAGCCCCTGAACAAGAGAATGTAGTACTCTTGCCTTATGCAAGATGAAGATGCTGTCTCCCATGCAAAGTGGAACCAGGACCAGCTCTAATTCTGTTACATGTTTGTATACACACCCACGTGCAAACAGACTAATGCAAAACACACACACATACACATACACATATATATGTACACATGCACATATATAAATACAAACACATACTCATGTGCATATACATCTATACACATGCACATATGCAAACACAAATACAATCATATACATATATACACATACATGCACCTGTTGCAAACATATTCACATAGAGAAAGATTTTAAAAAGGTAAGGCTTATCTTTCATTATTATGAAAGTTTTCAATCTTCAAAGATTTTTTCAAATGTTCCTCTTTTCATTTATTTATATCTAAAAAATCTTGATAAAAGATTAAACCATTAACCATTAAACATTTTTATAATTATACTCACGCATAAAAATATTTCTATGTGCTAAGTTCTTTTTATCAATCATACTTTTTCCCAGGATAAATCTCAAATACAATAATTTTATCTTTGAGAGCCAATACAGGTTCTGTTTCCCTTGGTCATAATTCCTCAGTTTGTG
This sequence comes from Typhlomys cinereus, assembly GCA_023101885.1. Lineage (NCBI taxonomy): Eukaryota > Metazoa > Chordata > Mammalia > Rodentia > Platacanthomyidae > Typhlomys > Typhlomys cinereus. The sequence continues at coordinate 664,448 of JALPQD010000227.1, forward strand.
CTATCAAAGTAAGACACAGAGGTTTATAAAAAGTTTCTCTTTACATCACAGCTGGGAACTTGCAGCATATTTATGCATAAAACACAGATTAGAAATCTGTTCTTCCTCAAACATTTCTATAATATGAAGAATACAAATAATAATGACACAGGAAGCTACAAAGACACCACAGTTGTTACCTGAGTCCACATAACATGCTATTTACAACAAACTAAGAAAGAATACTATCTTCCACCTCACTAAGGCCTTAGGTGCTGAAATATGTTAATTTTCTATCAGAAATAATTGTCTAGTTTATGTTATGTTTATCAGGAAGTCACACATCATGAATTCATTGATTCTAGGTTTGTTTACCACAATTTATCCCAAACCACAGATATTTTATTAAAAAAATACCACATAGATAAGGATCCTCTCAGTAAATTTCATTATTCCATTCACTAGTTCTGTAAATATCACCATGTTTACAAGAAAGCTAAAATGTACCTAAATTTTTATCTTTGCATTTCCCAAAAACTACATGAAAATTCAAAACAGATGGTGAGTTTTCTGTTTCTTCAGCTAAAGCTTTGCTTTTATCACTGTAGAAACATCTATTACAGAATGAATCAACGTAGTGTCTACAGGCACTATAGGGGCCATTTTACCTACCTAGTCTTCACAGATGTTGCTGTGGTCCACCATTATTGTAGAAATGACTACTGCTTAGACAACTGTCAGCTGTGTGTTTTCCCTGGCAGCTTTAGTCTATACACACGGCTACAGGCTAGTCCAGGTCACTGTGTTACAGCCTTAGTTTAATACTGTGAGCACCATTAGTGTGTCTTCATGAGATCAAGATAGCAATCCTAACTAGTCACAGTGTATAATCCTGGAAGTTAACTCTTACCACATGCTTAGTGAGGAAATTAAAACTTCTCTTGCACCTCATTTCCTTGTAATCTTTTTCATGCTCCTCTCAAAGGACTTTTCCATGGAACAGGAGATCATCAATAAGCAAACATTACTAAGTAAAGGTTATAGTAAACGTCACAAGCATCAGTTTAGAGAGAAATTTCTGATTATGCAATTTATCTGAACACCTGCCCCCTAGCTGTAGGTTCAGGCATCTATATGTATGTATATGTATATATAATTGTAGTTCTTTCTTTACTGATAACTTAGGTTATCTTTAAAAATCAAGTGATTTCAGATACAATAATTTTAAGATGAGGTTAATAGGGAGGGTCCTAACTCCAGATAAAAGAAGTGCTCAAAATCAAAATGCCAGGTGAAGTTAGGGCTACAGAAGGAATACCATGTGAACATAGAAGCCGACTGGGGAGAGCTATGGCTCCAACTCTGAATTGTCAAGAATTACCTTCCTACTAGGATCTACAAGAGGCAAGACTTTCCTTCCCCTAAGAGCTGCGAGAAGCAAGATGTAATGCATCCACAGTCCTGGGGATAACAAGGTTCAAACAACTTCTTAATTTCACAACTAAAAAAGAATAAATTTTCCATCATTTTTCAAAGTCATTTAATTGTACAATACCAGGGAACTCATTGCAGACTAATAAGGGATTAAGCCTCCTAGACAGTCTTATGGTGCTATAGACATACAAAGTATAAGTAGTGTTGAGAATTCTGAGTGAATGGAACAAGTCAAATACATCAGTGTAGTTGCTTGGTTACTTGAAATTCTCATGGAAGAAACCTAAATTCAGAGAAGAGTTTATTACGTGTAAGAAAGAGGAAAGAGCCAGTCATCCATTCAGCAGGATCTAGCACTACATCTTGTGCAATGGGGAAGTATTGAGGGGTTCTGTCCAGATCAATAATGCATTTTCCAGCAGCGTAGACCTCCCAGAGGGAATCAACTGGTGGAAAAGGGCAGAGAAGGTAAGTTTCCTTTTGTTATTCAGAGCACAATCAAATGTTGCTGGGCTCATCCACATGAATAATTCATGCTTATTTCAGAGGAATAGAGGAGAAAGTCAGTTCCTTTCATTCTCCTAGCTATTAAAGATGGAAAAACTGGAGGTGAAAAGTGTATCTCCATAATCTTATGGATATATAGCAATAGGCATCTCAAAAAGGGGTGTGTGTGTGTGTGTGTGTGTGTGTGTGTGTGTGTGTGTGTGTACATGTGCATGCTTGAAGGGTTCCTGTGTGGTGTGTTCCTGTTGTAGGGTTTGTTTCTTTGTGTTCTTGTGTTACTTACTTAAGTGTGTTACTGAGCCAAAAATTGAAACCAGAATATGTTGAAAAGTTAAAGCAGGTATTTATTTTTAAAGTGACGCAAGAGGAAAGAAATAAACTCTTGGACACTTGGCCCAAGAGAGACAAGGAGGAAACCATAACCCTAAGATGAAGAGCAGTAGAGTCCAGAGAGCAGGGGAAGTAGCTAAAGATCAGAGAGAGCAGTGAGAGCCGCCAGAGTCCCATGATGAGGAGAGGACAGAGCTGCCATAATGTGCCCACTGGGCGGGAGACCAGGAAAAAGACAGAGGCGGTGGCATTGCCCAGGAGTTAGTAGGAAAGCAAGGTAAGACTGGACGGGTGGTGGGCATGGTTCCTAAAGAAGGGACCTTCATAACTGAGCTAGCTGTCCAATTGAAATTAAATTACTTCCAATAGTCCCACCATTCAAGAAAACTAGTGACTTTAGTATGTAGCCCAGTATGAGTCTATACCATCTGCTCAATGACTATTCATAGATGTAATAAGAACTTCTGCCAGTATCATCGCTCGGTTACTGAATACATGTAACACAAATCAAGGAGAACAAATTACTGATATCTTGCTCTGACTTTACCATTTTCAACTAATCCTAGAACATTCACAGAATCACTGCACTGACCGAAGCTTTCTGCTACATGATTCAAATTAAATCTCTACTGCAGCCATTCAGGAGTTCGACAGTCTTTGCGTTTTGGTAAGCAAAACTAGGGAATTTATTTTTGGTCATCTGCATCGATCTTTATTTAGACAACTAAATAGATCAGTATAAAACCCTGTTGTCTAAATAGTCAATGGGATTTGGTAACACACAGAGTTAGTGATTACCTCAACTTTCATTTCCTCTGGGTTTTCTGCTGTTGATCTTATCACCTGCATCTTTTGATTGCAAGTATTTGAGGCACTGAGCCAGTTCCCACTGCACTACATAAAGCTGATCTGTGCCTGCAGAAACCTTACCACTCAGCACTTTTTAGAGAATGAAACAATTTGCAAGTTCCTGAATGATAGATCACAATGAGGAAATGCATTGTACTGTGTTTTCAAAGTGAAATTTCAGCAGTAACCTTGCTTATACGTGCTTATACGTGCGTATACCTGTTTGCCACAAAGACTCTTGGCTTAACCTTGAATGCTCAGCTATAATTATTAATAACATTTATTAATGATGCTCAAATTATCCACATTTATGTGCAACAGCTTCTTTAAGACTACACAGACAGATTCTAGTAGTCTAGCATGAATTACGCACAGTAATTTTTAGCTACCTGGAAAGGACAAGACAGAAGGGCCACAGAATGTGATAACACATTCAGCCAGGACGGTAGATTGAAGATAGAGGGCAAAAATAGTGGAAAAGTAAGCAACCACAAGTGTCAATAAAGAAAGAAGAAATAATTTTTAAATTGAAAAAACATGACAAAACGAAAGAAAGTGAAGATAAATGATACCAGAAAGAGTACAAGTTTAAATATCAAAAGTTGGCCAATGTGGGTATAAAATATTATGTTAAAACTGATCTGTTGTTTATTTCACATCTACTTCGTGGAGATCCTACATTTAAACCTACAGATTTAGGAAATTTCTGATTTAATAAATCCCACAATTTATCCACAAAGGAAACATTGTCAGAGACATATTAATTTATAGCTCTAGAATACTTCCAACCTTGAAACTAGAGTGCCTTGTTGGCAGTGTGGCAGCTTTTTGAATTTGTACCATTTGAAGAGTATGCACTTGTGGTGACAGAATCTACCAGAGGACACTTCCCTTCTTTCCCTAAGGATTTAGGAAACTGGATATAAGAATCTCAGCCTTTGAGAAGCACTAGCATCCAGCCTTCTTGCCTGAAGCAGATCTGTTCCTTAGGACTTCATTTCACTTTGCATCATTATTACAACTGAATGATAAATTTTACAATAGTGCATGTTCCTCAATTAACACCATGCTTGACAGATGCACTACAGTGGTACTGGCATCATCAGGCATCTTCAGTGGTCTGCTGTCTTCTTTTTGTAGACACTTCAAGCTTTTCTCTTAAAAGTCAGATAAAATATCTATCTATTCTCTACTGCTGTCATTCAAATCTGTTATAGTAGAAAGGACAAGGCTATACTCCATAGGTAAATGAATAGTTATGTTCCAATAAAATGTTATTTAAAAAATAAAAGAGATCATTTAGTCACTACACATTGAATTATCTTATAAGGAAAACAATCAGATGTAAGACAGCTCATGACTTGGATAAAATCTTACAGTTGGCATGTATTGCTCTGTACAGCAATTGAAGTTTACCTGTAAGAGATATTTCGCTGTCACTTGATCCTCTTACTATAATCCATATTTTCTTCACTTCTAATTAGCATACGTTTATTCATGAACAGCATACAAACAACTTTAGTATGCTTCTCCCGCAATAATGCCTTGGTGCTTTTCCACATGCTGGTCTTCATTGAGTAAGCCATATGATAACTTGTTCCTGGCTCAGAACTCATTTCTTCCACCTGCTACTCTGAGTACTTTGTATACCTTTATACTGTCATTGTCTAGTCAGGTTACTCATTTGAGATTAGGAACTCCTTCTAAATTAGATCCTTCATGAAAATCAAAATAATACTCATGGGCTTTACATTAACATAATAGCGGATGTAAAATGGGCATAATTTAATGAATAACTCAACCACTGAGTTACGATTTTGCAAATGTAGGATGAGTTCCTATCACATACAGACATGTTCATAGCCGTGGAAACATCACAGTACATAAACAAATGGCTTTAGGAGAAAGTAGAGAGATGACTGAGACAGAAATGCAAAGTCTGTCACTTAATTGCCAAAATGACAAAAGGAAGGTAAGAAACAGGGAAAGAGATAACAGTACACTTGCAAGTAGGAAATTAATTGAACATGATTATATGTGCTGAATAAATGAAATGAATTCTAAGATAGATGTTTGGAGGCATTCTATGGGTTGCTGTTAATGCTTGAATGATTTTTCTTCAGGTTTCTGCTGCCCCCTCATGGAGATAATAAGCCAATCAATGGTAATTAATTTGGGGAGGGTCCATAGTATATTTCAGCCACATGCGGCCATCACATTAGAGAAGCAATGTAGTCGGGGAGCCCCTCTGATGTGAGAAAAGCAAAGCTCATCTTTCTGTCCCACAAGAGAAGTATCAGAAGATTAGCCTCATAAATACCACTTCGGCTTTCCTTCCTCAGGTGATCCCAGGATTCTTTCAACTAATTGGGCCTTACTTTCCCTTAAGCAGGCCTAATTAATTCTTTGAGACTAGTCTAATAACATTTTTATAATCTGCTATCGTAATACTTAGTACATTGTTTTAAAGCTAATTGCTTATACATATTACTCATTTATAAGGTGGGATGTCTTCCAAAGCAAGGACTCCATCTTAATTCATTTAGAAAACTTAACAGGATCCTTGGCACAGAGTTCCTGCTATAAACGTTTGTCAGATTAAATTGATGATTTGCTCCATTCGAATTTTCTCTATACCTATCATAACCCAAATGAACAAATAAACCCGAGTGGGAAGATTCCTTTACTTCTCACATGAGAACTTCATGAAGCAAGTGACTGATGGAGGAATATTTTTTAATTATTGTGTTCAATTTTCTGTAAGTCTTTGTTCACACTGAAAAGGTTATCTCTTCATAATAGTTTGCAGATTTATGTTGAGACTTAGACATTTGGAATATCATACCATTTTTGGCCAAGGAAGAAGCATCTTTTGTTTCAAAGTTAGTTTTCTGTTGTCGTTTCCTCCATTCTGTTACAAAAGATTTCACAACAGCTAGGTGACTGCACAAAGCCTGAGTTCCATCCGAAGACACCACATGCTGGAAGGTGGAAGGAAAGAACAACTCCTAAAAGTTGTCTTCTGACCACAACACATGTGTCATGGAGCACACAAGCTTTTTCTCTCTCCTTATTCTGTTTTTCTTTCTATCTCTCTCTTTCTGATAAATAATGATATTAAAAGAAAATAAAAAAGGTTCTTAAAGGTAACACTTGATGATATTACTCTCTGCATGTGGGGAAGGGTTTACTGTGTGTAGCTAATTGTTCACAAAAGCAAAAAAAAAAACAGTGTTAGTTAAACAATGAATGAAATTTTCTTGATGGTGTTAAGCAAAGATAAATATGTGAATAAAGCCACTGCCAATGACCCAATCAGTTTGTGATGATCTGCACCCTAGGGACAACGTTGAGCTTAATTATTATCTGCAAAAAAAAGTTTTCCATCATCATGCCATACTTTGAGAATTCTGGATTGCATATGTATAGATTATTAAAATATATCTCTGAGACCATGGACATGGGAGAGAAATATGTAAGTGACATAAAAAACACACGACATCAATAATCAAAATTATCACTTAGTATTATTGATGACCTGCAGTTTAAGCTATGAAATCCCAGATATGTTACCAGGTATGCTACTGTTGTTTGTACATGAAACATCTATGAAAGAAAAATGAAAGATGTGTTATGTTAATCATTAATAAGAAGAACCCAAGTCTAAATACGATTTCAGGAAATGATGGTCTTATATGTAAATCTTATTCTAATCTAATCCTATTCTGGAAGAAAGACTAAAGGAAGTTATGAATAACTGAATTCCTGAGTATATGATAAGAAATTCTGAGTCTCAACTTTATCAGATAATTTGGTACTCAATAGAAATCTCAGACTATTTTGGTAGCCAATAGAAAAGAGGCAAAAAACAGTAAGCAAACCTAGCATTGGAGTATATCTCCAATTCACTGCTAAGACAGTTCATGAGGATTTGAAGCCCATAGAGATTGATCTCTAGATGTCATATGGTAAAGCATATAGGCATATGAGAAAGTTCAGTGCTAAGACAGACAGCCATGATAGAGGAAGTGGAAGGGTTTATGACTGGAAATTAGAGATATTAAAGTAATGAATCATTGTAAATATTTGGTATGTATAAAGAAATAAAAGGATTAATAACATGTGAAATAAGGCAGGCCAGAATCATGCAAAAGATGAAGCCACATAATCTACTGAGTAGAAATCCTGAGTCAGGGTCACTCTTTGTGTGACTTAGGTATGCTACTTATCTTTGTCCCACAGTTTCCAAGGGGAATGAAAGGTAACCATTCGTAGACATAATGTGGAATTTAACTTAAAGTGCTAAGGGCAGTGCTTGGTACAATACAATCAGTTCTTGAGCATGAATAAATGCAATCATTAGAAAAGAAATATTAGTAATAATGAATCAATAGATTGAAAAATAAGCAAACAGGAGGGATGTCTTATCCAGGTTAAAATATTTTAAATAAAGTTGAAAATCAGAGACAAGAAAGATCAATAACAATATTGCATATAACACTGAGTGAATTTTAGAGAATTTAAAGTACATAAGATCAAAACTGAATCATAAAAATTGTATGCAGGTTTAAATTCATTCAGATTACATCGTATTCCTAATATAAATGTGAGACAGAGATAAGGAGCAATGATAATTTGCCAATTAAAATTTCTCTTACCTTAGAAATCGTTTTCAATAATGATCACAATTCATAAAACAAACCCACTACTGAACTTCTTAGTACTAAGATTACATCAAATTGAGAGGTAAAGGCAGTAATCATATGGGAGTGGAAGTTATATTCAGAATATATAATGTATGTTAGACAACAATGGAAGCCTTCACATTTCTGAAAATTAAAGCTTAGAAGAAGAGACAGATCTGAACAAAGAGAAAAAGAAACAGAGAGACAGGTCTAAAAGCATTTGCTCCAGTTCTCAATGCTTCAGAAGTTTGAAACCAAACCTCCCCGGTGTTCCATGTGGAGGTATTTGGTCCAGTATTGCAGATCTGACAAGATAGCAAGAGTTAAAAATGTTTTAGTAGGGTTATCAGTGATTAAGGGATCAGGTCAAAATTTTGTAAAATTGAATACTTTTATATATTCACATTTGGTTTCGCTTTTCTGACTTTAGTGGCTGAAATAGAATAAATCAATAACCAATTGCTGAAAATAAGATCACAACTATGCTAAACACTATGAAAGGAAGAGACTGATTTATTTATCAGAAAGAGAGTGGGAAAGAGAGAGAGAAAGAGAACTAACATGGTTCAGAAGTTGAATAAAGCCTAGGAGTACACAAATATGCAGCTGTGAAATGTTCTGAATAAAAATGTCAGAGATTCCCAACTCCATTTACTAAGATGAAATGTGAGAATATAAAGAATAGATGCATAAATTATAAACTAATATAAAAAGAGTGCATAGTGAATTAAATAATTCTAAATTATCCAATACAACTACAGTGTGAGTAATCAAGTTCTGTTTGTGTCCTTATTGCAACTGCTAACTTTGCATGCTAGCACCAAAGTGACTTTGTGCATTCAAAGTAGTCATTTCTGTTATTGCTATTATTTAGACAGTCATTTCCTAAGAGGAAACTTATAGCAAAGGCTACATGGATATCTTCTATTGTTTGTCCTTAATGCTTCATCTCTCATAGGTTATCACAACATTTGATAGCCCTTCTCATCCATGACATACACATCTTGGTCTTGACACTATTTGAATGTAGTCTCTTGTTTTTCATCATTCACTGGACAGTTAGGAGTTATACAATCTCTCACCTCTTGAACTCAGAAATACCTTTTAAAGTGTAGCTATGAAAGATTTACAGACAAAAGTAGTTGGAGTTTGATAGATTCAGCCAGGGCATTGTATAAAATTTCTCCACCCTGAGTGTATGTGACCATTCCTGAACCAACCACAGGAGATGCCCTAATTATCAACTTTTGACATCTTCCTACAGCTCTGTTCTCCTCGCCCTAATGACATTCACTCCCCACACCAACTGCCTTATTTCCCTAGTCACTCCTTAGCAGTGGTTAAAGAACTTAAAAGTGGGATACCTCCTTTTACCAGAGACTCTGAAGATCTCCCCAACTCCACCCCCATTCTGTCTGAGGAGTTTGTTATAGCTAGCTAGGCACAGGTGTCAACTTGATAGTTGAGAATTTGAGCTCTGGGCACATTTATAAAGAATTGTCTACCTGATGGGGAAGGCCCAGCCCATGGTGGGTGGTGGGTGGGACTAGGCCCTGAACAGATGAATGAAATACTGAGAGTTGGTTGAGACTTGCTGGTCTGGCAAGTAAGGATTGTCCATCTCTCAACTGTTACGGTGATGGTGTGGCCAGTTCCCTCGGCCCTGGTGTTGGTGTGAACTCTCCCATCAAGCTGGACTGAGAACTGTAATTGGAAAATCGTAAGAGAATAAACCTCTTATTCCCTTAAGCCACTTGATAGTTATTTATCAGCAGCTATGCTGGCGAACTGCAACGGAGTTCTACCCTGTTTTCTCAAACTTTAGTTCTCTCTCCTGTTTTAATGTTCTCCCACCTTAAGGCCAAACTATGATTATCTTGGTTACTCGACCCTGAAGTCTAATAAAAATCTTAAATCTTAAGTCTCTCTTTTGTGTTAGCATCTCTTTATTAACAAACCTCCACATTTATAAACGACTATGCAAGCTGTCTTAGAGTCATTTTCTCTTTCTTACCCCTGTCCATACAAAGGAAAAAAGTCTGTACTGCTTCATGCTTGTTCCATTCTGATATGAACTTTCTATGTTACAAAACAATTAACTTAATAAAAGCAGAAGTAACTGTTTAGGAATAAAGCTTCTTTAGGTTTCTGAATAATTCTGAGAGACTAGAAACATCATTCTTAATAATTTAAGGGTTTTAATACATTGTGTGAAGTTGTTTATGGCTTTAGTTGTCTTGTTTTCTTTTTATTTTCAATGCTATTATTATTATTATTATTATTATTATTATTATTATTGGACAGTATCTCAATCTGCAGACCATGGTGACTTGGAGCTAACTATATACCTGAAGTTGGCTCTGGCCTGAAATCACAATAATCCTACTACCTTGCCCTCCTCCCCAAGTGTTTAAATTATAGACATGAACCCCACACTAAGCTTATGTTATTTTAAAATATAATCAATTATGGAGCAAAAAAGAGATAAAAGTAGTGTGACAAAATGGATTTCGGTTGCAAAAGCAGCAAGCATGCCACCAATGTCATGCTATTGTTAGACTATACACAGTAAAGGTGACAATGTAGCTTTTCAGCAATGATCAGTCTCTGAGCTTCTAAATCAGGAATTTATGCTCCAAGGTCAAGGGCAAGGGCTGACTGAACACAGGGAGCTATCCAAGCATGGCCAGTATCCATCTCCCTTTGAAGGACTCTTATACTACCACAATTTAAATTGCTACAATCTTTCTGGTAGGCAATTGGTTAGATATTAACCAGTACAGTTCTAAATACATGAAAAATGCAATAATTGCAATTCTGCTCTCCTTTTAGAAATGAATTTCAACAAATAGGATCAAAGTTAACCTAAAAGCTTTCAAAACTGGGAAAGAACAAGGGAGAAAATTGTCAGGTTGTGAATACACATCATTTTTTTTTTAAATTTCTGTGGCATCCTCCTTTTCTGTAATTAATTTTTTCTTCCTTACACTATTATGCAGGATGGACATGGCAAGCAGCAGAGATGGTAGGGAATGAGTGGTCTTTCGTGGAAAAAAAGTTTCTAAGTTCATGTAATGACCTGCCATGTCTCCTTTCCCCTGTGAAAACGTCTAAGCCAATATTTCTAATACTTATTAGGTCTACCTCAAGACTCATTCTGCAATATGCCCCTAAAAGCTACTCACTGACTCTTTAAAATAATAGTTTATTTGGTGAAATGTTGGAATGGCATACCATTCTGAAGCTGGCCTCTTGTCCTTGTAACTTTGATCATAGCATTTTTTCATGTTTATTACATATTGCTATCTCTAATTAATGCTAACTTAGATGTGTCAAATCCTTTTCAAAGTTATTAGAAGCTAACTTCTTGGAAAGGTTATTTTGAAGTAAGCTATATAGCATGAATATAAAAATCTCTTAGCAAAATTAATTTGAAGATACCTGCATCTCATAAGAGAGAGATGTAAGTCAGGGGTCAAGTCATATTTGCCACTGAATATGAACACAAAACAAAAACAGTTGGAAGAAAATATATTCAAGCAGTGTATTTTTTTTGCTTAATTTGGCTTTTAATTTACCATGATTTAGGTAATTCTGAACTAAAACAACTTGATTTAATAAAAGATATACTATAAATATTACAGCATTCTAAGTGCAGTGTGAATTATTAAAAATAGCAGGTGATATTAGAGTGAAAAGAAAAATAAATATTCTTTTTCTTCTGTCTACTTGGTGGTTAAGTTTTGCATTTTACTGTCATTGAAATAGTAACCATCAAGTTAATCCCTATCTTGAAAGGCTAGTTTAAATGCACCACATTAAATTGTGTATATTTCTTGCCTGTTAGGTCCAAGTCTTTTGAATTATTTAGTAGAATATCCTTTAGGCAATTAAAGAGACCAGTTCAGCAGGATTTAAGCCAACAAATCAGTCAGCAGTTCCTGGTCAACTCCTAAAGCACTTTGGCATTCCATCCAGTTCTGTGTTTGATATTTCACATGCCTTTATAATAGAGCTATCAATTTTTTGACTTCCAGACCAGTTGACAGAGTTAATACCCCAAAGGACTATTACAGTGTTAAGCTCCTAAAATTGTTTTAGACTATCTGTAAATTAGACTATAGCCCAATCATGTGCCATTTTATCCTTGTGATCCTTGGAAAAGCAAAGCTCCAGTATTCCCCAAACAAACACTTCAGAAGTATAATCTGCTATATCTATTTGTCACTTTTCTATATCACTTCTGATGCTGGCTATATTTATATTTATGACACATGCTACAAGCTGCACAGCAGAAATAGAAAAGGTCTGATAAAGATTTTAAATATTTTATTTATTTACTCAAGAGAGAGAAAGGTATGCACATGCATTCTATGACACACATGAGTAGAGCTGACAGGACAGCTTTCAGAAACTGTTTCTCGCTCCTTCCACCTTGTGGGCATCTGGGGTCAAACTCAGGTCACCAAACTTGCAAGCATGTGCTTTACCTACTGAGCAATCTCACTGGACCAATCCTTGACATCTTTAACACGACTGGCTGTGCCCATTAAATAGAATTATTTATTGGGAATGACACTGGCAAAATGTTCAAGGCGGTTGTCCACTGCATAGAAAGCTGGAATAGCAGCTATATCCCGGGCATCTTCCCGACTGAAGGCATACATCTCCAGTTTTCTAAAATGATCTTCTGTTATGCTATCAACTTGGGAAACAGCAAGTGCAAACTCTAACATTGCTTTTCCTTGAACAGTGAGGTCAGACTCTTTCTAGTTTACACAGACATGGTCACACAGTACTGAGTTCTTCTAGTGGATTCTGTACACCGTGAACAACCACTCCGTATAAGCACCTGTTAGCCAGGCTGGTTACTACAATGATGAGTTCCTTGTCACTTTTCCTGAGTCCACCTGATTGTTTATTATAGATGACATTGTAATATGCAAATAAAGCTCTGAATTCTGATTGCCCTAAGACAATGCTTTAAATCATTTGGTAAACATCCTGACATCTCCTCCATGAGCTCTACAATGTAAAAAGGCAGGTCTTTCTTGTAGGGAATACGATAATGATCAATGGGTCTGGACTTTTCTTGCCAATCCCCATATGGGTGCAGATTCAGGGTCACTGTAGGCAATTTTTTCTCAGCAATTCTTGTGGGTGGATGTCCAGTTCCCTCAGTTCCTGATGTTAGTATAATCTCTCTGGTCAAGCTGAACTATGTTTACAACCAAGAATCATAAGCAAGAATAGAACCCTTTATTAACCCACATTAAGGCTCTTTACTTAGAATCCTTCCTTTCCTCCATATGAATTGTCCTGATTGGTACCTGATGCAGTACAGGCCCTAGAGAAAACCTAAAAACTAATAACCTTAGGCCCCAGTTAAGTTTTGATCATATAGAAGGAAAACATAGATAAAATACATAAGTAGAAATGAAAACAGCTAATATATTACTTAAAAGTTAGCATTTTTGTATATATCATATATATAATAGATATATACGATAATAGATAATTGTCTCTACCACAGCATTCATGATAATTCTCAATCTACAATTTGGAATGATGTTCTTCACTTGGAATAATAATCCTATTTAGATTATTCCTCAGTTCTTTAATGGAATCTTTCATATCAGTATGTTGTGAAATGAATTTTCTACTTTCATTCATAAATCTCTTCTTTTTGTGTAATGATCACAGTGATTATTATGACTAAATTATTTTTTAAATATACAAAATAACATTCTTTCCCTGTCTTCGTTGCATCTACTTACTAAGTGCAATGGTTAATCTTCATCATCAACTGGATTTGATCTACGTTCCACTAAGAATCATGTCTCTGGGCAGATCGTGAGGTCATTCTCAGGAAGGGTAACCCAGAGAAGATCTTCCCAACAGTGGATTGCACATTGCAGAGACAGCTAAGATACAAGGAAGCTCTAGAGAGAAGTGCTGCTTTGGCTGTGTCCTTGCTAGTGAGTACATCAGTTCTTGTTGCATGTTTTGCTGTTGCTGCAGTTATTCTTCACAAACATAGGAAAACAGCTTCTTCAATCCTCCAAAATAGACTAAAGACAAACAGAATCCACCAAGACTTCAGCACCTGATTGGGACTGATGAGGTATGAAGAGTGTGGGTTCTCAAATTTTCCAGCATATAAATTACCATTTGTGAACTACTCAACTTTGTAAGACAATCTAATATCACTTCCAAAGAATATTCATTCATTCTCTTAGTTGCATTTCTCTAGAGAATCCTAATATAGTAATTAAAACCTATTAGGTTTACTTCTAGCAAAACTTAATATGAATCCTCTTATCAAAGGTTCTTCATTAATAATTGTATTTATAAAAGACAAATGAAATAAAATCGAATGCATTCTAAAATTAATTCTTTAAAGTGAAATCAAAGTGCTATTTTTAAAGCAAAAATTTAACATCAGTGAAAGTTATTGAAATATTTATCTAAATGAAGGCTTTATCAATGATAGCTACCCTCTACTCTGAATTTACTGTAATATAATGTAAGAGTACCATGGGTTAAAAGACATAATTATATGCCAATGGATGTAGGAAGAAGTTTTTGCCCACCTTCAATTTTGAAAACTGTCATTCGCCCAAGATTATGCTTCAAACACTGTAAAAATAATAATTAATAATAATAACTGACTCTGCAGTTGCAGTATTTACCCATTTTTCTATGCTGAGCGACTAACTGAAAGAAATTAATCAATACAAAAAATCTTTTAAGTAGTTTTTCTTTTCTTTCTCAAGTGACATCAAAAGTCAAGCCACAGATAAAAAGTAGCCATTTTGCAAATGGGTGATTGACCCCTCCCTTACTGCAGTTTCCTACTTTTATTACATCTACCTTTGAATATACTCTTATAACAACAAGACTCTAGTTTAACAGCTTTTTATCTCTGGCCAGGGGGTGACATCCAATACCCATCAGGATGGAGCGAAGGGCATTGCAGGAGCAGCAAAACTGGAAAAAAAAATTCAACAAATCATAATCCAGAACTTCAGAGACTCTATATCAACCACCTGGAACTAGGCCAGCCTAATCTCTCCCCATCCAGCAGCTCAGGGGAAATTTGCGGAAGAGGGGTCAGTAAGATTGTAAGAGCACAAGGATGGGAGGAGTAATGATATGCAAGATACTCCACACAAGTTAGGGCCGAAGCAATCATAATTGGACTTTGTATGCCCTGCGCAATGTCCAACACACTATTGACCCCACAAAGTCTAGCACTTGCTAAAGGCACCAAGATCCTTGGAGGCAAGGCGTTGACAGCCACAGTAGTGTTCCTATGCTTAAGGGGAACATAGGAAAGGGTCTGGGAAATGCCACTGGGTCCTTGCACCTCATCGGAGAGGAGGACCCAGAGGAGAGTCTGGCATGCACATTAAAGGATTCTCCGGGGATTGGGGGGGGAGGCACTGGGGGATGGGCAGGGAGGGATGAGGGGAGGGGGGCATAGGGTGGTGGGAGGTTGGAGGGAGGGAGGGGACCGGTGTACCTCCTAAGTTTGTATGAGTGGAAATAAAAAAAATAAAAAAAAATCAAGCCACATAGGACTTGAGATCAAATCATAACCATCCATAACCATCCTCAGTTCTTCACTCTCACGTGTCTTTAATTCATTTGTATTATGACACCAGATGGGAGATAATGTCTTAGATTGTGCTGGAGGTATTTTCCTTATCGAAATCTTCAATGATTTCTCTGATTAGATGACAAGGGAGATTCAGTGAAGTTCTCTTACCTTTTTTTTCATCGAGGCAGGAGTAATTTTACTTTCTTATTTAACTGTATCATATTTACTAATGAGTGGAGTAGTTATTTTGTTGTGAAGAATGGACAGAGACAATTCTTTGTTATCTTAACCATCATCTCATGTACATATGTACACTTACTCATTCTTCAGTGCTTTATTCCTTTTTATCTTTGCTTTAACTTATAGATGGCATAGTAGAACTCTAGACCCTAAAATCAATACCTTCCTAAAACTTTCCCATTTTCCCATTCTTTGCTTTTCTTGTTGTCCCTCTCACCATAACCATCTGGACAGAATTGTGAATTTGGAAAACCGTATTTTCTTTCACTATGATCCATCCTTATCCTCTAAATGTGGTAAGAATTTCGTCTCAACTTCAGAATATTAGAATTTTAATGTGACTTTGTCATTTCTTTTTTTTTAATTTTTTTAAATTTTTTTTATTATTATTATTATTTATTCAATTGTACGTGTGTGTGTATGTATGTGCGTGCATGTGTGTGTGTGTGTGTGTGTAGAACCACGGACGAATTCGCGAACCACCATGGACGCCTCCACCTCCTTCTGCCCCGGGATTCACAGGCTCCGCCCTACCAGGACCAGAAGCGCAGGCCGCCCCCGCTTCCGCCTGGCGTCTATACGTGGGATCTGGGATCCGAACCCAGGACCTTCTACCTGCAAAGCGGAAGCTTAACCCCTGAGCCACCTTTAATTTTTATTATTATTATTATTTATTCAACTATGTGCATGTGCGTGTGTGCGTCTGTGTGTGTGTGTGTAGAACCACGGACGAATTCGTGAACCACCATGGACGCCTCCACCTCCTTCTGCCCCGGGATTCACAGGCTCCGCCCTACCAAGACCAGAAGCGCAGGCCGACCCCGCTTCCGCCTGGCATCTATACGTGGGATCTGGGATCCGAACTCAGGACCTTCCGCCTGCAAGGCGGAGGCTTAACCCCTGAGCCACCTTTCCAGCCCAACTTTGTCATTTCTTAATCACATATTTTTGAACAGGACTTTTTGAAATTTTTGTTGCTGTTATTAGCCTTGTTGTGCGCCTAATTTGGTCATATCTGGATGAAGTGTAATGTATCTTGTACTTGGATGGGTTTCTCTTTCTTTAGGTATGGAAAGTTCTCATTCATTATTGATTAAAAAATCTGAGCTGGAGTGTTTTCTTGGATTTCTTGTTCAGGCAGTCAGTGAATGTGTAGGTTTTGCTTCTTTATGGCATTCCATAGTTCTTTAATATTCATTTCATTTTTTAAAGTGTTTTCAGTTTCTCTAATGAACAATCCTGTTCTGTCAGATTATTTTCCAAATGTGATATTCTATCTTCTGTGTAACACATTCTCTGTGTGAAATTCTCTGTTGGGTTTTCAATTTCATTGACCTTACCTTTAAATTCCAGTTGAATTTAAATTTGGAGTTTTTTTCACCTGTATGAAACTTGTTCTTCTTTCCTCTATTTTCTTTTTCATCTTAGATTTTTTATTTTCCTATTCCTATAAAGCCATATGCTTTCTCATTTCTTCTCTGAGTTCTTCACGTTCCTTTTATTTTTGTTTCTCATATTCCTTTTGCAGCTCTTTGATCACATCAATGACATCTCATTAGACGACATTATCCTTAGTGTTGCTTTCATGACTGGTATTCATGATGTTATTATGATTGGGATCTATTGAAGGGGGCTATTTTTTGTAGGAGACATGTTTTCCTGGTACTTAGCATATTGTGGTTTTATGACGAACATGGGCATCTTATGTTAAGTCTGTGAATTCATTCTTTGGTAGTTGTTTTTGGCTCTCCTGAATCAGATGTTGTTGTCTGGTTTGTTCTCCTATTGGAAAAGCTTCTCTGGATTTGTATGGTATCTTCTGATTGTGTGATGTGGCAGGGCCCTGGTGCCATGACCCATACCTGGGAAGAGGGCTGGGTTATGTGGGCCGACCTTTCCCTGGCTCCCGGGGCTCTTATCTGGTATAGGGGTTGGTCCCAGAGGCTTGGGGCATGTGGGCAGTACCATTCATATTTTTTAACAACTTACAGGATAGTGACATACCATGCTCAGAGTATTAGACAATACTCAGGGTATTAGACAATATAGTTCACTATTGTCTCATCAGCTTCATTAGAGAAGTTCTTGACATTTTAATTTTAATCTACCTAGTTTTACAAGAAGGTATATATATATATATATATATATATATATATATAATCTTCAATATTAAATTACATTCTAATAATGCAATTGGATGTTTTATTTTGAATGGTATTATTGTATTCTAGCATTAAAATGAGATTATTATATTTTTGAATAAATCATAGAGTAACAATATCCCAATTAATATATAAAATATCAAATTCAGTACTACATTTAAGATGTTATCTGTACATATATACATTTATCTGGTCAACGTATTGGGTAAGCTCTTTTTATATGAAATATTTAAAAATAAGATATTATTTTCAGTAGCAATTTTAACATTCATATTTAGGAAAGATTAATTTTATACAAGCATATATATTAAAATGTGTTTTAAGATATGTGAATGGTGAAAGTATGAAATGTGACAGAATATCTTGTCATATATTACAGACAGAAGTCTTGGAGATTTACTACATTTCAAAGCAGGTGGGTCCCTTCTGAAATGAATATGACTATGACCAGTATCTTCCTTACAATGAGCTGTTAGCTAAGTCTTTTGAAGTCAAACATTAATCCTTATTCCTGTCTCAGCTCGAATAACTCTAAGCTTTTTCTCCCAGCCTCTTGACAGCACTTCAAATATTTGAAGACATCTGTCTTGTCTCAAATAAGACTTCTTTCCTCTGGGGACAGTCTCTAGATTTTTCCCAACCCCTCTCTCTCTCTCTCTCTTTTTCAGTTGTACATCATGCAACATTTCCATCGATTCACCTTTCTTGATGTCCTTTATAGTACTCTGTCGTTTTATCAATTTCTCTTACAAAATGTGACACTTACAATTCAATGCACTGCTAGTTGACAGTTTGACTGGTACAAAGCACAAAGGCAGTGATTCTATTTTCTCTTCTCTGCACTTTTGTTAAGATAAAGTGGGTGCATGCAAGTAATTTTAGTGTCAGCCTACACAATTGTTTGAAGATTGTGTTTCAAATGTCAGGAAGGCACTCAGAGCTATGGTTGGTAATACTGGACAATGGAAAGTGAGGATGAAGTTATTACAGATAAGGGCAATACCAGTGAACAGATTAACCAAAACTCACAAGGGCAAAGAAAATTGTCAGCAATCAAAAAGAAATAATGAAGATAGTTAGCTTGACTCTAGAAAAAAAGTTTGGGCCATGAGTAAGGAATTGAGATATTTTCAGATTCGAATTTCAAGATATTTGGAAAATCGATAATTATAACAATTATACATTCCACTGTTAATGACTGGTGTTCATGATCTAATATTTTAGACTGATTTCAACATCTTTATCAGGTTCATTTTATTAATAATAATATTAGTGTCAAATCAACAGAATGATATTAACTACTCCATTATAATAATGTTAATAAATTTAGTAAGAACCTAAAATTCCAGCTGATCTGATTTACAAATAAAGTAGTTGAAAATTATAAATGACGAATACTTTGCCTACTATAAAAAAAGGAAATGGTGGTGGTACTTCTAAGAGCAGTTGACCTTGGAGGTATGTGGTGCTAAAATTTCTGGGTATTAAATCTGGGAAAGTTGGATAGTAGATATGAGAAGAGGGGTATGATGTCTGCAGAACTCTAGCTTCATTAGAAAATATACTAAAATTGAGAACTTAACAGAGCAGCATGAAGAGAAGGTCCAGAGTTCATCCACTGGGATCTGCAAGGTCTGATGGGCTGACCAGAAACAGGAAGTGCTATCACAGAAAGTCAGGTCCCATTCCAGCTTAAGAATGACTGAAAAAAAACTGAGAAAATATACAGTACAGACATTCTAAAGGGAAGAAAAGTCAGGAAGGGAACAAAAGTTGCATGCATCAATGACACCAAGAGAGGGAGGGAAGGCATTGGGAAAACCACTACTTCAGATCACTGGACCGAAAACAGTCCAAAGGCAATTTTTAAAAAGACCCCCATGCTGAGTAAGAGGCTTAGTCATTATATGTCTTCCCTGAATCACATCCTTAAGGAATGAAGAGACAGTGTCACAACAACAGACATTGAAATCTGGCTAGAAGACTCCCTGCATATAACGGAGAAGAAACCGAGTCAGAACTGTGTAGTATTCAATAAGGGGAGGGGGGAATCTGGTCAGAGGCAGAGTCTGTGTTACCACACAGTTGCCAGTGGTATTTGCAGCCCAACCTATGAAGGATTGCTCAAAGGTGTTACCCACATTCTCAAATGGAAAAGTGAGAGAGACCCACAGACTTGAATGGCATTTGTCCCCCACTGCCTGTTGGTGGGTGGGGCTGAATCAGCCAGTCAGAAGGAACTCCCAAGACTGCGACTAGATCCACATACAGGCTTTGCAATCCATTCCCTGCTCTTCTACTTTAATTCTTATTCCTTTTTTGTTTAATATCTAATATCAATCTAGCAGGTCTTCAACACCTGTGTAGCAAATTATGAACAGTTCAAACTAGATAAGTCACTGACACTACTTTCTAAATTTTTCTGTCTGAATTATCTATTGTCTGTTGAAACAGAGATAATGCAATTTCCAAATATTCCTGCTAATATTTTTTTCTCTTAAATCTAGTGATGCTTACACTAATCATTAACCTTTCATATATTATTTGTGAAAATGTTATTTGTGGGGTTTTAGTGGATGGAAATTTTCGTCATGAGTTTTACCACTATGTTTGGCTCTGGTATATTCTCCATATTAAAGAGTTCTATTTTATTTTAATATCCACATGGCCCATCATTTATTTTATGATTTGCATGTACTGTGGATCTGTGATAGCTATACACTCACAGTGTATCTCAATATATACTACAATTTCAGTCATTCATTGAAAGCTAGATAGTGATATAAGGGGCCTTAGTCAGAAGGAACAAAATTTGAATGCAAGATATAAGCATTTTGGAAATAAGAAGAAGAAAATATATTATGTGCAAACTATAAGCATAAGATACAATGTGTCTAATATTACAAAATAGAAGTAAGCTTCTCTAGAAAATTACAGAAATAACATAATACATAAAACTTAAAAAATAAAAACATCTAAATATTAAAAGAAACAGTATAGAAGAATGAAAAAAGAAGCATATTGAAGTAGAACAATTTAGTTAAAATAAAGAAATCAAAATCCCCAGGTTAAAAAAAGAGGTAAGGTGGGGCTGGAGAGGTGGCTCAGTGGTTAAGCCTCTGCCTTGCAGGCAGAAGGTCCTGAGTTCGGATCCTAGACCCCACGTATAGACGCCGGGCGGAAGCGGGGGCGGCCTGCGCTTCTGGTCCTGGTAGGGTGGAGCCTGTGAATCCCGGGACAGAGTAAACAAGGAGGAGGTGGAGGCGTCCATGGTGGTTCCCGAATTCACACACACACACACACACACACACACACACACAATTGAATAAATAATAAAAATTTAAAAACTGGCAAAGAGGAGACTGACCCCTCTCACTGCTGTGTCCTACTCCTATTCTTCCAATTACCTTTGAGTCTCTTCTTTTAAGATCTTCGTTTAAACAGTCTTTTATCTTTGCTTAGGAGATGTCCTCAAGCAACTAAACAGGATGGAGATAAGGGCAGTGGAGGAACAGCAAAAATGAAAACAACAAACCATAACTCAGAACATCAAGG
Source organism: Typhlomys cinereus (assembly GCA_023101885.1). Lineage (NCBI taxonomy): Eukaryota > Metazoa > Chordata > Mammalia > Rodentia > Platacanthomyidae > Typhlomys > Typhlomys cinereus. Next base: position 685,792 of record JALPQD010000227.1, read on the forward strand.
ACCCTACAGTATTCACCTGGAACCATACCAGCCAAATCTATCCCCATCTAAAAGCTCAGGGAGCCTTGAAGAAGAGGAGGTGGCAAAATTGTGAGAGCCTAAAGAGGGCGGACCAATAATATGCAAGATACTCCACACAAGTCAGGCTGCAACAGCCGGGGTGCAGCCACAATGTGATTGGACCTTACCTAACCTGCACAATGACATGTCAACAAACCTCCAAAGTTTAGAATGTATCACACGAGAGAAGGCTTCAGGGGGTAGAATCTTTAAAGGCAAGGGGTTAAACAGACATAATAGAGTTCCCACACTAGCAGGCAACCCAAGAAGGGGCCTTAAGCTATGCCATTGAGTCCTGAACCCCCGCTAGTGTAAATGACTCAGACGGAAATTTCAGCACCCACATGAACTGATGCCCTGGAGGATGGGAGGGAGAAAGCAGGAGACACCAAGAGAGGAGGAGGGAAGGGAAAAGGTGGGGGGAGAGTGAGAAGTAAGGGAGAGTGGAATGGGCGACAACAGGGGGGAAGGGAGGAGGAGGAGAATACTTATTAAGCTTGTATAACTAGGTAAAAATGTAATAAAAATACAAAATAAAAAAGGTAAAGAAGCTATTTTATAATATTAAAAATTATACTAATAATTAAAGGCCATTTATAAAGATTTTAAAACTCTCATGAATATTCATAACAAAGATAGTCAATGATAAGAAATGCATAAACACATAATAAATGAAAAAGAAATTAAAGCAAAATGATACCAATGTCAGGAAATTAAGATGCTAACAATATAATGAAAGATTTGATCAACAAATCTCAGTAATTAAAACATTAAGCAAATAAAAACAGTGATATTGGTGAATGACTATGATTCAACAGGAACAACTGACTCAACATTTTTTAAGGTGTGCATATGTAGAATCTCCCATATAATCATATTTTTTCTGTCTACCGACTAGAAATGCCAACTGATTATTATGCCACAAGTAAAGCAATAAACACAAAAGAATCAATAACAAAATTTCTTTTAGGTTCAACATTTTTTTCCAGGATGTTGGAATCAAATATCTTTGTAGAAGATATGAAGATGAGTCAGAATCAATCCTCCTCTTGGTGAGCAAAGTACTTTGAAGTGTGAAAGAAAGAAGCACTATCAGTCCTTTTAGAATAAGGGGACTCTGCTCAGTTCATTATAAAGTGCTTAACACATGTTCACACCAGATGCTTAGTCGCTGTTATCTCCATACTTGACAAAGTTTCATACTTGACTTCGTCTTGACAAGGCCCTGAGAAGGGACCAACATCCCCCTCTCCCCCCACCCCTGCTGCTCAGGCACATGGCCAAAGAGGCTTAGAAAAACTTCATAATGCATTTAAGATTGTGCAGCAGATAGAAGGTACAGTGCACTTGAATCCAAACCTTTTGCTATGAAGGCCTGAAATCTTTACTGCTGTATGTGTTGCTCCTGAAGAAAAGAAAGTGTGTGATATCCATGGTTCAATGCACAAGGAAGGAATTCGGGTGTCCTGAGCCCACTCAGAGTGGTCATTGATGTTCAAAGCTAGCCACGGGAGGTGGCCCCTCATACATTAGCAGTATTCCCTACTGAAATATTGCCTATGCAATAAATGAATACACACACACATACACAATGTCAGAAAGCAGGCAGCTCAGTGCTTAATATATATATTAACCTATATTTTGACTTTTCATATTCTGTACTGTGTTAGTTTATGAGATTTATTGTTTTATTGTTCCTACTGCCACACGTTAGACCACATGCATCTAAGTTGCTTCAGCGTAAGAATATACACAGCCCAACATGTCAGAAAAGAATGAATTAGTCTCCTAGGTTAAAAAATGTCAGAGCAGACAGTTCAGTGTTTATAAAGTTCCGTGACAGAACTTATATTTCAATTCTCTCAATCTACACAGAACCCTCATTAACAGTCCAATCAGAACGGAGTCAGGTGGTGCTGGTATAATTCTCTGCTTTTCTAAAATGCTGGGTCATCCAATTAAACACATCTTAACACATCCGGATGACCTCCTAGGACGAAGATGGGAACTGTGCTTAATACCTGAGTACAAGTCAGTATCAGAAAATGACATGCAGACTAATGTTTTAAGAGTCAAGCCTGCGGACAATTTAGGGCAAGAATCCTTCATTCTTTTTGATTGATGCAAAAGAATGTCTGAACTATTCAGAGTAGCTGACTGGTGTGATAGAAATCATCAGGAAATTGCTTAAATTTCTCCATTAGCTGCATCTGCAAAGAAACTGCCTGTGAACCATTTGCATTTTTCATTCATATCGCAGAAAATTAGACTGTAGTGCTATTTTTTATTAGCAAAAAGCACTGCTCGCTGTATACATAGGGTATTAAGTGTTATAAGATTCCAAGTAAAGGAAAAGGTATTCTTACAACAGAATATGGAAAGTCAAAATATAGGTTAATATATATATTAAGCACTGAGCTTGCTGCTTTCTGACATTGTGTGTGTGTGTGTTTGTATGTGTGTGTGTGTGTGTATTCATTTATATACTAAATATATGAATCACATTGATGAATTTAAGGCTTTTCAAAAAAGTGGGAGTACTTCTAAGTGGTGGTTGGGAAAATATTAACACATTCATTCATTTGAAAAGAATTTGCTAAATAATAGTGAGGAAAGTTTAATCACAGAACTGCACCTAGATATGGGGAAATGTGTGTACCAGTTCCCATCCTCACAAAGCTTGTTCTCTAGGAAATCACACTGCTGTGATCACAAAGATCTGAGTAGAATTGCCATAAAGTTTCCAATGAAACAAAGCAAAAGGAAATGAAAACCATCAACATGTTCCAACCACATTTCCTGAATTCATTCCTATATTTTGATGCATTTATCATAACCTTTCTCACAGTGGGAAATTTAGTTTATATGTGACAGCTCCCAGGGGACTGGGAAAGTAGGAACTGAAGCGGTGAGAGTACAGTGCTTAAATGGGAGACTGACCCACCTCTCACATCAGTCTCCTACTCTTATTCCATCTACCTTTGAATCTATCCTTATAATAAGATTCTATTTTAACAGCTTTTTATCTCTGGCCAGGGGGTGACATCCAATACCCACCAGAATGGAGCCAAGGGCATTGCAGGAGCAGCAAAACTGAAAAAAAAATCAACAAACCATAATTCAGAACATCAGAGACTCTATATCAACCATATGCAATCAGGCATGTCTAATCTCTCCCCATACTGAAGCTCAGGGAAGTTTGCGGAAGAAGGAGCAGTAAGATTGTAAGAGCACAAGGATGGGAGGAGTCATGATATGCAAGATACCCCACACAAATTAGGGCTGAAGCAATTATAATAGGACTCTGCATGATCTGCACAATGACCAACATATCATTGACCCCTCAAAGTCTAGCATGGACTAAAGGCACTAGGATCCTTAGAAGCAAGGGATTAACAGTCACAATAGTGTTCCTATACTTAACGGGATCACAAGAAAGAGTTCTAGGAAATGCCACTGAGTCCTTACACCTCATCAGAGAGGAGGGCCCAGGGGAAAGTTTGATATACTCATTAAAGGATGCTTCAGATATGGGGGAGGGGATATGGGGAGAAAAGGAAGGGACAAAGGGGGGAGGAAGCAGGGAGGTCCAGGGAAGGGTGGAGGGAAGGAGGAGACAGGAGTACCTATTACATTTGTATGAGCAGAAAAATAAATAAAAAAAGAAGTAAAGCTTTGGTGTAGATCTAAAATTCCATTGAAGGACACGTGCTTAGAGGCTTGGTGGCCAGCTCATGGGATTCTGAGAAAAGATGAGATCATGGGGCTCTATTTGGTTCATTATTACATGCACTTCTAGAAGTTAAACCCTAAGAGATGAGGACTTCTTGGAGCAAGCAGATCTTGGCAGAGCTTTCATCTGGGGCGGGATGATCTGGATTTTGTATCCTTGCTCTGTTTGCTTGCTGAGCACCATCAGGTGAGCAGTTTCCAGACACATGACATGATATTCTGTCTCTCACAGGACCAAAGCCTATGAGCACAGCCAGTTGAGACTCAACTTTCTGAAGTGATGAGCTAAAATGAATTGTTGTTCCTAATTAAAGTTGAATTTTCTCCAGTATTCAGTCAGTGTGGTGGAAGGCCCACATCAATAGGACAAGATAGACCATCCAAAACATAATTTACTATTTCTAAAATGCTACTTAAATTTAGTAGGACACATGATTTCTTCCTTTTTCTTTCTCTTCCACATTGTAATATCTTTGGCTTTGAAATGTAGAACTTACATGAGCAAAATCTAACCAGGAAGCTACAATTTATTACATTGAATAAGCAGGAAAATTTATTCTAACCTGTACATGGTCAATTTATCAGTGAATATTTGGAATAGAACCCATTCACAAGTTGGAGAAAGCTTTTATTGACTACCTATACACTATTTAGACAGAAACTGAACAGTATGAAATAACCCTAAATCCATGCCAAATTATCTCACTGGGAGATATTCCATGGATAAATACAATACAATGAATAAGATAATAGTAACACGTATTGTAAAAAGCTGAACTGTACCCAAGATTTAGCTTAGAATCCACCTCAAAACATATTCTAAGATCAAGGTCTCTGGATAGAGAACATTCCTACCTCAGAGGGGCCATCAGTGGCAATGGGAGATGGGTGACTAATGTCTGCTACAAATGCTGAATTTAATTTGAGATAGAAGCACAATAAAGGACTCTCTGGGAATTAGGGGGGGAGGCACTGGGGGATGGGGAGGGAGGGGTGGGGGAGCAAGGGGTTCGGGGGGAGGAGGAGGGAGGGAGGGAACTGGTCTACCTATTAAGTTTGTATGAGTGGAAATAATAATTAAAAAATTTTTTTGACAACCCCCCCCCAAAAAAGAAGCACTTGTAGAAATGGGCAATAGAAGGATAAGTGTAGGAAAATATTTTAGGAGCTGTGGTGAAGTTTTCAGGTAGGCTTTGCATGTTGTCAAAGTATGTAATGGGAGAGAAGTTGAGAAATCAAGGTGAAAGTTGATCTCAGTTTTCCTCTTTTGAAAATCTGTACAAAGGGTCAGAGGAAATGGCTGAGTGATTAAAGACTTTCACTCTACCTGACTTTGGATGTCCAGATCAGACCTAAAAATGCCAGGTGGAAATGCCACACACAGGCTACAATTCTAGCCCTAAGTAGGGGCCTGGGAAACCTCAGAGGAGAGTAGTAAAGAAGTAGAGAAATCCAGTATGATTCTTGACATGAACCTTGGGCATCCACAGGTACGTATTCAAGTGTTCTTTCATACACACACACACACACACACACACACACACACACACACACACACACAAATCAAATCTGCACAGAAAGGAGATGCCTAATCAAATAAGGAAACTCTGAAGTAGGTGATCTGTTTATATCTTTTCTTGATGCTTCTTTTGATTTTTATCTGATTACGTTGGCTGGGGTCCAAATCAGAAAACATACCTGTTTTTGAGTTTATATCCTTTTCAGGATAAATGTAGTTTCTAGTAGTAGTTATTACTATTTCTGTAACTAAATAGGAAACATTTTTTAAAGTTCACTAGTCACTATTACAATTCACTCACTATTCACTATTCCAATTACTTAGCAAGTAGCCGAATCTAGACTCCCTGTACATCACTTGGGATCTTAAAAGTTTATTAGAAACAAATATATGTATCATATTCCCACTTGCTATGTGGGAAACAGACTTATTAAAATGAGGGGAAATGATTGGGGCCGGTAAAAATGTCAAAATTTTTAGGAAAGTTACTGTATGCAAATGCTGTTTTAAAAACTATTGGCAATAATCATGTCGAAAACTCACACTTAATCAAACACAAGAACTGCAATGATAAAGAGAAGTCTATATGGAGTTATTATCTTCTTGATGAATGTGACACTATCGCTATGAAAACATTGCCATCATTACTTGAAGTAAACTGCACTAGAGATGTGTCAATTGTATTCGGCCCTCCCGAGTTAGATTAAAATGCATTATATCTTGTAGCGAAGGCTGTTTTGATTGGCACTGGGAATACCATTAGAACATGACCTTAACTCAGCAATGACTAGTGACATTATTTTAGTTGTCAATATCAACTATTATTGGCAGAATAGCCACCCATTCTTGTTCGCAATCTGTCAAGTTCTTCTGAAGTTACTTAACTCAGGCTGTGTGTGACAGGACTAATATCAGAGTCAATGACCTTTAGCAATTTTGTGTGAACACGGCTGACAGGTATAATGGTCATAGGAAATGTAGATAATTGGATCGAAAAAATGAGTTTCACTGCTCGGCACAGGCCCCTGCCTGGTTTCATTGTGGATGGACTAGATATAAATTTTGCTGACTTCTAAAGACATTTTTCCATCTTGAAAAATTGTGGAAACACATAGCCCAAATCCCTCAAAATCTTGAGACGGACTGTTTCACATTTATTATTTTCACTTAAAAGATGGGGTAGGAGCTTATTACAAAAGCAAGAGTGTGAATAATACAATGGATCAGGAGAGACTTTTATTCCACAGATAGAAAAAATTTCCATGAGTCCATAATGGCAACAACTTTGCACAATTGCAATATTATAGTTCGGAATATTATAGTTTGCCATTTTATAATTTGTAGATGCTAGTCACAGTGGAGTGGGGCAATAATTATCAGTTTTATGATCTTAGTCTTGATTTCATGGTGTCATAGCTTATTGTCAGTTACCATTCTAGTTCATTAAAACATTTCTAGTCATTGATTTACACAAAACCCATTACAATAGATAAATTAATAATTATATGTAACTAAATGCAGAGTATGTGTCTATATGCCTGCTAAATATTGTTTTTATGGTTAAGAATGTAACATTGTGATGTAGCCATGTGTTTATAGAGGTCAGTGCTGTCATTTCCTACCTGTGTGAGCTTAACAATGTCATTTACGAAGTTTAAACTTGCTTTTTCAACTACAGAATGAGAATAACTAGATTCTATAAGGTGGCATCACTGAAGGATTAAGTAAGCTCAGATGTGACCAATCAGCATGTCCTGTGCCTGCCCTGTAGCAACTGTTCAACACAGTGTGTGGTTTGTCTACTAAGGAGAATGATCCTATGCTTGCCCTTTGGCATTTCAAATTCAAGGGCAAGAAATCTAGTAAATTAAGAAGGATGACTTAATTACATTGATAAAATTTGGATGTTGTTTTTGCAGTTTGGTAGAATGACTGTTTTCTTCAGGAGAGATTAGTCTGGGCTGTTTAAAAGTATACATTTTTGTCTGGATTGTTTTCACTTTTAAGCATCCCTCTTCATTCAAAAGTGACTTCTATTTTGCACTGGGATGTTGGGCATTTTCTTGTTACTTCAGCCTTGGAATTGTAAGTCTGGAGAAACATTTAAATAATTAGAGAAAACATTTAAAAATCACCCTAAATTAAATTATAGAATCGGATAGACTTGATTTTGAACATACTCCTTCAACTAGACATTTTTTTTCTTTCCCCACAGTACTTTAAAAAATGGGCTAACTCGACTCTGAAGTTATCTGTTTACTTATACTACAAGTAGAGATGTGTTGTGTAGAAGTGTACTCTAGATTTGAACATCACCTTATGGAGGTTGGGGAGGGTCCTTCAGGCCCAAGAAGCTTGTGAAACTAGAGAAGGCTCAGGGATCTAAGGGGACACATGAGACCCTGTCCAAAGTTACATGAGTAGGGAAGACTTCAGGTGTTCAGTTGCCTTCAAGTTATTCAAGAGACTCCAACATCACATTTCAATGGTGAAACTGCCTCATCACCCATTCTCCTATAAATAGACCAAGTAAACTCTGGTTTCCTAAGGTCAGTTTGTACTGAATCATTCGTTTGATCTGGAGTGAATAGGAATTTCCACATATCTTTCCAGGAAAAGCAATTCAATGAAATGGTAAATCTTAGTTCCTCATCAAGTTCTGACTTTAATTGTTTGATGATTATATAAATTCATAGCTAAAGGAATTTAAATACTATTAAAAGGATTCATGCTAATAATTAGTTATAATAAATGAGAGGCACAATATAGCTGGGAATAATTGTTCTTCTATTTTCTTTCCACTTAAAAAATGATCAGAAGATGACTATTCCAGGAATGCTGTATTGTGTTTGGTGAAATCAGATCTTGTTACAGCCAAGATATTCTTGGTCAATTCCTCAACTAAGCACTCAGACCAATTGATGACTACCTGCTTGTGAAATGAGCTCTTTGCATAATGAATGTATCTTAAAAAGCCAAACTAGACCAAAGACTTGAAGAACAAAGAAAAACAAAACATCAACTTTTTCTTCCAAGTAATAGTAGAGCAACTAATGTCTCCTAATTACAGAAGTCAAAATTATTTTTTCAGTTGGCAAACTGTATAAACCTATTGAAAGAAACAGGAAAGCTCTTTCATTAATATGTAGATATTGTTTTGAACTTTGAGGTTGATTGAATGGTAATATTTTGTCTTTACTATTTTGAATGTGATCTAAACAATGTGAAACTGAATATTATTGAAATTATAAACATGATAAATTGAGTGTACACATCAAAATGCAAGAATTAATTATTATTCCTCATCAATAATTTGCTATACTAGGCTTCTTGTGTTTTGCTTAATTCCTAAGTACTTTCTGATTACCATTGAGATTAAGAAAATATTCAAAGGTAGATGTTTTTGGTGGGGCCCTCCTTCCCCATCCCTCCTGTTTATAATCTTTACAATTACTGTAGGTATTACAGAGATTTGTCTTTGAGTCTCTCTAGGTGGGTTTGGTACTAGTATCCACCTATTAGGGAGTATATACGGCCCTTAATTTTCTGGGTCTGGGATACTTCACTCAATAATTTCACTCAATAATTCTAATTCCATCCATTTCCTGGCAAATTGCATTAATTCATCATTTTTGATGGATGAGTAGTATTCCATTGTATAAATGTACCACATTTTCCTTATCCACTCGTCAACTGTTGGACATTTGGGCTGATTCCATGACTTTGCTATTGCAAACAGTGCTGCTATGAACATGGTCATGCTTGTGCTATCGAGATGAATTTTTGCTGTATGGGGGACTCTAATTTAAAAGGTTTTCGTCTCTGGCCAGGGTGTGACATCCAATACTCATCAGGATGGAGCCAAGGGCATTGCAGGAGCAGCAAAACTGAGAAAAAAATCAATAAACCATAATTCAGAACATCAGAGACTCTATATCAACCACCTGGAATCAGGCATGTCTAATCTCTCCCATCCTGAAGGTCAGGGAAATTTGTGGAAGAGGGGGCAGTAAGATTAGAGCACAAGGATGGGAGGAGTCATGATATGCAAGATACTGCACACAAGTTAGTGCCGAAGCAATTGTAACAGGACTCTACATGATCTGCGCAATGACCAACATATCATTGACCCCTCAAAGTCTAGCATGGACTAAAGGCACTAGGATCCTTAGAAGCAAGGGATTAACAGTCACAGTAGTGTTCCTATACTTAAGGGGAACACAAAAAAAAGTTCTAGGGATTTCCACTGAGTCCTTACACCTCATCAGAGAGGAGGACCCAGAGGAAAGTTTGATATACTCATTAAAGGATGCTTCAGAGATGGGGGAGGGAGCACTGGGGGAAAAGGAGGGAGGGGGGAAAGGAAAGGACAAAGCGGGGAGGGAACAGAGAGGTCTAGGGAGGGGTGGAGGGAGGGAGGGGACAGGAGTTCTTATTATATTTATATGAGCAGAAAAATAAAAAATAAAAAAGAGGTTAAGAAAATAAATTTAATAATTTTGGCATATTTATGACTTTATATACTACATATTACATAATCATGTTCTATATCAATCTACTATATGTCTTGATAGCTATGTCATTAACTTTCAAAATCGGTACACAAGAAAATCAGAATAGGGGCTGGAGAGGTGGCTCAGGGATTAAGCCTCTGCCTTGCAGGCAGAAGGTCCTGAGTTCGGATCCTAGACCCCACGTATAGACACCGGGCAGAAGCGAGGGCGGCCTGCGTTTCTGGTCCTGATAGAGCGGAGCCTGTGAATCCTGGGGCAGAGTAAACAAGGAGAGGTGGAGGTGTCCATGGTGGTTCCCCAATTCGCCCGTGGTTCTACACACACACACACACACACACACACACACACATACACACGCACAAGTGAATAAATAAATAAAATATTTAAAAAAAAAAAAGAAAATCAGAATGAAGTGCGTTTGTTTGAAACGCTGCAAAAAATGAAGAGTCTACTGTATTGTGTGCATATATAAATGCATTGGAAAAGATGATGACTGGCCACAACTCCAAACAAGAAGCACATTCATATGAACAGCTCTAGTGCAAAGAGGGTATCAGTTGTGTCAATTTCAAACAAATCTGACATCTGTAAAATAGGTAAAACATCTCCCTGATTCTATGGATAGATGTGAATATTTTAAATAAAAGTGCTGACTCAACTTTCAAAGCATTTAACTTGAATGGGTTACCACAAATTAACCTTAGCATAGCATGATAATGATTTTTACTTCTTTGTCCGCCAGTCCAAGTCATTGATTTCACAATGATTGAACAACTACCAGTATTTAATTTGGGAGAGACACACATACAAACACACACGCACATACACTAAAATATACATTATCTTTAAAACCTCAACTGTTTTCCCCAACTTTTCATCAAAGTAAGTAAAACATTGCACATTTTTCATGTCACTGATTTTTAATGCCACCTCTTCAGAGACCCTGGGTCTGCCCCATTCACAATCTAACTTTGGCTTGGTCTTTATTCATTAACACCAAGTCATTTTTCTTTACAACATTCTTTGTATTTTACAGTTATGATTTTCATTTAAAATCAGTCTCGTATATTATGGCTTAATGTATGAGCCTTGAATCCATGTTTCTGTACTAAAATTCAGCAGTAAAAATTATTAATTAAATATATACATACATATGGATAATTTATATTCATATACCATATTGTTACTATGAGAAGACATATCAGTGCATCAAGAAATACAGAGTACATCATTATGTCAACAAAGATCATGTAAGTACCATATCTCTAAACAAAGAATATTATGATGATCCAAATTCAATAATCATTCATAATTTGAATGCACATACACACTCATACACACAGAGAAGCCTTGAATCATACAGTGCTACCTGAGTATTAGAAGAAAGATCTAGTTCAAACCTGCAACAAACAATATTTAATGACAAAAATGAGTGTATGAATAATTTATATAACTTTTAGGTTTTTGAACAACCTAATGAAAGGTGGATTACAAGCAAAATTCTGACCCATCCGTAGATGACATAATGACATGTTTTAGGGAAAGAAATACAATCAACAAAAAAATAGAAGTCAGTCATACGATGTCAAGATAAATATATGTAAAAACATACTACTGTAGCTTTCCAGAAACAGGAAAGGATGTGAATAAAGTCATGACAACATAGTTTGACTTCAAACTTCAAACTATAAAGCACACACAGATCTCTCTCTGTCTCTCTGTCTCTGTCTCTGTCTCTGTCTGTCTGTCTCTCTCTCTCTGTGTAAGAGAAAATAAAGCCTTGTTTCCCAAAGTTCTTTGATGGTAATTTAGCAGTAACAATGCAGGAGAACTCCAACACCATCAATACATTGAAGCTATGCATTAACATTTATAGATAAATGGTCATGCTAATCCAAAGATTAGATAATTCCAGGAGCAACAAGATTTCACTAATGTTTGTAAAACTAGATAGGGCCATTTGTTAAAAGATTTTTAAAAAGAAGGCTTCATTGAGGAACCACATTCCTGAGAAGTTTATATTGCTTCAGAATTCTTAGAAACCTAAACTGTGAAGAATATTTTCTCAATAATCAAGCAAGGTATGGTCTGTTTTTAGACAGGATGTGGTTTGAATATGGCAATAAGCAGAAGACTGGAATATAACAAGAACACCAAATAAAGTTGTATGAAACTGAGATATCAGTTATTCAAATGCAGCGAAGAGTCAGTGGGATTTATACAAATAAAAGTAGCAGAAGTTTATGGTTCACACAAATATGAAAGGGTACTTTTGCTATACTGAATGTTAATAGAGATTGCATGTTCAGGTTCTGTTCAGAACATCTGGGTAACAATGTCAACAGTGTTCTTGGTGAGGGCCAAGAATTTATATATATATATATATATATATATATATATATATATATATATATATATATATATATAAAGTAATCATGCATGCAATACTTGCAATTCGCCTGAATGGTTGCTGATAAATGACCATCAAACAGCTTAAGGGTACAAGAGCTTATTTTCTTACTGATAGTTCGGTTATAGTCTGTAGTCCAGCTTGATGGGAGAGCATGCACCAACTCCACACCATCTCTATGTAATGGCTGACAGAGGAACTATCCTTACTTGCCAAACCAGCATGTCTGGCCAAGTATACACAAGGATGCCAACTCTCTCAACCAGCTCTCTGTCCTTCATTCCAGGACCTAATTCCACCCACCATAGACTGGGCCTTCCTTATCAGCTAGACCTCCTGCACGTTTGCTCTGGGCTTAATTCAACCATTAATTCTCTACAAATGTGCCCAGAGCTGAAAACCTCAACTGTCAAGTTGACACCTGTGCCTAACTGTGACATTTACTTTACTACTCTGGGTTTTTACCTAAGACTAAAATTACCTGGAATAAGAAGGAAATTGTAAATATAAAACCTGGAAAAGCAGAATATAGCTTAGGCCCATGGCATATAAAGAAATGAGATAAGGCCTCCCCTGTTGAGGGAAGGTTCAGAAAGGTCTACCAGGTAGAATCTGGGAACTCTGGTAGGCCACTGGAAGCTTAGAGGTAGACTGAGCAACCTCAGGAATGAGGCACAGTTATCTCCTGACTAGATTTAAAAGGTCAGCCCATAACTGTACTGTGTTAATACTGGAAAGAATGGTGAGCTCATTCTTGGAAAATATCTGATTATCTTGACCCTGTAAAATAAATTATTATGCAAGCCATAAAAATGAAGATGATGGCAGTACCTTGAAATATGTCATCTTCCCTATGACAGTGTATATAAGAAATGAAAATAGAAAGCTGCTAAGTAGAGATCAGTGGATTCTGCATACAGGTTATCGTAAACATAGGATACATAGCCAGGGCTCAGAAGATGGCTCAGGGGTTAGAGCTTTTACCTTCCAAGCAAAGGGACAGATCCCGTGTAAAAATGCCAGCAGCAGCAAATGTGCCAAGAACCAACTGAAATAAAAATTTAACCAGAGAATTGGGTTTAGACGTTGAATACCTGGTCTCAGAATAAAGGAAACAACACTAAATATTCGACACCCATAAGTAAACCTCCTTGTCACAGAAGTGTGTAACAACATTGTGTAAGTATAAGACAATAAATATAATTGGGATATTGGAAATGGATTACTTAGAGGAACAAGTCACAGATAAAGAAAAAGAATGAAATGCATGGTATGGGCTTCAATAGATTGTGTCAGCTTGAATTCACAGGTAGATAAGAATGAAACATACTTATAAGTCATCTATAAATAAAAGCATAAGCAAATGTATGAAAGACACAAAAGGGAACGTAAAACTTTTTGCTATTATTCTGTTAGAGTATCATGCATGAATATAGTGAATCTATTATATTTATGCACCTTAATACTCAATCCCATCTTTCTCTCCTCTTCCCATTTTGACCCTTTTATTTCCTACCAGTCTCTCTCTTATTTCCTATGTGTGGACTATTAAGCTTCATCTGATTTATCTTTGATGGCATTTGCCCGAGTACTTGCTAGATCATGAATTGTATACGGTGTGTTTACTCTTGAAGAAGGTATCTTACACCTAACTCCTTCGGCCTTAACCCTCATTAGTCTCTCAGGGAGCTATGAGGCCTCTAGAGATCTTTCCCTTCCATGGTAAACTCTTAATAGGACAATTCCCATGCAGGTCTTGTGGAAATATACATAGCTGCGGTAAATTCATGGATACTACAGCTCTGTCATGTTCAGAAGATAATTTCTGGACAGGCTGCTGCAATGCAGATTCTTACAATCTTATTGTACCATCTTCCATGATGGAGCATAAAATTTTTAAGCGCTCCGACAGATTTTCTTTCCATCTACAGCTCACATTGTGTTGTTTTTTGACATGTTACCAGATTTGTCTCGTCTTTGTACCTACATTCTACGTGCCTTGATTTTCCTTGCTTCCCATGCTAGAATGCTCTCCTCTTCCTTCTTCAACAGTTATTCTGCAGATTATATACTACATTTATAGGAAAATGTTTCTTGCTGGTGGTACTTTTAGTAGCTCTCGGAACATTTGAGATTTTCACCTGTACTTGCAATGTTATGGCTACATGTTTCTCAAAATAGGAAATAGACTATATAAAGGTATTGGCCTAGTGCTTTTAATCTTGTGAACATTATTTAACCTCTAACAATCACATAGAGGTTTATGAAACCAATGACTTGCTCTTGCTCTAGCTGTGTAAATGTTCAGTTATTTCACATTTTCCTGTTTCTTTTACATTTTCACAATTATGTTCATGAGAATTTGCAATAAATTATGTTTTTTATGTATATGATGAATACTAATGCTGAATGTTTATTTTGTTCATGTCTATAATAGTGTTATTTCCTAATTATATTTATATCTATTGTTACACCATTAATAAATAAGGAATTATTTCTTACATATACATATCCTAGAAAGGAATTATTTATATTCTGAATTGAATTGTGCACAAATGTGTTGAAAATTTAGATTCTAAATTTTTTATATTTAATATTTGTTTCAGTGAAGTCAAATTTCTGTCTTTTTATATTTAATCACTTTACTCAGGAGGAATAGATAGACAGAGACACAATGAATGTATGCTATTGCATATATGAAGACAGACATGTGGAGGTCAGAAGACAACATTCAGAGGTTGGTTTTTCTCCACATGATCTATGGACATAGATCTCAGGTCTGTGCATAGGCAACACTACTAGCTGAGCTAGTTTCTGTCTTTTTGTATTTAATGCTTTGATTTCCATGCAGGAAATCTTTCCTATTTATGATCCACTGAAAATCCTTATTTTCCTTTACAGTTCACATGTTTCTTGTTGCATTTTGGTCAATGATCAATTTGTATATGATGAGATATGGGTAAGACTTTTTTCCTTCATTTTATTACAGATATTTTATAACCATATTATTTATTTATTAAAGAAATTTCTATCAAATTAACTGGCTTGTCATTCAAAATTCAATTGATGATGCAACATATTTGAATTTTTCAGTGCTCTTTACAATTAAAAAATAAATATGCATAATCAATATAACTTTGTTTAAGGATACTTACACTTTTTGTTTACATATTATTTTTTGGTTATTACCTTTCATTTCACCTGTCTTTAACCAGAGTAAGTTATTTGGAACTTCCTGTGCTATGGAGCAAGCAAAAATTTTAAATGATTGTCTGAGTGTTTTCAGGTTCATTTTTTAATTACATATTTTGTCTTTACAGTCTGTGGGATTCTGGGTGACAGTTTGGGAGGGGGGCTCCTCTCCTTCCTCCAAATTTCCATCTCCCTCTCTTTTCTTCTCTTATAGTCTCATTCCATAATCTTAGGCATTAATAGTTTATCATGTGAGGCATGACATCCTAAACAGAGAGAGAGAGAGAGAGAGAGAGACAGAGAGAGAGAGAGAGAGAGAGAGAGAGAGAAGAGAGAGAGAGAGAGAGAGAGAGAGAGAGAGAGAGAGAGAGAGAGAGAGAGAGAGAGAGAGAACAGAACATATACAGCAGTCAGAAGGCAAGTTTTAGAGGTGAGTCTCTCTTTCTCCAATGTGGGATTTTGGGACTAAATTCACATTACTTGGTTTGTGCCCAGACATCTTTCACTGCTGAATCCTCTTGCTGGAATAAGGTGATTATTTTTAATGTACCTTTGCTAGCATTTCAGTTTATTCTCTTTCTAAATTTCTTTCTCTTTGATATTTCCATGACCTTAATGAACATTTTTCTTCTCTTAACTATAGATTCCTTACCATAGATATTAGAGTTTCTTCAGATTTCTTCTCAGATATTATAGTTCCATTTCTGAGCCTGCTATACTAAATCATTCCTCACCATGGCACATAATTTCTTGCTGTATTTTAAATATGTGTAGCTTTTGTTTTTCCGTATGCCAGATGCTACCTGAGAAAGAATGCGGAGACTGATGCAAATACACTGTATCTTACTAAAGCCAGGTCTTTTCATCTATGATGTGTGATGGGGGTCTGAGCCATCTTCCCCGTAACTGAGATCACTATTGGATTTGCAGTATATTTCATTCATCTTCATTTCAATATTGAATTCAAACGCTTTGAAGGCAGAATCACTGATCTCGTATTAGTAGATCTTGAAAGTCAAGTCTAGAGAGCATACTGGAGGATTTCCTTCCTGTTAATAACTCAATCCTCATCTTTCCAACAAATGAAGAATTTCTGTCAGATTTTTCAGTGGGAGCACTAGATTTCTAGATACTTTTATAATCTCATTCTGGTTTCTAATTTGACACTTGATTATGTATGTTCAGAAACTCTCTCTACTTTCCTGCTTTGCCTTAGCTTCAAAAGGCTTTTTGAGTTCAATGGATAGGACCAGAGTGTCTTACAGTTACTTCTCTCTGGATCCTTGTGTCTTGAATCCTATTTCACAAAGGCCTTTGATTCTTGCCAGGAGGCATCAGATCTCATACTATACAGTTATTCTTTGTCACAGTTCACCTCACATTTGAGAAGCAAGTGAGGAAATTTCAGAAGTCTGACATTCACTTTTCTTGACCCAAGCTGCTGAAGACATTGGTGGGCCACATCAGCCCATGTCGCGACTTCAGTACATGTGTGACCAGTTTTTGTTTACTAATGTTCACAGCACATTTGTCTTAAACAATTCTCTGAAAAGATCAAAAGATGCCTTAGTTCCTTTTCTGTGCAATGGGTCTAGTCTCTTTCTGTAAGTTAGATGATTATGTTTCTTTTTTTGCCTGGATACTCTGAAATTTTATTTTCCTAATGTAAATGCTAGCATGTACAGTAACACGAATTCTCTGAAAGGGAGCAACAGGAATTAACTCCAGGCAGAGATTAGAGGGATCTCTAGACACCTCTGCACCTAATTTTGAATTTTTTAATTTTTGTAAATTATCATATTATTTTTGTCTCCTAAATATAGCGAAATGTTTGCCTCTTATTTTTTTTTAGACCTCCCATCTGGTTTATTTTATATCAACTTGTTTTTAGGTAACAATGATTTTTTTTTCTCTTCTTCTACTATGGAATTGCTTCTTTGTGTTGACACTCAGAGGTTCTTCGACAGCTGAGCTTCTGTTTGTCTTTGCATCTTTGCATTTTTTTTTTTGCTGATTTGGCCCCTTGAGTTTCTGCCTGTTAGCTCCAAATTTTCTTCGTTCAGGAAAGTTTGAGTGCTTTCTGAGATTCCATTAGCTCTTTGTCTAGATGCATCATACTTTTTATTATGTAGAGTTTAGTGTTGTAAGTGAGTTCCAGTACTGCTTGAAAGCACAAAATTATCATTGGTATGCTAAAACCTCTTGAATGCTTGCTTGGCTTTTGGCTGTTTAATCATATACATCATGTGAGTAGCTTATCAAATTGAACTGAAACTCAGATGCTGCACTTTCAGTGGCTTGATTAAGTTGAACATTCCTTTTTCTTCTAAATGACAGTTGTCCCTTTGTCATTGTAATAACAAGTACTCTAACATATTCTTTCTGAGTAGGGTATTAAACTGAGTTGTTTTAAAGGCATGAGAAGGTAGCAATGATGGCTACATTCAAATTAAGGCATGAAGAGACACTACAAGTAAAGTCATATATAACCAGAAGTCTTTGAAACTTTGTTTTGATAGTTTCCTATTATCTATAAGGCTGAGCTTCTTATGTTTTTAATAAAAGATTTGACTTTAGACTCATGAGTTTTAAATGATCAGTATTACCACATATGACATATGAGGAAAAATGTCATCAAATACACACACAAAGCACTAACTATAAAGTGTGTGCTTTAATTGAATGTTACACATTTGATCAAACTAAAAAAGTTCTATGTCCATTCTTTTTAATAAAATTCAAGAAACTAGTCCTATTATGATTATTAGATCATATCACTGGGAATGATGAAGTGAGATGTGATACCATTAGTGTTCTCAAAGAGAATTACATATTTTCAATCCATGCACATGTGCTCATGTTAAGTCCATTTCATTGAGATAAGCATGGAAAAAGCCCACCATTTAGCATTAATCCTTTGTCCTTAGGAAATTTGTCAACCTCACTGGGTGTTCATGGACAACAAGGATGATCTTTCTCAATCTGTATATTTGAATTATAATGGACCAGAACATGCCTAATGTATCCTTTCCCCAATCAGATATGTCTGAGACATGCTTCTTAGTTCTCTTTCTGTCCTTTTATGAAACTCCAGTTACATTTTATTTAGATTCCACCAGTGCTTCTAAGCATTAACCTGCTGCATGTCATTGAACAGATATGTAAGAATTCCAATGAGAACAGATTCACAAAACATCAGAAAAATTCAGTATAGTTTATCACAAAAAGAATTATGTCATATGATCTATCTCCTTACAATCACAGTCCTTTCTTCTGTTTAATCACCCAGTGATGATTGTTCTACCTCATTACAATGCAGATTTTGAAACTGTTTTTGTAAATTATAAAAAAAATTGTTAGGACAAAGTCAATTAAATTGCTCTCTGTAAAAAAAATGCCTTATCAAATACCACTGCAAACTTTTAATTTAGTAAGCACGACTTGGTTGTAAGTTTATTAGAAGGATGCTCATTTTGTTTTTAAAAGTGCACAAATCTTACAAAATTTAGAATTGACATTCCATAACTTTTTCTTTCCATATTTTTATTCTAATGATATATCAAAAATTGAAAGGAATACATTTATAAGACTTTTTTCTTTTTCTTATTTTTATTCTAATTTTGATATATCAAAAATTAAAAGAAGTACCTTTATTAGGCCATGGAAAGCCAATTGGCCTGTACCATTACAGGAACAGTTTAGGACTATGAGGCCAGGACTTTCATCAAGTCGGAATTGCACATCAAGTAGGAATTCCACTGTCCTCAGGAACCATTCGAGGGCAGGAGGAAAAAGATAACCCAAACACAAAAGTAGAACTTTCTATAAAGGCATTTGGTCTTGTTAGTCTTTCATGATCAGGGGAGCAACAGCACAGTTTATTAAACCATATCTGAGAGATTTGAATAGGCAGAATAACAGAGAAAAAGCTAACATTCACTCGATGATGAGATTAATCTCATGACAGCTATGAGATTTTGTGTAGCCCTAAGCAAATGAGTGTCAAATATCAAAAGGATTATGACTGTCTAGGGGAAATAATATTAGCTAATGACTGAAAGTGTGCCACTTATTGTTCTCAGTTCTTATAGGTTTCAAGAAATGGCTGAGATTCATCCCACATCTAAAAAGCACAAGTCATGTCATCATGTTATAAATAGTATATAAATAGTATTATAAATAGTAATCATATTGTAATGTGTGCTTTACAGAGAGAGAAATGGGACACCTAAGCATGAATTCTGGAAATGATTAGAGCGTGGATATAGGATAGAATGAATAATCTATATTAATTGTAAGACACCCAGAATAATAATTAAAAATAATCAAAATATAAATATTTAGAATATTATGGTGGTACAGGGTACATTTCTATACATGTTTGATTCCTTTAGTTTGCACAATATTTTTCCACAAATTGTAAGACATATATGTACAAGTCATAAGCTTATTCATGTTCAAGACACATATTCTATATAAAATTCTATGGAAGTATGTATGCTTACATGCATACATAAATATCAATAGCCAATATTTGCATTACATGGAAGAAAGAATTAGGTAATTCTGCCTATTTCTTTCATAGTCACTTTGACTTGATTATAATTATAATTAAGTTAAAATTAAATTTAAATGTAATTAATTAAAAATGTAATTTCCAGTGCACATTTTTCAGAACTGAGCTGTCCCTTGTTCATGCCTGTCTCTTTAAATAAGCTTTGCAGATAGTGACAGGCCACATAAAATGTTATTCATCCCTTCCATTTGACTATTGTCTCAGAGATGCAATGCGTGTCAATGTTGTATAGAAGCTACCTAAGGACACACTGCAAATGTTTGGAAAGTCTTATGTCCCATTTAATGCTATTTTATTCTTTCTGAAGGAAAATACATGTAGAATGGTTAGGCAGGAAGATTGTCAGTATCTAACTGATGTCCTGGCCTTTAAATCTTCCAGCACTCAGCTATGACGTCCTAAAGAAACACTTCACTCAGGGGGCTGTTAGGCAGGAATGCTGCTTCCTGATAAACTGTGTCCTTGCCTTTCAATTCATCTCTTTCAAGGTGGATCTTTATTTAAGAAGTATTACAGAGAGGAGAAAGGTGGAATAAAATGACTAAAATGTACTCTTATTATCTATGCTAATAACCACATTTTATATTTGTCTTTGTCAAACTAAGCACTTAGAAAGGAATCTTCTTTTATTCATGAGAAATTTTTACCTATGTTGTCTATACTCAGCACTCTGTTCTAAGCATTTCTCTTTTCAAAAAGAAGATGGGACAGCAACAGGTGCTTCCCTTAAACATAATGTGTGGAAACCACATTATTTTCTGGAGATTCACAGACAGTGCTGGACTAATATCTGATATATATATATATATATATATATATCATAAATATCTAAAGGAACACCTGTACAGCAGTCAGTTTAAACTAGCATATACATACATAAAGAGAGCTAGTCATACCTGGAAAACAGCAAAGCTTCTGGTAGCAGTGGAATATAGTGTTTTACAGGAGTGTGCATCTGAAAGAGAAGATACATCTAGGAAACCATTTAATATCCAGCCCTGAGCATGTCAATCGTGAGGCAAAGTGGAACAAACAAGAACAAACAGATGAAAGAAGGACTGAAGGATGAGCAACAGTGACACAGGTAGATACAATTTGCTATCAGAGGGAATTTGCTATCTGGAGGCAGAGCCAGTCCTCAGAAATGCTCTTGAGAACCTCACTCGAGGAAGAGTGAACTCTAAATGCCCTCCTGGCTCCCTGGCTCAGAGTACAGACACCAGTCTCAAGTTTGCCAGACACTGATCCCCACATTCATTTTTCTTCTCTCTGCTTGTGCTTAGATCCCAGAAAGATCAGCAAAGAATAAAGAAGGAAGAAATTAATTAAAAAAAAACCAAGAAGGAGACAAGGAACAAGCAAATTCTCATGCCTGAGTGAACTGTGGGGTTCTTACACATGCAGATGGAGCACTTTTACACCTTGCTTGCCTAAGTGTTAGCTATGAATGTAAACTGGAGCTGAGGGTCAGCAAGAGGGTTTGGTAGCTAAAGATGCTTGTCTCCAAGCCTGATGACCTGAGTTCAATCCCTGGAATTCACACGGTGGCATGGAAAAATTGACAAAAGTTGTCCTCTGACATTTATAGGCTGTTTGTGGCACACATGTGCACACTAAATTAAAAAAAAATAAATGTAAGCACCCCCACACATACACATCCATATACACATACACATACAACAGAACTGATTCATGTTTTGGAAAAGCCACTTGTTATTGCTGACTTGTGACACAGAATGACAGGAATTTTTCTCTAAAAAGTTGAGAATTGAGTCTTAGCTTTTATCCAGTAGAAAAGGAAAACTAAGTGGAAGGACACAGGCATAAGGGGCAAAAGTTGAATGTCAAACTTGATTTTGCACATGTTCTTCTGCTACACTGAGTCATTCATGCCAGAATAGGAGGTACTACATCTCATTTCCCATCATGTGACTGTCCTCCAAGACAAGCTTTTCAGAATGAGTTTCCTGATTTCTATAGCTAAGGACTTACTTCCTTTAAATTTCTGAACCATTTCTGTTTTGTAGCACTAGATATCCAAAGGCATACTTCCTGTAGATTTGTACCTCTTCTCTTCATGTCTTCCACTGATTGTAAGTTCCTCTGGAGGAGATACTTCTTACACACCACTATACTTGAAATGGCAAAATGTCTGCAGATGACTACATTAAGTAGATAAAGGTCTTATGGCAGAACCACATAACACCCTCTGATAGAGACTTGAAGCAGAGGAACAAAGGAAAAATATAGACTAAATGTATAATTTAATTCGATTCTTTATGTCTCTCTGGAATGTTTAGAATCTTACATATTCCATGAAGGAGAAAGAAATTTTACAACTGTGTTTCCTATAAACTAAATTAATAGAGGTAGGATGCTTAAAATATTTTTCATAAAACATAATATGTACATTATTATACCTTAGTAGTCAAAAATAGCAGAAATCCTTCTCTCTTATAACTACATCTATCGTTTCATATTTTGTCTGTATCTTTCATATGTATAACATAGTCTACTTGACATAGAATTATAAAATTTTATTTCCTTTAAATGTTCAACTTTATAAAAATGACAAATACCAACGCATAGATTAAAATAAGCATATCTCTCTCATAATGTGTCCTTGTGTGATTCAAACAGAAAGAGAATAACTCACATCCAGTAGACTTACAATATTTTTGTGAGACATAGATGAATATGTATTGTATCAGCAAACCACTTTACAAAAATTAAATTCAGGCTTGAGAAATAACTTAGGGAGTTAAACTTTTGCCTTGCAAGCTAAAGGACCTGAGTCAGATCCCAGGTTGCATGTGAAATCACACATCATTCGTGGTGGCAGCCAACACTTCTGACCATGGAAAATGGAGCCTGAGAAACTCCAGATTAAAGCCATAAGGATGCAATGAATTTATTTTACTTTCACTCCTTAAATGTTGCAGAATAGACAGTACTTATCAGAGCAATCCACATACATAAGGGCTCGAGCAAACTTGTTTCAACAGACTGAAAATGAGAATGTCATTTTCTGCTCTGGGAAGATGTTACACAGCAAGCAGAAAAATCCTATCACTTGGAAACAAAGGCTTGAAGAACATTCACATGTACAGAGAACACTGACAACAGAAAGATGGTGACATAGGACCAGACCAAACCTTTGTCTAGTTCATGATGATTGTCTCAACATTAGTGATCAAGAACTAGCACCAAAGTCCAAATAACTGAACACTGAAGTAGCCTGAGTGAAGAATGGAGTTTCACCTGAATTTCCTTAAGAAAATTAGTCCTGTCTAGTGTTGAACATCTTTTCTCAACAACAGCACCTAGACTTCAGGGAAACTACGTTTGTGCTCTGTCCAATTGGACAAACTGGTCCTCAGAGATGCTCTCAAGCTCTGACTGGCCTGAGACTGATTCCTGAGCAAGATGATTTCTGGGACTGTTTAACCATTTAAAAGAAAGCTTTCTTATTTTGTCCATAAAATCTTGTTGCATTATTTTTTCTATTGTTTCTCCAATTCAATCGATTCACTTGGACATGTGTGTTTATCACCATTATCAGTAGCTTACAGAGAGTTATTTTTAATAACACAAGCTGTGTTATGTGTACCATTTTGTTTTTATATTAGTTTTATTGATTCATGATTTCTTTAGAGGATTTCTGGTGAACTGGTTATTATTCTTCTAATTGACTTTCAATGGTTTCCCTGTTATGAAGGAAAGGCAACCACAATCCAACAAGTGGTCGTTATTTCATTTCCACTGTGAAGCTGTGGAAGGCAGCCTTAGGGTCTTTATACATGCTGATAACTGCCCTTGTTAGAGTGGGGAAATTTGCCCCCATGGGATGGCCTGAAGGCACCTTACTCCCACACTAGCTTTTCCTTTCCTGACATTCTCCTATTGTCTCCCTTCACTCTGCCAGTCATGATGAATATAGATCATGGAGGATCATTTAATTGTTTTGTTTTCTTAATTCTCCAAAGTCCCTTAGGTAGAAGAAAAAAAAAATAAGGAATGGTGTTCATATTTTCAACTTCAAATATAGAATATATAGAATATGTCAATGTGCTTTAATTTTTATGTTTGGCTGATCTTGATTATTTTGAAGGAAATTTTTCATAGTACTAAAATCATATGGCCATCTACATTATTTTTCAAAGTTATGATACACACAACTAACATGGCTATGTAATAATTTTAATTCATATTATAAATTTGTAATGCCACATACATTTGCAACTAATATATAGTATGCACATTTTTCCTACATCTCACAGAACATTCCAGTGAATTGCATAGGAGAGAAACACAAAGGGCCTCCCTGTCAAATGTGCTACATTGTCACATAATGCATGGAGCTATTCATATTGTGATGTTGAACTGAGAAGTAAAACAATGTCTGAAAGTCTGAATCTTCTCCACTTCTCTGGGAGACTGATGAATAATCCCTTCTACTTTATGACAGATCTTTTTATCAATCTCTCCCCCTCTCTGTCTCTCTCTTCACACACATATACATATATACACACATACACTGAGAGAGAGAAGAGAGAGATAAAGAAAGAGAGAGAAAGGAGAGAAAAAGAAGGAGAGAGAGAGAGAATACAAGGATTTTAGTTAAATTTGCAAGGTATAAGGAGTGCAAATATGAGAGAAGGAAACTGGAACCTAGAATAAAGGTTTGATGTATTTCAAAATAATCACGAAAGGAAAGCATGAACATATAAAAGAGGTTACTAATGTTTGAAGAAATAGAAGTGATATAATCACCCTGATATGATTACTGTAGATTGTGCATATACACATCAAAATACCATCAAGTACTCATGAAATTGAACTCAACTATGAAAGAGAGAAAGAGTGATAAGGAACACAGGAGACAAGGGAGGGAAACAGACAGGAAAAGAGGTAGGGAGGAAGGCAGGGATGGGGGAGGTAGAGTGAGAGGGAGGAAAGGAGATGGAGAATCAGGAATTACGGAAGAAGGAAAAGAGGGAGAAGTGGAGGGTTAAAAGCTGTACTTCTGGGGCTGGAGAGGTGACTCAGGGGTTAAGCCTCTGCCTTGCAGGTGGAGGATACTGAGTTCAGATCCTAGATCCCACTTATAGACGCCAGGCAGAAGCGGGGGCGGCTTGCGTTTCTGGTCCTGGTAGGGCGGATCTTGTGAATCCCAGCGCAGAGTAGACAAGGAGGAGGTGGAAGCGACCCGTGGTGGTTACCGAGTTCTCCCGTGGTTCTACACACACACACACACACACACACACACACACTCACACACACACATGCACACATGTACACACGCACAATTGAATAAATAATAATAAAAATGAAAAAAAGCAACAAATATGTTAAAAAAAAAAAAGCTCTGCTTCTTAAACCAAAAACGACACAAAATTTTCATCGTGTTGCCTCTACCATGTCTGGCAGTTTTAATACAAAGCTAAGCAATTAAACTTAAAATAGGTGTATAAATTTCCCCAGAGAAACAAAGGCTTAAGACCGATCTGTCAAACACAATAAAAATAGAACTTCGTCATTCAATCAGCAAGGCCCCAGAGGAAGTTAAATTAAAGCAACAGATGAATGTGTTGCTTTTAACTGAGAACATTTTTGATGGTGCTAATTACTCCTCGAACATGGCTTGGCTTGATGATAAAGATTGGAGGAAAGGCTGCCGGGCTGGAAGCTGCCTATGCAGGTTCCAGGAATCTGCACGATTGCATGATTCCTCCTTCCAATTTGCCACAGGCCATTTACATGGCTGCCTAGCAGAGAAGTCTCAGAAAAGATGACACACACTTTATGTGTTCCCAGGACCTCAGGAAGCACAATACTTGACATTGTCCTTAAAATTACTCTGAGATTCAGAGTGCTTTGATGGGACACCTGTCTTATCTGGAAATCTTATTCCTTAACTACCCTCCTTGATTTCATTTTGAAAAGCGAACACTCCAAAAAAGGTAACTGTGTCTGAGAATGCACTTCCAGAGTTGTGGAGAGGTTAGTGGTTGAAGCCTCAAAACAGGAAATGAAATTCTTTGTATAGTTGTATTTGAGTCACTAGAAACAAACAAGATTCATGTGTGTGTATTACCTGCATGCTTTTCATGTTTCACTGCATGCTGTATTGTCCTCCAGAAAAACAACCTACATTTCTAAATGAGAAATAGCATCAAGAGTCCTGCGCTAATATCTGTTGTCTTTATCCTATCACTGCCCAGCTATGGTTTATCTGATAGGATGAGTAACACTTTGATAGGATGAGCTCGGCTTTGACCCCAGACTTTATGATTATGTGCTAAAAAGTGGCTTTATACAAATTGGTTGACAATTGTATAACCCCCAAATTAAGAGCTAAAAATCAGAGACAAAGGTTTGTGGGATTCTAGATTAGTAGTTCATGTCCTGTGTCCACTTTTCAGTAGTTATGACTCCAGCTGAGTCACATGCCTTTGCTAGCCTATTTGTGACTATATGAAATGTTGACACAAAATACAACTCAAGTAATCTTCAACGATGGTGATCTCTAGTAATGGAAGAATATTTTGTCTGTCTCTTTCCAGTATGCACTATCATTCATATGGAAATGTCTACAGAGAAGTTTGTAAGTCAAACTGGAACATTAAAAAGAAGAAAGCTATTTCATTTCTTTGAACATAAACTGGCTATAATACATTGGTGGTGGTGAACTCTGAAAAGCCAGAATGAAACTGCAATACCTATACATACTTTACAATGGACCAGGAACCAGGCAGGACTGGGCCAGAGAAATATTTCGATGAAGAAGGCAAAGTCTAGCATGGACTAAAAGCACTAGGATCCTTGGAGACAAGGGACTGACAGTCACAGTAGTGTTCCTAAACTTAAGGGGAACAAAGGAAAGGGTTCTGGGAAATGCCCTTGTGTCCTTGCACCTCAGTGAGGAAGACCCAGAGGAGAGTTTGGCATGCATATTAAAGGATGCTCTGGGGATTGGGGGGAGGCACTGGGGGAGAAGGCACTGGGAGATGGGGACTGAGGGGGGGAGGGGAGGGGGAAGCAGAGGGGTTGGGGGAAGTAGAGGGAGGGAGGGGACCGGTGTACCTGTAAAGTTTTTATGAGTGGAAATAATATATATATATATATATATATATAAAATGGACCAGGATGCATTCTAGAATCTTTACATGAACTTTATTTTTCTGTAGAACAGCCTTAAATTAAGTTGCAGTTATATTAAATTTTATTTTACAGATAAGAAAACTCAAGATGTTGGGATAAATGCTATAAAGATTTGTAGGTAGCAGAGGGAAGAACAGAGGTTTAAATTTACGTCTCCGGACACCCAAACTTAAGACTTGAAAATTTTTAACTTTGTAATTCTATCCGACATATTATTCTGTGTCAGTCTCTACGAGGCCCCCTGTATGTAACCTTAACTTCTGCTATAAGGAGCTTCGCATAATATCTGCCATCCAATTCCTTTCAATGGCTGTCTGTATGCTCTCTATTCTCTTATCCTTGTAACCCTTCCCACAATCAAGTGTTTACTAAGTCGATCTTTAAAAAGTAACATCTCTTCTGCTCCAAAACCTATCAGAATTCCTACCAGTCTTTCAAAAAAAAAAAAAAGCCAAATATCCTAATTGAGTATTCAGTACTTCAAGTTCTATGCCAAACCTGTATTTTCCTTTTTACAAATCAACCAAACTACAGGTCTGGAACTCAGGTGTGCAGTTGTCTTGTGCTTTCTCACGATATGACTTCCATCATGACATAGAAATAACTCAGTCCTGCCACTTAGGGTGCTATTTAAGTGTAGTTTAATCATCAGACATCTCAATTCTCTCATCATAGAAATTGTCTCCTTTTTTCTGAGGAAATATTTGTGGAATAATCCTTTGTTTGGTATGGTTACATAATGCCATGTTATATTACTCTGTGTGTGTGTGTGTGTGTGTGTGTGTGTGTGTGTGTGTGTGTGTGCAATCATCTAATTCTCTAGTATCAAGGTCTACATCCCGCACATCTCTGTGTCATTCTTGAGTTATACCTGTACACTTGGATCAACTAATGTTCAGTTGAATGGCTAGCTAAATGAATGAAGGAAGGACTAAGTGAATCCTTCAGTACCTGGGGCTACCTCAATGATTTCTTCTAAGTTATTTTAATTCATCTTTTCACAAATTCTACAAGAATCTGGTTTTGCTGTATAGACATTATAAAGTGAGAAACACAAAATGGAACCCAAGAGGCAGCGCCGTGCTGGCACCTTGATCCTTTGTTGTGTGGCTCTGAGTGCTCTGTGACAGACTCTTTGTCTAAAGATGACAGCATTTCACCACCTTCGTGAGATTAAAGCTCTATTTCAAATGCTGGTGCCAACACTGTTCAAATATGTCAGCAAAGTAGAAAATTCAATAAAAATCCCTGAGGGTGAGATGCCAATTAGGTCTAAAGATGCTAAGGCTTGCTCTTGAGACTGGAAAACAGGAAGGCCACTGGGGCCCATCTAAGCAGCAAATTTCCCAAGCACTCATTTATTCTCTCATCCTGCCAACATTTGGAAGAATCTTTAATCTCTTCCTCTTCATGTTTTTTTTTTCGAATAAGCGAGCAGATGAGGTTGATAGTTGGTTAAATATGATGGATTACAATGGGTCCACTGAAACTGTTCATGATCACATTGACCAGTGTGGAGAGAGAGAGAGAGAGAAAGAGAGAGAGAGAGAGAGAGAGAGAGAGAGAGAGAGAGAGAGAGAGAGAGAAGAAAGCATTCACCAATGGTCTTATCTAGCTGTGAGCACTGTGAGCATAGATGCTGTATGGGCAACTAACCACTTTCTGATTGGGTTTCAAGCCCTCTCCATGGGAGGAAATTTATGTCTAGTACTTCAAACCTGACCAAGAACAGGGGTTTAAGGAAGTCTTAGGCTCTGTGTCTTATTACAATTGTTTTGCTAAATGGATATGCTATTAAACTGCTATCTGAAAGCTTATCTTTACAACCTTAGAGTAGTGCAGCTTTTCACCTTCATGAAAAAAACTTTTTCATTGGCCTGCTTTTTACAGTTTCACAATTGGTCAAAAGGGAGAATAAACAATTGTGGAGCATTCAGTCTCATATAAGATATCCATGTCATTACTCCTACTACTGGACCCATAGACTCCAGAACCATCAAAGAAGAGGGGGTGGAAAGAATGTAATTTTCTTGTCATAACATGGATGTTGAAATCATACACTTACTATAACTGTGATTGCCTGTATAAGATCAGCACATGATTGTTCCCATCAAAATTTTATCATGAGAATACTTCTCAGGATTATTCACTGTTCCCTAAGAGTGTATTACAGTTAATGTTGGCTGGAGAAAGGGATGCCACATTTCTCAGTTTTATAGCCACTGAGAAGTACTCCACTCCAGTAAATATCCTACTGCACATGTTCATGCAGCAGCCCTTACTTTTTTAAGTGAGAAAAATTTTAATTACATAAACTTTTTATATTTGCATTTTTTAAAGCTTTATACATTAATTTCTGTCCTTTCATCCCAATCCCCTGCTTTCTCATATTAAAAACTTTCTTCTCTACCAGTCTCTGTCTAGATCCCATTCCTTATGTATATGTGACTAATTCTGTCCTACTTATGTTGCTTAATGACACGTGTCTACGAGCTTGTTGGAGTAAGCATAATATATCAGCAAGCTTAAAATTGAGGAGAGTAGCTTCCTTTCTCCCTCATCCAGCATTAACGTTGTTAGTCTCTGAGGGATGTATGATGTACGATGTCTCTTGAGATCTTTCTACTTTCATCATCTTTTCACCCTTTTAACCTTTCACCTTTCATGCTGGTCTCCTGGAAGAAGACACTACTGTTGTGAATTCATTGATGTTGCAGTCCTGTAATGTCCAGAAAGTATCACTTCCAAATTCCCAGCTGTTACATTCTCACTACTCCCTCCTCAACAGTACTCCCTGAGCTTTGGGTTGGGGATGCTTTGAATATACTGTTTAGGATTTTGCAGTTGTGCACTTTGGTCAGTGCAAGAAACCCTTTTTAAGCGCAGTGGGTCATACATACAACATAAAGACATGAAAATAAAGCAGGGACTGCTGTGTAGAATTTCAACAGGAGAGTTATAAAACAGGGTCACAGTGTTCAAAAAATGAGTATCATTCATCATATTTATGTGAAACTGTCAAAGAATAACAATAAAAGTCTCATAATCAAATTTAAGCTCTTTAGATAGTTTCTTTTACCTAGATTTTAAATTGATACCTTTGGTATCACATTTGTCCAATAAGTTTTATACGAAAGACAACAGAGGAGATTCAAGTTTCAGCTTGTCAGCAGGTACTTTTTTGTGTGAATTTATTACTCCTAACAGCTTAAGATTTTCTTAATCCTATCTACCTCTATTATCTCTGTTCTTACAACTTTTATATAATTAAAGCAGTTCTGAAACACTACTAGCATTGGAGAGCCATATATTAATTCGAATAATAACCGTAACTATTAGGTATTCTCACTTTCTCTAGCTTAATGGGTGAACTAAGCAATGGTGTATGGGAGTCATAGGAGAGAGGGCTCAGTCCATAAGTTAGTGCTCATGGGAAGGGAAGCAAATATCACTTCAAGAGAGTATGCTAAAATATCATAGCAAGATTCCTGAAAATCTGAAGCAGCCTTAGAAGGTTCTGCAACTCTGTGATATGGGACAGGAAATGAAAGAATGAAAGAAAAGAGAAAATCTCCCATTCTTGATTCTAGCATATTTTCCACTGTCTTAATATTAGATGTATTTTGAATTTCCAACATATTTCCTTTTGTCTGTACAATTGGCATTATGACACTTATTCCTGGCAGTTGTTACTGTACATAAATTTCCAAAGCTAGAGTGAAGCTGGAGACAGGGACTTGATAAGTGTTCATTTCCCTTACTCTCTTGATTCTAAAACTTACCTGCCTGTTTGTCATGATTGCCTTGGGTTGGGAAATGGATTAAGCTTTTGTTTGTATTCTTTGTTTCTTTCTTTCTTTCTTTCTTTCTTTCTTTCTTTCTTTCTTTCTTTCTTTCTTTCTTTCTTTCTTTCTTTCTTGTTAATTATTCAGAAAAAAATGTGCATCAAAGATAAATAAAATATATGTGACTATCTTTAGGATTTTAGAGGAAAATAATTTCTTGTAACACATACATACAAAACAAAGGCACATTAGATAGTGAGGTGAAAATAAATATGATTCCAAACATTAAAGTTGGTTTGTAGCTAAAATCTTTGCAGTCAAACTTCAAACCAGAAGCAGATGGTAAAATGTCATTTATATTGCTTTTCACTAAATATAGAGTCAGAACTTTTTCAAATCAAAAAGAAAAGATTGCAACATTGAATGCAAATAATGTATATACAAAAGCATACCAGGCAGACAGAAAGTTGTGTAAAAAGTAAACACATTAAAGTTGCTCACTTTCATAATATGTTATATATATATATATATATATATATATATATATATAGTTAATCTGTGCAATTTTAAAATTATAAGTTCCTTAGTATGGAAACAAATGTGAGACAAATCTTTCATACACTATGGGAGAAAGAACATTTAGTCCATGTACTTCAAGGGATTTTCACAATTTTCAGTTAAGTTGAGAATACTATTACCAAAGAATTGCCACACTTAGTTTCTGGGAAGTGTACTTGCAGAATTGTTGGACAAAGTACTATTGTTGATTAGAAACATCACAGAGACCTCTTGAATGGCCAGTCGCTGTGAAAAGAGTTGATAACCAGACAATCATTTGTTAGAATCTTTTATAAGAACTCAAACAAATACCCAAACCATGCTTTGTTGAGTCCATATTTATAACTATGGGAATAAGAGCAAACCATAGTTGCAGAAGTATACCTGTAGTATTACAGAACTTTTATTAAAAATAAAATAAAACTGTATTTTTGGACTAAAAAAGTAGCATTCTATTTATAGTCATAAGAATTAAGTTTGGTGAATGAATTTTTTTTCAAATATCACGTTTTCATAGTGTTTCTTTCATGGAAAATTTATTTAGAACTAACCTGATAATCTGTTAATGTTGGCTGATTTTGAATCAATATATAATGGTGCTAGTTCCCTTTCTTCTGAAAAATAATACATTAGAAATGATCTAATTTCAAAAACATTGATATTGAATAATTATTGAGTTAAAATTTCTCAATATTGCAAAGATAGTCAATGTGATCACAGATTGTTTTAAGAATTGGTAAATCAAGTTTAAAAAGTAGTAAAAAGATGACAAGAGAGTTCCCATGAATTTTGAAAGACCTATTATCCTGATAATCAAAATATGTTAGATTTAGCAATGTTTATTTTAGTTAGGTTTTAATTTTAAGACAGGATCTTGCTTCAAGGACCAACCTAGTTTTAACCTCTTGATGTTTCTGCCTCACCCCCTTGGGTTCTAAAATTACAAAATGTAAACCAACAGACCTGGCAAAAAGTGTTGAAATGCAAAACATGACCTCAATTCCTGTTTTTGTCTTGTACTGGATGAGTATTGTTAATATTTCATTTAAAATTGAACTTTATAAAAATAAAACCCATATTACCAAACAGTAAAATATCAAACTATTAGATAACTATAAACTCTCCTGACTTATTTTTATTTGCAGCCACAGAGAGACCCTTAGATCAGCCTCATCAGCTGCCTTTGGGTTTATGAGTCCCAGGAATCCAGCTGCATTGTGGCAAAACTGAGAATTTTCCCTTTCAACATTTAAATATGGGCACGCAGTCAGGCTCGGCATTACTTGTCTGTCTCTCCTCACTGGTTTTATTTGCTTTTTCCTATTCAGAGCCCTTTGAATTCCTCTCTGAACATCTTTTGGAAATATCACTGTGGTACTCAGTCAACCAGGAGAGCTTAACTAACAAAGACTTGGCTGGTTTTACTCAGAGAGATGAAAAGCGGAACCGCACTAGTGACCACGATGCAAACCAGTTAGCCAGAATGAATTGCAGCCCGAGACTCATTGCTCTGCTGGCACAGTCTTCGGGGGAGACAGTGAATGTCAGTTTAGCTGCCTGGTGGAAAAGTAACCAAAGGGAGATGTGAGCAATTGAAAGATTCTTTAAAATCTTGGAATGTCTTTTCACCTTTTCTTCCAAATGTTGTTTTCTAAAGCTGTGTCTATCTAGTACGTTAGTAGTAGAAATGAACAAAAAACAAATGAGGAGTATGTTGGATAAAGACATATATTTAAGATCTGGAATGCAGAAGAAATGGACAAGGGTAAAATGATTGTTGTTGCATTAGGAGCACACTAAACAGAAAGCTTGTACGTGGTTCCAGGTGGCAACTCTTGATATGGACGCAGCAGACCCATCCCCTTAGAAAGAAGGCTTCATATTT
Source organism: Typhlomys cinereus (assembly GCA_023101885.1). Classification (NCBI taxonomy): domain Eukaryota; kingdom Metazoa; phylum Chordata; class Mammalia; order Rodentia; family Platacanthomyidae; genus Typhlomys; species Typhlomys cinereus. Next base: position 719,187 of record JALPQD010000227.1, read on the forward strand.
TCCAGAGAATCTGGCCACCTTAATTGATCTGATGTACAAAGAGACTGTAGAATGGAGTAAATACGCAAAACTCATTAATGTGTGTACACTTAGAAGAAAGGAAACAGTGAAATTATTTTCTAGTTTTTCTTATCTTTGCCTTGGTCATTCAGCAAATTTCAGATGGTGAATTTAAGCAGAAAGATGGAAATATTCTTAAGATCTTATTATATATATGTATATCCTATATCATGTGTAGTTCTTTTATATACAAATGCAAAGTCAAATTAGTAGTGCTTTGCAACTTTTTAAATTTTGACAATATGTGCTAGGTATCTCTCCAGTGTATACATATGATGATGCTTTACTATTTTTTGCATTTCAAGGGTATGTAATTCATAATATTGATAATATTTCATAATATTTCACCATTACTGAAATATAAAATATTTATATATATTTGTATAAATACAAAATAATAGCAACATTTGAAAAACAGAAAATACAAAGATAAAGAAGCAGATTTTCTGATTTCGATGAAGAAAATGTTTCTTTTGGTATGATGATTCATCATTATTTTAAAATTTGAGGAGTTATCCAAAATAGATAATTTTAGGTGTCAGATAGATGCTATACATTTTTTCAATGGCTGTGAGGAAGACGTATGAACTGAAGAGTGGAGTTTGCCACTTATCCCCTTCAATTTTTTAACAATGCGTAAAATAAACAAATCATTATTCATGTGCTACTTATTAAACTTAAAAAATGCATTGCTGCTACTACCAAGTGTTCTTTTTTTAGTGTGTTTTGGAAAATTAGACTTGAGTTGATTGTAAAACTAAATTCAAACAAACATTATCATCATAAATAATAAAAAGTATAGCATGGACTTGACAGGTCAAAAGATATTAAAAGGACCTTTATATCTATAATGTAGTACAAAGAGCATTTTTTTATTTCACAGAATAAGCATTTAATTCAAGAAATGTTTATTTGGCATCGATAGTAAACAATATAAATTAAATAAACAGAATGAAGTCAAACTATAGAAAAAACAGTGAATGCGAAATAGATTTGGAAATTCCATCCTTGTGTCCTAAAGTTACAATGACCTTATTTTCAACTTTGAAGGTGTTGATGAGCAAAAAGGAAGACAGCTCCTAATAGATGCTCCGGGACCACAAGTGTAAGTATATGATTCATGACATTATTGTCTATACATAGCAATACTTTCCAATAGCAATATGAGACTAATTTTATTTCAATGTTAGAATAGTAGGACAGAGTGAAATCCTACACGTTGAGATTATTGAAGTCACCTTTATTTTTTACTTAAGCTGTAAGAAAACCACTCTGCCTGAACTTCTGCAACAAAATCAGCTATTTAACCCAACACAAACTAAAGGAAGCTTTCCCCAGATCATTGTGTTAGGCATTTTACATTCAGCACTGTTGTCTTTATCAGGGTCTATTGTCAACATGAGAACCCACAAAACATTCTTCATTGGTCCAGCATAGTGATTTGTATCGTTGGCTCCAAATCTTTCCATCTCCATTCATATTTTTTTTTTTGGTGTAGTAAGAAAAGCATTTTTCACCTTTTCAGGAATGTAAGCTAATATGTTTTCCAGACATCTTACTCCTATGTGAACAAATTTCATTTATCACCTAAAGGCAGTCTAACAACACAATGCAAGGTCAAAAAATACTTTAACTCTGTTTAAATCCAACCCAAATTCATGAAAATGCATATTACATAACAATATTCCATCATTGAAATGAAATTGACAGCTACAGGTCATGAAGGAAGACTGTATTATGGAATTGCAATGGAATTTTGTTTTGAGCATCACAACATTTCTACTAGGACATTTCATATTTCAACATAGCACATTAATGTAATTGTTGGAAGAAGATATATTCTTCAGTTTCCACTGATAAAGGATCTGTCATGTGTCAGTTTTCATGAACTGTTACATCACAATAACTGTTGAAAATAGCTTCAGCAATTTCACTAACAGATGATATTAAGTCATTATGCTCATGTATTTAGAATGTACATTCATGTCCCAGATACTCTCTTTAGCATATATGGTTTTGCTCCTATGTCATCATGGGAGTGCAAGAAGCATTCTCAGTTTATTTTCTTTATTTTACTTTTTCCAACAGAAACTCATCTGAGTTACATTTTTTCCTAACTCAGTTCTTCATCAAGTATAATTGTAGAATCTTAAACTACATATACTCTTTTTGATCTTCTCTGGTTTTAATTTTTTCTTGAGGGGGAAAAGTAAAAACTTTCTCATTTGAAATATATACATTACTTAGCACTCAGCAAAACCAATATTGTTTCAAAATGACTTTTAGCATATCGTACCTTAACATTGCACAATTATGATAATTTAAAAACTTATACAAAACACATGAAAGATGTTTTCATTAGGAAGAAAAGCTAAATATCATATTAAAGCAGATGGCATTTTCAAATGCAGCCCAAGTCTTTCTAGTAACTGTAGATTTAAAGAAGGCCTCAGGCTAAATGACTGCAAAGCAACTAGCAGCTCTGGAAAGGCCCATTTATATTCTAATATAAAGTTTATGGAGATACATTTCAAAAGCAAGCAGTAAAATCATCATGCATTGATTGCCTCTTTCACAAATTATATAGTTGGTGACAGTTCTTGATCTAATCTAAAAGAGAACTGTAGCTGGAAAGTATGAAAAAAATTTATGGATTTGTTTCTGTCTTGACTTACGGTATGGAATTGGACAGAGCAAATGAATAGAGAAACCATATCCTCTATTGTTGTTATTCTGATTTATGATATTTCCCCTGGGAACTAGTATCTGGCCATTTTGTATTACTCAGACAAAACATTTGAGAATATTAAATAACTATTATAAATTAGCTTTAATATTCAGCTTTCACAGGGAGCACTGAGAGAGATATCACCGTTATCTTACAGATCACCACAGGCAGCCGTGTTAAAAAAAGATGGTACAAAAGAAGATAACTGTATTTCATGGGATTAAATTTGTTTACAGGCACAGTGATCAGTTGTTCACATAATTTTTCGAAGGTAAAATAAAACAAGCTTCTTGCTTCCTTTTATGAATCTATTTTTACTGCCATATGTTAAAAGGATGCTCTACTCTCCAGACATCATTCAAAGGAAATGACACCCATGCACATTTCTCAAATGGGTCACTTCTGCACAAGTTCTATTTGTATTGCTTTTGGTAGCCATGGTTACCAACTTTTCGAGTCTTCAAGCATATGGTTATGCCATCCACATGTCACCACTCTTGAGCACAGGCACCTCCCCAACATGGGTCAAGGGGAGAGATTTATTTTTCCTCTATTATTGAGTCCTCTGCACTGGTTGCTTTTTCTCCTTGTGCACGGTGAGGTTCCAGGCTTCATTTCTCTGAACAGATCCTTGACCCTTACATACCAGCCCCAAAAGGTAGAGTAAACCATGCAGTGCAGAAGAAATAATATCTATACAGACACAAGAAGTAATAATTGCCTTCAAAGTACTTAATTGTACTTCATTCTCAATATAAATGCTTATTAAAAGTCCATTGAGGTTTTATTTCAAATATACAATAGAAGATGTTACATTAGGTTTCATTAACTAAAAGTAGATCAACATTAGAGTAAACTAGCCACTTAATAAATCTGTTAGCATTAGAGAAAATTAAAGTTATATTAAAGATAGGAGTAATATTTACATTTGCAAGTTATAAGATCATGTAAGTTTTTAATCAAGTAAGTTTAATTAGATTCTATATTTTTCTCTCTTGTTCTCATTTATGTCATCATTTTATGGATCCTTAGATTAATAGTAGTTGTAACACATGAAATTGGTAACCCAGGGCCTAATGACAAGGTATAATACAAATCATACAAATATTTCACAAAACAATTTTTATGTCTGTATTTGTATAGGCACTCTTGGCAAGTCCTGATGAATAAAATTATTTGCAGTATATTGAAGAAGTCATAAAGGTAAAAAAAAAAAAACAACTCATATCATAATAGATAAAGGCTGTGAGCAGACTTTCCTTCCTGATCATTTGCAGCTGATGGGGTACGATCTCACCAGAAGGGGAGGACATATAGGCTGCCAGATAGAAAGTAACCATTTTGCAAATGGGTGATTGACCCCTCTCTCACCGCGGTCTCCTACATTTATTCCATCTACCTTTGAATATACTCTTATAACAAAACCCTAATTTAACAGGTTTTTATCTATGGCCAGGGGGTGACATCCAATACCCATCAGGATGGAGCCAAGGGCATTGCAGGAGCAGCAAAACCGAAAAAAAAAATCAACAAACCATAATCCAGAACATCAGAGACTCTATATCAACCACCTGGAACTGAGCCAGCCTAATCTCTCCCCATCCTGAAGCTCAGGGAAAATTGCGGAAGAGAGGGCGGTAGATTGTAAGAGCACAAGGATGGCAGGAGTAACAATATGCAAGATACTCCACATAAGTTAGGGCCGAAGCAATCATAATAGGACTTTGCATGACCTGCGCTATGTCCAACACATTATTAACCCCACAAAGTCTAGCATGGACTAAAGGCACTAGGATCCTTGGAGGCTAGGGACTGAGAGTCACAGTAGTGTTCCTAAACTTAAGGGGAACACAGGAAAGGGTTCTGGGAAATGCCCCTGTGTCCTTGCACTTCATCAGAGAGTTTGGCATGCACATTAAAGGATGCTCCGGGTATGGGGGTCACTGGGGGATGGAGAGGGAGGGGGAGGGGAGGAGGAAATAGGGGTTCAGGGGGAGGTGGAGGGAGGGAGGGGACTGGTGTACCTGTTAAGTTCGTATGAGTGTAAATAAAAAAAAATGAAAAAAAAAAACTTCACAAAAATTTTGGAGCAGCTTTACTCATAGGGCCCCAAACAGAAAACGATCTATATGTTTGCCTATGAAGGCACATATTGAACCGAGTAGGAGCATCTGCTCAGGAAGCAGGAATGAACTAATAATTGCTGTTTGCAGCCATGTGCCAAAGCCTAGGGCATTGCACGGAGCAAAAGAGTCTCAACACCAAAGAGGACGGCAAAAACTCAGAACACAACAGAAGCTGCACACGGAGTTAGGAGAAGTTCTAGATGTGAAACCAACTCATTAGGGAAAAAAATCTGTATGAGAGCGCGTGCCATTCTTGTGATTGTTTAAGTTGGAAACTATATTGAAATAAAATTATACAAAACGAAAACAAAAAAAGAAAACCACTCTAAAGAATAAATAAATATTGAAAGTTATATAAATCATAGAATGAAAAGACTTATAGAAATATCTTATGCATTTTTTTTGGTCTAGAATTTTTAAATTCTAAAGTGAAGTTTCGAGGTTTAAAGAGATGGTTCAGTCAATAAAGTGCTTGCTAAGTGAGCCAGACAATCAGAATTTGAAATCCTGGTTCCACATTAAAAACCCACACGTTTGAAGTTCTGGATTGTGGTTTGTTGATTTTCTTTTGCAGTTTTGCTGCTCCTGCAATATCAACCACCTAGAACTAGGCCAGACTAATCTCTCCCCATCCTGAATGAAGCTCAGGGACATTTGTGGAAGAGGGGGCGGTAAGAGTGTAAGAGCAAAAGGATGGGAGGAGCAATGATTTGCAAGATACTCCACACAAGTTAGGGCCGAAGCAATCATAATAGGACTTTGCATTATTGACCTCACAAAGTCTAGCATCTGCTAAAGGCACCAAGATCCTTGGAGGCAAGGGATTGACAGCCACAGCAGTGTTCCTATGCTTAAGGAGAACACCGAAAAGGGTTCAGGGAAATGCCACTGGGTCCTTGTATGTCATCAGAGAGGAGGGCCCAGAGGAGAGTCAGGCATGCACAATAAAGGACTCTCTGGGAATTGGGGGGGGCACTGGGGGATGGGGAGGGAGGGGTGAGGGGGAAGCAGGGGATTCAGGGGGAGAAGGAGGGAGGGAGGGAACTGGTGTACCTATTGAGTTTGTATGAGTGGAAATAATAATAAAAAGTATAAAAAATTAAAAAAACACACGTTTGTGCATCTATAACCTTAGGGTGTATGAGTGGGGCGAGGGATCATATAGACAGGAGGATACTCAATCCTGTTGTACAGTCAATATAAACTTACAGAGAGCATTAGACTTAATTCAGTGTGAGATTATATTTTCCAAGATAAGATAGACAGCAATAAAGCAAGATATCTGTTGTTAGCCCATGACTTCCACAAAACTCAATGCATGCAGAGCCATACATGTGCTGACACACATGTACCAAACACTAGCATGAAGAGCTTTGCATGAGAATATTAAATTGGGAATGAAGTTTTAGATTTATTAATTTATTAAGAATACGAACATGTGCATCCTTGTCGTTTGCATATGTCCACATGCATTCAAAAAAGCTTATATTTGATATTTTAGTACCTAAATCAAGAGCTCAAAACAAAATGTAGTTTTATATGTATGTGTGTATATACATACATATATATATATATATATGTAGACTATAAATTACTCTCAGTTTGAATGTGGCTGTGGATCAGAGCGTTTGGATGTTCTGATCTTTCTTTGTTTTCTTAGTACTTGCATTTTATTGAACTAAATTGATTCTTACAGCAAAAGAAAAATAATAGATAAAGGCATTGTCAGGTACTAGGAAAGCATCAACTGAAAATCCAGTGCTAGAACTTATTTCCATACCAATAATTTTGGGGCCAAAATGTTTTTGCTGATCTTTCAACATCAGACATTATGTCAAGACTTTGAAGAACTTTCATTGTGTTCTGTGGACGGTCATAGAATAGAGGTGTTTATTTAACTTCCATTCTTTGGTTCCTCTAACATGAACTGGGAGTTCCTTCTATATCCATATAATTGTAACTTCCTAGGATCTTAAAGGAAGCCTTAATTATATTTTTTTCTTAATCAGTCTCATTTTCCAAGGGCATCATTTGAACCTCTTTTCCAGGCTTAGACCTCACTTTAGAGCTATTTGCTTTGCTATTTATTCTGCTGGTCAGCTGATATAATTACTTGAACCTTCTCAGTTGACCCTTAAATGAAGCCTATGCGTTCAAGAACACTAAGCCTCGGGCTAACACAGCTCATTTGCATTCTCACAAATTAAATAGCTGCATTTCTTTTTTTTTAACTGTTAAATATATTTATTACATTTGATTCACTCAGCACTTCTTAAGCACTCAAATCCCTTGTGCCCCAAATGCATCTACCACAGGCAGTTTATCAGTAAAATCACTTATATTTCCATAAATTAGCCAGTTTTATGAACTAAAAATACAATAAAAATAAAATAAAGGAGCAAAAAAATGCTCTCATAGAAATACATGCTTTTTAGTTTTTTTGTTTATAGATAGAATAATTCAATTATGTGTTTTAAACTGTGAACAGTAGACATGACCAAAGGATTCTAGGATTCTAGAAGTTGCATTTCAACATGATAGTTACTTCTCAGGGTACTTATTTTAATGAATATATATTGTTCCAAATGATGCTTCTGGATGAGAAATTTGCATTGAATTAGTGAATAGTAGACTATTATTATATATTTAACTTTACCAAATGATTTGGTGCACATTTCAGGTATCTAAGCCTGAGAGGTTACGGTTCTGGAAGACAAACTTGGCTTTACAAAGGGGCTGAAACACATGTAGCAGATCAGTGCTTTGAAAATGAGTCCTGCTGGTCTCTGTGAAGGAAGAAATATAATGCCCAGATAAATCCTTCAAAGAATATCATGTACTTATACAAAAAGAATACAAATTTATCATTTTATAAATGACTACTAGTGTTTAACAGACAGAAATTTGTGAGTGATAATGAAGAAAATATACAGAGAGGGATGGTCAATTTTACTTAGCAAGCAGGTGTTTCATTTGAACCACTAACTGAATGTGGCATAAGAAAGCACTTACTTGGAAAAATACAGGAAAAAAACTGTTTTTCTTAGGTGTCTAATTTTTGATGAGACTTAAAAAGAAAGTAGATATTACAGGGCATCAAAGCCCATCAGAATACTTTATTTTTAAAGATGACTTGGAAAAACCTTAAGGAAGGGGATGGTAATATCTATTTTATATTTTAGGGGGACAAGGCAAGCTGATTATGAGAAAATAGTTGAGAAAATATTACAGTAGATGAGAATAGAAGCAGTGATGATCTATATGGTGATTAAAATGAAGGGTGAGGATAGGCCTGAACCAAAGTGTAGCATGTGATGAGTTACTGATCATAGAGGAAAAGGAGGAAAAGAAAATAACAGTTCACATAGACTTGTATTTATTTCTAGAAATAGAAATATAAGTTGCAATCAGCTTTTGAAACAATATCACTGAATGCCAAGTCTGACTGAAACGCAATGTATCCCTGAGGTTTACAGATAAGAAAAGAGGAAGAAGGATATGCAGAAACTGTTAGAGAGGTGAATGGTTGCTCAGGTCAAGGAAACACCTGGTCATGGGCACAGAAAAAAAAATCTTTATGAGTTGATTATATTTAAAAGATGGTTGGGGATGAAGGTGCAAAATGAATTGAGGAGCATGTGCAAGTGTGGCCATTTTAATCAAAAGAGTAGAATTAACTCACCTCTTCGTTTTCTTTCAAAGGCTTGATAGATTACTAATTTTCTTTGGTTTTGTAGCATTATTAGAATATGCTACACCATGAAAATCTCTTCTCTGACAGTTGTTATATTGTCCTTTGATGAAACAGAAATAAAGCATGATTTCTTGTCCTGAAATTTAAAATGCAGTTAAGAAGTTAGGGTGTTTTTCACTCTGGAGGAAAATATGACATCGTTCTTCAGAGCTGTATATTCTACTTGCCAAGGAATCCCTTCTCTGAGACCCAGTGCTGATTTTACCATAGTAAAACTCATACACTGAGTGCATAGTCTTCAGCTTTGAGGAGCGTCAGGTAACTCCAAGAAGTACAGTGCAGGAAGAGTGAAAATAGTTTGCACAAACTGGAAAGCGAATTGTCTTTGGGGTTTTGTTTTTGTTTTTGTTTTAGATAAAGACACAAGGAGTGATTTCATTACTCCGCATCATTACATAGAAATATTAAACTTACTTTTAATTAATCTGAAACCCAAAATAGACATTTTTAAAATAAGTATTATTTTTACACCATTTTGCTAGTTGTGGATGTGTGTCACCTTGACAATTGAAGGCTGAGTTCTTAGTACATTTATGAAAAATCAATAGTTAGGCAAATCCCAAGCAAGTATGAAGGAGGTTATTGATTGGTGCAGGAAGACTTGGCTCATGATGAGTGTGGTAATTACCTAGTAAGGTAGAAAATAGAGACAGCAGGTTCAGTAGTTTCAAAGACTTCAGAATACTTTGATTGACATGCTGTCTAGCAAATAAGATTCGCCATACTCTCAGCAATCTCTTCAGATATGGTATGGCCACTTCCCTCAGTTCCTAGTATTGCTATGAATTCCCCTACCTATGAACTGTAATCTAGAATTGGTCCTTGCAGTTTGCTTGTGTGCTGCTGATAAATTCATGATCAAACAGGTTAACGGAAAAAGAGGACCTTATTTTTGCTTTCATTTAAATAATTAAATAAAATCATTCAAAATTTTTTCAATGACATAGATAATATGCACTAAATAATTATCTAGATATATATTCTACTATGTGATTACAAGTTAAAATTCATTGTGACATTATTTGCTGATCTTCTTTGAATATCGTTAGGATAATTTTGTTTTGTTCTGACTACAACATAAGAATTTTATAAATGGAAAACATTCTAGAAATTATTTTTCTTATATTTTCTAATCTTATTATTATATCAGCTCTGGCTTAGTTTAAAATAATTTGCTGTTCATTTAAAGATTAATGAATATTTAAAAATCTATTTATTCTTTAGCGCAACCTAGATTTAAGCAGTCCATTGAATGTTTGCAATTGAGAATAGGGAGGCATTGAACAATGCACACTCATAAATCTGTATTAAGTAATTCCATTATTTCACCAAATATTTTGATTTCCCTGTAGGCATATGTAAGTTCTGAAGATACACATTTTGGTGAGACAAGGGTCTAATTTCAAGGGATGTGAAGAATAAATCAACTGCAAATTACAAGGAATGCTGATATCTAGGAACTCAGTGTCCATGGAGAATCATGATTCTAGAGTGAGTGGTAAAGAAAATAGAAACATTCAGACATCCAAGGACCGTTGCCATTCAATTACTATCATGGTTTGAATGTGAGTTGGCCCCTACAGGCTCATTCATGTGTTTGCATGCATAGTTGATGTCAATGTTTGGGAAGGTGTGATAGCTTTAGGAACTGGAGCCTTGCTGGAGGAAGGGAAATCACAGGGGCAGGCCTTGAGGATGTCTAGCCCCACCCTGCTTCTGCAGGTAGTCTGCTTTTGCATTCTCATGAAGGCTCTCTTGGTCTCCATGACAATTTCTGCATTGACCTAATTTGCTTCCAGTTTCTACCACCTACCATGACTTCTGCTTTTGGATTCCTGTCATAGTGGATTATATCTCCCTTCGGGAATTATCAACCAAATAAATCTCCCCTTTGTCCCCTTAAGTTGTTTAGTCTTAGTGTTGTCTCATAGCAGCACAAAGAGTAACTGTAACAATTACTATTTCTGTACTAGCATCTAAGATTCATTCAATCAAATCTAGGAGGACTGAGATAATTATTTTAAAAAATTAAAAACCTTTAGAAATTAACTAAACAAAGTAGAAGGATTATTGTTTAATTCAGTTTTTTACTATCAATTCCCTTCCATAGGAAGTAAACTCATTTTTCATTATCTTGACAATTATTCAGGGAGAGATTTTTGAAAACTGGCAAGGCAGAACTAATAGGAGACACATAAAATTAAGAGTTTTTGTTTTAGTGGCAAGACTCATTTTATATTCTGTCTCCTGAAGAATTATTTTCCTTTATCCTAGTTGTTGAATAATTTTTTCAGAACACCTTTCATTTTCATTGCCCATGAGCTCTCTTTTAAAAAGAATTACACAAACATTCTCAAGTTCAATGTTCCAAAAAGGACAGAATTTATTACTTTCACCCAGTCAAAATTTCTGAAAGCGCAGAGATAATGGTGTTGGACAGAGAGAAAGAGTCAATGTGCATCTGCTCGGCATTTCATGAACATCAACAATGTGCTACACTTGGTTTGCATCCCTGTGCAATGGAGGGGAGAAAAAGAGAGAATTCACATTAATGTTGCATCCTTTAGAAATTGATTATCAAATGACAGAAACAGGTAAGTAACCTAATACAATCCGACCAGACCATGAAAATATTAATTTATTAACACCATATTGGTTTTCATTCCCAGAAATTTAGAGACTAAACAAGATATGTTAGAGTCTCAAGGAAAAGGTTTTTTTATTATTCCTGAGAATATATTAGTAACTCCCATCTTTTCAAAAGACTATGTAACTTTATCTTGTTTTCCATGTGGATCTCACCTCAGTGCTTCTTGTTTAGCTTTGTTTCAACTTCTTTTGTTTTGATTTTTTGTTTTCCACATCCCATACCGTATTGGAAAGTTTACATGAAGTTGCTTCTTAAAAACTGATCTTCTCTTGGTCAGATAATCTACTCTTGCCTGTGGCTTTAGTTCCAATCTCTTGTGCCATGAGTAGAAAGCAGCAATGAAGATGTGAGACAAATATGCATAGAAGTGACTTCCTGTAGCTATTTGTCTCAGGAAGAGTGGCATGGTTAACACCTACAATTTTACAAATCTCTGTAATACACAAGTAAATGTAGTCTTGTCCCTCAAATGACAAATGACAAATAAACATCTGTTACAGAAAAAAATCTTTCACTCTGTGATTTGTTGCTAATTTCTCAAAATATGTCGAATAACGAAACATCTAATTTCACATGACAGCTCAGATACTTTGAACAATAGTACCAACTCCTTTCTAACACATGAACATTCACACACATACATACACTCACACATACACACAGTCACATAATTCTGTCTCTCCAATTCTTGCTCATGAATGCTATTACATTTAAATTTAGAACATAATTTGCTAATATTTAAAATGGGTCACTTTGCAAACCTTTTTACATAGAACTGCATCTGCTTAAAACAATAACAGCAGATTGAACTCCATGTTGAACTGATTTATTTTATCAAGTCTTAAAATTTATAGTCTTCAAAATCTTGTTTACATTTTATCATCCACCATGTCCATTATTTCAAGTCTTGAGGGATCTGTCAAAAAAGACATGGACAAGAGGACAAACAGAGAAACAACACATGAAGTTCTCCTTTATTTAATTCCAAGTATAATTTGAAACAGGTGTAGTTTTATTTGGATGATGGGATTTAAATTCATATTTATTTATTTAGATTTGGCTTGATACTTGTTTTGACAAGTTTTGCAGTTGTCATTCCTCAAAGTACTCTATAAAGCTGCTTTGTGTAGACTGAATTTATGTAGATATAGAAGCTGTGGGAAATAAAGAAGACTATCATTTTACAAGACAATGTCAAGGCATTTCTATTCCCAAAGGAAAGACTGTAAAAGCAAGAATCAAGAATGCTGCAATCTGATTAATATATACCAGCTAGATGAGTAGAAAATGAACATTTTGTTCTACAGAAATGGATTTTTTCCCTTAATGTTTCTCTGTAGGGCAGTGTAACTGCCAACTGTGGATTCTAAGGTAATTGATGATGTGTGCAGATAATGTTAGTGACACATAATTATCTCTTAATTTCCACAACATCTAAATTAGTGCATACAGCAATTAATTGTACCCTGTAGCCATTCTGTTATGAAACACACCATCCGATTGTATGCGGAATGAAAATTGTTGATGTAAGCTTTCATGCAGAAACTAGCCACCTCCGTGGGAGTCCAGCAAAGAGAACAGTGGAGAAGTTGCTCAGGGCTTCACCTGCAGCATGACTCGGGGCAAATCACTTCTCACATATAATCTCCAATTTTGCCAGCAACCATGTGTGAATAATGGTACCTTTCTCATCCAATCCTTATTAAAGAAGTATAAAAAAGAAATCTTGGGAGATAAATACTGTATCAAAGCAGGAAAATGTAGTTGTCTGATTGACAACTGGACAGGTTTCTCATTGCATTGGGCCAAGTGTATTTGGCATTTGAATTGTCTAAAGCAATTCAGCTGTAGACAAATAGCTTTACCTTCCTTTTTCTCCACCTGAAAAGTGAGGATCTTTGACAAGATATGCCTTCAGATTGTAGGTAACTCTCAAAATCTATAACTTACATAAATATGCTACTCATGATTTACAAAAATGCTATTGCATCTAATTGTTTCTTTGCTTCTGAATTCTTCAAGCATCAGAAATATACTTTTGATACATGTGACTCCGAGAAAATATATTTGAACCTATGACTGAATTAAGCAGATTTTTTCCAATAAACAAATGGAGAGCTGAGAATCCTGTCTATGTATAGATGAGGACAGCGGTGTTTTATGAAATTTTAATATGAAGCTGACCTTAATCTTTCAAATGGAAGGTTGTGGATGGGGCTGGAAGCACAGCTGCATCACCCACAACACTAACTTAATCTTAAAATGTCCCAAAATCTATAGGTTTTCACATTGTTCTCTTAATACAGACATTGTCATCAAGAAGTCACTCAGTTAAAAATTGTTAAAAAAGGCTAAGCTAGGATGTACCTAGGATTTTCCATGTGCCCCAATATGTTTTGCATGGCAGGAGTGAATTTAAATATACTTAGAAAACCGCTCTTATAGTAGGTCTTATGGGTGAGAGCATTATGTCACTATAATGTATAGACACTCAACTCTGCCAGCAGGGATACTTGGGTCTTTTGAGAAACTGTAGTCTTATTATGAGGAATTGATTTAGATGTGCTAATTGGAAATTAGCAAAATGCACACGTAGGTCCCATGAGAATATACCAGTCTTGCTTTACCAAACGATCTGTAATTCGATAACATTTCTTATTCATGCATAAATGCTCATAATTCCCTATTGGATATTAAATTGACTGTAGATAGTTTGGATCTGATTGGAGTCCCTGATCTAAGTATCTTCAGAGTAATTATATATGGTAGAATCAATGCACCATAGTCAACCCATTGCTTAAAAGTCTATTAACTCTATGGCCTTGAACAATTTATACTTCAGAACAGTATCTAGTAAAGGACCAAGAACATAAAATATTCTGCTTAAAAGGTTCTGTTCTAAGTGACTTTCTGTTGCAAATATGTAACTCTGTGTGAACACATGACCTATCACAGAGTTAAGGGTCACATATTGTAGAATACATAAATGATTCTGTATTTATTGTTCAAATAAAATATTTTGGTCACCAGGTAGCAAACCAGAGATGGCTAGGATTCCATAGTTTTCTCTAGGAGTCTGTTTATTTGCTTCATGAAAAATGAATCAATGATATAAATATTATGCAAAAAATAAGGCAAACAGAGGAAAATAAGAAAGTAACTGATATGTGTATATGTATATGTTTATGTAATTGAAATTATAAAAGCTAATATATAATCATACACATGCATAATGACACAGAAGTTCACAAAAGCCAGATTTCTGTTGACAAGATTGTTACTGAATTCTTGAGGATTAAACACATTAGAGGAGAATATTCTAGGAAAATTGATAATTTACTTTAGAAAGATCTGATTGAGTATTGGGATACATTTTGTAACTCAAGTGAAGTCCTGAATGCTACCCTAATCTACTTCTCAACTCTCTATTTACCCTGTGTAGTTAGTATAAAGACACTAAGTTTTAGGAGAATTAATTTCAGAGTCTGCTATATTACACATTGCTTTGGAGTCCTACTCTATCAGTTTGGTTTTATGACTCTGAATGAGTAAATAAAACATGTTTGAAAAATAAAAACTTTCTGATGTATTAAAACATTGATTTTCAATGTGGTAAACAGACTAGAAAATGAATGAATGAAATTAGCCTCTTATCTGCTACTGCTTTTTTTCCCTCTGAACAAGAATTGAAACCCTGTCATTACCATAGCTGCATTCTCTTATCTTTATTTTCATTAGAACCACTCAGAAACTGTTTTAGGGCTACACATGTTGATGCATATCTGGTATTTCAGTGCTCTGAGGCACAGAAACAAAATCATGAGTTTAAAGTCATCTTTGCCTACTCAGAAAGCTCAATTTTGTTTTCTTTTGTGTTCATCTATCTTTCTCTCTTTCTCTCTCTCTTTCTCTCTCTCTCTCTCTCTGTGTGTGTGTGTGTGTGTGTGTGTGTGTGTGTGTGTGTGTGCACAGAGGTCCAAGGGTGATATAGGGAATCACCCTGGATCGAGCTACCTCCTCTTTGCTTTGTTATGCAGTTTCTCATGCTCTGCCTTTTAAGACTGGAAGTGCAGGCCTCTGCCATTTCCACTCAGCATTTGTAAATAGTATCTGGGATGCGAACTCAGGACCTTCTGATTTTAAAGCATACGTTTAACCCCTGAATCATCTCTTGCACACATATAGAGAGAATTCAAAGGCTTCTTTGTCAATATGCAAACAACAATAAAAATAAACAATCTCCACAATAAAAAAGCGATTTTTTCAAAATAATACTATCATAAATATATATTTATCTTGATTATTCTTCTAAATACATCTTTGTCACTTATTTACCCAGCTTTTTTCTTTGTTTTGTTTTGTGCTGTGGCATGAATTGAAATGAAGACCTTATATACCTTAGTAAGACCTTAGTAAGTGCTGTACAACTTAGCTATACAGCAACTCCCGGTAACAGTTCTTCATTTCCTTCCTCTATTCATGTTGTTCGACATGTGAGTTGTAGCACATTAAGCGATATACTCCTTTCTGAAATCTGGGGTTGACCTTGTGATTTATTTTACCAGTAGGGATGTAAACAGATATGCAACATTATAAAACCTGAAAATTGATAGCAAGCTTATAGGTTTTGCTTTACTCTTCCACTTTTGCTGCTAATTTAAAATCACACCCAGAGTTTCATGGAACAAATCTTCATTTCCAAAGTGAACAAGGTTATCTAGAGTTGGTCAACAGCCAACTGATAGCTATATAAGCCAGTATAATGTAAATGATCATAAAGAACTACTCAAACCAAATACTATTAAGAAAATAATTTCTCTGTTTTGTTCTACTAAGTTTACAGTGATTTGTTAGACAGCACGAAGGAAAAGACTGATAACAATACTGACACAAACTCATGTGCAAATAGAAGACATCATTTACACAGTAATCTAATGCATAATTTTTGATCTGCTACATTTGTATCAGTCATACAAGATATTTGATATGAAAAATAGATAAAATTCAGTGCACAGAAAAAAAAAATCATTATGAACACCTCACTGGTGAGTAGATATTTTAGTTTCCATGATAGTGTTTGTTTTGAGATTCCTTTAGAAAGTTTTCTCCCTCATGAATAGAAACTTTGAATTATCCTAGACAAAAAAATCCAAATATCATTTACAACAGTAGAAGGAAAAAATACCAAAGAGGGTTTGTCAGTGATAATGGTTGAGTCATGAACTCCACTGGTACTTGTCACCTATAAAACCTGGAACAAATTGATAACAAATGTCAGAACTAGCATGCAAGAACTCTGGAATCTTGTCATATTGATGCCATATTAATCCTAAGACACAGAAGAAAACCTTTGTGAGCTTTTAGCTTACGTTTGTCTCCTGCTGGAGACACTATGAGCTCCCGTATCTGTGTAGATATAGTGAAAGCAGGATCATATGCTTCCCAAGGTGGTTTTGACCAATTGACCCATTTGGGGGGAACCCCTGAAAGAGTAACACAAGACGCCAACTTTCTTTCCTAAGTCTGCACGTTGTCAGGCTGGAGAAATGGTTTCAAAAGAAATACTCTTCTAAATCAACAAAAGATATTAAATTAGCCACTTCCGAATAGGACAACAAAATAAAACTCAGTGTAAAGAAAAAATATGCTTTGATCATCAGGAAATGCTTACCCATTTTAAAACTCAGATAAATCACTAAGAATATATAAAATATGCTCAAATGGAAACAAGAAAGAAAAATGGGCATATGATTAAAATATTTATTAAGGAGAACATAATAATGATGAAGCATTTGAGGAACAGGAATGTGATAAAATAAAGCAAAAAAGATGACAGAAGCTGTTTTCAAGTAGATATTTGTGTGTTAAGCTGGCTACTAGCAGAGGTAGACAAAGCCACAATGAGTTCATGGATGTCCTTTTATGTCCAGAAGATACTACAGACACATACCCATACACATCTGGGGTTTCTATAGCCCCACTGGTCCTCCTTCTACGATGTTGCTTGAATCTTGAGACAGGAATGATTTAAATGTACTATTTAGAATCAAACTATCCACAGCTAATTCTTGCCTGCATCTTGGTCATTTGTGATTCTTTGTATCAAACAACTTCCAATATAAAGAGAAATTTCTAGATCATTTGCTGGGAGATTCTCTAAGTTGTGGGACTGTGGAACTTTGTTAATTTCTTTTAATACCTTTTGCTCTTGTAAATTTCACTTCCAGAAGTCACAATTATTGCATGCAGTCTGGAATAAAAGTAACTATTTGATAACTATGTTTTATCTCTACATTAAGATTAAATATGAAATCATGAAAAAAAGCCATGCAAAACTATTTCATTAACTTCATTATAACCTGAATTACCAAGCACATGATTGAGAATTAACTGGAATGGTAAACAGATCAACTCAAAACAAAGCAGGTTCCTGATCCATTGGTCACTTTGCCAAAAAAAAAAAAAAAGAAAAAAATATAAGGTTCAGACATATTTTAAAATCGCTCATTTCTTTTAAAAAATTTTTGGATGCAAATTTTTAGCTACCCTCATCATCATTCACTTTATTCTTTAAAACAAAAATATTCTTGATCTCTTCTTGAACTGTCTTTGATTATCTATCATGTTTTATATTTATGTCTCAATATATCATGTTAAAGCTATTACAATTCTTAAACTATAGTTGTATGGTCAGCAATGCAAAGGATAAATATATATATATGAAAGTTAAAAATAACGAAAGCAACAGTTTGGCAAATATTAGCAAGAGTTCTCAAAAATAAGAAAATATTTCGTTTAGAAGAAGAGAAAGCTGGAAATCAAGTCATAAATATATATCAGACTATTCACCACTTATGGAAGGTATAAATTTAACATTTCCATGACGCTTCAGTCAGGTTTTGAAACTTTCATGTAACAAAATTGGTGAAATAACTACAAGTTAATTAACATTTATAATCCATTCTGCAAACAGTTCATAGGTCATTTGGTAATACAAAAGTTCTACTGGGAGCCCCTTTGGAATTCTTTTTTTTGGGGCCTGTGTTTAACTCTGAAACCTGAAAGCTTTCAGCAGCCCACCTCTTCTTGCCTCTAGCAAAACCTGCACTCTTTTGAGCAACCAGGTAGAAGGCAGATGGAAATCCTTAAAAACTCCTCTTATAGGTTCCCAAAGGGAGAAAATAAAAAGAGGAAAGGAGACAGGATATTGATGAAAAGCAAAACCTGAACCAGAAGAAAGTGCCTATGTCTTGGAAGCAGGGAGGGATTTGCTGAGGAGTCCTAAGACCTGTTTAGTACTTAGTCTGTCTCCTTCCATCTGTATAGCGTGTTTGTACATCTCTTCATTTTAGGAGGACAGAGCTTTGTAAAAAGAGGTATGAAAGTGTTTGGAATAGTAAATAAATAAGCTTTCTCTTAACCTTTGGATAGTGAAACTAAGCAGTGTACTTTTGACAAGAAATTCAATCAATATCACAAAGAGTTTACATTTAGTTAGGAAAACTGCTTCTCTTATCATTCCAGTTTAGACTCCATTGCTTTTCTTCCTTACCATGTTGTTCGTGGAGCCCAAGAATATAGATTTTGCTATCAATCATCCAGGTTTATTATCAGCCATGCTGATTTAGTAATCTGAAAAAAATATTACATTAAGGAACAACTTCTTCACTCAAGTAATGAATAATTTATAAAAGTTTGTATTTTATTAAAAGCTCCTTACATTAATATATTGTAATGTTTTCCCAGGTATTTGTCTAATTATTGTGAATACCCATGTAGAATGTTATGATTTTGTAAAGCTCTACTGTACTTCGAAGATCAGAGAGATGAATCTTTTTAATTTAAATTCTAAGGTAAGTAAGTTTATAAGAATAAGCTAATTTTTTTAAAATAATCTTAAAGATATTTGAAACAATAAAGTTATCAATGTATTTAAGTAACCATTCTGGTTGCTGCTGCTATTGAATTTTCAACGAAATCTTTTTGAGATCTTCCTTCTTGTGTATCCTAAACCCTTATATTGAAATTCTATGCATAATAATAGTAACCATGGTACCTTTGCATACAAATTCATCCATGGCAGAATATGACTTTGACATCCCTTTACTAATTATCATTATTTTATCAGTGATTATTCTACTTAAGAACTTAGGTAGATAATTCTTACATATTGATCAGCTGTTATGTACATGTATATAACATGTACATAACTTTACTATGGCAATATTCTGAGGTAGAAAATCCTTGCTGGTTCAGTAAAACAGAGTTTTGCATATTTACTGAATAATGTTAATGTGAAAATGGTTCACATTTTAGGTGAGCATAGCAAGTCAAGTAGAAAAACCAAACCCAACATAGCAGGTGCATCTTCATCAATCCAGGATATGCAAGCAAAAACTCTGAGATTTTATCTTACACCAATCAGAATGACAAAGATTGAAAACACAAATAATAACAAATGCTGGTGAGAATATGGGGAAAGGAGAAATCATATCTAGGGTTAGTGGGAATGATTATGTTTCCACAGCAACTGTGGAAAACAGGGTGGAGGTTCCTTAAAAACCTAGAAGTAGAACTGCCACTCGATCCAATCATACCACTTTTGTAAATGAACCAAAAGGATTCTTTATCTCACTACAGAGATAAATGTATATTTATATTCTTCATGGCTCTATTCAGAGCAACAAGGAAACAGAATCAGCTTGGATGTCCATCAACTGATGAATGGACAATGAAAGTGGGGTATAGGGGCTGGAGAGGTGGCTCGGGGGTTAAGCCTCTGCCTTGCAGGCAGAAGGTCCTGAGTTCGGATCCTCGATCCCACGTATACACGCCAGGCGGAAGTGGGGCAGCCTGCGATTTTGGTCCTGGTAGGGCAGACCCTGTGAATCCCAGGACAGATAAACAAGGAGGAAGTGGAGGCGGTCCATGGTGGTTCCCAAATTCGTCCGTGGTTCTACATGCACACAAGCATACAAGCACAATTTAATAAATAATACATAATAAAAATTTAAAAAAAGAAACTGGGGTGCACATACATATAGCAGTATTAGCTGCAGGAGAAGGAAAAGAAGGGGGAGAAGGATAAGAATAGGAAGGAGAAAGGAAGGAGTAAAACAATTTAGGTTACCAGTAACTATTATGAATAATGGGTGATTTAATTTCCTAAGGTTAAGTATCTTGTTTTGTTTTGTTATACCAGTGCTACAATGCATACCAGCAACACGCTTTTATAATAATGTGGAATTTTGTGCTTTACTATAAAATATGATAATTTATGTCACTCTAATACAAATAATTTTCATCTGGCAAAAGTAGGAAGCTCTCAGAATCCTCTTCAAACATTGACAAAATGGCTAGGCATCTTTAGAGAGACAAGGTTTCAGCAAGTGTAACTGCATTTCTACAGAACATCCCTCTGAGACCTCAGCCACAGCTTTCTGGCCTCAAATGTTGTTTCCTTACACTCGATATTTTTTCTAGCCTTGACACCACAGATAGATATTACTCAAGTAATGCATTGAACATAGAAGTTACCAAGCACATACTTAAATCAATTTACTTTTTTAAATAAAGAACCAAATTTTATATTAGATGAAACATTTTATGATTAGTATTTTGTCATCATATCTCATAAGGCAAAGTCATTGTATTTCATTGTTACTTCTTCCATCCTCATTTTTAAGTCAACTAAACACAAATACTGAAACCCATACTGTGTAACAGTAATAGTCTTGTCCTATTCAAACAATAACAAAGGAACAAGGGAACTGAAAAAGAATGAAGAATTGGTAATTTCCAAGCATGGAAATCTTTCAAAGATTGCTACACTGAATTTCATTGAATTGAACAATTGTGGTCTGTTGTTTACACAATGAGAATCATAATTCATGCTCTTAATCTCATGTGTTCTGCACCTCATGTGATCAGTATGCTTGTGTGTTGGGATGTGTATCTCAGTATTGCAAACTTGTCACCAAATTCATAGTATTTCCACAGAAAACATATTTTTTCACCAGGGCAATCTGAAGCACAGAGTATAATGACTTTTCTTAGTCACTCAAGTGAATTCCTAGCAGAAGACACAGTAGGCTGAGTTCCAAGATCTTCAGGAGTAGTCCTTTGTGCATAATGACTTCTCAATTTAATTATAAATCACAGCTCAGATATCAGATCTGTAAAGTTGAATAGTTTTCTGCTAAAGGAATACATAATATTTAGGCATTATCACCTTCAGGTTTTACCATTTTAAAAGGTCCTAAGTGGATGCCTTAATCTATTAAACAATGAGGGTATCTCCAGAAGAGAAATAAAGGGAGAATAATGAAATTATGTTTCTCTTGGGTGCACATTTATAGAGATTTATCTATTAGGAGGCCTTTAACTAAAATTAATAGAATGTTCAACCAAAAGTGACTTAGAAGATAAGGTAATTTATTATTTCAAATCATACATCTGGTAGCAGATGGCATTTTAGACCTGTTTCAGCAACAGAAGTTTAATCAATGACATAAATTTCTATTATAACATTCACTAGCCCTCAGCATTATCATTATTAAAGGATGGTCTTTCCACAAGACACATGAGACATGGTCATATCAGTGAAGAAAAAAAGAGGTGTATGAGTGTGTGTGTGTGTGTGTGGATATTCTTACAAACTATTGCATGCATTCATCAGTAGGATAGCTGTCTGATTCTATTATCCACAACTGCAGCTTTGTAAAAATATCTAGGAAGGGAAGAATCTGGATCCTTCTGCTTCATGGAGATACATGTTCTCTAAAAGAACAGTGAGTGGATCTAGTAGTTGATTGCACACAGTGTTTCTCAAGTAGAAGTTCTGTATTTAAAACATTCCACAATTCAATCAGGAACCTGACAAAAATGACCTTTTGTTATTGATAGCCCTATGGACATGGTGCATTTTAAACTCTATTAACTGAGTTGTAACTTCTCAACATGGCACTTATGTGACTATAGTTGTTTGGCTATGAAAACTAAGCCAGTATGAAATGTATCAATAGGAGACAAATGACAGATTTGTTTTACATGCAGACACACAAATATACATACATACTCAATCTTTACTATTATTCATTTCTCTGGCTAGTAGTTTTTTTTTTTTTCTCCTATACTTTTTCCCCTAATCATAAAGCTCAATAGGTTCATGCCGCCTCTCCCTCTCCCCTCCCCTCCCCTGGTTGATGTTTTTTTTTTTTTTAACGGATCGCTTCTTAAATGTACATTATTAAAGACATCATAATACTTGTCTTTTTTTCCTACTTAAGAGAAATTTAATGTAATGTCACGATGTTTGATTATTGGTTCATAATAGAGATGACTCTAGCAGTTGTATATCAGGACAGGAAAATGGACTACCTCTGACAATTTAAGAGGAAAAAGGAATGCAGAAAAATCACTCCTGACTTTAAGACTTATGGAAATATAGCAATTAATTGGAATAAGCATTGACTAGCCTGACTTGTATTTTACTTTATTCTTCTTTGCTTTTAAGTTGTACTTTTTGTTTTTGATTGTAACTCAATTTTTCATGGTGTATTCACCATGACAATACATTGAAGAAAGACATCTCAGGAGAACAGAATATTAAGTGCATGAGCAGACTACAACTCATATAAGTATTTGATAGTTTAAAAACGTGCCAGATCAACTAAATGGAGAATAGATAGTATTTTACCAAATATTACTAATCTTATTGCTAATCTGTAAATAAAACAAATAAGCTTTTCCTAACTCTCCTGACCCTCACAAAGGTTATTTTGAAATGGCCTACAGATATAAATGTAAAAAAGATCTAAATTTAAAGATTGAGTTTAGAAAAAATGATGTTAAAGTATGTTTGAGGATATAGATCATAATTAATACTATCAAATTTCCAATAGTTTGTATTTTGATGACACTGAATTCAAAAAAATGAAGACCCAAACTATGGACTAGAAGATAACATTTGCTAATCATGTGCTTACAAAGGACTTAATTCCAGGCTGAATGAAGAACTCTCAAAGATAACAAGGTAACAACAATATAAAGATTAATTAAAGACACTTCACCAAACTTGATATCAGGAAGAAAATACTTGAATGCAATATGGATGACAAATAATCACTTTGAAAGCAAATACCATGAGTTACTAGAAAAATAGAAACTATTGAATGTAACTTAACAAATGGAACTGTTAAGTGTACATACTACATACTTACTCAGATGAAGAGCAACTAGAACCATTTTGCCTTGCTATGGGAATGTGGCATATCTGTCCTTGTCTGGGGTTGTATTTGAGTGATGGAGCATTTGTCACTATACACATGTGTACACATATGCTTATGCCTACACACATACTTACATATACATACCCTCCTTTATATACACATGAAAACAGAAAAAAATAGGTGAAATCACAGATAGTAAGCAACCTGTTGATATAAGAATTCAAAGTGTTTCTTCCTTGTTGAATAGCAATAAAGAAATAAGCATCGACTAGCCTGACTTGTATTTTACTTTATTCTTCTTTGCTTTTAAGATGTGCTTCTTGTGTTTGATCATAACTCAATTTTTCGTGATGTATTCACCATGACAATACATTGCTTCTTTCTATGAAGCTGATAGATTACCATTCTTTGTGTACTTAGAATTTTCTTGTAATCATTTTTTTTTCAGATCGCAAAAAGCTATTTTTGAAATTATTCATTTGTCGGTTCCTACAAAATTTCACTCCTAATGTATATACATCTCTTTAGAAGTTTAAATTTTTCAGTAACTATAATGTATTCCACTGAATTCTATATTAATGTAGATTTCTTCACCTCTTTTTTATTAAAGTAAAATGAGTAAACAAAACTATCTTCCTAGTTCATGTCAAAATAAGCACACCTAGCCATAGATGACTAATATTGAATTCTGCTTAATTACTTTAATTCATGTTGGAATTTTTTTCTTCAAAATCTCTAGAACGTGGTATCCTTCAAACAGAAATCTAATTAGAAATTGCAATTTTAATATTAAAATTACAGATTCTCAGAGTGGTATTCAGTGGTAGAGTTCTTGTGTAGGGCACAAGAGGTCACCAGCTTAAGCTCCATATCTGTCTCAGTGGGGAGAAAAAAAATAACAAGAAGTACCTTTTTAAGGACCTGGGTAAAGATTCAGGAAATACAGGTGCCTTTGCACAAATCTGGAGACCTGAGTTTAATATCTCTGTAGCTCTCATGGTGAAAGGAGAGAACTGACTTCAGATATTGTCTTATGACCTCAGAGTACATGTTATGCCCATTATCTCTCAAAACAATAAATGAAATACTTTGGGTAGGCAAAGTGTCACATAACGTAGATGAGCCTGCTCATAATCCTGGTGAACTGAGTTAGAATTTCTGAGTTTACATGTGGAAAGAGTCTACTGGTTTTCAAAATTGTCTTCTAACCTCTACCCATGAGCAATGATGTATCTTTCTCTACCTACCTCTCTCTCTCTCTTTCATTCTCTCTCCCTTTTTCTCTCTCAGTCTCCCCCACTTCATCCCTTCCCATCTTTCCTTCCCTCTTTCCTTTCTTCTTGTTCTATCTTTCTTCCTCTTTCCTGCTTCCCTCTCAAATTAATAAAACAAAATACTAAAAAGAAAACCAAATATTTTGTTTCTATATTAACTTACTAAAACTCGAGAACATGAAATTATTAAACACAAAATAAATGTGCAGCAGTTTTATTGTAATCATTAAGTTAAACAGTTGTATCTTCATTGTGATATAAAGCCTGTGGGTGATTATAGGGTGTTTTTCATGCTGAATTCCTACCAACAGTGCAGTAGATAATCATTAATTGTGAACAAAGTATAAGTATGCAGATATTAATATATTCACTTTTTTCTCACATTTGTTACTTTTATTTTCTATTATTATTTTAGCAAAGTTCATGTTCACAAAAAATGCTCTGATCAAATTAACCAATTTTTCACATGATTGATCCTCAATGACTGATAACATCAGTGAGATATGATGTGATTATGATTCTCAGAAGAGTCTTCATAATAGGGTGCCTGGTCATGGTTCCTGGTACTTTAGACATAAGCATCACCTTGTGTGTGTGCTCCACATCTTTCTCTGACCTCCTAAATAACAAACTTTTTTTCTTATTTTGGGGCTCCAAAAATTAATTTTCAATATCAGACCACCACATTTTAATTATGGTACTGTTTCTCTTCAGAATTCCAATGGCTTCTGGATAGTGGTAGATTAAAGAGGGGCTATTATTCTTACAGACTGAAAGTTATAATTGGGCAGATTTCATAGTCTTTGAATAATATGACAGAATTCGCACATTGCTAGTTCTTGGTCTAGAGATTCATGGCTGGGAATGTCTACTTGTACTTATGTTCTTAAAATTAGGCAGCTGCACTTTAAGGACATGCAAGAAACCTCCTGAAGATAGATGGTCATTAGAAATATAATAAGGGTGGCTAACTAAATGAGCTCCAAGACAACACCGAAGTGTCAATTATGTGAGAGATGTAAAAGTGAATCACTTTTGTCTTTATGGGATTTTATCACTGTTGTTTAAGCTCTTTCCTGTTTCACTACTTCTAAAGTGTGCTTTTCAGATACATATTTTACATTATCATGAGATAAATACTGAAAGACAAAGAAGTATTGCAGTGAGTCTTTGGTGTCACAATTAATAAGCCTAACTTTGGTATGGAGACAAGAAGAAGGTAAATTATGCCTTGTAGGGCAAATACATTGAAATTTTATGCAACAGTTTATGCAATTAAATACTCAGAAATGGAAGAACCTTTACAGACAAGGTTTTGCTATTAATATCCTTAAAGACTTTTTGCTGACAGTTTGAACATAATTGCAGGAATTTATCACAAGGCTTAGGGATTCTAGACTCTTAAGAATGTTGACTGTGGTCTATCAATGGCAGGAGCAGTACAAGGAATAGAAGTGAGAGGAGTATGGAAGCACCACGGAGCAATGTTGTAAATGTGAGTGATGAACTGAATTTTAAACTCTCTCAATTGTCGTCAAGAAGTATAGGCTTTCCCAAATCAGCACTTTTGGTGCCACATTATCCCTTGCACACATGTCTTTTCTTCAAAGAACTTGAACATAATGAATGGGTTTACCATTGAGCTATGTTTTTGTTCAGAGACTTGGTTCAGGGTCTAGCATTTAATGGGTATTTGTCTAAAGAATTGAGCAAACTTATGAGACCATCTTCTGTACTTTTTTTTAGTTTTTAGGAAAACGTCCCTTTTCTATAGTGATAAGATTGACAAAAGAACTAAAAGTATTTGGATTTATTTTTCATGCAATTACAATGGATTCTTCACTTTGCCAACATAAATATTGACATGCAAACAATAATTTTAAGGAAGTATGAAATGTAATAATCTAGTGTATTAAAGTAAGTGTTACAACTTACACACACACACACACACACACACACACTTGCTTGCATTTTTTTTTAACATTACTGAGTATTCTGACTGTTTTATCCGGCTTTACTATATAGCATTTTCATAATTAACATTCATATGCTGAAATGTATAAGAATTTGTTATGAATTATTTCTCATTCCACTTAAATTTATACACACATGAGCTAAATTTTACATGCATTTCATTACACAGCATTGAAAAAAGTTTCTACAACAACCATTAATTATTTGGAACTTCAATATGTAATGACTTCCTTATAAAATTTATATGTTTTTTTATTTATTCAATTGTGTGAATATGCATGTGTGCGCGTGTGTGTATGTATGTGTGTGTGTAGAACCACGGACAAATTGGGAACCACCATGGACGCCTCCACCTCCTTCTGCTTCAGGATTCACAGGCTCCGCCCTACCAGGACAGGAGCGCAGGCCGCCTCCACTTCTGCCTGGTGTCTATACGTGGGATCTGGGATCCGAACTCAGGACCTTCTGCCTGCAAGGCAGAGGCTTAAGCCCTGAGCCACCTCTCCAGCCCAAAATTTATATGTTTTGAAAATCAGAAGCATGTACATATTCTTTTTGTCATAGTCCCTTAAGATTAAGCTGGAAGAATTTTCTAAGTCCCTGGGAGATCCATATTGCATATCAGAATCATCTGCATGTTGGTATTTAATGAATCCTTAAGACTTTCTTCACATATTCTCCCTTATCTCTTTGACTCCCATTTGTTGCATATGTTCCTTTGTTTGAACTCCATCTTCAAGGGACTGAATCTGATCTCCAATGAACCAATTACCTTCATTTCCAATGGACCCTATCTTTATTCTTCTTTTTCATAGCTCTCATTCTTCTCTGTGGGCTTCGTGGATACAGCTATAATCTGTTCAGACACAAAATCATTTCCTTAATTTGTTTATTTCCTCCCATGTTATAGATTATTTAGAAAGGTTTATTTCCAGTATTTCATTTCTGTCTTTGATATGTTTATCACAATACTTATTTAGAATAAATTATATTTTTCTTTGTCTTACCCCATAATCCTAATTTGTCAAGCAATTTCTTTATGGGTGCTTAATGACATGACATCAATTCCTATAGCACCTTGACTTTCCATTGACCACAGCTGCTATTCTTAGGTGAAATTGAGTTTCTTTTTTATTAATTTTTTTCAGATAATTTCTGCAGACACCAAAGCTGTAAGTACTTTCCCATACGCAGAAATTCATTGTCCTGAGTTTATATATTGGGCATCATTGATATATGTTTCTGGAGGAATTTTATGTTTTTTCCCAGCCAATAAGATGGCAATGCAAATTTGACTATTGTTTTCCTCCTTGTTTATTTGCTAGTTCTTACTCTCAATATCTCAGTTAGAATCTTGGCTGGTTGACACCCACCTCGTTCTTTCCAGCATCACTTAGGGACTGATTCATGAGAATCACAACTATGAGACTAGCATGGCTGGAAGGACAAACACTGCATCAGAAAGATCATAAACTTGAGGAACGACAGCAACAGATTCAGTCTCTTATCTTAGCAGCGATTTTTTCAGATCTGTTTATAATGTGACTCTTAGCAAAAGTCTGGGATTATATTCTCTGAGAGGATGGGTTTAGATATCATTCTTCTTTTTACAGTGCTCTTTTTTTACTTGTGGTCAGATAACATGATAATACAAATTCTGTCAGATAGCATGATAGAACGAATTCTAACCTGGACCTATTTTCCTCTCTATTATAGGAGAAAAGCAAGGGCAAATATTGGAATGGTAACTGCAGATATGATATATATTCAATCCCCTAGATTTTATAATATATTTCTCAAAAGACTAAGACTAATAATATACCATAAGTTCTCATATGAATACTGGGTAACAGTATTGTTCATGGATACTGTGCAAAGCAGTTTAGCAATATATACTAGTTTATCAAACTCAAGGTGAAACCACATAAAAAGTTTTCAGTTTATAAGATCTTCCTCCACAGAAAACACTTTCAATACAATTCCACCCCAAAGAAATACTCAAGATTCCATGAGTGCCATGTCTATTTCTGTTTTTCCTCTACTCAGTCATTACAGTGTTCACAAAATTATGCATTTTTCCACATAATTTTCTCTTCTCCAACTACCATTGCACCTTATCCTTAGCTATGTCTATGATGATTCCAATTGTTCCTTGTTCTATAGAGGAACAAGACAAGTGATGTGTTCTGTCTCTGTAAGCAAATCTGTGACCCATACGTTTTAATTCATTTTTCTATTTATAGACATAACTCCTTGGACTCAACTAATTTCTCAGGGTTCCAGGCTTCACAAAATTATATTTTTCTAAAACAGTCACATACATAGTGAGAAAAAAACATAAAACCATATTATTTTATGTGTAATTGTCTTCATTTATTCCATTTATGTGATGCACAATTCATTGACAAACCTGTACTTACATTTCAATATATTGGCATCCAGCAAATCATTGTGATTAATCTGCCTGTGACTGATAATGAAAAATGTTGTGGAATGGGTATTTGATAAAACTTCAAAGCATCAGAATTAATTGAATTTTCACTGACCTGTACTTTGAAGTACTTCTGTTTTCTACAGAAGGAAGATGTGTGTCTGGTAGAAACATGGCTGATAAAAATCTACAAGTAATGGCAAGAACAAGGATTAATCTTGAGAATAATACAGAACAGACAATAAAGGAAAACATCCTTTTTCAAAACTGTGTAGCATAGAAACATTGAAATTTATTTGTAGATAAAATTATGAAAAGAACATTGACTCTTTCATAAGTATTTTCCTAATTGTTTCCCATAAAAATCTTACAAGTATTCTTCTACAAAAAGATGGTAATATTAGATAAGAATAAAGTGCATATGAAAGCGTGAAGACAGTATTGCAAAAGACACAGGGAAGCCCTCTTTTGTCCTCCCCAGATATATATTGTTCTGATGAATATTTTCTCTGGGATGAAAACCAGAAACCAAGAATAGGAGTTCAGTGTTTTTCCCACTTACAATTATAGTCTCAGTATGGCAGAAGCACATATCTTCTTCCTATGCCCAGTCTTATTACACTGAATTTCCTGGTATCTTTTGCTTTCCCAAATGCTGAGTGAGTATATGGTTTAAGTGTCATTTCTTTCAATAAGTAACATAGGTTAGTAGGTCTTTTGCTTTTCACAGGATTCTCTCCATTTTATGAGCTTTTTCACTTCCTGGGAGGGAGGGCACTGCCATTCTCTATAACCGAGCCTTGATGCATAACGGTGGAAGCAACTACATATGACATGCAGGTTTACTTCATGTTTAAAACTTGCTTATCAGGTTTCTATCAAGTCTTTCATGTGAGATAATCTCTTGTTTCTTTTTTTAACCATTAAACATTTTGGAAAAGTAAGTCTGAATTTACTGTCTTCTGGAGGGAACCATCTGAACCTCTTATCTATCCCTGTGAACTAAAATTGCTTTCTGAGATTCAGATGGTTTTCTATATGGAAAAATAGAAACATTGGGGCAAACGTGGAAGGGATAAAAAAGAAGAGAGGAGAAGTCACATGGCAATGAAAATGAGAGAGTGAGAAAGAGAGAGAGAGAGACAGAGAGAGATTGTTATGGTAAGGTTTTCCTTTCAATTCTCCTCAATTGATTACTACAAACAGAGTCACTGCTTGTAATGAGAACCTCTGAAGTTTACAAAGAGCCATCAAAAAGAGAAGTTAGACATGGTTCTTAGTGTTACAAGATGACTGGAGCACCTACTAGTTAGAGGTAGTGTTTCATATTGCATGAATGATCATGTAGCATTCTTAGAGCTTTCATCTGACAAATATTGCTAATTTCTCGGGTACAGGAGCTGATAGCAAGCTTAACTAGTCCACAATTGGAAGAACAAGTCAACATTAGCTCATTCAATAACTTATCCCAATACTAGGCATATTGTCACTCACAGAGACAAAAATAAATCTAGGTGAGTAATAGAATAAAGAAAAGAATAGAGTTATTGCAAAGAAAGAAAGTGCTGAGAATGAGGACATGGAAATGGGAGAGCCACAGAACACAAATCTGCCCCCAGTAGTTCCAAGATATCAAACTAAGCTGGAGACATAGGTCACAGGCAATGTTCTTGTTCAAGATGTGCAAGGCCCCAGATTTGACATCTAACATTCTACCTAGTAAAATGAAAAGTTTGATAGAATTAAACTAGCTCACAGAAACCTAATGCAAATGTGTGGGTTCATTTGCAAAACCTGATCAAACAAACATGTTTAATCACATCATGTTTCTTAAGTGAAATCATATTGAAAGCAATCATTATACAGTAATTTAAATTCATTGATTCAAATATGAAAGTGATATGTAATTTGTGTAGAAACACTTCAAAACACTAAGAAGCTCTGCTGAAGATGCAGTAAATAAGAACTTATGTAGAAAATTAAAATCTCCAGGAATGGATAGGGCTCTTTAATCAACTCAATCATTCAGAAGCTAAAATTCAGCACACACAAAATCCAATACTATTTAGCTGCCTTCATTTCTTTTGACTTGGGAACATGAACCAACCAGAGATCGCAGAGAGCTGCCAAATTGATTGGAACACAACTGAAGAGCAACCCTGTTTGGAAAGAGAAACACAAACTTGAAGTCATTCCATTCTGTCTTGAAAACTCTTTGAGCTGGAATTAAAGGAGCCCTGGGCCCAATTTACTTCCTTATATAACAGTAGTAAATTATTATAACTCAGACTAAGTATGTGGTATCCATAAATACAAGGCATTGCAAACTCTGAAGAGAAACCTGCACTTGCTCAGAAGAGTTTCAGTGGGAAATAACAAGACTAACATATGAGACTCAAGGTCTTGTGGGCTGTTCTCTAACCACCTAATCCTCAACAGTATTCCATTCTCAGGTTATTGGGTGACAGAATGACAATGACTAATACAAATATATCTGTCATTTATTCAAGCAGAATGGTTGTTTTGAGATAAATAAACCTTTTTCTTTCAGCATGTCAAAGATTGCATGCATTTTTAGATTTGAAATCTGAGTAGATCTTGAAATTTGATCATCACCATCACCGAAGTAGAGTCATGAACTATTAATTATGCTAAAATATTTGTTTATAAAATATTTTATTTGTTAATGATGTTTTTCACTTGTTTTATTTCAAACATACCCTCATATTTTCCTTCCTGACAAGAAGTTAAATATAGATATTAGATATAGAAGTTAGATATAGATATAGATACATAGATATAGATATAGATCTCTGCTAATAATCAGGTTAAATTATTTTGAAAGAATATAATTGCAGGTATGCAGCTTTGTACATTTCACATCATCATCTCACACTACATGTGGCTTTACTTATTTCAGTGGATTTAGATGATTTAAGTCTAACCCACCACTAGGTTCTTCACTAACTGATGCTTTAATGTTTTATTCATCCATTATATAATATTCCTTTAGTAATGGAAAATTCATGATTTTCTTAATCAGTATTTCTCCTTTGTTGATCTTTGTAGAGTAACGACCCATGGGTCTCTTGCATTCCTTCACATTCAATAAGAATTTTTGCCAATGATCTTTGCTCCCAAATATCTTTTTTATTCCCAAGTTTCATAGATTAATTTGATCACTTTCTTTTAACATGAGTTCATCTATTTCTCTGATCATTCTAGTTCATTTTGTATGAAACTATGTGCACAAGTTATAGTTTTCATTGTTTCCTAGTAAAGAAATAAAATATATGTATCTTTAGAAAAATGATTGAATTCATAGTATTATTTCTACAAAATCAATATTTGGGAGATCTCATTTAATCTGAACAATTTTATGTACAATTTTGTGTAGTTTCTTCATAGATAGAAAGGATATTAAGGTAATTTCTGATTTGTTCTACTTATCACAGATGACACATTGATGAATATTAGGAATAAAAGTAAAAATAATTTGGAATAAAAGTAAAGTTGACAGTAAAAGTCCATGTCTTCAAATTACTTTAGAACAAAACACAAACATAAGTCTAATTAAGTATGCACATAATGGAAGCAAGGTTATTTTAATTATGAATAAATACATCCATACTAGATCTTTTTCTCTCCTGTATGCATATATTTAATGGATCTAGTGTGTGCATATGTGTGTGTGGGTGGCGTTCATGCCTGTTTGTGTATGAGCAGATGCCAGACAGAGATATCGGTGTCATGATCTACCACTTTCTCTCTTATTCTTTTGAGTCAGGGCCTTTCAATGAACCTGGGGTTAGTCTGCTTATTATCAAATGCAAATGATCCTTTTACATCTATCCTAAGAGCACACGCACAATTATAGAGTATCTGACTAATAAGTGATAAAACTATTTTCATTTATTTTATTTTAAAGCAAAAATTGAACCTTAATAAACATGGAGCTGCTTTATAAATTGCATTGCCTTCAGACCTCAGCAATTAGACTTCAAAATTGCACAAGAAACTGGAAATAGCAAAGAAGAATCACAGTGGTGGGTTGAATAGGTAAGTTTGCAAGCCAACTTTTAGCTCTCTTTTAATTTTTGGTTGTCTACAAATGACAAAGAGTAAAATTCTACGAAATGCAATGTGTGTTAACTGAAAACTGAAGAGGTCATGTAAAAATTTTAGCTGTCACCAAACTTAACCAGGATATACACTACTATTTGAGTGTT
This sequence comes from Typhlomys cinereus, assembly GCA_023101885.1. Taxonomy (NCBI): domain Eukaryota; kingdom Metazoa; phylum Chordata; class Mammalia; order Rodentia; family Platacanthomyidae; genus Typhlomys; species Typhlomys cinereus. The sequence goes on from JALPQD010000227.1 coordinate 752,643, forward strand.
TGCAAGATGTGATATTTCAGTAAACATCTGAGGGATCCACTGAAACACTGGAAGCAGCATACTATAGGAGAAAAGGCTGTGTTATTCGATTAAGCAGATTAGCCATAATAAGTATAACATCAAGCTTTCACAATTCCAAGGTGGTAACCCTGTATATTGTGTTCAGCAGAACAAGAATTAGCATTGCTAAAAGGGAAAAAGGACAGACAAAAAGATCTCTACAGCATGTTGATCATGTCCAGTACAAAAATAAAATTAAAGTCATGTCAACAAACAGAAAATATGCAGCAAATATAAGAGATCCTTCTAAGCTAGACATTGAGGGCATTCAGATTTTAGAATTAACAGATGAGGATTTAAAGCAGCTATTATAAATATGCTCAAAGACGGAGAAAATGATCAGAATGAGCTAATCAGTAAAGAATGCCATGAGAATATTGGAAGCTGCATAAAGAAGTCCAAAAGAATTCTATTAACAATGCAAAATAAAGTTTTTAAATGCCATGAATGGAACAGATACAAATCAGTGAGAGGAGAATTAGTGCTCATTGAAACATGAACAATAGACAAGACATAATTGGAAAATACAGAGAAACATGAGAGAAACTGTTCTGTCATGGCTATTGTGTCACAGGAAAGGGGGGAAATTGATGAAATAGTCATTCAAACCCTCCTAAATATGGCAGGAAATATTAGCATGCAGGTACAACATTTTCAATAGTCACAACAGGATGATTGCAAATAAAGTTGCACATGGACACTTCTACTCAAACTGCTAAAAACCCAAAGAAAAAACTGTATTGCAGGACAGAGAATAAAACATTATTTGTAGGGAAATAAAAGCACAAATAATGTCACATTTATGATAAAGTAGTGGAGAGTAAAGCAGTTTACATGATCAACATAAACAAATCAACATGTTTAGAGTAATAAAGAAAAATAACTCATGATGCTTTATTTAAAAAATATTAAATTTGAAAGATATTCATATTCAAATGAAGTTTAGGATGACAGAAAATTTGTTTTTAGAATTAGCTAAAGAAAAATTTTCCATCCAAAATGTCATAGATTATGTGATTATATGTGTAGAAAAATGTAAACTCAAAGCTAATAAAAATAATAATTGAATTTTACAAATTCATTGTGTATAAGGTCAATGTAAAAATCAATCATATTTCCTACATGCTTGCTTCAAAGGAATTGTAAAATGACATTGTGCAAAATTTTATGTTATAATAAGTTTTAATGGACATATAAAATAATCTAGGAATACATTTAACTTCTGTAGAATCTAATAAGCTGATCAGAAGAAATTCAAGGACTTATTTTCAGAGATATATCATTATTATAGATTAGAAGATAACATATTTCCAAGTGGTTACTTTTCATGAAGCTAATACATAAATAACCTAAAATAAAAGGGGAAAAAACACACAACGGGGGCTGGATAAATGACTCAGCAAGTAAAGTGTTTGCCAGTATGCAAAGGCTGACAAGCTGAGTTTGGATGTCTGCATCCCATATGAAACCAGGACTTCCAGGGCTCATGCATCTATAATCCCTATTTCTCTATAGGAAATAGATGTGGAGACCTGATAAGCTCATGGACTATGTCTTGAGCATCTGAGCATAAACAAGCTGGAGTGGTAAGGAGTTAGCAAAGTTGTTTATTTCTCCACACGGTGTGTTAGATGAATGCTTGCACTCACATACAAACACTATGGATATTTCAAGACCCCCACCATACACACAGACAATTAAGTAGACATCTCAAAAGACGAAAACAACTGATTTTACCATGCTAGAAAGTATAATGCTCAATACAATCTTAAAGACCACAAAAAATGGAGGGCTTGCTTTACTTAAATTTACACTATACACTACAAAATTATATATACTCACTCCAAAAAATACACATAGTTGGTTGAGGAAAGTCATGCTTTAGTAAAAGAGTAGAATCACACTTACCTAACAATACAATTTTTATCCAAGACATGAAAGCATCTTATTTTTTTCCCAGTTTTACAAGCATTTTGGAGACTTACGCTTTCCCCCTTCCCTTCCTTTTCCCTCTTCTCCCCTTCCTTCCCTCCCTTCATCAATTCATCCCACTCCTTCCCACCCTCCTTTCTGTCTGCTTCTGTGATTCCTGTGTCCATTCTGGTTCATCTGATCTTGGGGATTCAGGCCTCTGCTGCAGACCACTGGTCCTTCCTTGTGCAGACCTAGTGATAAAGTCATTCCCCATCACCTGTGTAGTTCTGGTCTCTAAGGTAACTATTACTTTGAAATTATTTCTCCTGAGATCCTCACTAGTCTGTAGGGAAATGTTTATTTGTCAGACACTGGTAAGAGCATGTCTCATTGCAGTCAGTTCCTGGATGCAGCAGCCCTGCCTTAAGTGCAATGTCCTCTTCAGAGGTGGACTTTCCCCCATCTTTAGGCTCTTGCAATCTTACAGCCCCCTCTTCAGCCTCTTCCACAAGGTTCCCTGAGTCCTAGGATGAGAAGAGATTTGGCTGGCCTGATTCCAGGTGAACGTTCCAGGGTGACTGGTCCTTTGTTTTCTGGTTGGCTGTTGTTAATTTCACTGTTCTTGTGCTGCATTAGGCAGCAGCAGCTTTCCTTTGGGATGCTGAGATCCTCTCCTATCTAAAGAAAAACTGATAAAGGCCTTTATATAAGAAGAGGCATAAAGTAGAGGGAAGAACAGGAATAGGACATAGTAGAGAGTATGATTGACCTCCAGGTATCCAATCACCTGCTTACCAAATTTTGACCTCCACCCTCCTAATTACAGGATCACATGTGCAGCACTGTAAACCAGTCTAAACAACAGTGTGGATGGGGAGGTAACTGACAGTGGACAGGTCAGGTATCTTGATACTTATGGGCTTTTCCAAGACATGAAGGCTTTTTAACAGACAAAATTTGTTTAGCAAGTAGAGATGATCACACACACAAATGCACACATGCCACACACATGTACCCAGTTTACATATGCACACATGCATACGCACATACATACATACACATTTGTTTTGCTTGAGACAGGGTTTCATGTAGCCCAGACTGGCTCCCATCTCACTGTACAGCTGAGAATAATCTTGAGCTATTGCTCATTCTGCCTCTACCTTCCTATTACAAGGATTAAAAAGATTCACTATCACAACCACACTTGTCAGAAAAAAATAATCTTAACTGCTATATTAGTTATAGCTATCTCTCAGGAGACTCTGGATCTTTTAAAATATTCCCGTCTTAAGCATATAAAAATTAATATACATAAATAGATAATATACCCTTTTAATTTACAATCCTATTAATTATTCATATAAAAATGCATTTACAACTATTTTAGCTGGAAAGAAAGCTATATGTATGTCTCAGGATATTGTGTATAAATAAGTAGTATAAAACCATCACTCATTATTCAGTAACTAAAAATTAAGTATAAATTAGACCTTTCTCAAAAACATTAGATTTATTTGTAGAAAATAACCAGACATCCCATACTGTTGCTCGCTGAACTCAGATTGACAACTAATGTTTTTTTGGGGGGTTTGGTACTTCTGGGGTTTAGACTGAATCTTGTAATTGGCTCTTTCATGGGAAATCTACCCCTTGTCCCAATGGATCTCATTTGTAATTTGATGCCACCCTCTGTGTCTGTTTGCTTTGGTTTGTGTGCTTTGGAGTCTTTTCTAACATATTCTTTATCACTCAGATGTTTCATCTAACACCTAGATTATTTTGGGCCTTATACTTACACTCTTTAATAAATTTTAATTTTGGTTTTGGTCTTGGTGATAAGGAAGGGTCTTTTGGTGTGGATTTCTAATTTTTTATGTCCCCCTTATGAAAAAACCTATCTTTAGTCCACTGTGTGCTGTTAAAAATCTTTGCTTAAAATTGGCTACAGATATGGAAATTAACCTTTGCATGGTCCATTCAATTTCATTGTCTTTATCTCAATATCAATCTGCTTTGATTGCTGTAGTGATGTAGCTTATTCTGTGTTAAGGTAGTGTGAGCTCTTCTGTGTTCTTTTTCTCAAAATAGCTTTGACTAATTACAATGTTTGGCAATTGAAAACACATTTTAGCATTGTTCATTTAATGTTATCAATAGTTTCCCTGACTGGTATTTCAAAATGAATTACATCTTGATTAGACTGCTTCAGGTACTTGAAAATTCAACATTAGAAATTTGGGCATTTTAAAAACATTGTTGCTTCTCACCCATGAAGTTTGAGTGCCTTTTCAGTTTCTATTGATGTGTGCTCTTTCACTGTTTTTCATCAATGCTTCATAGATTTTATTGTAGATAATTTTCAGGTTTTTAATTAAACTTGTTTACAGATTTTATTTCTTAGCCAATTAAGATTTCTTTATTGATGTCATTAGTATACAGTCATTCTTCTTTATCCTCCATTTTCCTTTGTGTATTTTTAAAAAGTCTTTTTTTAAACTCACTTCATTTTACCTCTATACTATTTGTTCTGCAATGAATATTTTCTTTGTAATAATATACTTTATTTAATGTACAACAGTTATTATAATTATATGATATTCTAAGCTTAATTTTGATAAGATATCATAGTTCTTCCTGATTTTTTTTTCAAAACCCAGCATGTATCTTATATTCACGGTACTTTAAAAATCTCATTTCATACCCTCCTTCCAGTTTCCCTTAATACAGGTTTTTAGCTAAAGGAGCTCTAGTTTTTCACAAATTCTTCTTCTCTTCTACCTTTAGGCTTCTCTGACACCCTAACCTACTGAATCAGTTTTTCTGTCTGTTTTTCAATTTGGTTGAGTTTCTTGAAATGGCTTTAATGACTTTACTCAGATGTGATCTGGTCAGTTTTTGATCTTTGTTTTCATTGTTAGTTGAGCTCACAACAGCTCTTGATGCTTTTGGTATATGATATTTTCTGGATAATTAAGGATCAGTTGCTTATTTCAGTCTCTATAATCTAGTTTTGTTTGGTACTATCTTTCAAGAAATTGTAAGCAGACTGTTTCTCTTCTGTGACCCTGAAGTCACTCCCGATGGAGTGATTGGCTCAGCTTTGACAGAAGTCCTCTGTTGTCTCCTTGTGTCTGCAATAGCATGTAATCCAAGTTTGCTTTGTCCCCAATCCACAGTTGGTACATTCCTCAGCACAAACAAGAAAATACCTAAAAAGGATATTTTGTCCTCACTGATGTCCCATGGGGATGATATGTACTCAGACACCTCACACTTGCTTGTGTTACTTGCTTGTGTTTAGACGACATATGAAAGTGGCATGCCCAGGGTTCAAGACTGCATATATGGCTCAAACAGCAAAGACATATCACATACTGAGCCAACATTTCGCAACCAGAGTAGAAGAGTTGGACCAGTATCCATACTGCTCAAGGCAGTCTGGTGCTCAGTTAAACTCATCCCACAATAATAAAATAGCAAGCCACAGGTTTTATTCTCTGGAATAAAAGTCAAACATGATGGGACCATTTATTTCTACCTGTTGCTGGAGCTGTTCCAGATATTCCTCTTGGGCCAGGTAACCACTAGAATCTTTCCAGTAATAAGTTCAGTACTGAATTTCAAGGCAAAAAATCTGTATTTATTACTCTACTCACCTGAAATTTCTAGTCTGAGGTTGGGACTATTGAGATGACAACCCTTCACTTTATTGAAACGAAAGTGGACAATACCTTAATAGCTGCAGGACCTGCACATTCTTAGATACATAAAAGGTCCACGCTGAAGATGGTAGCGATCGATACATGCCAAAGTGTGAGTCCATCACAAGGTCTCCTGGAGTTCAAATATTTCACCTGTGAGCTTTACCTTGGCGATTGCTGTTCTTCCTAAAGTTGTATAGTCTATTAGGTGATATAATAATTAGATTGGGAAGATTTTCTGAAAATTAAGAATAACATTAAATTTCATAACTATCAATGAAGAATATAAAGCTCATATACAAATTTACAAAAAGATAGTTTAAGGGATTTTTTTTTAAATTCAGGGTAAATTACCTCAACTTCCATACTGAGATAATTACTCTAATTGTTGAAATAATTTACTTGTTATTTTTCAATCAATGATTTTTCCAGAATATCTTTTATCTTTAAAATGATTGAGAGTAACTATTTACATTGACTTTTTTCTGACTAAAATAGTGAAATCATTATTTAATCATTGCAATTACTACATGATGATTGTTCAAAAGAATGCTCACGCAAACTATGAAATTTGATTTATTGGAAAGAAATGATGGATTAAATACATTGAGGTGGCATAGCATCATTGTTGAACAATATAATTTGATCAATTTTATAACTCTTTATATTTTATTTATTTATTTTCATTTGAGAGAGAGAAAAAAGAGAGAGGGAGAGAGAAGAGAGAGAGAGAGAGAGAGAGAGAGAGAGAGAGAGAGAGAGAGAGAGAGGCATATGAGTACCATGTGGGCTTCCAGAAATTGAACTCAGGTCATCAGTTATACAGGCAGGTACCTTATCCACTGAGCTATCTCACTGGCTCCTAGTTTCAGAATTTTTAAAAATTTTTCTATGACACATTTGCTACAGTTTTTGTAAGTTAACATAATTGCATTAGTCTATATAGAAAGTACCTTGCCTGTGTAAGGAAGTGTAGACATATAACAAAAATAAGTCTATTTTATTATCCAACTTAGGCACATGTTTCAGTTATATGGAAGAAGTACAAATAATGTGAAATGTTGAAACTGAAATTGTACCACTTCTGTCACATACTATGGATTAATTTTTTTTTAAAATAAGTCCTTCTTGCTTGCATCCCAGGTTTAAATTCCAGCTCTGTCATTTGTGACTATTTAACCTCAATAACTTTAACTAGATTTCTAAGCTGTCTCCTTATTGTTTGTAAATTATAAATAATGGTGCTGTCTACATTACTCACTGCCTTGAAACTTCAACTTACCTTCAGATAAATAACAGCAAAAAAGGCAGAACACATCACATGTTCACATAGTAGGAAGGATCATTTGGTATACCTGAACTTCTTGTTGTTTTAACAAAGTAAAATTCTAACATATGCTTGGTAAGAAGGAGATCACATTTCTATTCTAGTTATTCAGTGACTAATATTAATTGAAATTAGATCTAGTTATTCTATTGCTAAAATATATACCTTTTATGTCTAGCATGAACAAAATCTGCAGATTTTTTTTTAAAAAATTTATAAGATAAAATGAACTCTTTCGGGCTGGAGAGGTGGCTCAGGGGTTAAGCCTCCGCCTTGCAGGCGGAAGGTCCTGAGTTCAGATCCCAGATACCATGTATAGACGCCAGGCAGAAGCGGGGTCGGCCTGTGCTTCTGGTCCTGGTAGGGCGGAGCCTGTGAATCCCGGGGCAGAAGGAGATGGAAGCGTCCATGGTGGTTCGCGAATTCGTCCGTGGTTCTACATAGACACACACACAGCGCGCGCACATACATACGCACATTCGCCCAGTTGAATAAATAATAATAATAATAATAAATGAACTCTTTGATATAGATATAAACTTCATTCTTCTGTAGCTTCTCCTTTTTCATCTCAGTAGTATTTTTGAGTCTACTAATAATTGCAACTGGCATTTTTAATCTTTCTTTAGTTCTCCTTCCTCTCTTTCTCTCCCTTTTTATTTTTTTCTTTGTTCATGTTTGTGTTGCATGAATGTACATTTGCATTGGTTGAACATATGTGACTCTGCGTGTGGAAATAGATTTCAGGTGCATAAAATGCACAAGACACTTGAAAAGGAGTGTGCGAATCAAACATTCACTGGACTTCTGGTAGTGCTTAATTTCACTGAGTGCAACCTCACAGTGTCTATAATGATAAGGTTTCCTCATCCCTACAATAAAGGGCAACTAGAATGTTTCAACCTTCTCCTAAATAAATCTTTGAAAAAAAATGTGTATGAATTAGATTGTCATGTAAGCAAATGTAAGAGAGAGAGTGGATAAGATTATGATTAAAAAATGAGTGTAAGTTACAAAAACTAGGAATGCTTAATTTCAAAAGAGAATATTTTAGAACAATTCTACAATTCCTAAAAAGAATTTCTGAGTAAGCACACCTTACCTAAATTGAATCATGAAGTTTTGAATTATTTAAGTAGTCATACAAGAAATTAGGAAATTAATGAATCTTCCCATGAAAAAAATGTCCTGGACATGTTCAGCACAGAATTCTATCAGACATTTAAAGAACAAGTAACACCAACACTCTTTAAACTATTCCATAAAATTGCAAAGGAAGAACACTTCCAAATTCTTTCTACGAAGCTAATATCATACTAACCCAAAAACCTAATAATGATAGATTAAAAAGGAAAATATATGATACTCTCTGTAGATGCAGAAAAAACTTTTGACAAGATGCGTCCTTTTATGATCAAAATCCCAGAGTCAGTTGGAAGAAAAGGAACTTATATCAACATAATAAAAGCTGAAGAATACAACAAGCCAATAGCAAGGATTCTACTAAACCAGGAAAAACTTCAAGCGTTCCCACTTCAAAAAGGAACTAAACGAGGTTCTCCACTCTCACCACTTCTATTCAATATTGTACTTGAAGTCTTACCTAGAGCTATAAGACAAGAGAGGGACATAAAAGGGACTCAAATCAGAAAATAAGGAGTCAAGATATCTCTATTCACAGACAACATGATCGTATACTTGAGATCATAAAAACTCTACCAGAAAATTCCTGGAACTAATACATAAGTTCAGCAGAGTGGCAGGTTACTAAATGAACATGCAAAAATCATGTTCCTTCCTATACACTAAGGATGAAAAAAGGTGAAAAAGTCCTAGGAGAAATATTCCCATTATCTATAGCCCCTACAAATGAAATACCTTAGTATAAACCCAACCAAAGAAGTGAAAGAAATTTATAATGAAAACTTTAAAACACTAAAGAAAAAAATTACAGAAGATACCAGAAAATGGAAAGACCTCCCATGCTCTTGAATCAGCAGAATTAACATCATAAAAATGACCATCTTACCAAAAACAATGCACAATTTCAGTGCTATACCAATCAAAATCCCAAAGCAATTTCTTTATAGAAACTGACCAAATAATCTCAAAATTCATATGGAAGTACAAAAGGCCCAGGATAGCAAAAACAATCCTGAGTAACAAAAACACTGCTGGAGATACCACCATACCAAACTCTAATCTATACTATAAATCCATAGTAATAAAAACAGCCAGGTACTCAGGCCAGCCTAATCTCTCCTCATCCCAAAACTCAGGGAAATTTGTGGAAGAGGGAGCGGTAAGATTATAAGAGCCTAAAGATGGGGGAGGAGCAATGATATGCAAAATACTGCACACAAGTTAGGGCCAAAGTAATCATAATAGGATTTTGCAGGACCTGCACTATGATCAACATATCATTGACCTTCCAAAGTCTAGCATGGATCACAGGCACTAGGATCCTTAGAGACAAAGAATTAACAGCCACAACAGTGTTCCTATACTAAAGGGGAACAAAAAAAAAGAGCTCTAGGTAATGCTACTGAGTCCTTACACTCATCAGAGAGGAGGACTCAGAGGGAAGTTTTGACATGCACACTAAAGGATGCTTCAGGAACGGGGGGGGGGAGAATTGGGAGAAAGGAGGGAAGGGGGAAAGGAAGGCGACAGGGGGGAAGGGAACAAGGGGATCCAGGGAGGGGTGGAGGGAGAGAAGGGAATGGGGTACTTACCAATTTTGTATGAGTGGAAGAAATAAAAAAAATCCCAGTCAGGTACTGACTCCAAAATAGACATATAGATCAATGGATAAAGGTTGAAGACCCAGATATAAGCCCACATGATTGTAGCGATATGTTCAAAAAAGAACAGCATCTTCAACAAATGGTGCTGGCAAAACTGGATGTCCATATACAGAAAAATAAAACTGGATTCATGCTTCTCACCATGCACCAAAATCAACTCCAAATGGCCGAGTACCTTCATATTAAGCCAGGGACAATAAAACCTCTAGTAGAAAGAGTAGGGAACTCCCTCAAGCGGATTGGTCAACAGTTCCTAAACAGAAACCCAATATTACAGGTTCAAGAACCAGCACTCAACAAATGGGATTTTATGTAATTAAAGACCTTCAGTTCAGCTAAAGACATTGTAAACCAAGCAAAAAAGTAACCCATTGAGTAAGAACAAATTTTCCCTAGACACACATTTGCTAGAGCTTTATTATCCTGAGGGCACAAAGAACTTACAATATTAAACATCAAGGAGATAAATAGCACAATTAGGAAATGGATGTTGGAATTCAAAAGAAACTTTTCCCGGGGGGAAATTGAAATGTCTAATAAACATTTGTAAAAATGCTCCACATCAGTAGCTATCAGGGAAATGAAAATTAAAACTACCCTGAGATAACCTCTCACCCCAGTCAGGAAGGCAAGAATCCACAATGCAAATAACACCAAATGCTGGAGATGATTTTCAAAGAAGGAATTTTCATACATTGCTAGCAGGAATACAGGCTTACACAACCACTCTGCAGATCAGATGGTGATTTCTAAAAAAGGTAAGGATTAAAATGCTACATAACCCTGCAATACCTCTATTGGAATAATCTCCCATAATGCAGAAATTTCACTACAGTAACATGGTACAACCATCTTCATTGTAGCATTATTTAGCAAAGTCATGGAATCAAACCAAATACCCAACAGTTGATGAATGGATAATAAATATGTGGTACATTTATACAATGGAATACTACTCAGCCATCAAAAAAGATGAATTAATTAAATGTGATGGACAATGGATGAAATTACAGAAAATTGTATTGAGTAAAGTTTCCCAGTCACAGAAAGTTAGACACTAATAAGTGAATCCTAGTTCCAAGCCTACTTAATGACATACTCAAAGGTAAATCTCTATAATACACCATGTACAATAAAAATAGGAGAGAAGGGGAAAGAAAACCTCAAAAGAAAGTAGTGAAAAGAATACACTTCAATAAAGAAATTAGAGCACAGTCATGTACTGCATATAAGTTGTGAGACATTTGATGCAGCTCACTCTCACTTCCCTTCCTGTTCACTTAGGACTGAACAGATTTGATTTCCCCAGTTAGGCAAGATACAGGGACTGGCAGGTAGATGACAACCAACCAGCAAACGGGATACTGACCCCTCTTGATGTGTCCCACACTTATTCTTCCAGCTACATTTGAGTCTCCTCTTATATTAAGATCTTAGTTTAAATAATCTTTTATATTTGGTTAGGAGATGACCTCAACAACCAATTAGGATGCAGCCAAGGACAGTGCAGGAAAAAACTAAAAACAACAACCAGCCATAACTCAGAACACCTAAGATCCTACAACATTCACCTGGAATCAGACCAGCCAAATCGCTCCCCATCCCACAGCTCAGGGAACCTAGCAGAAGAAGGGCAGTAAGATTGTAAGAGCCTAAAGATGGGGGAGAACCAAGGATATGCAAGATACTCCACACAAGTCAGGGATGCAGCATCCAGAATATAGTGACAATATCACTGGACCTTATCTGACCTGCACAACAACCCCCAAAGTCTAGCATAAATCACAGGGGAGAAGTCTTCAGGGGGTAGGATCCTTAGAGGCAAGGGGTTAAACAGTCATAGTGGAGTTCTATACTAGTGGGCAGCACAAGAAGGGGTCATAAGCTATGCCACTGAGTCCTGAATGGTCACTTTTGTAGAAGATTCAGAAGGACATTCAGGAACCACATAAGCAGATGCTCTGGAGGATGGGCGACAGCAAGCAGAAAGCACCAAGAAAGGAGGAAGGTAGGAAAAGAGATGAAAGGGGGGGAGTGAGAAGGAGGGGAGAAAGGAATAGATGTCAACATGAGGGAAGGGAGGGTGGAGGGAAAGGGGATACCTATTGAGCTTGTATAACTAGGCAAAAAATGTCATGCAAAAAAGAAAGAAGAGATAATCATTTATATTGTAACAGTTGCTCTTTATTGTTGCTGTGACAGAACACCCAAAGTCAACCCATTTAATTGATAAAGGAGATTTATTCAGCTAATGGTTCCAGAGGGGAAGTACAGTCTTCCATGGTGAAGGCGGCATGGCTGGCTAGCCCAAGCTGGAGACTGAGTCTGAGAGCTACAAGACTGCTTGCTACAAAGGCTGACTTCTCCTAGAGGTAAGGTGGGACTAATCCACCCCAAGGCCCACCCCTTGTGACTGCCTTCCTCGAGCAAGGCTCCACCTCTCAAGGTGCCACGACCTTCCCAAACATATGAGACTGTAGGGAACACATATCAAACCATGACATGTATGTGCATATATATGTATCGTATATCTGTTATATATATTTATATATATTTCAGTACTAAAGATCTAACTCAAGACCTTAGAACATCTTAAGTATGCATTGTAGCACTGATAAACACTTCCAGCTCAAGAAAGTACATTTGACATGCATATTTACTTGTATTATTATGCCTATCCCACATAAAAACTATTAGAAATAAAAGATTAAAAGAGCTGGCATTTAAAATATGGTGTACATATTTCTTGTTACTCATAAATATTGAATAAGTCTGAATATTTTAAATTATGAAATAGAGAAATTTAGCTTATTATTAGGAATCATTGAAAATAATGATTAGTTTAGAATTAAAGTATTTACTTTAGTTAAACTCATTAGTTTAGAAATCAAATGTATTATTTTGCACAAATAATGAATAGCTTCCCATTGCACATTTTCAACTAAAAGGTACATTTTCTTTATGCAATTCATATCTTGTATAGAATTCACTTGTAGGTAGAATAGGTCATATCGTTCTTGGTACTGTGTCATCTATAGTTTTCCTCTCTTGTCAGCCAATTTTTACAACTGTCTACATAATACTTCATTTTGTCAAAGCATAATTTTCATAAAAGGGTTAAGAATCACATATATTCAAGTTGAATGTGTGGAAACTCATCATAATTATTAATTAGCAAACCAGTTGAATGATAATTTTAATTGAAAGAAGGAGATACAACTAGAATGATATACTCAAATGAATTTTTGAAATTAGAGATCAAACTGATTAAGGAATTCGACTGCAATGTATTTCCTTTCTATACTGATTTTACTGAGTAGGGTTTCATTCTCATCTCCCATGACAAAACATTGCATGTTAACCTTTACTTCACAGAGACTTTGTTTAAACAAAGATAAACAGCAAGTTAAATGAGAGCTTATGCTACTGGATGATTATAGATGATGGTTAGAACAGCAAAGTAATGTGACATTGAAAGAACATTGAATAACCTGATTACATATTTACAATTTGAATATCTTTTTTCTTTCAGTTCCCACAACCATTTTGTTTTATTCTGTACATTATCTGACTGGGTTGAGCACAACTGGACATATTTCTAAGCAGCTGAAAGATACTTCATTCTCAAGGATTCAATTCGTCTGCATATTCCTGTCCTATTAAATTATCTTGTCAGAAAGGCACTGCTCTTATTCCTTAGAGATACAGACAATAAGCAGACAGGGAATGTTTGCAATTTTTCATTTGCATTGGGGATTTTGCATGTACATCTCTGTAAACTAAAGTGTAAATGTACAGTTCTATATATTAATTAATTAATAAAGTAAAAACTAAATAAATAGATCACACTTTGCTTCCATTGTTGGCTGTCATAAGAGGAAATTTCAGCATCTCTTTTCTGGTATTCTTACATATAAGACCTGTCTTGTCTGCTTCTTTCAAAGTAGGCATCACGTGCACACTGATTATGATCAAGGGTTATTATAGACATGCACTGCTGTGTTCCCTTCTTTGAATTTGGAAAGAAATCCCCAGAACCCCATGCATAAATGTTTAAAATAGGGTATTTGTGTGATATGTCCATTTTCTAGTTGGCTGAAAACCAAGCTCATTCAATAGTTGTTTTTAAATCCTTATCCAAAGGCTTTAATCTGTGGATTATCTTAGCCTCTTCTCTTTTTGACTTTCTTTTTATTAACACACATATCTGTCTGTAACTTGATGTGCCTTATATTTTGGCCGTATGAAGGATATTATATACAAAAGAACTTCAGAGAGTAGAAGTAATGCTCTCCTCTTTGAAAGAGTATTCCATTTTTTCTCTCTTTGTCACACAGAAAAACATTATTATATTTTAGCTCTTTAAACAAAGATGAATTTGTTTGATTGAAACAGAGTGCAAAATAATGTTAGAGTCTATGCATGTGTTTCCAGTACTGTAGAGTTCAAAATTTCTCATGGGCATTATTGCATAATGCTTTTTTCAATCACATTAGCTCTCTCAATTATCATGAGAATGGAAAGACAACTTCCCTTTCTTTTTCAGACCTGATCTTCCAGATGTCAAACTCTGAGAAATTTTACATGTGCTAAAGCATTCTGCTAGTCAGATTCCTTCTTGATTGTGATTCAATGTAGAAGTCACTGAAAGCTCTTTTGTTTTAAATTAAAGATTTGAGTTAACTTATCAGCAGGGGAAGGAAAAAAGGGGCACATATTTCTTGATGCAGTTACATGCAATTTATAATTATACAAAAATAAAAAACAGATTTCTAAAAGCATAAATGGATAGATAAGACATTTTGCTATTGCATTGATGTTTTTGTACTTAAATGAAGTGTACCACCGTATACATATGTATAAATGACTATATATATAGTATATATATATATTTCAAATTCAAGTATTTTTCTTAAGTTTTCTTCTGTGAATTTATTCAGAGTAAAGATTTAAATGATATGCATTACTTTTTAGTTAAACTACTGTTCCTTAGCAAAGTTTACTTCAGCAATAACATTTAGCATTTACAAATAATTCAGGGACTACATCAAATAATATGGAGTTCATATGTATATAGATGCTATATTAAAATTTAATAAATCATCTTTGCCTCATCATTCTCTAATCTAAATTTGTACCTTATAACCTACATCAATTTGCATGTGTATGTGTCAAAGTGCTCTCGTTAATTTTTTCTAAATGACATGTTATCACCCAACACATGATTAAAATCATGCTTTGAGTGTCTCATGTCTTTCTTATCTTATATTAATGTTAGTAAAATGATCACCATATTCCAGTGGTGTAGTATAAATCCTAAGGGTATAAAAATCTTGTCTGCTGGTCCTTAGTTATAGGGCAGAGACCAGGGAGTAGTGAAGGAACTGCTATATCTACTTCTTCTAAAGGATGGATGAATATTTAATTATTGGAAGTCGTCAACAATCTTTGCTGATTTTTTTCTATAGATTGCAATTCAGCACTGTTCTAGGGAGCTATTTTCATAACTCAGCTTCTTTTCCAAGGTTTGATGAGCATTTTGTATTTTTTCATATATTTCAGAATAGGCGACTGACAACTGAGCAAGACAATGGGATAGGTAAAATGAGCACAGTGTGCTGCCTGTGTTGGCTATTTGCAGCAAGAATGTCAGCATCCATTTCTGTCCTCAACCTCCCAGTATCAAGGAAGAATTTATCAAGGCTGCCTTACTAACTTATTTGTGTTTGACTAACAATCAGAGGTAGTAGCGGCCCTGTGTGTGAAGACTATTTTATAGAAAGCTTCCATACTGCTCAAGATAATGAAATTAATTTGTCCCTTTGCAAGCTTACTGCATATTATTAACTTGGGACTTATATGTTACAGTTACATAATATTCTATAATGCCATCCATTGCAATTATGTGTGGCAAATGTTGTATTTACTTAATTCTGTAAGATGAGATTGAAAACGTGTTAAAATGGTCATATGATCATAAGAAGCAACCCCTTGTCTTTGAACTGTAAATTTATCTTCAGCTGGTGTTCATGAACTCTAAATGCAGCAATAATCAGAAACAATTGCTTTTCATAAATTTATTGCTCTATTAACTACACATTATCTTCTTTTAAAATTTAGTTGTTTGTTAAATATTCCTTTGAAATTCATTTGAATTTTTTTCTGTGTGATGTATGTTGATTGCTTTGATATCTGTCAACATGCTTAGTTAAAATTTCTGACTATTGGTTTTTGTCTCTATATTCCTAGAACATGTTCAGAACATTTTTCACTTCTCAGTCATAGTAAGTTCATTTTTTCAAATTTTTAGAACTGAAAAACATAAGAACTTTATTCACATCATTGATTAAATAGATTTAGGGAAGGGGAGGTAGCACTTAGACTTACTTCTTATAGAAGTAAGTCAATCAATGTTTCCAATCTTCAGAGGACTATGAAACTAACAATTACATCGTCCATAATTATCATCCACTCTTTATCATCTTTTCTATAAACGTGTCACTTCAAACAACTCTACTAATGTTAGACACAATATTTTAATTAATTCTTTTCATTTAGGTGTTTAAAACCCTGAATAAAGGGAAAATTAATTTATTATGCAAGTTTCATCCTTATTAAACTCTTTTTGCTTTTGGTTTTCATGCTATTTAGTAATAAATGTTACTAAATATTTTCTTACAAATCCATTCCAATATTGTAAAATGTGGCAAAGTTTTTTATGTAAAATATTATTTTCTTTCAGCAAAAAGGGAAGTATGTCCATGGCTATAGCCTTCTAGTTCCTTCCTTCTTTTCTGTGTGCCAGAATGTGGTAAGTGATCAGGCTCAATGTAACCAAGTAAAGTGGTTGTAGTTCATATGCTCATTTTCCAGAAGTTATTATTTTCTAGCCAATGGAAGGAATTGGCCATTGCAAGTAGATATTCTGAAACCAGAAGCCATGTTCTTGACTACTTAATTGCCACCACTGTAACTGGTCCTGAGGCCAGACGTTCAGAAACATAATGAGCTATTGGATCAAAAACCTCCTGTCCCCATTGTCTACATTCTGACCTCCTCATAAAACCAGAGTCAGTGATTTCAATGATCTCTGTATAATAATAGCCCTATTTTACATGATAAATGCAAAATATGTAATTATATATATTTACATGTATTAACTCTGCATTCATTATCTCTTCCTGTGATATTTTAGAGTCATGGTGTATCCAAAAACATACACCTGGCTTCAATATATTTCTTGTCAATAAAAATGAGTAAAGCACACACATGAAAATTACAGTACTAAACAAACTTTAAGGGAAAAAAAACTAAAGCTGTGTATCAAAATGTAGAAATTCAATAACATTCTTTTCCTTTTAGGGCAATTAGGAATATATATATACCTAGAACATCTAGAACAATTTGGTGATAGTCACGAATTTTTTATCTTGGGACTGGAGAGGTGGCTCAGGGGTTAAGCCTCTGCCTTGCAGGCGGAAGGTCCTGAGTTCGGATCCCATATCCCACATATAGACGCCAGGCAGAAGCGGGGGCAGCCTGTGTTTACCGGTCCTGGTAGGGCTGAGCCTGTGAATCCCAGGGCAGAGTAAACAAGGAGGAGGTGGAGGTGTCCATGGTGGTTCCAGAATTTGTCCGTGGTTCTACATACACACGCGCATGCACGCACGCACACACACACACGCACAATTGAATAAAAATAATAAAAAAATTAAAAACAAAGAATTTTTTATCTTTAGAAGATAACCTGAAATAGCTTCCAAACTGTATCCTTTATTAATCTATGATTTTTATATTTAATATTAAGAGGAATTTTGTATTGATTTAATTCAACTATAATGTATCTTGACTACCTATCAACATATAGCCTATCTTAAAATTTCTGTATTTCATTTAAAATTAGTAGTTTAATAAGTGAACCCACTTTGCCACTAAAATTTATAAGAAATTTAAAAATTAACTTCTAAGATCATTTATAACATTATATATGATATTATGGAATATTTATTTTATTGTCCAGTGTCATAATAGTCTATGAAAGCTAAAACATGCATACAAAACAATTGCTTCTGTATTCTTCATACTAAGTCACCAAACTAATCATATGTTTGCAAATAATTAGATTATGTAAGAAAGAATTTTCTGAAACAATTTTGTAGTATTAAAAAACACCATTGAGCAGCAAAACTTTTTAAAACTTATTTAACAGATGGGAGATTTTCAAATTCTTTCATTAAACAGAAAGCCGGGATTTATTGTGTTTCCCATAGGCTATTTGACAATGACCTAACACCTACTTGGTGATATACAAGGAAATTAACATGGCTATGACCACTGACTCTACTGTAGTGACAAACTAAGGATACTCTATGCCCAACAGAGCAAGTGCCATTACCCAGAAACCCACTGCCAGTCCCAATACTACTAATTTTACGTCTATACCTTGTTTTTCACTTCATAAGACCCAACCCATAAATTTAACATGAAATAAATACAATGTTTTTACAAAACAATTTAGGATGTAAAAGAAGATATTTTGTGTATGTTAGCTGCTATATTCAACCATTCAAAAGACATTTTGTATGTCTGCTGACAGACACTATTTATCATTCTATAGATTGATTTATCTCATAAATATATGAAATAAATATATATTTATTTCATAATATATTGAAGAGAATAAAAGCATACATTTGTGCTGAAATTGCCTCATCAATATTACATTGTTTCTTGAAGCATTATATTTGGTATTACGCACTGCAGTTGGAACTAAAATCTCTACATTTTCATCCATTTATGAGCTTAGAAGTCTTCAGTAATTCTTTCTTCAATACAAATGCATGCATTTAGTGTGCTTGCAAATATAGAAGCATAATTCAGTGATGTTCAATTGAACATCATTGGTTTTCATTCTTCAGGTGACTAGACTTGTGGTTAATATATCTACCACTTTGTAGACCCATAATTGCTAGATGGCCTGACTCACCAACAATTCAAATTAAAATGATACAGCATAGGAGGTAAGAGAATGAATTGATGTGACAGTAGTCTATTAAATCAATTTAGACTAACAGTAAACGTATCACACAAGGAGTTGTAAAAAAATTTAGGTATTTTCTGGTTGCTAGTATTCTATGGCCAGCATTTCTTGTGAAAATTATAGGTTGCTCAAGATCAATGAAAATGCTCTGTGGCATTCCACTCTGTTCCTTCCGATGTCAATTCATGAAGTGCAGGATGGCTGTCAGTTAAATTCAACACAATAGGAAATATTCTTTTTTTTATTTCTGCTCATACAAACTTACTAGGTAGACCAGTTCCCTCCCTCTCTCCTCCTCCCCCCGAACTCCCTGTTCCCCCTCCCCTTACCCCTCCCTCCCCCATTCCCCAGTGCCTCCCCCCCCCAATTCCCAGAGAGTCCTTTATTGTGTATTCCTGACTCTCCTCTGGGTCCTCCTCTCCGATGACATACAAGGACCCAGTGGCATTTCCCTGAACCCTTTCCCGTGTTCCCCTTAAGCATAGGAACACTACTATGGCTGTCAATTCCTTGCCTCCAAGGATCTTGGTGCCTTTAGCAGATGCTAGACTTTGTGAGATCAATAGTGTGTTGGACATTGTGCAGGGCATGCAAAGTCCTATTATGATTGCTTTGGCCCTAACTAGTGTACAGAATCTTGCAAGTCGTTGCTCCTCTCATCCTTGTGCTCTTACACTCTTACCGCCCCCTCTTCTGCAAATGTCCCTGAGCTTCAGGATGGGGAGAAATTGGGCTGGCGTGGTTCTATGTGGTTGATATAGAGTCTCTGAAGTTCTGGATTGTGGTTTGTTGATTTTCTTTTGCAGTTTTGCTGCTCGTGCAATGCCCTTCACTCCATCGTGATGGGCACTGTATGTCACCCCCTGGCCAGAGACAAAAAGCTGTTAAACTGGAGTCTTGTTATAATAGCACATCCAAGGGTAGATGTAATAAAGGTAGGAAACCTCAGTGAGGGAGGGGTCAATCACCCATTTGCAAAATGATTACTTTTTATCTGCTTAACTATATGCCCTCCCCTTCTGGTGAGATCATTCTTAAGAAGCCTACTTTCTGGATGAAAGATGTTTTTTTTTTTTATTTTAGTAGAGATTCAATATTTTGTTCTACATCCTTCTTACAAGAGAGTCTTAACTGTAGACTCATCAGAAATTATAAGTTCCAAATGTTCAAAGTTCCAAGAAAGTAATATTAATGATTAAATTTCTTTTAGCATTGTAAATACATTTTGAATTGACCGTATTATTATGGGATTGCAAGAATGAGATGATCTTCATCTTTTGCAGTAGCTACCATAGATGAATATAAGCACTTTTTTATCTTGTATTTGAGATTATGAATCTACAATCTTAGATTTCTATGAGAGATATTTGAAATGTTTACAGAAACACCTAATTTTTCTATTTAGTGTGTATATTTTGTTCAAGCACATTAACCATAAGACTTTCACAGTAATACTGCTACATAAGACATATCCAATGGACTTGGTGCCCTTGTACACCTCAAATTCATCACACCAGGTATGGTAAGTCCTTTCCCTGACCTACTCCCATCTGAACAATTCCATGAACAGCAAACACATCAGGAAAATATAAACTCATAAAATGAGTATGTAGCCATCCAATACTGAAAACTCATTGATAAGCCTGTGTAACTAGGTCAATGTAAAGAATCAATAAAATCAGTAAAAGAAAAATTTTGCTTGCAAATAGATGTCTTTCACAGAGATTTAAACTCAAAACCTTCCTGGAAAACAAATATGGCAGGAGTAGTAAAGTATTCTCAAGCTAGAGCATCACAAAGGATATCATAATTTCCATTTTCACAAAAAGTTTACTTGTGGATAATATGAAGGTTTGCCTTCACACCTTCCTTCTAAGAGCTCTTTGTGGAGTCATAATGACTTTTTTAGCCTCAGAATCTCATTTTTAAGGGATATCTTAATATAGTAGACACCCTGAAGGTAGACCACTTGTTAATCTTGTAATGTTACATTAATTTTTGTATAATTTTGTGGCATATTAGAACTTGAGTTATTCTGTTTTAAGAAACAACCATTGAAAGTAGGCTATTTTAAGAAAGTAGAATGAAGTTTAGAGTTCGAACAGGACTATTTTCAAAACTAGCTCCTTTACAAATCTAGAAGTTAATGAAATGCAAAGATTAGGTAGGTAAATTCATCTGTGCAAAATGAAATTCTTAGTTTAGATCCATGGTCAAACTCTGAGACAGTTATGTTGGTATAGTTAAGTCTCAAGTTGACAAGACATAGAGTTACCTAGAAGATAAATCTCTGGGATGTGTTTGAATGTGAGCTTCTGAACTGTATAAATTGATATGGGAGAACCCATTCTATATGTATGTGAAATCATCCTGGGGCTTGGGTCTCAGAATAAAATAGAGAAAGTGAACTCAACTTCTGTGCTCATCTTTCTGTGTTTCTCAATAAAGAACACAATATGACCAATTTCTGTGCAATTAATCTGTGAGCAAAACAAACCCTTCTTTAGTGATTTTTGTCAAGTATTTTTTGACGATAATGAAAAAAGTAACTAATGTTGCCGAATCCCACTGGGCCAATTGGGGGGAGGAGGGGAAATGGTAAGGGGCCTTGTGGGTTTGAGGCTAATGGGCAAGCCGTTGTTGGGTCACCACCACCCAGACCCCAGGAATCAGGGGAAAAGCAGCAGGCAGAGGATGAGTTGGCTGCAGACTCAGCTTTAATCAGGAAGTGTTTGGGCTTATATAGGGTTGGGGTCCAATCAGGTATTGCCATCCCTCCACTCGGGGAAAGCCACCAATCATTTGACTGTTTACTAGGTGTCTGTTGCAGTCAGCCTGCATGGTTGCTGATAAATGACCAGAACACAGCTTAAGGTAACAAGAAGTTTACTTTCTTAGGACAGTCCGGTTACAGTTCATAGTCCAGCTTGACAGGAGAGCACACACCAACACCAGGGCCGAGGGAACTGGCCACCATAATGGCTGAGAGATGGACAATCCTTACTTGCCAGACCAGCATGTCTGGCCAAGTATACAGAAGGATGCCAACTCTCTCAACCAGGTCTCTCTGATTTATCCAGGGCCTAATCCCACCCACCATGGGCTGAGTCTTCCCCAGCAGCTAGACAATCTCCTTCAGGTTTGCTCTGGGCTTAACTCAACCATCAACTCTCTGCAACTGTGCCCAGAGCTCAAACCCTCAAGAGTTAAGTTGACACCTGTGCTTAACTATGACACTCCACCCCTTGTCAACTTGACACAAAAGCAATACACTTTTAAACTGTAACCTTTCCTTGTCCCCACAGATGTTAAAATATAAATACATTCCATGGACAAATTTAAAATGTTCTCTCATTAAAACTTCAGTTCTAATATTTTAAAATTTCAAAGTTTCTTAACCTTAAAACTCTTAAATCAGAATAAATTAAATACTTTAATACAGATAAAACATTAAAACAGAAGGATCTTAATAAGAAAACATTAAAAAACAAAGTCCAGCAAATCACCACATCCTGTACTTCAATGTCCATCTTCTGTTGCTCATCATGTAGTCAAGGTGGCTCAAAGATTCGAGGCATTCCCAGTCCCTGTTTGCAGCTCGAAGTTGTAAGAGCAGAGTTCCTCTGAACCAGGCTGAATCTCCACTCGCAGTAGTCCTCAGCAGCAGTCCCACAGTTCTGGCATCTCAAACACAACTCTGGGTTCTCCTCTGCAGCTTTAAGCTTCACCATCTCTTGCAGGACTCTACGCCTGCCACTTGGTGCCAAGCTTTTGCTGCTCTCCATGAACCCTTCAGTAGTACACAAAAACCAGTATCACCTGAGGGACGCTGCCAGATTCCGAAGCGAGGATGAAACGCAGCTTAGTCCACTGGAGCCACAGCTTCACCAACTTCAGTGCGCTGACGCTGGAAAGGCCTCTCTTCTAGGCAACCAAACTTGCAAAGGGCAAGAAACAGCTTTAACTTGGGCTTTTGCCCCTGAAGGAATCTGAGCTTCCAAACCACGAACTTGCCATATGGTGGTTTCCACATCCTCCACCATCTCAGTGCAAGTCACTAGGTTTTCCTTCACTGATATTCATTTGTCCAACAGCAGCAGAGCCCTTTGCACATCCAAACCTCCTAAGCTGCCAACACAGCTCTCCTCTGTCAAGCAAACCAGTCTATCGTCCTTATATTCAATTTTACCAAAGTCCTTGTTTCCCTCATCACAAATTGGGTCCGAACAATCTCTCTCAGCAATTGGCCCACTAAACGCTGAAGAACGGTATTTGGAAATCCACAAAGTGAAAATTTTCAAAAATTTCCAACTTTGTCCAGCAGAACCGTTCAAAACACACAAGATCCACATAGTCAGATTTATCAGCAACACCCCACTTCCTGGGTACCAAATTCTGTTGCAGTCAGCCTGCATGGTTGCTGATAAATGACCAGAACACAGCTTAAGGTAACAAGAAGTTTACTTTCTTAGGACAGTCCGGTTACAGTTCATAGTCCAGCTTGACAGGAGAGCACACACCAACACCAGGGCCGAGGGAACTGGCCACCATAATGGCTGAGAGATGGACAATCCTTACTTGCCAGACCAGCATGTCTGGCCAAGTATACAGAAGGATGCCAACTCTCTCAACCAGGTCTCTCTGATTTATCCAGGGCCTAATCCCACCCACCATGGGCTGAGTCTTCCCAGCAGCTAGACAATCTCCTTCAGGTTTGCTCTGGGCTTAACTCAACCATCAACTCTCTACAACTGTGCCCAGAGCTCAAACCCTCAAGAGTAAAGTTGACACCTGTGCTTAACTATGACAGTGTCCATCTCAGGGGCAAGTTAGATGTCCACTTTCCATTGGTTGTTCATCCTTGCGCCTGTATGGGGCATGTCTGGGGCATGTTTGAAGCTGGGAGCCCGGGCTAGAGCCTCCCTGATTTGGTAGTGCCACGAACTAACACAGGCAACACTGTTAACCCAAGTAAAAGATTTGATACAATAAAATGCATGGAGTTGTTATATATCATTTTAAAACTATATTTATAAAGACATAGATATATAAAGACATTTATATATCTACATATATATATAGATATATAAAGACAGAAATACAGAAAACTAATTTCTATAATTACAAAGTCTATTTTTATCATAAATGTTTATGATTCTAAGACATGAAGCAAAAGTCTTAGAGCATTACAGTTACAGAACTTTTATTGCTGTGAGACAACACTCAGACTCAAGCAAGTTAGGGAATAATGAGAGATTTATTTTGATTAAGGATTCCAGAAGGAATATAGTCCATTTGGGTATCCCACAGAACAAGGCAAGTGTGGAAACAGAAACAAAAGTCTGTTTCACATCATTAAGAATGCAGAGTGGGCAAGAGCAAAAATTGAAGGAAGCAGGGGGCCACCAAATCTTCAGTGCCTGCTCCCTATGACTTGCCTTCCTTCAGTAAGACTCCAGTTCTTAAAGTTATCACAGCCTTACCAAACATTAACATTAGCTAAAGATTCAAACACCTGAGCCTATGGGCATAGCCTACATTCAAGCATAACCTAGGTCTTTCAAGAAAGCATGCCATATCAATTTCTAGATATTATTCTCTGTCACTAAGTAAGCATCATCTTTTTTAGGCAGAAGGCTGCGATAGCTCCATAACAAATATAGACAAAGAAAATTTATACTGAAAAATACAAATGTTTCACTAAATCATTACTAGTATATTTTTAATTTAAGGTGATGTAATCTTAGTGATGTGATAAACTACAATGCAAAAACAAAGTTACAAAAATTCATCTTTTAAGTCAGGACACCTTTATTCACTGACCAACAATTAATGTGCATCTGCTTCATCTCAGTAAAGAAAAAAAGATAAAAGAAAAAGGAAATATTGCTATCATAGTTAGTATGTGCATATATGTTCACATAGCTAAACTTTTCATCCCCAGCTTGTTACGGTTTAGGCAGGATGTAAAACCATTTGGAGAGGGTGACTTGCAGGAAGAATTACCCTCTGGGTCTGCCTTGAAGTATAATAATTGGACCTCACCTCGATCTTTCTCTCTCTCTCTCTCTCTCTCTCTCTCTCTCTCTCTCTCTCTCTCTCTCTCTCTCTGTCTGTCTCTCCTGTCTCTCTCTCTCTCTCTTTTTTTCTCTCTCTCTCTCTATCTCATTGTTCTACTGGGAGTTAGCCTCTGCTTCTGCCTCTGTAGCCAAGTCTCCCGTTGTGTGTTCTCCATCATAATGGGCTCTATCCCCTGGGTAGCCATAAATCAATTAATAAAATATCTTTCTCCTTTAAATTGATAGGGTCCAAATGCTGCATCAAAATAAATGGGAATCCAGAGCACTCACAAAAGTCAACATTTCTCAATTTATATACATTATACTTATATATGTGTATATTTCAAATATATAAAAAATAGATAAAAAGTTTTGAAAAAAAATTATAGAAGAAAGAAGAAAAGCATTTCTCTACAATATGTGATTATATGCAGAATATAAGAAAGGGAGTTCTCATCAACAAATAAAATCTGCAAGCAATTATTTAGCCACTCATTGCTAAATTATCCTGCTGTTTCTACAAGAACCCAAATAAGCTATCTATACTAATCCCACCTTATCCCCACTCCATACTCATTCTGTACTTTTGATATCTTGCCCTTGTGTCTTTTCTCCCTAGAATAAAGGAGTAAATCAACTTTTTATTTTGTTTTTATTTAGTTTTTTTTCCCTACAGGGAAGAATAAGGGTTGAGCTTATTCAGAACAATGAGTTTGAGAGATTGATGGAGATATGGAATGCTCCAAGCATCTTAGTCTACACCATCAGAACTTGCAAGTAAAGAAGATATTCGTTAAGGACCTATTAAGCTGTGATGTTTATGAAGCTTTCAAATTGAAAGGACCAGAAGGAAGACAGAAAACAAGTCTGGATTTGAAAGAAATGGTGTGGACTAGAAAGGTAAATTTAGAACATAGCAGGATTTCACATGTTTGTTGATCAGTATATGAACATCTGCACAGAGGTAATACAATCTGGAGTAAGTTATCGAATACTGGACAATAAATAATAACATAGCTTTGTGCCAAGAAACTGATAATGATTTTTATTTATGTTTTATGTTTATTATAACAAAAAGAAAGGGGAAATCTATATGGACTATGAATGAATTTATACTTTTGATTCTTTTCTTAGGATATATTAAAAAATGAATTTAATATGTAAATGTTTTCAAAGTTCATGTGTGTGTATGTGTGTGTGTGTGTGCGTGTGCAGTGTGAGTCAGTGGATGACCAAAGGTGACTTTGGGAATCATTCTAGACTGTTCTACCTCCTTTTATCCTTGCTTTAAGATTTCCCAGGCTCTACCTGCCAGGGTCAGAAATGCAGGCTGCTCCTATTTCTGCCCAGTGTTCTTACACTAGGATCCAAGCTCATATCCATCTGCTCTCTAGGGAGAAGCTTAGCCCCTGAGATATCTCTGCAAGTCGGTATAATTTCTGCAGAAGAAATATCAACTTTAATTCCAACTACCAAAGTAGTCACAGTTTTGATTTCCACCATGGATGAGAGACTGAGTTTTATTGTTTATTGTCTTTAAATAAGCTGGGAAAATATGATTATAAAAAAACCCATGAAGACTCTTCCTTTACCATAAACATTAATCATCGTTGGATAAAATATGTCTTAATTAATTTTAATATATCATTTGAAAACTATATTTATAAAGACATAGATATATAAATTTCATAAACTGAACTGTTTGATGAGTAAGAAATTTATTTCTCACACAGTTCTGAATGATGGGATTTTCAAATCAAGGCGTCTGAAAAACTGTATCATCGTCAATGGTTCTGTTTTTAGTTTACATGAGAAAGCCTACATGCAGCAATTATCTCAGCTTCCAGTGTATAAAAACACAGAAGATGGATCATTTGACTTAGATTATTTCTCTAAGTCACTGGATCTAAAACCATTACCTTACATGCCAGTTCTCTACACATGAAAATTTTAACCATTTTTTATTGTTGCATATGTGGATATGGTTAATTTATGATATTTTACCCCTTAGTCCCCAACTCCATGCTTTTTCCCTTTATGACCCTTCATCTTCCCTGTCAAAGTCCCTTCTGTTTTCAAATATTTTTTTTTCTTGTGTGGTCCACTTGTGTTTCATCTAGTTTGTCTCTGATGACATATGACTGACATGATTCATACTCCAGCAAGTATCATAGATCACTGGATACACCATTGAGGAAAGTGTCTCCTATCAGCATTAGTCCTCTTCTGCTTTTCAGGAAGGTATGGAATTTCTTGAAATCTTTCCCATTTCTGTTTTTTAAATTTTATTTTATTTTTCTAGTTTTACAAGCATAATGAGTAGTTGTCCATGCCCTCTTCCTTCCCTCTCCCCTCCTTCTTGCACTCTTCCTTCCCTTCACTAATCCCTTACACTGCCTCCCAACTCCCCTGTCTGTCTGCTTCTGTGGACCCCAGGGTTCTCTTTGGATTATTTGCTCTAGTGGGAGCTCAGGCCATTGTGGCAGACCAAGTAGCCCTACCTTGGGTAGACTCTCTGATAAGGGCACACCCTGTTCACCTGTGTATCCCTAGACCCTAAGGTTATCACTGCATGTAATAGTTTCTCCTGAAATCCTTGCTGGTCTATGGGAGAATACTGATATGTCAGTCCTTTTCCAGGTCTGGTGAGTATAAGTCTCATTGCAGTGGGTTCCTGCAGCAACCCTGCCTTGAGTGGAATTTCTTGGCTGTGGGTGGAACTCCCCATCTTTAGGCTCTTACAATCTTATGATCTCCTCTTACTCAATATTCCCTGAGCCTTAGGATGAGAAGAAATTTGACTGGCCTGATTCCTGCTGTGCCTTTCAAGGTTGCTGGTACTCTGCATTCTGGTTGGTTGCCATTGTCTATTTCACTAGATTATTGCACTAGACTGCCTCTTGTTTGGGCGCTGAGATCTTTTCCTATTTAAAGATTAAGTTCAGAGGTGTTTAGATGCAACTTTACTCTCAGGTGTTGTAGGTAGAAATGAGGCATCTGATACTGTTCTTCTCAGTTTTCACCCAATCAACTGTTGTTTAGTCTAGTTTACAGTGCTGGGTATATGTTCCTTCTTATACAGTGGGAGGTGGCTACGGACTAGTAAGCAGGTGTTTAGTTACCTGAAGGCTGATCCCGCCTGCCACGTCCTTATCTGACCAATCTGGTAGAATAGGTCTCAGTTTGGAAAAGATGGATTCAAAGAAACATCTTTTAGAAAAAGGATATGGCATTATTTGAAATAAATAAGAAAAATAAGGAAAAATTGGAATTGTCAGGCCTTGGTGTTTCTGCCCAGTTTAGGCCTAAACCCTGTTCCCTGAGGAGGTCACAGTAACCCCATGGGCAGATGCTAGGCATTCTTTCCTAGATAATCTAAGCTTTACCTCTGGTAGGAGGAATTCTTCTGGGAATTGGGTGTCCCTCCTACCTGCTCTTAGTTTTTTGGGGGACTAGCTTCCTGCTCTCTGATCTAGAGAAAAAACTTGCTTTTAACTTTAAATTAAATTGCAACTAGAGATTTTATGTCTAGTCACACACAGTAGTAAGTAGACTTGTCAGCCAGAATGTATATACTGATCTTAAAGAAATCAGAGAGTAACTTCAAGAGTCTTAAAACATAGGTGGGTAAATTGCCACCTATGAACTAACTCAGAAATTCTAGAAGTATGAGACTATGCTATTTGTTCATTAGAACTTTAAAAGGATGTTTGATCCCTCTTGGATTGTAATTTATGCTATCATAGGAGGAATTGTTCTTTTAATAATGATATTGCTTAAGTGTTTCCTTCAGCACATTTCTCAGCAGCACTCCATCAACAACACCATGCCACAGGTGTTTATGGCCCCTAAATATCCAAGCCGTGGCCCCCCCTAGAGATGTGGTTCAAGCTTGGATTGCAGAGATTCGTGAAGCCTTGGTCTAATCTACTACCCACATATCCTGACATGCCTTCCAGAGGCATGACAGATCATTATGCTGGACCCCCTCTGAGGTGGGGTCAAAAAGGTCAGAGCAAAGAATTCTGGCTCCTGCTGGCTGTCAAAAAGGATGGATATGTAAGAGGAACAGACCAGGCAGGCCTGTATTGTCTGTTTGAGCCACACGCAACTTCCCCAAGCTGGAACCTGCTGCCATGCCTGGTGCCATGCCTGGTTCTGATGTTAACCCACCTGACTGAGAGAACCAACCCGAACAGGACAACAGCAAAAGCTCACACTGGGACTTATTGGGACATTGGGCACACACATAGTTACTTGTAATGAAAAACACGCTCCTTATTGAAGTCAAAAGGAGCTCAATCCTCCTCTGTATATTTTAAAAATGCAGTCTCTGTTAAAGCAATGACAACTATGTGGGCTCGGCCTCATGGCTATCTGGTAGAGCATTATAGATTAGCTAGATTTGGAAATACTGAGAGAATGTTTCTGTTAAGTGCCTGTACCCTCAGCAATGGGTTAGGTTCTTGAAAAAATGTCTACCCTGAAGGTGATTTCTGTTGACCAAGAGAATACGTGTCTGTGTGCAGGTACAACATTCTTTACCACAAAATTTTCTGTACATAAGCTGTCACAAAGTTTCAATTTAATGGGTTCAGATTCACTCAGCCAAGAGAGTTGTGTGTGTTTGTTCTCCATCTCAGACTCCTGTTCCTCACTGTAGTCTGGGGTAGCCCTGGTCTTGAGGCCGCGGCTCTGGCCTAAGGCACCCACCCTTTACTGTTTCTTACTCCTGTGCTTGCCTCTCATTAAGACTTTTCTTACATGAAATTCTTTTTTAACTATTTACCCGTGTTCTTTTGTTTCTGTTCTTTTGGGATCTTCTACCTCCTCTGGCTGGTGTTCCCTTGCATTAGTGGGTGTTATAAGAGGATTTAATGCTAGGATCCACTTATAGGGAAGGACATGTGACATCTGTTTTTATGTGTCTGGGATGTTCACTCAGTATTATTTCTTCCAATTCTATCCATTTATTGGCAAATTACATTAGTTCATCTTTCCTGACAGCTGAATAGTGTTCCATTGTATACATGGAACACATTTTCATTAACCATTTGTCAACTGTCAGATATCTAGGTTAGTTCCATTTATTTGCTATTGTGAAAAAGAGCTGCTATGAACATATCATTTTTAAATTGTAACCTTCACCTTGTCCCTCACAGATGTTAAAATATAAATAGATTTAGACATCTGAAATATCTTGACCATAAGATCCTGTCAAATCAGATCAATTTAAATATTTCAGCACAGATAAAGCATTAAATTGGAAGTATTATAACACAATAAGAAACTATCAAGCTAAGACTAAAGTCCAGCCAGTCAAATACTGCACCCTATATGTCAATGATCCTTTTTTATTGCTAACCATGTAGTCGTGGTGGCTTAAAGATTCTTGGCAATTCCAGTCTCTCTTCACAGCTCAAAGTTGCACAAATGGCATTTCTCTGGACCAGGTTGAATCTCCACTTGCAACTAGCCCTCAGCACACATTTATGTATTCAGCTCTTCTTGGCAGCTGTCCCACATTGTTTCTGGCATCTCCAACATCTTCACTTCTCAATGGCAAACGAGGCTTAAACTCCACAGCAAAAAAATGTGCTTCCTGGATCTCTCTGCAGGTTCTTTCCACACACTGCCTGGATTGCTGTATTCTCTGAAACATTGGAGCAGGGATCCATGACCCCCTCCTTCTTACATTTTTGATGCCTCTAAAACCAGCACCACATGGACAAATTTGCCAAGTTCTTGCATAACCTGCAGGTAGAGATTGGCTCCCTGAAATCACAGCTTATTCAGATTCTCTGTGCTGACTTTCAAAAGAATATCTATATTGAGCAGAATCTCTCCATTAGGGTATTCATTTTTTTCACTGTTCCATTTCAAAGTACTAAAGATTTCTTCAATGATACTAATATCTTCAATAGCAACAGCTGCTCTGCTGTCTGCCCTTTCCTCATCCATTTTTCAGGGCAACCAACACAACAAACCAGTCCATCATCTTTGAATTCATCTTCACCAAATCCTTCTTCCTTACATCACACACTGGGCACAAACAATCCACAATACTCCCTGCATTTTCATTCTCCAAATGAACCATTCAACTCTGAACATTTTCACATCTATGAAAGTCTTTAAACATTTTCAAATTTCTGAAACAAAATGTTCAGAATCAACAAAATCCACCAAGCCAGATTTATAAGCAATACCCCACTTCCCTGGTACCAAATTTTGTAGAAGTTACCCTGCATAGTTCCTGATAAAAATCATGAAAAAACTGCTTAAGGAAACAAGTGGTTTAATTTCTTTTATGATTGTCAGGTTACATTTCTCAGTCCAGCTTGCCAGGAGAGCATGTACAGACACCAAAGGGCTGAGGGAATGGGCTGCAACTATATCCACATAACAGTTGAGAGAGGGACTATCATTACTTGTCAGACAAGCATGTCTGGCCAAGTATATTCAAGGATACCTCCTTTCTCAAACAGTTCCCTCCATTTTATTCACCTGCCTGGGGACTAGTCCCATTCACCAAACCTTTTCTTATTGGATTATCTTTTTAATTTTTAATGCTTAAAATTTTAAAATAGGACCTTATTATTTTCTGAATTGACACCTTTACATCTGTTGTAGTATCTGCATTTTCACATCTAATTTCATTAATTTGGGTTTTATCTATTTTGGCTTGGTAATTCAGCTAACAGTTTGTCAATTTGTTAAGTTTTTCAAAGAACCAACTTTAGATTGATTGATTCTTTGTATTGCTTTCTTTGTCTCAGTTTTATTTATGTCTCCTCTGATTCTGCTAACTTCTGCTTTTTGGGGGGTTAGTTTGTTCTTGTTTCCCTAAAGATTTAAGCTCTATTGTTAGGTTGCTGACTTGTGATTTTTCCATTTTTTTTTGATGTAGGCATTGAGTGCTATGAATTTTCTTCTTAGGATTGCCTTCATCCTATAACAGAGGTTTCTGTGTGTTATGTTTCCTTCAATGAGTTCTGGAATTTTTTAAATTGATTTTGTTTTTTTTTTTTACTCTTTTATGCATTTTCAGCATAGTTACCTCTTTCTTCGCAGACGTTTTCCTTTATGACTTTATGTCATAATTTTTTAAATTATACAATAAAAATAATATGTAAGCAATAAAAGAAAATACATTAAGTATATAGATAGTTCCAAGTTCCACGTGGTTAAGAACACATGATAAAGCTGAAGAATAGCAGTTTTGTCCATCCTCTGTGAGAATAAGTTTATGGGGTGAACAGGCAAAGAGCCCTGGCCCGCGCTATCCCCAACTGTGGGTGCATGGAGCCCTGGCCCACGGAAGGCTGTTTGCATTGTGGGCACATGGAGAACCTGCCCACAAGAGTCCATTCCACTTGTGAGCAAATAGAAGGTCACCTACCTTGTAAGCAAACAGAACCCCAATGCAGGAGCCCACCCCATGAGAGGCCTTCATGTTGTGAATAAACAGATATGGAATTCAGGGTTTTGGCAGGTAGTGTGATATATTAGAATATTAAACATTCAGCTGTCCACAGGTCAGAACACTGAATGTAGAAATAGTCTCCGTTCTGCCACAAACTGACACACATGGGAAACAGCAGCCATGTGTGCAGTGCCTGCCTCTGGAGGCAGGGGAGTCTAGGAATTTCTGAACTGTATTTTTTACTTCCTCATCCAGTAGCATATTGTTAAGTTTCCAAGAGTTTGTGAGCTTTCTTCTATTTGCCTTGTTTTTGATGTCCATCTTTTTCCTTTGCTGGTCAGAGTCCAGGTGGTGATTTCAGTTTCTGGAGGCTTACTTTGAGGACTAATCTGTGATCTATTTTAGAGAAAGTTCCATGGGCTGCTGATGAGAATGTATATTCTTTGCTGTTAGAATGGAATGTTCAGTAGTCAGTCCATTTGATCTACGGTTTGGTTTAGTTCCAATAAGTCCCTGTTCTGTTTTCAACCTGTTGACCTGTCTATTAGTAAGAATGGGGTGTTTGAAAAATCCCTTACAATTATCATGTTTGGGTTTATTTGTTATTTTACCCATTGTGATGTTTGTTTGATAAACATGGGTGAACATGTGTTGGGAATATATATGCTTAGAATTGTGAGTTTTTCTTGATATATTATTCCTTTGGCAAGCATGTATTATCCTTCTATATCTCTTATAATCTGTTTTGGTTTGAAGTATAGTTTGTTGGATATTAGGATGGCTACTCCTGTTTGTTTCTTAGTTTGCATTTGTTTGGAGCATCTTTGACCATGCTATGATCCTAATTGTGCCTATCCTTTAAACTGAGGTATGTTTCTTGGAGGCAACATATTGATGGGTTGTGGCTTTTAATCCATGTTGCTAGACTATGTCTTAATTGTTGTGGAATTGAATCCATTGACATTCACAGTTATAACTGAGACATTTTTGTTGATTCTGTAAATTTTTTAGGTTATTGGCTTTTTTGTCCATTTGTTTGTTTGTTTGTTTTATGCATATGGGTATTGTCGGCTTTCAGAAAAAGTTGTATCTGAAATGTCCTTATTTTGTCTTGTTGTGCTCCGATTTTGGTCATATATTGATGGTGTATGATATTCTTCTTGTACTTGCCTGGGGTGCTCTTTCCTTAGGTATAGGAAGTTTTCAATTATGATTGACTGAAAGATCTGAGCTGGGTTTTTTTTGGGGGGGGGTTTCTGTTCTGGGATTCCATGAATGCTTAAATTTGGCTTTTTCATGGTATCCCATAGTTTTTGAATAGTCCTTTCATATTTTTTATACTTCTTAGGTTTTTTAATTGAATGATCTTGTTCTGTCAGCTCATCTTCCAAAACTGATATTCTATTTCTGATTGATTTATTCTGAATGTAATATTCTCAGGTTTTCAATTTCAGTTAGCTTTGCTCTGTATTCCAGCTGAATTTAAGTTTGGCAGTTTTTGACCTCTTCTAATCTTGTTCTTGTTTCCTCTATTTCCTTTTTCATCTCTGAAAATTTTTATTTTTCTGTTCATATAAGGTTCATATAATGCTTACTTATTTCTTCTCCAAGTTCTTTATGTTCATTTTATCATTCTTCTTGCTCCTTTTATAATTCTTCACCAACTGTGTTGATCACATCAATAACATGTCTTTGAAAGACATTATCCTGAGTATTGC
Organism: Typhlomys cinereus; assembly: GCA_023101885.1. Taxonomy (NCBI): domain Eukaryota; kingdom Metazoa; phylum Chordata; class Mammalia; order Rodentia; family Platacanthomyidae; genus Typhlomys; species Typhlomys cinereus. The sequence continues at coordinate 786,692 of JALPQD010000227.1, forward strand.
TTTTCTGGATGATATTCATGAGGTTGTTCTGATTGGAATCTATAGTATAAGTGCTGATGATTTTTTTTTTTGGAGCAGACTTGTTTGACTGGTATTTAGTGTATTTTTATATTTACACTGTGACTTGGGTATTTTCCTGCAAGTCTATGTCTGCTTTATTTTGTAGTGGTTTTTGGCTCTCCTGAGTGAGATGAGTTTGATTTTAGCTGTTGCTTGAAAGCTTCTCTGGATTTGGGTGAGTTCTACTCATTGAGGAATATGGTTGTCCCCTTGCTTTATGCATCTCTCGCCTGGCATAGGGGTCGCCCTCCTGGAGGAGGGGTGTATTGGTGCATGCATGCAAGGCCTGGGCTGGCTCTCCTCTGTGCAGTCCTCCTACCTCTTACCTAGAACAGCCACCCCTTCCCAAGGCATTAGGGTAGGTGGGCAGGTTCTGGGCTGGGTCTGAATGATCTGAAGCCTCTTACCTGGCACAGGCTTATATCCTTCTCTGTTCATGATGAGATTTTGATAGGACAGTTCCCAGGCACTTCTTGTGGAAGTATACATACTTGCCATGAAATCATGTATACCATAGCCCTGTCATGTCCAGAAGAAAAAAAATCTGGCCCACCACTTTCCCACTTCAGGCTCTTATAATCTTACTCCTTCCACTTCTGAGATACTCCCTGATCCTTGAGTTGAGATCAACCACATGAATTTTTAAGAAATAAAAACATCCAACCAATCGCAATATAGAATCACATAAAGCTTAGAAGAACTCCATGTTAAAGGGATGGAAATGCAATCATGTGAATACATTCACAGAATGTACTTGTTGACTTCTACACAAGAATTTAGAACTAGGACTGGAATTAAGCCTCCAAGGGTAATTCAGGAACTTAAACAATGTCATGGAGGTGACCAGAACTTTGGATACTACACACATGAAATCAGAAAACTTTTCTAGAATTTCTTATTTTGAAACTTTTTCCTGTACATCTGAAAACACGTTATAATCATGTAATCATTTGAAATCTGAGGACAATACTCACTAAATCTCCTGGTCAAGAACAATGGGAAATATCTTAACACTGAAGTGCTTTCCTATGCTGTCCTTTTCTTTTTGCTTTTTTCTCCCTTCTTTTCATTCTCCTTCTCCTTTGTTTCCCATCCTACTCTTCCTTCTCCTTTTCCTTTTTTTAATTCCTTGTCTTGTTCTTCTCTTTCTTCTCTTTTTCTTCTTCAGTGTCCTCTCCCTCCCCCTCCTACTTCTCCTTACTTTCCAAAAAAATTTGTTTATGGGGAATATTATTTGGTATAAAAGTTGCTTCCATTTAGAAATTGGTATTGGCTTTTCAGTGTGTCAGAGTATGAAGTATTACATCATGTCCAACTAATTTCTTCCTTTCAATGTTTTGACAGCATAATAGATATATTTGGTCCACACAACTGGTAGAAGACTCACATAGTTATCTAATTTCTCAATGTTTTTTCCTTCTTTTCTTTTTATTTATTAAATAGCTTGGAAATGACATACTTTTTCCCATTTGGATTGTGATGAAAGGACTGAAAGGACTATCTCTATTTTCACTTTTTTCTGAATTTCATATTACATTCCATGAATCAAGGCATTCTTAATGCCTTCTCCAACTTGGGAGTTGCTTTCTTATTGCCTATGTACTGTAGGACATGAAAACCAAAACACATGGTTCACCAAATATCCTTAGAGAAAAGAAATTGTCCCAAGGCATCAGCTGGGTTACAAGTCACTAAATGTTTTTCTGAGAATTTTTCTTTATACTAGCTAATAATACATTGAAAAGATTTATTTAAAGCAAATGTGTTATTCTACATTTTAGTGAATTTATTGGTTAAGACAAGTACTGGCCTAGTATAGTACTGAAATTAAACTCTGAATTGAAAAGGAGATATTTATTCTATTAGTATCTGTCAGAACATTTCCAAGGGAGTCACATATTATATCCTAGCTTTCTCTTAACAAAGAAACATCTTGTGAACAAGAAAAACAGCCTAAAGGCTATATTGAGGTCAATTAATTTTAGCCCACACTCCAAAATATATAGAAACGTACGAAAAGAAACACAATTATGATAGTAATGGCAATGATGCTATAAAATAGCGAATTTAACATCATACTGACCTTTTTTATTGTAATTACTGTAAAAATAATACATTAAGGTTTACAAATACATGAAGGTTTATTATGCTTTCAGAAATTTAGGTGATGTGATATTTTAGACTTCTAATTTTTCATTAGAACTCAGTTCTCAGAAGGAACAATATAAAAATGCAAACTATAAAATAAGTTTTATATTTGGGAAAATACAATTTTTTTCATAGAAGTTCTGAATTTTTATTACTAAAACATTTTAATATTTAGAAAAGAATATTTATATTTAAATTACCATTTACCTTTCAGTCGTTATTTTCTTTGAGATAGAGTCGCATGGATCTTAGGAAGGCCTAGAATTTTCTGTAGCGCTATGATTTGCTTGGAACTCATCGTAAACCTCCCTTCAAATCTAAATGCTGTGATCACAGAAGTGCACCGCTCTAGCTGGTATGATGTTTTGAATATAAGTTGCACTCTACAGACTTGTATGTTTGAATCTTTAGCCGTATTTAAAGTTTGGAAAGGTTGCGGCACTTTTAGGAGGGCTAATTTTGCTGGAGCAGGTCACAGGTAGTAATCTTGAACCAGAAATGTGCTCCCTCACAGTTGGCTCTTGCCCTTTGTGCCTACCAAACACAAGTGGTAACCTGATCCAGTGCCTGTTTCTACCTCCAGATATGCCTTCTGCTACACAATTCCTGCCTTAATGGATTAAATATTGCTTCTGGACTGGAACGTAAATAAATCTCCCTTTATCCTTTAAACTGGTTGAATCTGAATGTTTTCTCATAGGAAAACATAGAAGAGTACTGCAAAAACTGGTTTCCATGATGCTGGACTTGAGTAAACATGGGGCCTCATGCCTGCTAAACAAGCAATCTAACAACAAAGCTACATTCCTTGTTTCCTATTCAGTAATCTTTTTTGTAAAAAGATTTTGTAAAAAAATATAGTAATTAATATATGTGTTCTTATGATCCACTAATTATCCCCACTCCCATCTCATCCCAACTGACGTGCACAATCTTCTGGGTGCCAACTAGGACATCTACACTATTTAGTGTCTGGGCATCCACTAGGGTGCAAATGGCCCACCAATGGGTAAACTGTTGAGTCCAGAGACTCCTCTTCCCTTTTGTCCATAACTAGTCCATTAAGTGAGTATGATGTTTAAGAATTCATGAGTGTTTCTTGGATAACAGGGTACATGAAGACTAAGAAAATCCAAGTTCTAGGATTAAAAAAAAAAAGGCCTAGTAGGTTTTAGTCCTGGTGACTTATAAAGTCCTTATGAGGTCCGGTGCATATCTGTGTCTGTGTACATCCCCATGCATGTGCATGTCTGTGTATTTCGGTGTGTATGGGTGGCACATTGGTATTAGATACCCAGGAAGCATGAATATGTTGGGACTGACTTCAAAGAACTCTGCAACTCCTTTTCAGTTTTATTCTAGGAACACAAAATGGTTTCACTTCTCAGCACTGCTGTTTTCTTTGATGTGACCATCTTCTTGAAATGAATTTGAGCTTAGCTTTGAGTAACACAGCTCCTGTTTTAAATTGTAGTATGACTCTATCTCCTGTGGAGAGCTTTCTGCTTCCTGTAGGGGACCCCTATAGAGGTCAGGAATGTGTTACTCATCCCCATAGGAGTTTTTTTTCTTTTTTATTATCAGAGTTCAGATTGGCCTATTTACTGTTTTAACAGAAGGTGCTGTAATAGATCTCAATAAGCTGGATCATTCATAATGTGGGAAAGTTATGTCATCAAGCTTTTCACACTGAGGAATCCCTCAGTCTTAAATAACGTTATAAAATTAAGACAAGTGCAGTCGAGTTGGTGTGGGAATATAGTCTGATAAAAACAACTTTAATTTTTTGTCACTTTTCTTGTGAGACCCAATTTGTTTTCAATTTTCTTCTACGTTTTATTGATATGCATCTAATACTATCTCTGGGAAAGCATGTTTCATGAATTACCCATTAATTATAAAATATTTGCCAGTGCATCTGCTTACAATGTTGGATGACAATTGGCTCCATTATTATTTGAGTGCACATAATAAAATATAATGAAAGTGTATTGTCATCTTGTTGAATTTTAATACTGAATCTTTAATGGCAACTTGTATATCAAAGCTTCTACTCATTACATATATATAAATTTATATTATATATAAATATATGTAAATTTTCCCAGGAATCCATGAGATGACTACACACAAATTCCTACAAATGGTAGAAACTTAAACTAAAGAAAAGTAATTAGGTTGCTCACTTGTACATGGTTACCAAGTAAGCAAGGATTTTAACATGGTGTTAAAAACAAAATTACTTAATGACACTCATCTATATATAATGAAGAACATTCACAATCATCAAGATATGTATAACAAAGAATTTTGTGACATATGGGGATGTCGTAGAAACTACTGAAACAGTGTTTTTTAAAGAGAGGCAGGGCTCAGTTCCAAATTCAGCTGGTTTAGTAGAGATTTATAAACTAGTATCAAGATGGGATTCAATGTATGAGCATCCAGATCTGACCCTAAGGATGAACTGATACTGAATGTGAACATGCCTGGGGGCAGAGGCAGGGTTAGGGCCAGAGAAGAAAGAGAGAGGTAGCTGGTGGATGGGTGGAGCAATCATGCCAAACTAATTCACCAGAATTTCTTGCTAAAAGTGAGGGATTTTTTTAGAAGAAAGTACAATTTGGCCTAGGCAAAGAATCAGAAGCTGCAGCAATGGTAGCCAAAAAAAGAATTTCTGTCAACAAGTCTTGTGTTGTGTTTTCAAGAGTATCCAAAGGCAAGACAGAATGGATGGTGAACAGATTTTGAAAAAGACTCAGCATAGCTAATATAAAGTGAGGCAAATAGTAAGTGTAGATTTTTGTAACAAGGAGTATTAAGTCATATTTTAGGTTTAAAGACAATGAAGCTCTTATTTTACATATCTAATCATATGCTTAGTGACTAGTCAATGAAATAGCTAATACCTCAGTGATTTTAATTTACTGAACACATTATTAAGTGAGTTGCACTACTGAATTTCTTTTCTCATTGCTTAGTGATAAAGTACAGTTCCTTATATCTTTTTTATATGTCCTGCATCTATTTCACCCTGGAAACAGCTAACAGAAAAGCTGCCCTGTTACTGAAAAGTTCTTAGATCCTTTCATTCTTTTTCTTAACTCTGATGCTTTGACTCTTATGTACTTCTCTTCATCACACTGTATTGATGATCTACCTCACTTCCACACCTAGATAACTCTAAAAGCAGAAAAGAACAGTCTCCGTCCCATCTCCCTACCCCATAGCAAAGAGCTACTGCTAGTATTGTTACAGACAAGTAAAGGAATTATCTAAGCACAAAGTGCTTATCTAAGAGAAAATTGAACAGGAAAGAATAAACCAAATTCTATTTTTTTCTTCTGACTCCTGTTCCTCATATGAGTATTAAAGAAAGCAGTTCAATTCTTTTTCTTCATCTTCTCCATGAAAAGATGCACAATCAACCTACTACTCATCTCTATGTTGCATCTTCTATTGACAGGAGAAACTGGAAAAAAAAACTCTCAACTCGTTTCTAAATGTGCTTTGCCCAAGTTGGATATTAAGGCTTTCCCATACCCAGTGATTTGAGGAGAAATACCAAACGGCCATGGAAGTTTTATAGAGATCAGCAAGTTCAGCTGATCTCAGCAAAACCTACAGTTTATGAAGCACTATGCAGGCAGTGGCTAGTAAAAAGAGGAAAGTACTTGAGTCACATGGAAAGAAATTCACATCTCCTAAGAGAGTTTATAAATGTGTATAATTGTAAGTGAAGCATGGAATCTGTATATTTTTAAAAGAGACCTTCAGAACACTTAACACTGGGAAGGGTGTATCAATCAACAGAAAACAGAATGGTCATTTATTTCTTTAATTATTACTCATGTGTCCTGTGAACATTAAAATAGTTACAAGAAAAAATCCATTCTATAATTTTGTTTTTATTCAATTTTATCACATTCTCTGTAGAGGAATTTTCCACTTCAAAGACATTAACTTAGGAATTGCTTTAAAAATTATTTCATAGAATGTATCAGTTCTCTGTTTTACTCAATACCAATCTCTTTGACAAAACTGCTAACATATTGCCAAAAATACAATAACATTCTTCAACAACAGTTAGAATTTCCATAGGGAATTTTCTGTGAAAACTGCTTTTTTTTTTCCTTTGCATCCAACTAACATGAATAAAACAAAACCACACGCTTCTTAAGGAAAAAAAAAAAACCTTCAAGAGCAGAGAAATGAAGAGAAAATAGTCTCTGATGTGAGGTTGGCTGTGCTGTTCCTGAGATGGTAACAGTCTGTGAAATTCAAACTTTAATTTTCAGTACATGTTCTCAAACGAATGGCCAGGATTTTTAATATTATTATTATCCTTATTAAGTTCAGCACTCTGACCGGAACTCCACATGTTAAGAGCTGAAGAAACTCAGTGGGGAACCTCAGAAAACATGTGTCAGTTTGTGTTGCACAAAGAATGATTGTTGGCAAGAGAAAGAAAATAGAAAGAAAAAAAACACCTAAAATCCCATTTCTGGGAACACTCACTTAAGGTTTAATTGTTAATTTCCCTTTCCTTTATTGTTATAGGCTTTTTTCCAAAGGGCACAGTAAGATTTTTTTTGTGTGTGTGTGAACATTGTTGGACTTAGCATTCACAGAACACCTGCTGGCAAGTTTATAACATTCAAACTTAATCTTGAGGTTCCATGCATAATGATTAGCAATAAAATTTCTATTTTTTCCTTCAATTTAAGACAGAGCATATGTGTGTGTTTATACATGTGTGTGAACATTGTTTGTATGTACATGTGTGCTTGTATGCAAACATTTCTTACTTTAAAGACAAAGGCTATACTGTTGTAGATTTAGCAATAATTTCATAAACAATTGGGACCATAGAGGTTTCTGAACAGCTGCATTATTTAATTCTATGTTTCCATAAACTGTCCAGTAAGCATTCCCTGTCCACAGATAGTTCATAAAACAGCAAGACCAGATGGAAGCTGTATGAAGCACTATATCCTGTGAACTTTTGACACTGCTGTGTGACTCAGCAGAAAATAAATCCATCAACTCTTCTATTCTCATGAGAGACCAGAAAACATGACAGTATTTTATATAACAGGGCCCTAGACACAGTTTGAAAACAGGACCCTAAACTGGGCAGGCATGAGTCATATTCAAGACTGAGGAAAGAATAAAGAGAATTCCATTGTAGCATTTCAGTACTAATTCATATGTTAATTCTTCAAAATGTCATAGGAATATATCAAAATGAGAAGGATTGCAAGAAAGAAGCAAAGAAAGATGTGAAATAAAGAAGAGTGGGAGATACAGAAGAGAGAGCAAAGGACAGAATGAGAGAAGACGGGAAAGAAGGAAGATGGCAACCACTTAATAATTCCTAGAACATCTTATGCTCCTCTAAATCAATATCATAAATCATGAAATCTATAAGGAAAAGAGATTTATTCCTCCCAGAATTTGGAAAATTCAAAGGTAAGATAGTATAATCTGCTTATATGAGTAGAAGGATTTTGCTGTCTTGAGACAGAGCATGGTGAGACAGAGCAAAGTAGATAACTTGGATTTCTGCCTCAGATCATAAGAATCTCCTCATGTAGTTGATCCCCATCTTCGACTTCACCAAATGCTAATTACCCCCAAAGGCTCTGCTTATGAAAATATCATCTAAGACTGAAGCAGTTAAATTTCACCATGAGTTCCTAAAGGAAGAAACCATGACATTGCTCTCCTGATCCCCTGAACTTAAGTTTTGTAATCATTCCATCTCAATATCTCCGAATCTACACTTATTCCAGTACCAAATCAAAATTCTAAATGTCAAAATGAAATGGGGTGAGACATGAAGTACACATTAAACTAAACTCCTCCAGCTAGAAGACATCGAGATGAAAACAAAACAATAAAGAAAAAGTTACCATCTTCTCAAATACAATAGATAATCAGGAAGGGGAACAACCTGGATCTCATTTTGATGCATATTATCACACCACACTTGTAATAATGAGCATGGCAGCCTAGTCCTTTTACATAACAAGCTGTGCACACAGACCCGAACATGTATCTTGCAACCTCCAACCTCTATTTACCTCTGACTGCAAGTATACTTCTTTAAACAATGGAAAGTGTTTTTCTTCCCTGACAGCTAGATTCTAATCAATTTTATGACATAGGATATGAGAACATGAAGGTCTACCCAGCGGTAGTACTTTAGAGCACAGCACATAAAAACAAAATATGTCCTAAAGTAAACTTTTAGAAATAATCTACCATTTGTCATATTTTGCCAAGTATAAATAGGCATGCATATCATTAAAATCAGATGCATTATAGAAAGGGAACTGCATGATTGAGAAATGACTATATAACCAAATTTATCAATAAAAACAGAGGACCAACAAAGCAATACCTCTTAGCAGCTAGCTGCCTCCACATCTCTCCATGGGGCCTCATTCGTATAGGCTCCATAGAGAGATATACAGTGAAGTCTTACTCTCTGTACTGCTGAGTGAAAGCAAAACAACTTAAGGGGAGAAAGTGGATATTTATTCAGCTTAAGGTTCCAGAGAGAAGATATAGCCCATTATGGCAGAAAAGGCACACATAGCTGGTTGACAGAAGCTGGAGGCAGTTTAGGTCATGTCCATCATGGAGACTGAGAGAGAGCTAACTGCTAACTGCAAGAGGAGGCTAACTAGTGGAAGCAGAGCCTGGCTAACCAGCCTCAAGCTCCACCCCCTATCATGTGCCTTCATCAGGAAGAACCACCTCCCAAACGTGCCTCAACCTTCCCACACACTGAGGACAGCTAAGGATTCAAACACATGACCTGTGGGGCGGGGCAACTGATACTCAAACCATAACAGGGCCACTATGCAAATCTCCATTTGTGGTAATCTCCCCCAGCTTCCTGACTGGTGCAATGTGAGTAACTTGCATGACTTCCATTCCACAAAGATTATAAAGGGGAACAATGAATCATAATGACTTCTTCCTTACTGAAGTTTTCTTTGTCAGGTATTTGTTGCAGCAATGAGATGACTAACTAATACACCATGCAGAGAGACAGATGTTGCAGGCCTACACCTGCTTTTATTTTTATAAAATCACAGTTCCTTTGGATTAAAGCATCACAATTATGGCCTCTTTTAATCTTAATTACCTCCCTAAGGTCTCATCTTTAAAATGCTACTTTAATTACATTGTTACATCTTAACATTTCCATATGAGTAGTGAGGGCAGGACAGACAAACTACAGTGTAAAGGAGTCAGATAGCTCAGCATTTGTATTGTTACTATAAACCTCACATGGGATGCATCACAATCAATACATCCAACACGGAACTTTTCCAAAATAGATCACATATTGGGCCACAAAATGAATCTACACATATACAAAAGAGTTGAAATTCTAACCTGTGCCCTATCAGACCACCATGGCCTAAGGCTGGACATCCACAACACAACAAACAAGAGAAAATACACCAAATCCTGGAAACTTAACAATATGATGCTGAATGAGAACTGGATTCAGGAAGAAATTAAAAAGGAAATTCAAGATTTCCTGAAAGTGAACGATAACGAAAATACAACTTACCAAAATCTCTGGGACACAATGAAAGCTGCCCTAAGAGGTAAGTTCATAGCTCTTAATGCCTACATCAAAAAAATGGAAACATCAGAAATAAATAACTTAACAATGCAGCTTAAGGCTTTAGAGAAACTTGAGCAATCTGATCCCAAAAGTAGTAGAAGAGAGGAGATTAGCAAAATAAGGGGAGAAATATCTGAAATCGAGACTAAGAAAACGATAGAAAAAATCAACCAGTCAAAAAGCTGGTTCTTTGGAAAAATCAATAAGATAGATACACCCCTAGCTAAATTAACCAAAAGCAAGAGAGAGAAAACCCAAATTAACAAAATTAGAAATGAACATGGAGTAATCACTACTGATACCCAAGAAATCCAGAGAATTATAACATCATATTTCAAAAACTTATACTCAGTGAAGTTTGACAACACAGAAGAGATGAATGAATTTCTAAGTAAACACATCTTACCTAAATTGGATCAGGAAGTTGTGAATTACTTAATGGCCCTATAACATATAAGGAAATTGAAGAAGTAATCTCGAATTTTCCCACCAAAAAATGTCCTGGACCAGATGGATTCAGCACAGAATTCTACCAGATATTTAAGGAGTCAATAACACCAATACTCCTTAAACTGTTCCATCAAATAACAAAGGAAGGAACACTACCAAATTCCTTCTATGAAGCTAATATCGTCTTAATCCCAAAACCTAATAAAGATTCACTTAAAAAAGAAAACTATAGGCCGATCTCCCTGATGAACACAGACGCAAAGATTCTCAACAAAGTCTTAGCAAATCGGATTCAAAAACATATCAAAAAGATCATTCATAGGGACCAAGTAGGCTTCATCCCCGGCATGCAAGGTTGGTTCAACATACGCAAATCAATAAATGTAATTCATCAGGTAAACCAGTCCAAAGTCCAAGACCACATGATACTCTCGATAGACGCAGAAAAAGCCTTTGATAAGATCCAACAGCCTTTTATGATCAAAACGCTAGAGACAGTAGGAATGGAAGGAAGCTTTATCAATATAATAAAAGCTGTATACAACAAGCCCACAGCAAGGATTATGCTCAATGGGGAACAATTGGAAGCATTCCCACTTTGATCAGGAACTAGACAAGGCTGTCCACTCTCACCACTTCTATTCAATATTGTACTTGAAGTCTTAGCCGAAGCCATAAGACAAGAAAGGGACATAAAAGGGATTCAAATCGGCAAGGAAGAAGTCAAGCTATCCCTATTTGCAGATGGCATGATCTTATACCTGAGGGATCCCAAAAACTCCACCAGGAAGCTCCTGAAAATAATTGAGAAGTTTAGCAGGGTGGCAGGATACAAAATAAATATGCAAAAATCAGAGGCCTGCCTATATGCCCAGAATGAAAGAAGTGAAAAAGCCTTAAGAGAAACAATCCCATTTATTGTAGCCCCTAAAAAAATGAAATACCTTGGTTTAAACCTAACCAAGGAGGTAAAAGACCTTCACAATGAAAACTTTAAAAACCTAAAGAAAGAAATTGCTGAAGACATCAGAAGGTGGAAAGACCTCCCATGCTCCTGGATTGGCAGAATCAACATCATAAAAATGACCATCCTACCTAAGGCAATATACAAATTCAATGCTATACCAATCAAAATCCCAAAGCAATTCTTTAAAGAAGTGGACCAATTAATCTCAAAATTCATATGGAGGCACAAAAGACCCAGAATAGCAAAGACAATCCTGAGTAACAAAAACACTGCTGGAGGTATTACCATACCGAACCTTAGTCTATACTACAAATCCATAGTTATAAAAACAGCCTGGTACTGGCTCCAAAATAGACACACAGACCAATGGATAAGGGTTGAGGACCCAGATATAAGCCCACAAAAATACAGCCATTTGGTCTTTGACAAAGGGGCCCAAAGAATCCAGTGAGAAAAGAACAGTTTCTTCAACAAATGGTGCTGGCAAAACTGGATCTCCACATGCAGAAGATTAAAGCTGGACCCATACTTGTCACCATGTACAAGACTTAATTCCAAATGGATCAAGGACCTTGATATCAGGCCAGAGACTATAAAAATCATAACTGAACGGATAGGGAACTCCCCTGAGCTGATTGGGCTAGGCCAACAGTTCCTAAACAGACATCCATGGCACAGTCACTGCTACCAACTCTCAACAGTTGGGATCTTGTGAAATTAAAGAGCTTCTGTTTAGATAAAGAGATTATCACACGAGCTCAAAGGCAACCCACAGAATGGGAGAAAATCTTCACTAACCACATATCTGATAGAGCTCTACTGTCCAGAGTGCACAAAGAACTTAGAAAATTAAACACCAAGGAAACCAATGGCCCAATTAAAAAATGGGCCCTGGAACTTAAAAGAAATTTTACCAGAGATGAAATTAAAATGTCTAACAAATATCTTAAAAAATGCTCCACTTCTTTAGCTATCAGGGAAATGCAAATCAAAACTTCCCTGAGATACCATCTCACCCCGGTCAGGATGGCAAAACTCCACAATACAAACAACAACAAGTGCTGGAGAGGATGTGAAGAGAGGGGAACCCTGCTACATTGCTGGTGGGAATGCAGACTCATACAGCCATTCTGGCGAGCTGTCTGGAGATTCTTAAAGAAATTAAAGATTGAAATGCCATATGACCCTTCTATTCCAGTTTTGGGAATAACCCCCCATGCAGCAGAGGTTTGCCTCAATAGCACCAGCACGACTATGTTCATAGCAGCACTGTTTACAATAGCAAAGTCACGGAATCAACCTGAATGTCCAACAGTTGACGAGTGGATAAGGAAACTGTGGTACATCTATACAATGGAGTACTACTCAGCCATCAAAAATGATGAATTACTGGAGTTTGCTGGGAAATGGATGTCATTAGAAACAATTATATTAAGTGAAGTATCCCAGTCCCAGAAAGTTAAGCGCCGTATGTACTCCCTAATAGGTGACTCCTAGTACCAAACTCACCCAGCCCACATTGAGACACTCAAGGGTAAATCTATGTAATATGGTAATTGCAAGGATTGTGAACAGGAGGGATGGGGTTGGAGAGCCACACCAGACACAAGGAGAGAGGGGAACATGTTACAGCAGAAAAAATCGACCTCCAAGGAATGCAAGTAAGTAATGTGACACTTGGTTAAGTTCACAGACATTCGTTCCTGATCATGTACAACTGAGGGGGTATGATCTCACCAGAAGGAGAGGGCATATAGTCTGGCAGATGAAAAGAGATCATTTTGCAAATGGATGACTGATCCCTCCCTCACCGAGGTTTCCTGCTTTTATTACATCTATCCTTGAATGTGCTATTATAACAAGACTCCAGTTTAACAGTTTTTTGTCTCTGACCAGGGGGTGACATACAGTGCCCATCAGGATGGAGTGAAGGACATAGCAGGAGCAGCAAAACTGCAAAAGAAAATCAACAAACCACAATCCAGAACTTCAGAGACTCTATATCATCCACATAGAACTAAGCCAGCCTAATCTCCCCCCATCCTGAAGCTCAGGGATATCTGTGGAAGAGGGGACGGTAAGATTGTAAGAGCAAAAGGATGGGGGGAGCAATGATTTGAAGAGTCTCCACACTAGATAGGACTGAAGCAATCATAATAGGACTTTGCATGCCCTGCGCCATGTCTGTCACACTATTGACCTCACAAAGTCTAACATCGGCTAAAAGCACCAAGATCCTTGGAGGCAAGGGATTGATGGCCACAGTAGTGTTCCTATGCTTAAGGGGAACACGAGAAAGGGTTCAGGGAAATGCCACTGGGTCCTTTTACGTCATCAGAAAAAAGGACCAAGAGGAGAGTTAGGCATACACAATAAAGGACTCTTTGGGAATTGGGGGGGGAGGTACTGGGAGATGGGGCGGGAGGGAGGGGGAGCAGGGGGTTCCAGGGGGAGGAGGAGGGGGAAGGGAACTGGTCTACCTATTAAGTTTGTATGAGTGGAAATAATAATAAAAATGTTATAAAAAAAAGCTTTTTCTGCATCTATCAAAAGAACTATATGATTTTGTTCCTTGTATTTGTTTAGATGATGAATTATATTTTTGATTTGCATATATTGAACCAAACTTGTGTGCCTGGAATAAATCCTACTTGATCATAAAAAAAAAAAACAACAATCAATACATCCAATCCTTGAAAAGCTATCAGGTTGTAAATTTGGAAATCTATGTCTTTCAAGGAATGAATATTGAGTGTTTCATTATTCTTGTTTAATCTTCGAGGTTTCAAGTAAGCTCTTTCAATGTCTAAATTCAAGGACCTTTGAATTTATAAATTTCTTGATTAAATTTGAATTTTTCCTTGCTCCATTGCTTGGTTCTTTATATGCAGGGATTCAAATAGAGAAAAAAAAAAAAAAACAAAAAAAAAAACAACAGCACTGTTTTAAGTTACCTCTTTTCTCCTACTTTCTATCCAATCTTTTAGGTTGCTTTTGCTCACTTGATTATTTTTCTTTCATTTGTGTTTCTTGTTTGCTTGCTCTTTAGTTTCTTGAGACAGGGTTTTTTTTTTTTTTTTTTTTTTTGTAAAGTCACCTGGGCCTTTGAGCACTAAGATTGCAAGCACTATTAGCAGATTGGTATATTAGTTCTTTTTTGTTGATTTGCCTGTTGTATTTCTTCAGTCTCTATTAATTGTATGTATTTCCATTATTTCCTTCATAAACACTTTTGTTTTACTAATCAATTTTCATCACAAAATAAATTTCATTTAAAAAACTTATTTTTTGTCAAATTTTTTCTTTGGCTTTTGATATTTTACTTTAAACTTTTGCTTATCCTTAGGTAACTATCTGACTATATTTACTGCTGCATGGTCTGTAATTTTATAAGTTTATTGTATTATATTTAACTGTTGTCAAGGAAAAAATAAGATTTTTATAAATAGTTACATGTTATAGAAAAATTCCAGAAATGTCTATGGACCATCATAAGTTCAAGCAACAAAAGAACAGAAATAAATTGAAGTGACACTTATAAATCAATATCATTTACAAAATAATTAAACCACTAGGGAACACTTAAAAATATATATAAATGTCTATATGCTATAAGCCTACAGATACCAATGTAAAAGGCAAGTAAACTCATTACTGAGGTTCACAAGCTATTGATGTAAGGCAGAAATGTCAATCACCAATAAGACCATAAAAATGTTTGAAGGAAATAAAGATTAATGTGAAACTAAAATTGATAGTTCTTGTATAATGGTATAGTTATTGAGGAACTATGGTCTAGTCACAGAACAGATAGATAAGAAATAAGATAGATAAAATATTTGAAAAGTAAACCTGTATGTCATTTAGTTTATAACTAAAAAGACATTCAGTGCCATGGGAAGTACTAAATGATAGTCAATCAAATTCCATATGGAATAAGGACATGTTAAAATGCAGAAACAATCACATACATTAAATGAATAAAGAACATAAAATAAGCCTTTATACTTCATTAAACTGGAAAAAAAATCTAAAGGTGAGTGAAAATTAGTTGATGCACAGGAACTACCAATGTAAACTCAAGATAAGATAAATGAATTACACCTAACACAAAGCAAGTTTGCAGCAATGTGTTTGTTACATCTTTCCATTGATGAATAAATATAGGACAGAAACAACTTCAGGAAACAGGGGTGTATTTTGCTTAGAATTCTCTATTGCAGGTTTCAAGGGAAGTAGTCACACCATATCCACACTAAAGATGGGAGAGAGACATACTTTCTCACTTACCAGAATGCTTGCATACCTATATGCTAAACTATGCCAAAATACTGAACTTGTACTCTCTATCTTATCTATGTATGCAGGAAATGGCCCACCCACTACAGGCTTTGTCTTCCCACATCAGTTGGATAATGTCCCACAGGCTTGTTCGTGGATTTCCTTAGCCAACAATTTTTCAAATATTCCCAAAAGCTGAACTCAGCAATTGTCAACTTGATACCTCTATGTAATTATCACAAGAAATTATAAGAAATATCCCAACTAGGGGTAAAGATGGCTCGGTCAATAAAATCCTTGGAAAAGAAGGAGGAAAAACAGGGTTCAGATCCCCAGATCTAAAATAACGTACCAGGCAGGCATGGTAACACACTTACAATTCCAGTCTCAAAAGAAAGAAGAAGGAAATCCCCAGAGTAAGCTGGCTGAACAATTACACTTATTGGCAAGATCTGGATTTGATTAGAAACTCTGTCTGCAAAAGATTAAGATGGAAGAAAGATCAAGAATAATTCCTGACATGCACACTGGGCCTCCATATGTATGCAGGCTATACATGTGTGCCCTCACACACAAGCAAACACACATCTACACATTGATAAACTACTCTCACATACATATGAAAATGAATAAAGGGAAAAATCTCCAAACAAAACAAACAAGATTGCTTTTTAATAAGAATTCTGACAAAGAATTAAAATCGAGGCTTCTCAAGTTACTCTAAAAATTAGAAAATGAAGGAATACTTACACAATCTTTATGAAACTATCATTAAGTTGATAACCAAGCCATGCGGCACAACAATAGAAGAGAAATTATAGACCAATTTCTCTAAAGAATATAGTAGTTATGATGCATTAAAAGGAACATTCCCTATAAGTAAGTTGGACACAATCCAATGATGTAGGGGTGGTTCAACATATGTAAATCAGTCAATGTTACATATCATATAAATTGACTAAGAGAAAGAAATCACATGATCTTCACATTAAATGCAGAAAATGCCACTTTTTATTATAAAAGTCCTAAAAAACAATGTAAACATAATAAAATCAGTGTTCAACAAATATATAGCCAACATCACACTAAACAGAAAATTAGCAAGATTAGCAAGAAGATGATGATGACTGTTCTCTCCTATCTATTCAATATAATGCATTATTTTTTAACTAAAGGAAGACAAAAGAAAGAAAGTAGGGTATGTGCAGGAAAGGACAAGTCATAGTATTGTTATTTTCAGATGAAATGATTCCTACACATGAGAGACTCTGAAGACTTCACCAGAAAACACTTAATGGTGATAAATAATTACAAGAGTCAACACAGAAAATTAAGTAACTTTCCTATATGCCCAAAAACAAACACTGAGAGAGAAATCAGGGAAATGATCTTATTCTCAATAACTTCAAAAACAAGTACTTAGAATAAATCCAACCTCGAACTCTACAATAGAACTCTATAATAGAAACTCTGAAGATGGTGAGGAAAACAGTATAATTTGGAAAGGACCCTCATGTTCTGGGATCACAGCACTAAAATTGTGAAAGTGGATATCATATCAAAAGAAATATACAGATTCAGTGCAGTTCCTTTAAAAGTGCAACATTATTTTCCCCAAAATAAAAAAAAATATTTTTAAATTCATCCAGAAACACAAAAGAACCTAGATAGCCAAAACAATTCTGAAAAAGAAAAAGAAAAAAATATTAGAGGTATCACCATATTGCCTTTGAGCTCAGTACTGGCACAAAACCACTGTGAAATAGAATAGAGGAACCAGATATAAAGTTATAAAACTACTACCACCTGATTTTTAATGAAGGTGCTAAAAATGCACATTGGAAAAATGACATCTTTAAAAAAAAAACATTGCATTGGTAAAACTGGTTATCTACATATGGAAGGAGAAACAAATCCTACATTTCAACCAGCACAAAAATAACTCCAAATGGATCAAAGACGTCAATATAAGATCTGAAACTGTAAGACAACTGAAGAAAAAAAAAGTGGAGACTGTATTTCAGGTTAGAGACATAGGTAGAGAACAGGTATCCAATAGCTCAGTAAATAAAGTCAACTGACAAAGAAGACCCCATGAAATTCAAAAGCTTATAGAAAGGAAACAATCAATCAAATGACTACATAGTATATAGAATAGAAGAAATCTGTTGCCAACTATACATAATTAATGCCCAGAATATATAAAGATCTCAAAAAAAGCCTCTCAGCAATAAGGAGACAAGCAATCCAATCAACAAATGGTCGGACATATTACATGGATAATTGTTAAAAGAAGACATGGTCAGCAAATATTTTAGCAAGTGTTCAACATTCTTATTTAACATAGATATCAAATTAATATTGACTTGATGTTTTATCTTAATCTCAGTTAAAATAGTTATTTATTATTAAGAACACAAATGGCAACTGATATGGATAAAGGGAGACCCTTATTCATTGCTGGTAGAATGTTAACTATAGGTGTTGTGCATATCAGTGGGTATTTTTTTGGAAACAGAAATAGAAATATCATATAATCGAGTTAATCTACTTCTGCACAATCCCAAAAAGCTCTGCGTCCTACCACAGAAGACACTTTTACATCCATTTTCACTGCTGAATATTTTATTCATCCATAAAGACAAATGAAATTGTGAAATTTTCAGGAATACATGGATAAAATTGGAAAGTATTCTATTAATTTAGGTAACCAAAAGTTAGAAAAATAAACACCACAGTTTCTAATATGCAGATCCTAATCCATTACTTTTATTTACCTGTGCTTGCCAGTGCATGCGAAGCAGTGAAGATAAAACAGGGCCCCTAAGAAGGGAAGAAAGAGGGGCTGGAGGGGTGGATCAGGGGTTAAGCATCTGCCTTGCTGGAGGAAGGTTCTGAGTTGGGATCCTAGATCCCACATATAGACACCGAGCGGAAGCAGGGGCAGCCTGAGTTTCCTGTCCTGGTAGGGCAGAGATTGTGAATCCCCGGGGCAGAGTAAACAAGGAGGAAGTAGAGGAGGTCCATGATGGCTCCCGAATTCGCCTGTGGTTCTATACACACACATACATACGTGCACACACACACACACACACAAGTGCACACACACGCACAAGTGAATAAATAAAAAAAAAGAAGGGAAGAAAGAACCTCCAAAGGAGAGATAGGAAAAGACGTGACATGGAAGTGGAATGGAGAATACTTAGGGAAGGAACTGTGACCTTCCACTAAACCTGTAATTATATTTCTAAAATCTATTTCATGGAAATAATGAGATAAGTAGTTTAAGTGCACACAGAAGAGCAAAATGTCATTATTTTTATCAGTGATAAAATGAGGTAAATATTTAATAATAAAACAAATAAATTATGGTTCATCTAGTTACTAAAATATCATGAACTAATAAATATTTTCTGTAGAAATTTAGTGGTTTGGAAACAAATTCATATATACGTTAAGTGATAAACTATCTAATAAATAGTTGCTCAACATATTCATAGCTATGAAAAATAGAAACAGAGAAAATTGGAAGAAATAAAATGAATTGCTGATTGTGATCTCTTCCAGAGCAATGATTGTTCCTTTATATTTCCTGTACCTCATATATTTATAGATAATTAGCATATATTTGTTGATAACAGTTGATAACTGTTGAAATCCATGCTTATACTTCAAAACCCATGGTGGGTCTCACATCCTTCCAAGGGACGCTCTGTTTCATAAATGATAAATTGCAGAGACAAAGAACACATACAAGATGCCACTGAGGGGATAGGAAAATTCTTGAAAAATCTGTACTGGGCCCTCAGGCCGAGTGGCTGCCAACTCCAATCCCACTTTCCCTGCAAAACTGCCCAGTGGCTCTGTGAAAAATTATGGTGGCCTGTGTTGTTGGCCATGAAGCTAACAGGGTTCTAGAAAGTTGCTGATACTACCACGGAATCCTAAGGAAAAAAGTCTCTTTAGAAAGTAATGTATGTGGCCATTGCAATAACCAGATGTAAGGCTGAAAATAATTTAATTCTCACCTTAATAAGAAAATTGGGGGCTGGAGAGGTGGCTCAGGGATTAAGTCTCTGCCTTGTAGGTGGAAGGTCCTGAATTCGGATCCTAAACCCCACATATAGACACTGGGCTGATGCGGGGGCGGCCTGTGCTTCTGATCCTGGTATGGCGGAGCCTGTGAATCCCAGAGCAGAGTAAACAAAGAGGTGGAGGCGACCATGGTGGTTCCCGAATTGGCCCGTGGTTCTACACACACACACATACACACACACACACATACATACACATGCGCACACACACATACATGCGCAACTGAATAAATAAATAAAAAAATTGTATAGTTTGCTAGAATTTTTTATTATTTTCTTTTTTAACATGTTTTAACATTTTTTATTATTATTTCATACAAACTTAATAGGTACACCGGTTCCCTCCCTCCATCCTCCTTCCCCCAAACCCCTGCTCCCCCTCCCCTCAGTCCTCTCTCCCCATCCCCCAGGGCCTCCCGCCCCAATTCCCAGAGAGTCCTTTAATATGCATCCCTTACTTTCCTCTGGGCCCTCCTCTCCAATGACTTACAAGGACCCAGTGGCATTTCCCTGAACCCTTTCCATGTTCCCCTTAAGCATAGGAACACTACTGTGGCTGTCAATCCCTTGTCTCCCAGGATCATGTGGTCTTGGACTTTGGACTGGTTTACATGATGAATTACATTTATTGATTTGTGTATGTTGAACCACCCTTGTGAGCCAGGGATAAAGCTTACTTGGTCCCCGTGAATGATCTTTTTGATGTTTTTAAATTCGATTTGCTAAGACTTTGTTGAGAATCTTTGCGTCTGTGTTCATCAGAGAGATTGGCCAACAGTTTTCTTTTTTAAGTGAATCTTTATTAGGTTTTGGGATTAAAACAATATTAGTTTCATAGAAGGAATATGGTAGTGTTCCTTCCTTTGCTATTTGATGGAACAGTTTAAGGAGTATTGGTGTTTTTAACTGCTTAAATGTCTGGTAGAACTCTGTGCTGAATCCATCTGGTCCAGGACATAGTTGGGTGGGAAGATTCAAGATTACTTCCTCAATTTCCTTATATGTTATAGGACTATTTAAGTAATTCAAAACTTCCTGATCTAATTTAGGTAAGATGTGTTTACTTAGAAATTCATCCATCTCTTCTGTGTTGTCAAACTTCACTGAGTATAAGTTTTTGAAATATGATGTTACAATTCTCTGGATTTCTTGGGTATCAGTAGTGATAACTCCATGTTCATTTCTAATTTTGTTAATTTGGGTTTTCTCTCTCCTGCTTTTGGTTAATTTAGCTAGGGTTGTATCAATCTTATTGATTTTTGCAAAGAACCAGCTTTAACTGGTTGATTTTTTTCTATCGTTTTCTTAATATCGATTTCAGATATTTCTCCCCTTATTTTGCTAATCTCCTCTCTTCTACTACTTTTGGGATCAGATTGCTCAAGTTTCTCTAAAGCTTTAAGCTGGATTGTTAAGTTGTTTATTTCTGATGTTTCCATTTTTTTGATGTAGGCATTAAGAGCTATGAACTTACCTCTTAGAACAGCTTTGATTGTGTCCCAGAGATTTTGGTAAGTTGTATTGTCATTATCATTCACTTTCAGGAAATCTTGAATTTCCTTTTATAATTTCTTCCTGAATCCAGTTCTCACTCAGCATCATATTGTTAAGTTTCCAGGAGTTAGTGTATTTTCTCTTGTTTGTTGTGTTGTGGATGTCCAGCTTTAGGCCGTTGTGGTCTGATAGGGCACAGGTTAGAATTTCAACTTTTTTGTATATGTGTAGATTTGTTTTGTGGCCCAATATGTGATCTATTTTGGAGAAAGTTCTGTGTGCTGCTGAGAAAAATATGTATTCTTTGGTGCGTGGGTGAAAATTTCGATAGAGATCTGTAAGTCCATTTCTTTAAGGGTTTGATTAAGGTCCAAAGTGTGTCTGTTAAGCTTTTGACATGTTGAGATGGCAATGTTGAAGTCCCCAAGAATTATCGTTTGGGGGTTGATTTCTTGCTTTAGACGCTGTAGGGTTTTCTTAATGAATATGCGAGGGCCTGTATTGGGTGCATATATGTTCAGTATTGTGAAGTCTTCCTGGTGAATTGTACCTGTGACTAAAATGTAGTATCCATCCATGTCTCTTTCATAGTATTGAACATGGTAATGATCATATTTTGAAAGTTGTTATCCTGGGTCAGGCTTTCATGGCCATTTTCCGTGGGTTTGTTCTGGTTGGAGTCTAACATTATGGGATTAATTCCTTCAGTGGGAGATTTGTTTCCTTGAGTGTTGTTTCTCATGGATTTGCACTTTGACTTTGGCATTGTCGTTTTAACTCTTAAGACCTTCTTTCAATTTCTGTGCGTTTTTCACTAAACTGAATTATTTGGCCTGGGGTTCTGGGGGTGGGCAGGGACAGAGCTTACCTAGGTCGAGGTGAGTCCAGGCTGGACCGCGCGGGTCGGGCAGCGGAGTGGGGGAAGGGAGGATGGGACAACGGCGGGGCGCTATTTAACCTGGGGGAGCTGAGGCAGGGCCCGGGCACAGAGGGGATATGCTCCTCCCACGCCCTCCCGGCTCTGGCTGGATGGCAGGAGGAGCTGGGTCGCTTGGGCGGCCTGGGGTTCTGGGGGTGGGCAGGGTGCTGGAGCTTACCTAGATCATGGTGAGGCCCGGCTGGACCACGCCCGTGTCCCGTGGGGCAGAGTGGGGGAAGGGAGGAGAGTTTGCTAGAATTTTGCATGGTGAGAACATGATTGGAATATATCCGATATGTAGAAATGTATATTAGAAGATGGGCTAAAGCACTAATATAATAGTAACAAGTTTCTATTTATTGTGAAACTAATAGTACGTCTGTCTTCCAAACCTTACGAACTCTTCTGTTTATTTTCTCATTCTAGATATCTAATTTCTATTATAGATTAATTTTTCTTAAAGAGCAAATCTTTAAGAGTACATGCATCACAGGAGGGATGGGGTACGAGGGCCACACCAGAAACAAGGAGAGATGGGACCATGTTAGAGCAGAGAAAATAGGCCTCCATCAAGGACTCAAATAAATAATGAGACATCTGATTAAGTTCACAGACTTTCGTTCCTGATCATTTACTACTGAGGGGGTGTGATCTCACCAGAAGAGGAGGGCATGTAGTCTGGCAGATAAAAAGTAACCATTTTGCAAATGGGTGATAGACCCCTCCCTCACTGTTGTTTCCCACTTTTATTACATCTACTTTTGAATGTGCTCTTATCACAAGACTCTAGTTTAACAGCTTTTTGTCTCTGGCCAGGGGGTGACATACAATGCCCACCAGGATGGAGTGAAGGGCATTGCAGGAGCAACAAAACTGCAAAAGAAAATCAACAAACCACAATCCAGAACTTCAGAGACTCTATGTCAACAACCTAGAACTAGGCCAGACTAATCTCTCCCCATCCTGAAGCTCAGGGACATTTGCGGAAGAGGGGGTGGTAAGATTGTAAGAGCACAAGGATGGGAGGAGCAATGATATGCAAGATACTCATACAAGTTAAGGCTGAAGCAATCAAAATTGGACTTTACATGCCCTGTGGAGCAATGTCCAAAACACTATTGACCTCACAAGGTCTAGCATCTGCTAAAGGCACCAAGATCCTTGGAGGCAAGGGATTGGCAGCCACAGCAGTGTTCCTATACTTAAGGGGAACACAGGAAAGGGTTCAGGGAAATGCCACTGGGTCCTTGTATGCCATCGGAGAGGAGGGCCCAGAGGAAAATCAGGCATGCACAAGAAAGGACTCTCAGGGAATTGGGGCGGGAGGCACTAGGGGATGGGGAGGGGTTGGAGGGGAGGAGGAGCAAGGGGTGGGGGGGGGATGAGGGAGGGAGGGAACTGGTGTACCTATTAAGTTTGTATGAGCTGAAATAATAATAAAAATGTATTAATAATACAAAAAAGAGTAGATGCATCGAGGCCCTCACAATCCAAATCTATTCTGGAAAAAAAGAGGAGAGGTCAATAATGTGTTGGACACAGCGCAGGTCATGCAAAGTCCTATTATGATTACTTTGGCCCTAACTTGTGTGAAGTATCTTGCATATCATTGGTCCCCCCATCCTTGTGCTCTTACAATCTTACCGCCCCCTCTTCCACAAATTTCCCTGAGCTTCAGGATGGGGAGAGATTAAGATGGCCCAGTTCCAGGTGGTTGATATAGAGTCTCTGATGTTTTGTTTTATGGTTTGTTGATTTTTTTTTTCGGTTTTGCTGCTCCTGCAATGCCCTTGGCTCCATCCTGATGGGTATTGGATGTCACCCCCTGGCCAGAGATAAAAACCTGTTAGGGACTGACAGTCACAGTAGTGTTCCTAAGCTTAAGGGGAACACAGGAAAGCGTTTTGGGAAATGCGCCTGGGTCCTAGCACCTCAGGAGGACCCAGAGGAGGGTTTGGCACGCACATTAAAGCAACATTAAAGGATGCTCCGGGGATTGGGGGGAGAGAGGCACTGGGGGATAGGTAAGGAGGGGCCAGGGGAGGGGAGAACAAGGGGGTGCGGGGAAGGTGGAGGGAGAGAGGGGACCGGTGTACCTGTTAAGTTTGTATGAGCGGAAATAATAATAATAATTAAAAAAAGGAAGGAGAATTATAGGACTAAAACCAAAGGCTAGAAGACAGACTCAGTCCTGCTTCTGCAAATACAGTTGCTAAGGAAACAAAGCCAGGATAGACAAAGAGAAGGCCCTAGAAAAAGTGTTACAGAATAACAAACTCACACTCTTTTTGATTGTGGATGTAACATTTAGTGGCATTCAAGTACTAGCTGAAGCAGGAAATTCAATTGGTTCTTCATTGTCAGCCACTAAACAATGCTGTTATCTGCTAGGCTGGGTTATGATCTGCTAAAGGATGTTATGATGTTTATTCCTCCTGTTGCACATTTATTTATTTTTCTCATCTATGCTGAATGATATGGGACTATATCATTCAATAACTCTTAAGTCTCCTAAACTTTTTGTATGGAAGAGTTACTGATCCTATATTTATGATATAGTGTCATATCAGTGTGATGACACATTTCACACTTTATAATTCTACCCAAGTGTTTTCCTCTAAAAAGAATACATTGAAAAACAATAATGATGACATTTGATTCTCTCTCCAGCTCTTGTAATGTAAGCATTTTCCAGTATTTCAGGACTTCATTGAGATTATTTTTAAAAATGTGACATAGTTGTAGTGATTTTATAACATTTATATATTGTCTTTATTTTAGTAATGATGGTTATAAAAGTTATTTAAGATATATTTGCTTTTGTTATGTTGTAGGCATACTTGTCTATTCCTAGTTACCTAAGCATTTTGTTAACTGCTTGGTAAACAAAGTGCTGAAATAAGTGGCCAATTATCCCAGGCCTATTCTCCTATCCACAATCATGTGCAAATCCACTATCATATGCATATCATATGCAAATACTACATGATCCTGTCAAGCAGGAATCATGGAAGACACTTTGACCATATTGTGCCACTGATTCGAGAGACTCGGTCTTTTTTTTATGAGATCATTCCTACTTAGTTATTAGGACTATGTTAATATGCTTTTTTATTGAAATCTAAGCACCTAAAATAAGTCTCATCTTCCTTAAGTCTGAAGGTGCTGCATAAATTTATGTACCAAATATACAGCATATATATGCCCCATTTTACATAGATTGTATTTTGCTTTTTTCAGAAAATCTTGAATTAGACATAAACTTTAGAGTTCTTTCTTAGATAGCACATAGAAGTTTTATTCTTTTTAATTACAGAAAAAAATCCATATTAATCATCATGTTAGGGTACATTGAAGGTCTCTCCTATTTAGGCTAATTTGGATAGTTTGCCCCTATAAATGAATGATGCTACAAATTAACTTACTTGTTCATGCTTTCCTATGTAAATGACTTAGACAATGTATTTCTGGACACAATGTTTGTTTTCTGATTCAGAAGAGTCATCAAACTTGTCCTCTAACATTACTGTGGTACCACCTGTGAATAGGGGACTCAGGGTTTTTGCTTCTCTTTCCCATTTCCTTCCCCAAACTAACATTATAAAGCTTTGAATGCTTGGCTGATTTGAAGGATTGAAACATATCACTGATGGGAGAGTTAGCAGAATTACGATTGATTCAACTATGATATCGTTAACCGTTTATGTTTTCTTGTGTGAAGTACTTATTTATAGACTTCTCCTATTTAAAAATTCTATTATTTGCATTTCATTATATTTGTATGCATTAATATTAAGTGTAATGCATTTTCTGATATTTTCTCAGGACTATCCTTTTGCACATAGATGTTTTAAATATTTAACTAAATAAATTTATCTATTTTGCTGTTCATATATTTTATATTTTAAGTATTTTCCTTTCATAAAAGTAATAAGGTGCTGGAGTGATGGCTCAGGCATTAAGACTCTGTCTCACAAGCAGAAGTTCCTGAGTTAGGATGTCAGGTATCACATAAAACAAGAGACACACAGTGACCTCTCTCTCTTTCTCTCTCTCTCTCTCTCTCTCTCTCTCACACACACACACACACAAAATAAATAAATAAATAAATGAATAAATAAATAGGATATATTAAAAATTCATGAGCATATTCACTTTCAAAAGACATTCAATATTTTAACAGTACATATTTTCTATACAATTTTTATATCTAATCTTAATTTATGGCATGGTTATTGCATGCTCAAAATATTTATGCATCTGTAATATATACACTAAATATAAAGGTATAAATTAAAAGACCTATTTTTCTATTGGAAAGACAATATATTTGATATTATTTACTTACTGCTCTTTTTCATACTAACACTTAGGAAATGTTTTCATTAAAATCCCTTATTTTTATGAGTTTCTAAGCATTTCATTATATATTCTTTATATCATTGCTGTAGTTTATGAATCTAAGTCCAATAGTTCAATGTAATTATCAAGAACTTAGAATATCTTTTATTAGTGGTTTCAGTAAATCTTCTTGCTTTCAATTATCCCATGCAATTTATTTTCCCTAATATTCCACAATTTTTTTTGCTGCACTCACTATCTGTGTTTTTTACAGTCTTTATTTTTGATGTGTATGTGGGATTTATATTGCATATCCATGAGGATAGCTCATGGGAGTCAGTTCTGTCCTTCTCACACTTGCTGTCAGACTTCGTGGCAAGCACCTTAACCTGCTGAGCCATCTCGAGGCTTCACAATCTAATTTTAATTGCACATTTTGGGTGATTTTTTTCTGATTCCAGGAAAAAAAATATTTGAAGTATTCATAAATACAGCTCATACTCAAGGAGTTGGCAAAGGAAAAATACAAGAAGAGCAGGAAACATCTTATCCATCAATAAAGCAAGAAATGCTTCATAAAGAAAAAGACCCAGGACCACAAGAACTTAGGAGCCAAACTGAAGGATGTTCCAACATACGAAGGTAGGATAATTTTAGCCACGGAACATTAGAAATGCGCTAGACTCCAAAATGTAAAGTAAATGCCTGTGCAAACACATTGATACAAATAAATGAATGTACTGATAAATAAGTAGAGAAAGAAAAGAGATAGTATTGCAGAAAAATACTTAAGTATGCATATGGAGTTTTCCCCTGATGGGTGATTTTCTTTTGCCTCTGAAGTTAAAGTACACTGTAATTTTGGAGACAGATAGCGTAGTTACTCATGAAGTATAAATCCAGTTCTTCTGGATCACCTTATCTAGAATGTCTGGAAGCAACGCTTTGTATATATGGCACAGGGTTTACCTAGAGCACAGCATGCCCCATTCACAATCACCCTCCAACTACTGAGGTCTAGTAACTATGGTGACCTGAAAGATCAGAATCGTCTGTTTAAGTTCCGACCTCCTCTGCAGCCTGACTTCTGATTGAAAGCTTCAAGCACAGCTATGTCCTCATGCTGTTCTCTTCTAAAGCCAGCACTTCTCTGAAATCTGCTTGCCCTTCCTATGCTTCCAGTTCTCCATGTGCCATTCCTTCACTTACTCATCTTGTGAATGTTTGTCATTTATCCAAGGCTCAATGGCATTGTAAGTGACCTCCATTAATGTAAATAATTTAAATGCTCTTTTGTTGTTTTAAAATTTTGCAATTATTAAAACATTGTAAATAACAGAGTCTCCATTTACCCTTCCCCATTTCTCCTTACAATTATTTCCAAACATCTGTCACAACAAAGAAATTAACATTAATTCACTACTATAATCCAACTTCCAGAATCTATTCACATTTCCTATTGTTTGTTGTTAGTATTTTGGAATCACAATAACTAAGGTACTTGCATTGTATCTTTTGATCTATGTATAAACTTTTCCTTATGGTCACCTATGTGAAGGGAAAATTCTAAATGTTGTGTTCTAAATGGGTCTGTCTGAAATTCATATGTTGAAACTTCCTTGATAATACTCTTATCAGTGCTAAATGAAAGCATTATAAGGCCTAAATTCGGGCCAGTAAGATAACTCAATGGGGGAAGGTGCCTACTTGCAAACCTAAAGAGATGAATTCTATCCCTAGAAATCCATATACTACTAAATAAATAAAAATATATTAAAAATAAAAATATAAAGGGACTAAATCAGCAGTAAGAGCATTTTTCTTTCAAGCATGAGGACCTGGGTTTAGATCCCCAGATTTTGTGTACTAAGACAGTTTTGGCCCACACAGTGCTGTAACTTAACACTGCAGAGACAGCAGTATGCCTGTAGGCTGAGCAGTCCAGCCAAAATATCAGGTTCCAGGATCTGTGACAGGGACTGTCTCAAGGGAATAAGGCAGAATATAAAAGAGTAGCACACCCAAACATCCTCTTCTGGTCTCCAGATACGCAACACATAAATATGTGCACTTGCACACATAGCACACACACAAACATAATATTCACACTAAAAATATACAATGTCTATGGATTGATTATAGAAATAAATGACTTAGTATACATCACTTATGAAGAGTCTTTGGCACACACAGAGATGCATTAAACTGTAGGGGTTTTCTACAATCATGTCTTCTTCATATCTAATATCTGCTAATCAATTTTTTATCACTATATTTTTATAGTAACATGACTCTTTCATTGTGTATCAGACAACATCACTGTTTTCATGTTCCAGAAGGTTAAGTCTACAATATTACTGCTATGCCAACTATGATTTATTGCTTTATTTTATATTATATTGCAATGTCTTTTGTTCACACATATCCATTTCTATTTTTGATATTCTCATGATTCAAAAATATTGACTTCTGACATTCTTTTGAGAATATAAAAATATTACTATATAATTTGTTTATATATGATACTGTCTTTTTTCTGCTAGTCTCCCTAGTGGTGGAATAATACTGTCTTTTCCTCATCCTGCTATATTTTCATTCCATAGATTCCACAATGTTTTCATTGTAACTAAGATATCTTGGATTTAACACCAATGAGGGTATGTGATTTTTCCCTTAGCCGTACTTACTGATGATTGTGATTTTGCTAATATTCCTTACTAGACCAAAGGGGATGTACACTGATAGTGCAATTTTTGCATCTAGCAAACATTTGTCTCCTGTGACTGCTCTAGGTTAAAGTAAGCTAAATTTAACTGGAAGACATACATTCTCTTAAAAAGTACAATCTCCAGTGGGTGTTGCCTATCTGAAAACTTCCAAAATCTTTACTTCTGCCTAAATTGTTTACCTTACACAAAAGAATAAATAAATCATCCATTCCTAAACCTTTCTTAACAGTTTGCTCTTTCATTTTCTGGCAACACAGTTTCAAAGTAAGCAAAGAATAAAAAAAATTGATAAAATTCCAGGGTTTGGGAAGAAGAAAAGATGTTGAAGTTATACATTAGTTTGTAAATCTATATTTATGGAATAGAGGGAAAGATTTGTCCCTCTGTTAATACAGTGAGAAGTGAGGCAGAAAGGGTGCTGTGTGAGATATATATTCTCATGGTCACATTTAGAAATCATCTTTGCTTTACTTAAGAATTTAAATATTAAATAACTATACAATTAATTTTTAAATAGTTACATTTTAGCATTGGGAGAATTATTGTTAGTGAAATATTGTTGATTCAGAAAGCACTTTTCTCCTTTACTTCACTTGGAGAAGACTTTAGTAATTTCAAAATAACATAGAGAAGAGCAATAAAAATATCATGCTACCAGTTAGGCATGGTGAGTGTCTAACACATACCATTTGAGCATAATAAATAATATAGCAGAGGGAAGGGATTTTAAATCGTGCAAACACAGAGGATATTGGACTTTTCAAATACAGCACTTCAAAGCTGTGCCCTTATCTGAGATTCATTTTCAGAACTAAGATTGGCCTTTGAGCTAATTAAGAGAAGTAATAGCTTGGTGTTGATCATTAATAAAACTGGAGACATTTGTGTAAATTCAGCATTTTCCTTCCTGGAACCTCTGCCCATTCTTGAACATGTTCTCCAATATGCTTTGGCCTTCTCTGCCTTTAACATGATCCCTTCAAATCTTGAGTGTACAGAGTTCTACTTAAGAAGGTATACTGTGTTTTAGAACTGACTCTGGAATAAAGCATAATATCAATCCCAAATTAATAACAACAAAATTTTGATATCTGCAGGTATCTAATTATCCAAAATATTTTCCTGTAATTGAATTGTCAGTATGATCAAAATTCTACTTTTAGGAATGGTTATTGATGGTTAAGGAAAATAATAATAGCAAATAGTGCTGAGTGTGTTTGATAGAGAAGGTAAATATAAAAATACTTTGTCCCATATATAGATGGATATATTGAGATATATGTGCTTCTCAGAGTAAAACTTTTTATTCAGGATATCTATGTGATAACAATGAATTTATTGAAATAAGTATTTTACAGGCAAAGAAATTATAGTTCTAGAACTCTCATAGCTAGCAATCCAATATTGTTAATTGTTTAGTTAACATAGATAATTTCACTTCTATTAGTATGATTAGCAATAATAGGAAATGTTAACTTGAATTGTGTTTTCCTGACATTGTATTTTATATAGTGTTTGCAATTAGCCTTCTAGGATGTTACAATGTTTGATTGACATTTTTCTTCATGTTATCTATATCTATATATCTATATCTATCTATATATATAATTTTATTTTCCAAAATACACACAAACACACATATACACACAGTACACAGATTGTAATGTTTGTTATCTTTGTTCTATTAAGGTACTTAAAATATATACGTATTAACATTCCAACACATATATCCTGTTAATGTAATGAAAACATCAGCAAATTGGCTAGTTAAGCCAGAAAATTGATGAATTCTCTTACAAAGACATTTTAATTCAACTGATTGGATATTGAGCAAGTGCTAAAGTTCAGCTCTAGTGGCTCATAATTTTCTTCAAGAATTTTATCTATCTAAGTTAAAGTTGCAAAATCTTAAAATGTTTCTATGAATACTTGCAAACACAATGCCTTCTTCTACCAGCTATTCTAGCCTTAAGATACATGGGAGGAGGTGATTGGTGAATTGAAAGCTAAGTGAACAAAGCAATCTGACCTGTGCTCATGGACTCTAAATTTATTCTCATTTGTTATTTGGACAGGCCAGTCTTCCTGTCATTTATCATTAAACACCAGGACCTTGCCCCACATGAAGCCATGACTTGGAAACTGAGAACATACAGCATTCTTCATGGATGGAGAGCTCCTGAAAGCAGACCTTTGTTAACTCACATGAAAAATGCTATTGGGTCAGTGATAACTATGAAGAAGGAATTTAGATATCTTTGACTATCTTTACCTTTCTATTGAAATATTTTAATAATAAACAACTGGACCTTTTGGAAAAATTTGGTATTATGACAGACAGTTTTTCTTTCTTTTCCTTTCTTGTCTTTTCTTTTCATCAGTAAGAGTCTACTAACGAACTCTTTCAATTCATATTAACTATATCCTGAGATACATGATCAGCTTGTTAGACATTTCTATTTATTTATTCCTTATTTTTGCTTTCTGTAGTAGATGATATTATCTTTGGTTCTAGCAGCAGAAATTAAATAAAAGACAAGAACAACTGAATTTCAAAGAGCCTTCCATCAAGAGATAAAGGATCACATTTGCCTAATTTGCAGTCTAGGAAGTTAACAATGCTGATTTCACAAACTTTTAAGTTGCATAATATGAATTCCTCCTATCCATGACTTTGTATCAAAATTGAACTCTAGTAAAAGAATAAGAATATGAATCAGAAACCAATACACAAACCTGTATATTAAATTCAGGTATCCATATCATTCCCCTAGAATGCTCATGTAAAGTTACCATGAACAATGCCCAAACATTTAAGTAGCTTAATGATAAAATCCATTGGAGATAGTTTAGTCAGTGATGTGCTGAACATAAAGGCACGTTGACCTCAATTTGATCTCCAGTGTGCACGCACAAACACAGACACACAGACACACACACACACACACACACATGCAAGAAATTTAGCATGGTGGTATATACTCATAATCCTAATAATATGATAGCAGACAAAAACATATCTATCAAGTTTATTTTATTTATTTATTTATTATTTATTCAATTGTGCATGTATGGTGTGCACGCGTGTGTGTATGTATGTCTGTGTGTAGAACCACGGAGGAATTCGGGAACCACCATGGATGCCTCCACCTCCTCCTTGTTTACTCTGCCCCGGGATTCACAGGCTCTGCCCTATCAGGACCAGAAACGCAGGCCGCCCCTGCTTCCGAACTCAGGACCGTCTGCCTGCAAGGCAGAGGCTTAACCCCTGAGCCACCTCTCCAGCCCCATCTATCAAGTTTAAATCCTAATTAATGTGTCCGAAGTCTCAGAAAGAGACCAAACCTTAAAATCCAAGGCTTATGGGGATAACACTCGCATAACTGCACACCTGTGCACATATATCTGTCAGCACACATGATAGTATTAGAAGAGTGGCAATAGTAATCATCACAATAAAACATCAGTAAAGTACACATTTAATGATTTCTGATTCCATTATTTCTAGATTTTCCTTTAAATATCACTTCTTAGGGGTGGGAGGGAAGGAGAGGAGGCATGGACAGGGATTAATTTGGTTTGTACATAAAAAATTCTTAATAAAAATAAAAACTCAGCTCACAAAGATGTTCTCTCCCACATTTAATTTCTGGAGCTAATAAGAAAAACACATTCCTATGCCAAGTCGTAAAACGGTCTTTTTTTTCAACATTTATTTACTTGTTTATAGGACCTAAGCTAGGCTTCTGTAAGTAGAGGTTTCCAAATACACAGTGAGGGCTTTTTGTGGGATTGTAGAATATTTTGCACACAGTTTTCTTATCTAGATTTAATATCCCTGAATACAGAAAAGCAAAAGAGGAAGCATAAGACTAGTAGATTCCTCAATGAAGATAAGATGTAGATATGAACATATCATTTTTGCCCATCTGCCTAGAAGTGACACCAAGGGATTCCAATATAGAACCTCGTATCTGCATTACTTCCTAGGGACATCAGGGAGAGAACTTGGGGTCCTAGTGTAAACTGATAAGTAGAAAATGAACACAGATGTTAACCAGCAGTCCCTTCCACTAGATTCATAAACTTTAGCTGCAGTGATAAGATGTACTTTTTCTATTTGTTATATCAGATTCTCATAGGATAATGTTCTGATGTATCTCTCCTGTTAAATTTCATATTGCCATGTCTTCAACTTTTTTATAAAGAAGTATTTTTGGATTAAAAAATCTGAAAAAAATGAAGATACTGAGCAATGTATTACATTAGCTAAATAGAGCTAGGCCAAGTGTCATAGCACCTGTCAATCACCTCAATTCTTAGCAGAACACAAGGGAGAATTTTGAGTTCAAACACCCTAGACTACAAGTGGACTTGTAGAGGTGGACTAGAATTGGATCCAACTGGTCAGTTAGACAAGAGATCAGGCATAGTAAATAAATATATAATTGCATATCCAGATAAGTATCATTCTAATCTAGTCGTTAAAAGTTTATTTAAAAATAAAAGCTGGCTGCCCAATGATTTGGTCCACAAAATCATCTGTGATTTATCTAGTCTCAGTTTTTTTCCTTATAAAAGTTCATATTTGGCATAGATAAAACATCAAACAGACTTCAGAATTATAAAGGAGCCTGGAGTTCACATGACTGATTATAAAATGATGTTAATGCCAGAAAATACAATTCTCTACCTTATTTGGAATGCATCGCTTTCTTCAAGGCTTTTTCATTAGTACTACCCACACGCTTTCCAACTGGACTTTGTTTACAAGTTGTTCTAGTCTCTAGCTTTTCTTTTGTAGTTAAAAAAAAACTTCCAATATGAAAACTTAATCTATATATGCCAATTACTATAGCAGTAAATAAAATATTTTTGTCTACCTTAAAGATCTTGTTTGTTTACAAGTCAGTTATCATTGAGTCATATAAAACTCCTAGCAAGTTAAAAATCCTCATGTAATTCATATGACATCACAAAAATACAGCAATGATATGTACAAGAAATCAATTAATGAGCAGAAATAATAATAAAAAATGTATAAAAAAGAAGTCAATTAATGTCAACCTCATTTCAGTACATTATATCTCACTCATTTTCTTTTACAGACTACTGTCCCCTATATAATTCACAGATACATGTACATGTTAATTTCATCACATGAATTGTATTGATGTATTATGTTGTTAAATTTTGTGCTATGCTATTCTTTTTACTAAAATACATCTCTCTTTTTCTGTCAAATCAATTGCTTTTTATTTGTTAAATACCAGTTAATGTAGACCTTTTACTTTGCAGATATTATTTGCAAATAATAGATTCTCAATTCCACTCTGTCCCAGTACTGCAAACCATGAACATAAGAAACTAAAAAGGAAGTATATTTTAATCAATATTGATTATTCTACCTTAAAGAATGTGTTTGAACAAGTCCCGGACTAAATGAGTTTCTGTAGTTGAATTTGCTTTTTAACTATATGGAGGTACAGAAATTAGAAATGCATACACATTTGTTTATCTACTTTTAAAATGAGTGTAATTTCATAAAGCCAACAGGAATAAGGAATTTGAAAA
The DNA here is from genome assembly GCA_023101885.1 of Typhlomys cinereus. Lineage (NCBI taxonomy): Eukaryota > Metazoa > Chordata > Mammalia > Rodentia > Platacanthomyidae > Typhlomys > Typhlomys cinereus. Next base: position 821,400 of record JALPQD010000227.1, read on the forward strand.
TCAGGAAAAAGTCATCTTATACATTTGTCTCAATAATCAACCATGTCTGTCTTCACTTTGTTATTAAGAGAGGTAACAGAAATAATGGAGATAATACCTAAATGAAATCCAGGTACTTTAGAACAACTTGTTTCAATTATTGTGTTTACCCTGATTTTGTTTGTTTTGCTTGCTATTATGCATTATTTAGAAAATGAAAAATTAAGACATAGTCAAGTAACTTATTATAAGATCCATCTCCTTGGAAAACATCTGAGAGCCAGGGATTGCATATTATCACCTAACTTTCCCAGTAAATACTGAAAAAATTGGCTTTTTTGTAGGGAAAGGAAATAATTTGAGAAGGGAGAGAATAAGGGTTACAATTCTTTCTCTATATATCCTATGCAGCCAAGGAGATCTCTGAAACTGGATCATCCTTAAGATGATGTGATGACGAGTATTTATTGACAGATGGACAGGATCTGTACTCGCCTAGATTGACAGGGTCTATGCTCACAAGCCTCTATGTACTTCTGTGAGGGATTACTTATGATAACAGCAGCTTTCCAACTATTACATGATTAATGTTGACCTAAAGGAAATATATTCAGTTATTTTTGATTATTTAAAAGGGGAGTAATTTATGCAACTAAAAATCATGCCACTCCAGTCAGAATTTAAGTCTATAAATAATACTTAATATAACCTCTTTGAATGTCCTTTGTAGATCTACTTATACTTGGCCAAACCTTTAGTAGTGTAGACAGACTTGTTAGTGGGGTCACCTCATGCTTGAGATGTAAATGAGAATTTGCACATAATGATATCTTGGTCTAAGATCTCACATTTAACCATTAGCTATTTGTCAACATAATTATGAGAAATTCCCAATGGGTGAAATATTGCATTATTTCTTGTTGACCACTAGCTGTACTTCTTCTTTGTGAGCAGTACCAATCATCCATGCCAAGGTGGTTATTATTCTTTCCTCTTTGTGCTGGGAAATGATGCATCAAGCTTTGCAGGTGGAAGTGCAGTTTAGATTGAATCTGAGTTGAGCTAAGCATCCTTGAAGAAATCATTCCTTGGGTCTACGTTTGAAAGCAAGAGATTTAGATACAGCAAAGAGAAGCTTAGAGTGGCACTTGGATGAGTAGTAAGAGCTGCACTGCCTTCAGAAGTTTGCTGAGCCATCTCTCAGGGTACTGTTCTGAACTGAAGAATGGCTGTAGTAATAGATCATCATGACTTTTTGGAAGATTTATACTCTTGGTTTGTAGTTATGAGATATGCCTTAAGAATTATTGGTAACACATTCACTAGATATCCCTTTGCTATAAAGTAAGTCTCTTGAATATGATTTGGGATATTTTTATTTCACAAACTGTTGAGTTCCAGATCATTTTCTAATGTTAGTCTTTTTATTAAGTTAAGAGATAACTCATACATGAAATATGAATGAATTGCCATCAAATTAAACCACTTATCCTTACAGACATGATGAGTTTAATGACGTAAGAGGGCAATAAAGTGAGGAACTGGTTTCTATGGTGAATGGGACAGGATCTTAAGCCTACGTTTAGACTTCACTGATGATTAGGTGCACATTTATCAGTGCCTATATCTGATTTGTAAGTAGGAACTGGTGCTGTCGGGCCATATCAACCCTTGTGACTGATGATTCTGCTAAAACATTCATTGGTCCAGCACGAAAAGCTGGAGGGATAACAATGATTAGATAATACCACTTGACCAAGACATGGTCTGCTAAGGTGTTTAGTGCCTCTTTCTGATGAATACCTGCCAGGGGGCATTGATATTTGGGGCACAACTTTAGTTTTTGTTCCCTTTCTTATAGGCCCATATGCATTCCGTAAATCATATATTCCACCAAGTTACCAGTTTTCCTTTTAAGTTTCTAAAGTCATTGTCAAGTCACTTATTCTCCTATTTTCTGTTCCAGGACTCCCTAGACCAGGTTCTACTGATTATGATTATAGAGCGTGCAAGAGAAATGGGACATCTTTATTTGAAGCCAAAATGATTTAGTAACTATCCTATTTTCAGTTCTTTGTTACTTGAGCTAAGTACCCTGTTTAGTCAAGCAATCATGACCCCTTTTATCCTCCATCATTCTTTCAGAGGAAGTGACCATATGGCCATAGAAGAAAGTAAAAGAACACATGCTGATCTAATAGTGAGTATGGCACCGAGTTTGGTAACTTGTTTGTGTAACTAAGGTTGCTGATTCTGCCAATATTTAATCTAGAGTAACATTTCTGTTTTCCATGTTTTTTTGCTGATGTTCTGATGGCATGGCTTGACAACACAGAATCAAGCAAAGGATCAAAAATTACAGTAATAGGATAATTTGATCTAATTTACTCTCTCTATCAAGACACATAAGCCATTGGACTTTTGCTGGGAAATCTCTGTTCTCTACCTACTACTATATCTTTTATTGCCAGGAGAGTTTGGTTACTCTGACTATACAATCTTACTGCAATTTGTCTTTCCAAGATCACATGTGCTACTGCTCTTATAAGAAGCAGAAAGTCACCTTCTGCCATGGATCCGGAACAGGGCAAACATCCTGCTCCTCAGGAGGTGACCTTCAATACCAATTAGGATGGAACCAAGGATGGTGCAGGAACAGCAAAACTGAAAATGACAACAATCCATAATCCAGAACATCAAAGACCCTTCATTAATCACAAAAAACCAGAACAGCCAAATCTCTCCCCATCCTAAAGCTCAGTGAAACTTGCAGAAGAGAGGGTGGCAAGATTGTAAGAGCCTAAAGATGGGGAAGACCAATGATATGCAAGAATCTTCATGCAAGTTAGGGCTGCAGTAGCCATAATAGTACTTTGCATGACCTCCACGGTGACTGACATGTCCACGAGCCCCCAGAGTCTAGCATGGATCACAGGCAGTGGGGTCCTTAGAGGCAAGCGATTAAGAGTGGTGTTTCCATGCTGGAGGGGAGCCCAGGAAAGGGCTCTGGGTTATGCTACTGAGTGCTTACACCTCACTAGAGTGGAGTACTCAAAGGGAGGTTTAGCATTCACACAGGGGATGCTCCAGGGGGTGGGGGAAATGGGGAAGGCATTGGGAGAGGGGGAGGGAGGGAGGTGAGGAGGAGAGCGGGAGGGGGAGAGTGCAGGGGTGAAGAGGGGGTGAGGGGAGGGGGAGGATGGGGCACCTATTGAGCTTGTATGATTGGGAAAAATAAGTAAAAATAAATTAAAAACTAAAAAGTAAAAATCAGAGAGTATTCTGCTGGTTATTTCAGCAGTGTTTTTACATCAAGCTTTGGTGGGAGGATGGTACTAGACAAAGAGATCTTTTGTGGGCTGGAACAGTAAAGATAAGTCTTCAGTCAACTTCTCAACTTCGCAGACCACTGGTACCTGTCAGTCTTCCTTGTATGGGGATGCCACAAGAGGATCCTCAGCTTGCACTGTGCCAATAACATCTTCAATAGTCACTTCACCAGAAATGAAAAGACACTTTTAACATGAGAGTGTGTAATCTTTGTGAGTCAGCTTTTGAATTTGGCTTTACTCTAATGCAAGAGTTTCCTACCATAGCATAATTTTATTTGCCATTCTTTATATGCTTTTTTAAAATGTCAAAATGTTGTCCAAATTCACAAACTTTACGTACAGCATAATAAATATTTAAATTCAATTTTTATTTCACCACTTGCCCTTAGAATACATTATAAACCTTTAAAGTATGTTTTTTTCAATATATTCTTTGCTAACAAAATTGCCTTCATTTTCTTCTTTGGTATTTTTTGAAAGTTGAGAGCGTAAATCAGCTTCATCTTGCGGAGAATATGTCTGTAGGCAGGTAATTCTGTGAGTTATGTTTTAGCAAGTGCCAGAGGGATTGTAGCTGCTTTTGTAGAAATAAAACAAATCAATCGTATCTTGATCTGCTTCCTTTTTAAACCTGTAATTGTAGATTAATAAACAATTGATTACTCTGTAATGTGACCAATTTGATTTAGTAATTAGTTTGACCAAAATTGGATGAATCACTCAGAATAGTCACATACCCATATATGAAAGTAACATAATTTCCCTGAAAAGCCAGTAACAACCCTTATCTGTGACTCAGGGTAATATAGCATTCCTAGCATCTTTTCAGTCACAATCACAAAGAAGGCTAAGCAGAGCAAACTGCATTTCAAGCCTATTTATTTCTTAGCTAAGAAGTCAGAAGAGGTTACACCTGATCGAATCACTTCTTAACTCTGAGGTTTTTTTTAATGGTATCTAATTCGAAGTATTTTTTGAATAACAGTGTACTTTTGTGTATTTCCAACCCACTAGTCCTTGCAAACTCCTTGATTGTTTTAAATCCTACAATTTAAATAAAAGTTACAGTGGTCAGAGGAACTTCAAATATTGTTTTGGGACCCACCTTTTTATTCTTTATAAGACTGAAGCTAAATATTTACCAATTACCATAAAAAGTCCAGAGATCATAGATGCTTTCTGTTAAGGACCAATCAGCTTGTCAGTCCATACCTTCTGCTGTATTTAACTAATTATGCCATTGTATTAAAAAGTCAGTCATAGAGAATGCACAAGGAGTGAGATATGGCCATATTTCAACAAAATTTAGCCGGATGAAATAAGCAGAAATCCAGGTGTGAATTCTGAGCCATAGTTCATATGTGCACCAAAGCTTGCTAACTCCCTACTGACACAAAATCAACATACAACTAAAAGAAAAGTGAGTAACTCCATGAATTAAATGTTCGATTTATTGAGACCCAAAATTGGCTATTTGAAAAGATAAAATAAGCAGTTGAATGAATATCATCAGCTGATGTCTGATGCTTGATTTTACGTAAGTAGAGCTATTTATTTACTCCAGGTCAGGGCACGGCACACATAGGCACACAAAGCTTTTAGCTCTCAGTGTGTCACTGTGAATTTATGCAGTGAATCCTATTTAAAAATATAAATGCTAGACATTGTCCTAAACATAGGAACTTCGATTTAGAGATACGCATTTCTATAAGATTGTAAAAGCTATAATATTATGCACTAATTTTGGATCATATCTAAAATTCAGAGATGTCACTTTTGTCCTATTGTCTCCATAAGATTACTATATCTTTTCTTTGTTTTTTTTTCTTTTATAGACATGACTTTTGAGAAACTGAAGCTTCATTAAGTGACTCTAAATTATTTTTTCAGCCACAGGAAATCATTTCTTTAACAACCTACTAGCTTTGCATAGATTTCTCTTCTGTATTTTATTGGCTAGTTTATCAAGCCTGGAGTGTGGGAATCTTGCTATATCTTTCTAAAAGAGTCACATGCTGAACTTCCCTCTCCCTTACTGAAAAATGTGGTTTCAGATAAGGATGGGTCTTAGATTTATTCATTATTATATTTAATTTAATATTGTCTGTAACTCAAATTGCAAGGAAGCTTCTATGTTGCTTTACACACACTTGAAGTTCAATTCATGCCTTTACTATATCATTTCTCTCATCTGCTAAGTGAATTTCTAGATGTTATATGACTTTCCCTCAGACTTCTGAAATCATTACTGTAGTTTATGTGAACCATGAAATTTATCCACTTTTGACTAGTTTACCTCTAGAATGTAAAATTAGCTGTGAGAAAAAAAAATCTGAAGCAAAAATGTTAACTGACAGTTACAAGTTCATCTTCATGTTTGCATATTTTTCTGTCAATAAGTACTGAATAACTGGGCATCTATGCACGTGTGTGTGTGCATGTATGATTGATGCACATGCATGTGTATGTGAATATGTATATATATGCATGTGTGTATGTATTCATGAACATATGAAGCCTCTCAAATGGCTGCATTTGTTAGGTTATGTTGGCATGCTATCTAACATGACTGATATCGATGATATCTCTGATTTTTAAAAAACTTTATTTATTTGTGTGTGTGTGTGTGCGTGCGTGTGTGTGTGTGTGTCTGTCTGTCTGTCTGTCTAGTATTGTATGTGCCTGTGTAGGAGGAGGAGAATCATTCTGTATTTCCTGTATCTCCTTTTTGTTTAGCTCTGGGATTTCTCAGGCTGTGACCACCAAGACAGGAAATGCAGGCTGTGGTCAGCCATTTCTTTCTCGCATTTTTACTTGGGAACTGGGATCCAAATCCAGTACCTGTTTGTGAGGCAGAGTCTTAGCCCCTGAGCCATCTCTCCAGCTCATATCTCTGATTCTTAAGTATTTATTTGCACAATATATTTGAATTTCTTAAGACTTCATTTAACTGAATTTTGAAAAATTAGCTACACACATTGCCTCACAGATATTTTCCATATTCAGTGATACAAACTGACTCCATGTTGTGCTTAGTTGAAGTAAAAAAGTCATATTATAAGCTCTCACTGAAGAAGGTACACTATTAAGATAGCATAAGCTAATTGATTAGAAGAAAATATCTTAAAATAAGGATATCCATAAAACTCAAACTGCTGGTTTCACAAGACTAATGGTCTAATTTGACGTATATATCAGCTCTGGAAGATAACCCAAGCTGACATATGTGTTTTAGAGAACTATGGTGGATACACTTCCTAGCACGAAGAATTGAAATGCTAGAGTGAACTGATTCTCAGTGAGGTAAAATGATGATCACTTTTAAAATGAACAAGATATTGACACAGACTATGGAGTGTAAAACCTGATGCTTTTCTCAGTTAAAATGCATACAACACACAATGTGGTGGTTGTGATGAAGAAACTCAACAGTTTGAAGGTACTGAAGTTATGCTTCTCCACGATGAAGTGGATGTACACAGAAGGACAAAAGTAATGGATGGGCTAGCCTAGGCCTCAGTTCATTCATTCTCTTCCATGTGGTCAAGAAAGTAGCACTCTCTTTATTTTTTAACTGATGAATTTAGGTGGTCTCCTAGTGGAGGGTAGGGGTCAATCACAACAGATTAGAAATTCTTGTTACTTGACAGTGATGACTAAAAATCAGTTCTTTCTTTGTGTGTGTGTGTGTGTGTATCAGAAGGCACCAAGGGTGACTTTGGGAATCATCCTGGATCACTTCTACCTCCTTTTTGTTTCACTCTAGCATTTCCCAGGCTCCTCCCACCAAGGCCAGCAGTATGGGTACTGCAGTTACCTCCTGGCATTTTATATGTGAGACCTGGGATCTGAACTCAGCACCTTCAACTTGTGAGGCAAACTCTTAACCCCTGAGTCATATCTCCAGCCCTTGTCTGTTTTTCATATGGAGCTATGTTGTTACATATAGTAACCATCCTGAAAATCCTTTATGAATCATCTTTCAAGCTTTTGAGCCGATCATAGTTATGAATTTGGCTTCCACAATAAAGTTCAGAAAATTCAAAGGTTAAGCTTTGAACATTTGTTCGTAGGATACCAACCAAGCAAGGACACATTTCTATAGTCCAATTATCCAAATGAAAATTTTACACTACTTTTTATGCTTTTCAATACTTAATTAAAATAATCACCTATCACTAATTTATCAAAGAATCCTTGATAAAACACCAGTTAATGGATTCTAAAAAAAGCAAGAATATGTTCTAGGAAAGGAAAGACTAAATTCAGTACATAAAAGAAGTATGGCTGGGGGCTGGCGAGGTGGCTCAGGGATTAAGCGTCTGCCTTGCAGGTGGAAGGTCATGAGTTCAGATCCTAGACCCCACGTATAGACACTGAGCAGAAGCGGGGCGGCCTGCGTTTCTGGTCCTGGTAGGGCGGAGCCTGTGAATCCTGGGGTAGAGTAAACGAGGAGGTGGAGGCGTCCATGGTGGTTCCTGAATTCTCCCGTGGTTCTACACACACACACACATATATTCACACGCACACACACACACATACACACACTCGCCCGCGCACACACACGTACAATTGAATAAATAAAACAAACAAACAAAAAAAGAAGTATGGTTGCCGGTCCTATATATTCACTACACTAGAACAGTTATTCATTAGGATTATGTGACTGCACAGCATTCTCCTTAAATAGGAAACAATGCAAACAACATGTATGTAATACAGTTTGTAAACTCTATAGGATTTTGGAATAAAATACAGTAGCATATAATTTATATAAATGAAAAAAATGTTGATTTTCTTAATAATGAACTTTGGTGCAGAAAAACTCTCTTATTCTTTGTAAGAAAACAAAATTAATTGAGATTAATTAGTTTTTCATGAATAAGAATGGAATCATAGAAATATTATACCAAAATGCCTGTCAGAAAGAAAAAAAACTTGTTGAAAGTAAGCATAATTAAAAAATATTCAGTCAAGGACAAATAAACATATTCTATCTTTCAAGATTAAAATTTAATTATTATAATATGATGGAAATATTTAAAGCATATTCATATCAAAAAGTTATATAACATTAATATTTCATCAGGATCTGGGTAATTATGTAAAATATATGCAAAAATCAATACATATTTCAAATATGAAGTAATTGATACTTTATACCTAAAATGCATAACATGTAGAAGAATATGAAGAGAATTTCAAATGATATTTTGTCAAAGGAATGGCTAATTATTTCTCTAGTGATGAATATTAAAAATCAAGTGTTTTTTATTGTAATAGGTACTATGTCTAGTTTTTCACTTAATACCATATAGAAGAGGATTTTTATATCAGCTGGCTCATAATGAGCTAATATATCATTTCTCCATGTTGTTTATGAAGTAGATCGACCTTTTTACTTAGTCTCACAGTGCAGTAAAGGAATACTAATACTAGATACTAAATCCAGTCTTCTATGTTGCTTGCTCTGCATAGTGATAAAAACTTACTAATTGTCAATATGTGAGTTAAGAATAACGGATCATAACCAGATGTAGTATTGGCCTAGAGATTTCTTGTTACAGACCTATTTCAAGTTTTCAAAAAGATTTAATAGCATTCACAGGAAAAATCAAATTAATATTTCAGGGCCAGAGGCTTGGGATTCTTTCTTTGGCAGTTTTAAAGACTAGATACAGTAATATCTCTTTTTATTGCAACAAGTACATGTATCAGATGTGTTTTAAGCAGTATTTTAAATCTGTTATGATTTTTGCAAGTAAAGAGCAATCTTAAGGCACCAGATACCAAGGGAAGGATAGACTCCAGAGATATCATAGAAGGTGTAGGGTCAGTTTTTCCCCTGAGGGAGTTTCCTTCCTAGATCACTTCCCTTTGATTTAGCAGCTTTACAGTTAAGAAGAAAACAGGCCTGCAGAGGGAAATGGTCTTCACAGAAGTGGGCTCATGCTATCCTAATCTCTCAATTTATGAGAGAAACAAAAATAATAACCTCCATATCCACAAACAGTAAATACTGAAAGAGGACAAACAAAACAACGATTAAAAAAAATCCTCAAAAATAAGGCTGGCAAGATAACTAAGAGAGTAAGATAATAAAATGCCTGTTTACAAACTCAGCAGCCTGAGTTCAGTCCTCAGAAGCACATATATGCATGTATGCATTTCTCTGATTTTTTCCCTCTCTCTCAAATAAATAAAAATAAAATAGTTTTTAAAAACTCAAGAATAAGAATTTTGTTTTACACAAAGAAGAAAAAAATGGTCTTTTTTCCATGTAGCCTGGTCTATTGAATTTACATAATGTGAAAGAAGTCCAGGTTTCCTATGTTCCTGGCTACCTGGTTGAAAAACAATGTAATCTACATAAAGCAACCGCTCTTCAAGAGAAAACTCAAAGTACTATCTCATTTAAATCTCTCAATAATATCAGTGTAATAATGAATGAAATGAAGAATAAATGAATGAAAGATAGAAAGAATGAATGAATGTATGAAAAAGTATCCATTAAAAAGAAATGAGGATTGGTAATGAAACAAAATAATACTTAAAACACAGGTTATAAGACAAGAATATTTATTAAATGTACAAATAAACACATCAAGGTCTGGTGAGATGAATCAACAAGTAAAAGGCATTGATCACCAAGGTTGACTACTCACCCATCCTGCTGTGTCCCCTCCTCTCCTCCTGTCCCTCTGCTTGTCTGTATCACAGGACTCCCTTTGGGGTGCCTGTGTTCGTAAGGGACTTAGATTTCTTTTGAACTTTATGTGGCTCTTCAGTGGTGCGCTTCCTCTTCCCTTGTCCAGAACCTGTTCCTGAGACCACTTGCTGTGAAAAGCTATTTCTTCTAGGATCTTACTTAGATAGTCCCTGGGGGACTTGTTGGTGTGTTAGACATTGTGTAGGTCTGGAGGTAGAAGTTCTCATTGCAGCGATCTATGGAGTACATCATCCCTGTCTTGGCTGAAGTATGTTGATCAAGAGTATTTCATTCCACCTTTACATCCTTACAATCTTATTGCTCCTGAGAAGTTCCTTGAGCTTTGGTAGGGAATAAGATTTTGATGGACTGATTAGGGCTGATTATTCCAGGTTTGCTGATATTCTGAACTCTGTCTAATGTGATTTTCTGCCTCACTTGTCTTCCATTTTAATACGGTGCAATTTGGCTGAGTTCTGAAAGCTTTTCTTATCCAAGTATTTAAAAAGTTCTTAGATGATGTTTTATTATCATTCTTTTATAGTTAACTCTAGGATATCTTTTCCTGTCATTTACAGTATCAGGCATGGTTTCCCTGCCATTAAGGGGATTAGAACCCATTCAGAGAGCAATTGCTTTCCCATGGGTCTTACATCCTTCTCTTGCTCCCTTGGAGTCGTCTTACCTGTGTTTTAGTGGCTTATAGCATTCCCTACTGTAATAGGCCTTTGATCTTTCTATTTTACCTCAGCCACTCGTCTCTTTTATCGTTTCCTACCTTATGCCTTATTAAGTTCTCTCATCTTACTTCCCTTCCCTTATGGGCTTTTCTTAATAGTATCCTTATTAGTGCATTTAACTGTGTTCTTTTCTCTCCACTCTTTCGGAGTCTTTTTTCTCCTACTCTTCAAGTTACATTCCTTTGCAGTTATAATCGATATTATAGAAATTTCCCCTTGAGGATGTCATTATGAAGGCTTTATACTAGGTTACACAATAAGGGGAACATTTGCTGTCTGTCTTTCTGTCTCTGGGATATTTCACTCAGTAAGAGTTCTTCCAACACCACCCATTACAGCCATTTACCTGCAAATTAAATTTTGGAGATTCTTATGACTACACATAAATGGTCATTAAATATTTACTTTACCTTGGAATAGTAGGTTATATAAGTCATATAATTTATAGATATTATACAAGCATCAATTGATACAATGACAAGCAACTCATATAAGGACTTTTAGAATTTTTTCAGTCTAAAAGAATCAAAAAAGACCATCACTCAAGGATTTTTTATTTTTATTAGAAAATATAAACAGGTTTGTAGTAGCTACTCTTCTCTGCTGTTGTGAGACACCACCCAAACTTAAACAACTAAAAGGGAGATTTATTCAGCTCAGGGCTCCATAAGGTAGATTCATTTCTTCATGGTGGAAATAGCATGGCTGCCTGACAGAAGATGGAAGTGACTTAAGTCACTGAAGACATGATGAAGACAGAACTTCAAATGGAAACTGCAAGAGCAAGCTAACTAACTGAAGTTGGGTGGGGCTAACCAACTTCAAGGCCCAACTCCTGTATCTGCCTTCCTCCAGCGAGGCTCCACCTCCTAAAGCTGCCATGATCTTCCTAAACAACTAAAAATTCAAACACATGAGACTATGCAAGACAACTCACATTTCAAACCATGACAAGGATTGATTATACATTTCCACATTTAGATTTCTGTTCCTCCATTCAGTTCAAATTTGGAATATTCTTACAAGTGCTTCAAGTATTGCATTAGAATCTTTGTCATAAAATAACTTTGTGTTGTTGAGATTTCAGCAAACTACAAAGACTGAAATATTCAGTGTTTGCATCAGCATCAGCAATTTCTCAGAGGTCAGTCACCTATATTAAATGTTTAAATATATATATTGCACAATAAATATTTAAATCCTACAATCAAGTTGAAAAGTCCGTATAAGAAAGAACTTATAATATGAATTAGGCATAAGTCACAGAACATGCAAAGCTTCAAACTTAATGAGAGTTCTTCTGAGAGATATTTGATATATGTCTAGCCTTGGTCAGATCTGCTGTGATGAATTAAAAAATGTAAGAAAGAAGTTATTCATTTAGCAATGTTACTTAAATGTCATCAAGCAACATCATCATGGTAAGAAGATGATTTTGATCAAATTTGCTTGGTTAAGATTAAAAGTTTGTCACAAATGTTTTAATCACATTCATGGTCTAATGAGCAACTAGCATTCAAAAAAGGAAAAGTGTTTGATAGATGATAAAGCTGAAATATAAGAACTACAGAAATTTTCAGTGGGTTGCTAATTTTGGACCATCTTAGAAAGAAACAGTACTATCTTTCTTTACAGCTATTAATCCATTTGTTGTTTATTAATATTACTGCATATTTATTCTTAGATTTTGGATTGTAACTTGGAAAAACATTAAAATTTCCATTAAATTATCTTATCCTGTAACTCCTGACTCCTCTATGTAAAAGTTAAGGAAAGATAACTCATCCAAACTGTGCTCCTCCCCATGCACTACATATAATAGTTATGTTAACATTCTTCTCCATGTGCCCTGAAATATTGGTAATATACTCCTAAATTCTTTATCTCTCTTATTTTACTATTTCTCCGTAAGGTAAAACTTAATGCTCCTGGTCTAGTCTGTCTAAGTACTGTAATTTGTCTATATAAACACCACCATAATCATCACTTACAAGCTATATTGACATCTAAGAAAAATTCTGTCAGATTATTTTCACCATAGGTAGTAGAAAGAGACAGATTAAAGTTAGTTTCGGACAAGCAGAAAAAAATACTTCACTTTCTTTTGAATAAAATCTCAGATTTTGAGCAAATCTTCAATGCCAGATCTACTCTCCCTGGAGTTCTAGCTCTTTCTATCATTGTATACTTTCATTGTAGGGCTTGGAGACTATCTTTCATACAGTTTTGCCTTAAGATATGTAATGTAACTGTAGCTATTGGAGAAGTAGGACAAGCAATGTTAGTGCCCACACTTATCAGATGAATGTGAAGTCGACAAAAGGTATCAGTGTGAATTAAACCAGGCTAGGGCTGTAGGGACCTCAGCAAGAATTAGATTGAGATTAGTTTATTCTAAATTACTCGGCTTTAAATACATGAAACTTGGGCAGTCATCCAAAGTCTTAGATTATAGCAAATATATCAAATAGCATAATCTTATAAAAACAAGAAGTAAGAAATGAAGAACAGGAGGACATATGATGGGAAACTAAATTGTTATAACAAACTGGTATCCAAATAGTCAGCAGTTTCAAGGTAGCAGCTATTTCAAGATAGACATACTTTTACTAAAACTCTGGGAATATTCAACCTTGTTCCCAGTTAATAAATCACAAGGAGAAAACATAGTGAGCTGATTGGTATCACTTCCTGTCCAAGGCTGGCCACAGCACAAAGAAGACCTCCCAAAGGAACTAAGAGCAGAAACAAAGAAGTTCAAACTGCTGATCTTTGCTGCTCAGATTGGTCAGCACTCAAGCGGCTCCTGGAAGGAGTCCATAAACAGGAACAGCAAAAGAAGCAGATGGGAAAAGTTATCTACTTGTAAAGCCTACTGAATTTCCGCTCACATTCTCCGACTGCATTTTGCATGCCAACTAGAAAACCAGCTTCTATTAGACAGTAATAGAAGACAGTGAAGCTTTGATTTAAAAATCATTCTTCAATCCAATGATCATAATTTTCAGTAATACAGATGAAGCAGAAAGATGTTGTAAGCTAAGTGTAATAAGCCAGGGAGCAAAGGAAAAATAGGGCACGATAGGGTGATGCTTATAGGTACTGCATTCTCTTATATTCTTAAAATTACTCAAAGGGCAAAATTGTTAAGTATTCTTATCTATGTATAATAAATATGGGGAAGTAAATTCTACAGATTTTGGATATGCAAATAACATTGACATTATATCCCTGTTATCACCAAAATGCATATTTTAAACATAAACTACTTCTATAGAGTGAGTTAAATAAACTATGACAAAAAATTATCATCCAACATATTTTCATATTAGAAAGTAAGGGTTTTATAGCAGGTCTGATGTTCATGACTATAATCCCAGAATTTAGGTGACAGAGTTACATGCCAGTCTAGATTACCTAAATACAGACTATAAGACATTATATAGAAAAACCTTAACCAATGAAAAAGGAGAGAAGGAAAAAAAAAGAAAGGGAAATAAGGAGAGAGAAAGGGAGAGAAGAGGGGAAGAAGAAAATTGATTTCTTTTGATTTGATGTCTATTTTCAGATACCAGAATTGCTACTCTCACTTGTTTTCTTTTTCTGTTAGCTTGAAGTACTTTGGAGGAGTTTTTTGTTCTGAGAATGTGCCTGTCATTGATGGTGAGATATGCTTCCTAAAGGCAGCAGATTGAAAAGTTGTGATTTTTTTAAATACATGCTTGTAGCCTATGTCTTTTAATTGGGAAGTTAATTCCATTGGCATTTAGAGTTAAAATTAAAATATGTTTGTTGATTGCCATCATTTTCTGCATTTTGTGGATTTTATATGTATATTTCTTTGCTTGGAAGTTGTGTTGGTATTACTTACCCCTTCTGGCATCACAGATATGCTTATACATTTGAGCTGGAATATCTTTTCTAGCATCTTTTGTAGACCTGGTTTGGTGGCTATGTAAGCCTTCAGCTTGTCCTTATGATGGAAAATTTTTCTTTTGCTGTCAACTGTTTTGATGGGTATATCACCCTGGGTTGGTATTTGTGTTCATTCAAGACTTGAAGTATATTTCTCCAAGATCAACTATTTAATAGGCTTATCTTTTATTTGCGACTTGGGTTTTTCTCTTGCAGCTATCAACACATTCTCTTTGTCATGTATTTGCGGTGTTTTAACTATTATTTGCCATGCTATGTTCTAGGGTGCAGCCTTGTGCAGTGTAAGAACAGAAAAATTGACCTCAGCCAACCAGAATGCAGAATACCAGCAACCCTACAATGTTCACTCGGAATCAGGGCAGCCAAATCTTTCCCTATCCTAAGGCTCAGGGAATCTTGTGGAAGAGGAGGTGGTAAGACTGTAAGAGCCTAAAGATCGGGACGTCCACTTCTTGACAAGAAACTCCACTCCATATAGGACTGATGCAGCCAGAAACTCACTGCACAATAGATGACAACATATCAACATGTCCCCATAGACTAGGGAGGATCTCAAGAGATATAATTTCAAGCAATAGGATCCATAGAGGTAAGGGGTTTTACAGATGTAGGGGAGTGCGAATATCAGCTGTCAGCCTAAGAAAGGGCCTCTTGGTCTGCCACAGAATCCTGAGTCCCCACTAGAGCAGACGATCCAGAGGGACCCCCATGGCCCATGTAAGTGGACAGGCAGGAGGATGGGAGGGAGCAGATTGGAGGCACTAAAGGTGGAGAGGGAGAGAAAGAAGGGGATAGAAAGAGAGAGAAAGGAAGGGAAGAAGGGGGAAGAGAGGGAAAAAAGAGTGAATGGCAAGGACACCTACTCGTTGAGCTTGTATAAAGCTTGTATAACTAAGAAAAATTTTAAAAGTAAAAAATGAAATATTTTTTACTTTACTCATATTCAAACTTTTTTTGTAATGAAACATGTAGCATATACTAAGCATTGAAGTGAAAAACTACATTTAAAATCAAGTGAATGATAAAATCCTTGGCTTTCTTTCAAATGCTGCTTATTAGAAATACATACACACACGTTTTCAAATTCTGTCCAAATCCCCATGTAGATTCTCGCTCCCTGAAGGTATCATATCAACATCAGCAGAATCAGCAAGTCACAGTGAAGGTTGTACATGCGGTCCTCAGAGTTGCAAAAATGAAAATAGCCACTTTTAATTCAAAATTCATTTAAAGTAAAATTTCACAACATTTTATCACAGATAATGTTCCTAATGTTGGAGCTTTCTAACTGTGATTTGGTTGAATTGCTGCTAACAGAAAAACATCCTCTTCTAAGAACTAATAATGAGATGCCCAGAGATGGTGTTTTATTCAAAAATGTTGCTGCATTCATATAAATCCATAGCCTGAACATTCATCCTCCTTCATTTATCATTTAACAATATTATCAAATTCCTAAAATGCTCAAGGTAATATATCCATGCAGCAGATTAATATTAATACATATAGGTATTGTATGTGCACATTAAAGACAATATAAATACTTATATAATGAAATACAAATTTACTAATGGAAGACGTTTAAATGAGGGTTGTGAAGCTGCTACATGGAAATGCAAAAGTAAATCTCACGTGCTGAAGCAATGATTTCAAAAAGGCAACAATAGATTAGTACAGATCAAATAACTAAACTGGTATTTCATTTAGCAAGGCAGCATAATTAAACTTTTATCCTCTTACTTTCCAAGAATCAATTTAAATCACATAAGCTGTGTCAGAGAGTAAAACCACTGTAAAGATTTCCTTAATCTGTTTTTCCATGATTTTTTAAATTTATTTCTCTTACTTAAAAAAACAAAACAAAACAGGGTCTTGTTGTGAACCAATAGTTTCATAGATCTTGTCACAATCCTCCTCCTTAGACTTTCTAAGTACTTGGAGTATGGGTGTGATCCATCCATCATTCCTGACTTAGTGTTTTTCTATTTAAATATAAAAAATCATAACTTGTGAAAAGTTCTTTAAGAATAAGATATTGTACCAGCACATTATGTACTTAACGGTCTTTTTGGATGAGCTTTTTTTTTAATTCCAATAACCAGTCTTTCTGCCCATATTACTTATTTTCCTTTTTACTGCAACCAAAACCTCAAGAAAAGCAGCTTAAAGAGGGATGACTCTATTCTGGTTTCAGTTCCAGTAACAATAGTCGAACTGGTGGTACAAACATACTTTCAAAAGGTGACTAGTCACATTGCGTCCACACCCAGGAAACCGAGAAAAATGAATGTTCTTGCTTCGCTCACATTTTGCATTTCTTTTCTCAGCATGACACCTCCCAGCCCATGGGATGGTACTGCCTAAAGTCAAGGTGAGCTTTCACTCCATCAAATATTTCCGGAAGCTTTCTCAATGCCACATCCAGATACATTTGTATCCAGAGCTTAAACGTTCATCTTCTTTGATTTGTTGTTTCAATAACAGTATTGTCAAATTCCAAAGATGTTCAAGGTGATATATGTATACATCACATTGATTTTAATACATATATATGTGTTAATGTTAACGGTTCCATGGTGATTGTAAATCTAATCAAGTTGTCATTGAAAATCTACCTTCATGCTGTCCTGTTTATTATGTCTTCTTTCATCCTCCATGCACAAACATCATGCACCTCTCCCAGTATTCAAGAGTATGCGCACATAACCAACACCATGATAGAAATATAACAACCACATTCTCTAAGATTATGTTCTCATCTTGATCTAAAAATGTGGAAAAACATTAGCCTTCAGGGCTCTTCATTATCTGCAGCCATAATATTGCACAGTTACGATGAGCAAGTGGCACATTGAAGAACTACAAAAGATTTATTTTTTAAAAGAACAGAAAGAAAAATTGATGGCTGCTGAACTATCATACAGGAGAAAAGAAAAAACCCATTCCAATCTTTTGCCGTTAGATTGTTTGAGAGGTTGCAGTAAATCATTTCGATATCATCCTTGTTTTTTTCTATCACTATCACCCTCACTTTATAGCAGAGACTTTATGGAGCACTTTAGTCCTCATATTTTTTTCTGCTAAAAACGTGTACCAATTTTGTGGGATTTATCAAGCAATTCAGCAAATTTATTCTCTAAGACCATCATGAGAAATGGTCATTATTATTTCTTTGTTGCTTGTTGGTTTATTCGTTCATTTTGTTGATAGTTATCAGTATCTGGGTATTAAACACGCTTCACAAATGTTCCACCACTTACCTACAAACCTTTCTTGTGACTTTTCAGAAAACAATAGTTGCCCCGCGTATCCCAAGGGGAAGTAAAACCTTATTTTAATCACATTTTATATTTTATTATAAAAAATTTCCTTGAGAAAGAACTGTCAAAATGTTTATTTTTAACAAAGTCTTTAGTTAGAAAGAATCCTTGGTTTTGCATTAGTATTAGATGAAGAGCAGATGGCAGAAATGATTATTTCTTGTTATTTAGGGACAAATCCCACAGTTAAATCTCTCAAGACTTACAATAGGGGCACAGGTGAAAATGATCCCCATTTGGACATCCTCTTCTAGCTTCATTTTGCATGTCTTTTAATTTTCCCAATTTATCTTTCCCGTGTACTTACAAGAAAGTTTCCAGAAAATGTCTTCGTTCCAAGAAAAACAAAACTATTACCTTTCATGTTAATTTACAAGTCCAATAATCTGTAACTCACCTAGTTCAGGAACAATATTATTTTTGTTCGTATGTTTCCAGTCTCAAGGGTTATGCCTGATGTAAAATATTTACTCAGTAAAATGTTTGGATAAATAAATGAACAGCTATTGAAAATTATTAGAATATAGAATGATGTACATGCAACTTTAAACTATTTTATGCACTGTTAAAAATAAACTAGTTAAATAGATGAAATCCAGGGACTTTTGTCACTTTTTTCTGAATTAAACATCAGAGGATTGTAAATATCACAGGAAGGCATAAGAAGTGTGTCATCTGTAACAGGGAAGAGCCAATTGTAAGTCAACTTACAGTCGGCTCACAGAGTGTCTCACACTGTGAATAATAAAATTTTACAAGAACGTAACCAAGCTTATTTGTTGACAACTTGTTAATCTGTTCACTGTTACAGCACAGTCATCTGGCTACATCAAGAGATCATTTAGTATACATAGACTATGTTCTTTTTGGAAATTTATAAATATTGACAACTTGTGATCACAAGAACTAAGCAAATAAATCCACAGGAGGGGCCAAGATATAATGCAGAGATGACCTCCAGACCAAGAGACTGACCATGAAAACCTAATTCTCACCACAATTTTTCAGCCCGCAGCTACTTGTAATTTCCATCCATTATGCTAACACTCAAAATCCCTCCTGTGCTACATTCTGCTCACAGCTCTGGCAACACAATAACAGATCCCTCATCATCAGGTATGATCTCTATGATCTCTCTGAACATCTAGCCCCTCATTCCCAATTTCACCTCCTCAACCATTAGGCAGGGTAGGGACTCCTCATTTCCCTAGGCCCCACATACTAGTCATGTGCTACTGTTATAAAATATTCGCCCTATCCCCAGGCATGGTAGAGGATGACTGTGGCTGAGGGAGAACTGAGCTACATGCCTGTTCCAAAAATACAGAATGAAAACAAATGAAAATAACCTTAATGTACATAACTTAAAAATAGAGAAGGTTTATTCAGATTCATAGTTCATAATTCTGGAGTTTTCATTCCATGATCTAGTTGTGTTCATTTGAGAGAGAGAGAAAGAGAGAGAAAGAGAGAGAGAGAGAGAGAGAGAGAGAGAGAGAGCATTCTACATTTCTGCATTGTTGGTAGAGAGCAAAAATGGCTGACTTCATGGCATGGATGAAGCAGAGAAAGAAGGCTGGGTTCCCAGTTTCCACAGTCAATGTTGACCCAACCAATACATTCATTTTATTCCATAAAGTTCTGTTCTATGGATCCACCACAGGCCAGTGAGCATCTTTCCACATATGTACACTGGGAGATAGCAAAGTTCCAGACTTCAGCAGACCATCTGGGTTAGTTAGATATATAGGGGTCAACTTGAAACTTGAAAGTTGAGCTCTGGGAACATTTGTGAAGAATTACTAGATAAAGCCAGCCCTCAAGCAAACCTTCAGGAGATTGCCTGATTGATGTGGGAAGCCCCAGAACATATTGGGCAGAACCCATCTCTGAGCAGGTGGATAAGACGAAGGCAGCTGCTTCAGTAACTTGGCATCTTAGTGCACTTTGGCAGTGTTCGCTCTTCTCAGAATCTCCTGCCAATATGGTGTGGCCAGTTCCATTGGCTCTTAGTGTCGAAAAGAGCTCCTGCCAAGCTGGACTAAGAATTGTTACTGAGAATTCTAAGAATAAAACCCCCTTGATCCTTTAAGCTGTTTGGCTGAGAATCTATCAGCAATTTAGGTAAACTGCATCACCATCATTACTGCCTATAAGATCTCAGCCAGTGTCATTCATTTGTATTATTTACCCCATTTCTGAAAATGTTTGAATCTGTGTTCCATGTCATGTGACAAAGTTAGTAAGACAGTGTTAACCTTTCTTCCCTTTAAGTTGAAGTTTGTCAGAAAATGTACTCATCTAGATTTATAGTTTGCTTTATTGTGTGCTAACTTATTACAGGGTATACTTTTTCTTTCTTTTCTTAATGTACTTTAAAGTTTATCTGCATGTTGCCCATAAATGTAAGCTCAGAAGAGCTTAGGAGAAAGAAAAGAATTTTATTATGACTTATGATCATCTGGTTACATTTCCTAGTCTAGTTTGGCTGGGAAGTTCATACCAGCCCCAAGACCTGAGGAAACTGGCCATACCATAGCTACAAGATTGTTGAGAAAGGGACAAATCCCACTTGCCCTATAGCAAGACTATCATGAATGCTGAAGAATGCCAAGTTACTGAACCAGTTTCTTCCATTTTATGCACTTGCCCAAGAATGTACCACTCATTATAAGCCAGGTATTTCCATATCAATAAATCTCTTCCAGGCTTGCTCAGGGTTTGCCTCAAATACAAATTCTTCACATATGTGCCCAACCTTCATTTGCTAAATTGAAGCCTATATACACCTAACTAATACAATGTCTGTTTTTATTTTCAGAATATGATATCTATTACAGTCTGTCTTTGAAGCCGCAAAAACAGACTATAATAGATATCATATTCTGGTATTTATTATTGATAGTTAATAACATAATAAAGTCACAATAAAAGTGTACTGTAGTTATGTATTGAGATACTTACGGAGCTTCAGCCATCTTAGTATTATTTTCCTCTATGCCTGTAACTCTGAATATTCAAAGTGTTTTCAGAATTGCCTCTCCCCCCTCCACACAAACACACTCTATCCCAGTACTTTTCAGTTTTAAGCATAGTTGGACATCACTGGTATCTTCATAAAGCACTTCCTGCTGCTTCTCTGACTTCCTTAGAGCTGCATAGACTTTTCTATCACCCAGCACCAAATGCTACTGCTGGCATCTGCGGACTTGTTTGTCTCCTCCATGGCCTCAAGCTCATTGAGAAGTCAGAGAGCAGATTAAAGCACCCTGCAAAACCAGAGTCATTTTACCCTCCAGCTTATTCCTGGTGAAAGAGATAATATATATGCTAAAAAGGTTGAATACTTAAATAGTTACAGAGTTTGGAATAAACAAGTCAGAAGGGAAACGGTATGAACCTTAAACAGAAGCAGAGTTTTGAATGTGAACCTTCACGATTTAGCAAACTAAATTGTTCATTCTTATTTCTTCATTCATTAATTCATCCCATTTACTCATGATCTCCCATGGCCTAGATGCTGTACAATGGTGTGTGGGGTTAAACATAGGAATAAATCCCCTTCACAGGACACAGTGGATTCAGACATGGCCAGAGAGACTGCTTGATGAGAATTATGGGCTCATGCTTATAATTCAACTAAAGAATTGCCTAAACAAATGACAGCTCTCCATCCCTACAGATATCATTCAATTAGCATAATTATTTAGTCTTATGAGTGGCAGAAATATTTAGTCTTATAGACGATTGTCAGTAAATTTAGATTAGGGAAATATTATTTTTAAATCTCCTAAAATCAAAATCTCATAATTGTTGATAAAATTTTCAAATGTAGCTCATGTGTATAAAGGATTAAAAATATGTAACTGGGGGCTGGAGAAGTGGCTCAGGGGTTAAGCCTCCGCCTTGCAGGTGGAAGGTCCTGAATTGGGATCCTAGACCCCACATATAGACGCCTGGCTGAATTGGGGACCTGCATTTCTGGTCCTGGTAGGGCAGAGCCTGTGAATCCCGGGGCAAAGTAAACGAGGAGGTGGACGCATCCATAGTGGTTCCCAAATTCGTCTGAGGTTCTACACACACACACACACACACACACACACACACACACACACACACACATATGTGCACATATGCACAATTAAATAAACAATAAAAAAATTAAAAATGTGCAACTGAATTTCAGTGGTATGTATTATTATTTCTTTGTTAGATGTATTTTACAAAAATACACCATGATCCATCATATACTTTATAGAATTGCAACAAATATTCACTAGGTGATTAGTAAATGCTAGGGATTTTTCTAATTGGGATCTCAAAATGGACAAAATAGATGATCAGCTCTTATGGAATTTTATCCTGATATAAGAATATAGAAAATAAAGGAAATTATAACTTTAGTGTCTATAAATATAAGTCTATGAACAAAATATGGGTGAAGAGTTGTGGGAACCAATGAGCATAATTCAGATTTGTATTCATTGCAAACACTGGGGAGATATATAATAATTGTAGACTGCTAATACAGCATTTTTCAGTGTCACATAAAAATCTTAAAGAGGGAGGCATGGAGAAATCTTCGTGAAAATATATGTGTGAATGTGCATAAACACATGTGTATTTGATTGCTTACATAAGCTTATAATTTCTCTTTTCTGGTTTAGTGGTTGAGTATGTTATTTTATTTTCCTAGTAAACTTGTTTGTCATTTAAATATCTGTTGTTGGCACCTCTCTTCTTGGAGGTAAGGGCTTTCCTCAAATGTTTGGGATTATTCACTCTATATCTATGTTGTGTGTGTGTGTGTGTGTGTGTGTGTGTGTGTGTGTGTGTGTGTGTGCATCTTCCATGTGTGAATGAAGTGTGTGAGTGCCATGTTCTGTGTGTGGAGGCAGAGGGCGTACAGATAGAAGAAAACACAGAGGTTTGGTTTGACTTTCTACCTTATTTGAGGCAGGATCTTGCAACTGCTGCTTATTAGAGCCTAAGTGGCCACCCAGCCTGAGGATTTTCCTGTGTCTGTCTTCCATTTTTGAGAGCACACAGGTGAGTACAGAGGATCCCAGATTTTACATGGGTTCTGGGGATCCAGAACTCAGTTGTCAAGCTTGCTCAGCAAGTACAACTAAATACCCATTGAGACATCTCCATCCATTCTTCTGTCCATCTTTCATGTCTCTGAACTAGGCGTTGTATGATAAGTTTTTTTGCAGATAAGATTGTGGTTACCAATGCTTTGTTCATTCTTTTATTTTAAAATTTTTAGATTGACTTTAATTGAGAATTTTTCATATACAAGCAAAATGAATTCGTATCCTTGTCCCATCCCACTCTCCTCCCACTCTTCTCCTCTCCCATCCTTCCCTCCATTCACCAGTCCAGCCATGTCCTCTGTATGTATGGATGGCAGAGTTCCCTTTGGAATGTCTGTACCAATAAGGCACCAGGGCTCTGCAGTGTATCCTTTCATACTTTCATGCACTGATACGATGAATCTCTGCCATTGTTGCCCACTACTTCCTGATCCTGTTTCCCCTTCTTTTTCCACTGCTAATTTTCTTCTTCCCATCCAGTCTCCCAAGAGACATCTTACATTCATGGTGTGCATGTGTGTGTGTGTTGAAATTCCTCTAGGATGCCTGTATTGACAGGTGTGTGAGTACTTGCAGAAGCATGGAGAGCATTTCATTGAGTGTACCGCTGACTATTCTCATTTTCTGTGTTCCTCTCTGGAGCATCACTCTGGTTACTGCCTGATGATTCAAGATGCACTAACGTGCCTGGCTACTCTGAACTTTATAGTGCTCAGGTACAAACCTGAGCACTGCGCTTCCTGAGGCATTTCTCAGAGCTTTTCTCATCCTTCATCTTAGCTTCCTCTGAAAATTTCAGCGCTGGTTCCTTCTGTCTCTGAACACTTTGGTAATTTTGACTAACAATGGGGCATGGGCATTTTGTACTCCAGGGTGTCATTGAAGTAAATTTCCTATCCTTTCTATAGATTTGGTAGATAGCTTTCACCGTGATTGAGCCACATCAAGATATGATCACATAAATGTACCTTAAATTAAATCTATAAAGTAAAACATTAAGTATATATAAGTAAATATAAACATATATAATATACATGAAACTGCCATTATTAGATATGAAAGTTTCAAGTAGAAATCAATCTATTTTATTATGAATATCTATAGCTTTATCTCTTTTTATGTTTACTTTTTCTTCCTTTAAAAATATTTTATTTCTGTATTTGACGGAGAGAGAGAGAGAGACAGAGAGAAACCCAGAGAATGCAGAAAAGTGAATGAAGGAAAGTGAAAGAGAAACATGACAATAAATGAAAATGAATACGCTTTTCAGACTGTTAAGGAGAGAAAACCTTCTAACATTCTAGATACTTGGCCTACTAGTGGGTTATATGAGGAAAGCTAATACCTTTCATGGTTCTATCGAACACGGTTTGAAAAATTCCAATTGAGATATCAGGTACATAAGGAACTGAGGAAAGCAACTATGACCATTGAATAATCAAGTCTTAAAATAAACACCATTGACTTCAATTATTTATTTTTCAAAGATTAGGGAGCAATAGTCTTTTGTTTAGACAGCATAGAACTCTAATAATATCTTCAAATAAAAATGGCATACTAGAAAATAATCTTAGGACTTATTTTTTCAGGTACAATAAAAAAAAGTGAAATCTAATCATAGGGCAATATTAAACTTTTGAGTCTGCATAGGAATTGTTTAACAGGCGACACTTCTATTTAGCTTAATATCTGCAAAGAATCATCTGCATGGTAATATCTGCAGTTAAGAATACAGAGTGTAATGTTTCATGCATAAAAACAAATCTTCATCTAAATGTGTGCATACTTTATGCATTTCTGCTACAGATTGTCAAAGTTATTTCCAAAACCTAACACATAACAAGCCTAGCAATTTGTTTTGAACTACCTAGCTTATATTTGAAACTTACACTACGGTATACTCTCCTAGTTAGTTGCAATAAGATTTTGGAGTGTCTATTATAGCCATCTAGATGCAGAGAAAGGACAGTCATTATACTGGGTGGGGGTTAGCACTGGGGTCAGGAGTAACTGTTATTCTTGTCCCAAACTCATGTTCTAAAAGTCAGCCCAACACACTGGGAAGGCTACAAATTCAATCATCAACCTTCTTATCTCCTTGTGAGACCAGCAAGGGAAAAAGTCCCAGACAAAGTACTGCAAGTCAAGGGAAACCACAGTATTAAAACAACTAACCTCACTCTTTGCAAAATATTCCTTTCTTGAAGTCAAGTCCATCTATAAACAAATTCTATTATTAAGCAAAATTACTGTTATTTGTGGGAATCCAGAAAAATACATTAAAACTTTACCACAGAGCAGAAACAAACCTCCATATTCTTATATATCTAAACAGCTACATTAAGGGGCATATTCAAGACAGTATATTTAATTCAATGTCTATAAAATTAAGATCCTGTATATCAGTTTTATGTATAAAAAATCATAGTGGAACATATCAGGACTGCAAACATAAACTGCTCTCCCAATCCTCTTTTCCTATGCAGTACAATATTTCATACTAGCATTATATACATATATGAATCAATTTTTGAAAATCTCATACTTACATACAATTTAATATGATCACAAGTACTGCCAATATCTTCTGTCCTTCCCTTCTCACTCTTGCCAACTCCAGTTTTCTTCCAAATTAGTTCTCTGCCTATCCCAAATGTGCCTGCCCTCTCCTCCCTCCCTCCCTCCTTCCCTCCCTCCTTCTCTCCCTCCCTCCCTCCCTTTCTTCCTTCCTTCCTTTCTTCCTTCCTTCCTTCCTTTCCTTTCCTTCCCTTCCTTTCCTTCCCTCCTTCCTTCCTTCCCTCTTTCCCTCCTTCCCTCCTTCTGTTCTTCCTTCCTTCCATTGCAGTTCACCTGCATAGCTAATGATAAAATCACCATCAAAGAACTTAAGAGAACAAAGGGTTTATTTTCTCTTACAATTAATTCCTGGTTGCAGTTTTTTGGCCTTTTTAGCAAGAGCGCTCACACCAACACCACACCATCTCTACAAAATGGCTGAGAGAGGGAAAATCCTTACTTGGCAGACCAGCATGTCTGGCCAAGTACACACGAGGATGTCAACTTTCTCAACCACCTCTGTATTTTATTCCAGGGCCTAGTCCCACCCACCATGGGCTGGCCTTTCCCATCAGCTAGACAATCTCCTGCAGGTTTGCTTCCGGTTTAATTCAACCACTAAAGTACTCAAAGCTCAAAGCCTCAACTGTCAAGTTGACACCTGTGCCTAACTATAACACCCACCTACCTACCTTCCTTCCTCCTTCCTTCCTTCCTTCCTTCCTTCCTTCCTTCCTTCCTTCCTTCCTTCCTTCCTTCCTTCCTTCCTTCCTTCCTTCCTTCTTTCTTCCTTTCTTTTGGTTTCCTTTATTCTTTAGAATCATCTCTGAGATAAAATTGTTAGTAATAATCAGCAAAGAATTATAAAAACAGGCAATTGCTTACAAACCTCTGTTACTCAACCTTTCCACCTTTTGAGTTCCAACTCATAAAGCATAACCGTTCCTTTTCCTTCCCTTCATCTCTTTCTTGGTGCTGCTGTTTCCTTCTCTTGCGACTGTTGAGACAACATTCAAACAGCCAGCTTAAGGGAGAAACAGGAGATTTATTTAGTTTACAGTAACACAGAGTAAAGTCCATTATGAGAAAATGGCATTTTGGTTAAAAGAAACTGGAAGCAGCTCAAGTCAAGTTCATCGTGAAGCCAGACAGAGGAAACAGCAGACCGGAAGAGCAGATCACTAGCAGGAAGCAGGGCGGGGCTCTCCAACCGCAAGCCCCACCCCTGTGACTCGCCTTCCTCCAACAAACTCCAACTCCTAAAGGTACCAGGACCTTCCCATACACTAACATCTGCTGCGCTAACAAACACATGAGCGTGAGGTGGACAATTTACATTCAAACCACAACATTTGGTAGCAGTCAAAAAACAGTCAAAGACTATAGAACCTACATACTTTCCCTGGCACTTGGGGACTCCTCACACTTTCTCTGACGCCAAATGCAGTTCTCCCTTCTCAACTTGAAGCTGCTGCCAACTTCCGTGCCTATCTCAGAAGACATGATCCTCCCTCTTTGCTTCTATCTCCCTCCTCCAAGCAGCTTCCAGGATTTGCAGCTTGTCTTCTGTGTTCGCTAAATATAGGCGTCACATACTGGTGGGGCGCCCTGAAGAGAGGTAACTTTATGTACCTCAGAGGTCAGAGCCCCCACAGGAGTAGAAACCTGGAGAGAACCCGGGGGTCCACAGAAGCACACAGGCAGAAGGGTGAGTGGGAGTAGCAGGGAATGGGGAAGGGAAGTAAGGGCATCTCATGAAGGAATTCTGGAAGGTGTATTTCTCACGCAGCACTTCTGTGGATGGGTTGTGGCCAGTTCCTTTGGTTCCCAATGTTGCTATGCAACAGTTTTATGCATAAAGTTTGGATCAAGTTTCCTGGATAAACTATGAACTATGAGTAGAAGTCCTTGGTTCCTTGTTTGGCTACTGTGTTTATGAATCTGGAGACAAACTGCAATACCTACCCTGTTGTTTTACTTTCAGCTTCAAAAATAAGGAAAGAAATATGAAAATCTCAAAACTTAGGAAATGAAATGTGAATTTAAAAATTTTAAATAAACATAAATGTTATATTCTACATGGCTAGCTTCTTTTGAAATTAATGTAAATATTAAATTTTTGATGTCAATGATGTGCTGTCTGAGAGTCAAGGTATAATACACTTCTTCACAGACAACTAGCTATCAAATGTAATACTATTTGTATCGATGACTTATGCAGCAGTGACCAAAATAAGCAAGGATAATTCATGCAGCCTAAAAGTCTCTGAAGAAGAAAATCTGGTAAAGAAATCAATTCACATTTTTCTGGTAAAGAAAATAGAAAATATAACTTATATTTAGTAATTGAGTTGTTTAGAAGAAAACCAGATGCTAATACAATTTTGAACAACATTTGATAGGTACATAAAATCCAAAAAAACATAAAGTTGATTACAAATCTATTTAAATATAGAGTGTCAAAAATTTAAATTTCTTTCTTTTCTTGTGTGTGTGTGAGTGTGTGTGTGTGTGTGTGTGTGTGCACGTGTGTACCAGAGGGTACCTATGAAGAACCAAAGTGACTTCAGGAATCATTCTGTATTGCTTTTACCTCCTTTTTGCTTTGCTCTGGAATTCTCAGGCTCTGTCCACCAGGGCCAGAAATGCAGGCTGCCATTTCTACCTGGGGTTTTTAAGTGGGACCTGGGTTCTGAAATCAGGTCCTTCTACTTATGAGACCTTAACCATGAACTATCTCTCCAGCCCCCAAATTTAAAAATTTTAAATAAACATAAAAGTTATATTCTACATGGCTAGCTTCTTTTGATATTAATGTAAATATTAAATTTTTGATGACAATGATGTGCTGTCTGAGAGTCAAGGTATAATACACTTCTTCACAGACAACTAGCTATCAAATGTAATACTGTTTGTATCGATGACTTATGCAGCAGTAACCAAAATAAGCAAGGATAATTCATGCAGCCTAAAAGTCTCTGAAGAAGAAAATGTTTGCAATATCTCAAAGTAGATCCAAAGTGAAGTAATTAGACCTCTGCATACATGGCTCCACATCCATTCAGACAGCCACAAGCAGGAAATGCATTAACACAATCTGTGTCAAACATGTACATATTATTTTCTTGTTATTCCTCCCTAAATAAAACAGAATAATAACTATTCATATCCCACTAGGTATAAGAAACCAGTGGGATGATGAGCATGAGGCTGCTGAGCATCATTGATACTCTGAGCTTTATGACGTTCAACATCAGTTGTTCATAGTGACCTTGGAGTGGTAAAATGTTCTTTAGAACTCCTGCATGCAGCAAGAGCTAACATGGTACAAATATCCATGGCTCTTCATGGCAGTTAGCCTGAGTTTTTGTCAATAATTCCACCATCAAAAGGAGTAAGAGAAAAATGAACTTTATTCTCTCTTAGGATAGTCCAGGTACAGTTCTTTTTCCAGATTGACAAGAAAGCTTGCACCAAGACAAGGGGGAAAGAAACCGGTCACATCATATCCATACATCCACAGGACTGCTGAGTGAGAGAGACAGCCCCTACTTGCTATACTAACATATCTGGCAAATACAAAAAGGTACCCACTTTCTCAACCAGTCCCCTCCACCTTATTCATCTGCCTAAGGACTATTCCTTTTCATTCTGGGCTGAGTCTTCCCCATCAATTAGACAGTGTGCTACAGACTCAGTACGGGCTTAACTCAACTACCTATTCACTACAAATGTGCCAAAGCTTGAACCCTCAACCATCAACCCACCTGTATTTAACTATGACACTCTTTGACTCACCCATTATAGTGAGAAATAAGATTGTTTCTATTACTCTTTCAAATAAAGCTCTTTTCAACAAAATAAATGAGCTGAAACCTCTTCCTTTCATTACCAATAAATTATAGTTCATGAGAATTTGCATATCAATTAACCTGTTACTAAATAATTAAACACATGTGAAAGTTGTCAGATTTGTGAAATTTCAAGATAAATTCAGCCAATCACTTTAAGGAGAATGATTTTGACAGCCCTCTGCACACACACTTTAAATACATGTAGTATACAACATTGGTAATGAAATACCTCATCAGCAATCTTTTACCAGATGTTATGTTCTATAATACTGCAGATTTATTCTGGCTTAGTGATTTTTAAACCTTTTTCTATAAAATAAACATGAGCCTAAACATTGAATGGCATATGTCACAATGCTTATTACATGAACAATTGAAATTAATCCTCAATTTGCAGTATAAATAGCAAAAAATTGTTCATTCTGCAAAAGGAGGCAACAACTTAGAAGCCACTGGAAATAGTTGTAAAGTAACTTTTATTATAGGAAATCCAACTTGCCCAATTAATGTTGTGAAGAAGCAAATTGAAATACATTACTTTCATTTGTATGCAGAATAGTAAAATGCTTTAATATCCAACTCCCTTATTATAATTAATAGAATGACAGAAATCTTTGTGGCACAATAATTATAATTCATTTGCAGCTTTCACTGCGTGGAGTGCAGTATGTTTCATATAATTTTTAATTATTCTTGTCATAAGAAAGAAAAAAATTGCATACTTTGCATGCAAGGGTCTAAGAATGCAGTGCTGCCATATCTAATTTGAATGCAATGCTGCACTCCTCCAAAACAAGGATTTATCCTTAGAAATTCATTCACAGTAATGATTATCTTCTACCATCATAAAGTAGCCTGTAATTTTGCAAAGCATTCATAAAGCACAGAAAAGTGTACATGTTTGCATGTATGTATGCACACACACTCACACATACATATACATACCTTTATATCATTTATAATTTTGCAAATAATTAGAAGTAAACTCTTAATATGTCCATGTGTATCTTTCTGGTGTGTTAAAATATTTCCAAAGAGATCAAATATGCTGCCCAAGTAGTACTATTTTTCACTTACTAATATTTTATGTGCATTTCATTTTCTAAAGTACATAAGAAATGGCTGCAAATTTTTTATATTTCAGTCACATAGTTTCATGTTTTATATATCTTACTATACTATCAATTGATGTTGCTTGTAGACCTTAAATAGAACTAGTTTCTATAGAAAAGTTAGATAAATCTTTCTAAACCCCAACCTTATTGAAACTCTAAAGAGCTTATTTTAGTTGTTTATGAAAATCTATTTGTCCATGTCAATAATAAATTTGCAATCAATCAGTGTAATCATGACAAAAAAGGGAGAGAATTGTATCTGATGTGAAAATTCTATTACCCCAAAACCTGTATCTCATTAAACCAAGGAATTCCTCCTTATGTGTTAGCTTAATGTAATGTGGTAGGTACATGATTCTTCTTCTACTCTACAATTTCTATTTTTTCTACTTACAAGTCAAAAAGATATGTGGGGAGTAGCTTTTATTTTGATTCTTTGTGGTTATATCAGAATTCAGTTACAGAAACTAAGACATGAGATAATTGAGCAGAAAGGGATTTAACATCCACTCTTGAATGTTTTCACAATCATTTCTCATGGATCTTTAGCTTAACTTAAGATAGATATCACAGGATGCAATTCAGGAAGGTTCACTAAAGTCATGTGAGAAGAGCAGGAAACACATGTTAACCATGTCCTGCCACCAAATGGTTCTATCCCAGAGTCTACAATTGTTGGTTGGGACTTTAACTTTACAGTGTTGTTGTTCTTTTGTATCCTCCTCCTCTTGCCAAGGTCATTAGGATAATCCCAGAGAAGCTTTGTGAGTGGGAAAGTGGACACTCTATTTTGATCTCCACTGAACTCCCATTAATGAAAGATGATATAGAAGACAAGATCCTGGCTCCTGCTCAGTCACTTGTCTTATGTTGGAAACCCTTTTCTTATAGTTCGAGAAAGAAAGTATTTGATGTGCAGGGGTTGCCTATTTGCCCTGAGAGAATTCAGCTAGTTACCCTAATTTTTCCAACTACAAAAATGTTTCTCCATCCATGAATATTACAACCTAGAGTAAATGCCTTTAAAAAACTCTTCTGAATATTGGACAGTGTTGTTCCCTAAGAGGAGAAGCAGCACGCTGAGGAATATGATTTGCTAAGAACCCTGCCTGGAGTGTTTCACAACAGCAACACAAATTGAGAAAAACCAAGAGTCCACCAGTAGTTTTGTTGAAAAAGAAAAAGCGGCCAAGTTTGGGGAAACAAAGTCTCTCTGCCTAAATAAAAAGCAAGGAAGAGAAAACAAGTATGTCTAAGAGATGAGGTTCTTCTTCCACTGAGCCCCACTCATACATGGAGGTTTCGTGTTTAATTAGCTCCCCAAATGGCTCTGGTGTCTAGAAAGGCCTTGACTCACCAGATAAGACACTAGCACCACACTAAAGCCAGGGTTGGCCAATGCTCACTCGTGGATGCCGAGGACTACTTCCTGAAGTGGGGCATCTCACAAAGAAATGTTGCACTGGAATCACCCTCCGTTTCCAGCAGAACTTTTGCCCAGAAGGAGAAGTAGAGAACCTTAGAAAGTGAAATACAAAAGGGGACTGTCTGATATCAGAGCAACCATCAACAACTAAACTTGGCAACTTCAGAGATGGTTAGACATGCTTGTACGTTGCCAGACAAAGTCTGCTGCAGGCATCTGAGAAAACAATAGAGCAGCCACCTGGCAACTGGTGCAGCTTAGCACCTGGGTGTGGCAAAGTACGAGAAATCAAGTGGACATCTGCCAAAACTCATGGTCCTTCAGGGCTACTGTGACATTTAAGAGTCTTTTCCCCAGGAATGCCGGAGAGCTTAATATTACAAAAAAAGGGAAAGATATAGACTCTTCTAAAACAAGCCAGCTACTCACTAAACAAACAACAAATAGATAAAATCAATATGCCCTAGAGCAGTATTAGTATTTAGAGTTGTGAAAATGTTATTTCAAACCTAATTACCAAAAATAAGACCCACACAGCCATGAAAGAAATAAAAGGGTATTACTATTACACTGTAAAAATAAAAAGAAAAGAAAGTGTTTATAAGAACAGCTAGAAGCTAGAATGAATAGAAATTCCACAAACTCATTGCAAATGTAAAGAATTATTGAAAATCATAATTGAAGAAGTAATGAAGGTATAGAAACAATACAATGTCAAAGATAATAAAAGGAGGAACTACATTTGAAAGTCAAAAAATGGAAACATCACAAGTAGATAACTTAACAATGCAGCTTAAAGCTTTAGAGACACAAGAGTAATCCAATCCCAAAAGCAGGAGAAGAGAGAAGATTAGTAAAATGAGGAGAGAAATACTCAAAATTAAGATGAGGAAAACTATGCAAAGAATCAATCAGACAAAAAGCTGGTACTTTGAAAATATCAATAAGATTGATACACTCCTAGCTAAATTAACCAAAAACAAGAGAGAGAAAACCCAATTTAACAAAATAAGAAATGAAAATGGAGTTATCACAATGGATACCCAAGAAATTCAGAGAATTATACGGTCATGTGTCAAAAACTTGTACTCCATGAAATTTGATAACCCGAAAGAAATGGATGAATTTCGGAGCAAGCACAACTTACCTAAATGGAATCAGGAAATTCCGAATGATTTAAATAGTCCTATAAGAAATGAGAAATTCGATGATGTAATTTCGAATCTTCCAACCAAAAAATGTCCTGGACCAGATGGATTTAGCACTGAATTCTACCAGACATTTAAAGAACAACTAGCTCCAATACTTCTTAAATTGTTCCATAAAATATGAAGCAAGGAACACTTAGAAATTCTTTGTATGAAGATAATATCATACTAATCCCCAAACCTAATAAAGATACACTTAAAAAGAAAATATCTTTGATGAAGACAGATGCAAAGATTCTCAACAAAATCTTAGCAAATCAGAGTCAAAAACATATCAAAAAGATTGTTCACTGTGATCAAGACTTTATCCCAGGCACACAAGGTTGGTTCAATATATGTAAAATCAATGAATGTAATCCGTCATATAAACCAATCCAAAGTCCAAGACCTAATGATACTCTCAATAGATGCAGAAAAAGCTTTTGACAAGATCCAACATCCTTCTATAATCAAAAACCTTGAGATGGTTGGAATAGAAGGAACTTACATCAACATGATAAAAGCTGTATACAACAAGCGAATAGCAAGGTTTATACTTAATGGGGAAAAACATTCCCACTTTCATCAGAAACTAGACAAGGCTATCCACTCTTACCAATTCTATTCAATATTGTACTTGGAAGTCTTAGCTGGAGCCATAAGACAAGACAGGGAGATAAAAAGGATTCAAATCAGAAAAGAAGAACTCAAGATATCTCTATTTGCAAATGACAATAATCATATACCTGACTGATCTAAAAACTCTGCTAGAAACTCCTGGTGGCAGGTTACAAAATAAATGTGCAAAAATCAGTGGCCTTCCTATACAGCAAGAATGAAAAAAGTGAAAAAGTCCTAAAAGAAACAATCCCATTTATATACCCCCTAAACAAATCAATTACCTTGGTATAAATCTAACCAAAGAAGTGAGAAACCTTTATAATAACCCTAAAGAAAGAAATCACAGATGAGATCAGAATGTGGAGAGTCCTCCCATGTTCCTGGATCGGCAGAATCAATATCATAAAAATGACTCTCCTACAAAAAGTAATGTACAGATTCAATGCTATATCAATCAAAATCTCAAAGCAATTCTTTAAAGAAATTAATCAAACAATCTTAAAATTCATATGGGAGCACAAAAGGCCAGGATAGCAAAAACAATCCTGGGTAACAAAAACACTGCTGGAGGTATCATCATACCAAATCTTAATCAATACTACAATACTATAATAATAAAAACAGCCTGGTACTGGCTCTAAAATAGACATGTGGATCAATGGATAAGGGTTGAAGACCCAAATATAAGCCTACACAATTACAGCTATTTGATCTTTGATAAAGGGGCCCAAAAAATTTAATTGAAAAAGAACAGCATCTTCAACAAATGGTGCTGGCAAACCTGGATGTCCACATGCAAAAGACTAAAACTGGACCCGTACTTGTCACCGTGCACAAAAATTAATTCCAAATGGATAAAGTACCTTAATATTAGGCCAGAGACTATAAAAACCCTAGTTGAAAGAGTAGGGAAGTGCTGATTGGGCTAGGCCAACAATTCCTAAACAGAAATCCAATAGCAGTCACTAGAATCAACATTCAACAAATGGGATCTTATGAAATTAAAGAGCTTCTGTTCTGAAAAAGAAATTGTAACTAAGCAAAAAGGCAGCCCACAGAATGGGAGAAAATCTTCACTAACCACATATCTGATAAAGCTCTATTATCCAGAGTGCACAAAGTACTTAGAAAACTAGACACTAGGAGATAAATTGTCCAATTAAAGATGGGCCTCTGAACTCAAAAAAAAACTTTTCCAGGGGCAAAATTGAAATATCTAACAAATATCTTTAAAACTGCTCCACATCCCTAGCCATCAGGGAAAAGCAAATCAAAATTTCCCTGAAATAGCACCTCACCCAGGTCAGGATGGCAAAAATCCACAATATAAACACCACCAAATGCTGGAGAGGATGTGGAGAAAAGGGAACTCCTATATATTGCTGGTGGATCACTCTGGTGATCATTATGGTGATTTCTAAAAAAGTTAAAGATTGAATAGCCATATGATCCTGCTATACCACTCCTGGGAATAATCCCATATAATGCAGACATTCGCTACAGTGACACACACATGTATAATAGTAAAGTCATGGAATTAACCCAAATGCCCAACAGTCGATCAGTGGATAATGAAAATGTGGTACATTTATACAATGGAATACTATTCAGTCATCAAAAAAGATTAATTAATGAAATTTGAGGGAAACGGATGTAATTAGAAAAAATTAGAATGAAGTATCCCAGACACAGAAAGTTAGACACCATATAGACTCCCTATTAGGTGGATCTTAATTCCAAACTCACCTAATGACATATTCAAAGGTAAATCTGTAATTCCTACTGTAATTGCAAAGATTATAAACAGGAGGGAAGGCGAAGGAGGGCCCCCCAAAAAGGAGATAGGGGATCACGCTTCAATAGAGAAAATAGTTCATTGTCAAGTATTGCATGTAATTAGCAAGATCCTAAGTCAAATGACAGTTTGCTGTAATGACTCACCTAGAACTCTGGTTTTGGAAAGCAGAAACGTGGAGACTTCACAAGCTGGCTATTTCCTAAACTCTGGGTTTTTTAGAAAAGTTTTATCAAGAAAACTACATGGAAGAAAAAAAATCAAGGATAATTTCCAATATTAACCTCAGGAAATACATTCATGTGCGCATGCACCATGCAGCTTATTTACCCACACACAGGAACATCTACGCACACACACCAATGTAACCCACACACATATTCTTTAAAATGGAAAAAAAGAAATGATACATGTGTATTGCTAAAATGTGATGATTAATAAGTTGAATCATTGTTGGTAGATAGAACCAAGTGGAAAAATTTCAATGAAAGGAAAATAATTGAAATGAAATGATCCACACCTCATTCAAGAGCAGATATGAACTAGCTGAAAAAGGACCTAGAAAGTTTTAAACTAGGTAATTAGACTGCTGGAAAAAGTGCACAGGGGAAACATAAAAACTAAATGACAATAAACAGAAGCTCAGAGAAATGCTGAGATACTTAGCAACACATCCATACGCATAGTATGGAAACGTTGAAAGTCAGAAGAGAAGATGTACATGGATTTGAGAAATAATTGACTGAAAACTTTACATATGAAAATCAAGTGTCTATCACCAGGAAGTTCAGTGACCCACAAAGAAGAATGAATGCAAACGTCATGAAAATACACTGATAGCCAGAGATCTGCGGAAAGTCCTAAAAGTAGCAAGAGAAAAGTTTCTTGTCACTGAAAAAACTGAAGGATGTTAAAGAAAACCACTTATGCTTAAACTGTTCCACCACCATCAATCAAAAGAAGAGAAATAGCAGGACCATGACTCCCACCTCATTGATAGATCCCAAAATTTGCAATAATATAATATTGTGACTATTAATAATATAGTATTATTATTGAAATGTGAGAAGTTCCAACCACATCCTCCACCACCATAACCTCCACCTTGCCTAACCCATCATGATGGAATGTAATCTCTAACTATGAGCCAGAATGATCCCTTTCTCCCTTAGTTGTCCATTTATGGGCATTTGGTCATAGCACTGAGAAATGTAACTTCTGTAAAGCAATTAATTTTAAACTAATCATTAAAGTATAGTTTACCAAGGTAGGATTTTGAAGGAAGTGAAGAAAATGTATTTCTCAAGAACATATTTTTTTCCCCTTAGGTCTGAAATCTCTTTGGTTGTTTTCTCATTGCTTAGTGTGGAGAGTTCTTTACATATTTCGAATAGCTTTCCTTTATCAGATATGTCACCAATAAATATATACTATTGGTGGTATGTCTTTTTGTTTACTTTTCAGTGTTTTTATCCATTGGTTTATAGAAAATGAATTTTCACTTTTGGCCCAGAGATATTGAGAGACCAAAAGATGTGTAAAGAAACCAAATGAGCAATTGAAAAGAGGTTCCACACTATATACTGTGAAAAAAATCCAATGAAATGACATGCAAATAAAATAAAAACAAGATGCCACTACACATCAACTAAAGTAACTAATTTCTGGGGCACCGACAGTGCCAAACAGTGCCAAGGAGGAAAGGGGACCTCATTCATTCCTTACTGGAACTGCACAGGTAACAGTAATGTTGGAAGAAAGTTAGCAGTGTCACACAAAACTGAATGTTATCTAATCACACCAGCCAGCAAGCGTGCTCTTTGTTACTTATCCAAAGGAGTTGAAAACACTGTCTACGGGAAAATCCTCTGAGTGGCAGTCCTGAGAGCTGATCATTGTCAACTTGACAGGATTTAGAGTAGCCTTGGACACAGCTCTAGGCATGCCTGTGAAGCTTGTCCAGAAGACATTGGATAAGGTCTGAAAACTGTTGTCAGTATGGGCCACACCTTCCAGGGAGAGGCCCAAATACAAAAATGTCTGAGTAAAACATCCACGTTTGGTAGCTCCTGCCTTCACTCCCTCCTGAGCAAGTGTGTTCATGCATGAACTGCTGCTGGTGTTACCACTGACAGTGGGCTCCACTTTATCTGTCATGTGTGTGTGTGTGTGTGTGTGTGTGTGTGTGTGTGTATGTGTATGTGTGTGTGTGGTATGTGTAAATATATGTGACTATGATATGTAGAAAAATGTCAGGTGAGAGTTAAGAAGATGACAGATTAGTTAGATTATAGATGATAGATGATAGATAGATCAATAGAGTTACTGGGATAGACAGATAGACAGAGAGAGAAAGAGAGATAGGAAGAAGGAAAGGATACATCTATGTACTACTGGGTCTTTCCTTATAAAGAATCATGTTTAATACTGTTGTGAAGAGCAACTTTAATCATAATTGCCAAAACTTAGAAGTGACTAAGACATCTTTCAACAAATGGATGAATGAATGATGCAACAGCCAGTAATATAATATTATTCACTAGTAAAGTAGAATATCTTATCAAGAGAATGAAAAAGATGTGGCCGAAAGTGAAATGTACATTGTAAGAAAAGAAGCAATATTGGGGCTGGAGAGGTGGCTCAGGGGTTAAGCCTCTGCCTTGCAGGCAGAAGGTCCTGAGTTCGGATCCTAGACCCCAAGTATAGACGCCAGGCAGAAGCAGGTTGCCTGCATTTCTGGTCCTGGTAGGGCAGAGCTTGTGGATCCTGGGGCAGAGTAAACAAGGAGGAGGAAGAAAAGGTCCATGGTGGTTCCCGAATTCGCCAGTGGTTTTACACACACACACACACACACACACACACACACACACACACACACACACACACATGCATGCACACACGATTGAAGAAATAATAAAAAAAGAAGCAATATAAAAAAAAACCTGCACATGGTACAATTTCAACTATTTGACATCTAGAAAGGTAAAAATTATGGAGAAAGTACAAAGATCAGAAGTTGAAAGGCATTACAAGAAAAAAACGATAAGGGGTCAGAGCACAGTTAGGGAAAAATGCAAATGATACAGTTAACAAAGGCTATGTCCAAAATAGGCAAGATGTCTCAAATAATATGAAAACAAAATTAATCATAGTAAAATTGATAAAAGATATGAATAGAAATATCTGAAAACATATGTGAATGACCAATAAGTATACAGAGAAGAAAAGCCTTCCACTTCTTTAATCAACAGGGAATGTAAATCAATACCACAATGAGTTATGGGCCCATCCTAACTCTTCTTAAAATGACAAAAGATTAAATCTATTGGTGAAAATACAAGGAATTTGGAGAAAAGGAAACTTAGTACTTTGTTGCTTGGAATATAAACTATTATAGTATAACCAAATATTAAGATATAAGATTAAGAAAGCTGATAACAAATAAATAACTACAAGATCTACCAATTCTCTCCTAACATATAAGCAAAGGAATTGAAGTTAGCATATATAAAAGATGTTTGTACTCCTATGTTTTGTCAGCATTGTTAACAGTTGCGAAAAGGAGAAAACTAAGTTCCGGTGTATAAAAATACAAGGACAGTGTGCTAAAGAGGCATAATGGAAAGCTATTCAGACTTAAATCTGCTACAACATAGATGAATCCAAAGGACATTGTAAGAGGGCAGTTAGGCATGTACAGAAGACTGACACTGTGCACTTCCATATGGGTTTGAAGTCTAAACATTTGAAACTCACAGAAGTAGAGAATAGAAGAGTGCTTGTCAAATACGGGAGATGGAAGAAGGGTAGATTTGGAGAGAGGCAAGGACAGTCAGAGAATGCAGTCTCAATTCTGGTGATCCATACCTTAGCACAGTGACTACAGTGAATAGTAGTATACTGCATATTTGAAAATTGTACAAAGAATATTTTAAATGTCCCTATACCTAAAGAACAAAAAGTATATAAAGTGACATATACATTATTTAATCATATATAAGAATCTATAATAAACACATATGTGAAGTATAAAATTCTCTGCAAATTTAAAAATAAATATGAAATATTTTATTGACATTTCAAATCCTGATTTTATTTATGTGTTACTATGATTTAATTTTGTGTGTGTGTGTGTGTGTGTGTGGTTCATGAATTTTCTGAAAAATGTCTTGTGACACTTCAAATTTCCCAAATTGTGTTTACTTGGAATTCTGCTGGAATTGAAAAAAAAAGTCAACACTTACCTAGATGGTCACATTTGAAATTCATATCCTCATGAAAAATCTTAGACAATAAATGTTTAGACTCATTGAAAAGTTATTCTATATTGTATTGCCTATAAGTTTTGAGAAGTCATCTTTAGTTGTATTTCATTTTTATCTATGGGCACAAAGTTAGAAGTGAAGATAATATTTGTAAGTTTACAATCACTAAATATATGGAAAAAGAATAATGCTCTTATAGGGACAATTGTTAGCAAATCTGAAACTATAGAAAAGTATAAAAGAGCAAATGATGTTAAAGCATACACAAATCACAGACATTATTTCAACATGAATATGAATGAAAGAATCTCTATATACATATTTCCAGTGTTTAAAAGAACCCTAATTATAATGTGGATTCTAAGTGATAGCTCTGGTTAGATAACTGGAAACCAGTATAATCTATTTGCAAACCAGGAACAGTGATTTTCTAGTGTGGAATACAGCATTTAACATAGGATTTTTTTCATTGTAGGTAGGGTATGTGGATGAGAAAAATGAAATGCTTGGTGAGAGAAAATAAATAATTTAGAATATGCTGATTTCTGTATTAGGAAAAACAGTACACACACACACACACACACACACACACACACACACACACACACACATTGATCCTTATTCAGTCAAATATTTTCATTTGGTAGGAAGGATTATCAGGTGACCTGAGAGAAGTTTAGCTTCAGAATCTATGAGAGGCATTTTCCTGTAATAAATTTCCTGTAATAAATTGTGCCTCTGTTGTCAAAGTGATTTGGATCAATTGTTTCACAACACTTTCTTTAAATCATAAGGATTATCTAATATGGAAGTGGGGGAGTTTGGTAATAATATTTTTCTGAAAGGTGATGAGCAGGTAAGAAATAGCATCATTAATAAATATATTTGGTAAACAACCAGGACACAGGTGGCAGCGTGCCAGAAGAAGGAATAGATGTGTTTTCCTGGAAGGAGGCTAGAGTAGTCTGTGGGACAAAAGGAGAACTAGGGGCTGACTTCTCTGTTACTTCTCCTTTCATTCCTCCCTGCTGCCCAGCTTTCTATTCTGTACTTATGTTTGTTTGTTTGTTTTTCACCTGACCCTCATTCTTCCTTCACATTTCAGATTCATACTTCTCCAAGAACATGGAAGCATAATTTAGGAAGCATTTTATTCTTGATGCTTAGGTGATATAAAAATGAGATTGAACTCTTGCATTTGAGAGAAAGTAAACAAGAAGTAAGTTAAAGACTTAAGCATAAGACCTGGAAATGAAAAGTTTCTATAAGAAAACAGAGAGAAAAAGCCTTTGATGCTGGACCCTGAGAATGATTACTTGGCCCTGACACCAAAGGCGTTGGTGATAAATGAAGAAATCGACAAGTGGGGGTGACATACAATGCCCATCAGGATGGAGTGAAGGGCATTGCAGGTGCAGAAAAACTGCAAAAGACAATCAACAAACCACAATCCAGAACTTCAGAGACTCTGTATCAACCACCTAGAACTAGGCCAGCCTAATCTCTCCCCATCCTGAAGCTCAGGGAAATTTGAGGAAGAGGGGCAATACGACTGTAAGAGCAAAAGGATGGGAGGAGCAATGATTTGCAAGATACTCCACACAAGTTAGGGCCGAAGCAATCATAATTGGACTTGCCCTGCGCAATGTCCAACACACTACTGACCTCACAAAGTCTAGCATCTGCTAAAGGCACCAAGATCCTTGGCGGCAAGGGATTGACAGCAACAGTAGTGTTCCTATGCTTAAGAGGAACACGGGAAAGGGTTCAGGGAAATGCCACTGGGTCCTTGTACGTCATTGGGGAGGAGGGCCCAGAGGAGAGTCTGGCGTGCACATTAAAGGACACTCTGGGAATTGGGGGGGGGGAGGCACTGGGGGATGGGGAAGGAGGGGTGAGGGGAGGGGAGCAGAGGATTCGGAGGGGAGGGAGGGAAGGAACTGGTGTACCTATTAAGTGTGTATGAGCGAAAATAATGATAAAATATGTTAAAAAACATAATGTAATAATGTATAGTGTATAATAAAGGAAATCATCAACAAAATGAAATGGTGATGTGCAAAATAGGGAAAATACATGCAAACCATAATTACTCTAATACATTTATATCTAAAATATACAATAATACCTGTAACTCAGTAGCATATATATCCAGATAGATAGGTGCATGTGAAATAAAATACAACTCACATTTATGAGACATGGAATTTCTACCAATTGCAACAGAATAAATGAAGCTATAAGATACTATGCAAAGTAAAACAAGCCAGATCCTGAAGGGAAAACACTACATGATACCACTTACATGACGAATCTGAAGTAGTCCCATTCACAAATTTGAATGATTGTTTCTGGTGACTGAAAAGAAGAGGAAGTAGGAAGATGGTAATCAAAAGCTAGAATATTTAAGTTATGTAAAATCGATAAATTATAGAGATCTGCCTTGTAGTATTGAGCATCCACAAGTTTATTGTATATAGATTAGAATTTGTTAAAAGAACAATTCTCAAGTTTTCTTCTCATGAAAACAATTTTAGCAGAGGCTGGGGATATGTCTCAGTTGATAAATTGTTCACTACGCAAAAATGAGGATTGAGTTTGACCAAAGAAGATACTTTAAAAAAAATACCTGGGTGTGGTGGCACTGGTGCTGTGCAGGTAGAGAGAGGTAAGTCCCTGGGTTTTGCCAAACAGCTAGCGTCCCTGAATCTGTGAGCTCCAGGTCTCAGTGAAATACCCCATCACAAAATAGAAGTTCGATGACTCAAAATATGATTGTCCTGCAGCTTCCACTCACAAATATTCCATGAACCACACCAGTACACATACAAGCATGCATATAACACTGAAACACACACACACACATACATTGATACGTGCTTGCATACACTCGTTCATACACATATGCATATGTCCTTTGACAGAAGAAAATTACAAATAAGAATAGGGAAAAACTTCTTGAGATGACAGATAATTTTGTGGAATAGATCATGTAGATATTTTCATGAACACTTAGTGTCAAGAAAATCTAATAAAACGGTTTAGGAATACAGAAGGATACAAAGGAAAACAAGAAGTTTGGATGATGATACATCATTGTATCTTCTAATGTATTTTATTTCAATACTGTATTTCACATGGATACCATATATAAGTTAGGAGTTTGGAAATTATTGATTTTTTGCCAACACAGGAAATCAAACTTATTAGCCATTATTACTATTATTGTTGTTGTTTAGTCTTTCCATCACTTTTCTATAACTGTTCTAGGCATATCAGGGCAAGTACATTTCTCATTTCTCCTAGCAGCTATCCAGTGATGTTCTATCCCCATTCTGAAAGTATTTATTCCTCGCTAACTTCAAGTTCTTCTTTAGAAGAGGCAGAGCTCCATTTTCCATTCAATTGATGAGTAGAACTTTATTTTATGTTGAACTTCTTGTCCATTTCCTCTCTGCTGGATTCTCTGCTAGGTTTTTCCATTTTAATTAGACTAGTCAATTACTCACACAAAAGGATATCTCACATATTTAAAGTCAGTGGAGATTTCATCCACCCCTGCAAATGTAGCCTTTTAACTCAGTTAAAAGCTTTTCAAAAACCTTCCTTCTTAAAAGCCCAGATAAGGCGCTTATTAACACTTGAGAGTCTCCACTTCTGCCCATCATGTTAAGCAAAGCTATTTCTTAAAATCATAACTGGTTTTCTTCCCTGCTTTCAACCATTCTCTTTTCTTTTCCCTTACTTACAATCTCTATTTTTCTCTTTTGTTTATAGGGTAGAATCCCTGAATGATTCAAAGTGCACTGCAAACTGTATTTGGAAGTTGGGTTGGTTGCAAGAATCCATTAGGTGTAGACCAAATGTTCAAAATCAGAATGATTTAAAATATGTTTCAGGATGGTACAGTAGTGAATGACAGCCAAATTCTTGAAACCACTATGCTTTTAAGCTAATGCTCAGTTTGCAATGATCTCAATTTTGATTTAATCTAGAATAAAGCTATAAAATATTCCAAGGCAGCAAAAGCATTCTTTTATGCATCTGGGTGGCCTCTACTTTGGAAAAGGATACCCCATAAAGACTATAAATTTCAGAGTGACAGGCAGGCATTGAGCACAGCTAGAGAGGGGATTAAAATTGGGACACATCTCTGTGCACCAGTTGTTCTTTTCTTTCTTTCTTAATGAGGTAACATCTCTTGGGATTAAAAACACAATCGAACCCAGAAAGAATGCTTGATACACCATCTTCCCAAATGTAAGCACATTACTGAGCACTGAGATGGCTCAGGAAGAAAAGTCACTTGCCACCAAACCTGGAAACTTAAATTTGTTTCCTAGAACTCACATGGTAGAAGGACAACTCTTGAAAGTTATTCTTTGCTCTGCACATGCACACCATGTCACACAGGCACAAGTGTGTACTTGCACACACACACACACACACACACACACACACACGATAAATAAATACAAATTATATGAAAGTACATGATATTCATCAAGATTGCAGTTACTCTGCATTGCTTCTGATAAATTCACAGCCAAATGGTCTATAGGAAAATATGAAGGTTTTATTTTGGCTTACAATAATCCACTTACAGACTTGGCAGGAGAGTTTATACCAATACCAAGGGACAAGGCAATAAGTCACATCATATCCTTACATCCATAAGACTACTGAAAG
Source organism: Typhlomys cinereus (assembly GCA_023101885.1). NCBI lineage: Eukaryota > Metazoa > Chordata > Mammalia > Rodentia > Platacanthomyidae > Typhlomys > Typhlomys cinereus. The sequence goes on from JALPQD010000227.1 coordinate 866,020, forward strand.
AAGGATGATCCTTGTATATCAAAAGATGCCAATTTCCTTACCCAGTTCCCTCCATATTATCCGCCTTCCCAAGGACTAGTCACACTAACCAGGGGCTGGGCTTCTCCGTCAATCAGACCATCTCCTATAGACTTGCTCAGAGCTTAACTCAACCACGTATTCTTCAGTCGTGTCTAGAGTTCCAACCTCAAACTGTCAAATTGACACCTGCATCTAACTATAGCAGTCAACTTTCTTTTACTGTGTTAAATACTTGGATAAACAACTTGGAAACAGCAAAGGTTTATTTTGGCTCACAACTTTATTTCATGATGGCTTAGCCTGAAGTTGAGGCCTATGGTTGCACAATACTTCATAGCAGGAAAAAAAAAAAAAGATCTGTTCACCTGCTTCAGGTCAGTGAGCAGAAAGAAAAAAATATAGGACACCATTTTCTCTTCAAAAACATTCTTCACTTTTTTTTCCCCATGCCCCTACATCCTTAAGTTTCCATATTCCAAGAGAAGCATTGTCTTAGGACTATGCCTTTACACATGGACCCATTGGAGACACTCAAAGCAAGACAATAGCAAGTATGATATAGCTTAAATTGAAGGAATACTTCAGTTTTGTAGTGATGAAGATGATGCTAGGGATTGTAGAAATTGCGGCTTTAAAATATTTTATTTGTTCATACATTATTTATAAAATGCATTTTGTTTACATAAGACACACTCCCTGTACAGAGCTTCATTCAATAGTTATATGGTAGCTATCCTTTTTTTTATCACTGGAAGGAATGCAAAAATGGATATGATTGTGTTTACTAAGAGAGATGTATTAGGAATTTGAAAATATATGCAGAGGAAGAATGTTGTGAGACCAATTCACTCTGCACATCAAAATGGATTCACAGAAGAAAGAATCAATTAAACAGAAATCCAAAAGATAGAGAAGAATTTTGTAGAGGTGAACATGCAAGCTCAATAACAAGAAAGTATGTGTAAAGGACAGGACAAGATGAATTTATGCTAATGCAAAAGAGGTAATATTGAGATAGGAAATGGAAAAAGAGATGAAAAACACTATGCTCTAGGGTATTCAAGTATTTTAAGAACTTCCTCATTTCTTCTAAGGTAATGCAAATTTTCAACAATACTCTGATGATGATGAAGATGATTATGTTATGATGATGGTGGGTGGTGATCAGCATTTAGTGCACAAGAAAGTAGAGTTTCCAAAATATTGGCATGAGAACCAAGAGGAACCATGAGTCAAATATATTCTGAATGAAGGCCCAGTCTACAAAGACTGACCATGTTCTCTTACTATGTTGCTGGCCTGATTAGAACTTATATTTTAACCCATCATTTCAGGATATAACAGCCCATAAATTTGAATCAGCACTTTTAAGTTTCTTTCTTTTGTGATTCTTTATAAGAAGACGTCTTTCTTCTTTTCTTCAGGTTGCAAACCTCAACCTTTTATTTTTTTTTATTTATTCAATTGTGTGTGTATGCGTGTGTGTGTTTGTGTGTGTGTGCATGTGCTTATGTAGAACCACGGACAAATTCGGGAACCACCATGGACACCTCCACCTCCTCCTTGTTTACTCTGCCCTGGGATTCACAGGCTCAGCCCTACCAGGACCAGAAACGCAGGCTGCCTCCGCTTCTGTCTGGCATCTATACGTGGGGTCTGGAATCCGAACTCAGGACCTTCTGCCTGCAAGGCAGAAGCTTAACCCCTGGGCCACCTCTCCACCAAACCTCAACCTTTTAATTTGTCAAAAAGATAATCTCATAGCAAACAGCACTCCTATACTTGTTGTCAAGTGCAGTTTTTGGTCATCTTCCTGTGTAGGGGTTGGAAAGATGTATGTAAAGGATATTATAGTGTTGCTCATACCATCTCTATTATGGTTACTCAGCATTGCCTTGGAAGTCAGAATAGTCACAGACAACGTGCAAACGGAATGCTTGATTGTGGTTGTGAGCCAAGATAACTTTACTTGCAAGAATCAACTACTAAGTTGAGTAGTCCCTGCCCTTGACTAATTTTTCTGTCATAAGGCTATATAGGTTTTATCACTAATTTGGACTTCTGGACATTGCTTCATCACAAAAGACCAGTGTTTCAGATTTTGCAGTTATTATACAAATTATTGCAGTAGGAGAGCTGCATTCTACTGATCTTATATTGGATCAACATTTAGGATAGGATGAAGTCCTAGTCCACACTGAGTTTACCATTTTCCTAATTATTACTCACCGCTTCTCTATTTAATCAGGAATTTATGTCAAACTTCATTCTATGTTTCCATCCTATTTCTGGATCTGATTTGGGCTTTCTTCTCTAAAGTCTTTCCTGAACTATATCATCACAGTTGTTTAGTCTTCTGCAATTTAGTCCATAGTCTATGGTTTTGGTATACAAATATTTCTCAGTGCCTCTTAGGAAGCTCTTAAAATCTTGTCTAAGACCATATATTCCTGAGTGTATTTCAGCATCTGATATAATTATTTTAATTGTATATGTATATATATATATATATATATATATATAATTGTACTTAAAGCAAAGTTTCAGTTTGAGCAATACCTCTATATTCTTTACAGAAAAAGGGAAAATATTTTTAGCTACCCAAATATACACTTAATTTTCTCTTTGTCTTGGAACATGCAAAAAATTATATGTTTTTTCATACAATTTTTATTTGGATTTAATAGCGTATTTCACAAGTGCATTTTTGGTATAATTCCATATCATGTTTGTCTTTTCTTCTCTATTCACAACAATGGATTTCCAGTGGTTGTACTTTAGAAAAAGCTAATATTGCTATTGTCTATAGAAAACAATGTTTATTCTCTTATACCATCCCCCTTCCCAATACCCTCCCGCCCCCTCCCCCCTCCTTTCCATACTCTAGCCTTGTCCCTTCTGCCTTTCAGTCCCTCTGGATGTGTGGATCACAGGGATCACTTTGGATTGCCTGTGTTTACATTGCATTTTTTCCTGCAGAGGCTTTGGTTTCTGTGTGTTACAGAATCAGTCCTAGCAGGAACACTGTTAAAGATTCACAAGGCACTGAGTTGAACCCCCACATCTAAATAAAATAAAATAATTCATTTTATTTTCTTAGATTGGCTCCTGGGGCTTCTCAGTAGGAAATAGGCTGCTCATAATCTACAAAATATAGCAATATCACAATGAATCTTGCTATGTATCTCCAGTGAAACTGTATCAATTGCTGCAGTTTAATACAGTGAGTGAATGATCAGCCTTGTGCACAGGAAGTTTTGCATACCTGAACACATTTTATAGCTGTAGGGCTCCCTCCTCTCTTCACATCACTTGCCTTGGCTCATTTCTAGCATGATTTAACAACCAAGTTAAATTCTAAATGTAATACTGTAACCAGGAGTTTGGTAATTACCAACAAATAGAGCTGGGAAGATAAGTTATGCAGGAACATACAGGTATATATACTGTCTTGTTATCTTCACACTGTCTTGTTATCTCCACATGGAGACAGTGTATACTCTTTAATCATTTTTCTTTTATTTTTCGATTTTTAATTTCTTATGATTTTTTTAATACAGTAATTCACCATGTAGTAAAGGCTGGCCTAGACTAATAATCCTTCTGACCCAGTCTTTAAGAAAAGGAGTTAATACAGGCCAGCATAATCTCTCCCCATCCCAAAGCTCAGGGAAACCTGTGGAAGAGGGGGCAGTAAGATTGTAAGAGCTTAAAGATGGGGAGAAGCAACGATATGCAAGATACTCCACACAAGTTAAGGCCAAAGTAATCATAATAGGATTTTGTATGACCTGCGCAATGACCAACATTAATTTGACCCCTCAAAGTCTAGCATGGACTAAAGGCACTAAAATCCTTAGAGGCAAGGGATTAACAGCCACAATAGTGTTCCTATACTAAAGGGGAACACAAGAAATAGCTCTAGGCAATGCCACTGAGTCTTTACACCTCATCAGAGAGGAGGACCCAGAGGGAAGTTTGACATGCACACTAAAGGATACTCTAGGATTGGGATGGGAGAGGGGACACTGGGAGAAAGGGAGGGAAGGGGGAAAGGAAGGGGAAAAGTGAGGAGGGAGCAAAGGTATCCAGGGACAAGTAGAGGGAGGGAGGGGAATGGGGTACCTATTAAGTTTGTGTGAGTGGAAAAAATAGATAAAAAAAGGAAAGGAGTTAATGGCTTCACTTCACATCTCAAGAATGTGCTAGATTCCAAAGAAACATGAATTTATACTTAATTATTTAACAAGTCTTGAATGAGACTTTTCAATATTTAGGCTTATATAAAACTGTAAAAGTAAATATTATACTCTATAATCTGTTGGACCATATAACGTGTTCTCTGGATATACACTCTTTGTATACTGCACATGTATTTAGATGTGCATGTCTTTTGGCTCATCCTAAATACACTGAACATTAATGTACAATCAGTCAATTCACTCAGTATCCTGTGTGGAAGAATGTTTGACAGTGAAGATAACTCAGCATCCTAAGAGGCAAAGGTAAAAAAATCATAATATTCTATGAATGATTATATAATGAAAGTAACATTTTCCTGAAAATAAAGGTTGATATTGTTTCTAGCTGTACTTTTACACATCATTTTTAAATTATTTTGATAATTACATTCCAAATACGATTTTCATAACATTGTTTACTAGGTACAGCCATCATTTCCACCTCTGCATCATTGAATCTGACATATTCAGTGGTTACAGAGGACACAAAAAAAGACGTGCTGTTCACAAAAAAGACATGTTTCATGAAGGTCTAATTAATGGCTAGGCATGCAGCAGGTAAAATAACTCAAGGTAATAGTATCAAGTATATACTTGAAACTATATTATCAAGGAATATATATCTGATGCAAAATAAATAAAGTCCATACTAGGTATAATGGACATATTAAACTTTACACTCATAATGGGAATATTACAAACAGATTTTGATTGAGAAATATTACATCCATTTTCATACATATCACCTTTACCTGATACATAAAATTATTGTGTAAGGATGGCATTTGCTAATCTAAGAAGTCTGTGAGTAAAATATCAGGGAACAATAAAGCGAATGAAGACAGAAATATAATAGTACTTTCCACATGGTGATATGTTTATGTGAAGCTGTTAATTAGAATAATCTAATTGACTTCTCTCCCCCTCACAGAAGGGTGCCAATTAAACTAAACTTCAATTTTGCTGTTTGGTCTTCAGCATCTAAATAGATAATGTTTGCATTTATGACCACTTTTCTCTATGTGTAGTCCAATTAAACTCAACGGCAATGATTCACAGCAAATCCCTAGGGTTCTCTGAGAAAGGAGATGTCATCCAAGCTATTACTAGTGGGACAGTTTTATGTCTGCTCTACAACTCACCAGAGGCCACTCTGGTAAGAAACTGGTGCTGGTGAAAACATTTAACTTTGGAGGAAAAGGCCCCACAGGGCTTCTTTGTAGTCACTATGGGAGACTAGATGAACTATAAGTGAAACAAAGGGAAAGTGGGCACAACAGCTCAACTGAGATACAACTCATTCATTGTAAGAGAAAGTGTACAAATATATCTAAAACCTAAGGAACTCGGAGGACTTAGAGAACGTGGGTGGGAAGATGTTTTAATGACTCTTCATCTGATTCCAAGAGAAATTACATATTAAATATAAATATCTACTTATTTCCTGATGTATTTGACATCCTCAGAGGTGGGTGTCACTGTGTGTGGATTACTAGGGATAACTCATACATGATTACTGACATTAGTCCTAGAAACTGACAGTGTGAGTGGAGATAATCAATAGAATCTACTCATTTATAGATTTTTTTTAAATTTTTTCTCCCTTTCCTAATCATACAAGCTCAATAATTACCCTATCCTCTCCCTCCCTTCCAGTAGACCCCCTTGGACCTTCCCCAAATTCCCTCTTCCTTTCATTATCCTCCTTCCCTCTCCATCTCTCAGTGCCTCCCCCTTCCTTCCTGGAGCATACTTTTGTGTGAATGCCAAACCTCCATCTGAGTCTTACACCCAAGTGAGGATTCAGGACTCAGTGGATTAGCCCAGAGCCCCTTCTTGTGGTCCCCATTAGTATGGGAACTTTATTATGACTATTAATCCCTTGCCTCTACGGATTCTACTGCCTGGAGCTTTCTTCCCTGTGATCTATACTAGACTTTGGGGAGTTGTTGATATGTCAGCCAGTGTGCAGGTCAGGTAAAGTACAATTCTGTCTGCTACAGCCTTAATTTGTGTGGAGAATCTTGTATATCGTTGGTCCTTTCCATCTTTAGGCTTTTACAATCATTTATAGTTTTTCTTTTAATTAGGGTTTAAGATTTTAAAAGTGGAGTTCTTTACTCATATAAGCTTGAGTTTGTTTAATCTATAGTCTTTATTATTATTATTATTAATACATTTTTATTATTATTTCAGCTTATACAAAGTTAATAGGTACACCAATTCCCTCCCTCTCTCCTCCTCCCCCCATACCACTGCTCCCCCTCCCCACCCCCCTCGCTCCCCATCCCACAGTGCCTCCCGCTTCAATTCCCAGAGAGTCCTTTCTTGTGCATGCCTGATTTTCCTCTGGGCCCTCCTCTCCGATGACGTACAAGGACCCAGTGGCCTTTCCCTTTTTAACAAGACCTAAATTACTGGAAAGCACTACTATTATTAAATCTATAAAGGAAATATATGTCAGCTTCCTAAAAATAATGTGTACTTATTGGCTTAACAAAGTGTAACTGAACATATCTGAGATTTGGAAAACTATCTTCACACTGCATACATATGCACCCATTGAGTTCTTAAAATTGGTTAATTCATCCAAAAAGAATATCAAGGATCTTTATAATTGGCAATTTAGAATGTAAGGTATCTATATTAAGGAGGACGTCAGCAGAGCATAGAACTCTGAGGCATAAATGTTCTGTGTACAACTTAGGAAAGTATAAATATAAATACTGAAATTACAAAAACAGCAAGTATTTTGTGGCCAAAAAAACCCAACAAAATTAACCTATAATTTCAAATATAGTTTTAGTTGCAGTGGATTAAGTATTAATTTCACAAAACAAGCAAAGCAAAAGATACATGATTATTTTGTATATAAGAAATGCAGTCAGACAACCTCAAATACAACAAACATTTCATATGTAAGAATCACACTGTTATTCAACTCCAGGCATGAGGTATGTAAGTGATATACTGCAAGACAATTTCACATATGCTAAATATTTACAAAAGACTGATTACCAGAACAACATCAGATATGTGGAATATCTTGTACATAGAGATACAATGCCACACAACCTCAGATATGTTCAATATTTTGCACACAATGCTAAATATGACGATGAACACAACATTCAACCTTCAAGAGCCTTCAAGGTCCTAAATCCTAGAATGAGAATAACTTTTGCTTAGTTAGGATAGCCTTTGAGAAACTAGATACTTTTTCTCATATTATTAAATTAAAGCTTCTAAAAATCTTAACTGTAGTTAAAAGGTATTTATAACAATTGGAATGTCATCATTTACGAAGAAAAATAAAATCTATTGCTGGAACATGCTTTTAATATCAGCACTCAATAGAATAAAGAAGATAAATAAAAAATAATGATTATTTCCCTTCCCCACAAGTCTCATCAACTCATGAGATCTTCAAGTTGCAATAAAAATCACCATGGCAACAGGTGATCACCAGTGACATGAGTATCGATGAGACAGTCAAAAGCTTTCTTATGCTTAAGGGGAACACAGGATATTCAGGGGAATGCCACTGGGTCTTTGTACGTCATCAGAGAGGAGAGCTCAGAGGCGAGACTGGCAGGCACATTAAACGATTCTCCCGGGATTGGGGGGGGGCACTGGGGGATGGGGAACGAGGGGTGAGGGGAGGGGGAGCAGGGGGGTCAGAGGGAGGAGGAGGGAGAGAGAGAACCGGTGTACCTACTAAGTTTGTATGAGCAGAAATAATAATAAAAAATGTTTAATAAAAATGCAAAAAAAAAAACAAAAAAAACACAAATCTCCCACTGAAGGAATTAATCCCATAATGATAGACTACAACCAGAACAAATCCACAGAAACTAGCCAAGAAAGACTGACCCAAGATAACGACTTTCAAAACATGATCATTACCATGATCAATACTATGAAAGAGGAAATCCGGGAGAAATTAAATAATCGCATCAACCACATTGAAGAGGAACACATCAGACACTTGGAGGAGTTGAGAAAAATAGCTCAAGAAACAAAAAATAAGCATAGAGCAGTTAAAACAAACTCAAGCAGAGTTTAAAACTGAACTAAAAGACAAATTGTCTTCAACCCAGAACTCAACAGAGAGCCTTATCAGCAGAACTAATGAAGCAGAAAATAGAACTTCAGACCTTGAAGACAAAGTAAGAGTATTAACAGCTCAATGGAAGAAGTTGTTAAAGCCAAAAAGATACTTGCGAGAAATATTCAAGAGTTATGGGATACTCTGAAGAAGCCTAACATGTGTATTCATAGAATACCAGAGCAAGAATCCCAAAATACCACACCTGAGGAAATTTTTCAAACTATCATCAAGGAAAACATTCCTCATCTAAAAAAAGAGAGGCCCATCCATATACAAGAGGCATTCTGCATCCCAAAAATATATGACCAAAATAGAAACTTGCCACAGCAAATAATAGTTAAAACACCCCAGATTCAAGACAAAGAAATGGTGCTGAGAGCTTCAAGGGGAAAAAAAAGTCACATTTAAAGGTAAACCTACTAAAATAACAAATGACTTCTCAATGGAAACAGTATAAAGCAAGAAGAGCTTGGAGAGACATACTTCAAGTACTGAATGAGCAAAAATGTCAACTCAGGTTGATATACTCCTCAAAAATGTGAATCATGATCAAGAGAGAAAGAAAAGTTTTCCAGCACAAAGACAACCTGAAGGGATACATGTCCACCAAACCAGGCCTTCAAAAAATGTTAGAAATGGTACTCAAGCTTGAAGAAAAAAACAAGCATATCCAGGAAGACAAAAGGGAAGTATAATACCAACAAAATCTAAAAGCGAAACAATACACTGACAAAAGCCACTATACGAAATAAATGTCTGGAATTAAAAATAATTTCTCCATTATAACATTAAATGTTAGTGGAGTTAACTCACTGATCAAGAGACACAGATTACACACTTGGATTAGAAATCACAACCCATCAATCTGCTGCCTGCAAGAAAGCCATCTCACCACAAAAGATAGGAACAACCTAAAAATAAAAGGCTGTTCCAAAATTCTGCAAGCTAATGGAACCAGGAAACAGCCAGGTGTTGCCATTATGCTATGGTACAAAATGGACTTCAAACCAAAAAAAAAAAAAATCATAAGAGACACAGATGGATGCTACATTTTAGTCAAAGGTACAATTCACCAGGAAGACTTCACAATACTGAACATATATGCACCCAATACAAGCCCCCCCACATTCATTAAGCAAACCTTACAACATCTAAAGTGAGAAATCAACCCGAAAACAATAATTCTTGAAGGTTTCAACACTACCCTCTCAACATGGATTAGATCAACAGGTCAAAAGCTTAACAGAGACAGTTTGGAACTTAATCAAACCCTTACTGAAATGGTCCTTACAGATCTCTATCGAACTTTTCATCCATGCACCAAAGAATACACATTTTTCTCAGCAGCACACGGAACGTTCTCCAAAATAGATCACATATTGGGCCACAAAACGAATCTCCACATATACAGGAAAGTTGAAATTCTAGCATGTACCCAATCAGACCACCACGGCCTAAAGCCTGACATTCACAATACAATAAGCAAGAGAAAATACACTAACTCCTGGAAACTTAACACTATGATGCTGAATGAGAATTGGATTCAGGAAGAAATTACACAGGAAATTCAAGACTTCCTGAAAGCAAATGATAATGAAAATACAACTTACCAAAATCTCTGGGACACAATGAAAGCTGTCCTAAGAGGAAAGTTCATACCTCTTAATGCCTACATCAAAAAAATGGAAACAACACAATTAAATACTTAACAATGCACCTTAAAGCTTTAGAGACACTAGAGCAATCCATTCCCAAAAGCAGTAGAAGAGAGGAAATCAGCAAAATCGGAGGAGAAATAACCAAAATCGAGATAAGGAAAACAATACAGATAATCAACCAGTCTAAAAGCTGGTTCTTTGAAAAAAAATCAATAAGATTGATACACCCCTAACTAAATTAACCAAAAGCAAGAGAGAGAAAACCCAAATTAACAAAATTAGAAATGAAAATGGAGTTATCACTACTGATACCCAAGAAATCCAGAGAATTATAATGTCATATTTCAAAAACTTATACTCTGTGAAATTTGACAACACAAAAAGAGATGGATGAAATCCTTATTAAATACAACTTATCTAAATTGAAGTTGTGAATTATTTAAATAGTCCTATATCATATGAGGAAATTAATGAAGTAATCTTGAATCTTCCCACCAAAGAATGTCCTGGACCAGATGGATTCAGCACAGAGTTCTACCAGACATTTAAGGAGCTAATAACACCAATATTCCTTAAACTGTTCCATCAAATAGCAAAGGAAGGAACACTACCAAATTTCTTCTATGAAGCTAATATTGTTTTAATCCCAAAACCTAATAAAGATACACTTAAAAAGAAAACTATAGGCCAATCTCTCTGATGAACACAGATGCAAAGATTCTCAACAAAGTCTTAGGAACTCGGTTTCAAAAACATAGCCAAAAGATCATCGACGGGCTTTAAGTAGGCTTTCTCCCAGGCACACAAAGTTGGTTCAACACACGCAAATCAATAACTGTAATTTGCCATATAAATCAGTCCAAAGTCCAAGATCACACGATACTATCAATAGATGCAGAAAAAGCTTTTGAAAAGATCCATCAGCCCTTTATGATCAAAACCCTAAAGACAGTTGGAATGGAAGGAACCTTTATCAATATAATGAAAGCAGTGTACAACAAACCTACAGAAATGATTATACTTAATGGGGAAAAACTTGAAGCATTCCTGCTTTGATCAGGAACTAGACAAGGCTGTCCACTCTCACCACTTCTATTCAGTATCGTACTTGAACTCTTAGCTGAGGCCATCAGACAAGAAAGGGATATAAAAGGGATTCAAATCAGCAAGGAAGAAGTCAAGTTATCTCTATTTGCAGATGACATGATTGTATACCTGAAAGATCCCAAAAACTCTACCAGGAAACTTCTGGAACTAATACAGAAGTTCAGCAGGGTGGCAGGATACAAAATAAATGTACAAAAATCAGTGGCCTTCCTATACGCCCACAATGAAAGAAGGAAGAAAGTCCTGAGAGAAACAATCCCATTTACTATAGCCCCTAAAAATGAAATACCTTGGTATAAACCTAACCAAGGAAGTAAGAGACCTTTACAATGAAAACTTTAAAACCCTAAAGAAAAAAATTGCAGAAGAAACCAGAAGGTGGAAAGACCTCCCATGTTCCTGAATTGGCAGAATCAACATCGTAAAAATGACCATCATACAAAAGGCAATATACAGATCAAGGCTATACCAATCAAAATCCCAAAGCAATTCTTTCAAGAAGTTGACCAAACAATCTCAAAATTCGTATGGAAGCACAAAAGACCCAGGAAAGCAAAAACAGTCCCGAGTAACAAAAACACTGCTGGAGGTATCAGCATACCAAACCTTAGTCTATACTACAAATCCATAGTTGTAAAAACAGCCTGGTACTGGCTCCAAAATAGACACACAGATCAGTGGATAAGGGTTGAAGACCCAGCTAGAAGCCTATACAACTATAGCCATTTGATCTTTGACAAAGGGCCCCAAAAATCCAATGGAAAAAGAACAGCATCTTCAACAAATGGTGCTGGCAAAACTGGATCTCCACATGCAGAAGATTAAAACTGAACCTATACTTGTCTCCATGTACAAGAATTAATTCCAGATGGATCAAGGACCGCGATATAAGGCCAGAGACCATAAAAACCATAGTTGAAAGGGTAGGGAACTCCCTTGAACTGATTGGGCTAGGCCAACAGTTCCTAAATGGACATCCAACAGCACAGTCACTGCTACCAACTCTTAATAGTTGAGATCTTGTAAATTAAAGAGCTACTGTTCAGATAAAGAGATTGTAGCTCCAGCACAAAGGAAACCCACAGAATGGGAGAAAGTCTTCACTAACCACATATCTGATAGAGCTCTATTATCCAGAGTGTACCAAGAACTCAGAAAACTAAACACTAAGGAAACAAATGGCCCAATTAAAAAATGGGCCTTGGAAATTAAAAGAAACTTTACCAGGGACGAAATTAAAAGTTTTAACAAATATTTTTAAAGTGCTCGACATTCTTAGCCATCAGGGAAATGCAAATCAAAATTTCCCTGAGATATCATCTGACCCCGGTCAGGAAGGCAAAAATCCACAATACAAACAACACCAAATGCTTGAGAGGATGTGGAGAGAGGGGAACCCTCCTACATTGCTGGTGGGAATGCAGGCTTATATAACCACTCTGTGAGCCATCTGGTGATTCTTAAAGAAGTTAAAGATTGAAATGCCATGTGACCCTGCTATTCTACTTTTGGGAATAAGCCCCCCTACAGCAAATATTCACCTCGATAGCACAAGCATGACCATGTTCATAGGAGCACTGTTTACAATAGTAAAGTCATGGAATCAACCCAAATGTTCTACAGTTGATGGGTAAATAAGGAAATATGGTACATCTATGCAATGGAATACTACTCAGCCATCAAAAATGATGAATTAATCCAGTTTGCTGGGAAATGGATGGAATTAGAAACAATTATATTGAGTGAAGTATCTGAGACACAGAAAATTAAGTGCTATATGTACTTCTTAATAGGTGGATCCTAGTACCAAACCCATTTAGAGACCCTCAAGAAAAATCTCTGTAATTCCTACAGTAATTGCAAAGATTATAAACAGGAGGAATGGGAAAGGAGGGCCCCTACAGAAACAAGGAGAGAGGGGATCATGTTACAGCAGAGAAAATTGGCCACCATCAAGGACTGCAAGTAAGTAATGAGACATCTGGTTTTCACAGACTTTCTTACTGATCATTTGCAACTGATGGGGTATGATCTCACCAGAAGGGGATGGCATAGAGTCTGGCACATAGAAAGTAACCATTTTGCAAATGGGAGACTGACCCCTCCCTCACCGTGGTCTCCTAATTTTATTCCATCTACCTTTGAATATACTCTTATAACAAGACTCTAATTTAACAGGTTTTTATTTCTGGCCAGGGGGTGACATCCAATACCCATCAGGATGGAGCCAAGGGCATTGCAGGAGCAGCAAAACTGAAAAAAAAAATCAACAAACCATAATTCAGAACATCAGAGACTCTATATCAACTACATGGAACTAGCCCAGCCTAATCTTTCCCCATCCTGAAGCTCAGGGAAATTTGCAGAAGAGGGAGCGGTAAGATTTTATGAGCACAAGGATGGGAGAAGTAATGATATACAAGATACTGCACAAAAGTTAGGACCGAAGCAATCATAATAAGACTTTGCATGACCTGTGTAATGTCCAACACATTATTGACCCCTCAAAGTCTAGCATGGGCTAAAGGCACTAGGATCTTTACATGCTATGGATTAACAGCCACAATAGTGTTGCTATACTTAAGGGGAACACAAGAAAGAGTTCTAGGAAATGCCACTGAGTCCTTACACCTCATCAGAAAGCAGGACCCAAAGGAAAGTTTGACATACACATTAAAGGATGCTCCAGGGATTGGGGGGAGGAGGCACTGGGAGATAGGGAGGGAGGGGGGAAAGGAAGGGAAAAAAGGGGGAAGGGAGCAAGAGGGTCCAGGAAGGGGTGGAGATAGGGAGGGGACCGGTGTACCTATTAAGTTTGTATGAGCAGACATAAATTTAAAAAAAAAAAGAAAAAGGGCAATGTGATATTCCACAGAGGTCTGTACCCCCACGAGAGTAGACAAGCCTGAAGGAACCCTTGGGCCCATAGTAGAGACAAGCAGAATTGTGGGAAGAAGTGGGATGGTTTGATGAAGGAAAGGAAGGGGATGGGTGGGAAGGAGAATGGAGGGATAAGTACTCAGTATGCTTACAAAACTAGGGAAAAATTTATTAATGCAATTTTTAAAAAGTTAATGATTTGCCTTGGCTAGATAGAAAGATCCGTTTTGAAAAGAACATCTTCCTTTGCTGAGGTATCTTCCAACTAAAAATCTTAATTTGGGCTAGGTTTGATAAATAAAATAATCAAAAATTTCATCAAACATACAAAACTAATGCATTTTCTTTCAGTTAGAAAAAAGAGGTAAACTGAAGTTTTCGCTGTGACAGCAAGAGGACCACAGTTCAGATTCCCTTATTAAAGAGAGCATACCAAAACATAAATTCCTGAGAACATATGGCATTGTGTCTGTAATTCAGGCAGGACTTGAATCCCTATAGCAGGATAGTTAGCTAGACTGCCCCATAAGTGATCTCTAGGTTTGAATCAAGACGCTTTCTCAAAAAGTATTAGGTGGAAGATGAAAGAGTAATCAAAGATGATTACTGTTGTCAACCTCAGGCCTCTATTCATACACTTGACATGTGCACATACATCTGCATTTACATACACATACAGATGCACAGACACACATGTATACACTTTCCAAATGCACATTAAAATGGAAAAAGAATAAAATCACCTTAACCTACTTATGAAATTGTTTTGACCACTGTTATCATGAACTTGAAGTAATCTAGGGAATGAAGACAAACTCCTTGGTTTGATAAATAAAATAACCAAAAATTTCACCATACATACAAAACTCATGCATCTTCTTTCCATTAGAAAAAAGAGGTAAACCATTTTCAATATCAATTCAACATATTACAAATAAAATCAATATGATGAATGAAGAAAAGTTATAGTTTTTGTAATAAGTCACTCAACCCACATAATTTTAAGAATGACCTCTTTTCTTCAGAGAGTTAATACTGTGATAAAAGCAAGTTGTAAGAGAGTTCTATAAGCATCTCAGAATTAATATAGAACTGGCTATATTGTGAACTGTGGAAAAAAGGAGAGAGTTTACAGTTTACACTGGAAAGTGATATACTTTGCTTTTCACTCTGTACTGCTCTATCTTTTGAAACCTAAGTAAAAGTATACATTATTTATGTATACCAGTTTGACTATTGTGTGGAAAGTAAAGTTTAAGGAAAGAAAAGGAATATAGAAATTTTAAAATAGTTGACTCGTAAGTCCTAGGATAAGAGGAGAATGAAGATGTAGAAATAAACACCAGTATTTTACTTTAAATTGGAATTGAAATCTTTAATTTATATGGGAGATGAACATGATTCATAAAGAATAACTGGCATTTAAGGAAGAAACTGCATATGTGTTATAAGATAATAAGCAAAACACAGAGTTGGGGTACTGAGAAGAAAATTAGCAATGTAAATAAAGATTTGTAAGTGGATAATTGAGAACATCAGAAGGGCTTGGAATAGATGAAAATATTCTTTTAGTGTGGGCCAAGGAAGTTGCATGGCTGCTGTTTTGTGGCATACCCAATAATTCCATTCTATATATTTTACCCATGGAAGCCATCTAGCTTGGCTGGGGAGAAACCCAGTTGTTAAACCTTTGCTTACAAGCAAAGGGGCCTGAATTTAGACCCCTAAATCTCCAGGTGCAGTGGGCTGCTTGTAATTCTTACACTAAAAGGCAGAACTTTGGAATTCCTACAGTAAATCAGAAAGCCAGACTAGTCTAAGATGTATGCTCTGAGTTTAATTAGAGACTTAGGCTCAAAGTATTAAGGTGGAAGAGCAATCAGGGCTGATTCTCAGTGCTACCCTTAGGTTCCCACAGGCATACACATTCAAATGCTAAGCGGCTAGGTGAAAGAATATTTGTTTGTTGACAGCTCTGAATTTTTTTCATCTGTAATGAGGAGGAAAATGTAATAGTAGCTTCCTCAGGATATTTATGTTGCAAAGATTTCTAAACATACTACAAAAACAAAGAGTATATCAGGGAAATCAACATGGATTTACTTACTATTCCTGTGAGTGTCCAATGACTTAATTATGGTTCTGTATACTTGAGTGAGATATTTGCAATCAATAGATATAACCACCATGAATCATCTCATACAGAGCATTTACTATTCTCAAGGACTTAAACAATACTTAAGTAATATTTAAAGAGTATAATAAGTAATGCTTCCATTTCAAGCTTTAAATATTCCTTTCCTATAATATTATTATTATAGCACACAGCATGTAAATATCTACTTTAAGTTAAGAATCTTGTAATTATATTAAGATGTTAAGACTTTATAGCATGTAAAATGTAGAAAATATAAAGGATTTTTGTTTGATTTCTATATGATTCTTTTTCATAATTAGAATTCAGGAAATCATTATTTGTCTCAGTTAAGTGGATGGCTTCTCAAGTTAAATTCTCTACAAATCAAACATTTTTCTCTGAAGAAATGAGATAACATATGCAGGAAGTAAGAAATATAACTCTTTTCTCCTCATATAGGACATGTACGCTAACAACAATTAAAAACTCTAAATTTACTAGTCATATCACGTTCACAAACTGACCAACTTGTACATTTTTGCATGCTATTCCATATTTATTCTTCAAATGGTAGTATAAAATATGTCATCAATTCATATTTACATATATGTGGAGTAATTATTTTTATTTAATGTTTTATAGAAAATGCTTTTTAGGAATGCTTCCTAGGTAAAGAGGCTTTCACTCATTCATGAAGTCTACTTGCATTCTGAGGCAACTGATTCTATGAACCAATGCTTTTCAAGTTTCTTTGGCTTTTATACAGATTTGCAATACTTGTCATCTTACATTCTTGCAATAAATAGATCTGGCAGCTTAACAATGGCTTCTGAACTTTGGCTTCTGAACTTTGTTCTCCTGGCACAGGTTATACTGTTTCTGATCTTGTAAGACTATTTTCCCATCATTTTGTGATTTCTATTCTATCATGAAGAGTCTGCAGGTGTTGATATTACTTTTTCAAGGAAGTCAAAAAATCATGACCTCTTTCCTTTGATATCAAATATATTCTTAAAAAGCTGTAGTTAAATTTAAGTGCATTTAATATAGGGATTTGTTTTTTTTTAATATAGGGATTTGTAGTACTACTTATTTCTCCTGTGTCTAATAAATTAGCATAGATGTGGTTGATTCTCCTTGCTTAAGTTAACATAATTGTGGTTGATTTAGCCATTATAACTCTTCTTTCTTATTTTTTCATATTAATGAAAAATTATGTTTAATATCTTTATGTCTTAAATGACTGGTTATACTATTCCAAATGTTTTAGATATACAGTTGAAAGCAGTGAGTATATTTTCACTATCTTTTATCAAACTTAAAGTGAATTTTTGTTAAGAATAGAACAGGAAACAACTTTATTGTAAACATGGCTACACTGATGCCCTCAGAATAAAAATGGAACCAAATTAAAGTTATGCTTGCTATTAAGTTTTAAAACATAAATCTGCTTTGGAGGCAGAAACACAGGGTCTGATCTATATCTCTATTCATAATGCCCTTTTCTATAGTAATTTTTTCTTAAAATTTCAAACAAACTATTTAAGGAGAATTCCATTATTTAAAATATGAATACTGTCATGATTACTGGAAGATAGCAGAAGACATAGGTTTTGTTTCCTACTTTGTAATAATTAAATTACATGTCTTAGCAAAAATCAATCTCTCAATAAGGAAATTTTCCCATCTTTAAAAATTATGAATCTATGGTCCTCAGATGCTTTGTGGACCTAAAACAATCTCTGTATTTATCCAAGGAATTTCCTTGCTATATACATAAATTTCACTTAGTTAGAAAAAATTTAGAGATAAAATTATAGTCTTCGCCCAATCAATATCTCTCTTTACATGGGACATTGGTTACCAATATTTTATCAGTATCATTCAAAAATATTATGCCTTTTTTGTAAAGTATACTCTAGCCTGAAATAATTTTGCTACACTTATTTAAGAATATATTTCTCCATTCACTATCTGCTATTATAAATTTGAGATAAGAGCAGAACCTAATATAATATATATGGGTAATCCTATTTCTGAGCATGGTTTTAATGAGATTTTTCAGTTAGGAAACTAAATATCCTACACAAAATGGAACAGTTTTCTAGAACATAGATTTAATTAAATACCAGAATATAAAATATGATATGCCCTTACCTAATATAATGAGATTGAGCAAAAAAACATATTTCCCATTTACTTATTTTGATTGGGATTAAACCTGAGAATTTGACCTGAAATATCATTTAGGAATACAGATTCATTTCACTGGATTACTGTATTTTCCCCAATTCAGAAGTTCATACCTTGACATTATTATCACCCAATCTGCTAGTATGAACACTTTTTTGTGATGAAGCTCGTCTCACCACTTCACTAAAACAATGTTTTTAATGTTCCCAACATATAATAATGTCTCCTGTCATGAACAATAGGGTATGGGTGTGTACATTGCACCTTGAAGGATAGTTATTTGTGCACAGGGAGACAGTGTATGATCTTCATTCCCCCTAACACCTTGCTCTCCAGAAGGATGTAGAATGTACAACTTGTTTCAGCAGATATCAGAATGAAAAAGACACTATATGTAGCTATATATCATACCTTCACATTATCAAGAATAAATAAGTGCAACTGCATCCTTAAAAAATTTATCAATGTTTGAGGAGGTTATTATCACACAGGACTAGCAAAGGTTCTATTGCCAGTCCATCTCATTGCTATATGTTGGATTTTTTCCGAGAGATCATAGAGATAGTTAATTAGCAGATGGACATCCAGTCACTGTGAATTTCATGATGTTTTTCTCAGTTCTCCTATTCTGAAGCTAAACAATAAGTACTATATCTCTAATGTTTTCTCTATCTTCCTCCAAAGAGAATTATGTTAATTTACTAGGACTACATGACAAAATATTCCAGGCTGGACACCTTATCCATACAGTTATATGGGTTGCAAGTCCAAGAGCATGTAGATCAGTATTTTTTTCCCATCCATCTCCTCCCCATGTTTATTCACTGTTTCATTATTTTCTTTTCATACTATGCATGGAATTTTTCGTAACTGACTGTAAGTATTTAAGTTTGATGGGGACTAACTCATCCGTACTAGACATTGAATGCCAGTACTGCTTTTCTCTAAACTTAAACCCTCCTAGCTTCAGTTAGATAATCTTACCACATTTACCTTCAAGTGCTTAACCTTTCCAGTAACCTTTTCATTTGAAAGAGCTGTATCTCTTTCGCCTGAGAAGGTCTGCAGTCTTGTGTGTTTTTAAATCATTTTGCAAATCACATAAGTATTTTTATAAAAAATATGAAATTTTTCCCATTTTTATTTTATAGTACTCTCTGTTATAAATGTATATATAACATGTCATACTGAAAACCATTGCTTTGTACAATTCACATAGGATAAATTATTTACAAAATTTTTACTTCTCAAATAATAGTGAAAGTTATTTTCATGTCAGATTGATAAAAAACTTTTTGCTTATTTCAGATATTACAGAATTCTATTAGCAAAAATATTTTTACTTTTGTACATGTCCCCAATGAAAACTTCTTTTTTTCCAGCAAGAACTCATAACATTGTGAAATGATAAGCATAATTTTATTCTTTGGGAAATTTATCCTTTCTCTAAAAAGTTATTCATCCTTGAGACCCAATGGCATCTAGTTTTTTTCTGCCATATAGCAAGTGCTAAATAATGACTATTTCCACATGAATTACTGCACATTTTTTCTCATAAGCCTTTCGGATAGGTAGTATTTGACCTTCTTCCCAGACACTGCTGATGCCCTTTACTAGACACTATGATATTTCATCTATTGGCTTTTAGACTGCCCTTCTGGCCCCGACTTATTTTTCTTTTACCGTGTGCATACGCCTGCACCTAACCTATAAAACTGACCTATACGTGACCTCTTTCTGTACCTGACATATTCCTATCATTCTAGCATGGAACCCAGCTTCCTATGGTCCAACCGATGCT
This sequence comes from Typhlomys cinereus, assembly GCA_023101885.1. Lineage (NCBI taxonomy): Eukaryota > Metazoa > Chordata > Mammalia > Rodentia > Platacanthomyidae > Typhlomys > Typhlomys cinereus. The sequence continues at coordinate 886,169 of JALPQD010000227.1, forward strand.
ATGTATAGAATACTTTGAGACTTCTAGTTGTAAACAGGACACTGTACTATGATAGCCTCATTAAGCATAGTCAGCAAGTTAGTCAATCATACAGGTGAATCAGCAGTTTTACAAGAATACCCATGCTCGATGACGTTTTCTCTTTCAAAAGTATTCAAATATTTGTTCATTCCTGTGAGTTATTCTTTTCTGTTGGTGTTTGTCATAATTATTAATTAGCAAATAAATGTTTCTGCTGAAAAATCCATGCCTTTGTGCCATGTGTGAATTATCATTCAGAAAATAAAAAGATTCACAGATCATTAATTCTCTGTTTGGAGACTTGTCATAACACACTAGAATTTATGTTGCAATCTGGACGACACTGTATACTATTTTGCATTAAGGTTTATCAGTGTATTTTTGACAACAATATAGGAAAAAAATGCAGTAGATTTTGGACTGGAAAGAAGCCACCAGTTGGCATCTTTGAGTTACTGTAGAATTACACAAATGTGCAAATAATTATGTCTCCAAAGGATCATGCCTCAGACACAGAATAAATTCAAGAGGAAAGTTGATTTTAAATACTTTCCAAATTATTTTTAATTCCTTTACCTATAATTTGAAGCAGCAGCTTTCTGGTAACACTATCCCTTCTTTATGAGATGGTCATATATTTCTTTTGACAGCTAAATATGGCAGAAGGAAGAACATGCCCTTTGTGGACTTGGGTCTCTTGCATGTTCCTCTATGTTCTCCAGGAAATCATTCCATGGAAAGAAAAAACTGGTCAGTAGGATGAGAAGTGACCGGTGGCACACTCATTGCCTGAACTTCAGATCAGGTTTACCAGAGCTCCACAGTGTAGAGCAGGCTACTCTAGACCAGCAAGTCTGTCAGATGTACATAGAAAGATGAGTAAGTGAAGCAACAATAAAACTGAGTCCATGCTAAGGTAAGAAAGTCTGCAGGCTGATCTGAATAACTGATTCTGAATGAGTAATTAAACAATTTTTCTATTACACTATCATTTTAAAAATATAGTTATATACAAAACAATTTTCTGGTAACTCTTAATGAACAAGTTTCTGAATTTTAGTTTTAAATAGCTTTGTTTTATTTAATTCATGTAATCCGGAGATGGAATTCCCATACCAAATGTGCTTGTAGGCTTGCTATTGAGCTGTTTTCTGAACTTAGACACAGGCGACTGACTATTTTTGCCTGGGGCAAAATCAAGTGGCCTGCATTCATTAAGATGAGTCTTTGAGGAACAGCATATATGTAAATATGACAGACTAGATCCAAGTCAAAATATAAACATCTGGGCTGGCAGAAACAGCAGGCTGGCAGGATAAGGTAGGAAAATGATAGACATGGTAGTTGATAATTTAGAAAAATTTAGCAAACATAATAAAAAGAAGAACAGAATAAGAAATGAAGAATCAGTCTCACATAAACAATAGACCTCTTAGACTTCTCCAATTTGTAGCCATATATAAAAGGAATAATTTTTCAATGAGATTATAAAACATGTTATATATTGCCAATAATGGTGCAGTTATAGTCTGATTCAAACTTAAGGGGGAAAAGTAGACTCTAGGATAGGATATGCTAAAGTTCTTCATGACAGTGGTGATTATTTCAATGTTTCAATTGGAAGTATGGATTTGGTATTCTGTCTGATCTCTACCACAGACAGGACTGAAGATCATCCAGGAAACTTGGTAGACATGGAATGACTTCTTTCCTTCCCACACATATAGTAAACTTACCACAGATCTTCTTAGCAAGTAATCATTAAATCTTTCTTAAAAAATTTTTTTCTTAACACCACTTCCAGCATTTATGAAACTTTTGACATACCATTGTGATTACAGCAGTTATTCAAGTCTTCTTTCATCTGAAGAGAGATAGATACTGCTTTCTATAAGAGAAAAATAATGTCTCTTCACTTTATCATGCATCCATTCCGTGCCTCTTCGTAGAGAATTTCTTTCATTTCATCTATTATCTTTTTCTTTACCCTCAAATACAGTTGGAGAAAGAAAGTGACAGAGAAAGAAGTCCTATCACCTGTAGAAATCTTGCTTTTTTTTTAGATGATATGTGTCTCACATGAGTGTCTTCTACCTTAGAAATGAGACCCTAAGAAAGAAGCACAGTACATTGAAATGAAGTAATTAAGGGGACATTAATGAAAGACCCAGGGGCAAGACTAGAAGCATATGGAAACAAAGAGGAAATGGTGAGAGGCCTCAGGGCAGGTAGCAGAAGGGCCTGTTTCTAGCCTCAGAGTGAAGGTAAAGGAATTTGAGAAGCCAGGCCTAAGCTCACTTTCTCTTGAGGAGCTCAGAAAATCACTGAGGAACTCAGTATTGCAGAAAAATTCTTGTGACTGTGCTCTGAGCTCCTCATTATCTCTCTTGTCTTTCTTTTTTTTAATATTTTTTAATTTATTATTTATTCAACTGTGTGTGTATGCATGTGTGTGTGTAAAACCACGGGAGAATTCGGGAACCACCATGGCCGCCTCCACCTCCTCCTTGTTTACTCTGCCCCCGGGATTCACAGGCTCCGCCCTACCAGGACCAGAAGCGCAGGCCGCCCCCGCTTCTGCCTGGCGTCTATACGTGGGGTCTAGGATCCGAACTCAGGACCTTCCGCCTGCAAGGCAGAGGCTTAACCCCTGAGCCACCTCTCCAGCCCCTCTCTTGTCTTTCTTAACTGCTCAGAAAAGTACAAATATTCCTTTCATTGCAGTCTCTTCCTGTGATGTATCTAGAGTAAATTTTGCAAATAAAATATATTAAATATTTGAGGACATCTCTTCTTCACTACTTTTTAATATATCTGAAATATAGGATACTGATATTTAACTTCATTCCACTTTTCTTCATGGCTTCTAGGTTCATTAGCCCCTTTAGGGCACTAACATAGCCTCTCTGATACTTCATTTCTATATAACTGAAAATCTGGTTCCTCTGAGTAGAACCAGAACCCTTGTCTTTCAATTCTTCAAGTAACACATGCATCTTCACAGATACAGTTTTGATGATGATTCTCAAATACACATCTCTAGACGTATAGTTCCTATATCAGTGATTATCCTAAAATTTGATCATTTAAGAGATGTTCAAAAATTATATTATGAAGTGAGGCCCACTGAGTCCCGGCATCCAGGATCTCACCGCTGTGAGGCCTACTCTCACCAGACCTACACAGGGCTGACAAGTCCACATTCCTCCATGGACCAACATGGAATCAGAAGAGAACTAATGATACATAGTGGGCACCACAGGAGCAGGGCCTAGACAGGTGAAGGGAGTGCTCCTATCTGTGGATTTACCTACTGAAAGGGAACATACACAGAGGCCTGATCCCCTACTAGAGTAGACAACCCAAGGGGAGTCCTGATGCCCACACAAGCAGACAGGTATGAGGGTAGGAGGAAGAGAGATATATTGGTGAAGGAAAGGGAAAGTGGGAGAAGAAGGGGTGAGTAAGGGGGGGAGGGGACAGCCACTCATTTTGTATCTATAAAAGGAAACTTACTAATAAAAAATATATCACAAGGCATGTGAACTTGTAACTTCTTACTGCATCATAGATTGACCTACCTTAACCTTAGATTCAGCATTGACTTGTGAGACGTTTTAAACCCATTTCTATTTTATTTGAGATCAGGGTTTATCAAATTATATTTTTCCCAATTAGAAAATAACACTTTTGATTTTAACCTGCCAAGATATTACTAGGAATGCACATGTTTATGTTCATTATTAGTTCTCAAGTGAGCAATTCTCCACATAGTTAATCAGTTTCCACAGAAACCATATTTCCTGTTCATATTAAGGCTTTCTATATGCTAAGGTTTGGATTATTAGATTCACTTAAAATCTTTAAGTCCATTTGCTTTCTGACTTACACCTATTTATACTTAGATGTGTGTTTCTCATGGTGTTTTTTCTTTGTCATTGCCTGGATTTTGATTATAAAATGTAAAGATTGCTGGCCTGATTATATACTGTACTTTCCTTTTTAGTAAACATTATAATAAATATGCCTGTCAACAAAGTAAATATGCAAAAGGATATGTCTTAAATTAAGCATACTTTTTAGGCTTAAATGGGTTAAATAGCAAGTGGCATACAATCTATTAGAATTGATGTAGTAAACATTGTTTTTACACATTAAAGAAATAGAAAATTGAATGAAAAATCAGTTCAAAGGTCAAAATAACAACAGTAACAAAGGAAGCACATGAACTCACTTCAGGAAGTTTGAAACCTTGAAAAGGAATGAAGATTTAAAAATTGCAGAATGGGTTTATGTTATAACTCAATGTACTTCTTTTTTTTAACATTTTTTATTATCTCCACTCATACAAACGTAGGTACACCGGTTCCCTCCCTCCCTTCTCCTCCCCTGACCCCTCTGCTCACCCTCCCCACATCCCTCCCTCCCCACCCTCCAGTGCCTCCCCTCCCCCAATCCCCAGAGAATCCTTCAATGTGCTTGCCAAACTCTCCTCTGGGTCTTCCTCTCCGATGACTTACAAGGACCCAGTGGCATTTCCCTGAACCCTTTCCTTTGTACCCCTTAAGCATAGGAACACATTTTGGCTGTCAATCCCTTGCCTCCAAAGATCTTGGTGCTTTTAGCAAATGCTAGACTTTGTGGGGTCAATAGTGTGTTGGACATTGTGCAGGGCATGCAAAGTCCTATTATGATCGCTTCGGCCCTAACTTGTGTGGAGTATCTTGCATATCATTGCTCCTCCCATCCTTGTGCTCTTACACTCTTACCACCTCCTCTTCTGCAAATTTCCCTGAGCTTCAGGATGGGGAGAGATTAGTCTGGCCTAGGTCTAGGTGGTAGATATAGAGTCTCTGAAGTTCTGGATTATGGTTTGTTGATTTTCTTTTGCGGTTTTGCTGCTCCTGCAATGCCCTTCACTCCATCCTGATGGGTATTGGATGTCACCCCCTGGCCAGAGATACAAAGCTGTTAAACTAGACTCTTGTTCTAAGAGTATATTCAAAGAGTAATAAAAGTAGGAAACCACAGTGAGGGAGGGGTCAATCACCCATTTGCAAAATGGTTACTTATTATCTGTCAGATTATATGTCCTCCCCTTCTGGTGAGATCACACCCCCTCAGTTGTAAATGATCAGGAACGAAAAGTCTGTGAACTTAACCAGATGTCTCATTGCTTATTTGCAGTCCTTGTTATTTATGATTATGATTATGATTATTATTATTGTGCATGATATGTTTGAGAGGTTGCTTTGTCACAACCTACATTCTGTTACTGGCACCCACATATCAGTGGAAGAGAAGAAGAAGCTGCACAAAGTCGTTCTTTAACTTCCACACATATACAGGGCAAAAGCAACCTCTCAAACATATCATGTACAATAATAATAATCATAATCATGGGCTGGAGAGGTGGCTCAGGGGTTAAGCCTCTGCCTTGCAGGTGGAAGGTCCTGAGTTCGGATCCCAGATCCCACGTATAGACGCCAGGCAGAAGCGGGGCGGCCTGAGCTTCTGGTCCTGGTAGGGCAGAGCCTGTGAATCCTGGGGCAGAAGGAGGTGGAGGCGTCAATGGTGGTTCGCGAATTCGTCCGTGGTTCTACACACACAGACACACACACACACGCACGCACATACATACGCACACACGCACAATTGAATAAAAAAAATTAAAAAAAAATAATCATAATCATAATCATTACAAATTTAAAATTTGAGGAACATGGATGCTTAAGGACAGGTTCATTTAATATTACAAAAGTGACCATTTACTTCCCAATTGATATAATTAAATCAACAAATAATGATAAAGTTTATATGAACTTGAAGAGTCAAAGCAATCCGTAATAAGAACAATATTAACACCTACAATACTACATTCTAATTTTACTTAAAAATCCCAACAATAAAAATGCCATATGCAAACAGAAATGGGTAGATGAAGTACAAGCAGAAAATAATATACAAAATGAGCATATGTATTCTGTCATTGCCCTTAATAGAGATGGCAATAAACATAGAGTAATTTTTGGAAAAATGATACTGGAACAATGAATACCTACAAAATGAAAAAACTTGGATCTCTCTCAAAGTAGTGTTAAAAAGAAAATGCATAGAAGTTATAAACTTGAGAGTCCTCTTCTCGCCACATCTTCTCCAGCATTTGGTGATGTTTGTATTGTGGATTTTTGCCATCCTGAACGGGGTGAGATGATATCTCAGGGAGGTTTTGATTTGCATTTTCCTGATGGCTAAGGATGCGGAGCATTTTTTAAGATATGTGTTAGACATTTCAATTTTTTCCCTGGTAAAGTTTCTTTTAAGTTCCAAGGCCCGTTTTTTAATTGGGCCATTTGTTTCCTTGGTGTTTAGGTTTCTGAGCTTTTTGTGCACTCCGGATAACAGCGCTCTATCAGATATGTGGTTAGTGAAGATTTTCTCCCATTCTGTGGGTTGCCTTTGTGCTCCAGATACAATCTCTTTATCTGAACAGAAGCTCTTTAATTTCATAAGATCTCATCTATTGAGTGTTGGTTGTAGTGACTGTGCTATTGGATTTCTGTTTAGGAACTGTTGGCCTAGCCCAATAAGCTGGAGGGAGTTCACTTATATAACCACTCTGGCAAGCCATATGCGATTCTTAGAATAGTTAAAGATTGAGATACCATATGACCCTGCTATTCCACTATTGAGAATAATCCCCTATAGAGCAAAAATTCACCTTGATAGCACAAGCACAACCATGTTCATAGCAGCACTGTTTACAATAGCAAAGGCATGGAATCAACCCAAATGCCCAACAGTTGATGAGTGGATAAGGAAAGTGTGGTGTATTTATACAATGGAATACTACTCAGCCATCAAAAATGATGAATTAATGAAATTTGAGGGAAATGGATGGAATTAGAAACAATTATATTGAGTGAAGTATCCCAGACACAGAAAATTAAGTGCCATATATACTCACTAATAGGTGGATCCTAGTAACAAATCCACTTACTGACACACTCAAAGATAAATCTCTGTAATACCTACAGTAATTGCAAAAATTATAAGCAGGGAGAGAAGGGAAAGGAGGGCCCCACCAGAAACAAGGAGAGAGGGGATCATGCTACAGCAGAGAAAATAGGCCACCATCAAAAACTGCAAGTAAGTAATAAGACATCTGGTTAAGCTCACAGACTTTCCTTCCTGGTCACTTGCATCAGATGGGGTATGATCTCACCAGACAGGAAGGGCATAAACTCTGGCAGATAAAAGGTAACCATCCTGCAAATGGGAGACTGACCTCCCCTCACTGCAGTCTCCTACTCTTATTCAATCTACCTTTGAATCTACTCCTATAATAAGACTCTATTTTAACAGCCTTTTATCTCTGGCCAGGGGGTGACATCCATCAGGATGGAGCCAAGGGCGGTTCAGGAGCAGCAAAACTGAAAAAAAAATTAACAGACCATAATTCAGAAAATCATTAACTCTACATCAACTGCCTGAAACCAGGCCAGCCTAATCTCTCCCCATCCTAAAGCTCAGGGAAATTTGCGGAAGAGGGGGCAGTAAGAATATAAGAGCCTAAAGATGGGGAGAAGCAACAATATGCAAGATACTCCAGACAAGTTAGGGCCGAAGTTATCAAAATAGGACTTTACATGATCTGTGCAATGACCAACAATATCATTGTACCCCCCAAGGTCTAGTATGGATCACAGGCACTAGGATACTTAGAGGCAAGGGATTAACAGCCTCAATAGTGTTCCTATACTAAAGGGGAACACAAGAAAGAGCTCTAGGCAATGCTACTGAGTCCTTACACCTCATCAGAGAGGAAAACCCAAAGGGAAGTTTGACAGTCACACTAAAGGATGCTCCAGGAATGGGGAGGCACTGAGAGAAGGGGGGGGGAAAGGAAGCAGAAAGAGGGGGAAGGGAGCAGCAGGGGGTGGAGTTTACAAGGAAGGGAGGAGGGAGGAAGGGGAATTGGGCTACTTATCAACTTTGTATGAGTGGAAAAAATAAATAAAAAAAGAAGTTATAAACTTGAAAAATAAAACAATTTTTTTCAAATAGTAGACTCTCTAGACCCTTTGATTATCCTTTAGAAACATATTTTGAAACATGTTTTGACTAAATGTTTTTGAAAAAGATATAAAAATTGAAGACTATTAACAGAGTAGAAGAATAAATGTCACACAAATTAATTTTTCTCTATTGAAACATAAGTAACAGGGGATGAAACCCAGATGAAATTTGGAGGTGATATTTGCAACATGATTAACTAACAAAAGGAATCACCCAATATTTCTTTGATCTATTTATCTATGTATGAATAGATATGTATTTATCCTCCATTTGTCTTTCCATGTACCATTTATTATCCTTTCTTTCCATTCAGACTATGTAAAAAAAATCTCCATTCTGATGACAACAATCACATCTCAACTCATCAGAATTATATGGTTCCATTTCTGCCAGAAAAACTAATCAGGGGATGAAGTCTTACTCATTTTTGTTTGTTCTCTCTTGAATGCATAATCGACTTTTAGTATAGAAATTTCCAGAAAAGAACATTTGAAATAAACATGCTTTTACAGTCATTTCATTTTCCCCTTTTGACAGCACTGGAGTTATCTAGGTCTACTTACAGTCGTTTCTCTAGTTAAACTCTTTAAAAGACAGACTCCAACAACTTGTAGAAAATTTTTGAAAATGAAGAGTACATAACAAAAAAGAGAAGGAAGAGAAGACAGAAGACAAGGGGAGGGAAGAAGATGGTGAAGATAGAATGGTGGGTACTTTCAGCTGCCTATTTTGGGGGAAAATAATATGATGATTCTTATGTAAGAAAATTTTCTTAGGCTTAGTGCTTAAAATCTCATCATATTTTGCACAAAATTTCTTTGCTTCATTCTACTTTTTTCTGACACTTGTCTTATGTAATTTCCCTGTGAGATATTCATTAATTTGTAATGATGAATCATCAGTATCTCTGTCTATTTTACCTCTATGGGAGCATAATTGTTTTACAAGTACACTCTGACACTTTTAACCTCTTAGTCATTTTAGTACTTGTATCCTCTCTGATCTCAAATTTAGTTTATCAAGCAGCTCTGTGCAGTTCCTATTTGTCTAGCATTGATATAATTTTGAGCATATTTAATAGTTTTACATTTCCCATGGCTACTATTATTCCGTACTCTATTTTTCCAGACATGTTTATGGATTATCAAAGTTCTATCAAATATTAAACAATTTACTTATGAAACTTAAGAGAATATAAGAACAAGTATTATGCCCTTTATTTATACACATTTTGATTTCAGAAAGTAAATATTTATCATTTGAATTTAGTCATATTTGACATATAGAAACAGATTCTCTTTTAATAAGCTTCATCAAATTTGTATGTTTAAAAATGCCTCTAATATCCTAACTTTTAAAATGTTTTATAACATTACTTATATTTATTGCATAAAGTGTCACTATTTTTTAATGTACTTAGATGGCAATATCCTTTCAGTTCTTCTTGGTTTTGTCTTCTCATCAACTCCAAGTCATTTTACTCTATCAGAATACCGCCGCATGCATTAACTGGTCTATTCTTAGCTACAATGTTCTCAAGGACCTTCACTCTCTCTATACAATTCAAAAGCAACTTTGTCCTAAACATGGAATATACTTTTAAAATATAGTTCTCAGATCCCATTTCCTTTTGCCTAGTTATAGGCTGAAAAGTGTCTTCCACATTCTTTTCCTCTTTATCCAAGATCACATAATTCTGGATTTTAGACCACATAGCTTTCCTACTTCACTATTTGGTCAAAATTAAATTTAATCAGTCATGAAAGTTAGGCTTTGTTCTCCATCTGATGTTATGTTTAATCAAGGACATTCTTCCTCAAGTTATAGCAGAAATTGAATCTAATCACAGTTTTGGATTTATTTGCCATACCTTTAAGCATGATGGATATACTCTGCCATGGGGACAAAGGTCCTTTATCTGAGTATCCAAACTCACTTCTTTCCCTTCTATTGTTTTCCGTTTTTTAATGTCTTTCATTATGAATTCTTTTAAGTCCAACTTAATAAATGGTTCTGTGGTATTTCCCATTCTTTGGAAACAAGTGCTGGTTTTATGAACAATTCAATTGAATGAGACACAAGTAATTTTAACCACAAGACAATGTGTCACACATATATTACTGAATAAATTCTCTTAAATACCCTTCAAACCATCGTGAAACAATCCTGATTTCAGCCCTCCACCACATGCTGATAGAATCCTTCTTACTTTGCTTTCCAAGGCATTTGGAAATAATTCAAATTTGTCTGTTTTTATTTCTTTATCTGCATTATCAATAAGTTATCATAATGTCTGTTTACCAGTTTACCGTTGTTTTCTGAATAAATGATCTTGAGGTGAATCTAATTTGGATGAAATCTTTGGGGCAGTAGATCACAATGGTTTCAAATGGCTACTTTAGTTCATGCACAGCTGAAATTCTTTGCCACGTGATTCCCAGAATTTACACAAACAAGTGATATTTTCTCAGAAGGCTTTGAGGGTTTATAAAGTCTCAGAGTTCTCCACGGTAGAGAAGAGTAAACAGAAAACCCAAACTATCCCCAGAGTTTTCAGTATGTACTGTTCTGACCTGAAATGTCCTAGAGCAAAGAAAGAACAGATTCTCCCAAGGTTTCAAACAATTATTATAAATTAATTAGCTGCAAGAAGAGTTGGTTATGTGGTAGCAAATGTCTCAAAATGACTTTTGATAAAAGAAATAAATTATAAGAGGCAGGTCCCCTGTCATGGTTTGAATTTATGTCCCTTACACCCTTATTACCCCCATACTCCCCCCCACAGACTTACATGGTTGAATATTTAGCTGATATTAGTGTTTGGAAAGGTTGTGGCACTTTTAGGAAGTGAGGTCTTGCTGGGAGAAGCCCATGACAGTGACACAGATCAGGCCTTGAGGTTTGGTAACCACCCTTGCTTCCTCCCTGTTAGCTTTGTTCTCTCTGCATCAACTAGGGCTAAGGTGACCAGGATGAGCCTCCTGCTTCTGCTTCCAGACATGCCTTCTAGTAAGTAAACATTCCAGATGGATTATGTCCCTACTGAAACAATAAACCAGCCATATCTCCATTTCCGCCCTTAAGTCATGTCTAAACATTGTCTCACAGTAGCTAAAGAAACAAACTGCAACTCCCTCCTTAACTTAGAACTTTCACTCTCTGTAGGGTAAGAAAGGCCAATTAAAAGGGAGGGAGCTTTAAAAACCAGCCATGTCAGCTACAAGAAAATTAGTTCCCATTAAAGTCACAAATACTTAACTTGTGGGAAAAGACTCAGATCTGTCTTTCAGAACCTGCTTAGCAAACCCTGAGCAAAGTGGCCCAGCTACATCTCACTGGGTGATTTTATCACCCATGTTCCTGCTTTAAGAGCTAGTAATTTGCACTTTATAAATTTACCCTTGAGTTTGGGGTCATTACTTTTACTTTACTGCTTTGTTTAATTCATTCAGCATTATTAGATATGAGAATCAATAGCTTGAAAAATTGTTCTAAAGGAAATGGTTCTCACTAGGAAAATGTGGCTTTGAGTGAGAAATTCACTAAACACTCATGAGTCATTATTATATAAAATCCTATCAACCCATGTAGAGACAATAAAATGTATTATTTTACTCCTCATTTCAATCATGAGTTCCACTAAGAGTAGACCTCAATCACTGGCCTTAAACTCTTAATTATTTTGAGCTAATGTGGGAAAAGTGAACCACCAGCCATCTGCCCTTGTAATTTCCACCTTCTTTTATAATAGGGCCAAAATTCAGTTAAAAGACAACAAGGAAGCTGCAGGAAACCTGGCAATTTATGTCTTTGAATACAAAACAAGAAAACAGCCTATATAGCAGATTTTACAGTTACAACAGGAGTTTTCAAGCATTTCCTTAAGATTCCAGGGAATAAATATTTTAAGATTTGTGAGACTCACAACATCATCTGTGATGCAAGAGCACAAAAACAACCTCACATGACATTTATATGAATATGGCTTCATTTCCCCAAAAAGGCTTTCATTAATAAAAAAGCAGGTGACAATATGTTTTGACCCATGACTTAAGTAATGCATTATCCTAAAAATAAATCATGGCATATTATTTAATTAACTTTATCTAAAGTACATGAGCTAGCATAGGTTTGGTCATACTGCATTCATATATTACTAACTCCAAGTGTGTATTATTGCTCAGAAAAACTTTCTTGGTCCCATTTAACAAATAGGTTATGAAATATATATGCAAAGATTTGTCAGGTAGCTTTGATGCATTCCTGGAGAGGCTATGAGAAATTCTCATAAACTGAATACTTAGACAATAGAAATGTGTTTTTTTCCCAGAGTTGAATGCTAAAAATGTGGAATCAAAGAGTGGACAGTTGGATATAGTTCTCTAAAAGGTGGTACCTTGTTATCAATTCCAAGCTTCAGGGAGTCCAGCAGACTTAGTATTCATAGAACTACTGATCCATCCTTCCACAATTACTGCTCTTGCCCTCACATAGCTTTTTGTCACTGTAGGTTTTCTCTTCTTCTTATAAAGAGAGTATAAGAGAGTATGGAATAAAGTGCCACCTTAAAACAACATGAAATAAGCTTTAGTACCCCTGTAGAATTGAGGCTCCATTTTCATTTCAAATAGAAACAGAAGCACTTGAATCTATTTTATTGGCAAACAAAGGGGCTAACCTCACCTGTATACATACTAAATGATATTAATTGTTGTGATATATATATATAATTGATATCAGTTAGTTAAACCTAACTTTTCAGGGACAAAAAATTATAAGACAGTGCAGGTTAACTAGGGATAATTTAGAAACATGATGCCATGGATTAGCATTGTATATATTTCATGAAAAAGGAAGCTGAGGAAGCCAAAAGATCTTCAATGCCAAAATTGCCTTTCTCAATTGTCAATAAGCAACTGATAAACTATTCATCCCTAATCATTCTGAAGCAAAACTTTGGCTTATCAAAATTATAACTGACTCACAAAAAAATCCCGGTAACTTACACAGCATTTGAATTTTAAAACATACACCATTGTTTAAAAGATAATTTGTTTTAATATAATTTAATGTAATTTTGTATTTTAATACTAAGTTCATCCCCCATCAAATGCTATGAATGAGCTAATATTAGTTTATGCACACAAAGTTTTATTACCCAAAGGAGATCACCCTTTGTCTTAACCTTAAATTAATCTGAATAAAATAATGAATAATTTATACATAATAACCCTAAGGTTTGTTCCTGAATAAATTTCTAACATATTAGGAAGGCAGTCTTGGTTATACTCTGAACTGTAACCACTAGGCTATTGCTTTAGATACAGGTTAATTTCCTGGTTTCTAGAACAATTTTTATTTTGTGAACTCCAGAGAGCATTAGAGAGTGCGCTTAACTGTCAAAGAAATCTCTTAATTGCTTCTTTTCACTGAGAACAAAACTTAGCCAAGAGTGGTAGAAAAGAAGATTCTTATTTCATAAAGTAGAAAACATAAAACCCCTTTGTGAATTTTGGAGGGTAGAATGTTGTAAAGAGAGATAAGAATCTCTTGCCCCCTATCAATCCCTGAATTAGTCAAGCTTAACTTTTGTAAGGTAACAGCAGTACAATAGTCCGAAGCAATAGCTCGGCTTTGTCTCCTCACCAGACAAAAAAAGCAAATATGAATTGTATCTTATCGGTGTTACTGTGAATATTCAGAGCTTCCCTAGAGATTAGCCAGATGCTCAAAGTAGAGTTGGTGAACACTCTAGAATCCCACATCTCTTCTTTTTTTTTTCCATTTTTGATATTTTATTATTATTTTTAAACATTTTTTATTATCTCCACTCATTATTTTTACATATTAAAGAAATAAAAAATTGAATGAAAAATCAAGTTCAAAGGTCAAAATAACAACAGTAACAAAGGAAGCACATGAACTCACTTCAGGAAGTTTGAAACCTTGAAAAGGAATGAAGATTTAAAAATTGCAGAATGGGTTTATGTTATAACTCAATGCACTTCTTTTTATTAACATTTTTTATTATCTCCGCTCATACAAACGTAGGTACACCAGTTCCCTCCCTCCCTTCTCCTCCCCCGACCACTCTGCTCACCCTCCCCTCACCCCTCTTTCCCCACCCCCCAGTGCCTCCCCTCCCCCAGTCCCCAGAGAATCCTTCAATGTGCTTGCCAAACTCTCCTCTGGGTCCTCCCCTCTGATGACATATAAGGACCCAACGGCATTTCCCTGAACCCTTTCCTTTGTTCCCCTTAAGCATAAGAACACTATTTTGGCTGTCAATCCCTTGCCTCCAAGGATCTTGGTGCTTTTAGCAAATGCTAGACTTTGTGGGGTCAATAGTGTGTTGGACATTGTGCAGGGCATGCAAAGTCCTATTATGATTGCTTCGGCCTTAACTTGTGTGGAGTATCTTGCATATCATTGCTCCTCCCATCCTTGTGCTCTTACACTCTTACCACCTCCTCTTCCGCAAATGTCCCTGAGCTTCAGGATGGGGAGAGATTAGGCTGGCCTAGTTCTAGGTGGTTGATATAGAGTCTCTGAAGTTCTGGATTATGGTTTGTTGATTTTCTTTTGTGGTTTTGCTGCACCTGCAATGCCCTTCACTCCATCTTGATGGGTAGTGGATGTCACCCCCTGGCCAGAGATACAAAGCTGTTAAACTAGACTCTTGTTCTAAGAGTATATTCAAAGGTAGATGTAATGAAAGTAGGAAACCACAGTGAGGGCGGGGTCAATCACCCATTTGCAAAATGGTTACTTATTATCTGCCAGACTATATGCCCTCCCCTTCTGGTGAGATCACACCCACTCAGTTGTAAATGATCAGGAAGGAAAGTCTTTGAACTTCACCAGATGTCCCATTGCTTACTTGCAGTCCTTGATGGAGGCCTATTTTCTCTGCTGTAACATGGTCCCCTCTCTCCTTGTTTCTAGTGTGGCCCTCCTACCCCAACCCTCCTGTTCATAATCCTTGCAGTTACTGTATTACAGAGATTTATCTTTGAGTGTCTCTAGGTGGGCTAGGTGGGTTTAGTACTAGGACCCACCTATTAGGGAGTACATACAGTGCTTAATTTTCTGGGTCTGGGATACTTCACTAAATATAATTGTCTCTAATGACATCCATTTCCCAGCAAATTCCAGTAAATCATCATTTTTGATGGCTGAGTAGTATTCCATTGTATAGATGTAGCACTGTTTCCTTATACACTCATCAACTGTTGGACATTGGGGTTGATTCCATGACTTTGCTATTGTAAACAGTGCTGCTATGAACATGGTCATGCTTGTGCTATCAAGGTGAACCTCTGCTGTATGGGGGTTATTCCCAAAAGTGGAATCGCAGGGTCATATGGCATTTCAATCTATAATTTCTTTAAGAATCTCCAGACGGTTTGCCAGAGTGGCTGTATGAGCCTGCATTCCCACCAGCAATGTAGGAGAGTTCCCCTCTCTCCACATCCTCTCCAGCATTTGTTGTTGTTTGTATTGTGGATTTTTGCCATCCTGAGCGGGGTGAGATTATATCTCAGGGAAGTTTTGATTTGCATTTCCCTGATGGCTAAAGAAGTGGAGCATTTTTTAAGATATTTGTTAGACATTTTAATTTCATCCTTAGTAAAGTTTCTTTTAAGTTCCAGGGCCCATTTTTTAATTGGGCCATTAATTTCCTTGGTGTTAGTTTTCTAATTTCTTTGTGCACCCTGGATGGTAGGGCTCTATCAGATATGTGGTTAGTGAAGATTTTCTCCCATTCTGTGGGTTGCCTTTGAGCTCGTGTTACAATCTCTTTATCTGAGCAGAAGCTCTTTAATTTCACAAGATCCCAACTGTTGAGAGATGGTAGCAGTGACTGTGCCATTGGATGTCTGTTTAGGAAATGTTGGCCTAGCCCAATCAGCTCGAGGGAGTTCCCTATCCTTTCAACTATGGTTTTTATAGTCTCTGGCCTTAAATCAAGGTCCTTGATTCATTTGGAATTAAGTATTGTACAAGGTGAAAAGTACGGGTCCAGTTTTAATCTTCTACATTTGGAGATCCAGTTTGCCAGCACCATTTGTTGAAGATATTGTTCTTTTTCCATTAAATTTTTTGGGTCCCTTTGTCAAATACCAAATGGCTGTAATTTTGTGGGCTTATATCTGGGTCTTCAACCCTTATCCATTGATCTGTGTGTCTATTTTGGAGCCAGTACCAGGCTGTTTTTATAACTATGGATTTGTAGTACAGATGAAGGTTCGGTATGGTAATACCTCCAGCAGTGTTTTTGTTACTCAGGATTGTCTTTGCTATCCTGGGTCTTTTGTGCCTCCATATGAATTTTGAGATTGTTTGGTCAACTTCTTTTTAGAATTATTTTGGGATTTTAATTGGTATAGCATTGAATTTGTATATTGCCTTTGGTAGGACGGTCATTTTTATGATTTTGATTCTGCCAAACCAGGAACATGGGAGGTCTTTCCACCTTCTGGTGTCTTCTGCAATTTCTTTCTTGAGGTTTTAAAGTTTTCATTGTAAAGGTCTTTTACCTCTTTGGTTAGGTTTATACCAAGGTATTTCATTTTTTAGATGCTATAGTAAATGGGATTGTTTCTCTCAAGGCTTTTTCACTTCTTTCATTCTGGGCATATAGGAAGGCCACTGATTTTTGTATAATTATTTTGTATCCTGCCACCCTGCTGAACTTCGCAATTAGTTCTAGGAGCTTCCTGGTGGAGTTTTTGGGATCACTCAGGTATAAGATCATGTCATCTGCAAATACAGATAGCTTGATTTCTTCATTGCCCATTTGAATCCCTTTTATGTCCCTTTCTTGTCTCATGGCTTCAGCTAAAACTTCAAGAACAATATTGACTAGAAGTGGTGAGAATGGACAGCCTTGTCTAGTTCCTGATCGAAGTGGGAATGCTTCCAGTTTTTCCCCATTGAGCATAATCCTTGCTGTGGGCTTGTTGTATACAGCTTTTATTATATTGATAAAGGTTCCTTCCATCCTTACTGTCTCTAGAATTTTGAACATAAAAAGGCTGTTGGATCTTGTCAAAAGCTTTTTCTGCATCTATCGAGAGTATCATGTTGTCTTGGACTTTGGACTGGTTTATATTATGAATTACATTTATTGATTTGTGTATGTTGAACCAACCTTGTGTGCTGGGGATAAAGCATACTTGGTCCCCTGAATGATTTTTTTGATACCCACATGTCTCTTCTAA
Organism: Typhlomys cinereus; assembly: GCA_023101885.1. Taxonomy (NCBI): domain Eukaryota; kingdom Metazoa; phylum Chordata; class Mammalia; order Rodentia; family Platacanthomyidae; genus Typhlomys; species Typhlomys cinereus. Next base: position 903,493 of record JALPQD010000227.1, read on the forward strand.
CCACATTAATGAAGATCAATCCTGCTCATAATTCAAACATAACATTTACATCTAAAGCAAAATTATAGATGTGTTATCATAAAAGACTACAATTATGTGTATGGTCTCTTCACTAGAGATATAATAATATATAAGTTAATGTTACAGGATCACCAATGTATTTCACAAATGGCAAAAGAAAGTATCTCTTTATCTAACATTTGAATGCTCCTTCAAAAAACTAAATCACAGTAAACTTTATTTTTTGCCCAAAATTGGTATATTGAGTGTTGTTCATTTACTCTGATACTATGCATTTGTGTATATGATAGAGACAACAACTTTCAGATGGAGGAAATGTTTTACTTACAATGAGGTAAGCTATATCTTATATTCATATCATCTACCCTCTCTAATTCTTCCTGGATGGTGAGTTCAGGAGGATTTGGTTTTAATTCGAATATTTGGAGAAAACAAAACCCAAACTTTTGTCTTATATAGATCCATGCTCTTAATTATTCATATGAAAAGGTCTATTGACTTCAGCAGGCAGAGCAAGCATTGTTGAAAATGTGTCATATCAGTTATGGCTAATCTAGAGTGACAATCAGTGTCTTAAAGACCTTGTGATCCAGAAAGAAATCTGTTCATCAACTTTAGTAGCACTTTCCATCCTTTGCCTCACAATTTGTAGCACAGTTTTCCGGTTTTTGCTTTTTATTTTTATGTCACCCAACAGCAGCAAGCAAAGAACACTGCTCATCAATTCAGCATTAATAAGGGGTGCTTCAGGCCTTAGCATTATCTTGCATGCTCACTAATGTTCTTGCTTTCTTTATGCACTTCTCCTTAGTGGAAAGCTGTCTTCTTCACTAATTAAAATTCATTACCTCCCCTGGATTCAAAGAGGCTGAAACATGACTGACTGACTGTTTCGATCATGCTTAATAAATTCCTTGAGAATAAACAATGTCCTTTTGGGGGATTCCTTTTTAACTCTTCATCTCTTTAGTGACATGGAAGCCACAGTTATGTTGTTTGTTTTGTCATTTGTGGCATGTTGCCCTCAAGAGGGTGTGGTTGTACATTTGGTATTAATAACCTTCATTCATATGTAACAAGCACAGCTTGCAAAGATACTTTACATAGACCTTGCAGCACTACTTTCCAAATTCTTATATAATTTAGTCTACTTTGATGAATATCAACTGTTGATCAACTTATACTTCACTATTGGTTATGTTAAGTTCAATCACTTATACCACTTAAATGTGGGCCATTGATCTGGTCCTTGCTCTTTTTTCTTTGGTATGAAATTATCTCTAATGCTTATATGTACTGCTTCTTTCTTCCTGTCAGTAGATTTCTGTAGGCCACCATCAAGGACTACAAGTAAGTAATGAGATATCTGGTTGGGCTCGCAGACTCTCCTTATTAGTCACTTGCATCTGATGAGATATGATCTCACCAGAAAGGGAGGGCATAGAGTCTGGCATATAGAAGATAACCATCCTGCAAATGGGAGACTGATACTCCTTCCTCACAGTGGTCTCCTACGCTTATTCCATCTACCTTTCAATCTACTCTTATAATAAGACTCTATTTTAACAGCATTTTATCTCTGGCCAGAGGGTGATATCCAATACCCATCAGGATGGAGCCAAGGGCATTGCAGGAGCAGCAAAACTGAAAAAAAAAAAACAACAAACTATAATTCAGAAAATTGGACACTGTACACCAACCACCTGGAACCAAGCCAGCCTAATTTCTCCCCATCCTAAAGCTCAGGGAAATTTGCGGAAGAGTGGGTGGTAAGATTGTAAGAGCCTAAAGATGGGGAGGAGAAATGATAACCAAGATACTCCACACAAGTTAGAGCCAAAGTAATCATAATAGGATTTTGCATGACCTGCGCAATGACCGGCATAGCACTGACCCTCCCAAAATCTAGCATGGATCACAGGCACTATGATCCTTAGAGGCAAGGTATTAACAGCCACATTAGTGTTCCTATACTAAAGGGGAACACAAAAAAGAGCTCTAGGCAATAAATACTATTGAATCCTTACACCTCATCAGAGAGTAGGACCTAGAGGGAAGTTTGACAGTCACACTAAAGGATGCTCCAGGAATGGAGGAGGGGAGGGAGCATTGGGAGAAAGGAAGGAAGGGGGGAAAGGAAAGGGAAAAGGGGGAAGGTCACAAGGGGAACCAGGGAGGGGGGGAAGGAGGGAGAGGAATGGGGTAATTATCAACTTTGTATGAGTGAAAGAAATAAATTAAAAAATAAATTAAAAAATAAATTTAAGAAAGGAAAAAAAAAGAAAAAAGAAATTCCTGACAGAGAAGACCATTACAGTTACCAGACAATCTCTCTGCTAATTCATTTCTTCCCTGTGACAATCTCCACTGTTCTAGTGTTCATAGTTAAATTATCTATTTTTAACCTCATTAAATTTTTTTGGTATTGCTGAAGGAATTTATATGTGACAAAGCAAGAAGCTTTGAGAGTGACATGAAAATCCAACACAGAGCTATACTTATTCGTGTACATATTTTAGCAACTCACCTGTGTGAATCTCCATTTTCTTACTTTGAGCATGGAAAATACCTCTGTTCAAAGGATTGCTGTAAGTCAACAAGAATGATGCATCAATGTGCTTAGCTTGGAAACTAAAATAGGCTAGAAAATAACAGGACTCTTTTGTTTATTTATTTTTCCATTCATCCAATCCTAAAAGGTACCCCTGTCCCCTCCCTCCCTCCACCGCTCCTTGAACCTCCTTGCTCCATCCCTCCTTTTCCCCTTCCTTTGCCCCCTCCCTCCCTTTCTCCCAGTGCCCCCTCCCCCATCTCTGAAGCATACTTTAATGACTTTATCAAACTTTCCTCTGGGTCCTCTTCTCTGATGAGGTGTAAGGACTCAGTGGCATTTCCTAGAACTCTTATTCTGTTCCCCTTAAGTATAGGAACACTATTGTGACTGGTAACCCCTTGGTTCTAAGGATCCTAGTGCCTTTAGTCCATGCTAGACTTTGAGGGGGTCAATGATAAGTTGATCATTGTGCAGATCATGTAGAGTCCTATTATAATTGTTTTGGCACTAACTTGTGTGGAGTATCCATGTAGAGTCCTATTATAATTGTTTTGGCACTAACTTGTGTGGAGTATCTTGTATATCATGACTCCTCCCATCCTTGTGCTCTTACAATCTTACTGCCCCCTCTTCCACAAATTTCCCTGAGCTTCAGGAAAGGGAAAGATTAGGCAGAATCCAGGTGGTTGATAAAGAGTCTCTGATGATCTGAATCATTGTTTGCTGATTTTTTTTTCAGTTTTGCTGCTCCTACAATGCCCTTGGCTTCATCCTGATGGGTATTGGATGTCACCCCATGGCCAGAGTTTCATTATAAGGATAGATTCAAAGGTAGATGAAATAAGAGTAGGAGACTGCGGTGAGAGGTGGGTAAGTAACCCATTGCAAAATGGTTACCTTCTATCTGCCAGACTGTATGTCCTCCCTTTCTGGTAAGATCACTCCATCAGTTGCAAGTGACAAGGAAGGACAGTCTGTGAGCTTAATCAGATGACTTATTACTTGCAGTTCTTGATGGTGGCCTATTATCTCTGTTGTAGCACAGTCCTCTCTCTCCTTGTTTCTGGCTGGGCCCTCCTTTCCCTTCTCTCCTGTTTATAATCTTTGCAATTACTGTAGGTGTTACAGAGATTTATCTTTGAGTGTGTCTCTAAGTGGGTTTGGTATTAGGATCCACCTATTAGGGAATACATATGGCGCTTAATTTTCTGTGTCTGGGATACTTCACTCAATATAATTGTTCCTAATTCCATCCATTTCCCAGAAAGTTGCATTAATTCATCATTTTTGATGGCTGAGTACTATTCCATTGTATAAATGTACCACATTTCCTTATCCACTCGTCAACTGTTGGACACTTGGGCTGATTCTATGACTTTGCTATTGTAAACAGTGCTGCTATGACCATGGTCGTGCTTGTGCTATTGAGGTGAATTTTTGCTGTAAGGGGGGTTATTCCTAAAAGTGGAATCGCAGGTTCATATGGCATTTCAACCTTTAACTTCTTTAAAAATCGCCAGACTGCTCGCCAGAATGGTTGTATAAGCCTGCATTCCCACCAACAATGTAGGAGAGTTCCCCTCTTTCCACATCCTCTCCAGCATTTGGTGTTGTTTGTATTGTGAATTTTTGCCATCCTGACTGGGGTGAGATATTTGTTAGACATTTCAATTTCTTTCCTGGTAAAGTTTCTTTTGAGTTCCAAGGCCCATTTTTAATTGGGCCATTTGTTTCCTTGGGGTTTAGTGTTCTAAGTTCTTTGTGCACTCTGGATAATAGAGCTCTATCAGATATGTGGTTAGTGAGGATTTTTTCCCATTCTGTGGGTTGCCTTTGTGCTTGAGTTACAATCTGTTTATATGAACAGAAAGCTATTTAATTTCTTTTTTTTCACATTTTTAGACTTCAGTTTTTATTTTTTATTTTTTAAACATTTTTATTATTATTTCTGCTCATACAAACTTAATAGGTACACCCGTTCCCTCCCTCCCTCCCTCCTCCTCCCCTGACCCCCCTGCTCCCCCTCCCCTCTCTCTTCCCTCCCCGTCCCCCAGTGGCTCCCGCCCCCCCCCAAATCCCCGGAGAATCTTTTAATGTGCATGCCAGACTCTCCTCTGGGCCCTCCTCTCCATTAACGTACAAGGACCCAGTGGCATTTCCCTGAACCCTTTCCTGTGTTCCCCTTAAGCATAGGAACACTACTGTGGCTGTCAATCCATTGCCTCCAAGGATCTTGGTGCCTTTACCGAATGCTAGACTTTGTGGGGTCAATAGTGTGTTGGACATTTCGGAGGGCATGCAAAGTCCAATTATGATTGCTTCCGCCCTAACTTGGAGTATCTGGCGTATCATTGCTCCTCCCATCCTTGTGCTCTTACAATCTTAACGCCCCCTCTTCTGTGAATTTCCCTGAGCTTCAGGATAGGGAGAGATTAGGCTTACCTAGTTCTAGGTGGTTGATATAGAGTCTCTGAAGTTCTGGATTATGATTTTCTTCTGCAGTTTTGATGCACTTGCAATGCCCTTCACTCCATCCTAATGGGTATTGTATGTCACGCCCTGCTTGCAGTCTTGATGGTGGCCTAATATCTCTGCTGTAGCACAATCCCCTCTCTCCTTGTTTCTGGCTGGGCCCTCCTTCCCCTTCTCTCCTGTTTATAATCTTTGCAATTACTGTAGGTGTTACAGAGATTTATCTTTGAGTGTGTCTCTAAGTGGGTCTGGTATTAGGATTCACCTATTAGGGAATACATATGGTGCTTAATTTTCAGCGTCTGGGATTCTTCACTCAATATAATTGTTTCTAATTCCATCCATTTCCCAGAAAGTTGCATTAATTCATCATTTTTGATGGCTGAGCACTATTCCATTGTATAAATATACCACATTTCTTTATCCACTCATCAACTGTTGGACACTTGGGCTGATTCCATGACTTTGCTATTGTAAACAGTGCTGCTATGAACATGGTCGTGCTTGTGCTATCGAGGTGAATTTTTGCTGTAAGGGGGGTTATTCCTAAAAGTGGAATCGCAGGTTCATATGGCATTTCAACCTTTAACTTCTTTAAAAATCGCCAGACTGCTCGCCAGAATGATTGTATGAGCCTGCATTCCCACCAACAATGTAGGAGAGTTCTCTTCTTTCCACATCCTCTGCAGCATTTGGTGTTGTTTGTATTGTGGATTTTTGCATTCCTGACCGAAGTGAGATTATATCTCAGGGAAGTTTTGATATGCATTTCTCTGATGGCTAAGGATGGGGAACATTTTTTAAGATATTTGTTAGACATTTTAATTTCATCCCTGGTAAAGTTTCTTTTAAGTTCCAGGGCCCATTTTTTAATTGGGCCATTAGTTTCCTTGGTGTTTAGTTTTCTAAGTTCTTTGTGCACTCTGGATAATAGACCTCTATCAGATATGTGGTTAGTGAAGATTTTCTCCCATTCTGTGGGTTGCCTTTGAGCTCGTGTTACAATCTCTTTATCTGAGCAGAAGCTCTTTAATTTCACAAGATCCCAACTGTTGAGAGATGGTAACAGTGACTGTGCCATTGGATGTCTGTTTAGGAAATATTGGCCTAGCTCAATCAGCTCGAAGGAGTTCACTATCCTTTCAACTATGGTTTTTATAGTCTCGGGCCTTAAATGAAGGTCCTTGATCCATTTGGAATTAAGTCTTGTACAAGGTGAGAAGTACAGGTCCAATTTTAATCTTCTGCATGTGGATATCCAGTATTGCAAGCACAATTTGTTGGAAATATTGTTCTTTTTCCATTGAATTTCTTAGGCCCCTTTGTCAAATACCAAATGGCTGTAATTTTGTGAGCTTATATCTGGGTCTTCAATCCTTATCCATTGACCTGTGTGTCTATTTTGGAGCCAGTACCAGGCTGTTTTTATAACTATGGATTTGTAGTATAGACTAAGGTTTGGTATGGTGATACCTCAAGCACTGTTTTTGTTATCAGGTTTGTCTTTGCTATCCTGGGTCTTTTGTGCCTCCATATGAACTTTGAGATTAATTGGTCCACTTCTTTAAAGAATTGCTTTGGGATTTTAATTGGTATTGCATTGAATTTGTATATTGCCTTTGGTAGGATGGTCATTTTTACGATGTTGATTCTGCCAATCCAGGAACAAGGGAGGTCTTTCCACCTTCTGGTGTCTTCTGCAATTTCTTTCTTGAGGTTTTAAAGTTTTCATTGTAAAGGTCTTTTACCTCTTTGGTTAGGTTTATACCAAGGTATTTCATTTTTTAGATGCTATAGTAAATGGGATTGTTTCTCTCAAGGCTTTTTCACTTCTTTCATTCTGGGCATAAAGGAAGGCCATTGATTTTTGTACAATTATTTTGTATCCTGCCACCCTGCTGAACTTCGCAATTAGTTCTAGGAGCTTCCTGGTGGAGTTTTTAGGATCACTCAGGTATAAGATCATGTCATCTGCAAATACAGATAGCTTGATTTCTTCATTGCCCATTTGAATCCCTCTTATGTCCCCTTATTGTCTTATGGCTTCAGCTAAGACTTCAAGTACAATATTGAATAGAAGTGGCGAGAGTGGACAGCCTTGTCTAGTTCCTGATCGAAGTGGGGATGCTTCTAGTTTTTCCCCATTGAGCATAATCCTTGTTGTATACAGCTTTTATCATATTGATAAAGGTTCCTTCCATTCCTACTGTGTCTAGCATTTTGATCATAAAAGGCTGTTGGATCTTGTCGAAAGCTTTTTCTGCATCTATCGAGAGTATCATGTGGTCTTGGACTTTGGAATGATTTATATGGTGAATTACGTTTATTGATTTGCATATGTTGAACCAACCTTGTGTGCCGGAGGTGAAGCCTACTTGGTCCCCGTGAATGATCTTTTTGATATGTTTTTTAATCTAATTTGCTAAGACTTTGTTGAGAATCTTTGCATCTGTGTTCATCAGAGAGATTGGCCTATAGTTTTCTTTTTTAAGTGAATCTTTATTGGGTTTTGGATTAAAACGATATTAGCTTCATAGAAGGAATTTGGTAGTGTTCCTTCCTTTGCTATTTGATGGAACAGTTTAAGGAGTATTGGTGTTATTAACTCCTTAAATGTCTGGTAGAACTCTGTGCTGAATCCATCTGTCCAGGACATTTTTTTGTGGAAAGATTCAAGATTACTTCTTCAATTTCCTCATATGTTATAGGACTATTTAAATAATTCACAACTTTCTGATTCAATTTAGGTAAGTTGTGTTTACTAGAAATTCATCCATCTCTTTTGTGTTGTCAAACTTCACAGAGTATAAGTTTTTGAAATATAATGTTATAATTCTCTGGATTTCTTGGGTATCAGTAGTGATAACTCCATATTCATTTCTAATTTTGTTAATTTAGGTTTTCTCTCTCTTGCTTTTGGTTAATTTAGCTAGGGTTGTATCAATCTAATTGATTTTTTCAAAGAACCACTTTTTTGACTGGTTGATTTTCTTTATTGTTTTCCTAATCTCTATCAGATATTTCTCCCCTTATTTTGCTAACCTCCTCTCTTCTACTACTTTTGGGATCAGATTGCTCTAGTTTCTCTAAAGCTTTAAGATGTATTGTTAAGTTATTTATTTCTGATGTTTCCATTTTTTTGATGTAGGCATTAAGAGCTGTCTCTTAGGACAGCTTTCATTGTGCCCCAGAGATTTTGGTAAGTTGTATTTTTATTATCATTTGCTTTCAGGAAATCTTGAATTTCTTTTTTAATTTCTTCCTGAATCCAGTTCTCAATCAGTATCATATTGTTAAGTTTCCAGGAGTTAGTGTATTTTCTGTTGTTTGTTGTTTTGTGGATGTCCATCTTTAGGCTGTGGTGGTCTGAGAGAGAACAGGTTAGAATTTCAACTTTTTTGCATATGTGTAGATTCATTTTGTGGCCCAATATGTGATCTATTTTGGAGAACATTCCATGTGCTGCTGAGAAAAATGTGTATTCTTTGGTGCATGGATGAAAAGTTCGATAGAGATCTGTAAGGTCAATTTCTTTAAGGGTTTGATTAAGTTCCAAAGTGTCTCTGTTAAGCTTTTGACCTATTGATCTATCCCATGTTGAGAGGGCGGTGTTGAAGTCCCCAAGATTTATTGTTTGGGGGTTGATTTCTTGCTTTAAACACTGTAGGGTTTTCTTAATGAATGTGGAAGGGCCCGTATTGGGTGCATATATTTTCAGTATTGTGAAGTCTTCCTGGTGAATTGTACCTGTGACTAAAATGTAGTATCCATCTGTATCTCTTATGATTTTCTTTGGTTTGAAGTCAACTTTGTCTGAAAGCATAATTGCTACCCCTGTCTGTTTCCTGGTTCCATTAGCTTGCAAGATTTTGGACCAGCCTTTCATTTTTAGGATGTGTCCATTTTTTTTGGTGAGATGAGTTTCCTGAAGGCAGCAGATTGTTGGATTGTGGTTTTTAATCCAAGTTTGTAATCTGTGTCTCTTAATTGGTGAGTTAATACCATTGACATTTAATGTTATATTGGAGAAATTATTTTTAATTCTGGACATTTTTTATGTTTAGTGGATTTTGTAAGTGTATTGTTTGATATTTATGTTTTGGTGGTATTATACTTTCCTTCTGTCCTCTTGGATACGCTTGTTCTTTTCTTCAAGCTTGAGTATCATTTCTAGCATTTTTTGAAGGCCTGGTTTGATAGATATATATCCCTTCAAGTTTTCTTTGTGCTGGAAAACTTTTCTTTCTTCCTCAATCATGACAGATAGTTTTCCTGGGTATATAAGTCTGGGTTGGCATATTTGCTCATTTAATACTTGAAGTATGTCTCTCCAAGCTCTTCTTGCTTTTACTGTTTCCATTGAGTAGTTATTTGTTATTCTAATGGGTTTACCTTTTAAAGTGACTTGCTTTTTTTCTCTTGAAGCTCTCAGCAACTTTTCTTTGTCTTGAATGTGGAGTGTTTTGACTATTATTTGCCATGGCAATTTTCTATTTTGGTCATATCTGTTTGGAGTGTGAAATGCCTCTTGTATTTGGATGGGCCTCTCATTCTTTAGTTGTGGGAAGTTTTCATTTATGATGATTTGAAATATTTCCTCAAGTGTGGTATTTTGGGATTCTTGTTCTGGCATTCCATGAATGCACATGTTAGGCTTCTTCAGGGTGTCCCATATCTCTTGAATGTTCCTCTCAAGTATCTTTTTGGCTTTAAAAATCTCTTCCATTGAGCTGGTTAATTCAAGATCTGAAATTCTTCATTTGTTCTCCTGATAAGACTCTCTGTTGAATGTTGGGTTGAAGATAACTTGTCTTTTAATTCAATTTTAAACTCTGCCTGAGACTGTTTTAACTGCTCTATGCCTATTTTTGTTTCTTGAACTGTTTTTCTGAATTCCTCCAAGTGCCTGTTGTGTTCCTGTTCAAAATGGTTGATTCAGTTGTTTAACTCTTCTCGGATTTCCTCTTTCATAATATTAATCATGGTAATGATCATACTTTGAAAGTCGTTATGTTGGGTCTGGCTTTCTTGGCTATTTTCTGTGAATTTGTTCTGTTTGGAATCCATCATTATGGGGTTAATTCTTTCGGTGGGAGATTGGTCTTCTTGGGTTTTGTTTCTCATGGATCTGCACTTTGACTTGGGCATTGTCATTTTGTTTCTTAGGACCTTTCAGTTTCTGTGTGTTTCTCACTGAACTGATTTAGTTGGTATTATTACCCTTGCCAGTTATTACTAGTGCTTGTCTTGGATTGGGTATGTTTGTCTATTGTTATTGTGATTTCCTAGATGAGGCTATTAGGCTGTTAGTACATCAGTAAGTCAGGTTAAGTAGACAAGGACTGGATATTAGTATGGTTGTGCATTTTTGCGATTTAGTATCTTTGTGATATGTGAGGGTGAGTTGTGTACTCCCTGGAGTTGTATATGTTTTTGGGGTGGCTGTATGGAGAAGTTGATCTACAGCAATTGATACTAGAAAGGATCAGTAAGGTGAAAAAAAGGAGGTTTACTTATCTTTGGGCTGCATGTGAAGAATCTCTCTCACGTGATAGGATGATTGTAGAGGACTCTAGATGTATGTGGCCTTTGTCCCTTAGAGTTTTGCTTGAGTTTCCTTTGTACTCTATTGAATTCTGAGTAGCAGTGTGTCTTCCCTGGACCACGTGCGTAGGTCCCTGGTGGGCCAGAGAGGCAGAGGGTGATGTTGATGGCAGAATTCTTCACCTGGGATCTGGGACTTGGCTTAGGGCCCTCCCAAGCTTCAGGGATGGAGGAATGTGAGCAAGTTCTGCCTGGTGGAGGCACGGGCCGTAGGCAGAAAGGGGCTATGGCGGCACCCAGGCGGGGCCCAGGCAAAGCCGGAGGCCACCTGGGTGCCGCTGGGAGACGGGGGCACCAGGTGGGGGGCTGGGCGGGCTCATCTGGGACCCGGGACCTGGCAGGGGGGGGGGGGGGGGCAGCGCAGGCGGGAGGAGGCAAGGAGAAGCTCTTTAATTTCATGAGATCCCATCTGTTGAGTGTTGGTTGTATTGACTGCACTATTGGATTTCCGATTAGGAATTGTTGGCCTAGTCCAAACAGCTGGAGAGAGTTCCCTACTCTTTGAACTAAGTTTTTTAAAGTCTCTGGCTTTATATTGAGGTCCTTGATCCATTTGGAATTAATTCTTGTACATGGTGACAAGTACAGGTCCAGTTTTAATCTTCTGCATGTGGAGATCCAGTTTCGCCAGCACCATTTGTTGAAGATGCTGTTCTTTTTCCATTGGATTTTTTGGGTCCCCTTTGTCAAAGATCAAATGGCTGTAACTTTGTGGGCTTATATCTAGGTCTTCAACCCTTATCCATTGATCTGTGTGTCTATTTTGGAGCCAGTTCCAGGTTGTTTTTATAACTATGATTTGTAGTATAGATTAAGGTTTGGTGTGGTGATTCCTCCAACAGTGTTTTTGTCACTCAAGATTGTTTTTGCTATCCTAGGTATAAGACTCATTTTGATAGTATTTTGATAGATCATTATATTTCTAATGTTGGCTGAATTTTTATTTTGGAGACTTAAAATGTGGTAGATGCTCTTCTTACCCCCAGGACAAATGCACCACACATGAGCACGCACACACACACACACACACACACACACACACACACACACACACACACAGTGATCTGCATAAAATGTAAATGAGATGTTAAATGATTTCATATGGAAAGAGAAAGCCCATATTTATTGTTTTCCTACTTCTCATAGGCATCATTAGGTTGGAAATGTGGTTTGGCACTACTATTCCTAATTTCTGTCCTTCAGTAAAGTATTTAGAGTTCAGCTCAATACATGAAGTGCCTGATTGTATCTGAGAAATGCTTCACATCAGCTTGCGTGACTTGCTGCCCTGGATTTTTATGCTTAGCCTCGATCAAAAACAGGGTGTTAGGATGAATATTCATCCTACCTGGATATGTTCTTAGATACCTAATTGGTCTTCACATGGAAATGACATCTTCCTAAGTTTCTCCACAGGCAAATTACTTTATGAATACAGCTATCTGAGATTCCACACACAAATGAGATGATGCAGTATTTTCTGTGTCTGGCTGATTCACGCAGCAAATCTGCGGCCTCAAACTAACAGCAATAAGCTAACTGACCATGAACTGAAACTTCAGAACCTGTGAGCCAAAATGGACTTTTCATCTTTTGAAGTTGATTATTTCAGGTACTAAGGTATCGTGATGAAACGTAATGACAGGATATGAAGCTAGTTGGTTAAAACAAAAACCACAACAGATAATGACTAGATGAAAAACTTTTTGATCTTATATGATTTATTATTATATTTTATTTTATCTAATATCTCTTTTCCTTTTGACCAAAGCTACCTGTTTATTTCATAAAATGAACATCTAAATTTGAAAGCTGCTTTCAAATAAATACAGCATCTTTATTCACTAGTCTACTTGTGTTTATTGCTGTATATATACTTATGAATATGTAACTTTCCTCAGAACAAAACATCTAAATAGATCTATTTGAAAAATTAAGATGTTGTCAAAAAATCAAGGTGTTTGTATATTTCTCTCATATAGCATGGACACTGTTTAATAGTGCTTTTCAAACTGCCTCTTTATGTCAGCTTTTAAAACACATGTTATCTAGCCACTGTCTGTTTTTTCTTACTTCTAAAAAAATCTATTCTATTAGATTGCAATTTACATTTCCAATATCATTTATTTTCATCTTATTTGTTTAATGAAAGAATGTGTACCAATTCAGAAGTTGACATTATGGTGGTTGGAGAGATGACTTAAGAATATCCTTTCCAAGCAGAAAGACCTAAATTTGAGTATAAAATCCCACTTTAAAACACCAGGTGGAAATGGCATGGGCTTGTACTAGAAGGCAGAGCCTGGAAAATCCCAGAGTGGAACAAAAAGGAGGCAGAAGCTATCTGAGATTATTCTGGAAGTCACCCTTGGGCCTCTACAGGCACAGACAGTGCTTACTGATACACACACACACACACACACACACACACACACACACACACATACACAAACAACTTGACATTATGACAAATTTAATATCTTCTGTGTCATTATAGAGACTCAGATGAGCCCATGGACACACAAAGGCACACAAATGTTATTCAGTGGGAAGTCAAGACCTAAGCAAGGTTTGCCTTTTATCCAAGTGTGGTCTAATAACCGCTCACTCCACTCCACCCCTCATGCAATGGTAGCAGTCTCCTAGGACCTCACACACTCACAGATACACACGTGACTTTTTCTATGACATACGCCAGGATAACAAGTTACAGGGTCTGCAGTGATGCTCTTTTTATTGGCATGATAAGCAAGTGCTGATTCATTCCTGATGTTGTTTTTAACCAGAAAGTATCTGCTGGAATGTCAGGTCATGTCTCACCCTCAGCTCACCCATGTCCTTGGCACCCCTCCTCAGCCTTTGCAGACTTTGCTTCAGTCTGAAAAACACTCTCATTATCCTATGTTTATTTAATTCCCAATTTTATGCACACCCATTATTTATTATTTATTGTGGGGTTGAGACCAGTCAGGAACTCTCCACTTTGATGCTGAATAAGATTTTTTTAATGGAGGGGGAAAAGCTTTATTGGAACTGGTACCAGTGACCACTAAGGATCAGAAATCCTTAGGTGTGGCCCCAAACTCTGTGTTCAACATTTATAAAGGTAAATGGTCATAAAACTAAAAAAAAAAAAATCAGGAAATTCAAATGGTGCGGGCAAACAAGCAATGTGTTACAGAAGGGAAGACCAGCAATTATCAGTTATCAGCAGCAGCCATTGTGTAAACCCTGTGTTGCCAGGAAATTCTAAGGATATACATGTGTTCCCCATCAGTCTCCAGGGGACTCTGACATTCTTGGTTGTTAAAAAGTCTTATGAAGCCCTAATAGGTCAATTTCCCTGCTACAAGTTTTGTCCCATTATTTTTTGTTAATTTAGACTACTATGATTATCACATTTATACTAATTCCTCCATAAACCGTGCTTTTTTGAGAACTTGAGGTTTAAAAATAACTTTTCTTTTGGAATTATGCAAAAAAGCGGTGTATCTCCAGGAGTAAGCTAAGGAAAAAGTCCTCAATGATATTGCTAGTGAAAGTGAACCTGGGTTTAGTTGGGTCAAGTAGTTTTTTCCACTTTGAAATAATTTATTCAGCTCCAAGTAGAATAGCCACAGGTTCCAGATATCTGTAGTGAGGAAGACAATGATCCATTTGTCAAGGATCCAATTTTCTGAAAAAAAAAATTGAGACCATGGTTGAATGTAAACCAATGGCAGAAAGAGAAGTAGGAAAATAATAGGTGAAGACAGAAAAGAGGAGATGGAAAGAGGGTGAGAATAAAGGAAAAGGAGAGAAAGGGTTCTTTTTGAGTTCTCAATATCCATTCTGTTACCATAGAAATGCCATTTTGTAAAGCCTCCTCCCTTCTTAAAATGTGGAGATTCTAAGAATAAACCACAGGAGCCATCCTACTGCAGTTATCTCCCAATATGGGACCCTCCTATCTAGTGGCCATCCTACTGCAGTTATCTCCCAATATGGGACCCTCCTATCTAGTGGCCAGAGGGGACAGGGCTGTCTTTTGATTGACATTGTTTTATTCCCCACCCTGCGCTTTGCTGCTTCTCTAACAATATCTACAGACCATAAAAGATTCGGGAGAGGAAGTTTCACTCTGTGTCTCATCTCTCTTCAGTCTTCCAGCACACTGTCCATGCCAGTTCTCTTTCTATCTTTTCCTTTATGCTATCTCTTCTGTTCTAATGCTCTCCTACTCTAAGGCTCTAAGGTTAAACTTTAATTCACCTGGACTCTAGACCCTCAGCTCTAATAAAGTTGTATTTCTTAAGTCTCTCCATCATGTTCTCCTTATTAAGGGAACTTCATGATGACCTTACACATTATCTGAGTTGCTCTTTACTCATTTCCTGCACTCCAAAATAGCACTTATCATCAGTAATGAAGAGTATAAAGAGAATAAATACTGGTGCTAACGCCTTTCTAATACCCTGTTAGCTGAAGGAAATTCCTTCTGCTCAGTCTAGAGCCACTCCTGATTGAGACAACTTTACATAATTGTCTCAGATAACACAAAGTGCATCCTACCAGCCTACTCCACCTTAACCCTTTTTCTATAAGGAATAAGTGGTCTGTAGCTATCTTGTTGATTTCTCTTTCTTCATTGTTCTCTCTGCTCAAGCATGAGACAATATCTTATACTGTTACTAATTTTTTGAAAAGGCATCATTCCTTCATTACTGTGCTTAGTATTTTGCATACATTATCATAATTATTTTTCTATACCTCTATAGGATAAGTAGCATAATCCCATTTTGCAATTGAGGAAACACAGCTCAAATAGTTAAATATGCAATTCCAGTACATGATATTCCTCAAAGGGACAGTCTTCTCTCCACCCCCACAACAGACCTTTCTTTTCATTCCTCCTACCACCCTTTGAAGCCTTTTCCCTGCACATTAATAGCCCAGCAAATGGAGACTCTAACTTCAGACTTGACTGTTTGTGATTCATCTACCTAGAGCACTGCTTTCGGAGTTCAGTTTCTGAAATGCAAATCTGATCAAGTAAGCGTTCTGGAATGAATGTTTCAGTCTCCGATCACGGTGAAACTACTCCCTGTCGACTCTGATCTCCTTGTCTCCCCTTCACATCCTAGCTTCTATGAATGTTGAGTTAATCGTCATGCCCAGGAAATGCCAGGCTCACTCCTGGCTCCCTGCTTTGGATATGTCACTTCTCACCTCTGACTAAAATGCAATTATCTCACCTACCCCAAACCAAGCTCTGAAAAGCAGAGTCTGACTTAATTATGACTTTAGATTTTGCCCCTTCTGTGAACCTTCTCTTAAGCGTATTTCAACATGTACCTGTCAAATTGCAGACATTACATTACATTGCATTATAATTGCTACTAGAAGATCTTTCTGATTGTGAAACCTTGGACAGGACAGAGAAACTTTATGTTTATTCTCTCATTTCCAACACTGTAACTGACATATAATAGGCACTTCATGTACCACTGATTTTCAGATGAGTATGAATACTCTCTATTAGGGAGCACAAGTTGATATTTTATCTTCCAGCACTCTGTAGTTGATGTTGTGGATTGAAAGTAGGTAAAAGTGAACCTGGAAAAGTAGCTTATACTGTATGAAATATTAATTTCCAGGGAAAATGCACAAAGCAAGCAAATTGCAAATAAGTGCAAGTATACATAAGTATTTATTTTTTCTGATCCTGGGAAGAAGATAAAAGAAGTCATGGTTTACCTGATTAGCATCCAAGGAGATTTGGATAGACAGTACAATCATTAGAAAACAATGTTTTCTAAGAGACTAAGATGAATCTGAATGATATAAGATGTCTCACTAGAAAAGAGGGGAAAAGGCGTGGAGAAGACACTAAACCACCGATGGATCCAAAGGTGCTTCATACCTTGTCTCACAGGACTTTGTAGAGTGCTCTAAAGTCAACAGGACACTGTTTTGAGAAGTAAACAGCCCAAGAAAGTCACATGCTTTGTAATTAATCTCAGTTTAACATGAAGATCTATGCACATTGCAATTCCACTACTTGGTCTTAAACTCACCCACTAATCTGAAATCAATTCATTGACTTTCGATTTTTTTTAATTGTGGTTGTTAAACTGAAGACATACACCATTAGCCATCTCAAGAAAATGTCAAAGTATTCCTTTTCCCTAATAACATATACCTAAATGATTAGCAAGTCACTTTCCATGGCTCACAGAACAATAAAATCCTTTCCTTGGCATTGGTATCAGATCAATAAAATGCCAGGACTCCTCTACATGAATAAAAGAGTAAAATTTTGAAATTAGGGTTCGACTAGTCAAGTCTAGTGTTCTCATCTCTCACCTAAAGACCTTTATCTTTGTTTCTCTTTGCAAAAGTATGAAGGCTTTTAATGAGAGATCTTTTGGAGTACATTCAGTTTCAGTATTCAATGACCATGATTATTTAAAAGACAACTAAGGGAGTACATACAACTTGATATACTAATGTGAAAAATAATATGAAAATAATTTTTAATATGCAATGGTGTATACTATTATCACTGAAAAATATACCTTATAAATGTTTTATAAGAGTACACTATCTCTGACTTTCTTTTTAAACGAAATTGTTAAGAGAAACAGATCAGCAGCCTGTTCACCATAAAATATAATCCAAAACAGTGAGGTTCATTTTGAAAATAGAAGAAAATAATGGAAACACTACCTTTCTTTAAAATAATGAAAATAAAGAAAAATAAACAATAGGACTTTTCTGTTCCCACCTGTTGGCAACATAGTGTTGGAAAAGATAAATTCAGTTGAGTCTATCATGTGAACATGATTTGCAAATACATGGCATGAGATTGTTCTGCATAATGACCACTGATGACTGACCTGGATCACCACATCCACTGTTGATGAACGCCAACACACTTCGTAAGAATATCTCAAATGTGGATGAAATAGAGAGACCATCGCTGAGTAAAAGACGATGATTTCTCATCATGAACTGGCTTCAAAATAACAAAGCCTGGAAATGAACAGAAAGAATGAAAAGGTATTCATTTGTCTTCATTACTTCTGCTAAAATGAAAGTGGATAATCAAATAACTTTTATTTTCTGTCTCTTTCTCTCTTCTCAAAAATATAAATTAAAGAAATAACATAGGAAAATGCCCTTAATACTGTATTTACGTCTGACTTCTGAATTATCTGTCACATATTTAAATTCTAGATGTACCTTTATATATAAATTTAATGAACTATCTTCATGTATGCATGTGTATCTTCCTACAGAATAGGTTGGTATTTTCTGCCAATGCTCTAGCAGTTGCTCAATGCAAAGTATTAAGTAAAGTTAAATTTTGAAACTTTCAAGAGTACTGTGAGAAAATTGGTCTCCAATTCAACTGACCAGAGTCTGAATTAATGTGAAACTTTTTGAGAAAACTTTCCATAAATACAATGCTTTAACAAGAATTCTTTCAGAATTATTTTTTTAAATGATCGCATTTGTCCCAGGAAAACAATACAAAGGCAAAAATAAAGATAATCTTATAATCACAAGACAAAATAGAATTCAGTTAAGTACTTGCAGTTATTATGTCTAAGAGGATATCTTGTGTTGTTAATGTTGAGTTCCATGGTAATCTATAAAGTTAAGTATTTATGACTGTAAGAATCATGCAAAATATACATAGACCAAGAATTAGATTAAAAGGCAGATTAACAATTGTGTAACTTGGTAATAATATTTACATTCTGACTTCATTCCTTGTAAAATCCTGAATTTGGTAAATATAAAGCACTTCTGTCAGTTTTGTGGTTATAAATTAAGCTTTATTTTTAATAAAACAAAAGAATAAACACTTCACAAAGCGATTTCAAATGGAGTGTAGACATTTCTACATTGTTTTTTTTTCAAATAAAAACATTTTCTATTTGCTTTGCATTTAAATAAAATGAAATTTTCTTAAGTCCTTAGGAAGATATGTGAGGATTAAAATGAAGAAATTGACTAAATACGTTGACAATTCTGAAATATAAGGAAGACCACATCCTCAAGGTGATACTCGCGATGCTTCATTCATCAAGTACAATGAATCTTTGTACAAAATTTGTCAAAAACAACCCCACAAAAAATACTAAGCAAGTGACCATGTTAACTTTTTAAAATGTTGGAGCTGTTTTTGAATTTTTAAAATTTCTTGTCTAGTTTTAATTTCACTTTACTAGCTCTATAAGCGTAACTAGTGGTTGTCTCTGCCATCCTTTCTCCTTCCTCCCGGGCACCCTGCACAGCACCCTCTGGCACTATGAAACCTAGTTAGCAGGGAGAAACCTTCCAGCTTAATTCCTGCTCAAATTCTCTATCTCATGCATGTATGGTATGTGGTATCCTCAACAACAGGGTTTTCTCAAGTAGTTCTTGCAGGTAGTCAAGAAACATGGTGATAGCATTTATTATTTGGGGGCTTCTGTCACTTCCTTGACCAAGAACTCCAAATGAAATGTATCACACAGGTTTTGTTTAATAGCTTTCAGGAGCAATATTTTACAGCCTTGAAGATTATTTCTGTTCTGGCAATCTTTCTGTCACTCTATATTTCTGCCCCTCAGTCTCTCTGTCTCTCTCTGTCACTGTCTCTGTCTCTGTCTCTCTCTCTCTCTCTCTCTCTCTCTCTCTCTCTCTCAATGTAACATCTTTTCAGTGGGCTTCTAATATTATTTGAATTATAATTAAGTATTTTTATGTCACTCATGGACACATCATTGTAATTTATATTGTTTCCCTTGTTGATTAATTATTTTTTATCTTTATTTTCTCCCATCCCCCACTTAGCACTTTGTCTTTCATATATTAAGTATGTCATTCCAATGAAATAATTTTTGAATGAAAAACTGTAATTAAATAATTGAAAATTCTTACATTTGTTTTACATGATAAATGCAATCTCTTCCTTCATCAATTTCCAAACAATTTTTATGGTGTTTTAGATTATTCTTACCATTGTTATTGATAATTTAAATCTGTAGCTATTAGTACATTCTTCTTAGTCATAGAATTTCCATATATAGTTAGGATATTATTTTTCTATATCCTGATCAGTTTTGTGTATGCTGTGGTATCGTTTACTTATAGTTATTTAATCACTGGTTTCACATACCAGAATTGAAGCTTCATAAGCCCAGAAAGGACGTGATGTGCTCTTTCTTGTTGAAGGAAGAGACCTTGTGGGAATGAAATTAGCAACCTTGAGAAACTGAGTTACAAAAGACAGCAAAGAAACAGTTGGTGATACTTGTTTTGACCCCAAAGAAATTCCTCTGCCATAACACAAATGAGCTTGTGAACAGGTTTTCACATGACCTCCAATTATCACTTCGGTCAGCTGACCCATTGTCAGCCCATATGCGGGTGTTGACTTTGCCATCTCCATTGCATAAATCAAGGACTAAAACAGGTCTCAAAATGTGTTTTTGTCTATAAATGATACACATTCAACGTTGGCCTTTATGCTGTTAAAATAAATATGGCTACAGATATATATAACTAGAAATCAAAATGTATCTCTATAAAAATAAATACATTAATATGTTTATAACCGTTTTTCTTCCTTTCTTCTTTCATTCTTTCTTCCTTCTTTTCTTCTCTTCTTTGTGTTTTTATGGTGATGGCACTTTGAGCCCAGGACCTCATGAATGTTAGGTAAGTGCTTTGACATTGAAGTCCACCTCCAACCATGAATGTTTATTTGGACAGTTCTACTTTGTTGTTAAGGCTGGTATCTCCTGGGTTCAAGCAATCTTCCTCAGTCAACTCTCAAGTATGTCTATAGGCACATGCTACCATGTTGGGCTAATGGGATTATTTCAAAAGACAAAAGTAAATAAAATAAAATTATTAACATGCAAATACATTAGTGAAATATGGCACTTTCATACAATAGGTGGACATTTAGTACTTTTTTGAGGATGAAGGTAGAATTTATTAGAGAGGGAAAGAACAGAACTCAAAGGTGTGAATCCATGAGATGCAAGAAAGCCTTGGAGAACTCATGAACTCAAGGCATGAGTTTCCTCCATTGAGGGGAAAAAAGATGAAAAAAAAAAAAAAACTCGCAGACACTAAACATGAGTGCTGTGAGGAGGTTGCTAAGGTCTTGTATATTTGTATTCTTAGGTAAGCCCTGGAAAATAACTTTTCTTCATTGATTAACTTATATTAGGATCCAATCTAGTTGGTTATTCAGTATATTTTTAATTAATTAACTACTGATGTACATTATAGTTTAGATAAATCTGAAAACATCATTCCAAATGAAACAGTCCAGATAGAGAAGCTTTTTTAAAATTTATGCATATAGTCTATAAAACGAAATAAATAGAAACAAGGTAAATCAGAAATTACTAAGGTGTTTGGCAGAGAGTAGCATTTAACTGAAAGCACAAATTTGAGGACACCAGGAACAGATACAATGAGGCACATAATTCTCTAAATCTATCAAATCATTTAATGGATATCTTGAAATGTTTACAGTATACCACATTAATGCTGTATTAAAACAGTACATAAATACAGATATTTTCTCTACTCTACATGCAATTTGTTTGTTGCAATTAATTATGATACTTAATGGTTATTACGCTTGAATCAAACTTCGGGGAATGAGATAATTTCTTGTATTATTTTTAATTTTAAGGAAAATTAAACTTAAATGCACAAATGGACTATTATTGGACAAAAATGTCAATCTTTTAAAAAATATTACAGTGTTTGCTTTGACAATACATATACTAAAAATTGAATGATACAGAGAAGATTAGCAAGGCCCTTGCACAAGGATAATACATAAATTTGTGAAGTGCTCCATATATTTTTTTTTAAATTACAGTTACGGCTTGTCCTCTGGTTTCCAAAACTCAGTTTATTTTTTCATGTGTTTAGATTGAAATACAGGTGTCAAGGATGGCTCAGTTGATAACCTCCAATATAGATGAACATTCAACTAAATATCAAGATCTGTACTGTCCCAGGCCAAGGAGGATGACACCCAATACTGCCATTAGTGATACCTGGCAGTGACTTCTGTGTGGAAAATGGTCTTTCAATGCTAGACCCAAATGGAGAATAACAGTACTTGCATAATATATATAGTATTTATTATCCTAAGACATCAGCCAGAAGAGAGTTCAGGATAACCAATTGAATGATAGAAGAAGAAACATACTCACAGCCACTGCTGTGAGTTCAAATGGAGTTCAAAATACACAAAATCACCAGTGCTCATTTATTAGCAAAATAACACAGTTACATAATTAGATTACATGTAATTTTTTCATCTAATTGTTCAACTAAATCTGAACAACTAACCAGTAACTAATATTTTCGTTATTACATAAATATAAATTTTGAAAAACCATTTGAGTTCATAAAAAAAGCATAGGGTCAGCCGTACACAATATTTGACATGTCACAAAAAGAAATAACAATATGAATTAAAAAGATGCATAATAAGGGATTCTTGATACAAAATGGGCAATATGTATTATATGAAAATAAAGAGATGTGTCCGTATATGACCACAAACATGTATATGCATGCACATCTTTTTGTTTGTATGTATATGAATGTGAAGACAGGAAGAGGGTGTATACTCAGATGAAGGATAATTAAATGCAAATGATCACAAGAACGTCTTTAATTCTGCCATCAGTCCGAAAGAGTAGGAAGAAGTAAAATGAGACCCAAAGAGCAGAACCCCAACTTTCAGTAATAAGTGAAACTAGAATTTAGGTTTGAGAGAGCAGATAGAATGCAGTTAAACAAAGTACAGTCCTTTGATGACTCCTGCATATATGTTTGCCTGATATATGCAAGAGCCTGATCGATTGATGACCGTTGCTTGATCCCCAACCACTGCTGAACTGCAGAGCCTTCTGTGGACCAGGAAGAAAATAGTTTAGTTCACTTGGTGTTTCTCATATTTTTAAATCCCCAAACAGTAATCTATTACAGGCATTTTTTTTTCTGTATAGGCCAAAACAAATTGTGTTTGGTCCTTTAAGATGTTTCTCTATGAAGAATCTCCCAGCCAAGGGTCTCAGTTTGGAATTGTAAATGTCTTTATTTGTGAAATTTGTGTTTTTAAAAATCAAACCAACAAAATCATAATCACAGTATTTATGGCTAATAACTTGGGTTTTTGACAAGAACCCTAAGGGACTATGGTGAATGGTAATTTGGAATTACTCTACTGCCATAGACTTTGGCTATGAACCTGATTCAGGTTCACAGCATAAGGCATTGCCTTTATTATTGTAGTGTGTTAAGAAATAGCCAATCAAAGACACTCATGTCTCCACAGATTTGATCAGTTAAGCCTCCCAAGAAAGAATGATCACAGTGGATCAACTGAGCTAATAAATATGACAAGTGTCTTTATTACAGAGTAGGAGACAGGGGAGATGATTCAAGGGTTCGTATTTTTACCTTGTAAGCAAAATGACCTGAGTTTGGATCCCCATGTAGATATTCTACGGGTAGGTAGGGGAATACGGCAATAGCCTATAATTCTGGACCTGGAAAGCAAAGTTTGGGAAACCTCAGAGAAAAAGCATGGAGAGGGGGAGGGAGAAGGAGGGAGAGGAAGAAAGGGACAGAGAGAGAGAAGAGAGAGCAGGACAAAGAATTTCATAGTACAGAGAGAAAAGTGAGTCTTATGAAGATTAACAATTCATATTATCAGAGGCTTTCCTTCGTCTGCTCCATGGTTCAGAGAACAATACAGAAGAAAATTCACAATATACCTAAGAGGCAAAAGATGGGAAGGAGTGTTTTAAGAAACTGCCTTCTGAGCAGGAGACACACATGAGCTCACAGTACCAGTTGTTAACTGCATAAGACTGGGCTCATCATCAGTCCATCATCAAGGAAGGATTCAAAAGGCCCCATCCCTCCCCAAGGAGCTATAGGCAGTTATGGGGCAGAGGAAGTGGTCTTATTCATCAGTGGTATCTGCTTCTGAAGATGCAAGTGATGTGACCACGATACAAATGCCAGTAGTCATCAGAAGCAGGAAAGGCAAGGAAGTGGAGGGCCGTGGCTCTATGGACTCTCTGATGTTGGCCACTTGGGACTGACTTCCTTTGGTATCTAAGTGTGTAGAGAACAAGTATACACTATTTTAGACAATCTAGCTTGTGATAACTTGTTAGACTGCCAGGGGAACCTAATATAATAAAATAAAAAATTAGACAAGTAAATCGACTTACTCTTAGTTTCCTTAAGATGAGATGAGAAATGGAGTTTTTGTTGCTAGATTTTGTCGTGTATATTTAAGTTTTTCAGTTTTTTTTTGTGTGTGGGATTCTTTTCTAGGTTTTCTTTCTTGTTTGTTTGTTCCCTCTTGATGAGTGTCAGAACAGTCATAACAGAAAACCAATAATAATTTATTGCTCTTTTAGAAATAACTTCTGAAACTGACTTAAAAATATCCATAAGACCCTCATCCATTTATCATGTCTGAGATTTATAATTCTTATCATCAATTGTTCAGAGACAACAAAAATCAAATCACAAGTTACACTAAGATGCTAAGAAGAGAGGGAAGACAGATGCATATAAACAACAGCATGACTAGTAGAGAAAGACCAGAAATGTGTGAAGGACAAAGTGATGTCAGAAATGCTAATGAATATGCTAATGATATTTTAAAGCACATTCCACAATTCATTCAATGAATACATTTTCACTGTGCATACTTTCAGAACACTAAATATACTATATAAAAAAACTTAAATTTTTCTCAGAAGGCTGATAGGAAATATCTATTCATCAAATTAGCAAATTCTGTAGATAGAGTCCTTGATAAATTCATAAACTGCCATTAACCTGTTCTGCCTTTCAAAGAACTGTCTAACACTAATTTTATCCAAGAACCATAGTCTAATTTATGCAATCTATTTGAATTTTTTCCAAACTTTTCTCCCTTTCAGAATGAATTGCTTTGGGGAACCCAGTATGCCCTAAACTGATTAGAATGTAATGGGTAATGTTTTAGTGCATTTACTTGGAATATGTCTATATTTTCTATTAAGGTGTAAGTTAGCACTTACCAGTACTGCTAAATTCAGGTTCAATATCATCTTTGAGTCTTTAGCATGTAGTGTAGTGACTAAAGCAGTTAAAATAGTTATCACCTAAATTAATAAATAAAACATATTTAAGAATCTGGCTTAACTATTTATGGAAAAGTATGAAAGCCTACAATATTGAAAATAAAGAATTAAATGTGTATGGAACTTATTGCAACTAAATGGTGAATTCTAACACATCACATGCATTGAGGTGACATGCAAATTGTGACCTGCATTGTGAGCTTCTCGTGAAATACAAGAAGTATCCTCCAGTAGTACTTTACTTACTTTAATTAAGCATCTGTATCTGATAATTTTCTTTTACTCCAAAGATTCTGGAAAGTTTTTTTTTAGATTTAGTTTTATTTTAAAGACTTCAATTAATATCAGATTTCATGTGAAAATGCTAGGTTTTGCTATTTGTTTGTTTCTTATGAAAAGGAATATTTTATTAGTAGGCTGGAACATGACATATAGGAAAACTGTAGTAAAGTATTTCTGAAACTAGAGTATAACATTGCTTAATGGAAGAAATACTTATAAATGAAACTGTGTACTGTAGCTGGTCTGTTAAGAATATCAGGAAGACTTCCAAATGCTTCTTCAGCCTTTAGAGTTCCTTCCAAGTGGCAAAATAAATTCTCTAGCAACAAAATAAATACCCATGTCCCCCATTTATTTAATATTCTCAGCAATACAATCCTGTGTCTTTAATGATCCATTTTGTACCCACTTACTCAAGGAAGAAATATGGAGTCATCTCTTTCCATCTCTCACTTCCTACATCTGGTCAGTCTCAAGGAGGGAGAATCTCTTCGTTCCCAACTTCTTGCTTTGTCAGAGAACATATTTGTTTTATTTACAGGTGGGCTCAATTTAGATATGCATCACATTTCAGTGCCTTCATTGGTCTCTACAGTGAGAAAAAGAAGGTTATTAACCAACTGATCAAATAGAGTCTTAGGCATACTTTTATTAGTTGGACCAATATGCTGAAAACCACCATTCACACAGGGCGTTGACTACTGGTATTGGCTTTTCTTCCCAGTAATGATTTCCTGGGTTGAACTGTGTTCAGATGTAATGCTTTCAGCTTGATGTAGAAAGCATCTCTCTCCCTCAAAACATGCAAAGATAACTTTCACAAGGTCTTTTTATGATTTTTTTCTCTCAAGTTACATCTTCTCAAACTTCAGTCGGTTAAAGATGTCATGCCAGAGCCTGAGGATGTCTTCAATGACTTTATTCTGGGATGAAAAATGAATGAAAAACAAATTCATTTCAACCTCTGTCATCTTCTTTGTTTTGCTTCATATTTAATGTAATCTTTCACGTGGAATAGCAATGCCTACTCTCCATTTCATATGTGCTGTTTCCTCATGATTATTTCTTAGTCAAAAGCAAACTGAGAAGGGTAAGGGACATGGACATAGAATGATGGGTAAGGAGCTTACTCCCACACCTGGCAACCTGAGTTCAATGCCCAGAATTCCACTTGGGGAAAGTCTCTGATTTCCATGAGCATATCATGGTACGTGTCTTCTCTCTTCTGTCCTTCTCTCCTCCCCCCTCTATCTCACACACACACATACACACACACACAAACAAACACACACACACACACACACACACACACACACACACACACACACACACACAGATACATACCCCTCCTTCCCTTCCTCAAATCTGCTTCCTCCTCAGAAAAACCAACAAAATATTTTTTAAGAGAACTGAGAAGAATGTGGTGATCTATGAAATGATAGCAAAGACCAGTATTTTCCTATTCCTTTATACTCTATGTTTAAAATTTATCATTCGTTTTCTTACCCTTTGTGGAGCATCAGAGAGTCCAGTAAGATGACAGTAGTCTCTCAGAACAGTTCTGCATTCTCCTCCATAGATACCAGGCTCTTGTAAGTCCCATTTTGATAGACTCAACTTTATTAATTTGTCTATTGCCTAAACACTGAACAAGGCTTTTGTTTTGAGTCAGTGCTGAGTTCCTATTTTTTTAAGATCCCCAATTTTATCTTTGAATTTACATTTTGAAGTAAAACTTGTTGGGTAAAATGGGATGTCTAACTTTTTTTTTTTTTTGACTAGGTGCTCTAGTTGGGACCTTCTGACATTATGTTGAACAGAGAGAATGTGAATGGTCATCCTCGCCTAGATCCTGAATTGAGAGAAAAAACATCTAGATTTTCACTTTTGAAAGTGATACAGCATTGCCTACAGGCTTTTCGCATAACATAGAGAGAAAAGGTATTTTTATGAAAACTTTTCATGTTATCTAGTTTCATTTCTCTCACATTCTATGGTTTGTGACACTCCTTTGTATTTCAAAATCAGGGAAGGTTCCCACTCACTGCCTTCTAGGGTGGGCTATCACGCATACCAGCCACTTCTTTTTATACAGGACAGGGATCCAAATTTCAGTCCTTTTGTTTGGGGACAAGAGTTGTAACATTGGAACTATCTCTTTAGTCCTCCCTCCAAGCTATTTTTGAAACTGTAAAGATTCAATTGCCCATTAACAGGAGAACAAAATTACAAAATGATCATTCATCTGCATAATGCACAGCAGGGAGAGCAAAAGAAATGCATTTGGAAGCAAAACTATGTGTGTGTTTTGATGTATTTCAAAATTTTAACATGAATGCATAATGCAATTCTTCAAGACTCCCTTCCTTATCTATGTGCCATCTATATGAAACTCAAGAATGAAAGTAATGTGCTGCTTTGAGATAAATCAATTATATTGTCCTCACTCAGTATCTAAAATTATATGAAAGTTAGTATAATACTTAACACAAAAATGATTAGAATGAGAGAGGTAAATGGGAAAAAAAAGCATATGAGGCCGCCTCCCTAAGTTCATCACACTTCTTTAATAATTTGAGTGTCATGTTATACAGTGTGTGACTGTGTATATAAAAAGATTTAAATGTCAGATGTTTGGAAAGAAATCTTCCAGGCTTTCATACAAGTACAAAGTTTCCCAACTTTTCTGTCTTTTATACATAGCCATAGAAGTTGGGCTTTAATAATTTAAATATGTTTATTCAAATAAATTTATCTGTGGAATATTTGTTTGCTACCATAAATCAATCTGAACTGTCCAGTAATGTAGAACCAGACACAGTCACAGACACAAACGCAAATAATATTCACAGTCACAGGAGCGTCGTGCGCGCGCACACACACACACACACACACACACACACACACACACGGAGCGGGGGAATTAAGAAGACTGAGAGTTGAAAATACACATTGGCTGGAGATCAAGTAAGCCAGAGGCAGAGTTCCTCCCTGATAGACAAGACTTGAGAAGCAGAAGGATGATGCTATGAGTGCAAGTCTGAAGTCAGGAAAATACTGAATTTCCAGCTTGAATATGGCCAGACAGAGAGATATTCCAATTCTAGTCATACTGTTTTTCCAAGAAGCTTGAGTTAAATAGTTTTCAAAGAACAATACTTTTCACAGTAATAAGAGTCTATGTTGGAATCAATAATCTGCTGACTTTCATAAATCAAATACCATAGACTTATATTTATTTAATATTTTATATTTATTTAATATTTAAATATTAAATATTTAAATATTTAAAAAATTATTCCAAGGTCGTATAGTAGCCTCCTCTGAATTAAAATGTAAATAAAGGGCTGGAGATGGAGTTTGATGGCACAGCATCTGCCTAGTGTGCACAAGGCCTTGGGAATCATAACCCCATGCAAAAGTAAAAATTAACATATATTTAAATTAAATATAGGGGGCCAGTGAAACAGCTCCGTGGCTAAGGCACCTGTTTATAATCCTGGAGACTTGAGTTCAATCCCCAGAAGCCCATATGGTAGAAAAGGGAAAACTAATTTCTGAAAATTGTCTTCTGACCTCCATCTGTGCACCATGGCGTGCATGAATGAACGTTTTTCTCTTCTCCCTCTAATAAATAAATATAACATAATAAATGAATATAATATTTTTAAGAATAAAGTAAATATTGGGAAAGATAATGAGTTATATTTTTGCAGTTTTTTCACAGGTGTGACCACTAAATAGACTCAGTGCCCCTAAGACAGCTAGAAGATGCCATAGTAAATTAAATATTAGACTCACCCTCAATGACATTTCTGCCTGATGGATATGAAAAGAGATCACTGTGATGCATGTCCCATGGATGTCAATGCCCTGACCTCAGTGTTTATTCCTTTCACATCCCACCTGCCCCCACCATGAGTTTTGAATAGTTTGCCCAAATCTTTACTGAAGACAATCCTTAGCTACTGTAGCTACCAAGTCCACTTGTGAAATTGAGCTCCTGAAGGATTTTTACTGGGATCTTGCTCATCCCTACAGGAGTCCTCCCACCCTACTCCTCCCTGGAAGCCACGGAGAATCAATGAGTACTGAACAGAGGTCCTTACTTCAAATCTTCTTTTTCAGTATCACATCATTACAAGTACTGGCTAAACCACTCAAGTCTAGGGATGAGACCTGAGGCTTCCTGGAAACAGCCTTGCTATGAGATTATACAAGATCTTAACTTCGTTATATGCTTGTGTTGCATTCACACTCAGAGATCAGCATTGGAAATTAGCTTATGCTACTGAAAGTATCTGATTAATGAACCTAATTTTGCATACTACTTTACTTTTGCAAATGTATTGTATTCTCATATCAGTTGAGGTCATTATATTCAATTACATTAGGAATGAATCACATGGATAAAATGATTAAAACTCCCAGAAAATTTTCATTTTAAAAAATAATACATATTTAGCATGTCCATGTGTACTGCAATTCAGGATTCTTCTAGTATTATAGCTTCTTCAGTAATAGGATAAACAAATTTTAGCTTGATTAAATAAGACTGCATTCATGTAAACAACATTGCATTTTATGGATTGATAATGAATTTTCATTTATCAAAAAAAAGCAAACGAAAGACAATCAGCTTTGTTTATTGGCAAACCTTTTTTCACTCTTTGAAATATATTTGCTAAATCAATCTCCAGGTTTAATTCAGAACACTCTGTCACATAATCAAGTATTTTAAGCTACAAAAAGAAAACTTTTTACTTTGCTTACGTCTGTAACTAATTCTGAAATGTGGAATGATTGCAGTAGTGTGGATAAGGTCTGCACACCAAAAATGCACGTGTTGGTCTGTAGAGATGGCTCAGAGATTAAGACCGTGCAAGCAGAAGGTCTTCAGTTCAGATCCCAGGGCCCATACAAAAACACCAGGCAGAAATGGCAGCAGCCTACATGTCTGGTCCTAGTGAGCAGAGCCAAAAGGAAGTAGAAGCAGTCCAGTGTGATTCCTAAAGTCACACTTAGTCCCCCACAGGGACACACAGTGTTCTCTGACAGACAGACAGACACATACACACACACACACATACAAATAAATAGATAAATAAATATTTATAAATGCATGAGTTGCTGCTTTAGCCTAAGTGTGAGTAAGGCTGCTGAGGTGGCTGACACTGAGTGCAAAGCCCAGAGAAGAAAAGTAATATAGTTCTCAAGCTTAGTTGTCCTGAAAGGGCTTCTCTCTCTCTCTCCTCTCTCTCTCTCTCTCTCTCTCTCTCTCTCTCTCTCTCTCGTCTCTGTCTCTTTCTCCCCTAGTCTCATCTCTCCATCTACATAAATTCCCACCATAATTATCCACCACAAGTGACCTTCACCAAACATCAAACATTGAACATAAGGGTTAACAATGTAATGTAGCTGATCTTTGACCTTTTACATCCACTGGGTCCACAACTCTATAGTCAACTAATGTTTAAATACTAGAAATTTATGTATACACTGAGCATGGACACGCTTTGTATTGTCATTATTCCAGGCATAATACAGGTTAGTGTCTACTCACATTGTGTTACATTTTCTAAGAATACAATAATGACTTAAAGAGCATTGGAAGATAATCATAAGTTCCATGAAATACTGTCATTTAATATAAAACATTTGCACATCCACAGATTGTCATTGCCTTGAGAAATCCTAGGACCAGTGTTCTGAAGATACTGAAGTATAACTATCTTGCATGTTTCAGGAAAGTTGGTGATTCTTCAGTTCTGTTGTGAAGTTTTCTGACTTACTCCAAATAATTAAATCTAAGTATAAATGTAGCTCATGTTTCCAAAAGATGGTGTTAGACCTATCATTTTGGACTGCCTACCATCACAGTAAGTCTTATTATTCAAGCAGAAATTTACAGAATGAAATATGGGTACCTGGCTTACTCCATGCAAACATAAAATGTTATAAAAATTAGACTATATGAATTGTAGTAGAAAAAGCTGATGGATGCATTTCTAGGTTGTATTTTCCTATTTTTATATCAAGAATTGGTACAATATTAAGTCTTTACCTGGTTTACCTATAGTAAAAAGAGTTCATTGATCTTTTGATTAACATTTTATAATATTGACAAATGCTATGCAGAAACAGGTAGTGGAATGGAAGGATATAATTTTGAAATAGTGGCTGTTGAGTAATGCTGAATCTCCACAGCTTCCTGAGGCACTGTTGACAGGTAATGGTTGCTGGTAGAAGATGTGTCTCTTTCTTCACTGGTGGAACCACTGAAAAGTTGTTCATGTCCACACTCAAGCAAGCAATCCTAGCAAAGTGTGTTATGTACAGAGCTCTAAGTCTTGAAAGTAGGTTAAAGAGATGTGAAAAGGAAGGGTTTCTGTGGGAAAAGTAGGCATCTGTAGAAAACAGCAAATGAAAAAATCATAAAGGATGCATTAGTTTTACATTGAATCAATTATATAGCAGCATTATTGAAATCTACATTATCATGAAAATATTGCTTCTGTATTTGTGGTGGGTAATCATCTCACATGAGAATAATCCCTTCATGGATAGGTCTTTGGATAGTCTCTAGTAAGTATCTCCAGGTATTTTTGAAGTCCTGGTATAACTACAAGTCATTGTTATAAAAGAGTTTCCCACTTCTTGCTTTTATAATCTGAATATATATAATTCACCCTACAAGGTTGCCATTTTTTTATTCCTAATGGAATTTACCTAATTTTCGAATTCATAAATATCACCAATGATAAATACAATTAACACAGAATAATATTGTACCATTATAGTTTTGTGTGAAGTTAGAGTTCTCCTAAGAATAGCTCTGGCTCAATTCCAGTTCTGGGGTTTTCTTTATTCGCTCTGCTAGCAGGAAGTTGAAAACTCTGGGAAGCCTGTCTTAGCAGGGCACTATTCTCCCTTGGCAGAAATATCTCGCACAGAAGAACTTTCATGAAGATAATGTGCTAACGTAAAGCCACTATCCCAAAGGTAAGGTGAAAGTAAACCACGCTATGGGGCCAACACATTCATGATGAAAGTATTTAAAATGTGCACAGTATAAGAACAAATAAACAAACATGATTTGCTCACATTAGAGCACATTCACATCATTTAAGACAAGTCACAAACTGAAATTAGGAAAGTAAATATTAGCTGCACAGCTTTTACTAACAAGCCCTCAAGGATGAGTGCAGCTTTTGATAATGAAGGCTTTTCAATAGCAAAAGATGAAAAATGTGCAGGTCATGCAAAGTCCTATTATGATTTACTTCGGCCCTAACTTGTGTGGAGTAAACATATCATTGACTCCTCAAAGTCTATCATGGATCACAGGCACCAGGATTCTTAGAGGCAAGGGATTAACAGCCACAACAGTGTTCCTATACTAAAGGGGAACACAAAAAAGAGCTCTAGGTAATGCAACTGAGCCCTTATACCTCGTCAGAGAGGAGGACCCAGAGGAAAGTTTGACACGTACACTAAAGGATGCTTGAGGGATGGGGGGGGACAATGGGAGAAAGAGAGGGAGGGAGAGAAAGGAAGGGGAAAATGGGGGAGGGAGCAAGGGGATCCAGAGAGAGGTGGAGGGAGGGAGAGGAATTGGGTATGTATCAAGTTGTATGAGTGGAAAAAATAAATAAAAAATACTGGTTTGATATAAGTACTCTATTATAACTTGCATAAGGATATAAGATAGATGCTTTCAATGTTTAGCAACGCATTGATGGACTTAATAGAAAGGTAGAGAGTTTATATTTATACTGGAGAGACAAATATAAATTGATCGTGCTTCTTTAAAAAAGTTGAAAAATATATTAATAAAACATGTGACTAGACATCTCTAACATTTATGTCTATCCCCCAAACTCAAAATTGTCTGCCATTGTTACCTGCTATTACTCAGCCCCCTGCTCTTCTGGGAGGCTGGTCTGATAGACGAAAGGTGTGCAGGCTATTAGACACTGATAAACCCACTTAACAAGAAAGAGAGGAACAACAATGTCTGATGCATAAGGAACGCTGTAGGAAAATAAATTAGATGGAACCAGTTGCTAGGAAACAGGACAAACTAAGTGCACTAGAGTAGGTAGAGAAACAACTTTGAAAGAATGTCAGCCCCAAATGTGTACAGAGACCATAGCTATGTCACCAACACAAGCTGTGAAATACAACATGAGCTTTGTTTTACCTATTTTCAGAGGAAAGAAAAAGAAGCATGAAGGAAATCATTAAAGATCCAAAGTATTTGGCATCCCCAAAGCAAATTTGAATATGGCCCGGCCCTATCTCAAAGTTATGATATCAATTCTCACATACTCCACTGTGCGGTAGCAAATTTACACCCAGATTCAAAATAGAAGGAATCTTGACATCAATTATCATAGTTTAAGGAAGTAGAAGAAAATAGGCTGTTTTCTGGGTCATGGACTGGCACTCTGAATTTTTAGTTTCCACTGGGATAATCTAGTCTCCATTAACTGGTACTCTCTCTCATTAGTGCTAGTCATTCTTATTTTTTGTTCAATGTATTTTGGGCATCTTACTAAAATATGAATTGCTAAGTATAGGTCTCTATCTATATGCATGACACTTAGAATGGCATGCAGGTAGCAAAACTCACACACACGACATTCATGAATATTTTTATATACATATATAAATATGTTTCAATTTTTAAAGAAACTTTAGCACCTGTAACAATGACCACCTCTAAATAAGAAATACTGGAATAATGAAGATCCATTGGAACATTGTAAGTACCAAATGCATAAAAGTAGATCAGGGAAGAATGTTTGCCTTCATCGAGCTGAAATTCCAGATGGGTCCCTATAAAAACTATAAACAACAGAAGATGTTAGATGATCATAATTGTTTTGGAGACATAAAAAACCAAGGCAAGAGAAGAGATTTGGAGTGCTGTAATCTTTGGAAGCATGATCCTTTAAAAAGACTATATTCTGGTAGAGATAGCTACTAAGTGAAGGGAGAGAATTGGGGTAATCAGGAAAGGGGACATGCAAAAGGATTAGGAAGGGAAAACTTCCTGAAAGTGTGCCCAGTACTTGATGAATAAAGAAGACAGTCTGACTAGAGTCAAGTGACCAAAAGAAGAAATAATGACAGATAACATTACAGAAATTACAGAATTAGAGGTGTTTGGATGCATCTCTTCAGTCTCAACACTTTGGAGGTAGAGACAGGAGAATGGCAGGTTTTTTTTTGTTTTTTCTTTCTTTTTTATTATTAATACATTTTTATTATTATTTCAACTCATACAAACTTACTAGGTACACCAGTTCCCTCCCTCCCTCCTCCTCCCCCCATACCCCCTGCTCCCCCTCCCCACAGTTTTAACATCAGTGTGGTCTACATGAAACCTTACGCTTAAAAAGGAAAAGTTGTAAGAGGATATTGAAGAACTTCTGGCTACAGTGATGGCCACTGTTTCTCCTAAGAGATGGGGAGCGATCAGACAGGCACTGAGAATAGCACACATACGTGCTCTGGTTGTCCTTTCACAGAATCACACCAGCTGCTGTTTCAAAACTGAAGATGGCCAAGAGCAAGCAGCTTCATGGATCAATGGTCCATAGCTGGAACTTAATTTTAGTAAATCAGTATGTTAGTTTATGGTCCTGGATATAACTCAAAGTCAAAAACACTGGATTTCTGAAAGAATGAACGTGGAGGCTCAGTCCTGGCAACCAGCACAGCAGAGCTGTGGAGAGAAAAGAAACTCTGAAATTTAGTGACAACAGAAAGAGGGTCTTTTTGAAAGTTGAATTTGGACCTTGGTCACGGATGCCTAAAGATTCCAGTGATAACTGGGAAACCAGGTGAACATGCCTAATGGACTGTTGAGTTCACAGACATGCAGCTGTGAGAAGAGTTCTTGAATATAAACATAGATTTGAGAAAAATAAGCAAGTTTTTAATATTAGCTGATAATTAATCAAAACCCTTGTTTCAGGGAGATGTTATGAAATATGTAGGTCAGTAGAATCAGGTGCTTTTATTAGCCTTCTATAGATTTTCTATCTAAAAGGGAGAAAAGGTAGCAAAAATGAAGAGACCTATGTAAATGAGTTTGTCTGTTAGAGTGAGTTAAATAGATGTTATTTTCCGTCTTTTTTATTTTATTGATTGAATAGAAAACAAATTGAATAACCAAGAGCAGGGTGCAAAGGTTAAAGCCTTTGCTTCACAAGCAAAAGAACCTGAGTTCAGATCCCCAACTCACCTAAAAATATCCTGAAGTTAGGGCAGTGGCCTGTAATTCAAACCCTGGAAAGTGGAGCTTGGGAAGCCCCAGACCAATTCAAGATAATTCCCATGTCACCCTTGGGCCTCCATCCATGTTGATTGGCACACCACATCTGCCCAAGTGTCCTCATGCACACACACACACACACACATACACACATACACACACACGCACGCACACACACCTCAAAATGTTATAAATATCATTTTGTAAATTTACAAATTACATTATTTTAACAACTTTCAAATTCACAGCTATCCTGAGGCTCATGCACAGGTTGGGCATGCCTGAGCTATCATGTGCCTTGAGTGTGCAGGATATGAAAAGCATTCTAATAAATTGACTTGTGTTGACATTTTAGGAAACTTAACATACTGCTTGCAGTTTTGTGTTCATGCTCATTTTCTTAAGGAAACTATGACTGTTAAACAATTTTTCTATCACACTCAACTACAGCTT
The DNA here is from genome assembly GCA_023101885.1 of Typhlomys cinereus. Lineage (NCBI taxonomy): Eukaryota > Metazoa > Chordata > Mammalia > Rodentia > Platacanthomyidae > Typhlomys > Typhlomys cinereus. The sequence goes on from JALPQD010000227.1 coordinate 939,329, forward strand.
ATGTCACTTGTGTGAAAATGCTACAAGTCACACCCTCACAAAGGGACCTGGCACTCCCTCACAGTTCCTCCCACAGGAATTGCAAGACCTAAAGAAGAAAAGAGCAAATTAAACATTCTGAAACTTTTATAGTCAAGGAATGAAAAGATTGACCAAGTTTCAAGATAGGAATAAAGAACCACAATTACAGTAAGCTATAATCAATAATCACTTTGCTTAAAAAAATCAGCCAATCAGCAATGAGCCTCAGATCAATGCATATGACAGACAATCAATGATAATACCTATCTGAAGCACTGGCCTGTCAGTGACAACCTGGAGATTCTAATTGATTATCATCAGTTGTGAAGGGTTTCAATCCAATTACCAGCTTCTGGAAATCCTCTAGTTAACATTAGCTCTTCTACAGGGAGCACACCTGCATAGCTGACTCTTATCAATGTGCATTGCTACTTCTGAAAGTCTCTGACACCAAGCTTCCTAAAACCTAACTCCATAACATAAACTCCATCTATGCTTGTGAAGAAGATGTCTTTAAAATATGCCTGTTTCTTACAGGTACCATTATTAGTCAATATTTTACAAGTTTTCCATCCCTTCAGTCATTCCAAGCCTGTATATTGTTTCTTGAGAATTCACACAAGTGAGCTACAGATGAGCTCAAACCTCCATGGTATAATCACATTTGGTGAGTTTTAATCCATGTTGGTATATCGAAGTTGCATTTAAGACAACTGCTTTGTGAACACTTTGTGAAGAGTATACTAAATTGCAGATATTTACTAGAAAATGCAGAAAAGATTTTCTTCTTTATTTTTTCATTTATCTTATAGCTTTTAATTATTCATTTATTATGCTAAATGGCAGAAAGTCAGATACCCTCCAGAAAGTAGGTTGAAGGTATATATAATTTCTTACCTCACATTAAATAAGTGACAAATTTACAAAATGTGTATATAAGAAACTATCAGATCAGGAATGGCAGCACATGCCTTAATCCCAGAAGTTGGGAATCTGTGACAACAGGACCTGAACAGGAAAAAAGGAAAGAAAAAAATAAAAAGAAAAGAAACAGATAAATCAGCCAGAGTAGAAATTGTAATGGTTTTTTACATTCCACATTAATAGTGCTCTTCCAACTCAAATAGTTTTTAAACATATGGCTTCCAGCAGTATGTTCTCATTCTGATATTGCCAGTCAATTTCTAATACCAAAACTACTGAATAATGTAATGTACAAATACATTGCTTTATTTGCTACAGCCAGATTATGAGAAGTCTAAATGGCTCAACTCTTTATAGCCACATTGAAAATATTTACCATGCATAATAATTAATTCACTTCCCTGCAAGAACATTTTCCTCATGACAAATATTCCTTATAAGGTTATGAGGACTAGATCATCATAAAAAATAGATTCTTACAGTGGCATTTTTAATTAGTAGATAATGAATGATAGTATTATTTTAAGAAGAGCATTAAAATGTTAATTTCAGTAAATCTGTAAAAATTCAAACACATTTAAATTAAAGAAAAGCTTTCAGATACAGCAAAAGAAATGAGCTTTTTCATAAACATCCATCATTTTGGTGTTCAAAGGATACTTTCTACTAGCATGAAAATAATTCTACAAAGGACTGGAGAAATGGCTCAGGATTTAAGAGTGTCTCACAAGCAGAAGGTCCTGAGTTAGGTTTCTGGATCCCATGTAAAAATGCCAGCAACCTGAACTTCTGGCCATGGAAAGTGAAGCTTGGACTGGTAATTTCCGGAACAAAGCAAAGAGGAGGTAGCACAATCCAGGGTGATTCCCAAAGTTACTATTTGACCTCCATCCTCTCTCTCTCTCTCTTTCTCTCTCTCTCTCTCTCTCTCTCATACACACACACACACACATACACACCATCTATCTATCTATCTATCTATCTATCTATCTATCTATCTATCTATCTACATTCATTCTTTAATTTCAATGATTAGAGTATTTTAAACATATTGTTGGAATTTGACGTTCTTGGTATTAAAAAATAAATACATCTAACATCTCTAACAAATAGATCTGAGAAAAAGAGGTTTATTGAAGTGACACTTTTGTTATGAAGAAACCACTTTAAACGTGTTGACTTTTAAATAATGATATCAATGAATTATACTGACTCCATTTTCATTGTTTCCAGTGTCTTTTTAAAGAACGAGATTATGTAAATTGAGAAACAGAAGGACTTTTACTGAAGTGCTTCATTCCTTAAAGAAAGGCATGACAAAAATGTATTCTTCAAGTGTCAGTGCTAAGCAGAAGAAATTAGAACTTTACGTGTCTACTTCTGTCTTAAAGTATACAATTATTGTGGCATTTTTTATTATTGCCTTTGAAGTATATTTTATACCCTGAAGTCTCTGATGTATATTTGTTATATGAAATTGAGAAAAAAAACTTCCAAAGAGATTGAGCAGGAAGAGAAGAAAATCTGAGAAAATGACTGCTTGGTGTAGGGTTTATCATTTTATTTTATTTTATTTATTATTATTATTATTATTATTATTATTATTATTATTTCTGCTCATACAAACTTAACAGGTACACCAGTCCCTTCCTCCATCCACCTCCCCACAATACCGCTGTTACCCCTTCCCTCCCCCATCCCTTCCCATGCCCCAGTACCCCCCCCCAATCCCTGGAGCATCCTTTAATGTGCATGCCAAACTCTCCTCTGAGTCCTCCTCTCCAATGAGATGCAAGGATCCAGGGGCATTTCTCAGAACCCTTTCCTGTGTTCCCCTTAAGCTTAGGAATCCTACTGTGACTGTCAGTCCCTAGCCTCCAAGGATCCTAGTGCCTTTAGCCCATGCTAGACTGTGTGGGGTCAATAATGTGTTGGATATAGCATAGGTCATATAAAGTCCTATTATGATTGCTTCGGTCCTAACTTGTGTGGAGTATCTTGCATATCATTACTCCTCCCATCCTTGTGCTCTCAAAATCTTACCACACCCTCTGCCACAAATTTCCCTAGGCTTCAGGATGGGGAGAGATCAGGCTGGCCCAGTTCCAGGTGGTTGATATAGAGTCTCTGATGTTCTGAATTATAGTTCATTGATTTTTTTTTTTCGGTTTTGCTGCACCTGCAATGCCCTTGGCTCCATCTTGATGTGTATTGGATTTCGCCCCCTGGCCAGAGATAAAAACGTGTTAAATTAGAGTCTTGTTATAAGAGCATATTCAAAGGTACATGGAATAAAAGTAGGAGACCCCGGTGAGGGAGGAGTCAATAACCCATTTGCAAAATGGATACTTTCTATCTGGCAGCCTGTATGCCCTCTCCTTCTGGTGAGATCATACCCCATCAGTTGCAAATGATCAGGAAAGAAAGTTTGTGAACTTAACCAGATGTCTCATTACTTACTTGTAGTCCTTGATGGAAGCCTATTTTCTCTGCTGAAACATGTTTCACTCTCTCCTTGTTTCTGGTGGGCCCCTCGTTCCTCACCCCTCCTGTTTACAATCTGTACAACTACTGTAGGAATTACAGAGATTTGTCTTTGAGTGTCTCTAAGTGGGTTTGGTACTAGGATCCACCAATTAGGAAGTATATACGGCACTTAATTTTCCATGTCTGGGATTCCTTACTAAATATAATTATTTCTAATTCCATCCATTTCCCAGCAAATTACATTAATTCATCATTTTTGATGGCTGAGTGTTTTCTATTGTATAAATGTACCACATTTTCCTTATCCACTCATCAACTGTTGGACATTTGGGCTGATTCCATGACTTTGCTATTGTAAACAGAGCTGCTATGAACATGGTCATGCTTGTGCTATCGAGGTGAATTTTTGCTCTTTGGGGGTTTATTCCCAAAAGTGGAATAGCAGGGTCATATGGCATTTCAAACTTTAACTTCTTTAAGAATCACCAGACGGCTTGCCAGAGTGGTTGTATAAGACTGCATTCTCACCAGCAATGTAGGAGAGTTCCCCTCTCTCCACATCCTCTCCAGCACTTGGTATTGTTTGTATTGTGGATTTTTGCCATCCTGACAGGGGTGAGATGATATCTCAGGGAGGTTTTGATTTGCATTTCCCTGATGACTAAGGATGTGGAGCATTTTTTAAGATATTTGTTAGACATTTTAATTTTGTCCTTGGTAAAGTTTCTTTTAAGTTCCAGGGCCCATTTTCTAATTGGCCCATTTGTTTCCTTGGTGTTTAGTTTTCTAAGTTCTTTGTGCACTCTGGATAATAGAGCTCTATCAGATATGTGGTTAGTGAAGATTTTCTCCCATTCTGTGGGTTGCCTTTTTGCTCAGGTTATAGTCTCTTTAGCTGAACAGAAACTCTTTAATTTCACAAGATCCCATCTGTTGAGGGTTGGTTGTACTGACTGTGCTATTGGATGTCTGTTTAGGAAATGTTGGCCTAGCCCAATCAGCTGGAGGGAGTTCCCTATCCTTTCAACTATGGTTTTTATAGTCTCTGGCTTCATATTGAGGTCCTTAATCCATTTGGAATTAAGTCTTGTACATGTTGACAAGTATGGTTGCAATTTTAATCTTTTGCATGTGGATATCCAGTTTTGCCAGCACCATTTATTGAAGATGCTGTTCTTTTTCCATTGGATTTTTTGGGCCCCTTTGTCAAAGATCAAATGGCTGTAGTTGTGTGGGCTTATATCTGGGTCTTCAACTCTTATCCATTGATCTACATGTCTATTTTGGAGCCAAAACCAGGCTGTTTTTAAAACTATGGATTTGTAGTATAGACTAAAGTTTGGTGTGGTGATACCTCCAGCCATGTTTTTGTAACTCAGGATTGTTTTTGCTATCCTGGGTCTTTTTGTCTCCATATGAATTTTGAGATTGTTTGGTCAACTTCTTTAAAGAATTGCTTTGGGATTTTAATTGGTATAGCATTGAATCTGTATATTGCCTTTGGTAGGATGGTCATTTTTATGATGTTTTTCTGCCAAACCAGGAATGTGGCAGGTCTTTCCACCTTCTGGTGTCTTTTGCAATTTCTTTCTTTAGGGTTTAAAGTTTTCATTGTAAAGGTCTTTTACCTCCTTGGTTAGGTTTATACCAAGGTATTTCATTTTTTTAGGAGCTATAGTTATGGGATTGTTTCTCTAGGGCTTTTTTACTTCTTTCACTCTGGGCATATAGGAAGGTCACTGATTTTTGTACATTTATTTTGTATCCTGCCACCTTGTTGAACATCTGTATTAGTTCCAGGAGCTTCCTGGTGGAGGTTTGGGATCACTCAGTTATAAGATCATGTCGTCTGCAAACAGAGATAACTTGACTTCTTCCTTCCCGATTTGAATCCCTTTTATGTTCCTTTATTGTCTTATGGCTTCAGCTAAGACTTCAAGTACAATATTAAATAGAAGTGTAAGAGTGGATAGCCTTGTCTAGTTCCTGATCAGAGTGAAAATGTTTCAAGTTTTTCCCCATTGAGTATAATCCTTGCTGTTGGGTTGTTGTATACAGCTTTTATTGTATTGATAAAGGTTCCTTCCATTTCAACCTTCTTTAGGGTTTGAATGATAAAAGGCTATTGGATCTTTTCAAAAGCTTTTTCTGCATCTATCGAGAGTATCATATGGTCTTAAACTTTGGATTGTTTATATGGTGAATTACATTTATTGATTTGCATATGTTGAATCAAACTAGTATGCCAGGGATGAAGCCTACTTGATCCACATGGATGATCTTTTTGATATGTTTTTGAATCTGATTTGCTAAGACTTTGTTGAGAATCTTTGCGTCTGTGTTCATCAGAGAGATTGGCCTATAGTTTTCTTTTTTAAGTGAATCTTTATTAGGTTTTGGGATTAAAACGATATTAGTTTCATAGAAGGAATTTGGTAGTGTTCCTTCCTTTGCTATTTGATGGAACACTTTAAGGAGTATTGGTGTTATTAACTCCTTAAATGTCTGGTAGAACTCTGTGCTGAATCCATCTGGTCCAGGACATTTTTTGGTGGGAAGATTGGAGCGTACTTCCTTGATTTCCTCATATGTTATAGGACTATTTAAGTAATTCACACCTTCCTGATTCAATTTAGGTAAGTTGTGTTTACTTAGAAATTCATCCATTTCTTTTGTGTTGTCAAACTTCACAGAGTGTAAGTTTTTGAAATATGACATTATAATTCTCTGGATTTCTTGGGTATCAGTAGTGATAACTCCATGTTCATTTCTAATTTTGTTAATTTGGGATTTCTCTCTGTTGCTTTTGGTTAATTTAGCTAGGTGTGTATCAATCTTATTGATTTTTTCGAAAAACCAGCTTTTTGACTGGTTGATTTTCTTAATCTCAATTTTGGATATTTCTCCCTTATTTTGCTAATCTCCTCCCTTCTTTTGGGATCAAATTGCTCTAGTGTCTCTAAAGCTTTAAACTGCATTGTTAAGTTATTTATTTCTGATGTTTCCATTTTTTTGATGTAGGTATTAAGAGCTATGAACTTACTTCTTAGGACAGCTTTCATTGTGTCCCAGAGATTTTGGTAAGTTGTATTTTCATTATCGTTCACTTTCAGGAATTCTTGAATTTCCTTTGTAATTTCTTCCTGAATCCAATTCTCATTCAGGATCATAGTGTTTAGTTTCTAGGATTTAGTGTATTTTCTGTTGCTTGTTGTGTTGTGGATGTCAAGCTTTAGGCCGTGGTGGTCTGATAAGGTACAGGCTAGAATTTCAACTTTCCTGTATATGTGCAGATTAGTTTTGTGGCCCATTATGTGGTCTATTTTGGAGAAAGTTCCGTGTGCTGCTGAGAAAAATTTGTATTCATTGGTGCGTGGATGAGAAGTTCGATAGAGATCTGTAAGGTCCATTTCAGTAAGGGTTTGATTAAGCTCCAAAGTGTCTCTGTTAAGTTTTTTACCCGTTGTTCTATCCCATGTTGAGAGGGCAGTGTTGAAATCCCCAAGATTTATCGTTTGGGGGTTGATTTCTCACTTTAGACGTTGTAGGGTTTGCTTAATGAATGTGGTGGGCCTGTATTGGGTGCATATATGTTCAGTATTGTGAAGTCTTCCTGGTGAATTGTACTTGTGACTAAAATGCAGTATCCATTTGTGTCTCTTATGATTTTTTTTGGTTTGAAGTCCACTTTGTTTGATAGCATAATGGCTATCCCTGCCTGTTTACTGGATCCATTAGGTTGCAGAATTTTTGACCAGCCTTCTATTTTTAGGATGTGCCTATCTTTTGTGGTGAGATGGGTTTCCTGTAGGCAGCAGATTGATGAACTGTGGTTTTTTAATCCAAGTTTTTAATCTGTGTCTCTTGATCGGTGAGTTAATGGCATTAACATTTAATGTTATAATGGAGAAACTATTATTAATTCTGGACATTTATTATATTTAGTGGCTTTTGTATGTGTAATGCTTTGCTTTTAGGTTTAGGTGGTATTATACTTCCCTTCTGTTCTCCTGGATATGCCTGCTTTTTTCTTCAAGCTTGAGTATCATTTCTAGCATTTTTTGAGGGCTGGTTTGGTGCACACATATCCCTTCAAGTTGTCTTTGTGCTGGAAAATTTTTCTTTCTCTCTAGATCATGATGGATAGTTTTGCGGGGTATATCAGCTTGGGTTGACATTTTTGCTCATTCAGTACTTGAAATACGTCTCTCCAATCTCTTCTTGCTTTTACTGTTTCGACTGAGAAGTTATTTGTTATTTTCATAGGTTTACCTTTAAAAGTGACTTTTTTTTTTCCCTTGAAGCTCTCAGCACCATTTCTTTATCTTGAATGTGAAGTGTTTTGATTATTATTTGCCATGGCGAGTTTCTATTTTGGTCATATATTTGAGGTGTGGAATGCCTCTTGTATATGGATGTGCCTCTCTTTTTTTAGATGAGGAAAGTTTTTCTTGATGATAGTTTGAAAAATTTCCTCAGGTGTGGTATTTTGGGATTCTTGCTCTGGATTTCATGAATATGCATGTTAGTCTTCTTCAGGGTTTCCCATGAGTCTTGAATATTTCTCTCAAGTATCTTTTTGGCTTTAAAAATCTCTTCCATTGAGCTGGTTAATTCTCCCACTTTGTCTTCAAGGTCTGAAATTCTATTTTCTGCTTCATTAGTTCTGCTGATAAGACTCTCTGTTGAGTTCTGGGTTGAAGATAACTTGTCTTTTATTTCAGTTTTAAACTCTGTTTGAGTCTGTTTTAACTGCTCTATGCCTGTTTTTGTTGTTTTTGTTTCTTGAACTGATTTTCTCAACTCCTCCAAGTGTCTGTTGTGTTCCTCTTCAAAGTGATTGATGGCGGTTATTCAATACCTCCCGGATTTCCTCTTTCATAGTATTGAACATGGTAATGATCATGTTTTGAAAGTTGTTATCCTTGGTCAGGCTTTCTTGGCTATTTTCCATGGGTTTGTTCTGGTTGGAGTCCATCATTATGGGATTAATTCCTTCAGTGGGAGATTTGTTTTCTTGGGTGTTGTTTTTTCATGGATTTGCACTTTGACTTGGGCATTGTCGTTTTAACTCTTAAGACCTTCTTTCAATTTTTGTGCGTTTTACACTGAACTGAATTATTTGGCCTAGAGAAGCTCCTGTTCCAGCTGGGAAAAGCTGGTAACAGTGGGCTGCCTTGAGTTTGGGGGTGGGTGGAGGAGCTTACCTAGGTCGCTGTGAGTCCTGGCTGGACTGCACGCACTCTGGGCGGGTGGGGAAAGGGGGTTTTTCATTTTAAAAACTATCAGTCAAGAGACACCACATGATGCTGAAGAACAGGAGAGAATGGAAGAGATTATACCAAGAAAGATGGTATTGTGAATTTCAATGGATACTCTTAAATAGCCAGTCTTACGCTAGTGGACTTTATACCAATTCATGATAGTTCACTGGCTTATGATGGTCATCTTGAGTGCATTCTATCTTTAATGAAAGTTAATTGAGCAAAAAGGCAAAAGAATTTAAATGTCCCATCTATGAGTCTGTTATAATAAAAATGAAACATAGATTTCAAGGAATTAAATAAACAAATGTCAGCAGAAAAAAGAACTATTTATGAGACATAATAATCAGAAAATGATTTCTTTCAAAACAAGTACATCGTTTACATAATTCAGAAAAATTATTTTACAGTGAGCATGCCCTGGGTGGCCTTTCGCTACATATTAATGTGTGTATGCATATGCATCATGAAACAGATCAATTCCTTAAGATCTTCTGTATTTTGTTACCTAAATGCAATGATGTTATTAAGGACTGTATCTCTGAGAAGTAATCAGAAGTAAGTGTCACTTGAAACGAGTATCAGAACTTTCCAGGAAAATGTGCTTTATCAACCAGAATTTTGAAGTCTTTTCAAATTTGAAATCAGAAATTCAACATGAGCCTAATCAGCTTTGGGTACTTCAAGACATTTGCAATTGTGGAAAATGGATACGGAGTAGACAGAGAAATGCATTAAATTGGTGATATAGTTTCACCAATAAAATGTTTAATTAAAAATATTTCTCATACTAAAAAATTTCTATTTGACTCTTATATGTATGCTTAACCAATATGCTAAACATGTTCCTATTGAGAAATGATCACTTAAGACAATTTTCACTTCCTTTGCTTTATAACATCTGAAACTGAACAACAGATGATACCAAATAACATTCAATTAAAAATAATTAGTCAATGAAGAGGACTGTAAATATAAGTACTAACAAGCAGAATAAAGAAGGTTTTGTTAACCTTTTTTTTTTTTATTTCAGCCTTTGTTCTTCCTAGTGAAAGTAAGGGAATTCACTCCACTCATGAACAAGGAAGAACAAGAGAAGTGGAAGCTGTACACAAGCAAGAAGTAATAAAAAACAAGAATTAAGGGTTCAAGAAGTATAGATTACATGGGGCTGTAAGCTCTTCCAGATGACTTAGGGTAAAGCACCTGCTTGCAAACCTGAGTGTTATGATCCCTAGAATCCCACATAGTGTAAGAGGAAGCAAATTTAGAAAGTTTAGAGAGACAAAAGTTGTCCTCTGGCCTACACCCATGTACCATAGCACACATACATATATGCCTGCATGCCTGCATCTCTCTCTCTCTCTCTTTCTCTCCTCTGTCCTTCTTCCCTTCCTCTCCTCTCAAGAAAGTAAGTACATAAAATATTAAGATGTTACTTACTGTTTGAAATGTGAGTTGTCCCTTCTCTAAACTAAAAATTCACGTTTGAATCTTTAGTTGTTTGGGAAGGTCACAACACATTCAGAAGGTGGAGTCTTGCTAGAGGAAGGCAATCACAGGATGTGGGTCTTGAGGTCCATTTGTCCCACCTTGTTTTAAGATTGCAGCAGCAGCTCCAACCCTTATGATGTCTTCAGTGACTTAAGCTACCTCCAGCTTCTACCATCCAGCCATGCCTTTCTCCACGAAGGTTTGTATCACCCCTCTGGAACCATAAACTTAATAAATCTCTCCTTTCTCCCTTACGCTGTGAGTACTATCTCACAGCAGCAGAGAGAGTAACCCGTGCAGATGTACAGATCCTAATTTTGATTCTGCCACCAAACAAGCACATACCCTAGGAACATCAGTAGTGCCGTTTGCAAATTTGCTACCCTTCTTGGAACAATATACAGATGCCAAAGGAACAAATCTTAGCAGGTACATGTCGAGCTTTCAGCTCTCCTAAGGCTGGAACAAGCTACCATGTAGCAAAAAGATTCTGTGTGCTAAAGCTAATGGTCATATTATATAATAATAAGGTTGAAAGCTTTGAAAGTGTTATAACTATTTAATGTCTTACATCTTACATATATGAGTTTATATTTCCCAGAGGGTTTTGACTATGAGCAATACATATTTCCCATGCAAGATAATCTCCACTGCATTGCAAAGCAGAATTTTGTTTTTGCTTGTCCCATAACACCAATGCTTTTGGACATTCAATGATCTATTTCCTTGGTAAGTCTCTTTCTATTGCACTGTTTACGCATGAAATTGATCTAAAGCCCAGAGGAGAAATATTGTCATCAGCTTTTACCAGATTTCCAGAAAGCCACATTCATATTTTGCTTTTCCCACTTTCCTGAATTTTTTATTGCTTTCTTTTTAAAAAATTCCTTTTTCTCTACAGATATATTGGGCTTCGCTATTTAAGAGCTGGAACAAAATCTGCTTTCCTGCTGATATAAACAATTCAGAATCAAATAGGTGAGTTCTGAGTCCAAGAAATTCATGTATCATTCAAAGAAATTTTATGTGTGTGTGGTATATATTCATTATGTATATAACTGTAATTATACTCTTTATAGGTGCACACAAATACATAGATAAGTATACTTTATACTTCTTTTATGTATAAGTGAAATTCTTAGTACCTTCTTAAATTTGGCAGTATGCTCCCTTTATCTCTCTGATGAAATCACTTGTTGCTGCTTTCCTGCTCTATTACTTTAAAACCGGTGTACCTATTAAGTTTGTATGAGCAGGAATAATAACAAAAATGTTAACAAATAAATAAATAAAGTTGCATCTAGACTATAAATCAAAGTTATTTAAACTTTATTGCACAAATAAAATTATGATTAAGAAAGAAAAAAGAAAATTCTCATAGTATTATCATTTCTAACAATGCACAAGCTGGAATAAGATTTAATCTATCATTTTTAATTGGCTACATGTCTACTAATGAGAAATGAGGCACCACATAGAAATTAGAAAGAATTTATCTATTTTTCTCATTTCTACTAAATGTCTTATAAAAAAAAAGAAAAAAATCTGAATGAATAAAAAAATGAGCTTGGAATGGATATTTGGGAGATCAAGGACAGGGCCTTAGGTGAAGGCATATGAAGAAGGACTAAGAATTGCATTTGTATATTGTTCAATCTTCCTGACAGTTGAATAGTATTCCATCGTACAGATGTACCACATTTTGTTAATGATTTGAACATCTAAGTTGTTTCCATTTCTTTGTTATTGTGAAAAGAGCTGCTTTGAACATGGTTATATATATATGTGACATTGTTGTAGGATGCAGTGTTCTTTTGGAGTAGTAAACTGGGTCATTTGGAATTTCAATTTTTAACCTTTTTAAGAATCTCCAAGTCCTTCTCTACTAAAACAGGTTGGTTGCAATTATGTTAATGTCTCTCTCTTGATACTTGACTGCAATGAATGTGAAAGTGTTTAATCGTGGGCTATGCAAATATCTAACACTTTTTAACTAAAGATAGTTTATTTCTGCAATTTTACTAAATTGGGTTGAGTTGTGTCCTATTTTATATTGAATTTTCCCACCTTGATTGTGGGGATGAGTATCAAGGGAAACAAAATTATGTCAATGGCTTTAAGCGATGGTTTGTATTTATTTATCACTAATGAATTTGAACATTAATTCTTAGGGAAAATCCTGTTTGCTCTTTAGTAAGGTGCTCATTTGAGTTCTTTTCTTAGTATTCCACTGAGTTTTTTTTCATGTTCTAATTGATTTGCTAATCTTTTATTTCATGTACTGCAAGTATCTTTTTGTGTCATAATTTCATTGTCTTTAGGCTTCCTTGTTGAATGGAGGTGTTTTATAAACAAGCAATAAGAATGTCCCCATCTTTGCTTCATGGCATGCTTTTATGTTTCTCTAACTGAAACTTATAAAATTATAAATATTAGTCCCTATATTCTTTGACAATCTCAAAGTTTTCAGTTTGAAATTTTAAATCCTTGATATATGTGGCATTTATTTTTTGTTAATGGCAAAAAGAATTCAATTTAAAGATCCAATTCATGTGGGCAATTAATTGGTCAATCCATCTCATTGACCTGTCCTTCTACTCCACTGTGATCTCAGCCACCTGCTGATTTATCATGTTATAAAACAGGCTATTCCCCACATCTTTATTTTATCTATGTACTCAGTATTATTCTGTCTCTGAGCAACTGCCACATTGACTTTTTCATGTCTCCCCTGTACTGTGCCTTGATCTCTGGCGTGACATATCCTTCAGTTTCATCTGTTCTTGGTCTTCTGTCAAGTTTAGCTTGACTCCAGCTTTGGCCAGCCAGACTTGTCTCCTCCACCATGACAGTCTGTTTCTCCCCTCTGGAACTGTAAGTTGAATAAATAGTCCTTTCTCCCTAAAGTTGTTTGGTAGATTTGGGGTTGTGGTTGAAGATAGATGGAATGATTGACAAGTGTAAGGGTACTTGATGCTTATTTGATGTCTTCATGTTTGTAGTTTTCATATTCAAGAAAATGTAATTGGATTTGGGTGTGACTCTAGGAAAGATAACAATTATGTGGTCAACAAAATAATGGCTCAGGAAGTCCAAACTCTATGAATTTCTAGAGGAGGATTACACTCTTCTTAGAAATATGATGCATGCCACTCATGTCCTTAAATTTTCTAGTAGCCACATTATTTAAGATGTAAAGAGACCTTATATAATTCAGCTTAATAAATTTAACTTAATAAATTTATTGCTATATACAATATACATAATCATGTGATATTTAAACAATAGAAAAAAATTTTTTAAGAGAACAAGATTTATTTTCTCTTGTGATTGTCTAGTTACAGTTCTTAGTCCAGCTTGACAGGAGAGTGTGTACCATCACCAAAGGGCTAAGAGAACTGGTCACACCATATCCATGTAACAGCTGAGAGAAGAATGATCCTTACTTGCCAGACCAGCATGTCTGGCCAAGCATACAAAAGGATGACCCCTTCCTCAGCTAACTCTCTGTATTTTATTCACCTGTTCAGGGCTTAGTCCCACCCATCTTGGGTTGGACCTACTCCATCAACTAGACAATCTCCTGCAGGTTTGCTCTGGGCTTGACTTAACTGCTAATTATCTATAAATGTGTCCAGAACTTGAACCCTCAACTGTCAAAGTTGACACCTGTAACTATGACAGCATATGCATGTAGATGTGTGTGTGTTATGTGTACATGACAATTTGTGTGGAGATTAAGGTTCCACCTCAGATGTCATTCTCAGGTGCCATCCTCTTCAAGACAGGGTCTCCAACTGGTCTAGAGTCTTCTAAGTAGGCTAAGCTGGGAATTGGTCTTTTTCTGCTGTCCCAGTGCTACACATTACAAGTGTGTACTCATGAGCTATATCCCTCCAGCTCATCTTTTTTTTTATTAAAAATTTAATTATACATTTTAAAATTTTTTACCAGTTCGCTCCCTCCCCCCTCCTCCCCCTCCCCTTCCCCCAGTGCCTCCCCCCCAATTCCCAGAGAGTTCAATAGAAAAATTTTAATGAGCTATTCCCATTTATACTGGCTTTCAAATCCAAATGTAGTATTTTACAGTTAAAGTATCTCTTACTTTGGGGTAACGATATTTTAGATGACCAATGTCCCACATGACAATTGGTTTCATGATAAACAGTGTAGCTGGAGAATTTTTCCTTTGTGATTATGGTGATTTCTTTCATTGTGAATATACCTGAGTCAGGTATAGTAGCTCTTGCTGTTATTCCACCATTTAGAAGGCTGAGGCAGGAAGACATACTGTCACAAAAGAAAGTCTGAATTTAGCATTACATAGATGCTGCCCAGCTCTTTTCTAACACCATACAATAGGGCCTGTTAATACGATAGAGTCCTGTGCTGAAATCCTTTTCAGAAAGCATCTAGTAGTGATGTCTATGCTTGAAAGAAATGTCCATTTCCTAGCAGATATGTGTTGAAATGTGTATGTATTCATTTAACCAAACTTATTACATTTACCATCACAAATACAGTAACAAATATTTTTCAGCTTCATCTATAAATAGTTGGAAGAGACCTATCAAACCTTAAAAGTTGAATAATACAATTACCAATTTCTCTTTTTGATCAAATATGCAAAAATATGTATCAATATTAAAACTTTAGGCTCTTAGATTACTTTTAATTTTAATTACTTTTCATTCCTAACCCTATGCAAATAGGGTTTGTTTCTCAATATAGTCAAATTGAGAATGCTTGCCATTAGAATTCTATGGCTTTTCATTTGAGTTCTATGGAGTTTGTTCCATCACAAATCCATTTAATAAATAATAATTTTGTTTCAAAAACTTGCAAACACTGTCAAAAGTAGAGACAATAGCGACATAAACATGCAACATATATACTCAATAATTATACAAATCCTAACTTCTAAGGTAATTTCAGGGATTATGTTAATTCGTGTCAATATTTCTATAATTCGAGAAAAAATTATCTATTAAGTGTATTTTTGAAATATTCAGGTCATAAATCAAATGGAATCCCAGAATATATCAGAGACATTAAAAATCTGTAGGGATTATTTGTCAGAAAAACAGTGCCAATATTGACTGGTGCTGAAATTAAAAAATATATATATTATTATTAATAAACAATGTTACCATTATTTTTTTCTATTCACAAGAATATTTACATTAAATCATCTTGTACTTCTGAAAAGAAAGCTCTCTAGCAATTACATATTAATATTACATAATTTTGGAAGCCATTGCACAAAGTTTATTTTGCATTTTGCTCTCTTACAGGCAAAAAAGTTACCTTGCAGACCTTGGTTTATCTGGTTTTTAAGTTCTGGATACCAAACCTATGGCAGAGCAAACACTCGACCACTGGTCTTATTCTTCAACCCCTCTAGACCTTTAATTCATTCCATTTGTTTGATACCTAGGTTTCACTAGTTATCTACTTTTCTGTGTTTTTGTATGTGCATGTGTGCGTGTGTGTGTGTGTGTGTGTGTGTGTGTGTACATCTGTATGTAGGCATGTATCAATAATTCACTTGAGCGTGTGTGCCTGTGGAGGTCCAAAGGTGACTTTAAATATTATACTGGATTGATTTTCCTCCTTATAGTTTTGCTCTGGGTTTTCCCAGACTCTGCCTTCTAGGACTAGATTTGCAGGCGACTACCATTTTTGCCTTGCTATTTTTACCTGGGATATGGAAATCAGAACTCAGATTCTTTTTTTTTTTTTTTTTTTTGCTTGTGAGGCTGTACCCCTGAGCCATCTCCCCAGTGGTAGATTTCTTCTGTTTTTTCCTCTATGGCCTGAAAATACTTTGACTATTACCACACTTGAAATGTGTTCATGGAGACATCTTGTTTGTGTATTTGTTTCTGTCTCTCCTTTCGGTTATTTAAGTCAGGGTCTCAGCATCCCAGACTCCTGACTTGGAACTTGGAATGAACCTGAAAATCACCTACTGCCTCCAACTTTCAAATACTGAGCATACAGCTATGAGAAACCACTTTTTTGAAGAATGTTCTTCATCTGAGGTTACTCTTCTTTGAAATCAGAACTCAGTTTACATGCAGCATTTTAATCTTTGAGAATAAATTATGCTTTTCTATTTTGGTTGCATATAATTTTATGGTTTTCTTCTATATTGAAAACTTCTTCAATATTTTAAAAAAATATGAGAGGACAAGAAATAAGAGAGAGAGAACTAGGGAGAGAGAGAGAAAGTGCACATGCACATCATGGCACACAGGTGGAGGTCAGAGGTCAAAGAACAATTTCAGAAGCCCATTCTCTGCTTCTATCATGTGGGCTTATTGGAATTGACCTCAGATTATCAAATTTGACAGAAGATACCTTATCCACTAAGCTACTTTGCCAGCCTAGTAAAAACTTTTCAATAGTAGAAACTATTTGTAACAATACATTCTCAACCAATATGAACCAATGAATGAATGTATATATAAAAAGCCTCAATACTTTGCTGACACAGCTACCAGCCTTTCTGTTTATTGTCCTTAAATTTCAAAAAGGGGGGGAATGAAACATGAACCACAGATTCTTGAAATATTGATGACAAAACTCCAAAACAACAATCCCATTTGGGGGCTTATGTAAATCTTCCTTGTATGCCAGGAATTTGTGATTTGTCTGCTTTTTTGTGTTTCTTTTTACTTCATTCCTGTTCTAGGTTTCGCAGGAGATCTGTATTGAAATAAACTTTCTCAAAATCACAAAATCACATATATATGGTAATACTGTCACTGTTTCTTCATGCAGAAAGACTGCAGGTAAAGATTATAAAGACTGAAAATGCATTTTTTTTCTTCAGGAAGGAAACTTGTTATGATTCTTAGACATAGCATAAAGTAAGTTTAGCAATCATTACCTGTTACAGGAAATGATAACTTCTGCAAGGATATGGCCAACTAGCTTAATAATAATTAAGATCAGCAAACATAATTAATGCCAATTAAGAGCTGCTAAAATAATTATTTACATATTGAACAGCAATGATGTAAGAATTTCAAATCATCTAAAAGCTACATTTAGAAATCAGAATTACATAGAATATTTCATATTTCAGCTGTAGACCTGAAAATGAATTAGAAAGGCAAAACTCTTAGTTTCTCAATGGTCCAGTAAAGGAAGCTAATGTTTCTCTTGGATGTGCAGCTGAAGCATCTAGAACAAACCCTGATGCACATTTAATGATCTGAGTATTGTTTTCATGTTTTGTTATGTTTCAATGAACTAAAGTCTTTTTTATTGCTTTTTAATTTTCATACTTGGTGTTTGTTTCTTGTAATTAGTTTTCAAATGGGTTTTTGTTGCACACAAAACTCAAAACACAGACCCCTTACCAACAGGTATAGATAGACCTAAGATCATTGACCTTTCTATACATGGTAAATTCCACCTGCAAATATTTTGTAAAGGACACTACATTGTAATCACCTACTGTGTATCTCTTCATGTCAATGTAATGGATATTCCACCAAACACAAGAAACAAAAACCTGCTGTTGGCTCAACACAATGCAAAAGAGCAGAGGGACCACAAATGACATGCATACTTCAAAGTCCTACCCCAAAAGTTTAATGAAATGGAACTTCCTACTTTTCCTTTATAAATCATTTGTATTACACCCTAAAATTCAAAATATAGATTTATAACATCATTGCCTCAAGTCATAAATTCCCCAATCACAGCACTGTGGTATATAATATGGTATATAAATATCTCTTCAACATGAAGAAGAACCATTTTCTTCCTGACACTTTTTAGAATTGTTCCTAACAAAATAAACACGAATCTAGAGGTTCTGGATTTCATTTTTCTTTTCTGGAAAGGCAAATCAAAGTCAAAGATAAAAACATATGGGATTGCAAATCAAAATATGCTCAAGCTTGTTTAATTAGGACCTCTGTGTTATTGCATGGTAATGGGCAGTTCTTGTTTTCAGACTTTTAAAATTGGTTTCTGGAAAAGAATTTATGAAATACTTTTTAATTGCAAATAGCAGCAGAATTAGGGAAGATGACTTTGAATACAATTACCACTACAACTTAGAACATGTCTAAAGATCTAACTAAAATTACTCCTGTTCTCAAACCATATTGGACACTTTGCCAGCAAGATTTCAGTATTATCAAAATTGTCCAAAGACCAATTATAAGATACAACAGCTAAGTGCTATAATTATAAATGAGTTAACTGTTGAAAAGTGTGTTAAACCTTAATACCAATTTCACAGGGCAACTATTAACTTCTTAGAGAAGATCAACATACTCAAATAAATCCCTAGAGTCCAGTGCATTTCCATGTCAGAACACTAGCAACAAAATTGCAGAAGAATGCATAGAAAATATTGCATAAATTGCAAGTTAAAAAGAAAGCTAGAAAACAGAACCTTGTTGAAAAGATATTACATTTTGGTTTTCCAAGGAAGTCAACATTGAAATAGAGATTTGTTTAAAGTGTACTGTGGAGAATATTCTGAATCAACACTTGTCTTGAGAGAGAAGGAAATAGGAATGGACATAGAAAGAACTGAAATGCCATTTAGTCACAATAAAGGACTCAACCGATTCTTTTCTTAAAAAAAATTATTTATTTTCAAACTGAGTTTGTGTCTTTCCCCTGACCCCCTCTGCTCACCCACTTCTCTCCTCTCCCACCCTCCTCATCCACACACTATTCTTGCACCATCATCCTCTACCCCCGACCCATCCCTCTGCTTGTATGTATCACAGAACTCCATTTGGGGTGCTTCTATTGGTAAGGGAGTCAGATTTTTGTTGAACTTTATATGGCTTTTCAGTGGGTAAAGTGGTAAGTAGGAGTTTCCTCTTCCCTTGTCCAGAACCTGCTCCTTAGAAATTCTCTGAGAGCACCTGTTTTTTCTAAGATCCTAGTCAGTCCTTGGGGGAATGTTGATAAGTCCACCATTCTGTAGGTCTGGTAGTAGAAGTGTTCATTTCAATGCCCTTCTGAGTACAGCTGCTCTGTCTTGGCTGGAGTGTGCTGGTCAGAAATATTTCATCCCACCTTTAGGCTCTTAGGATCTTACAGCCCCCTCTTCAGTGATGATCCCTGAGCCCCGGTGTGGGTTAAGATTTCAATGGGCTAATTAGAGCTAAATATTCAAGGTTCCCTGATATTCTGTACTTTGTTCTGAGGAGGGTTTCTGCCTCACATTGTAATAGGGTAAAAATTGGTTGAGCTCTGAGAGCTTTTCTTATATAAGGTTAAATAAAGGAGTGTTTAGATGGTGTTTTATTATCAATCTTTTATAGTTGACACTAGTATATTGGTTCCTGTCCATTTACTCCCCTTCTACTGTTATTTGGGTAGGTTTACAATATCAGGCATGATTTCCCTGACATTAAGGGGATAGGAACCCATTCAGAGAGTAATTGCTTTTCCATAGGTCTTATAATGCCTCTGTTGCTCCCATAGATTCTTCTTAATGGAGATATACTGATTTACAAGCATTCACTGCTGGGTTAGGCCTCTGAAACACTTGCTCTTTTTTTTCCTCACTGCTTATTAAGACCTAACAGCTTACTTTCCTTCTCTTGTGGGCTATTCTTCCATAGTGGCTTTATTTATCTATTTATCTGTGTTTCTTTGTCTCCACGTTCTTGGGATCTTCTTCCCCCTACCTTCCAAATTATGTTCCTCTGTACTAATAGATGATATTATAGAAATTTCCCTTTGAGTACATTGTTTTGAGGGCTTAGTACAAGGTTCTACTTATAAGGGAGAAGATGTGATGTCTGTCTTTATCTGGGATACTTCATTCAATGTAAATTCTTCCAAGTATATCCACTTTCCACTACATTTCATAATTTATTTTTCTTGATATCTTAATAGTATTCCATTGTGTGTATGGACCACATTTTCATAATCCATTAATCTGCTGTTGAATATTTAGGCTGATTCTATGACTTTGCTATTGTGAATAGAGTTGCAATGAACATGGATGTAAACTGTCTTTATGCTAAGATGTAGCATTTTGGGGATGTTCCCAGGAATGGTATGGCATTTCAATTTTTAACTTTTTTAGGGACCACTCATCATTGTTTGAAATGTGTCCCCCACATCTCATATGTTTGGAATGATCATAGAATCTTTGAGAGCTGGAGACTTGCTGGAGGAAGGTGGTCACAGGGAGTGGGGCCTTGAGATAGATTAGTATCATCCTACATCTTAGAGAAAACTGTTTTTGCAGCAGCAGACTTGTACTCTCGATCCCCAAGATGATTGCAGTAACCTAGGTCTCCTCCAGCTTCTGCCACCAACCATGCCACCTCCACCATGAAAGACTATATCTCCCCTCTGGAATCATAAACTGAATAAATCTCCCTTTCTTCCTTAAATTGTTAGACTTAAGGTGGTGTCTCACAGCAACCTAGAAAAGAGTGATGGACACAACCATACTGATCTCCAGAGAGGTTGTACAAGTTTTCATTCCCACTAGTCTATGAGGATTCCCTGTTCCCTGAATCCTCCCCAGTATTTGATATTGCATGTGTTTTGGATTTTATACATTCTGACTGGAATGAGATGATATCTCAGGGTGGTTTTGATTTGCATTTCCCTCATGGATATGGAAGTAGAACATTGTTTAAGGTTAAACATTCTAATTTCACCAAGGCAAAGTTTCTTTTGAGATCAAAGGCCCATTTTCTAATTTGGCTGTTTACTTCTTTTCTGTTTAATTTTTTCAGTACTTTGCATACTCTAGATGTTATTTCTCTATAACATGTGTGGTTAGTGAAGATTTACTCTCATTCTGAGGGTTGCCTTTTGTTTAGTAAACAATATCTTTAGCTGAACAGAAGCTCTTTAATTCCATGAAGTCCCGCTTGTTGAGTGTTGGTCCTATTTCCTGTGCAATTGGGGTTGTAGTCAGAAAATATTGGCCTATGCCAATCAGTTCCAGGTAACTCTCTATTGTTTCTTCTAGGATTTTTACAGTTAAGATTGTTGATCCATTTGGAATTGATTTTTGTACAGGATGAAAGGTAAGGGTCCAGTTTCAATCTTCTGCATGCAGATATCCAATTTTGTCATAACTATCTGTGGAAGATATTGTCTTTTTTTCCAATCAGTTGATTGTAGGTGTATAAGTTTATATCTGGGTCCTCAATTCTTTTTATTTTATTTTATTTTTTTCCACTCATACAAACTTGATAGGTACCCCATTCCTCTCCCTCCCTCCACCCCTCCTTAGTTACCTTTGCTCCCTCCCCACTTTTCTCCTTCCATTCCTCCCCTCCCTCCCTTTCTCCTAGTGCCCCCTCTTCTCTCCCCCATTCCTGGAGCATCCTTTACTGTGCATGTCAAACTTCCCTCTGGGTCCTCCTCTCTGATGAGGTGTAAGGACTCAGTAGCATTGCCTAGAGCCCTTTCTTGTGCTCCCCTTTAGTATAGGAACACTATTGTGGCTGTTAATCCCTTGCCTCTAAGGATCCTAGTGCCTGTGATCCATGATAGACTTTGGGGGGGTCAATGATATGTTGGTCATTGTGCAGGTCTTATTATGATTACTTTGACCCCAACTTGTGTGGAGTATCTTTTATATTGTTGCTCCTCCCCATCTTTAGGCTTTTACAATCTTACCACCCCCTCTTCCACCAATTTGCCTGAATTTTAGGATGGGGAGAGATTAGGCTGGTCTGGTTCCAGGTGATTAATGTAGGGTCTCTGATGTTCTGTATTATGGGTTGTTTGTTTTTTTTTCTTCCAGTTTTGCTGTTCCTGCACTGCTCTTGGCTCCATCCTGATGGGTATTGGATGTCACCTCCTAGCCAGAGATAAAAGGCTGTTAAAATAGAGTCTTATTATAGGAGTAGATTCAAAGGCAGATGGAATAAGAGTAGGAGACTGTGGTGAGGGAGAATCATTCTCCCATTTGCAGGATGGTTACCATCTATCTAACAGACTGTTTGCCTTCCCTGTCTGGTGAGACCAAACCCCATCAGTTGCAAGTGACCAGGAAGGAAAGTCTGTGAGCTTAACCAGATGTCTCATTACTTACTTGCAGTACTTGATTTTTTCTACTGTAGTATGATCCCCTCTCTCCTTGTTTCTGGTGGGGCCCTTCTTCCCCTCCCCTTCTGTTTGCATTTTGCTGTAGGTATTACAGAGATTGATCTTTGAGTGTGTCACTAAGTCGGTTTGGTCCTCAATTCTTAACCACTGATCTATATGTCTATTTTGATCTATATGACCATGCTGTCATTAGTTCAATGGATCTTTAGTATAGTTAATAGATTTGGTCTGGTTTTTACTACTCAGAATTCTTTTTACTATCTTGGGCCATTTATGCTTCTCTATGATTTTGAGAATGTTTCGTCGAATTCTGTGAAGCATTGCCTTGAAATTTTGTTGATTTCTGTGAAGAATTGCCTTGGAATATTGATTGGTTTTGCATTGAATATTGATTCTGGTAGAATGGACATTTTATGATGTTAATTCTACATTTCCAGGAGTATGGGAGATCTTTCCTCCTTCTGGAATCTTCTAAAATTTCTTTCTTTAGGGGTTTAAAGTTTTCATTGTACAGATTTATATCAAGCTATTTCACTTACTAGGGGCTTTGTAAATGGAATTTTTTCTTTTAGGAGTTTCCTTTTTTTCTCATTTTTGAACATTAAGATTGTAACCTGCCACTCTATTGAACTTATTTATTAGTGCCAGGAATCTCAACATCTCTCAGGTTTAGAGTGATGTCATCTGCAAATAAAGGTATCTTGACATCTTGTTTTCCTATTTATTTCCCCTTTTATCTCAATCTCTTGTCCTGTGTCTCTAACTAAATCTTCAAGTAAATAATGAACAGAGGTGGTGAGAAGGAACAGCCTTGCCTACTTCCTGATCAAAGTGAGAATGCTTTAAGTTTTTCATCATTTAGAATATTCTTTGCTGTAGGATTGTCGTACGTGGCTTTTATTATGTTTGTATAAGTTCCTTCCATTACTATTATTTCCAAGGCTTTTATCATAAAGGATGTTGGATTTCGTCAAAACATTTTTCTGTCTATTGAGAAAGTACGTGGTCCTTGCAGTGTTTATGTGATGAATTACATTTATTGATTTGTGTATGTTGAACCAATCTTGTGTTCTGGAATAAATCCAATCTGGTCATAGTGAATGATCTTTTTGATAAGTTTATGAATGTGATTTCCTATATTTTTGAGGATCTTAGTATCTGTGTTCATCTGTGAGATTGACTTATTATTTTCTTTTTTGCTTTTGTCTTTATTTGGCTTTGGAATCAATGTAATATTAGCTTTGTAGAAAGCATTTGTAAGTGCTCCTTACTTTACAATTTTGTGAAATAGTTTAAGGAGTATTGGTGTCATTTATTCTTTAAATGTCTGGTATAATTATGGACTGAATCCACCTGGTCCTGAACTTTTTTTGGTGGGAAGATTTGTGATTATTTCTCTAACTTTGTCACTTGTTAAAGCACAGTTTAAATGACTCAATCCATCCTGAGTCAATATTGGGAAGCCATTCGTACTTAGAAATTCATCCATTTTGTTATAATTGTCAAATTTTGTGGCATATAAATTTTTGATGTATGATTTTATGATTCTCTGAATTTCCTTGGTATCAGAGATGATAACTCCACATTCTTCTCTAATTTTATTAATATGAGTTTTCTCTTTTGATTTTGGTTAAGTTGGCTAAGGGTTTATCAATCTTGTTGATTTTTTCAAGGAACCAGCTTTTGCTTGGTTGATTATTTGTACTGTATTCTTTTTCTCAAATTCAGATATTTCTCCCCTGACTTTACTAATCTCTGTTCATCTAATGTTTCGACAATTGAATTATTCTTGTTTCTCTAAAGCCTTAAACTGAATTCTTAAGTTGTTTACATGTAATGTTTCCATTTTATGATATAAGCATTGAGTGCTATAAACATTGCTTTTTATACAACCTTCACCATGTCCACAGATTTTGATATGTTGTATTTTCATTATCTTTAACTCCTAAGATTTTTTAATTTCCATTTTTGAGTTATAGTCTGAATCCATTCATTGTTCAGTACCATGCTGTTTAGTTTCCAACAGTTTGCATAATTTTGGTAATTTACCTTGCACTGGATGTCTAGCTTTATTCCTTGGAGGTCAGATAAAGTAGAGAATGTAGTTTCAACCCTCCTGAATATGTGGAGCTTGCTGTGTGGCCCAAAATGTAGTCTGTTTTGGAGAAAGTTACCTGGGCTGCTGAAATGAATGTATATTCCTTGGTGTTAGGTGGATGAAGAGCTTCCGAAGGTGTTTGGGCTCCTTGGAAGACTCTGATTTCAACATGATGGTGGGAAGATGAGAGCCTCGGTGAGGTTTCTTCTATCATGTCCACAGGCAGAAAGGACATGTGTTTCTTGAAGGGAGCAAATTCATGGATTGTGACTTTTAATCCATATTTGTAGCCTGTGTCTCTTGACTAGACAGTTAAGTCCATTGACATTTAGGGTTATAACTGAGAAATATCTGTTGATTTCTCTCATTTTCTGAGTTTTGTGATTTTTTTATTTTTTATTAATACATTTTTATTATTATTTCAGCTCATACAAACTTATTAGGTACACCATTCCCTCCCTCCCTCCTTCTTCCCCCGTACCCCCTCCTTTCCTTCCCCACCCCCTCCCTCCCCATCCCCCAGTGCCTCCCGCCCCAATTCCCAGAGAGTCCTTTCTTGTGCATGTCTGATTTTCCTATGGGCCCTCCTCTCCGATGACGTGTACAAGGACCCAGTGGCCTTTCCCTGAACCCTTTCCCGTGTTCCCCTTAGGTATAGGAACACTGCTTTGGCTGCCAATCCTTTGCCTCCCAGGTTCTTGGTGCCTTTAGCAGATGCTAGACTTTGTGAGGTCAATAGTGTGTTGGACAATACGCAGGGCCTGTAAAGTCCAATTATGATTGGTTCAGCCCTAACTAGTATGGAGTATCTTACATATCATTGCTCCTCCCATCCTTTTGCTCTTATACTCTTACCGCCTCCTCTTTCGCAAATTTCCCTGAGCTTCAAGATGAGGAGAAATTAAGCTGGCCTAGTTCTAGGTGGTTGATATAGAGTCTCTGAAGTTCTGGATTGTGGCTTGTTGATTTTCTTTTACAGTTTTGCTGTTCCTGCAATGCCCTTCACTCCATCCTGGTAGGGCATTGTATGTTACCCCCTGGCCAGGATTTTTATATGTGTATTCCTTTGCTTAGTATTTGTGTTAGCATTATTTTTTCCCATCTGTCTCTTGGGTATGTTTTTCCTTTTCTTCCATCTTGAATATTTTTTCCAGCATCTTTTGTAGCCCTGGTTTTGTTGTCATTTGAATCTTCAGTTTTTCCTTGTGGTAGAAATTTTTCTTCTACCTTAATTATGACTGATAGTTTTGGTTGATATGGAAGCCTGGGATGACATTTTTGATCACTCATACCTTAAAACACATCTCTCCAAGCTTTTCTGGCTTTTACTATTTTCCTTGAAAAATTAGCTGTTGATCTAATCAGCTAACTTTAAATGTGACTTGGTTTTTCTCTCTTGATACTCTCAAAGCATACTCTTTGTCTTGTATCTGCAGTGTTTTGACTATTTTTGCAGTGGCAAGTTTCTATTTTGTTCATATCTGATTGGTTTGTATTATGCCTCTTGTATATGGATGGGAATTTCTTTCTTTTTTTTATAACATTTTTATTATTATTTCCGCTCATACAAACTTAATAGGTAGACCAGTTCCCTCCCCCCTGCTCCTCCCCCCGAACCCCCTGCTCCCCCTCCCTCCCTCCTCATCTTGCAGTACCCCCTCCAATTCCCAGAGAGTCCTTTATTGTGTATGCCTAACTCTCCTCTTGGTCCTCCTTTCTGATGACGTAAAAGGACCCAGTGGCATTTCCCTGAACCCTTTCTCGTGTTCCCCTTAAGCATAGGAACACTACTGTGGCCATCAATCCCTTGCCTCCAAGGATCTTGGTGCTTTTAGCCGATATTAGACTTGTGAGGTCAATAGCGTGACGGACATGGCGCAGGGCATGCAAAGTCCTATTATGATTGCTTCAGCCCTATCTAGTGTGGAGACTCTTCAAATCATTGCTCCCCCCATCCTTTTGCTCTTACAATCTTACTGCCCCCTCTTCCGCAGATGTCCCTGAGCTTCAGGATGGGGGGAGATTAAGCTGGCTTAGTTCTATGTGGATGATATAGAGTCTCTGAAGTTCTGGATTGTGGTTTGTTGATTTTCTTTTGCAGTTTTGCTGCTCCTGCTATGTCCTTCACTCCATCCTGATGGGCACTGTATGTCACCCCCTGGTCAGAGACAAAAAACTGTTAAACTGGAGTCTTGTTATAATAGCACATTCAAGGATAGATGTAATAAAAGCAGGAAACCTCGGTGAGGGAGGGATCAGTCATCCATTTGCAAAATGATCTCTTTTCATCTGCCAGACTATATGCCCTCTCCTTCTGGTGAGATCATACCCCCTCAGTTGTACATGATCAGGAACGAATGTCTGTGAACTTATCCAGGTGTCACATTACTTATTTGCATTCGTTAGAGGTCGATTTTCTCTGCTGTAACATGTTCCCCTCTCTCCTTGTGTCTGGTGTGGCTCTCCAACCCCATCCCTCCTGTTCAAAATCCTTGCAATTACCATATTACATAGATTTACCATTGAGTGTCTCAATGTGGGCTGGGTGAGTTTAGTACTAGGAGCCACCTATTAGGGAGTACATATGGCGCTTAATTTTCTGGGTCTGGGATACTTCACTTAATATAATTGTTTCTAATGACATCCATTTCCCAGCAAACTCCAGTAATTCATCATTTTTGATGGCTGAGTAGTACTCCATTGTATAGATGTACCACCGTTTCCTTATCCACTCGTCAACTGTTGGACATTTAGGTTGATTCCATGACTTTGCTATTGTAAACAGTGCTGCTATGAACATAGTCGTGCTGGTGCTATCGAGGCGAACCTCTGCTGCATGGAGGGTTATTCCCAAAAGTGGAATAGTAGGGTCATATGGCATTTCAATCTTTAATTTCTTTAAGAATCTCCAGACAGCTCGCCAGAATGGCTTTATGAGTCTGCATTCCCACCAGCAATGTAGCAGGGTTCCCCTCTCTCCACATCCTCTCCAGCTCTTGTTGTTGTTTGTATTGTGGATTTTTGCCATCCTGACCGGGGTGAGATGGTATCTCAGGGAAGTTTTAATTTGCATTTCCCTGATAGCTAAAGAAGTGGAGCATTTTTAAAGATATTTGTTAGACATTTTAATTTCATCTCTGGTAAAATTTCTTTTAAGTTCCAGGGCCCATTTTTTAATTGGGCCATTGGTTTCCTTGGTGTTTAATTTTCTAAGTTCTTTGTGCACTCTGGACAGTAGAGCTCTATCAGATATGTGGTTAGTGAAGATTTTCTCCCATTCTGTGGGTTGTCTTTGAGCTCGTGTGATAATCTCTTTATCTGAACAGAAGCTCTTTAATTTTGAAAGATCCCAACTGTTGAGAGTTGGTAGCAGTGACTGTGCCATTTGATGTCTGTTTAGGAAATGTTGGCCTAGCCCAATCAGCTCAAGGGAGTTCCCTATCCGTTCAGCTATGATTTTTATAGTCTCTGGCCTGATATCAAGGTCCTTGATCCATTTGGAATTACGTCTTGTACATGGTGACAAGTAGGGGTCCAGCTTTAATCTTCTGCATGTGGAGATCCAGTTTTGCCAGCACCATTTGTTGAAGATGCTATTCTTTTTCCATTGGATTCTTTGGGCCCCTTTGTCAAAGATCAAATGGCTGTATTTTTGTGGGCTTATATCTGGGTCCTCAACCCTTATCCATTGGTCTGTGTATCTATTTTGGAGACAATACCAGGCTGTTTTTATAACTATGGATTTGTAGTATAGACTAATATTCGGTATGTTAATACCTCCAGCAGTGTTTTTGTTACTCAGGATTGTCTTTGCTATTCTGGGTCTTTTGTGCCTCCATATGTATTTTGAGATTAATTGGTCCACTTCTTTAAAGAATTGCTTTGGGATTTTAATTGGTATTGCATTGAATTTGTATATTGCCTTAGGTAGCATGGTCATTTTTACGATGTTGATTCTGCCAATCCAGGAACAAGGGAGGTCTTTCCACCTTCTGGTGTCTTCTGCTAATTCTTTCTTTAGGGTTTTAAAGTTTTCATTGTAAAGGTCTTTTACCTCCTTGGTTAGGTTTATACCAAGGTATTTAATTTTTTTAGGGATTATAGTAAATGGGATTGTTTCTCTCAAGGCTTTTTCACTTCTTTCATTCTGGGCATATAGGAAGGCCTCTGATTTTTGCACATTTATTTTGTATCCTGCCACCCTGCTGAACTTCTCCATTAGTTCCAGGAGCTTCCTGGTGGAGATTTTGGGATCACTCAGATATAAGCTCATGTCATCTGCAAATAGGGATAGCTTGACTTCTTCCTTGCCGATTTGAATCCCTTTTATGTCCCTTTCTTGTCTTATGGCTTCAGCTAAGACTTCAAGTACAATATTGAATAGAAGTGGTGAGAGTGGACAGCCTTATCTAGTTCCTGATCGAAATGGGAATGCTTCCAATTGTTCCCCATTGAGCATAATCCTTGCTGTGGGCTTGTTGTATACAGCTTTTATTATATTGATTATATTGATAAAGGTTCCTTCCATTCCTACTGTCTCTAGCGTTTTGATCATAAAAGGCTGTTGGATCTTGTCAAAGGCTTTTTCTGCATCTATCGAGAGTATCATGTGGTCTTGGACTTTGGACTGGTTTACATGATGAATTACATTTATTGATTTTCGTATGTTGAACCAACCTTGCGTGCCGGGGATGAAGCTTACTTGGTCCCTGTGAATGATCTTTTTGATATGTTTTTGAATCCGATTTGCTAAGACTTTGTTGAGAATCTTTGCGTCTGTGTTCATCAGGGAGATCGGCCTACAGTTTTCTTTTTTAAGTGAATCTTTATTAGGTTTTGGGATTAAGACGATATTAGCTTCATAGAAGAAATTTAGTAGTGTTCCTTCCTTTGCTATTTGATGGAACAGTTTAAGGAGTATTGGTGTTATTGACTCCTTAAATGTCGGGTAGAACTCTGTGCTGAATCCATCTGGTCCAGGACATTTTTTGGTGGGAAGATTCGAGATTACTTCTTCAATTTCCTTATATGTTATAGGGCCATTTAAGTAATTCACAACTTCCTGATCCAATTTAGGTAAGATGTGTTTACTTAGAAATTCATCCATCTCTTCTGTGTTGTCAAACTTCACTGAGTATAAGTTTTTGAAATATGATGTTATAATTCTCTGGATTTCTTGGGTATCAGTAGTGATTACTCCATGTTCATTTCTAATTTTGTTAATTTGGGTTTTCTCTCTCTTGCTTTTGGTTAATTTAGCTAGGGGTGTATCAATCTTATTGATTTTTTCAAAGAACCTGCTTTTTGACTGGTTGATTTTTTCTATCGTTTTCTTAGTCTCAATTTCAGATAGTTCTCCCCTTATTTTGCTAATCTCCTCTCTTCTACTACTTTTGGGATCAGATTGCTCAAGTTTCTCTAAAGCCTTAAGCTGCATCCTTAAGTTATTTATTTCTGATGTTTTCATTTTTTTGATGTAGGCATTAAGAGCTATGAACTTACCTCTTAGGACAGCTTTTATTGTGTCCCAGAGATTTTGGTAAGTTGTATTTTCATTATCATTCACTTTCAGGAAATCTTGAATTTCCTTTTTAATTTCTTCCTGAATCCAGTTCTCATTCAGCATCATATTGTTAAGTTTCCAGGAGTTAGTGTATTTTCTCTTGTTTGTTGTGTTGTGGATGTCCAGCTTTAGGCCATGGTGGTCTGATAGGGCACAGGTTAGAATTTCAACGGTTTTGTACATGTGTAGATTCGTTTTGTGGCCCAATATGTGATCTATTTTGGAAAAAGTTCCATGTGCTGCTGAGAAAAATGTGTATTCTTTTGTGCGTGGGTGAAAAGTTCGATAGAGATCTGTAAGGTCCATTTCTTTAAGGGTTTGATTAAGTTCCAAAGTGTCTCTGTTAAGCTTTTTACCTGTTGATCTATCCCATGTTGAGAGGGCGGTGTTGAAGTCCCCAAGAATTATCGTTTGGGGGTTGATATCTTGCTTTAGGCTCTGTAGGGTTTTCTTAATGAATGTGGAGGGGTCCATATTGGGTGCATAAATGTTCAGGATTGTGAAGTCTTCCTGGTGAATTGTACCTGTGACTAAAATGTAGTATCCATCTGTGTCTCTTATGATTTTCTTTGGTTTGAAGTCCACTTTGTCTGAAAGCATAATTGCTACCCCTGCCTGTTTCCTGGTTCCATTAGCTTGTAAGATTTTGGACCAGCCTTTCATTCTAAGGATCTGCCTATCTTTTGTGGTGAGATGAGTTTCCTGAAGGCAGCAGATTGTTGGATTGTGGTTTTTAATCCAAATTTGTAATCTATGTCTCTTAATCAGTGAATTAATACCATTGACATTTAACGTTATAATGGAGAAATTATTTTTAATTCTGGACATTTTTTATGTTTATCAGATTTTTAAGCATGTTGTTTGATATTTATGTTTCAGTGGTATTATACTTCCCTTCTGCCCTCCTGGATACGCTTGTTCTTTTCTTCAAGCTTGAGTATCAGTTCTAGCATTTTTTGAAGGCCTGGTTTGGTAGACATGTATCCCTTCAAGTTGTCTTTGTGTTGGAAAACTTTTCTTTCTCCCTCAATCATGACAGATAGTTTTGCCGTGTATATCAGTCTGGGTTGGCATTTTTGCTCATTTAATACTTGAAGTATGTCTCTCCAAGCTCTTCTTGCTTTTACTGTTTCCATTGAGTAGTCATTTGTTATTCTAATAGGTTTACCTTTAAAAGTGAGTTGCTTTTTTTCTCTTGAAGCTCTCAGCACCTTTTCTTTGTCTTGAATATGGAGTGTTTTGACTATTATTTGCCATGGCGATTTTCTATTTTGGTCGTATCTGTTTGGAGTGCGAAATGCCTCTTGTATTTGGATAGGCCTCTCATTCTTTAATTGTGGGAAGTTTTCATTTATGATGAATTGAAATATTTCCTCAGGTGTGGTATTTTGGGATTCTTGTTCTGGTATTCCATGAATGCGCATGTTAGGCTTCTTCAGGGTGTCCCAAAGCTCTTGAATGTTCCTCTCAAGTATCTTTTTGGCTTTAACAATCTCTTCCATTGAGCTGGTTAATTCTTCCACTTTGTCTTCAAGATCTGAAATTCTATTTTCTGCCTCATTTGTTCTGCTGATAAGACTCTCTGTTGAGTTTTGGGTTGAAGATAACTTGTCTTTTAGTTCAATTTTAAACTCTGCCTGAGACTGTTTTAACTGCTCCATACCTATTTTTGTTTCTTGAACTGTTTTTCTCAACTCCTCCAAGTGCCTGTTGTGTTCCTGTTCAAAGTGGTTGATTCAGTTGTTTAACTCTTCTCGGATTTCCTCTTTCATTGTATTAATCATGGTAGGGATCATACTCTGAAAGTCGTTATGTTGGGTCTGGCTTTCATGGCGATTTTCTGTGGATTTGTTCTGGTCGGAATCCCTCATTATGGGATTGATTCTTTCAGCAGGAGATTGGTCTTCTTGGGTTTTGTTTCTCGTGGATCTGCACTTTGACTTGTACATTGTTGTTTTGTTTTTTAGGACCTTTCAGTTTCTGTTTTTCACTGAATCCATGTAGTTAGTATTGTTACGTTTGCCAGTTATTACTAGTGCTTGCCTTGGATTGGGTATGTTTGTGTATTGTTAGTATTATATCCTAGATGAGGCTACTAGGCTGTTAGTACGTCAGTTAAGTCAGGTTACCTTACCAGGGGGTGAGTATTAGTTTGGTAGTGCACTTTTACGATTTAGTTTCTTGATGAAATGTGGGGGTGAGTGGTGTACTCCCTGGAGTTGTATGTTGTGGGGTGGCTGTATGAGAAAGTTGATCTACAGCATTGATACTTTAAAGGATCAGTAGGGTGAAAAGAAAAAGTTTACTTATCTTTGGGCTGGATGAGAAGAAACTTGCCCACGTGATATAATGATTGTAGTGGAGTCCAGATGTATGGCCTGTGCTCCCTTTGTTCCTTAGAATTTTGCTTGAGTTTCCTTTGGGCTCTATTGAATTCTGAGTAGCAGTGTGTCTTCCGTGGACCACGTGCGTAGGTCCCCGGTGGGCCAGAGAGGCAGAGGGTCTGATGTTGATTGTAGAGTTCTTCACCTGCAATCTGGGAAGGTGGGCCCGGAGAGGGGCGGGGCCCGGGGCAAAGCCCGCTGCGCAGTGTGGTGCTGCTGGCCAGGCGGCTCCCAGGTGGGGGGCGGGGTGGGTCTGGGCTGTGCTCTTTCGCTCCTTGGCTCAATGGCAGAATTCTTCACCTGGGATCCAGGGGGGTGGCTGGGCACACGGGGCAGGAGGGTGCAGGGGCTTGGGTCCAGGGCGGGGCCCAGGCTAAGCTGCAATTGGCCTGGGTGCTCGCTGCCAGGACGCGTGGGGCTCCGGGGTGGTTGGGGGTTGGGCTGGTCTCTTTCTCTCTCTCACTTACCTTGGGCAGCAGGCAGAGGGCGGCGGGAGGCGGCGGGGGTGGGGCGGCGTAGAGGGGGCTGGGGTCCTCCGGGCCGGGGGCCACAGGCCAAGCCGCAGTCCCCCTGGGTGCTCGCCGCCGGGATGCGTGGGGCTCCGGGGTGGGTGGGGGCTGGGCTGGTCTCTCTCTGTCTCTCTCTCTCACTCACCTTGGGCCTGGGGGGGGGGAGGAGAATTTCTTTCTTTAGACGTGAAAAAAAATTTTTTTTTGGATTTTATTTTATTTTTATTTTTTTATTTTCTTTTCTTTTTATTTCAGCTCATACAAACTTATTAGGTACACCAGTTCCCTCCCTCCCTCCTCCTCCCCCGTACCCCTGCTCCCCCTCCCCACCCCTCTCCCTCCCCATCCCCCAGTGCCTCCCGCCCCAATTCCCAGAGAGTCCTTTCTTGTGCATGTCTGATTTTCCTATGGGCCCTCCTCTCCGATGACGTGTACAAGGACCCAGTGGCATTTCCCTGAACCCTTTCCCGTGTTCCCCTTAAGCATAGGAACACTGCTGTGGCTGCCAATCCTTTGCCTCCAAGGATCTTGGTGCCTTTAGCAGATGCTAGACTTTGTGAGGTCAACAGTGTGTTGGACAATGCGCAGGGCATGCAAAGTCCAATTATGATTGCTTCAGCCCTAACTAGTATAGAGTATCTTACATATCATTGCTCCTCCCATCCTTTTGCTCTTACACTCTTACCGCCCCCTCTTCCGCAAATTTCCCTGAGCTTCAAGATGGGGAGAGACTAAGCTGGCCTAGTTCTAGGTGGTTGATATAGAGTCTCTGAAGTTCTGGATTGTGGTTTGTTGATTTTCTTTTGCAGTTTTGCTGCTCCTGCAATGCCCTTCACTCCATCCTGGTGGGCATTGTATGTTACCCCCTGGCCAGAGACAAAAAGCTGTTAGAGTCTTGTGATAAAAGCACATTCAAAGGTAGATGTAAGAAAAGTGAGAAACCACAGTGAGGGAGGGGTCTATCACCCATTTGCAAAATTGTTACTTTTTATCTGCCAGACTATATGCCCTCCTCTTCTGGTGAGATCATACCCCCTCAGTAGTAAATGATCAGGAACAAAAGTCTGTGAACTTAATCAGATGTCTCATTACTTATTTGGGTCTTTGGTGGAGGCCTATTTTCCCTGCTGTAACATGGTCCCTTCTCTCCTTGTTTCTGGTGTGGCCCCCAACCCCATCCCTCCTGTTCATAATCCTTGGAATTACTGTCTCTAGGTGGGCTGGGTGGGTTTGGTACTAGGAGCCACCTATTAGGGAGTACATATGGCGCTTAATTTTCTGGGTCATTAGAAACAATTATATTAAGTGAAAAATTTTTATTTTTGAAAAATGTCTATGGGTCTGGTTTCTTGTTCTGGGATTCCATGAATGCACAGGTTTGGCTTGTTCAAGGTGTACCATAGCTCTTGAATATTCCTCTCAAGTATTTTTCTTTAGCTTTTTTAGCCTCTTGAATGATTTTTCTCTGCCATCTGTTCTAATAATTCTGATATTCTATTTTCTTCTTAGTAAGTTCTGTTGCTGAGGCTCTCTTTTGAGTTTTGCATTGTATTTAGTTTGTTTTTAGTTGAAAGTTTAATCTCTTCATGAGATTTATTTTCAACTACTTTATACTTTGTTTATACAAGTATGTTTTTCATCTCATCCAGGTGACAATTATTTTCCTGTCTTATGTGCTTATTCACATCTGCTTATGTGGTTATTCAGCTCCTCTCAGAATTCCTATTGCACTACTATGATCACATTAATAATAAAACTTTGAAAACCATTACCTTCACTGTTGATTTTTTGGCTAATATCCAAGAAGTTATTCTGGTTGGATTCTGTCATTATGTGATCAACATTTTGTAGGAGATTTTTCTGTCCCAGTTGTTGTTGCTTTTTGTGGATTTATGATGTAATACTTTGGCTTTTATGTTTGGTTTCTAGTTTCTTTCTTTGATATCTTTTTATGACTCAAAAGAGTCAGACAGAATTACCACACTTGGTTGTTTGACTGCTTGCCCATGAGTGAAATGAATCAGTCTAGGGTTGCTTGGTGCTTTTTGAGGGGCAAGGTTATTATAATGTTGAAGGAGTATGTTGGTCAAGCTCTTATTAAGGACTATGGCAGAGTTTTAGTCTAATTTAACTGAGAGGTCTAACATTGTGTGTCAGGATATGTTAGGATTGGATTAAGTATCAAAACAGCCTTCATATGATAAAATAGGTTGGTTATAGAAGCCAGAGGTTGGAATTCACTGGGATATGGTATTTTTTATATTGTTAATAGTATATGAGACTGAATGATTAAAACCATGCAGGGGTTGGTATATGGGGCTTTGTGTGTGTTACATAGAAATCTTAAGCTGTGGTGGGTCTTGATCGAAGATAAAAGGAAAACAAAATGGATTATTTATCTTAGCCTGAAGATTCTCTTATGTTGGTGAAATTCTGGGGACCCACAGCTGTGTGGCGTTTGTCACTTGTCCCTGGTCCATGTTTTCTGACACATCTGTTAAGTTCTTGGGGATTTTTTAATGATTAGTGAGGATAGAGATTTAATGAAGAATTTTGTTATTTAGGTAGTGAGGGGGCTGGATGAATTAAGGTGGGAGATTGGGGCTACTAGGATGCCTGCCATGGAGTGGGGCCTTGGCAGCAGCAATCAAGCCCAGCAGTGAGCCCAATTGATTCTTTTGGGAGTTCTGAAATTGGAATACTAACAGAAACACAAAAAATATCTATAGCAATTGCAGTACTCAATTATTATTTAAAATTATTATTATTATTAAATTATTAATTAATATTAAATTATTCTTTACAAAGGTCCTGATTATCGTAACTTTCCCTGAATTATAATCTAGGATTTATGTTGTGTAAGTGTGCTAGAAATTCAAAGAAATAGCTTTGTGTACTTATTATAATGGTTTAATAACAGTTATTTGATATTTTATATATTTATTATATTTTATTGAATAGGTAAGGCTTATTTTTTTCTTTTTTTAATGGATTTCCTTTAAAAATATTCATTTATTTTGAGAGAAAGAAAGACAGAGAGACTCATGAGTGGTTGTGCTCTGGTGGAGGTCAGAGGACAACTTTCCCAAATCAGTTCTCTCATTTCACCATGTAGACTTCTAGGGATAAAACTTTGGTCTCAAGGCTTGCAAACAGGTGCCTAACCCAATGGGCTGCCTCATCAACCTTGACCTGTGCTTATTCTGCAGACACAAGTCAGGTAAGCCAGGGTTGACTCTCATTTTTTCTCAACACTGCAAACCAAATCCATCCCAAGCTTTTCTGTTAATTTCTAAGTTTGTCTTGATTTTCCCTTTTCTTCATCCTCATCTACTGTTTCCTTGATTAATTTGCTTTTCTTACCTTGATAACTGAAATGATTTATTTTTTGTCTTCTAATAGTTGCTTCTTGGGCTATTCATTTTTCTCCACTCACCAGTCAATGAGATCAATTAAAATTGTCAAATTGACTATGTTTTGCTTTTCATTCTTTTAAGGGCTTCATTAAGTCTAGTGATTAAGTCAAACCCAACACTATGACTGGGCTTACATCTTTTTCTTTAAATTTCATTTCTTTTTTAAAAAATATTTATTTTTTCCACTCATACAAGCTTGATAGGTAACCCATTCCCCTCCCTCCCTCCACCCCTCCCTAGATCCCCTTGCTCCCTCCCCCCTTTTCCTTCTCCCTCCCTTGCTCCCATTGTCTCCCAACCCCCATCCCTAGAGCATCTGCAAATAGAGATAACTTGACTTCTTCCTTGCTCATCTGAATCCCTTTTATGTCCCTTTCTTGTCTTATGGCTTCAGCTAAGACTTCAAGTACAATATTGAATAGAAGTGGTGAGAGTATACAGCCTTGTCTAGTTCCTGATTGAAGTGGGAATGCTTCCAGTTTTTCCCCATTGAGCATAATCCTTGCTGTGGGCTTGTCGTATACAGCTTCTATTATATTGATAAAGGTTCCTTCCATTCCAACTGTGTCTAGGGTTTTGATCATAAAGGACTGTTGGATCTTGTCAAAACCTTTTTCTGCATCTATGGGAAGTATCATGCGATCTTGGATTTTGGACTGGTTTATATGGTGAATTACATTTATTGATTTCCATATGTAGAACCAACCTTGTGTACCTAGGATAAAGCCTACTTGGTCCGCAATTTTTTGATACATTTTTTAATCCAATTTGCTAAGACTTTGTTGAGAATCTTCACATCTGTGTTCATCAAAGAGATTAGCCTATAGTTTTCCTTTCTAAGTGTATCTTTATTAGGTTTTGGGATTAAGACGACATTAGCTTCATAGAAAGAATTTGGTAGTGTCCCTTGGTTTGCTATTTGATGGCCCAATTTAAGGAGCATTAGTGTTATTTGGTCCTTGAATGACTGGTAGAACTCTGTGCTGAATCCATCTGGTCCAGGGCATTTTTTGGTGAGGGCATTTGAAATTACTTCATTGATTTCCTCATATGTTATAGGACCATTCAAATAATTCAGGACTTCCTCACTCAATTTAGGTAAGTTGTGCTTACTTTGGAATTCATCCATTTCTTTTGTGTTGTCAAACTTCACGGAGTATAAGTTTTTGAATTATAACGTTATAATACTCTGAATTTCTTGGGTATCTGTAGTGATTACTCCATTTTCATTTCTAATTTTGTTAATTTGGATTTTCTTTCTCTTGCATTTGGTTAATTTAGCTAGGAGTGTATCAATTTTATTGATTTTTTTCAAAGAACCAGCTTTTTGTTTGTTTTGTTTTGTTTTGTTTTGTTTTGTTTGTTTATTTATTTATTCTACTGTGCATGTGCACGTGTGTGTGTGTGTGTGTGTGTGTGTGTATGTGTGTGTGTCTGTGTGTGTAGAACCATGGACGAATTCAGGAACCACCATGGACCACCTCCACCCCTCCTTGTTTACTTTGCTCTGGGATTCCCAGGCTCTGCCCTACGAGGACCAGAAATGTAGGCTGCCCGTGCTTTCTGCCAGGCATCTATACGTGGGGTCTAGGATCCGAATTCAGGACCTTCTGCCCACAAGGCAGAGGCTTAACCCATGAGCCACCTGTCCAGCCCAAAGAACCAGCTTTTTGACTGGTTGATTCTCTGTATTTTTTCTTATTCTCAATTTATTTCTCTCCTTATTTTGATAATCTCCTCTCTTCTACTGCTTTTGGGTTCTGATTGTTCTAGTGTCTCTAAAGCTTTAAGCTCCATTGTTAAGTTATTTATTTGTGTTGTTTCCTTTTTTTTTTATTGATGTAGGCATTAAGAACTATGAACTTACCTCTTAGGACAGCTTTCATTGTGTCCCAAAGATTTTGATAAGTTGTGTTTTCATTATCATTCACTTCCAGGAAATATTGAATTTCCTTTGTAATTTCTTCCTGAATCCAATTCTCATTCAGCACCATAGTGTTTAGTTAGGAGTTAGTAGTATTAGTTAGAAGTTAGTGTATTTTTCTGTTGTTTGTTGTGTTCCAGATGTCAATCTTTATACCATGGTGGTCTGATAGGGTACAGGCTATGATTTCAACTTTCCTGTATATGTGAAGATTCGTTTCGTGGCCCAATATGTGATCTATTTTGGAGAAAGTTCCGTGTGCTGCTGAGAAAAATGTGTATTCTTTGGTGCATGGATGAAAGGTTCGATAGAGATCTGTAAAGTCCATTTCAGTAAGGGTTTGATTAAGTTCCAAAGTGTCTCTTTAAGCTTTTGACCTGTTTATCTATCCTATGTTGAGAGGGTGGTGTTGAAATTCCCAAGAATTATCATTTTGGGGTTCATTTCTTACTTTAGATGCTGTAGGGTTTGCTCAATGAATGTGGAGTGGCCCAAATTA
This sequence comes from Typhlomys cinereus, assembly GCA_023101885.1. Taxonomy (NCBI): domain Eukaryota; kingdom Metazoa; phylum Chordata; class Mammalia; order Rodentia; family Platacanthomyidae; genus Typhlomys; species Typhlomys cinereus. The sequence goes on from JALPQD010000227.1 coordinate 977,981, forward strand.
AGTGAATATATATTCAGTATTGTGAAGTCTTCCTGGTGAATTGTGTCTGTGACTAAAATGTAGTATCCATCTGTGTCTCTTATGGTTTTTTGTTTGTTTGTTTGAAGTCCACTTTGTCCGATAGCATAATGGCTACCCCTGCCTGTTTCTTGTTTCCATTAGCTTGCAGATTTTGGACCAGCCTTTTATTTTTAGGATGTGCCTATCTTTAGTGGTGAGATGAGTTTCCTGCAGGCAGCAGACTGATAGGTTTTGATTTTTAATCCAAGTTTGTAATCTGTGTCTCTTGATCAGTGAGTTAATTCCAGTGACACTTAATGTTATAATGGAGAAATTATTTTTAATTCCAGACATTTTTTATGTTTAGTGGCTTTTGTAAGTGTAGTATTTGGCTTCTAGGTTTGGGTGGTATTATACTTCCCTTCTGTCCTCCTGGATATGCTCGTTTTTTCCTTCAAGCTTGAGTACCATTTCTAACATTTTTTGAAGGCTTGATTTGGTAGAAATGTATGTCATCAAGTTGTCTTTGTGCTAGTTTGTGTGGGTTGACATTTTTGCTCATTTAATACTTGAAGTACATCTTTCCAAGCTCTTCTTGCTTTTACTGTTTCCATTGAGAAGTCATTTGTTACTTTAATAGATTTACCTTTAAAAGCGACTTTTTTTCCCCTTGAAGCTCTTAGCACCTTTTCTTTGTCTTGAATGTGGAGTGTTGACTATTATTTGCCGTGGCCAGTTTCTATTTTGGTCAAATCTGTTTGGGGTGTGGAATGCCTCTTGTATTTGGATGGGCCTCTCATTCTTTAGATGAGGGAAGTTTTCCTTGATGATAATTTGAAAAATTTCCTCAGGTGTGGTATTATGGGATTCTTGCTCTGGTATTCCATGAATACGCACGTTAGGCTTCTTCAGGTCGTTCCATAACTCTTATATATTCCTCTCAAGTATCTTTTTGGCTTTAACAACCTCTTGTCTTCAAGATCTGAAATTCTATTTTCTGCTTCATTGGTTCTGCTCATAAGACTCTTTTGAGTTCTGGATTAATGTCTTTTAGTTCAATTTTAAACTCTGCCTGAGACTGTTTTAACTACTTTATGCCTATTTTTGTTTCTTGAATTGTTTTTCTCAGCTCTTCCAAGTGTTTGTTGTGTGCCTATTCAAAGTCGTTGATGTGGTTATTTAACTCCTCCCGGATTCCCTCTTTCATAGTATTGATCATGGTAATGATCATCCTTTGAAAGTCATTATCTTGGGCCTGGCTTTCTTGGCTATTTTCTGTGAATTTACTCTGGTTGGAATCTATTATTATGGGGTTAATTCTTTCAGTGGGATATTTGTCTTCTTGGGTTTTGTTTCCCGTTGATCTGTGCTTTGACTTGGGCATTGTTGTTTTGTCTCTTAAGACCTTTCAGTTTCTGTGTGTTTTTGGCTGAACTGATTGAGTTGTATTACTACTCTCAGACAATTACTACTAGTGTTTGCCTTGGAGTTATGTATATTTGCCTGTTGTTATTGTTAGTTCCTAGATGATGCTATTAGACTGTTAGTACATCAATTAAGTCAGGTTTAGTAGATGGGTGAATATTAATATGGTAGTGCACTTTTACGATTTAGTATCTTTGGTGATATGTGAAGATGGGTGGTATAATCCCTGAAGTTGTATATGTCTTAGGGATGGCTATATGGAAAAGTTAATCTACAGTGATTAATAATTGAAAGGAACAGAATGATAAAAAGGGGGGTTTACTTATCTTTGGGCCGGATGTGAATCTCCCATGTGACTGGATGATTTTAGAGGACTTCACATGTATGGCCTTTGTCTTCTAGAGTTTTTCTTGAGTTTCCTTTGGACTTTATTGAATTCTGAGGAGCAGTGTGTCCTCCCTATACCGTGAGTGAGGGTCCCAGAAGGACCTGAGGGGCAGAGGGGCTGATGGCAATGGCAGAACTCTTCACCTGGGATCTGGTGCATGGCCTGCCCAAGGTGAGGTAGCCTGGGTGTTGCTCAGGCTGGCTGATGGGGGGAGCTGGGACGAATGGGTACACCTGGGGGCTGGTGGAACTTACTTGGGAAGGAGGTCCGCTAGAATCCTGTGCATAGTCTTTTCTTATGGCATGCCCTCTCGAACTGTGCATCGTTATCCACAGATTTTCCTGGTCCAAAGACTTTCCCTGATGTCGTCCTTAAGTTATACTTTAAATATCTCTGCAACAGAGCTGTTTTTCCAGTTTTATTTAATCCTAGGCTATGGTTGCACAGCATGCTGAGTTCATTTATAGTAAAACTTTTCACTCTTAGCTGGATGAATTGCCAAATAAATAAATCTATGATATAAACTTTATGTTTTCCACATGGGCAATAATGCAGAATAGGAAACTTTGACAATATTTAAAATAATTTAACTGTTATTATAAAATAATGTTCAACTAGTTGAGACAAATGAAAATTAGAGTTGAGAAGAGATTAAGAGTTATGAAAGGATAAGGGTGGCTGTTCTCAGTAAATCTATCCCAATTTTTTTTAACAATATAAAAATTGCACATGTATAAATGGACATTCTTGTGTGTGTGTGCATGTGAATGTGTGTGAAAATGTGTGTGTGTGTGTGTGTGTGTGTGTGTGTGTGTTGTGTGTCTACACAAGCAAGTCAGGGATGGAAGAGTTGACTAGATACAGAATATCATTTTGTGGACTTTGGAGATATAAGTTGTAGAACATTCCTGGGGTTATCTCATTGAATATCCTTTTCAACTCAAACGTAAGTCTCTCATCTGGATAAATTTTACAATATATAATTTTTCACGCTTATTTCAGCTTTGCCTTTTAAAATAATGCTAAATAAGTCTATTATATACTTTAAATCAATTTTTAAATTATTTTGGTGGATTTATATAAAAACATTTGTTAACAAACATTTTTAAAACAGCAAATATTGATGGTTTTGTTTGATTTTTTCATTTTTTATTCTTTTAATGTTATATACATTAATGAAGTGAATTTTTGATACTTCATATCTTAATCCCAATCTCATCTGCTCTACCCCTTCCCATTAAATCCCTTCTTCCTTCCCACTCTTCCCTCTAATTTCATGACTTTTTACATGTGTTGCCCACTGACTTTCATCTGGATTGTCTTTGATGGCATGTGTCTGAATACTAGTTAGAGCATGAATCTTATATTTTTGGGTATACCATTGAGAGAAGTAATCAGGGGAAAAATGAAGAAAAAATGATCTGAACAATAAGATGCTCAATGGAAAAAATATTAGCTAAAATAGGAATAACTACCAGAGATTAGATAAGTATATGAATGTAGGAGCAGTAGATATATAAAACAGCATTGTTTTACTTCCTATTCAGGCAAGACATCAAAGAAGGAGGAAATTTGTTTGAGACATTTTCTACTACTGTGATTTACACCTCATTTTAGAGAGTACAGCTGTAGGCTACTGGGTTACAGTAGTTTAGTGAGCTGCAAGAAGTCCAGATAAAGCTATTCACTGCAGAGATAGAGAAACTTCTGAAAGATGTTTGTAGGTAAGATCTCCTAAACTTACCAACACATTGGCTGGTACATTGGCAGTGTTCATCAGGACACCTGTGTGTCTGGGTATTCCAGGTATCCAAAGATCACAAAGATTTGCAGCCAATGCAGGGCAAATGCATACAACTCTCAACCATAGAAGTCATTTTCACATTCTATCTAGTCCATAGAAAAACAATGTAAAATATTTACAAGCAGTTAAAAAATTGTATGGAAGGACTGGAGGGATTGCTCTTCAGTGAAAATGCATGCCACACAGGGAAGAAGACCAGAATTCAGATACCAGGACCTACTTATTTGTTGTGAAGCTTGGTAACCTGCCTAAAATTCCTTTCTCAGAAGACAAATATTGCAGATCCCAAGACCAAAATGGACTAAAGAGAATTGTAATTAATCTCAGGCTTCCACATGTCCTTGCATATACATGTGAACACACCCATGTAAACCCCCTGCACACATAAACATGCAAATGAAAAAAATTGTAGGTAATGCCTTATAAGTGCTAATGTGTAATTATGGGTTACTTTATATTTTCATGTCTCTAAATGTTTGTTATCCAACTGGTTTTTAGTCAGAAAAGATTTATTCTGATATGTGTTTATTCTGATACTGGCCTTTGGAGACATTATCAAACAATATTGCTATTCTTCCTTCCTAATAAATAACAGATCCTGTGATTCAGTCATTATAGATAATTTGAATAAAGAGGTTCAACCATTTTTACAGTTTCTTCAACTAAACATATCTTATTTTTGTTTTATGGCAGAGAGAACACTTATCCTTGAAGGTACTTTAGGGTCATTAGACAAAAAAAGTGGTTTAGAAATTAGAGCAGAAAGACATTGTTTCTTTTTTTTTATTTCCTCTCATACAAACTTAACAGGTACACCAGTCCCCTCCCTCCCTCCAACCTCCCACCGCCCTATGCCCCCCCTCTCCTCCCCCTCCCTCCCCATCCCCCAGTGCCTCCCCCTCCCATTCCCAGAGCATCCTTTAATGTGCATGCCAGACTCTCCTCTGGGTCCTCCTCTCTGATGAGGTGCAAAGACCCAGTGGCATTTCCCAGAACCCTTTCTATCTGAATTTTCTAAGCACTGAATCCTGACACTGCAAGCAATGACATTCACTGAACAATCAATTTTCTTATAATTAGCTTCATCCATTTATGAATTTTACCATATTAGATTTCAGGTAGATATAACTACAACTATGAATTTTTCAGAAGATGTTTATAAAATAATTGTTGCATGGAAAAATATCAAAATGAATAGGTGAACAGTTTGGAACAAGAAAGAAAATATGCCATTACATAATCTTATAGTGCTGTGGAGAAAATAATATTTTATACAATAACTTGTCATGTATTTCATTTAATTTTATTATCATTTTATACTTCTGTTCATACAACAAATGTTAAATGTTTGATTGATATTTAACCATGCACCATTAAAGTGAAAGATGGGTTAAAATAGGATCATATCCATTCATTGGAGAGATACATATAATAAAATTTTGAAAATTGTAAAGAGTTATACTTGTATAGAAAATATATATATAAATAAAATTTTTTACAAAGATATTCCAGATAGAGTTATTCATGAAATTCTCAGGTAGAGGGTAAAAAGGTATTTAACTTGGGATTTTTCATTTATAGTTTGTTGAAACAAAGTACAAGTTCTTAAAAATTCCCCTTGAAATTGGTATCTCAAAGATATGTGTTGTATTAAAACCTCCATAAGACTTTTATACGTAAACTATGTTATGTTAGTGATATGTTTTATTTATCTTATCTGCCAAATTACAATTGAATCACTGAAGTCTCAACCAAATTACAAATGAATCACTGAAGTCTCAATCACCTTGTTAATGCTATCAGTTGAGACAGAATCAGAGGTCATCTCACTAAAGATCAGAACTGGAACATAGGACTCTGTTTTTTTAAAAAAAAAAAAGATATTAGAAACCACTTTCTGATTGGACAACTAGGAAGTTCCATGCTATGCATGACAATAATGTGAGAATAACATACATTCTCTTGTCTTTTTTGTAAATGTTTTTTACTTCTATGACAATGAAACATTCATGATCTAATTTCTGTAAGTTTTCTACTTCAATATTTCTATTTAAATTTCCATTTCTGACACAAAAACCATGAGAAAAATATGCTTCTTTCTTTATTTTAAAAGATTGTGTGTGTGTGTGTGTATGAGCGCGTGTGTGTGTACTCGATGATGCACATGTGGAGGACAGAGGCCAACTGTACAGGAGTCCATTTTTGCCCTTTACCATGTTTTTGAAGCAAGATCTCTCCTATTCTGCCTCTGAATTGTATATAACATGTCTTCTCTCTGTGTTCTATTTCATCTCTAGTAACGTTTGAATTATAGATGCTTGCCATTACATGAGATCTTTACTTGAATTTTAGAGATTTATTTCAGTTAGTCAGGATTTCATGGCTAGCACTTTTACCCACTGAGCCGCCATTCTAATGTTTTGCTTTATATTCTCAAATACATGAATCTTCTTAATGTCATAATGTCATACTCAGGAACAATTGAGTTACTTGAAAAATATTGTCCAATTAATGCTATACTAGAAGTAACAGGTTGTGTTGCTTACTGATAAATTACTGGTCAGGGAAGTCTCAAAGTCCCCTCAAACAATATAGGCTTTTGCCATTGATCTTGGTTGTCCCCCAAAACCTGACAGTATGATCCCATTACTGAAGACGCAACACATATGGATCACAGGATATGGACACAAACACAATCTGGAACTGACTTGGGAACTTCCTCTTTGCTGAATAGCTTACACAGTATCGGAGAGTGCTGTAGAAGTTACTGGGAGGAGAAAAACAAAGATATTGTCAATCTGTGAGATATGCAGGTTACAATAATAATCACCATGATACAATGACCACCAGTGTAACAGTGGTATGACTATTAAGGAAACAACCAACAGCTTTCTGATCAGATTTAAGGCCTGCTTGTCAGAGTGGGACACATTCCTACTACTTTAAACTAAAAAAGAACCTGTGAAGGGAAGGAAATAGGTCACAAGAGAAGAGCAGATTATGAATGTTAACCAGGAAGACAGTACAGCAAGCTGCTTCATAAATACCTTTTATTATACTCATAGATTGGAAGAACACTCAGCACTCCACCTAGAAACCTTCTTCTACAAAAGAAGGTGTTTATTATTGAAATGCATGATGTGCCAAGATGCAGAAAATGAGTATCTGCAGACTACTTTCCTAAGCCTGAAATATAATTACCCTCATCCCAAAGTGTAGTGAACACATTGGAAGGGAGGTGGATGGCGAGATCAGAAGAGCTTTAAGTGAGATGGTAGGCCAGGAATTATCTCCTGGACATTACATAGTCATAATATACAATATTTCATGGCAAATATGCATACTTACACAAGAATTACACAAAGGAACTGTCTTATCAACATCTCATAATAATATCAGAAATATCTCAAGAAGCTCTGAGAAACTGATGAGGACAAAAGCTGATGGGGAACTAAGGGGGATGCTTTCTTCAATGATGTACCACTAATCTAGGATGCTTGCTGGAGCATGAATCAGGTCAGCATATGTCATTAACGACAGACTAGATGAAACACAGTGAAAAGATTTGAAAATAAGAGGGTGTATGGTAGGAGAAATGAAGGATTGTAAGGAGAAAAGGAGGGGGATGGGATTTGGGAGTAAAGGTTGAAAATGCTGTAAAGTTACTATATTCATGTAGAAGATTAAATAAAAAAACAAGTATTAAAATTTTACTTAATTTTATGATAGAGTTCATATGATTTATATATTGTAATCATTTAAATATTTGTAATAAGTTGCATGGTTTAACTAAACTGTTGCTTTTATAATTCTGGTATTTATTTTGAGAATAAATGGCAAACAGAATAGACGAACAATGTACCTTTGGTTATATTTTAAAATAAAGTTGAATAAATCAAAAAAAGAATAAAAAAGTATTATTTGAATATTCCATATTTCAACAGTGTTATTCTTTTATTTTGCCTTGCTGATAAATTATGCCAAATTTAATAAATATATTCTAATTTGATATTTAATTGCAAATTCAGCATAAGCATGAATAACAGAACTGATAAATTAAAAATTTGTGTAAAATAGCTAGAATTATGATGGCAATATAAAACGAATGGATGACACTAAATATAATCTGGAATGAAATTTTATAATAAAAACAGCAGGTATGTCTATTATAATAAAATTATTTACCCTTAAAATACACATGGTTCAAAGTGCTTTTCCAAATGATGTATTGTAACTATGATTGTTGACTATTAGACAATGATAAATTTCTTTTTTATGTTAGTTTTTATAATTAAGGTTTTTTTCCACAAGTCACAACATTTTACTAGAACAAGCAGAGATTTGCAGATTCAATCACTGAGTGTTTCTGGAATTATAAAATACAAACAGTGAGGACTTAATAAAAAATAGCATAATGTAGCATTCAAATGCTTCTAGTAGGAATCAAATGAAGGCAATTATCTGGCTTAAGTGCTTCTTTGTGCTACTCATTTTATTGGCACAGGAAACATTCAAATTCTAAAACTGCCTCCTTATTTCGGATTTAAGAATTGAGAGTCTCAATTAAGAAGTCTATCTTTCAAAGAAAAGTATGAAATACCCAACAATAAGTGTATATCAAATATACACAGAAGCTGACTGTGAAATTATCCTCAATGTCCAAATCTAGAACAATTTGAGTTAGAAAATGAATGTTTGATTATAAATCAAGCATAGAGATTTCTGAGCCATACTAATACAAATGATTATACTAATATTGATAGATGAGAGAGGGAAAAAAACTTATTTCTTAAGTTCAATTTAGAAAAGTTATATGCAATTACTCCTTGCCCAAGGATATTAGGTATAGTCACAATTATTTATTTTTAGTGTATACATAGTGACATTATTCTAGAATACACTTGAGAAGTATAAAGACTACCCTTAAGAGGAGAGAAATCTGAAAAACTCCACCTCTCTAGGTCTGATCCTTGTATTCATCGTCAATGACAAATTTTCTCCAGAGTTTGTACCATTTATAACACTAGGATAAGAAAGATATCTTATTTCTATGGCAATTTTTTCAAAGAATCATTAGCATTAATCTATTACAGGAAAAATGGTTAGAAAAGAATTAAAAATTCTATTTTCAATAAACACTGTCCAATGTGGCTCAAAGTTGCCAAGTTCAGAACAAAACAAAACAAAACAAAAAATGTTCAGATTAGAGGCTTGAAGAAGACATGTTGACTAAAGGTAACATGAAATCCACAATGGACTATTTTATTGCTTTGAGAAAATACTCACAAACAACTTAAAGGGAGAAAGGGAGATTTCATGTAGTTTATAGTTCCAGAGAGTATATAGTCCATTTATGACATGAATTTCATAGCAAAAGGCATGACTAAAGGCAGAATCCAGAGGCTGATTCCTGTCACTGCTGTCATCAGGGAGGATGAGAGAGCAAAAGCAACTAAGAGGAAGCATGACTTCCTCAAACATAAGCACTGCCCATCATGAAGTGCCTTTCTCCAACAAAGCTCTACCTCTCATAAGTACCACAACTTTCTCAAACATTTACATCAGCTAAGGGGTAGAATATATGAGCTTGTGTTGATTAGGGGAAGTAGGCTACTCACATGCACATCGTAACAGGATCCTATAACAAAACAAAGATATTATACAAAAACTGAGGAAATCCAATGAGGTATAAATGCTGATTCATTAGATAGAGTCATTAGATAGAATACTTGTACCATAATAATGTTAGGTGATGGCAATAAGGGGAGATTTGTAAAGAATAAATGAGGACTATTTGTAGAATCCCCAAATTAGGTAAAACTGTAAAACAGAAATTCAAAGACAGCAAAAGGTAGGTAGGTGCCAGAGTTCTCATCAATATAATTTACTGTTTTTTTTTAAGTTCTGGAGAGCTAACCCGTGACAATGATATAAAGAAAAAAGAAGTTACTATTGAAAGCTCAGCCTTAAACTAGACACCTGCATCATCTCCTCTGACACTCAGGAAATATCACAGAAGAGGAGGCCCAAAGAATGTAAAAGTCAGTCTAAAAAGCTGTCTCGTGGGCATGGCATGGTTGTGACTGTGGTTGTGAACTGACAACAGCTGTGGTCTACACAAGTCTTGACTGAAATTAAAATATTCAGTTAAAGAAAAAGAGGGGCTAATGAGAGCCAACCCTACCCAAAAGAGTTATTGGAAGTTCAGAGCTGCTAGAAGAGAGGAAATCACTGTTTGCAGTAATGTAGCCACTGATGAGCTAGCTACACATGCTCAAGTGAATAGCTCCACACCAATGAATACATGATTAGCCCTGGTTAAATCCAATGGCTCACAAAGTGAAAACAAGCAACAGAAATAATTGAGAAAGTAAGTTAGTGACTTGATAAGAATAGGGGGTGTTTCCAAGGGTAAGAAGGATGAATGGTACCAGAATGTATTAGAAGCATGCATGAAATTGTTAAAGGACTATGACAATATTGTCAACCCACAAGGAGAATTTTTACCATAGTCAATATGGGATGAGTCCATGAACTTTCACCTTTCTGGCATTGAAAATTTCTGGTTACTAATTTATATTCACGACACTGTTGTAGCAGTCAACCTTCATGGTTGCTGATAAATGACCATCAAATGGCTTAAGGGAGCAAGGGATTTATTTTCTTACTGATAGTCTGGTTACAGTTCATAGTCCAGCTTGGCGGGAGAGCATGCACCAACACCAGGGTGGAGGGAACTGGCCACACCATCTGTACATGATGGCTGAGAGAGGAACGATCTTTACTTGCCAGACCAGCATGTCTGGTGAAGTATACATAAGGATGCCAACTCTGTTATCCAGCTGCCTGTATTTTATTCCAGGGCCTAATCCCACCCACAATGGGCTTGGCCTTCCCCATCAGCTAGACCATCTCTTGCAGGTTTGCTCTGGGCTTAACTCAACCACCAATTCTCTAACAAATGTGCCCGGTGCTCAAACCCTCGACTGTCAAGTTGACACCTGTTCCCAATTATGACAACTGTGAAAGAACACAACATCGATCTAAAACTTCCCTTTTGTCCCCTCAACCTTGTGCTCTTACCTTGAGTCATTTCTCCTACCATCTTTTTTTTAAATTTGAGAGCCATCATACCTTAGAGGCAGCCACCCTGTTTTCGGAACTAAAACTCCCCTTTGCAATCATAAAATATATCCTTAATACCAGTAGGATTTCACAGAACCAGACCTGAGATAATGATCAGATACCCCGTGGTTTAATCAAAACTATTTAACTACACATATTCCTTCTCCGTAACCTAGTCTTTGCCCTGTACAATCTGGAACTTTCCATTAGTACTTTATAGACAATCATTCAATAGTGGCTAAACTATGGGCTCCTGGTACCCACCACACTCATGTAAATCTCTCTTTATCTATCACTCATATGACTGCTGTTTAAAATTGGGGTGAGTGACCAAGCCTGAGCTGACAGAACTTCCCACTGGGGACTCCTATGACTGGCTTGGGAAATGCTATTTTCAGGAAACGTCATAGTTTAAGTGATTTATGTTCATGTTGTGGCAATGCCAGAGTTCTCTATCTGTCATGAAGTTGGGCATACTCTGATCCATTTGTTTATGGACCTTTTTCTTCTTCTTTCACTCGTCTGAAAGTCTAGATGAAACTCTATCCGTTTATGTAGATTTTTCCTTCCCTACTTTTATCCCTGCAAATAGATTTTTTGGTCACCACATCAATCTCATCATTATTTAAACAACTTTCGAAACTTTATCATGAATAAAATGTGGGAGTTTAAATGTAAAATTGAAGAAATTTAGAACCAAGCTTTTGCCAGTGAGTTTTACCCACCTTCCGACTATCATTTCTCCTTATTCAGAGTCTTTCTGATGACAGTTGTAGAAAAATTTCAGAAAACCATATTATTGCATTCCCTAAAAATTAATCTCATCCTTCCTTAGCATATTTTACATTTCTGCTTCCTGATTTTTCTAAAAGAATTTAAAAAAATCTTTCTTGTACTTAATTCCATTTTCCTACTATGAAAAACCTATTAAACAAGGAAGACCAAGCCTACAATAGGGGGAGAATATGTGTTTTAATATTTATATTCTATTTCATCAATAGCCCTATTTAAATTGTTGAATTCAAACTTAATAAAACTCCGTCTTGATTAATTTCTAAAAAGTGCCTAAATTTTCTCCTTATAATAAAATTCTTCAGTCCTTTCTAATTCACTGCTTCTTTCTCTGTACTTAGGTTCCTTGACTTTTTTGAAGTCCTACACTTAAAATTTATCATGATTCTTCTGATAAAGTCTCATTTCAGACCATGATAGCTTTTATCTTTACTAATCTTCTTGGTTTTCTAGATAGTGGATTTTTTTTTCATGAAATTCTGAGTACCTGTGTACATTGATCTTCAGTTGTCCTTGAGATGCCTTCTCTTCTCCCAGTCATTCTTTGAAGGAGAGCATCCTGTTGTAGCAGTCTCTGGTCTTTCTCCTTGAGCACTCTTGTATATTTTATCACTTGTGTATTTTCTGATATAAAACTAGTTTGCCTGCCTCCTCCAAAAAGACGCTAAAATTTTCTGCCTCTATGCCCTTGCTCTTTGTGATGTTCTGTTTCAGAACTTTCAAAATCCCAACTTTTATCTCATTGTCTCCTTTCATCCACGATTTATTCTCACTTAAAGTAAGAAGAAATGTCTGCTTCCTGATGCCCCATAGTGTTTCATACTTCTGTCTCACATTAACAGAAACACTTGACCTCTGGGTTTAGGCCTGTCGCATCAGCTTTTCAAGAGGATGAAACAGGAGGCTTGTAAGCAAACTCAGCCTAGGAAGCATGGAAAGAACCTTTATCAAAATTTGAAAAAGAGGGCTGGAGAGGTGGCTCAGGGGTTAAGCCTCTGCCTTGCAGGCGGAAGGTGCTGAGTTCGAATCCTAGACCCCACGTATAGACACTGGGCAGAAGCAGGGGCGGCCTGCGTTTCTGGTCCATGGTAGGGCGGAGCCTGTGAATCCCTGGCAGAGTAAACAAGGAGGAGGTGGAGGCGTCCATGGTGGTTCATGAATTCGTCCGTGGTTCTATACACATACACACGCGAACACACATATACATGCACAATTGAATAAAAAATTTTGTTTAAAAAATTGAAAAAGAAAAAGGTGCTGTGGATCTAATCCATGTTATAATGCTAGGCCTCAGGTTCAAGCCCAATACCACTACCAAAACACACACCAAAAAAGTATATAATAATTGTAATTAAAATAAAAATAATATCAAACAATATATAATAATTATAGATGGTACATAAAAATAGCTATTATTATTATGTACCAGCTATTATGCAATAAACTGCCTATAATATTTTGTCTACCATAAGCACTCCCTGTTTAAAATGTAAAATAAAAATAAGAATCAGCAAAAGGTGACTTAAATGGTATAGACAAAGAGAGACTTGGAAGAAATTTGAGGGTAAAACAAAGTGTGTCTGCCTTTTGAAGCACAAAAGAGGTTAAAGAATTATTGAATATTCATTTAGATTATGTATTGGGAGCCGTGGTGATTTTTCAAACAAGGAATGAATGAGAGGATATGACTTAGGAGAATGATATAAGTTGCCAGAATGGAAGAATGTTATACACTGGGAGAGCACAGACTAATGAACCCATGATGAGAGAATGAAAGGAACGTAATTGACATAAGGCATGGGGAGACCAGAAATAAGTCCAACAGGAATAAGATCTTCAGAGAAAACTTTAAACTAGTGCTCAACCTTCAAAAGCTTGAGGAATGAAAAGGACCAGCTGAACGAAATATTACTAGCTGGTGGCTGCACTTTAGTGCTCTAATTAGCTGAGCAAGTTTCCTCCCTCTCTCTCAGGTGTTGATTCCAGTTGACATTTTGCACTGTGTTGTGGCTCCTTCGGGGGACGTTTCAAGATAAATTTCTCCTGATGTGCTGCCAGCAGGTCAGGTTTACATCTTGCTTTATCTGTAGCAGAATAGATAATACCTTTTCAAAGGTGGAAAATATTTGTCTTTTGCAAAGACAAACTGCAGTTCTCCCAACTGGAGAGCATAGTTGTGGGCAAAAGCAGAGTTCTCAGGTGTGAATAGATCTAAGTCCATGCAGGAAGGTAGATATGGAGCTACACTTACTTGCATATAAGAGGTTTAATTACTAGCATCCTTTGGCTATAAGTAGAGCTGAGGTGCTCCAATATCTACAGTGAGGTGGTGAAGAAAATGATAGTATAGAAGACAAATCTTTTATTTTGTGAGAAAAAATAATGAGCATATTAAAATATGTTACTATAATGGAACAAATATAAATGTACAAGTTACTCCTGGGGCCAGGTTTTCAATATCCAACGGACACCAGAATTACTTCATTTTGTTCATATTTTAATACAGAGGGGTTTGTTCTGTTAACAACTGATATTTTTATTTCATTAAAAATGAATCATATATTTAGTTACTCAGGATATGTTTGTATACTGGCAGCACATATGTTTGTGGAAATGGGAATGATATGGGAAAATACTTCTTATTCTGCAATATTCCAAGAAGTCTCTGTCATGGTTCGCATATGAGTTTCCCCCAACAGACATTTGTGTTTGAATTCTTGGGCGCTGTTAATATTTAGGAAGATTGTGGCACCTTTAATATGTAGAGCTTTGCTGGAGAGACATGTCATGAGGAGTAGGATGTGAGGTTTAGTTGTTGGACCCGTTTCTAAACGCTCTCTGTGTGCTCTTTGTGCTACTTCCTGATCTGTGTGGTGGCTGAACCAGCCTCCTGCTTCTGACTTCAGCCACACATTCTGCAATGCTATTCTCACACAAATGGACTATATTCCCTCTGGAAATACAGGCCTGATAAATACCTTTACTCACCTATGTTGTATATGAGTGTTTTCTCACAGCAATAGAAGAAGAATGACTGAAACAAACAAGTACGTAGACATCACTTGAAAAACACTCCCTTGGAATATTTTCAGAGTCAAGAGGTCTATCACACAAAGGCTGCTTTTCTCTTTCTGTTGTGCCTGGAGTATCCTTACCTCATAATGAGAAATGGATAAATGAATAATCTTTTCAGAAAGGTTGTATTTTTCAGATTATATAAATATCTGCCAGAGATATTTTAGTATGTACTTTACCATGTATTTCTTTGGAACTTTAGCCTTTCTCGCTTCCAACTCCTTATGTGACTAGGAGTCATCAAGTTTTTTGGCTTTTAAGCACTCTGTTATTCAAGTACAGATATCCCTATATTCCTACATTCTACTATATTCTATTATTCAGGGCAATTGTTTTTCTCTTTTCCACTTTATTCTAATCTTTTATAAGGAGAAGTTTAAATAAAGGACACAATATATATGTGTAATATATAAATAAAACTGTAGAGACACAGATTGATGATAGATATAGATGATAAATACATAATGATAGATGATACGTAATGTGAGGTAATAGAAAGAAACAAATAAAAGATAGATACATACCTACATAACTGGAGATATAGATAATGATAGATCGATAAGTATATAGAGATATGAAAAGACCTAAGTCATATTTTACATTATTATCATTTCACCTTATTCTAATTTCTCTCAATCCATTCTCTCCGTGGTTTCAGAACTAATAACTCTATGTCATTAATTTTGATGTTGAGTTAAAACTCTGGACCCAGTATCCAAACATTTTTCTGCCAAAGTATTGCCATTCTTCCAATGCAAACCCTTTGAGGCCCAGAGTCCATGGAAGCTCATAATGTTATAATCTTTTCTCCTAATTTGCCCACTACTCTCTGATTTCTGGGCCTCTGAACTTTCTTATCCATCTGATTCTGCAGACAGTCGTAGTTCTGATTACCACATCTTGAGATCTCTCCCTCTTCCTTATTGTTCTTGGTAGTAACTGAATTCATTTTACCTGTCTTTCAATTATAACACTCTTGATTTGCCTCATCCTTCTATTGCTAATGTTTAACTATCATACTTCCTGTACTCCTCTTTTTTTAATAGTTATTATTTGAGACCTCAGGAATTCAAATACTAACTGTTCCTTTTTATTCTAGTGTAGCGGAACTTCAAATTTAGAAACTTGAAGATTATGTAGCCCACACATCTCATAGATTCAAGAATTCAGAAAACTGGGGCTGGTGAGGTGGCTCAGAGGTTAAGCCTCCGCCTTGCAGGCGTGAAGGTCCTGAGTTCGGATCCCAGATCCCACGTATAGACGCCGGGCGGAAGCGGGGGCGGCCTGCGCTTCTGGTCCTGGTAGGGCGGAGCCTGTGAATCCCGGGGCAGAAGGAGGTGGAGGCGTCCATGGTGGTTCGCGAATTCGTCCGTGGTTCTACACACAGACACACTCGCGCGCGGGCACATACACACGCATATGCACACAGGTGAATAAATAATAATAAAAAAATTTAAAAAAAAGAATTCAGAAAACTGAAATCTAACAAATATATGACCTTGCCAGAAAGAAAAAAAAAGCTCTCCAACTTTTAAGCTATTTGGTCTTACAGCACACTCTCTTTGTTGAAGACTTTTTTAAAATGTTTTTTAAACATTTGTGACCTTAGTTTTCATCTTTATAAAGGTTTCCCTTAAATCAGATCGTTATAATTAATTGCTTTATCAGAAGCACAAATTATAATTTCCACCAGAAAGCAATCTATTCTGCTAATAAGTATGTTTGTTTCATCATTTGTTTACTTCAGATCATTATGGCAAAAGCTTAAATTTAGTCATTGTTCTTTGTTGATTATTAAAAGTTGTAAACTGAATTTTAGTATATGATGCATATAATATTTTAGGAAAGCAACATTGATACATTATTAAATTTATTTATTTAATGTTGATACATAATAAATAACAGTATTCTTGTGGCAAATATCTATTTATAAAACATGATTTACAAATAATTGCAAAGTTTTGTCCGAAGTAAGTAGCATGAAGGCAACATGAACACATGAGCCTTTTTAGTTGTTGTGCAGAATAGGTCAGACAGTATTCTTATTCTATTTAAGATTAAAATGCAGAGTTGTAGTATAAAAGCTGACATGATCATAAGTTAATGACATAAAGAAAAAAGCATAATTAGGTCAATTCCCCTTCCACTAAACTGCATTACCATGATTGATTTCCATGTTATAAATTATAGCTTGTTTACTTCAACCAATAATAAATTTCTTCTGTCTAGAAAGAGAAGGATAATAAACTTTCTACAGTTAATCACTTCAACTTCTGACTCTTTCCCAGCAATTCAGTCTTTCCCAGTAAAAAAAAGTTGCAAATAAGTGGAAGGATGTAGAAGTGAAAACTCAAATCACCTCAGTACCACTCTACAAAAAAGAGAATAGCAATCAGACAGGAATTGGACAAAAGACATAGGGAGAATGAGTGTCAGCAAATGCATTTCAAAGCTGTTGGTGTTGTACTCATTTCCACATATGGTATGAACACAAATAATAACACATAACTCAGGGTAAGCTCTTGAGGAATGCTTCTATATCACTCTTCCTCAACCCATTTCACACTCCCAAGACTTCAAATTTCAAGCATCATCACCCTAAGACGTGGTCAGAGAAAGAGGTTTATTGAAATCATTGTTTCAGAAGTATATGAATTCAAATAACAGTAACAATTAGAACGAGTTCAGAGGAAGGGTAGTTCTGAATGAACTGACAAGAGGGACCTTTAGGTAATAACACAGTCTTTGTAAGACATGCACAAAAATGTCCCGTGTCAATGTGAAGGAGAAAAAAATTCAGCTAGAACAGAGCCTTGGAATATATTGTTTAACTGTAGAAATTTGGTCCAGGCTTTCTGTGGCTTGTGCTTTGCCAATCAGAACACTTTTGCTTTCACAATGGTCTTTTTTTTTTTTTTTTTTTTTGTACGTCTGATGTCTTGCTTGATGGTAAGCTAATTAGAGATGTAGCTACAGTTCCTTCATATTTTAATCCATAATGCATTTCCTGGTAGATGGTAATCCACAAATAAGGAGATTTATCATCACTTCTACTCTTAAATGTATCTCCAGTCTCCATTGTGTATTAGTTGGTTATGTTCCATTTAATCATAAGATCCCTATCTAAAACATATATCCATGTAGTTCACAAATCTATTTTCTCTTTTACAGCAAAAGTGCTTGTACCATGAAGAATATTATTACTCATTCCTCGTCTAGAAGACGATGGAATAGACATTTTCACATAGCAAATGTGGTCATTTTTTGGTATTTCCATAGGATCTGCTTCCTGTTTTAAAAAAAGTCAAAACATTTTAAGGTTGATATTTTTTGTTCATGATTGTTTCCATTTTAAAATATTTTATTCTTTTAGAGTTTTATAAATGAATACATTGAACTTTGATATTTTCATACCTTATGCCTAATCCTATTTCCTTCCTTTTCCTGTTACAATCTTTCTTCTTCCCTACCAGTAGCTCTTCTATTTTCATGTCTTTTTCCTTATGGGGGTCTATGGAATTTCACTTGAGTTGTCTTTGATGGTCTGTACGTGAGCATTTGCATTTCTAAAAAAATGATTTTATTACTTTAGACAAGTCATCTATAATTATTAATATGGCAGAAATCATGTGTGAATGCTCAACTCAGGAATTTTCTTTTCTGGACATATATGTACCAGTCAATGTACATTCCCTGTACCTACAAAGATAGACATGGTCAGAGGATTTTTACTGTGCAAATGAACTATAGAAGAAAGTAAATTAGGAAAAGGAAGTTAACTCTCAATGTTTGCTCACCCTTTTTTCTTTCTTCTTTGTTGAGATAAAACTAAATGCCTACTTTGATAAAGAATTACAACTCTAAAGGATGCTCCAAGGAATGGGAGAGGGGAAGAGAAGGACACTGGGAGAAAGGCAGGGAGAGGAGTGAAAGGAAAGGGAAAAGGGGGGAAGGGTGCAGGGGTGACTGGGGATGGGTGGGAGGAGGAAAGGGGTACCTATTAAGCTTGTATGATTGGGGAAAAATATACCCTCCCCTCTTCTGCTGGCCCTGCATGCACACTCGCTCACCCAGGTAAGGCACCCTGTTTCCGAGGTGCTCCCCACCAGAACTCAGGTCACCCGCTCCTACCAGCCCCTACCACCATCCAGCCTGAACAGCGCCAAAGCTGGCCAGGGCTTAGGTGGACTACTAGCCATGCCCCAGGTCCCAGGTGAAGCCCGCCTATCATCCTTAGCCCCTCCTCCCCTTCCACCTGCTGTGAATGCATGATCGCTAGATCACAGACCAGGTAAGACACCCCCTGTCTACTAAAACTGATTAAGTTGATATACTAACAGTCTAATAGCCTCATCTTGGAAATAGCAATAACAACAGACAAATGCACCCAACTCCAAAGAAACCACTAATAAAAACTGCCAGAAAGCAGTTATACCAACTAAATCAGTTCAGTCAAACACACATAGAAACTGTAAAGACCCAAGAGACGAAACAACAATGCCCAAGTCAAAGGGTAGATCCATGAGAAACAAAACCCAAGAAACAAATCTCCCACTGAAAGAACAGATAGCAACAGATTCCAACCAGAACAATTTTACAGAAAATAGCCAAGAAAGCCAGGCCCAAGATAATGACTTTCAAAGCATGATTATTACCATGATTAATACAAAGAAAGAGGAAATCCAGGAGGAGTTAAATGGATGCATCAACCACTTTGAACAGGAACACAACAGAAACCTGGAGGAGTTGAGAAAAACAGTTCAAGAAACAAAAATAGGCATAGAGCAGTTAAAACAGTCTCAGGCAGGGTTTAAATTTGAACTAAAAGACAAGTTATCCTCAACCCAGAACTCAACAGAGAATCTTACCAATAGAACTATCAAGGCAGAAAATAGAATTTCAGATCTTGAACACAAAGTGGCAGAATTAACCAGCTCAATGGAAGAGATTGTTAAAGCCAAAAAGATACATGAGAGGAATATTCAAGAGTCATGAGACACACTGAAGAAGCCTAACATGCACATTCATGGAATACCAGAGCAAGAATCCCAAAATACCACACCTGAGGAAATTTTTCAAACTATCATAAAGGAAAACTTCCCTCATCTAAAGAAAGAGATGCCCATCCAAATACAAGAGACATTCTGCACCCCAAATAGATATGATCAAAACAGAAACTCTCCACAGTAAATAATAGTCAAAACACTCCACATTCAAGACAAAGAAAAGGTGCTGAGAGCTTCAAGGGGAAAAAAAAGTCATTTTTAAAAGTAAACCTCTTAAAATAACAAGTGACTTTTCAATGGAAACAGTAAAAGCAAGAAGGGCTTGGAGAGAGTGACTTCAAGAATTGAATGAACAAAAATGTCAACCCAGGCTAATATACCCGGCAAAACTATCTGTCATGATTGAGGGAGAAAGAAAAGTTTTCCAGCACAAAGAGGACTTGAAGACTTACATGTCTACCAAACCAGGCTTTCAAAAAATGATAGAAATGATACTCAAGACTGAAGAGAAAAACAAGCATATCCAGGAAGACAGAAGAGAAGTATAATACCACCAAAACCTAAAAGCCAAATACTACACTTACAAAAGCCACTAAACATGAAACATGTCCAGAATTAAAAATAATTTCTCCATCATAACATTAAATGTCAATGGAATTAACTCATCCATTAAGAGATACAGATTACAAACCTGGATTAAAAATCAAAATCCATCAACCTGCTGCTTTCAGAAATGCATTTCACCACAAAAGATAGGCACATCCTAAAAATAAAAGGCTGTTCAAAAATTCTGCAAGCTAATGGAACCAGGAAACAGGCAGGGATAGCCATTATGCTATCAGAAAAAGTGGACTTCAAACCAAAAAAAATCGTAAGAGACACAGATGGTTACTACATTTTAGACACAGGTACAATTTACCAGAAAGACTTCACAATACTGAACATATACACACCTAATACGGGACCCTCCACATTCATTAAGCAAACCCTATAGCATCTAAAGCAAGAAATTTAACTCCAAAACGATAATTCTTGGGGATTTCAATACCACCCTCTCAACATGGGATAGATAAACAGGTCAAAAACTTAACAGAGATACACTGGAACTTAATCCAACTCTTACTGAAATGGACCTTACAGATCTCTATTGAACTTTCATCCATACATCAAAGAATATACATTTTTCTCAGCAGCAACATGCAACTTTCTCCAAAATAGACCACAAACTGGGCCACACATCAAAACCCAACATATACAGGAGAGTTGAAATTCTAGCCTGTACCCTATCAGATCACCATGGTCTAAAGCTTGACATCTGCAACACAACAAACAACAGAAAATTCACAAATTCCTAGAAACTAAACATTATGAAGCTGAATGAGAATTGGATTTAGAAAGAAATTACAAAGGAAATTCAAGATTTCCTGAAAGCAAATGAGAATGAAACTACAACTTATCAAAATCTTTGTAACACAATGAAAGCTGTCCTAAGAGGTAAGTTTATAGCTCTTTGTGCCTAAATCAAAAAAAAAAAAAAAGAAAAATCACAAGTAAATATCTTAACAATGCAGCTTAAGGCTTTAGAGACACTAGAGCAATCTGATCCCAAAAGCAGTAAAAGAAAGGAAATTAGTAAAATTAGGGGAGAAACTTCTGAAATTGAGATTAGAAAAATGATACAGAGAATCAACTGGTCAAAAAGCTGGTTCTTTGAAAAAATCAATAAGATAGATATACCCTTAGCTAAATTAACCAAAAGCAAGAGAGAGAAAACACAAATAAATAAAATTAGAAATGAAAATGGAGTTATCACTACCAATACCCAAAAAAATTCAAAGAATTATAGAATCATATTTCAAAAACTTATACTCTGTGAAATTTGACAACACAAAAGAAATGGATGAATTCCTAAGTAAGTACAACTTACCCAAAGTGAATCAGGGAGTTTTGAATTATTTAAATAGTCCTATAACATATGAGGAAATCAATGAAGTAATCTCTAATCTTCCCACCAAAAAATGTCCTGGACCAGATGGATTCAGCACAGAGTTTTACCAGACACTCAAGGATCTAGTAACACCAATACTCCTTAAATAGCATCGTCAAATAGCATCAAATAGCAAAAGAAGGAAGACTACCAAATTCTTTCTATGAAGCTAATATCATCTTAATCCCAAAAACCTAATAAAGATACACTTAAAAAAGAAAACTATAGGCCAATCTCTTTGATGAACACAGATGCCAAGATTCTCGACAAAGTCTTAGTAAATCAAATTCAAAAACATATCAAAAAGATCATTCACGGGGATCAAGTAGGCTTTATCCCAGGCACATAAGGTTGGTTCAACATACGCAAATCAATAAATGTAATTCATCATGTAAACCAGTCCAAGTCCAAGACCACATGATACTCTCATAGATGCATGACCTGCGCAATGACCAACATATTATTGAACCCCCAAAGTCTAGCATGGATCACAGGCACTATCCTTAGAGGCAATGGATTAACAGCCACAATAGTGTTCCTATACTAAATGGAAACACAAAACAGAGCTCTAGGCAAATGCTGCTGAGTCCTTCCACCACATCAGAATGGAGGACCCAGAGGGAAGTTTGTCATGCATACTAAAGGATGATCCAGGAATCGCGGGGGCGGGGCACTGGGAGAAAGGAACTGGGGGGGAGGGGGGAAGGAAGGGAAAAGGGGGAGGGAGCAAAGGGAATCCAGGGAAGGGTAGAGGGAGGGAGGGGAATGGGGTACTTATCAACATTGTATGAGTGGAAGAAATAAATTTTAAAAATTAAATACAAAATAAATAAATAAATAGATAAATAAACAAATAAATAAGAATTACAACTCTGTCGTCTCATTGAAAATGGCTGGTTTAGGGAGTAGACAAAGCTTTCATCTCACTAAATGTAGTCCTCTGTAATTTAGAAATTTTTATTTTACTAGTCTCTCCTGAATACAATCATTAATTTACATTTCCTTCATCCTTCCTCAACTGTGAAACACTTGACAATAAGTATTAAGGTCCTAATTTTTGGTACAAAGAAAGGACAAAAAAGTAGAAAAAGGAAATAAGAAACTGATACTGCCATCTCTGTAGTACTAATGGACATATTTATCCCTCAAATCTCTTTCCTAGCTGCAAAACTACTTGTAGTTTTACACTTCTCTGTCTCTACTTGTTCTTGAGAATGCAAAGTCAGGCTGACCCAAACCAAAGAAACTGCACAGTTCTTTATTACCTCAACTGCTACTTTAGCATATTATGTTATTATGAAATAAGGAACATGAAGAATCAATTTCGCAAGAGTGACTGTAGCTATATATATATATGGACTTTGAAAGAATAATTAAGGAAAAATTGAACTCGTTTTCCATAAAGATTTCATGTACAGCTTCTGGGAGAAAAGAAGTAATTTCTCACAGAGGTTATTTTAATCGGCACAAAACTACAAGTACAAAGAGTCCAAATGTTAACTACATTTGCTCTCTAATGTTGAAGGTGAATTGCATGATTTTAGAAAGAAAAATACATTAGTATTATTTTTTCACTCCTTAGCTAAAGCGGGCATTGAGAAGTTTATGCGGAATGATTTTGAGAATCACCAAAGCACATATAGGATTGATTCACTCTCTTCCAATTATGCTCAGTTCAAGATTCTATACATGGAAAATTTGTGCTTCTTCCCTCAAAACACATTTAAAAGTAGAGTTCAGTCATGTAAAAATGCAAATTATGGCCTCTGTGGCTTTTTTTAAAGCCCTAGTTCCAAGCACAAATCTGCATCTTATTTAGAATCCTCAGCTATGCTATGTCTGACTCAGTGATATAATTTTAAATTAAATGATCTCAACTTGCTGGAAGATTGAATTCTGATTCTTCAGAAAGGATGTGTGTGTCCATGTGTCCGTGTGTGTGTGTGTACTGATATAGATAAAACAAACTTAATTTAATTTTTAAACAAGTATCATCAAATTTAAAGCAGTTAAGCCAGCATTCCATAATCCTTTGGAATCCAGAACAAGACGACATATTGTATAAAGCAAGACTAAAATATATTTCATGTCATTCTCAAGAGATAGATTCTTTATGGGGGTGGGGGTCCATAAGTCTATTCTTTGACAGGTAACTTGCTTTGATCAGAAAGACATTAGCATTTATAAAACAAGCAGAAGCTGGTAAAATGTTTCATTTTTTGGTCTCAGTCACTCTTGTTTCTCCTTCAGATAGCAAGAGAACAGTCTAATGAAGAGTGGGAGATACTTGGGCAGGGATAATCTACCACACTGTTAATCCTGCCAAATGTCAGACCTGTAAGGAAGGCTGTTCTAGAACAGTAGAACTCCTGACTGATTGTTTACTTATCCAGACTTGAAGGAATGCTAAATAAGATAACCATACAGCTGATAAATGGAAATGAGCATAAAAGTTGATTCCTATTTTTACACTATGCAGTTTGTTCATTACTTTAAACTATAGTAGTTTGTTACAAAAAGGGGATACATTTATGCTGATTTTACAAAACTGTGAACTAAAAACACATGAAAATACACAGAAAAACTGAAATTTCAATTCTTCTCTAAACTCTTTAATTGTTTTACTTCTTGACACCATAAGGTATTCAAGTTTGTGAATAAAAGATAGTCATGTATGCTATGGTGTAGCTATAATTGGAAGTAGGAAATACATTCCACTATGCATGTCAATTAGAATAAATCAAAAGTAGATCCTTAGAATGCTATAAGAATAAACGTTGAATATAGTGGAAACCTTGGGGACTGAAGCTGGATGAGTGAAGGGAAGTGACCCTATCTGAGGGTGGCCCAAAGAGAGGCAACCTCTCCTTGCCACAGAACCCTTGAACCCCCCATAGGAGTAGAAGGCTCAGGGGTAACCCTAGGATCCATAGAAGCAGACAGGAAGAAAGGTGGTATTGATGGAGGGATAGGAGGGAGAGACAATGGAGGGAAGCAGGGGTAGGTACTCAATATGCTTGTCAAAGTAAAAAAATAAGAGTTAAAAAAATAGTAAACAGGCCAGAGGGAGCCCGGAGTCCATGAAGGCAGATGGCACCAGGTGGGAGGCAGTAGGATGGATTGAAGAAGAGAGGGGAAGGGGATGGGTGGTAAGGAGGATGGAAGCAAGTGGGGAATTGCTTTGTAAAACTAGAAAAACTAAGTAAATTAAAAAAGAATAAACTCTGAGAAAACAAGGAAATCCTCCATGACTGTTGTAATCATCTCTGGGAAGTTAAAAGGAAAGACAGAGTGACACCAGGTATCATTTTGGTCAAGTAGTGCCCAAGTAGGCAATATTAACAGAAAAGAACTCCTGTATTGACACCACATATTTTAATAAATATCCCTTTAGAATTTAATCATTTTTTATTTTTTCTACTATTTCAACCATATTGATTATTCATCCCAGATTCCCTCTCTCCTTCCCCCTCCCACCTCCTCTTTCTCTTCACTATTCCCTCCCACTTCCTCCCATCCTTCCACCCACATGCCAAAATGGACTTCAAGGATCACTCTGGCTTGTCTACTCTGTGGGGGTTCAGGCATCCATAGTGTAACAAGTTATCTCTCTTCAGGCCACCCCATTGATATGTGTATTTCCCTTCACTCATCCAATTTATTTACTTTTAATTTTTTATTATTTATTCAATTGTGCGTGTGTGCGTGTGTCCGTGTGTGCATGTGTGTGCATGTGTGTATGTGTGTGTGTATGTGTGTAGAACCACGGGCAAATTCGGGAACCACCATGGACCTCCTTGTTTACTCTGCCCGGGGATTCACAGGCTCTTCCCTACCAGGATCAGAAACGCAGGATGCCCCCGCTTCTGCCCTGTATCTATACATGGGATCTAGGATCCGAACTCAGGACCTTCTGCCTGCAAGGCAGAGGCTTAACCTCTGAGCCACTTATCCAGCTCCTACTCATCCAATTTATACCAAAAAGTTTTCACTGTGAGTTCCCATTCTATGGGTAAAATAACAGCTGTCTATAGAGCAATTCAGTGTACTGTCTTCCTACCTGTAGGTTTATTTGCTGTATTCCTTATATATCTATTTCCTTCCATTTTTTAGATTCTTATTCTATTTTACAGTAACAGGGATGAGTACCATTCTGACAAGCAGGTCTTGAGTCCAATCGGAAAGCTGTTGGTTGTCTCCTTACTACTCATGCCATTATTACACTGACTGTTGTCGATGTTCTTGGTTGTTCTCCAAAAACCATCAGTAAGATTCTGTTACCGAAGATGACCACATGGGCAAAGTGTGTCAGCTGGAACAGTTTTGAGGACTTTCTTCTTGCTTAATAGCTTATTTAGTAGGAAGGACTATTGTTGAAGCTGCTGGGAGAGAGAAATAATCACAAGTCCCATGGCATAAGATCTTCAAGTTGCAATATAGATCACCATGGCAATAGAATTTAATCAATTTATCCAATTAGAATTTAATTAAATTTAAGATAATAGAGTCTGTCCACATGTATAACTAAAAAGCTAAATATAAATGAGAAACAGAACATAACTTACAGCACACATAAATGTAGATCCCTTACCATTGTCAGTGGTACATTGTGATGCATAGTACAAAGAAGACAGATGAAAACAGAGGCTCACCCAGGTGTGGTGGGTTCATAAGCACTGTTCTACAAAGAGCATGGTTCTGTCTTGTTTTGTGGTTTCATGGAAAGAAATCCAGGGCATGTGTATTGACACACAGATGTTTGTTTTTTTAAAAAATAATATTTAAAATAATGACAAATTGTCTATACTAGGAAGAATCTTTTTGCTTCTTTATAGATAAAATAATCTCAAAATATGTTCTTGAGTTACAAATTTTATGCCACTGTTTTATATTTCCTGAACTTCACAATTTGGGAAAATTTTTATGTCAAATAATTTGAAATTATAAATACTTTACCACCTAGTGTTTACTACTAGACATCCTAAAACGACTCTGTCATGTCATAATCATGATCCTGTTTCACTCTCTTCCACTGTCTCTCTTCTAATTTCCTTGACATAATTGCATTTGTTTTTTATTAAACCTGTCATAAGTTCTTCCAGCATTACAACTCCGCAAATATCATCCACTTCATAACTTTTGGTGGCTTTTTCTAACATTAATTGCACATTTGTTTCATTTTGCATTTATGCAATAATCTTTGTATTTGTAAATAAATTTCCTACATCTGCTAATGGTTTTAAAAGCCTAGTGATAAATATCAATTCTAACTTTCTACTTTACCTTTCAGCACTCATTTTCTGATCAGAGTTGACCACTGTCTTTGTTTTCAACCCAAGTATCTCCAGATATTACATGTTTGAAGAGTATCCCCAGGGACTTTTACTTTGATACCTTTCACTTTTCTTATTTCCTAAAGACTCTCTCCTCAGTTCTCCTTCCTTCCTTCCTTCCTTCCTTCCTTCCTTCCTTCCTTCCTTCCTTCCTTCCTTCCTTCCTTCCTTCCTTCTTTCCTTCCTTTTACTTCCCTTCTTCCTCTTTCCCTCTTCCTTCCTTCCTTCCTTTTCCTCCTTCCTTCCTTCTCCGTATGTCCCTTCCTTTTCCTTCCCTCCTTCTCTTCTTCCTCCTTCCTTCCTTTTCCTTCCCTTTCCTCCTTCCTTCCTTCCTTCTTCCTTCCTTCCTTCCTTTCCTTCCTTCCTCCTTCCTTCATTCCTTCCTTTCCTTCCCTTCCTTCCTTCCTTCCTTCCTTCCTTTTTCTTTCTTCTTCCTTCCTTTCTTTTTTCCTTCCTTCAATATCTCATTATTTCACAGCACCATTTACTAGATTTTTGAAAACTAACAAGAGAAAGACAGTGCATCCTTGGTTGAGAAATTCATTCAGAACTTTGACACAGAGAATTTAATGATACTCTTATTCCGTAAACTTTTACCATAATGTAAAAATATCCATACAGCGTGAATAATGGGTTTTCTCAGTATGCTTTTGGAATCTTCTATATACCTTTCCATTTTAAAATTTCATTAAAGTACTTTTATGTGGATCTCTTATATTCATTTATTTTTCTGGGTTTTGAAGTTTTAATTTAATTTGCTTTTCTTTCTGTTTTATCTGAAGCAGCATGTATGCTATGGAAATTCTTTCAAATATGTATAGGATAATTTTATTTTCCTTTTTACCTATTTATGAATTCAATATTTTCCATTCAACACATCTATTTTTGCACATGTATCTGTGCATTATATTTCCTTTGCTTTCTCCTTTTATTTTGTTTTCTACTACCACCATGGATGCCATCTCAAAGACCTGATAATCACATATTAAAGCAAAGCATAAATCTTCTATATGCATAAGATTAATGACTTATGTGTTGATATTTAGCTTAATGACAGAAGCTGGATTGTTGAATCATATAAATAATTCTTTTATATCTATTCACAACACTTTATCATTTTTCTTCTTCATTCTTTTGACATGATACATTACACTTATAAATTGCTAGGTGGAAATTATCCTTTATGTCTGCAAAAAGCCCACATTGCATGATGAATAACTATTCTTTTGAATTTGTTAGTGTTTTGGTGGGGATTTGCATCTATGTTTATTACAATTGACCTTTGATTTACTTTCTTGTACTGGTTTTTATCTGGCTCTGTCATCATAGTAATGTTGAACTTGGAGGGGAAAGTGAGTCTAATGAGATGGCTCAGGGGTTAAAACTCTGCTTCAAAAGCAGAAGGTCCTGAGTTCAGATCCTAGGTAACACAAAAATGTCAAGAGGAAATGGCAGTGGCATGAACTTCTAGTCCTGGTGAGCAGAGCCCATAGTGAAACAAAATGGAGTTAGAAGAAATCCAGGATGACTTCCGAAGTCCCACTTGGTCCTCCACAAGGATATACAATGTCCTCTGACACATACGAACACACAGGCAAAATAAAGGGTTTTCTTTAAGGATTGGCACTAGTTCTTATAATAGACAGTGCTAAAATTCAGCATTGGTAGGAAAATGGTCTGCACCTTTTTTTTTTAAGCAAGGGTCTTCATATTGTAGAATCACTGTCTTTACTCATTATTGATTTGCTCCAATTTCCTGTCTCTTCAAAATTAAGTCTTCAGCATAGTCATATGTCTAAGAATTTATTTGTCTCTTCTAGTTTGCCAGTTATTGATGTGTAAGAATTCACAGTAGTCTAATAATCCTGTGAATGTATATGATATTAGATGGAATGTTTCCCTGTCATTTCTGACTCTTAGTGTCCTCTATTTTTTCACTTATTTCTGATTTTTATTTCCTTCTTTCTGCTAACTTTGCCCTTAGTAAGTCAGTGTATTTGAAATGGAGTCTCAGAGTGATGTCATAGCCAAAATTGTAGCTAATCTTCTGCCTCACCTCTCCAGATCTGGACAATAAGCCACTACAGCCAAAGACTTTGAGGCTTCTACTTCCTTGAAGTATGATGTCATGTTGTATGTGGCCTTTATTTCTGATACAGGTGGTTTTGCTAAAAACCTTCTATCTTAGAACTGTTATTTTTTTTATAATAACCTTGTGATAATTTAATGTGAATTTTATGATAGCCATTTGAAATGATTTATAGATATTTATTACTTTTCTTCTTTCAAGAATGTCTTACATGAGATTAGTGCATTGTGTTCATGTTTGGAAATATTTAGGAGCAACAATAAATAGGCTAAAATTTTAATAAATTTATACAAAATGGCAAGATTTATTTAAATTTGTTCTTTCACAGTTTTGTGTTGCAACTTTCTAGCTAATTATGCATTCCTCTTACAAATTCTAATTTATCAGAACAAAATATAATTTATTATAAACTCTTAAATTCAATAGCTGTACAGTCGTATGACAGACTTTTTTCTACACATTGCTATTTTATTTTTCTTCATCTTTTTACTTCACTTTTTTTTACTTCTCCCTTTTTATCCTTTTCTCTTATTTTCTTTCTTTAACATTGAAGAGCTAATTTTGTACACTTCCGTGGGCCATTTTGTATAGAACATAAATTACCTTTTCAAAGTTGTATTATATTCATAATTTTATTGTTTTCTATCCATTCAACTTTCCATGAATTTTTCAAAGCTTATATCATATTCATAATTTTATTTTTTCTATTCATTCAACTTTCCATGAATTTAATTTTCTCTAAGTTGCTTATTAGACAACAACATACAATATATATTTATAAAATTTCTCTGAATATATAAATTGTAACATGTACAAATGTCAGTAAAAATTTCATTAACCTCCACGACTTTTGGGAGGATTTTATTATTTGACCGTACATATAACTTATTTATTTACAAATATTCTACTCAGAAATTCTCTATAATTTTCAATTTGCATAATTCATTTTTATCATTTACACATAGAAACATTGGAAATGAAAGAAAAGAACATATGGCTTTTTGTGTTTGCTTGCTTTTGAGTAAGGATCTTCTATACAGCCTAAGCTAGGGACATGTGCACTCCCACACACACAGCCTCCTAGTGTGCTGCTTCTGTCTCCACATTACTCACACTGGCTTCATTTGTTCCCACTGTGACTCACCTCCACTCTTTACTTGTGTTACTACATTATGTGCATGCCGCTATCCTTTCTAGCACAGAGAGAGACTTTTGTTTGATTATTTTAAATAACACTTCATCCTTGTTAATCTATAGGTAACACCATCTATTGAACTGATTTTCCTTATTGTTGTTTTAGTTCATAATCTCTGATTTTCTCTTTCTCATTAGTCAATACTTTCTTCAAAAGATTCTTCTTTATATTACCTATGTTCTTAGACTTAGGAATCATAAGTGTAAGTCTGATCTCATAAGCAAAAGTCTGACTCAGTACACTACGTCAGCCATATTTTGAAGCTATTTAAAGTGGTTTTTTTTCATTTCTGAGCTCTTTCATACTGTTAATTGTATCTTTTAATTTTTGCTTTAATGCTTTAATGAGGAAAAAATTAGAGTCCCTGCATAGTATTATCTTCTTCCAAATATAATTAATTCTCTCATTGTTTATTCAATTGTGTGTGTGTGCACGCGCGTCTGTGTGTGTAGAACCACGGACGAATTCGGGAACCACCATGGACGCCTCCACTTCCTCCGCCCAGAGACTCACAGGCTTCGCCCCACCAGGACCAGAAACGCAGGCCGCCCCCGCTTCCACCTGGCGTCTATACGTGGGATGTGGGATCCGAACTCAGGACCTTCCGCCTGCAAGGCAGAGGCTTAACCCCTGAGCCACCTTTCCAGCCCTAATTCTCTCATTTCTTAAAGACAGATCACTTTAATCAAGCAGAGAATGAGTTGAGTCCCCTACACTTTGGAACAACCTCTATGTGATTATTTTTCTTTAGCCACCTCTTCAATCTGATTCTGAGATTTCAATTCTGAGAGCCTGTGAGTATTACCAGTAATCCTTGTTCTGACTGTCTTCAAACTCCTGTTTTTATCATCTCCTATTTGTCATTTTCCTCAATTTTGCATTGCCTTTTTTAAACTTTAGCAGTTTCATATTTTGTATATGACAACCATTAAAATCTGTTCCTGAATAGAGTCATTTTCCTTTAAGCAACAAGCCCATCTTTGCTTAAACTAAATGAAACAATAAATAAAAACGTTGGAATAGTTGCTGTGGATAAGACAGCACGCAAAGAAAATTTCATGATCATTTAATCACGAGCATTGATTACTGTAACAGCTGAGAGACCCTTATAATCTTGTCAAATCTAACAAGCTCTGGAACATTTGGAAGACAACATTTGGTTTACCTTAAAGTATATCTCCATCAGATCCCTCACAATGAATTTGAGTAATTTAAAACACCTATTACCTAATTTCATCTTCTTTCTTGTTCTCAACCAGTCTCCCTCCTACTTCTGTGTATGTGTGTGTGTGTGTGTGTGTGTGTGTGTGTGTTTGTGTGTGTGTTTGTGTGTGTGTGTGTGTGTGTGTTTGTATGTGTTCCACTGAAGTTTATAAACATGACCATGTCATATGTCTGCATGATTGTTGGCAATACCTTAGTGGGCATACCACAGAATAAAGAGGAATTAGTTTCTCAAGTGCTACATTGACTCTCATTACTTCCTCAGTGACAGCTGGTGCCTCATGAGGTTTTTACCCTCCTGAAAAAATGACAACTGGTAAAAGAACAGAGCTTCAGTGACTGTGGAATGCTCATCCTTATACAGGAAATCTATATCACTGCCTTTTTCACAGGGCCCCAAAGCTCAGGGAACATCACAGAAAGGGGGATTAATAATATGGTACTAGAAGATGGAGGAAGCCACCAACATTCTCAGTCAACAGTGTCTTCTAGACAACACAAGGCTACTGCACCAAGCACTCATGGCAAGTGTTGTTTTCTTCACAATATATGAAAGAAAAATGTGCCCATAAGCACTTCATCATAGAGGGAGGGACATCCTCTTTTCATATCACCCCTCCCTGAGAGGCCACTGATTGTGTTGGCTGTAGGAAGGAGCATTCCTTTCTTCAGTAGTATACCCAATGATGTATGGCCTATACTCCACATTTTCCCAGGAAAATGTTAATGCAGGCAATCCTTATTAAACTCAATGGATCATATAATATATATATTATATATATATACATAAAAATATGAAAGCAAGAAGGAGACTAGTTGGAAACAAGAAAAATTTCAGCTGGAGGAGGGCAATGTGATTGAGTAATATGTAGTGAAAATTACTTAAATTTGTTGTATAGATGTAAGAAACTGTACAAAACTGAATAAAAGTAAAATAAATATGAATATTAATTGATAAATAATTAAGAAATTAATCCAACAAATAAATATGTGAAAATTGAGAAATCACAAAGCAAAAGGATGGGAGGAGCAATGATTTGCAAGATACTCCACACAAGTTAGGGCCGAAGCAATCATAATTGGACATTGCATGCCCGGCGCAATGTCCAACACACTATTGACCTCACAAAGTCTAGCATCTGCTAAAGGCACCAAGATCCTTGGAGGCAAGGGATTGACAGCCACAGTAGTGTTCCTATACTTAAGGGGAACACAGGAAAGGGTTCAGGCAAATGCCACTGGGTCCTTGTACGTCATCGGAGAGGAGGGCCCAGAAGAGAGTTAGGCATGCACAAGAAAGGACTCTGGGAATTGGGGTGGGAGGCACAGGGGGATGGGAAGGGAGGGGTGAGGGGAGAGGGAGCAGGGGGTTCGGGGGGAGGAGGAGGGAGGGTTTGTATGAGCTGAAATAATAATAAAAAATGTATTAAAAAAAGAAAAAGAATGAATCTTCCAGGTCTATAAAAATGATTGACTGTATTTTGAA
Organism: Typhlomys cinereus; assembly: GCA_023101885.1. Classification (NCBI taxonomy): domain Eukaryota; kingdom Metazoa; phylum Chordata; class Mammalia; order Rodentia; family Platacanthomyidae; genus Typhlomys; species Typhlomys cinereus. Next base: position 1,010,910 of record JALPQD010000227.1, read on the forward strand.
ACAAATGTTAAATCTAACTTCTACTTCACAAGTTACACCATACTTCACGTACTTGGAGAGAAGTATGCCAGTCATTCTAACATTTTTTTTGGTCTCCATTTCCAACATGAATGTCGCCATACAATAAGAAGATGAATTAGCTGGGCATTAAAAAGGTGATAATAAGAATTTAGGAATGGAGGGTAAAGAAAATGATTTATTTAAAATTTGAAAAAAATTGCATATTTTTGACAATATTTTGGCACAGACTTGTCTAATAAATTTTGTTTGCCTGAGACAAAATAGGAGAAGTGCATACAATGCTATAGAAGAATTTTCCATATGATGAAATTTAGTTTTCAAGAAGACTTCATGATGTTTTTTCAGTGAGACATAAGATATTTATTTGCCATATAGACCATGAAAAATATTGGGCACTAGTTCTGAGACATTTTCTAAGGAGCACATATCATCCACACACATATTTTAATTGTATTACATAAAACTTATATTCATTTTATTTTTTAAACAATGGAATTTCACTCTGAGAGTGTCTTTGTTTGCCTTCATGGTATTTAGGCAATACACTAAATACATAAGCATAGTTTTTTTTTTGGACTAGAATCAGAATAAAACTAAGTCACGGTTTTCAAAAGATACACATACTGAAGGGTAAAAAAATCACAAAAAAATGATAAAAATTGCTTGTTCTCACTAAAAAATGAACAGAATTGCAAATGACTTGTTTTTTGAAAAGAGCGATTCAAATCAAAATTGTGGCATCACTCAGAGTCCAAAACAACACAGAAAGCTGTCAAATACGGCTGCAAGTCCCAAGGATACCATCATATGCATTAAAAATTAATGAAAAGAGAGAAAGGCAAAACATCTGCAACTTAGACTGTCATTCCTTTATTATCTTCCTGAATTTCAGGATAAATGAGCTGGAAAAATACAGAAAGCCCTTTAGGAATTCAAAGAGGAGTCATGGTTGCCATTTAATATTTTGAAAACCTCCCTATTTTGTATATGACAACCATTAAAATCTGTTCCTGCATAGAGTCATTTTCCTTTCGGCGGCAAGCCCATCTTTGATTAAAGTAACTGAAACAATAAATAAAAATGTTGGAATAGTTGCTGTGGATAAGACAGCACACACAAAAAAATTCATGATCATTTAATCATGAGCACTGATCACTGTAATAGCTGAGAGACCCAAATATTTTTCCTTGTAATCATGTCAAATATAACAAGCTCTGGAACCTTTGGAAGACAACATTTGTTTTACCTTAAAGTACATCACCAATAAATACCACTATGTGCTCATTCAACTCTTTAATTGAGAATTCTTCTATTATTAGAAAGTCTCAGTTATTTTGTGAATACTGAAAAATTGTGATACAATGCTCATGGAGAAAGAGAGCTCTTCTAGATATAACAATTGTGATTCTCAAAGTGGCATATGGACCACGTGTCTGATTCAACAAGAAACATAAGCTATAACCTTTTGAACAATATTCTACAACTCTTGAGTAAACTATGCGGCAAATAAGTTCTAAACTATTTTATAAAAAATAATTTACGTATTTATGAGGCAGAAAGAACAGACACGTGTGTGTCACAGCCCCATGTGGAGGTCGGGGAAATATTTTCATTTTATTCCTTCCACCAGGTGTGCTTTAGGGATCGAACTCAGGCTGCAAGATTTGCACACAGGTTTCTTTACGCACTGACTCAAATCACTAGACCCTAGTTCTTCGATTCTTGAAAAGGCAGGGTTGCCTTTGTGTGTGTGTGTGTGTGTGTGTGTGTGTGTGTGTGTGTGTGTGTCTGTGTGTGTGTGTCTGTGTGTATGTAATAGCATGGACTATTCCCCACTCGCCTTGCTCCTGCCTTTGAAATAATATTTCATGCAGTCAGAAGAAAAGAATTTAGTAATTGTCTTGAACAAGAAAGGAACTACAAGGTAACCTACCATATACACAGCTTAGGCGTGTGTGCCTTTAAAACTGTGTCACAACATGCTCACAGATGATAAGCATGAACAATTGATTCCACTAAGCCTAAGCAGAGACAACTGGAGGCAATGCATATCTGAGTATCATTTAACACTAGGTTTAAATTGAGTAGCATTGCTGAGGAACTGACATTGTTTTTTGACAAATTATAAATATACCCTAGGCTATTGCTTGAAATAGAATAATGTGCCTCCTTTCCCCACTGGTAATGGAAATTTAAGCACTGCCAATAACCATTCTCCAAAAGACAACAAAACATGTAAAGGACTTCAATGAAAAACAGAATTATTTAATTTAGATATATTAAAAGAACCAGTCTGTAAGCTTTGCCACAGAATCAGGTAAAAGTTTGATTAAGATGATTTGTCATGACAAGGTAGTTACTGACAACCCTATCTACAAAGCTATAGAACCACCAACAGAGGTATAAAATGGCGAGTCCGAAGAGAGTTAAATGGGTCACTGTTGTCATTATTTTAAGGCAACAGCAAGAAAGAAGTATGGTGACAAAGAAAAGCTCAGCAAGACTGTGCTTTATAAGTCACAATGCATAGCTCACTATAGAGTTACTTTACTATGAGAACCAAGAAAACAGGCTGACAAGAAGTATCAGCAAAGGAACCAAGTCATGAATAGGCTGCAGAAATCATAGGATTGCAGATAGGTAGCAAACACTCTCAGAACTCAAGTGAGAAACTGGCAACATCGAAACACAACAACTGCTTTGCCAGAAATTTCTTATCTATTATTGCTGCTCAGTAAGTTGCTACTCATAGGTTTAAGAGCCTTAGGTCTGTAAAATTGGAACTTAGAAAGTGGCTTTATTCATAAAGATCAGAGGTAGGTGAAAGGAGGTGTGATTTGGAGGAGAGAGTGATAGAACTGTGAACTGGGGAAAACATGAAACTCTTTCAGGGGAGCCCAGTGAGTGGTCTCACACAGAGATACTGATTTGACTTTGTAGATATTTGACTGTTTGCCAACATCTGGCTGTTACAAGTTTGCAATACTTGTGGAACCAGTCAGGACCAGTCGGTCAGGTCAGAAAGTTTCTTAAGTGCTCTGCAATGAAACAAAAGATCTGTCATCCACACACTTACCTGTGCAAAGAATTAACTGTAGCATTTAAGACATTTTTATTAAAAATTTTTCATATGCGCACAAGATGAGTTTAATGTCCCTGCCCCATCGCCATCCACTCAGACACTCCCCTCTCCTCGCCTCACCAATCCAGCCATATCACTTCCTCCCCCTTATACCTCTGCATGTGTGGATCAGAGGGTTCTCTTTGGGGCAACTAAACTAGTAAGGGACCAGGTCTGTGTGATAGTATAAGAGGCTCCTCAGTGGGCAAACTTATGGGAGACAAAGCTGCCCTTCTTTTGTCTAGCACCAGAAATTCTCTCTGAGGACAGATCTTTCTCCTGAGATCCTTCACTGGTCCAAGGGGGACTGTTGATAAGTCAGCTACTGTGTAGATATGGTACTACTGGATCTCACTATGGTGAGCTCCTGGATGCGGCAGCCTGGTCGTGAGTTGAGTGTACTTGCAGGCAGTACACCCCCCCATCTTTAGGTCCTAACAATCTTATTGACCCCTCTTCCATAAGATTCCCTTAATGTTGGGATGGGGAGAGATTCTGATGGCCTGATTAGGGCTGACCATTCCAGGATGGCCAGTGCCTTGCACTCTGGCAAGTTGTGATTATCTGCCTCACTAAATTTCCATTGCTATAGGCTGAAGCTTGCTTGAATCTGGAAGCTTCTCTTACCCAAAGACATAATGAAAATATTTAGATGGCAGTTTCTATCAAGTATTTATAGTTAACACTAAGACATCTGTGTCTGTCTATTAATCCCCTTCCACTGTTATTTATGCAGGTTTACAGTACCAGGCATGTTGGGGGAAAGAGTTAGAACCCATTCAAAGAGTAATAAGCTATCAGAACACTTTTTTTTCAGGAGCCATTTACCTTTTATTTCTCCCCTATCCCTTACTATATCCTATACCCTTTCTCCCATTTCTTTTAAGACTTTTCTGACATAATTGTCTTATTCACTTACTTGCCTGTGTTCTTTTGTTTCCATTCCTTTGGAATCTTCCTCTTCCCCTCTCATCTTATCCTTTGTAGTTTGTGGGTGTTATAGAAATTTCCTTTGAGAATATTATTCTGAAGGTTCAATGCTAACATCTACTTGTAAGGGGATACATGCAATGTCTGTTTTCTGGGTTATATCACTAAGGATAATTTCTTCCAATTCGATCCATTTACCAGTGAATTTCTTTTTTTTATTATTTGTTTTGTTATTTATTATTTTATTAAATTGTGCGTGTATATGTATGTGTGTGCGTAGAACCACGGGCGAATTCGGGAACCACCATGGAGCCTCCACCTCCTCCTTATTTACTCTGCCCCGGGATTCACAGGCTCCGCCCTACCAGGACCAGGAACGCAGGCCGCCCCCGCTTCTGCGTGGCGTCTATACATGGATCCAAACTCAGGACCTTCCGCTTGCGACGGCAGATGCTTAACTGCTGAGTCACCTCTCCAACCCCCATTTACCAGTGAATTTCATTAATTCACCTTTAGATCTGAATAGTATTCCACTGTGTGTATGTATTGCTATTTCATTATCCATTTGTGTAGTTGGGACATCTAGGCTGATTGCATTTCTTTGCTATTTTAAAAAGAACTGCAATGAATACAGAATCGCATGTGTCTGTTTAGTATATTTGGGGAATATTCTCATGAGTGGAATATAGATAGGTCACATGGTATGTCAATTTTTAACTTTTTAAAGAATTTGCCATATTGACATCCAAATGGGCTATATATGTTTGATTTTGAATGAGGAATATGAATGAGGAATCCCTTCTCCCTGCATTTGCTGCTCTTTACATTTTGGATTTTAGCCATTCTGACTGGAGTGAGATTATATATCACTCATTTTAATTTGTAATTCCATAATGACTAGGGAGGTGGAACTTTTTTTAAGACACTTGAGTTTTGTCCTATGAAGAGTTCTTTATTTTTTTATTATTTATTCAATTGTGCGTGTATGCATGTGTGTGTGTGTATGTATGTGTGTGTGTAGAGCCACGGACGAATTTGGGAACCACCATGGACGCCTCTACCTCCTCCTTGTTTACTCTGCCCCGGGATTCACAGGCTCTGCCCTACCAGGACCAGAAACGCAGGCCGCCCCCGCTGACCTCTATACATGAGGTCTAGGATTCGAACTCAGGACCTTCTGCCTGCAAGGCAGAGGCTCAACACCTGAGCCACCTCTCCAGCCCCAGAGTTTCTTTTTAGTTCTAAGGCTCATTTTTTCATTGGGTTGTTTACTTCTTTGATATTTGAGTTTTTTGTAAGCTTTGAATATTGGTCCTCTGCAACATGTCTTTAGCGAAGATTTCTTTCCATTCTGTAGGTCACTTTTTGCTTGATTATCACCATCTTTTGTTTACAGAAGAAGCTTTTTAATCTCATGAAATCCCATTTCTTAAATATTGGACTTATTTCCTGTACATTTGGGGTACTATCCAAAAAATGTTGACTTAATCTAGGCAGCTCAAGTATATTTCCTATTCTTTCTTCTAGGATTTTTATATTCTCTGCTTTAAAATTGGGACCTTTGCACATTTGGAGTTAACTTTCATGTAGGGGGACAGATAAGGGTCTAGTTTCAGTCTTCTGTGTATAAATATCCCATGACCACTTATTGAACATGTTGTCCTTTTTCCAATATTTTGACACCTATGCTAAAAAAATCAGTTGTACTTATATCTGAATCTTCAGTTCTCATCTATTTATTTATACTCTTCTTGTTGAGCCAGTACCTTGCTATTTATATTACTATGACTTTGTAATGTAATTTAAGGTCTGCTAAAGTAATACAGATGTGAACTATCTTGTCCAGTGGAGGACCTTTCCATCTTTAGGCTCTTACAATCTTACTGCCTCTCTTCTGAAGGTTTCCAAGCCTTCAGATGGGGAGAGATTTGGCTGGCCTGATTCTGGATCAACATCAGAGTCACCTGTAGTCTGCATTCTGGCTGGCTATTATCTATTTTGTTGTTCTTCCTCTGCACCAGGCTGCATGCTGTCTGAGTATTGAACTCCTCTCCTATACAAAGATAAAAATCAAGAAAAAGTACTTTTAAAAAGAAGTCTTTTATATAAGAAAAGAGTTAAAGGAGAGGGAAGAACAGCAATAGGACACAGAGGAGAGTGGAGTTGGCCTCCAGGTAACCAACCACATCATTATGAACCCCTAACCCATAACTCCCCCTTCCCTTCCATGGCCTGGGATATTTGCACAGCACTGAAAGCCAATATAACCAAGAGAGTTCATGGAGGAAACTGACAGTGAGCAGATTCAGATGTACCAATAATCTTTTTTTTAAAGTTGCCTTATTTATCTATTTAACTGTGCTTCTTTGTCTCCAATCTCTTGGGCTCTTCTTTCCCCTACCTCACAAATGTATATTATATATTTCCCTTTAAGTAGGTAACTATGAGGGCTTAATACTAGGTTCCACTTATTAGGGAAAACATGCAGCATCTGTCCTATTGTGTCTGAGATGCTTTACTCAGTATAACTTCTTCCATTTACCAGAAAATTTCAACAATTCATTTTGATAGTATTCCATTGTGTATATATACCACCTTTCATTATCCATTCATTAACTGTTGGGCATTTAGGATTTTACACGAATTTTCAATTGTGAATAGTATTGCAATAAATATGGATGTATATGTGTTGTTATAGTAAGATGAAGCAATCTTTGGAAATATTCCCAATAGTGATACAGCTGGGTCACATGGCATTTCAATCTTTAACTTTTTTAGAAATCTCCATGCTAATCTCCAGAGTGGCTATACAAGTCTGCGTTCCCACAAGCAATGTATGAGAATTCCCTTCTCCCCACATCCTCTCCAGCATTTGTTGCTGTATGTGTTTTGGATTTTAGCCATTCTGATCAGGATAAAATGTTTTCTCAGGGTGGTTTTGATTTGCTATGGAGGTCCCTAACATTGATTTGCTATGGAGGTAGAACATTTTTCAGGCAATTAGTGGACATTTTAATTATGTCCTAAGAAAATTTTCTTTCATGTTCTAAGGCCCACTTTCTAACTGGACTGTTTACCTCTTTGATGTTTAATTTTTTTGAGTTCTTTGTGTACTTTAGATATTAGCCCTCCATCATAATGTGGTTAGTGGAGATTTTTTCCAATCAGTAGATTGTCTTTTTGTTCAGTTAAAAATATTTTCAGCTGAACATAAGCTCTTTAATTTCAAGAGATCCACTTGTCGAGTGTGTTGGTTCTTTCTAGTCTCTGTGCAAGTGTGCCTTGTTTAGCAAATGATGGCTTAGGCAAATCAGTTTCAAGGAATTTCCTATTCTTTCCTCTAGGGATTTTAGAGACTTTGGTCTTAAAATCCTTGATCCATTTGGAATTGAATTTTGTGTATGGTGATAAGGGTCCAGTTTCAATATTCTGCATGTAGATATCCTGTTTTGCCAGCATTATTTGTTGAAGATGCTGTCCTTTTTCCAATGTATTTTCTTTTTTTTTATTTTTTTATTTTTTTATTAATCATTCAATTGTGCATGTGTGCATGTGCGCACGTGTGTGCATGTATGTGTGTGTGTAGAACCACGGACGAATTCGGGAACCACCATGGACTGCCTCCACCTCCACCTTGTTTACTCTGCCTTGGGATTCACAGGCTCTGGCCTACCAGGACCAGAAACGCAGGCCGCCCCCGCTTCCGCCTGGTGTCTATACTTGGGGTCTAGGATCCGAACTCAGGAACTTCCGCCTGCAAGGCAGAGGCTTAACCCCTGAGCCACCTCTCCAGCCCCTTTCCAATGTATTTTCTAAGCACCGATATCAAAAATCTGATGACTGTAGATATAAAGGCTTATGTTTGGGTCTTGAATCCTTATTCCTTGATCTATGTGTCTATGTTGGAGCCACCATATTGTCTTTATTAACATGGATTTGTAGTATAGGTTAAGGTCTGGTATAGTGATACCTCCAACAGAGTTTATTACACAGGATTGTTATTGCTATCCTGGGCCTTTTGTGATTCCATATGAATTTTGAGATTGTTTTTTCAATTTCTGTAAAGAATTCCCTTGGAATTTTATTTGGCATTGCATTGACTCTGTATATGCTTTTGGTAGGATGATGATTTTTATGATGTTAATTCTACCAATCTAGAAGCATGGAAGGTCTTTACATTTTCTGACATCTTCTGTAATTTCTTTCTTTAGTTGTATGGGGTTGACCCACTGGTGCCTGGCTTGTGGTTTCTCTGGATTCAGTTAAGTTCTGGTGTCTAAGGGGGAAAAACTGGCTCTTAGCTGTCCAAGCAGCCTTCTTACCTGGGTTGCTTCCTGGGGTCTTAAGGCACACGCCACATGTGTATGTGCAACTTTCCTCAGGGCCCTCCTCTCTGATGAGGTGTGAGGACTCAGTGGCATATCCTAGAACTCTTTCTTGTGTTCACCATAAGTATAGGAACACTATTGTGGCTGTTAATCCCTAGCTCCCAAGGATCCTAGTGCCTGAGGGTTTCTGCAGCGCACTTACCTCAATATGTGGACTGTTGGAGGGATAAAGAAGAAAACTTTAAAATCCTGTACTTTAATGAAATTGAAAACTGAAAATGCAAAAAAAATTATGTAATAAAATGAAAGCAGCTCTAAAATCTAAATTCACAGTAACAAATGTCTACTTAAAAATAAAAGATAATTGAAAATTTAATAATACTTCTTGAAAAAACAAAAGTCAAACCAAAAAGCAGTAGATGGAAATAAATTAGTATGGTGTTTTATGTTAATGAATTATATAATTAAAAATGCAATGAAGTGGGAAAAAAACTGACAAACTCCTCCACAAACTAACAGCAAAAGCAAGAAGTTCAATAATAAAATTAAAAGATAAAATGGAGCCATTTTGACAGATATCAATTTCATTCAGAAGATTATAATAAGGACGTACTTTTAAAACTGATAGTCTAATAAATTGGAAAATGTAGAAGAAATGGATACATTTCTAGTCATGTATTATTGACCAAGGTTAAACCAAGATGAGATAGATGACATCAAGACATCTGTATCAAGGAACAAGGCTTAAAAGATGATTTAAAACATCAGAGACTCTATATCAACCACCTGGAACCAGGCCAGCCTCTCTCCCCATCCTGAAGCTCAGGGAAATTTGCGGGAGACGGGGCGGTAAGACTGTAAGAGCACAAGAATGGGAGGAGCAATGATATGCAAGATACTCCACACAAGTTAGGTCCAAAGCAATCATAATAGGACTTTGCATGACTTGTGCAATGACCAACACATTGTTGACTCCTCAAAGTCTAGCATGGACTAAAGGCACTAGGATTCTTAGAAGCTAGGGATTAACAGCCAAAATAGTGTTCCTATACTTATGGAGAACACAAGAAAGAGTTCTAGGAAATGCCACTGAGTCCTTACACCTCATCAGAGAGGAGGGCCCAGGTGAAAGTTTCACATACACATTAAAGGACACTCCAGGGATGGGGGGAAGGAGGCACTGGGAAATAGGGGGAGAAGGAAGGGAAAAAGGGAGGAGGGACCTAGGGGATCCAGGAAGGGGTAGAGGGAGGGAGGGGACCGGTGTACCTATTAAGTTTGTATGAGCGGAAATTAATTAATTAATTAATTAATTAATATTTTAAAAAGATGGTTTAAAAAATCTTCCAACTGAAAAAAGTCTCAGATTAATGCATGTTAGACTTTTCAAAATAAATGATAATCTTTCAAATTATTGAATTACACAGTAAAGGAAGGAATACTTCAAATGCTTTTCACAGTCAGTATTGCCCTCATATCAAAACCAGAGATAGATCCAACACCACCTCTTCCCATTGAATTAAGGTACAAAACATCTGAAATCTAATAACATATTTTGATCCTCTATGAATATGTTGAGTTGATTACAGAAATACCAGAATAGTATAAAAAGTGCAATTCAATAAGTGTAATTCATCACGTAACTGGATTGAAGAGAAATTATATCATCTCAATAGCTGTAGAAAAGGCCTTTGGTAGAATATATTATTCACTCATTACAAAAACTTAAGTAGACTTGGCCTGAAAGAAACATACCTCAGCACCATATATCAATGTATCAGAAATCTAAAACTTATTTTGTGCTTGATAATATTTACATTGAGACATGGGTGTCCACTCTATTCCTATTCAATATGGTTCTTGAAGTCTTACATAAACCAATAATAGGTGCACATCAAAGGGATTCAAAAGAAAAGGAAAGGAGAAAAATCAAGAGTATTCTTAGTTGTAAATGCTATGATTTGTTACATCAAAGATCCAAAAGGGTCTATCAGAAAACTCAGAGTTAATGGGCACTATCAACAAATTGGCATCTTCCAAGAAAAATGTCAGGGAACTATTTTCTGCTGTTTCAAAAGCAAACTATATAAGGAAGTGAAAGACTTGCAATGAAAAATCTAAAACACTGAGGAAATAAATTGAGAAGGACACTAGAAGATGGAAAGATTTCCATGCTAATCAATTAGAAGACTTAATAATCTGAAGATGATTGTCCTACAGAAAGTAATCTGCAGAATAAATGCAATTCCACTCAAAATTTCAATACTAATCTTCATAGAAATAAAAAAAATGAAAACATACAATCTTATAACTATATGGAAACAGAAATGTTGCTGGAGAGCTAATGTAGTACTTAGGAAAATAACAATACTAGAGGAATCTCTATACCTGATTTCAAGGTATAATGAACATAAAAATAACAAAACAACAAGGTGTTGGCATAAAAACAGATGTGTAGAGCAACAATAGAATTGAGGACTCAGACCCAGACTGTGAAAGGCTACTTTTCCCCATTATATCTTAGTAGTCTTGTTTCTAATTGTCTGATTTTCTTGCTTCTGTAATATTTATGGTAGAATCCCCTGTTCCATACATCAAGTATATACTATTCAAATTTTGTGCCCAATATGTTATTCACTTTAATTGAAGTGCGGTTTTCTTCTACATTATCCCTGGCTTTCTAAAATTCATGTCTGCTCTGATCTTTGAGTGTAGAGTTTGTTAATAAGTCCTCTATTCTTGCTCTTTGGTTTTTCAATTTGGTTTTGTTTCTATGCTTCTCACTGGCTTCAGTGTGCTGTCTGCCACTGTGTTTTGAACCACTGATCTTTTATTTAGCATGCCTATTAAATCCTTCTCTAACTGGGAGCACTGTTGGGTAGTGTTCTTGTTTCTTGGACGGCTTGTTCACCCTGGAGTCTTCATCTTTCCTGTTGTCATGTTAAGTTTCTGCTTTTCTGGCATCTCTTGAAGTGCTGTCTTTAGAGTTGCTATGCTTTTCTTACCATCTCTTCATGTTTCAAGTGCTCAGATCTGTCAAGATCACTAATAATTTCTGTGTTCTTCTTGATCCCTATCATGGTAACTTTCAAGGTTGACTCACTCATCTGCAGTTGGTGATCTTAGAATTTTTTTCACTGTGGCATCAATAGTTGAAAGTCTTAAACTAGACATCTCAGTACAAATGTGCCATTTGTCTTGACTATTTTTCCTTTATATTATCTTCTATCCATTTCTGCTGGTTTTGGTTCTTTACACTGTCTCTTAGAAATCATTTCCTAGCAATGTTTATAAATTCACCTCATTCTTTGTTTGGTAATAAGGAGCATAAACATTATGTGGAGATGTTTGTATATTGAACTTAAAGAGTAATCTGGTTAAGTTCATAAGCCTGTATAAGGTTGGCTGAAATTTTTAAGTGATAAAAACTGTAGCCAGGGAAAAAAGGCAAAATATGAATATGAAAATAAAAAATTATAAAATAGAATTAGGAATAAATGACACAATTAAAGATTCTCAGTTATCTTTTGTATATGTTGTTGTACCATATTAACAAAAAGCATAGTCTTTCTTACCAAATTTTTTACTATTTAATTATAAATGTTTGTTTGTTCTAGAGGCTTCCTTTCACCAACAGCGACTGTATTATTTTTAGAAATATGAGATTTTCAGTCGTGCCTTGCTCATAAATGATAGCTCATTTGATATGTTGCTGTACCCAAGTCAGTTTCTCCTGGGAAACATTTAAGATGAATATATATACAGGTTTTTCATTAAGTCTTTCCTCTCTGGACATTGAAGAGTGTCAATTATCATAACTGCTGGATTGCTTCACAATGAGTGAAATCATGGGTTTCTAACTTTGATCTGATAAATAAACAAATTTTTTATAAATTTTTTATTATTATTTATTCAACTGTGTGCGTGTGCGCATGGATGTGTGTGTGCGCGCGTGTGTGTGTGTGTGCGTGTGCAGAACCACGGACGAATTCAGGAACCACCATGGACGCCTCCACCTCCTCCGTGTTTACTCTGCCCTGGGATTCACAGGCTCTGCCCTACCAGGACCAGAAACACGGGCCGCCCCCGCTTCTGCCTGGCGTTTATACGTGGGATCTGGGATCCGAACTCAGGACCCTCCGCCTGCAAGGCAGAGGCTTAACCCCTGAGCCACCTCTCCAGCCCTATAAGCAAATTCAACTGATAATAAAACAAAAATGTATAGCTGTAATTATATATGTAGAGAACAGCTTTAATTTGAAAGAGAATGTATCATCGAGGACCCATTCACACATGTTGATAGGGTCACATTTATAAGTATATAGTAATCTCAGAATTTAGCTATTTTTTCCTTGTCTTATCTGCTTAGCTTGTAGAACATAATTATCCTCTAACCTCTCCAATTCACTGATGGAAATTTCTTCTCTACCATTTACTACAAATACAGCAAGGTTATTGGACAATAGTTATAACAATGAATCCCCAAATTTTGTTATTCTAACTATATCATATAAAATGATTATTTTGCTCATCAGCATTAATCTCCTCTGTGTTCTGTATCAAGGAGTGCTGATTTTCTGACTTTATTTAAATTTAATTTAAAATTTTGCTCTTTAGTTTAATTAAAATTTAATTTAAAATTTATATCCTTAATTTCCTTTTGTTTGGTTATTTTTGTTTGTTGTCTATTATTTTATTTGTTTGTTTTTTTATTTGTAACATTTCTAAGTGGCTGTTCTGCCACAGAGCTTTGTCTCTGTCTCCCTGAACTACTGCCTGTCTTCCCTTCATTCTTAATTTCTCAGGATATATTCTCTGTTCTTCATAGTTGACTCTTGTTCCCTTATCACACACTTTTCAGTCTTGTAACATTCTATTTACAATATTTAATCCTGCTGAACTCACCAATTTTATGAATAGGTCAAACAATCTTATTATGCTTTTATTATTAAGCAGATCTTTTCAAAAGAAAGCGAATTCAGACAATGATTCTTTTAAAGTTTGATTTTACATATAATTAATTGCAGAATGCTTAAAGTAAAAACCTGGATGTGAAAATGGTTGAGAAATATTTATTTCAACATTCTTTGTTGTTTTTTGAAAACTATTTGATGTCTAAAAACGTCATGTTTCAGATCTCCTTCAAAAATGAAAAAATGAAGAAATCTGTAAGCTTTGTTTTTGCTATTCAATCAAAAAAAGCTTTTCACATCTCTAGCAGTTTCTTTGGTGATATCTAACTGCAAATAAACTATGTATATCTTTTTAATATATTTATTTTAACACTATCCATTGATTACTGATGGTTATAACTGTAAGAGTCATGATACTGTCACACCAGGCAGTATAGTATTAAAGTAGGAATTTTCTGTCTATTACTGAACTGATGATTTTTCTTCTCCCAGCAGCTTGCATTACACATTCTGACACTTTGAAGACTATCCAAAAGGGAGGAAGCCTCCAAATGAGTTCCAACTTGGTTTCATTGTGTCCTGTATATACAGTGTATGGCACTTACAGCAATAGGTTGTTTCTAGCTCTGGTGGGCATCTGAGAGCAACCACGATAACCTGTATTATTCAGGAAGTCTCACATGACTACATCATTTTTTTAAATTAGTGGTTTTTGCATAATATATCCAAAAAAAGGTCCCTAACAACTATCAAGCAATATTCTAGAGGAAAAAAATTATATCATTTATATGCACAGATCCTAAAAGTTTCAAATTGCCTTATGTAAATTTGTTTGCACCTTTTCCTCAATTAACGCTATCTAGGATAAGTAAAATAAGGAACATTATACTATACTCCTTTTCAAATCTTAATTTTGTTTCTAAAATTACAATTAATGTCATTATTTAACAATATTATAAATTATACAATTGAAAATTTGAGACATTTAAAGAGTGAGCACATATTTTCATCTTGATTACAGATGTCAACCAAGATACATGTCATAACCTACAAGAGCTCACTTTTCCTATATATCTATTCATAGGACACTTTTGCATACAATAAATTACTTTCTCCTAAGATTTCAATCATATAGAATGTGTTCTTCTGATGGAGAGAGAACAAGTCAAAGAAGGGCCAAAGATCGACCTGGACTGGAAGCATAGGGGCCTCCTGAACTTAGCAATGTGTGAAGAGGTCATGGTTCTTAAAGAGAATTTGGTCAAATGAGGAGATTGACTTGGAAGGATTTCAGTTTAAAATATCAGTTTGGTGGTGATGGGATCAAGACAATCCAGAAGTGTATTGTGCATCCACAGAGAACCAGACAACAGTCAAGGTGAAGAGATAGTCAAGGTAAGGAACAAGTGCTAGAACTTCTAGTCAGACCAATGCTAAGTGTGATCCTTGTTAGGAAAGGAATTGATGATGTCCAATAAAGTCAACACATTTAATCTCTGAGTCCTGAGCATGAGCCACCTTTTTACTCATTTTGTTGATATATAAAGTCAATGAGGGTGCTGGTGAGGTGATTGACTGAAACACTTGGGTGAAAACAGACATGAATTCAGTCCCACATGCTGAAAGGTAAGAGACAAGAGCCAAATGTTCTCTCTCTCTCTTTCTCTCTCTTTCTCTCTCTCTCTCTCTGTCTTTCTCTTTCCCTGTCTCTCTCTGTCTCCCTCTTTCTCTCTCTCTGTTCCTTTCATTTTCTCCCTCCCTCCCTCCAATTTCTCAATAAATAAGTAAAATAAAAAATAAATCAGATGATATCTTGCTCTTTCTATGCTTGCTCATAATTGCATTGTTCTTAGTTTTCATTCACTCAGATATCTGGGCCTTTGTAACTGTCAAGCTACAGAGCAAATTATTCACTTAAGTTATTTTAAGTAAATATTTAAGTAACTAGTAATCTATGTATTAAGTAACATAAGTAAATATTTCAGGCAGTTGGAATTTACCTTCTCATTACATCTCAAGATTCTCTGATTCCAACACATTAAAATCATGTTTGATTCCATCAAAATATCTGTTTTATTTACATCATGCAGTAAAAAGAACAAAGCTTTTGGAATTAAACCATCACTATTCAATTTTTGCCTAGGCTACTTAGTAGATGTGGGGTATGCAGTAAATCCATTTACTTGTGAACTCACACTTACAAAAAAGAAATAAACTAACTATACTTTTGAAAATTTTCATTGTTACACAACACAATGCACATCAGTGCCTTCTCATAAGTTATCCACCATAAACATCTTAGAAATATAACCTGTTCTTTTTACTTCAATGATAATATTATAAGCTAAGCAATTTGAATTATTCTTTAAAATTTTGCAATGGAATGTAACTAATAAATTCATGTAAAAATGCTTATTTTTAACAAATTATGTTTCTGATTTACTTCTTTCAGTTACAGAATATTATGTACACCTTAAAATGCTGCAAAAAGAAGCCCAGTAAATATTTCATGCTAAAATCATTAGTAATAGTGCAATGCAACTGTTATGGCTTAGATATTAGATATCCAAATAGATTGGTGTGGTGAACACAAAGTTCCACCATAGTGTTACTATCATGGGGTAAACAATCTTTAAGAGGTAGTGCCTAATGATAAGAAGTCGTATCAGTTACCGAGTGTTCCTTTAAAGTTATACCTAGTCCAGGGTTTTATCCCTTCTGTCTGCTTATTGCTTAGTACTAGGTAAAGTGCCACTGTCACATGCTCTGACTGCCTTCTCATTGTAGAAAAATGTATGTGGAAAACTATGGATTGAACCTTTGGAATTGCGATTCAAAATAAATAATTATTCTCCTTAAGTTGTTTTTTCCTCAAGTATTTCATTGTAACAAATAAAGTAATGGAAGAAATTGTGATTGCATGATTAACAGTCACGCTAAATAGGAAATGGAAGACTCTAATCTTTTGCAGTATGTTTGAGATTGGCAACAACTTTCCACTCATGTGTTTTTCCAGAGGGGAAATACAATAGACACAGTAACTTGGAGCAAACACTTGAAAACAGAATTTCTAAAATATTTAAGCTTTTGAAAGGAAAGAAATTAAATAGATATTAAATAGAAATTAAAATTGTAGTTTCCTAACTTGCACTTGTAATGTGTTTTCATTTTTAATAGTATGCATACAAACATGCATGTGTTATACATGTATAAATATGCATAAATACTTCTAACAGTGAGAATCATGAAACCTGATTTTCCTATTATGTAAACAGTTTTGTTGCATTTTTCTGTATATAAACAAAGATTATAGGAAAAACATATTTGAAAGAAAACCACACATGTTCAGCAGTGTTAGAGAACAGTTTGTTACGTGTTCAAGGGGGCCCAATATGTCACAGAAAATGAACTGCATCAGCCACAAGTTAAATTCATCACTAAGGAGACTTTAGTGGATTAAAATTGATCAGTTTTCCCTTAGGGATGCAGTGTACACTATGTAATTTGATAAGGAATGACAATTTGTGACTCAGTTAAGAAAGAACTCACAGTTATCCACTTGCCATGGTTCAATGTCTCAGAATCTCCTGCACACCTCAAAGCATTGTAGAAGCCAAGTCAACTTACTAGCTCTGTGGGAAAGTTCCTTGACCCGGTTAAGCATTACTGTCATCATTAATATAATGCAAGAAATAACAATACTTGCCTTGTAATTTTGAGTGATTACTAATGTCCCTACAATAGTATGCAGCAAACTGGCACATGCTATTGGTTTATCCTAAGTAAGTATTGTATTACATGTAGTAATGTGTTAAATCTAATCTCACAGTAATAAAATGTCTAGATTCTATTCATCGTGTAATTTTTTACTTTTTTACATAAACCTTCATCTGAATGCTCTGATTTAAACTATTTTTTCCTCTTTTTTGACATATGGGGAACTTCATCAAAGTTTTTTTTTTTTTTTTTAGTATTTATGTGTAAGTGCTGGATTACAAAAAAAAGTGTATCCCTTGTACATTTTGTAATGGTAAACATTGATCGCCAACTTGACAGCATCTATAATAAACTAAGAGACAAACCATTGGGTGTTTCTGAGATGATTTCTGGATTGGAGATTATTTTTGTATTTAAGTACTCAATATATTTATCTCAAAATATTACATAGTCCTTCATAAAATTTGTGATTTAAAAAATAAACAATCTATGCTCATGACAAAGAACTCTGAAAAATAATAAAATGCTATCATTTGTTGAACATAGCAGGAATATCATCATTAACATATTCCTAATTAAAGATTTACATAAAAGGTTTACTTAGCTTCGGATAACTTGTCTGTTTTTCCTGATCAGCTAGTTACCTGATCTTTAGTTCTAATTTTCAAATCTTAACACTAATGAGGTAATCAGGCTGTTCTTATTTCTCACTTTTAAAATAAGTATTTACTCAATAGTGATATAAATTTCCTTAAATTTTTCCTACTTTTGAACTACTCTCCACAAAACCCTCCTAGGTATTTATAAAGTAACAATGGCATTAAAATTGAAGAACAAGCAAACATAATTGGTAACAATTAGAATAACTCATTTGGGTTCCAGAAAGGAAAGAAAATGTAATCCTACTGTGTCCTATTTAGCATATTATCTTTGAAGGGATTCCTGGATGTAATTTATGAAATGGTTTCTCTAACTCTAAAAATAATACATGCACATTACACAAAGTATTAGGAATCTAATACAAGCACAGAGTGTAAATATAGCTTATTCACTTTCTATCAAGTAAAAATTCCTTTATTACTTAAAGTAATAAAATCCTAAATAATGAAAATATGTAACTGAATTATATAACTTACCTCAGCCGCTTGGAATTTTTACTGTATTTGGAATTGCAATTATATTTGTTTTGTGAATGCAATTTATTATAATTTAAGACTATGTACTTAAGTATTATTTTTGCTATGGAAGGATATTATAAACAATTTATTTCCTTAATGTAGAAACTTCATGTTTTTATTTCACTTCTTTAGCCAAAAAAAGTTTCTTTTTACACCAACAATTTCTACATTATTTAATAATTGATTGTATCTCAAGCATACTTGTGCTATGGATGGTTAAATCAGGGTGTAGAACAATGTTTCCTAGATTCATTTGAAAAAATTATTTCAAATTAGATTCTGCTAATTGAAACTACTGTGGGGTGGATGTCAATGGAAAGGAAAAGGGTTTGCTAATTCTGTTTCCACAGTGTGGCATTTGCTGGAAATTAACTAGCTATTTGTTGACATTATAGCAAGGTGAAAAATGGTGAGGGGGTTAATTTTAAACTGTAGAAGCCAAAATACAGTTAATTCTTTTTTTTTCTTTCCCTCTTTCCTTCTTTCCTTCTTTTTTGCTTCCTTCCTTCCTTCCTTCCTTCCTTCCTTTCTTTCTTTCTTTCTTTCTTTCTGTCTTTCTTTCTGTCTTTCTTTCTGTAGTTCTTTTATCTTTCTTTTATCTTTCTTTTATCTTTCTTTTATTTTTCTTTCTTTATTTCTTCCTTCTTTTTATTCTTCTTTCTTCAAAAAAGAGACAGTACTTCTAGATACATATATATATGTAAACTTATGATTCTTCTGCTTTAATTTCACAACTACTGATATTGCAGACTTGTTCTACAATACCAAAATTGAAGTATTTGCTTGTTTTAATGGATAGATATGTAAATGTCACTAGTTTATTTATTTTTTGAACAAAAAGAAAATAGCATACTGATCTTGGACATCAACTTACAAGATATCTAATCTATTAGTTTTACTGTTTCTGGATATTACTACATCCAAAAGCAGTAAAATTAACACTATAAAGTAAGAGACAGACATGTTAAAAATTGATCTTTTTTTTTTTATTATGGGCCCTGGAACTTAAAAGAAACTTTACCAGGGATGAAATTAAATTATCTAACAAATATCTTTAAAAAATGCTCCACATCCTTAGCCATCAGGGAAATGCAAATCAAAACATCCCTGAGATATCATCTCACCCTGGTCAGGATGGTAAAAATCCACAATGCAAACAACACCAAATGCTGGAGAGGATGTGGAGAGAGGGGAACTCTCCTACATTGCTGGTGGGAATGCAGGCTAATACAGCCACTCTGGCAAGCCGTCTGGAGATTCTTAAAGAAATTAAAAATTGAAATGCCATTTGACCCAGCTATTCCACTTTTGGGAATAACCCCACATACAGCAAAAATTCACCTTGATAGCATAACCACGACCATGTACATAGCAGCACTATTTACAATAGCAAAGTCATGGAATCAACCCAAATGTCCAACAGTTAACGAGTAGATAAGGAAACAGTGGTACATCTATACAATGGAATACTACTCAGCCATCAAAAATGATGAATTACTGGAATTTGCCAGGATATGGACGGAATTAGAAACAATTATATTAAGTGAAGTATTCCAGACCCAGAAAATTAAGTGCCGTATGTACTCCCTAAAAGGTTGCTCCTAGTACCAAACCCACATAGAGACACTCATAGGTAAATCTATGTATTACCTACAGTAATTGCAAGGATTGTGAACAGGAGGGATGGGGTAGGAGGGTCACACCAGAAACAAGGAGAGAGGGGACCATGTTACAAGCAGAGAAAATAGGCCACCATCAAGGACTGCAAGTAACAATTGATCTTTATATTCTATATTGCAAGATTATCCAATATTGGCCTTTAAAATTAAACCATCTAAAATGAAAATCAGCTGTGAAATATAAAGTTGAACTTATGAAGCAGACTGAAGATAAATTTTATTTAAGAACATCAACCATTTTCTTCTACATAATCCTGTAACTTAAAAAAAAATTGTTCCCTCTAAAATGCACTATTTATGTCTTAAGAGCCTATATTTAAAGGACTAGGGATTATTAACAAATGTTTAACACCTCTTGCAATGACACAAAGACATCGTGAATTTATCACAGCATAAAAAATTTCTTAAACAAAACCAAATGAGAGGTTTAAATGACAAAAGTAATTACAATGTAATTGATACAATGTGACTTACTACATACTTTTTTTTTCACTTTTACTTTCTTTTATTTTTTATACATTTTTATTATTATTTCCGCTCATACAAACTTAATAGGTACACCAGTTCCCTCCCTCCCTCTTCCTCCCCCAAACTCCCGTGCTCCCCCTCCCCTCACCCCTCCCTCCCCATCCCCCAGTGCCTCCCCCCCAATCCCCGGAGAATCCTTTAATGTGCATGGCAGACTCTCCTCTGGGCCCTCCTCTCTGATGACGTACAAGGACCCAGTGGCTTTTCACTGAACCCTTTCCTGTGTTCCCCTTAAGCATAGGAACACTACTATGGCTGCTAATTCCTTGCCTCCAAGGATCTTGGTGCCCTTAGCAAATGCTAGACTTTATGGGGTTAATAGTGTGTTGGACATTGCGCAGGGCATGCAAAGTCCTATTATGATTGCTTAGGCCCTAACTTGTGTGGAGTATCTTGCATATCATTCTTACAATCTTACCGCCCCCTCTTCAGCAAATTTCCCTGAGCTTCAGGATGGAGAGAGATTAGGCTGGCCGAGTCCTAGGTGGTTGATATAGAGTCTCTGAAGTTCTGGATTATGGTTCCTTGATTTTCTTTTGCAGCGTTGCTGCTCCTATAATACCCTTCACTCCATCTTGATGGGTATTGTATTTCACCCCCTGGCCAGAGATAAAAAGCTGTTAGACCAGAGTCTTGTTATAAGAGTATATTCAAAGGTAGATGTAATAAAAGTAGGAAACCACAGTGAGGGAGGGGTCAATCACCCATTTGCAAAATGGTTAGTTTTTTTTTCTGCCAGACTATATGCCCTCCCCTTCTGGTGAGATCATACCCCCTCAGTTGTAAATGATCAGAAAGGAAAGTCTGTGAACTTAACCAGATGTCTCATTACTTACTTGTAGTCCTTGTTGGAGGCCTATTTTCCCTGCTGTAACAAGGTCCCCTCTCTCCTTGTTTCTGGTGTGGCCCTTCAATCCCATCCCTCCTCTTCATAATCCTTACAATTACAGTGGGTATTACAGAGATTTATCTTTGAGTGTCTCTAGGTGGGCTGGGTGGGTTTGGTGCTAGGAGCCACCTATTAGGGAGTACATACGGAGCTTAATTTTCTGGGTCTGGCATACTTCACTTAATATAATTGTTTCTAATTCCATCTATATTGTGGCAAATTCCAGTAATTCATCATTTTTGATGGCTGAGTAGTACTCCATTGTATAAATGTATCACATTTTCCTTATCCACTCGTCAACTGTTGGACATTTGGGTTGATTCCATGACTTTGCTATTGTAAACAGTTCTGCTATGAACATGGTTGTGTTTCTGCTATCGAGGTGAATTTTTGCTGTATGTGGGGTTACCCCAAAGGTGGAATAGCAGGGTCAAATGGCATTTCAATCTTTAACTTCTTTAAGAATCACCAGACTGCTCACCAGAATGGTTGTATGAGCCTGCATTCCCACCAGAAATGTAGGAGAGTTCCCCTCTCTCAATCCCTCTCCCGCATTTGGTGTTGTTGTATTGTGGATTTTTCCATCACCAGGGGAGATGATTCTCAGGAGTTTTGATGCATTTCCCTGATGGCTAAGGAAGTGGAGCTTTTAATTCATCCCTGCTTTAAGCTCCAGAGTCCCCCATTAGTTCCTGGTGTTATTTTCTAATTCTTGTGTACTCTGATAGACTCTATCAGATTTGTTACTGAAGTTTTCTCCCATTCTGTGTTTGCCTTTGAGCCCTGTACATCTCTTTATTGAGGAGCTCTTAATTCCCATTGACTGCCATGGTTCTGTTAGGATGTTGGCCTGCCATCACTCGAGAATCCCTATCCTTTCAACTGTGGTTTTTATAGTTTCTGGCCTTATATCAAGGTCCTTGATCCATTTGTAGTTACGTCCTGTACATGGTGACAAGTACGGGTCCAGTTTTAATCTTTTGCATGTGGAGATCCAGTTTTGCCAGCACCATTTGTTGAAGATGCTGTTCTTTTTCGATTGGATTTTTTGGGCTCCTTTGTCAAAGAACAAATGGCTGTAATTTTGTGGGCTTATATCTGGGTCTTCAAGCCTTATCCATTGATCTGTGTGTCTATTTTGGAGCCAGTAACAGGCTGTTTTTACAACTATGGATTTGTAGTATAGGTTTGGTATGGTGATACCTCCAGCAGTGTTTTTGTTACTCAGGATCGTCTTTGCTATCCTGGGTCTTTTGTGCCTCCATATGAACTTTGAGATTGTTTGGTCAACTTTTGAAGAATTGCTTTGGGATTTTAATTGGTATTGCGTTGAATTTGTATATTGCCTTTGGTAGGATGGTCATTTTTATGATGTTGATTCTGACAATCCAGGAACATGGGAGGTCTTTCCACCTTCTGGTGTCTTCTGAAATTTCTTTCTTTAGAGGTTTAAAGTTTTCATTGTAAAGGTCTATTACCTCCTTGGTTAGGTTTATACCAAGGTATTTCATTTTTTTTAGGGGCTGTAGTAAATGGGATTCAGTCTCTCAGGGCTTTTTCACTTCTTTCATTCTGTGCATATAGGAAGGCCTCTGATTTTTGTACATTTATTTTGTATCCTGCCACCCTGCTGAACTTCTCAATTAGTTCCAGGAGCTTCCTGGTGGAGTTTTGGGGATCACTCAGGTACAGGATCATATCATCTGCAAATAGAGATAACTTGACTTCTTCCTTGCTGATTTCAGTCCCTTTTATGACCCTTTCTTGTCTTATGGCTTCAGCTAAGACTTCAAGTACAATATTGAAAAGAACTGGTAACAGTGGACAACCTTGTCTACTTCATGATCGAAGTGGGAATGATTCAAGTTTTTCCCCATTGAGTATAATCCTTGCTGTTGGTTTACTGTATACAGCTTTTATGATATTGATAAAGGTTCCTTCCATTCCAAACTTCTCTAGAGTTTTGATCATAAAGGGCTGTTGGATCTGGCCAAAAGCTTTTTCTGCATCTATTGAGAGTATCATGTGGTGTTGAACTTTAGACTGGTTTATATGGTGAATTACATTTATTGATTTGTGTATGTTGAACCAACCTTGTGTGCCTGGGATAAAGCCTATTTGATCCCCGTGAATGATCTTTTTGATGTGTTTTTGAGTCCAATTTGCTAAATCTTTGTTGAGAATCTTTGCATCTGTGTTCATCAGAGAGATTGGCCTATAGTTTTCTTTTTAAGTGTATCTTTATTAGATTTTTGGGATTAAGATGATATTAGCTTCATAGAAGGAATTTGGTAGTGTTCCTTCCTTTCTTATTTGGTGGAACAGTTTAAGGAGTATTAGTATTATTAACTCCTTAAATATCTGGTAGAACTCTGTGCTGAATCTATCTGGTCCAGGACATTTTTTGGTGGGAAGATTTGAGATTACTTCCTCAATTTCCTCATATGTTATAGGACTATTTAAATAATTCACACCTTCCTGATTCAATTTAGGTAAGTTGTGTTTACTTAGAAATTCATCCATCTCTTTTGTGTTGTCAAATTTCACAGAGTATAATTTTTTGAAATATGATGTTATAATTCCCTGGATTTCTTGGGTATCAGTAGTGATAACTCCATTTTCATTTCTGATTTTGTTAATTTGGGTTTTCTCTCTCTTGCTTTTAGTTAATTTAGCTAGGGGTGTATCAATCTTATTGATTTTTTCAAAAAAATAGCTTTTTTACTGGTTGATTTTCTCTATTGTTTTCCTAATCTCGATTTCAGATATTTCTCCCCTTATTTTGCTAATCTCCTCCCTTCTACTGCTTTTGGGATCAGATTGTTCTAGTGTCTCTAAAGCTTTTAGCTGCATTGTTAATTTATTTATTTCTGATGTTTCCATTTTTTTTGATGTAGGCATTAAGAGCTATGAACTTACCTCTTAGGACAGCTTTCGTTGTGTCCCAGAGATTTTGGTAAGCTGTATTTTCATTATTATTCACTTTCAGGAAATCTTGAATTTCCTTTGTAATATCTTCTTGAATCCAATTCTCCTTGAGCATCATATTGTTAAGTTTCCAGGAGTTAGTGTATTTTCTGTTGCTTGTTGTGTTGTGGATGTCAAGCTTTAAGCTGTGGTGATCTGATAAGATACAGGCGAGAATTTCAACATTCCTGTATATGTGGAGTTTCGTTTTGTGGCCCAATATGTGATCATTTTGGAGAAAGTTCCGTGTGCTGCTGAAAAAAATGTGTATTCTTTGGTGCATGGATGAAAAGTATGACAGAGATCTGTAAGGTACATTTCAGTAAGGGTTTGGTTAAGCTCCAAAGTGTCTCTGTTAAGTTTTTTACCTGTAGATCTATCCCATATTGAGAGGGCGGTATTGAAATCCCCAAGAATTATCGATTTGGGATGATTTCTCGCTTTAGATGTTGTAGGGTTTGCTTAATGAATGTGGGTGGGGCCGTGTTGGATGCATATATGTTCAGTATTGTGAAGTCTTCCTGGTGAATTGTACCTGTGACTAAAATGTAGTATCCATCCGTGTCTCTTATAATTTTTTTTGGTTTGAAGTCCACTTTGTCTGATAGCATAATGGCTACCCCTGCCTGTTTTCTGCTTCCATTTGCTTGTAGAATTGTTGACCAGCCTTTTATTTTTAGAGCGTGCCTATCTTTTGTGGTGAGACGGGTTTCCTGCAGGCAGCAGATTGATGGATTGTGATTTTTAATCCAAGTTTGTAATCTGTGTCTCTTGATCGGTGAGTTAATTCCATTAACATTTAGTGTTATAATGGAGAAACTATTTTTAATTCCAGACATTTATTATGTTTAGTAGTTTTTATAAGTATATTGCTTCGCTGTTAATGGTATTATACTTGCCTTCTGTTCTCCTGGATATGCCTGTTTTTTTCTTCAAGCTTGAGTATCATTTCTAGCATTTTTTGAAGGCCTGGTTTGATGGACATGTATCCCTTAAAGTTGTCTTTGTGCTGGAAGATTTTTCTTTCTCCCTTGATCATGACGGACAGTTTTGCAGGGTAAATCAGCCTAGGTTGACATTTTTGCTCATTCAATACTTGAAGTATGTCTCTCCAAGCTCTTCTTGCTTTTACTGTTTCGACTGAGAAGTCATTTGTTATTTTAATAAGTTTACCTTTAAAAGTGACTTTTTTTTTTCTCCCTTGAAGCTCTCAGCACCCTTTCTTTATCTTGAATGTGGAGTGTTTTAACTATTATTTGCCGTGGCGAGCTTCCGTTTTGGTCATATCTGTTTGGGGTGCAGAATGCCTCTTGTATATATATGGGCCTCTCTTTTTTTATATGAGGAAAGTTTTCCTTGATGATCGTTTGAAAAATTTCCTCAGGGGTGGTATTTTGAGATTCTTGCTCTGGTATTCCATGAATACGCATGTTAGGCTTCTCAGGGTGTCCCATATCTCTTGGATATTTCTCTCAAGTATCTTTTTGGCTTTAACAACCTCTTCCATTGAGCTGGTTAGTACTCCCACTTTATCTTCAAGGTCTGAAATTCTGTTTTCTGCTTTGTTAGTTCTGTTGATAAGACTCTTTGTGGAGTTCTGGGTTGAAGAAAACTTGTCTTTTAGCTCAGTTTTAAACTCTGCTTGAGTCTGTTTTAACTGCTCTATGCCAGTTTTTGTTTCTTGCACTTTTTTTTCAATTCCTCCAAATGTCTGTTGTGTTCCTCTTCAAAGTGATTGATTCGGTTATGTAATTCCTCCAGGATTTCCTCTTTCATAATATTGAACATGGTAATGATTGTATTTTGAAAGTCGTTATCCTGGGTCAGGCTTTCTTGGCCATTTTCTGTGGGTTTGTTCTGGTTGGAATCTAACATTATAAGATTAATTATTTCAGTGGGAGATTTGTTTACTTGAGTGTTGTTTCTCGTAGATTTGCACTTTGACTGTGGCATTGTCGTTTTAACTCTTAAAATCTTTCAGTTTCTGTGCGTTTTTCACTAAACTGAATTATTTGGCCTGGGGTTCTGGGGATGGGCAGGGACAGAGCGTACCTAGGTCCAGGTGAGTCCCCAGGTGGACCACCCGCATCCTGGGTGGTGGAGTGGGGGAAGGGAAGATGGGGCCTTGGCGGGGCACTATTAGACCTGGGGGGAGCTGGGGCAGCCAGGCGCAGGGGGTATCCTCCTCCTCTCTGGCCCTGCGTGGCTCAGGCTGGCTGGCGAGAGGAGCTGGGTCTCTTGGGCTGCCTGGAGTTCTGAGGGTGGGCAGGGGCGGGGCTTAACTAGGTCGTGGTGAGGCCCGGCTGGACCCCCCACGCATCCGGGGAGGCGGAGTGGGGAAAGGGACTTACTACATACTTTAACGATACCTGGAATGAAGCTAGGAAGACAATACTGATAAATTCCTTCACTAGGAAGACAATATTGATAAATTCCTTATGTCAATTGTAAATTCCTGCCAAACCAGAATTGTTCCTGACCCACAGATAGTAGGAGCAAGGAAGAACTGAAGAAGAGCTGACATTATGTTTTAACTGTTAGTATATCTTCAGGCATGAGCTGTAAAAGGGAAGGATTGATAAGAAGGAAAACAAAATTATGCCAGCAAGCACCAAGACATGAAATCCTTTATTGTGAATTATGGTAAATAGCAAATAATGCCCATGATTATCTACAATTAAGATTGCTTTCAAATTATTTCTCTGTTGAACTGTATTCCTTTGTCTCCATCTTCTTGGGGTCTATTTCCCCCTACCTTCCGAGTTCTTATCCTTTGTGGTTATGATGGATAATAAAAAGACTTTCTCTTAAGTCAAGGAAGGGACTCTTGTCTGCCACAGAGAACCGAATCCCCACTAGAGCAGAAGATGCAGAGGGAATGTTGGGGCCCATGTAAGCCAAAGGACAGGCGAGTAGGAGGGAGCAGAATGGACCCTCAAAGGGAGGAGAGAGAGGGTGGGAAAAGATGAGAGAGGGAGAGAAGGGAAGGAAGAAGGGAGAGGGGAATAAGGACTGGCAAGGAGCATGTATAACTAGGAAAAATAAAAAAAATATTTTTGAAAAAGTTTGCTTTCAGCCTAGGCAACCAAGCATACTGTGACAAGCAAATTAAAAACTTCTCAAGCTTTATTTGTACTTAAAGAAATTACTATGATCACTCCAGATTAGGACTCCAACAGTAGGAATACAGATTAATTTCAAGAAGTAGGCAAGGGCATGCACATTTACTAGTGCTCACAATCAGTCAGAGGGAACATTAAGAAATGTAGCCTGTCGCAGTCATATAACCGACCAAGTTAGGGAACAGAGGTTTTATTCTTCCTCATGATTCTTGGTTTATTCATCAGTGTGACAGGGCAATTTATAAACATCAGGATCTTTGGCAACTGACAAGACCATATCCACAGAAAGAGTTGAGAGAGGGATATAAATTCTCACATACCAGATTGCCTATTACACCTAATTTTGCCCAACTATACCAAATTGCTAAAACACCTCTCTCCATAGTACCCACATGTATAAACACTGTCCCTGCCCATCACAGTTTCAGTCATCCCATATCAATTAGATAATATCCCAGGAGCTTGTTTAGGGTTTCCCTTAATTACTAATTCTTCAAAACCACCTAGAACTAGGCCAGCCTAATCTCTCCCCATCCTGAAGCTCAGGGAAATTTGTGGAAGAGGGGGGCAGTAAGATTGTAAGAGCACAAGGATGGGAGGAGCAATGATATGCAAGATACTCCACACAAGTTAGGGCCGAAGCAATCATAATTGGACTTTGCATGCCCTGTGCAATGTCCAACACACTATTGACCTCACAAAGTCTAGCTTTTGCTAAAGGCACCAAGATCCTTGAAGGCAAGGAATTGACAGCCATAGTAGTGTTCCTATGCTTAAGGGGAACACAGGAAAGGGTTCAGGGAAATGCCACTGGGTCCTTGTATGTCATTGGAGAGGAGGACCCAGAGGAGAGTCTGGCATGCACATTAAAGGATTCTCCGGGGATTGGGGGTGAGGCACTGGGGGATGGAAAGGGAGGGGTGAGGGGAGGGGGAGCAGGGGGGTCGGGGGGAGGAGGAGGGAGGGAGGGAACCGGTGTGCCTATTAAGTTTGTATGAGCAGAAATAATAATAAAAAAGTTAAAAAAACATGTTCTGAAAGATTCAGTTGTCACTTGTCAAAGGACACCTGTACCTGACACATGATCAAAAAAATGATGCATCATAGATCATTTAATCTCATCTTTAATTTCTTTGATAACCATGTCTTTGACCCATGTAAAATGTCATAAACCATTTTATTGTCATTCATATTAGCCAAATATTTAACTCCATTCAAGTGGAAAGGATTCCATGAAATTTAATCAACAGATATTCCAACTAATTAGTTCAAAGTGTGTCAGGAGGAATACTTTTTCTTGTTTTTCATGTACCCAGACAGTGTTGTCTCACCAGCAAAAGACTAAATGTAAACAATATATATTGGTTGAGAATGCTGCAAAGGTAACAGGAGCATGTGCAGCCTCAGGAGCCAGGCACTATCACAGATCAGCTGCCGGGATGCAAGGGGAACAAAAATCATTGCCCACAATGCGATTAGGGATTATCTGTCTATAATCAGAAATCTATAGGAAAATGTAACTGACTGAGGTAAAGGATCATCTGGAACATCTTACTAACTAGAAAAATGCTCTACAAAAAATAAACTATAAAATAAAAAATAACTTCAATGCCTTTTATGCAGGACTGAAAGTTTTTCACAACCTTCTGAACATCACATTGCTGTTCATGGGGGAACCTGGGAAAGAAAAAAAATGTAGAGAAAGAAATGCATTTGATCTGGGTAAGTGAAAGGAGCTCTAGTATTCATAACCCATTACATCTTCATCACAACCTTGACTGAATGGATAATAAAACCGCTTCTTAGTCAACAATGCTTTTATAGCATATCTTCAATTTTGGGATCATAAGCAGTCCACATTATTTTTTCTTACTATCTCTTTTTATGTTATCATTGCATCGTTACCATGCAAATAGGGAATCGGATGACAGAGGGAGAAAAGACTGCTGAACCCATTAAAACATTTCCATATAGAAGAAAGGAGAAAAATCTTTCTAAATGTGCTGACAGATGAAAAATTTACAGCAGGCATCTCTCAGAACTCATCTCCTTTTAAGTTTAATGTGTGAAGAAAATATATCATGCACTGTCTGAGAAAAATTGCAATGCTGATAAAAATAGAATAACAAAATATTCACCCCTTTCGCCCATTCACAGGCCTGTGTATGTTACCAGTTACTTCAGGTAATTATGCTCATATGTGCAAAGGTAAGAAAAAGCCTGAAATGTTTTAACTAGAAATACTTCAATATTGTCATCCAGCTCATAGCAACTCCCTTGGTGGTTTACTTTTTTGCCATAAAACAACTCTTTAAAATACTACTCAGCCATCAAAAAAGATGAATTAATGAAATTTGAAGGGAAATTAATGGAATTAGAAAAAATTGTGTTGAGTGAAGTATCCCAAACACAGAAAGTTAAATGCTGTATGTCCCTAAGTTCCAAACACACTTAATGTCATATTCAAAGGTAAATCTTTGAATACCTACTATAATCACAAAGGATTATAAAGAGAAGGGAAGGGGAATGAGGACCTCAAAACATGCTTCAGTAGAGAAAATAGACCATGGTCATGTATTGCATGTAAGTAGTGAGACATCTGGTGCAGCTCACTTTCACTTCCCTTCCTGGTCACTTGGGACTGAACAGGTTTGATCTCACCACTCAGGGAGGATATAAGGACTTGGCAGATAGACAGTAAACATCTCCTCTTATATTAAATCTTCATTTGAAAGGTCTTTTGTCTTTGTTTAGGAGATGACCTTTGATACCAATCAGAACACAGGCAAAGACAGTGCAGGAATAGCAAAATTGAAAATAACAACAAACTGTAATTCAGAACACCAAAGACCCTACATTATTCACCTGGAAACAGGCCAGGCAAATCTCTCCTCAAAAGCTCAGGGAAACTTGTAGAAGAGGGCCTGGCAAGATTGTGAGAGCCTAAAGATGGGAAGGACCAACAATATGCAAAATAGTCCACACAAGTTAGGGTTGCAGCAGCCAGGATTGTACTTTGCCTGACCTGCACAATGGCTGACATTTCAACAAACCCCACAGTAGGATCCTTAGAGACAGGGATTAAACAGTCATAATATAGTTCCCATACTAACGGGGAGCCCCAGAAGGAACCACAGCTATGGCACTGAGTCTTGAACCCTCACTAGGATGGAGGACTCAGAGAGAGGTTAGGTGCCCACATAAAAGGATGCTCCAGGGATTGGAAGGTAGAAAGGGAGAGGCACCAGGAGAGACGGAGAGAAGGAGGGGGTGAAAGGAAGGGGGGAAGGAGGGAGAGTGTAATGGAGGATGACTGGAGAGGGGAGGGGGGAAGGAGAGGATGTGGTACCTATTGAGCTTGTATGATTAGTTTAATTATTCCTAACAAATCACAAAAAAAGAAAAAAAACAGCTTTTGGTAAACAAATAATGTTTTTCTTTGTCCCTTGACTTGATTAATTTATTTATAATTGATAATCCAAACTTTGATCTCTCCTTATGAGTGAGATTGTCCTACAATTAAACTGAACAAGAAAAACTTCAGTCACAATAGCAAATTTTGTCCATTATCCTGAGCAACAATGACAGATCAAGTACACAAATTAAATACACTTGTTCCTTTAAATTCCAATGATGGTAGGCACATATTTCAAAATAAAAACTATACAGATGAAATCAATCTTCTAAAATAGTTCCAATACTCTGCCTTATTCTTCAGGTATTCTGATATCTACTGGGATGATTTGAATTGATGAGCAATTTGTTTTAATTCAGTGACCTAACTAAGGACATTCAAAAGAATGTTCATTCACTGGGAATCCCCATTTCCAGTTACTAGCAAAGCAAAGGCCGTCATGATTTAGCTACATGTAGCTCCAAGCCACTGGTATAATGCCCCCATCTTTATTGCAATACATTCAAGGAGAAGTAGAGCCAGAGATCATTAAGATTATTTATGGGGCTGTAGATATATGTCAGCTCAAGGGTTAAGCCTCTGCGTCACATGTACAAAGACCTGCATATGGATCCCAGATCTTACATTAAAAATGCCTACCAAAATGGCAGAAGCCTGAATTTCTGAACCTGGTAGGCAGTGCCTGGAAACTCCCAGAAAAAAGCCAAAAATGATGTAGAGCAATCCAGGATAATTTCAGAACATCACCCTTAGGCCTCCACAGACACATAGTGCCCTCTGATACACACACACACACACACACACACACACACACACACACACACACAAATACAAAACACACACACCTCTGTGTGTGTATAAAAAAACATTATTTTTATGTATTTTCCACAAATGAGTGCATAGGTGTGTGTGTGTATATGTGTGTGTGTACATTTGCACATATACACATGTAGGAACATGTATGTATCGCATATGTATATGTGTGTACACACATGTGTGTCTGTGTATTCATGTATGTAGGTAGGTGTGCCTCTGTGTGTGAATGTATGTGGAATAATGTTTATAGTCATGTCTGTATGTTTGCATATGTACATATGTGAATATATGTGTATATGTGTGTATATATACACATATATGTATGTACATATGTGTATTTATAATACGTGTGTGTATGTACTCATGTGTTATATTATGCTTTGGGTTTGTATTTATGCTTTATGCACAATAAAATTAGATGAGAAGTGAATGTGGTTTCAAATTCTTCAAATACATGCCTTTAATTGTAAGCATATATTACTCCCTCTGGTTTTCTAAATCCTTTACATTCTTTATGTCCATGGAGATCATGTCAGTAACTGCTTTTCCTCTTTACCAGGTGTCTACCTTTTTCCTTTTTATCTGCAGTACATATTTTAATATTTCCTGCTTTTGAATTCATTGACATGATAGTTTTGATTAGTCTAGACAGATCACAAAGGCTTATATGCTTCCTATTGAATTCAATCGTTATAATTTACCTTTACCTCAAGAGTTCATTTGCTTTCTACTTTGCTTTAGAGTCGAGTCCTCAATCATCTGTCAGCATGTGTTCTTAGGGTAACATTTCTGAAGCGATAAAAGCAGAATTTTAAACAGGGGAGAGAGAGTTAACACATACACCCTAAAAATCTTTCAGCTAAATTTTTGAATAGTTTTATGGGTATAGTATGATTAGCATTAGGAAATTTAGAAAATATATAATTCAGATAGGATACGTATCATATCTTAGTGGAAAGTGAGTCTATCAAAATGTATTTAATTTGGGGGCTGGAGAGGTGGCTCTGGGGTGAAGCCTCTGCCTTGCAGGAGAAAGGTCCTGAGATCAGATCCTAGACCCGATGTACAGATACTGGGTGGAAGCAGGGGCGGCCTGCCTTTCTGGTCCTGGTAGGGCGGAGCCTGTGAATCCTCAGGCAGAGTAAACAAGGAGGAGGTGGAGGCGGTCCATGGTGGTTCCCGAATTCGCCCGTGGTTCTACACACACACACACACACAAACACACACACACACACACACACACACACACACACACACATACATACATATACACACATACACAATTGAATAAATTTAAAAAATGTAATTTTATCAAGTAAATAAAAACATGCTTTTTTCATTTCTCTTACATTTCACATTGTACTCCAAAAGCTACAAACTTCTGCCAAAATTGCACCTCACAGCACGTCTGAGATAAGCAGCATTATTTCCACTTTATATATGACAAAACTAAAGTTCAAAGCATGCTTAGGAATTTACATAGGTTTAAGTCACATGAACAGGTGTGAAAGTCAAGCGACAAGTAGGGAAATAAATCACTGATGCCTTTACTCTCTCCAAAATAGCCATTTGGAGCATTTTCCTATAATAACATAAATTTATCAATATTTGCAAAGAAAAGCATTACTATTGTGTGGACATACTGCTCACAAATCTCTTACAGAGTATGAAAATGAAAATAATTATCAATTTGATTATGGATATATTAAAACATGAAGAAATATGCCAAAGAACCACTTATCTACATTCATAAAATATATTCCTGTCTCAGCAGGAATTAGTCAGAACAACCAAGAAATGGTTTTATGATTTTCATTCAGTTTCTACAACAGGAATAAGATTTCAGAAACTTATTCCTTCTGAACAGTTAAAGGAGCTCAAATGATTGAAAAAGAAAAATGCAAACACATTTTAGAGATGCATAGCATTTCTTTGCAAATGATTAATATTGGCTTCAATTAGGCATAATTTCTTCAAGTGCATCTAAAATCAGATGCTATAAATGAAATAGTAAATGCTTTTTCCCCTTAGGGAAATGAGTATTTTCGGTGTCCTGGAATCCTTAATAAGATACCTTATTAAAACTCAAAAACACTGTATCTTCTCTGTAAGTGACTTTTTTCAATCAAATGTTATTCCACAAATTTTAACAATCATATAAAATCCCTGACAGGCATAAAAATATGGGAAAATATACTATATTATAAAGGTATCATATGATATTTAAACATGACAATACTATTTTAAAACTAAAATCTAATTTTTCATAATTCTTTTTCATTTTTGATTTATATTTTAATATAACTATATCATGTATGTGTGCTATATATGAATAAAATATTTACATTTTATGATAAACATTAGTATTTTAAAATAATGTTTTCTATAATTTTAAATATTTTAATCTATTTTAATGTCATAGATATGATGAAGCTACCAGAAGGTAGATAGATTAATATATAACAAATTCATAAGAGATTACAGAGAGATATACAGATGATAGAAAGATGAAAGATTGATAGATACAAAACAGACATAAAGAGAAAAAATATAAATAGATGATGATGATGATGATGATGATAATGAAGATAGATAGATAGATAGATAGATAGATAGATAGATAGATAGGAGTTAGAGAAGATATGACAAACAGGCAATAAGTTGATAATACATAGTTTTTTTATATTTCTTTATTTTTCCCCAATCATGTAAGTTTAATAGGTACCCTGTTCCCTCCCTCCCTCCACCCCTCCCCAGTTCCCCTTGTACCCTCCCTGACTTTTCCCTTTCCTTTCACCCTCCACCCTCCCATTCTCCCAGTGTTTCTCTCTTCCCCCCTTCCATTCCCTTGAGGATGTTTTTGTGTGAATGCCAAACTTCCCTCTGAGTCCTCCACTGTAGTGAGGTGTAAGGACTCATTGGCATTGCCCAGAGCTCTTTCTTGGTTTCCCCTTTGGTGTGGGAACACTATTATGACTGTCAGTCCCTTGCCTCTAAGGATCCTAGTACCTGTGATCCATGCTAGACTTTTGGGGGCTATTGATCATGTCAGTCATTGAGCAGGTCATGTAAAGTCCTAGATCATACATAAAATTTAAGCAAATCCGATGTCATGTGATATATTCAGTACTCTTTGGGTCTATACAGAAAGATTATGTAATATGTGTTAGATTCATAAAACTATAAAAATTTATTTTGAAAATTGGATATTCCAAGGAAGACAATCACAGGTATTTTACATCAAGATTGAAAAGTTCATCTTTTATATCTAAGAGCTTCCATGCTTTTCACCAAATATTTACAGAAAAGCAGTCACAGGACTTTCTGAATGTGTGATTTCACCACACCATAAGTGTTTCCAGATAAAATTAGTACCTGTATGTGTTTCTTTGATTGTCTCTTCCTATCAACTTAGATAGACAACCATGAAAGAAGCCATATGAACTAAAAGTCTCTTTGTTTTCCATTAAATTAGATCATTTCTCATTATGACCTTAAATAAATAAAATTTGTTATTTTAATAGAGTCAAAAGAGCACAGAGCAAGGAAAGAGGACCAAGAGCTCAGTAGATAGTTCTGTGTAGCAAACACATATCATAAAAACCAAATGACTTGAGGGGATTTAATCAAATTTGCCAGGAATTTCATGTTTCTCCACAGAAAATACTAACACCATGGTCTTTTCATATTATTTAATTTTATTTTCAATAGTGAAAAAACACATAAGACCTGAATATATTAATAAAATGGATAAATGGTGTTATTTGTGTCAGCCTTGGAGACTGAGCTGGAGACTACTGCCAGGTAAGTGTTCTGTCAATGAGCCACTGTTACAAACCCTGTGTCATATTTAAATGCATATATTATTATATCATGTTTAAATCCAGAAAACATGGGTCTTTTCAAACACTGGTCATTTGTTTATGTGAAAGTCATTCATATTCTTTTATTCAAGCTTTTAAAAATATGCATTACGGAATTGTTACCTAGTAAGCCTACGGTGCCCAAGCACATAAGAATGCCTGTCTCCTTCCTAGCTATGTCTTGATACTTCTCTGTGATGGTCATCCAATCATGATATCCAATCATTTACAATGTGCCCTCCCCTCAACTGTCCTACAGTCCCTATTAGTTTTATCATCTCACTTTCAACTTGCATGAAATCTGTCTTTTCCTTTAAGTTTTCATAATGTGAGTGAGATTTTGCATTTCTTAACTTTCCATTAAGTTTATTGACTTAACAGTGATAACTATTTCATCAATGTTATTTCATTGTTGGATTTGACTCTCTTTTTTGTGTCTGAATAGTATTCCACATTGTCTTTCTACCTTATTCGGCCTGAGAACCCTGCAGGAAACATGAGAGATGTCTTTTTCTTTATACACTGATTTTATTTCTTTTCTTTATATAAAATGGAGCCAAAAGAATAAATTTTACAATAGTTTGTTTTTTAACTTTTTGAAAGTTGTTTCCATAGTTTTACTAACTGACATTCCTATCCACATAGGGCAGTCGCTCCCCCCCTTTTTTTTGTATTCTCTCCAACACTTCTTATATGCCTTTTTGATAACACTATTATTACTTACTATCTTTCCATTCATTTAATTTGCATGCCCCTGGTGATTATGACATTGAGCAGTTTACATATAAACATTGGCTATATTCACTATTTAATATTACTAGGCAGCAAAGGGAACTGGTTAGTGTTGGAGTGGAAGATGTAAGGAAGACTCTGGTAGCACAGAGGAAATACTGGGAAGTAAGATGAGAAAGAAATATGGGGCCAAAAAAGTCTGTAGAGCTTCAGTAAAGCCATCACAGGCTCCAACCTGACTCTAGCACTAAGCTGGACAATATTACTTTTCTGTGTCTTGCTGAAAATAAAGGTGATTTTCGCTGTTTGGCAGCATGGAGGACTCTGTAATCCCTTTCTTGTTTGCCTTGAATGTCATTAAAGTGAGATAAGTAAGTGGGGTAATGAATATCTGACAAACAGCTAAACACATTTACCACACAATTACAAAGTAAATGATCTGTCCAATAGGATAAGTACTGAAATTCCATTGAACCAAGTCTCTCTATAGTCACATTGTTCAGTCTGAAAATATCCACGTAAGGAGGCCAGAATCAATACGGTACACAGTGGTTCTCTGAAGTGTCATTGCAGGGCCTTTAGGAATAAGCACTTGTCATAGTTGGAATGAGACTGCAGGAAACTAAAGCTTTAGAGCTGAGAGGGCTATACACTAGATTTTATTCATAAATACATGTGAAAATTCTTGTTGTCTAAAATTTGCATTCCTGTGGGTACTCCTACATCTCAAAATGACTGTGCGTAAGGCACAGATATTTTCATGAAGCAAGGTGGTACAGAGTTAGATTTGCTCGTGATTTCTTATTTATGAGACGGCAGTCTCACAGCATGATGAATTTAAGAAGCAAGACTTCAAAAGATGAAAAGTAGGCTATCGTTGGTCCTCAGAAATGAAAGAGTGGACTCAACCACAAGATCAGTGTGACCTCAGTAATCTTCCCAAGAATTTTTAGTTTTGTTTTATTAACTATAGTTGGTAGGGTGCTCGTAGCAGTGTTTGTAGGAGGAATGGAATGAAACATGAATATTTACAACCAGCATAATTCAGGTGATGTTTACAAAAGTATGACAGAAAAAATTTACAAATGAATAAGCATGTTGAGGTTTAGTAAAATGCACAGTATTATATTGGGGGACTTAAGATTCAAATTTTATTAAACTGTTAAAATTATATTATACAGATTGTTTTATTTCATCTTTATTTTTTATTCTTTCAAGTATAGGCAAAAAATATTATAAAATAGAATAAACACCTTTGCATAAGTTTTAAAATAAACCCACGTACAGAATATATAAGTATTCTATAAGCACATAGAATGTTATAGCAAAAGTTAAGATTAATAGCGTACACATATAATAAGAAATTTTAGAACTGATTTAAACATTTTAAAGATGTAAGTTTGCCTCTGGATACTACAGTAGTATACCTGAGAAGTCCCCAAATGTAGAATATTGTTAGAAGTGGGAGAAGGTGAACTGCACTGAATTACAGAGCCAAACCTTAGCTGATTCTCTGAAGAGCCCAAGAGCCAAGATCACAAAATGTCATAATAAAACAATATCGATCCAGTTTAACTACTAAATGACCATATTCTTGGAACTAAATAAGAGGATTTTAAATCAGCTATCATGCCATTGAATGCATACATATGTGTGCACAGACTAGCACAAATTGTTTTAAGTACAAAGCAATGTCAACAGAGAAAAGGAAAAATTGAGTAGAGAAGCACAAAATAAACACATAGATATTCTAGAAATAAAAATAATGTTTCCTGTGATAAAATTCAACGGATGCACTTGACAGCTAAATCTATCTATTATCTGTTCTCCCACAATGAAAGTAGAAAGGAATATTAATATAAAATAAAAAGAAATTAGCCAAAGTAAAAAACAGTGAAAAGAAAACTGATGTAATTAACAAAACATCAAATACATGATGTATGTTACATGATATATGTATCAAACATGTGTAATTGAAATAACAGAAAAATAAATATAATTAACATTAAAGCATAATTACAATTTAATAATTGCTGTCAATTTCTCAAATTTGATTAATTCCTTGGATATTCAGGTTTAGTAGGCCAAATACATACATACTGCAAGCATGCACACAAGTTACCTTCTTTGTTATAGTATATTGTAATCAAATTATTGAATACCAGTGAGAGCAACAGGAGAATGATGAGCAGATATTGGAAGAAATCTTGTTTTCTCCAGTGTGCCTGTGAGTGTTTCTGGGGAGATTAGCATGTTTTCAAGGACTGGATAAGCTAGAATGCCATAATTTTTCCACTCACTGTTCCATTGGTCATCATCGACCAATATTAGTTGATGGCGCTCATCAAACAATCTGTTGTGAGGGCAAATATGAAAAATAAATTTCTGTTTTTGCTTAATGTGTTCCGGGTTTCTGAGCCTTCATACTTAATTGTCAGTTACATCACTGACTTCCATGTGAAGCTTGCTGATGACTTCTTATAATTCACAGTATCATAGCACGTGCATACACCGTACACATGTCCACACACACACCATATGACTTATCTATAAAATACTAGCATGCTTTCCATATGAAATGCAATCTTTCTGTTACTATGAAAATTTTTTAAAGAATGATGTTATTTTCATGCAAAAAACTAAAGATTTAGAATGCAACAATTTCAAATTGAAAAACAAATATAAAAGATTTATATTATGAGAGCTCATATCTTGCAATGAACCTATAGTAATATGGATACTTTTATGTAGGAAATTGCATATAGGCCAGTGGATCAAAACAGGCTCCAAAAATATATCCACATTTGTAATGTCCATTGATTTTCCACAAAGATAGTAAAGCATCAATGTAAGAAGCCCAGTTTTCATAACAAAGGTTACTGAGGCAAATGAATATCTATGTGGAAAAGTGAATTTCAATGTTTGAACATTAGAGAAACACTAATCCAGAAAAGATAAAACTCATACAAATCTAGAATAAAACATTAGAGCACATGATAAAGGAGAAATTAATAGAATGGATTTCCTCATGATTAATACAAACCAATCACAGTTCGAGAAAAGCAAAAAAGAGAAATTGAAGGTAACTGACTATTAGGAAACATTGAATTTTTTCATTATCATAAAAATTGAAATTTATAAATGTAAACATGATATACAATGAGCAAATACATTTAAATATATTTTAGCTAGAAAGTAGAAAGCAATTGTGTAGGAAGTTTTAATCATCCACAGTAAAAGGATAAAACAAAGTCAACAAAATGACAGGCTGTCAAAAGTATAGAGAGAAAAGGCATATCATTTTACAGTTATGTCTACATCATATCTCTAGTTCCAGGGGAAATATTCTCATAGATACAAGTGATTTGTTTGTGTAATTTCTATAGATGTTTTTCTCTCAATGGTTTACAGATGAATGTCTACCTTTCTTCTAATAATTGATCTTTCTTTGAATTACGTATTCAAAGTTCTTCCAATCTAGTATAATAAATAATAGATTCACACAGGGAAAAATTGATTTGAGCCATAGTATTTTCTCCTATTATTGTTTCTTTCAAGTCAGGCTGCTAGAAAACAATATCATAGGCTGGTTAATTTATGTAGAAAAGGAATTTATTTGTTTCAGGACAGGAGGCTGCAGTTCAAATCAAGGTGTCAGAAAGTTCAGGGTTTCGTTTGAGTTGTTCTATGCCTTCCATAGTATCTTGAATTCTGCAACCTTTGGAGGAGAAAATTCTGCCATTAATGAAAGGCCAAAGGTGATGGAAATAATTCTGTCAACTTATTGAGTAGTTACATCAACCCATTCATTACAATTGAGTGCTCATGACCTGAAAATACTACAGTAAGAACTTGTTTCTCAGCATTGTTATATCAGATATTAAAATGCAGCATATGCACTTTGGAAATCACTTTCAGACCACACACTGCTCAAGAGGCACATCTGAGAAGTTCACAGCGCACCACTTACCAGATTTCACTGTTACACAGCACAGTTAGTCTTTTGACAGTATATGCTATGCTACAATTTAAATTTATCCCATTACTTTTAGACCTAAAATGTTACTGTTCTATGTCAAAGCTGTCCCTTTTAACAAAATATGGGCAGAGAATTTTCCCATGACAAGCTTTCTTAAAATGTTTGCATATATGGATAGAAATATCCATCAATCTGGTCCAGCAATTCTACAGAGGGCAAACTCTCAGGAAGTTCTATTTTGTAAGGAAGAGAAAAGCACCTTGTAACCAAGGGATTTGTTTTGATTGTATTCCTTGTGCCTTTTTTTCCTTAGCCCATGAAATACATAAATAATTCTTAAAAGTTAGGACAAGATATGACATTGTTTGAATGTAGTTTTATTTCTGTTTCATTCAAAGGCTTCCTAAAATTAGAATAAGTAGGATAAATTGAGTTATAATTTGTAGTTATTCAACAAACTATTCTTTCATGGTAAATATTTTTATAATTTGGCCTCAAAACTAAAACACAAATTCACAGAGAAAGAGTGGTCACTTAGGTCTGAATTCAATAGCATATGTCTTTCTAACCCAAATCAAAGTTAATATGTACTCTGTAATCAGTTCTTATGAAAATAAGTTCATGTGTAAATTGATGGCAG
Organism: Typhlomys cinereus; assembly: GCA_023101885.1. Taxonomy (NCBI): domain Eukaryota; kingdom Metazoa; phylum Chordata; class Mammalia; order Rodentia; family Platacanthomyidae; genus Typhlomys; species Typhlomys cinereus. The sequence continues at coordinate 1,051,748 of JALPQD010000227.1, forward strand.
TTTTCCCAGTAGAAAAAAGATAAGTTAATTTAACTTTTCACAATAATTCCTCTTCTTTCTTCTTTAGGTATATGACCATATTAGTCATGGGAAAACAAGCTGCATCACAGTAGGAAGTTCCGTGAACATTAAATAAAGTGAGCATATTTAAACTGTGTTGAAATGAATGTTTTTTTTCATATGTCTTTTGCAATGGCCTGATGGAAGATAGATAAATATAGATGCAGATTAATAATTATATTATGTAGACAGAAATAAATGATATATACATAGAAGATAGATAATAGGCAGATATATGACAGACTGAGATAGCAGATGATAGATCAATTGATAAATAGATGCTTGATAGATAAATAATAGACAATACATGAATTGTTACAAACATGAATAGATAGATACACATAGATACATAGATATGCTCAAGAATCAAGTAATTTCTAAGTTACTTCAGACTAAATATTTAAACGACATGACAAAATTCTAGCTAAAATGATTCAGAAACTTTCTATCATGAATTGATTATAGGTGCTTAAGATAGAAAGGAAAATTACAGAAGAAATATTTTAATGCTACATTCCACAAGTAATCCACAAAGTTCACTTAAACAAAACTATGCAGTCCATACTTTTAATCATTGCTACTCATGGGTATTAACAAACTATAAATGCAAGATGTGGGATACTACCAACTCCACATAGTCAATGTTCACAAGTGTATCTTCAGATAAAATAGTACCAAAATGGTACTTTCAAGACATTCACCAAATTTGTGGGATATCTTTATTTATTCATTTAGTCCCTTAAGTCATGGTTTACTATATTCTGAGTGCACTAAGTTCCAAAGACAAAAAAAAAAAAGTACATTCATCTGAATTCAAAATCTACTGGAACAAATAAAGAAAGATACAGCAGATTTCAATTAATTAGAATAAATACTAAAGATTTTCTACTTGTTTGTTACTTATTAATTTTTCAACCCTGTCATGCATATTTTTCCTTAACTTTTATATTCATAGATGAAAATAAAAAGCAAATCTGATCTAATTGCTATTCTATTTAAAAAAAATTTTCTGCCAATTTTTTACCAATTTCCGAAATTAATTTAGCATGTAGGTAGCTTATGAATAAACATCAACTTACAACACATTCTGAAGACTCATAATATTAATTCCTTTTGAAATGGAAAATTTGAACCGAATAATTAGAAATCTAATCTAATCAGATGATGCTTTTACTGTCCACTCGCACAACTTCTATTCTATATTATATTTGAAGTCTTAACTAGATCCATAAGACAAGAGAGGGAGATAAAAAGGATTCAAATCAGAAAGGAAGATATCTCTATTTGCAAATGACATGATCTTATACCAGAGTGATTCTAAAAACTCCACCAGGAAGCTTCTGGAACTAATACATAAGGTCAGCAGAGTGGTGGGTTACAAAATAAATGTGCAAAAATCAGTGGCTTTCCTATATACCAAGGATGAAAAAAGTGAAAAAGTACTAAGAGAAACAATCCCATTTAGTATAGCCCCTAAGAAAAAGAAATGCCTTGGTATAAATTTAACCAAAGACGTGAGAGACCTTTATAATGAAAACATTAAAACATTAAAGAAACAAAGAAGACTTCAGAAAGTGGAAAGACCTCCCATGCTCCTGGATCGGCAGAATCAGCATCATAAAAATGACCATCCTACCAAAGTAATACACATATTCAACACCACACCAATCAAAATCCCAAAGCAATTCTTTAAAGTAATTGACCAAACAATCTCAAAATTCATATGGATGCACAAAAGGTAGCAAAAAAAATCCTGAGAAACACAAACACTGATGGAAGTATCACCATACAAAAGCATAATCTATATTACAAATCCATACTAATAAAAACAGCCTGGTACTGGCTTCAAAATAGGCACATAGATCAATGGATAAAGGTTAAAGACCCAGACTTAAGCACATACAATTACAGCTATTTGATCTTTGACAAAGGGGCCCAAAAAATTCAATGTAAAAAGAAGAGCATCAATCCCTTGCCTCTGAGGATCCTGGTGCCTGTGATCCATAGAGTTCCTATACTAAAGGGGAAAACAAAAAAGAGCTCTAGGCAAAGCTACTGAGTCCTTACGCCTCATTAGAGAGGAGGAATGGGGAGAAGAGGCACTGGGAGAAAGGGAGAGAGGGGGGAAAGGAAGGGCAAAAGAGGGAGGGAGCAAGGGGATCCAGGGAAGGGTGGAGGGAAGGAGGGGAATGGGATACTTATCAACTTCATATGAGTGGAAGAAAAAAAAAAAAAAGAACAGTGTCTTCAACAAATGGTGCTAGAATAGTGGGTATCTGCATGTAGAAGATTTAACCTGGACCTGTACTTGTCACCATGCACAAAAATTAATTCCCAGTGGTTCATGGACCTTAATATTAGGCCAGACACTTTAAAAACTCTATTTGAAAGGGTAGGGAACTCCCTCAAGCTGATTGGGCTAGGCCAATAATTCCTAAACAGAAATTCAGTAGCACACACACTAGAACTAACATTCAACAAATAGGATCTTATGAAATTAAAGACTTTCTGTTCAGCTAAAGAGACTATAAACTGAGCAAAAAGGCAACACACAGAATTGGAGAAAATCTTCACTAACCACATATCTGATAGAGCTCTGCTTTCCAAAGAGCACAAAGAACCAAAAAGCTTAAACACCAAGGAGATAAATGGCCCAATTACAAAAATTGGCCTTGGAATTCAAAAGAAACTTTACCAGGGATGAAATTGAAATGGCTGAGGGACGAGGAGGACATCCCGCTGCGCCCGGGCCCTGCCCCAGCTGCCCTCGGGTTGAATAGCTTCACACCAAAGCCCCCATTCTACCATTCCCCACCCTGCTCCGCTGGTCCTGACGCGCACGGTCCAGCCAGGCCTCACCAATGACCTAGGTAAGATCTGTCCCTGCCCACCCCCAGAACCCCAGGCCAAATAATTCAGTTTAGTGAAATTGAAAGATCTTAAGAGTTAAAACAACAATGCCAAAGTCAAAGTGCAAATCCATGAGAAGCAATCCCATAATGTTAGACTCCAACCAGAACAAACCCGTGGAAAAAGGCCAAGAAAGCCTGACCCAGGATAACGACTTTCAAAATATGATCATTATCATGTTCAATACTATGAAAGAGGAAATCAGGGAGGAATTAAATAATCGAATCAATCGCTTTGAAGAGGAACACAACAGACATTTGGAGGAGTTGAGAAAAACAGTGCAAGAAACAAAAACTGGCATAGAGCAGTTAAAGCAGACTCAAGCAGAGTTTAAAACTGAGCTACAAGACATATCTTCAACCCAGAATGCCACAGAGAGTCTTATCAACAGAACTAACGAAGCAGAAAACAGAATTTCAGACCTTGAAGATAAAGTGGGAGTACTAACCAGCTCAATGGAAGAGGTTGTTAAAGCCAAAAAGATACTTGAGAGAAATATACACGAGATATGGGACACCCTGAAGAAGCCTAACATGCGTATTCATGGAATACCAGGGCAAGAATCTCAAAATACCACCCCTGAGGAAATTTTTCAAACGATCATCAAGGAAAACTCCTCATATGAAAAAAGAGAGGCCCATCCATATACAAGAGGCATTCCGCACCCAAACAGATATGACCAAAACAGAAGCACGCCACAGCAAATAATAGTTAAAACACTCCACATTCAAAATAAAGAACTGGTGCTGAGAGCTTCAAGGGAGAAAAAAAGTCACTTTTAAAGGTAAACTTATTAAAATAACAAATGACTTCTCAGTCGAAACAGTAAAAACAAGAAGAGCTTGGAGAGATATACTTCAAGTATTGAATGAGCAAAAATGTCAACACAGGCTGATTTACCCTGCAAAACTATCAGTCATGATCGAGGGAGAAGGAAAAATCTTCCAGCACAAAGACAACTTGAAGGGATACATGTCCACCAAACCAGGCCTTCAAAAAATGCTAGAAATGATACGCAAGCGTGAAGACAAAAACAGGCATATCCAGGAGAACAGAAGGCAAATATAATAACATTAAAAGCGAAGCAATATACTTATAAAAACTACTAAACATAATAAATGTCTGTAATTAAAAATAGTTTCTCCATTATAACACTAAATGTTAATGGAATTAACTCACCGATCAAGAGACACTGATTACAAACTTGGATTAAAAATCATAATCTATCAATCTGCTGCCTGCAGGAAACCCATCTCACCACAAAAGATAGGCACGCTCTAAAAATAAAAGGCTGGTCAACAATTCTACAAGCAAATGGAAGCAGAAAACAGGCAGGAGTAGCCATTATACTATTAGACAAAGTGGACTTCAAACCAAAGAAAATTATAAGAGACACGGATGGATACTACATTTTAGTCACAGGTACAATTCACCAGGAAGACTTCACAATACTGAACATATATGCACCCAATATGGGCCCCTCCACATTCATTAAGAAAACCCTACAGCGTCTAAAGCAAGAAATCAACCCCCAAACGATAATTCTTGGGCACTTCAACACCGCCCTCTCAACATGGGATAGATCAACAGGTCAAAAGCTTAACAGAGACACTTTGGAACTTAATCAAACCCTGAAAGAAATGGACCTTACAGATCTCTATTGAACTTTTCACCCACGTATCAAAGAATACATATTTTTCTCAGCAGCAAACGGAACTTTCTCCAAAATGATCACATATTGGGCCACAAAACAAATCTACACATATACAAAAAATTGAAATTCTAGCCTGTGCCCTATCAGACCACCACGGCCTAAAGCTGGACATCCACAACACATCAAACAAGAGAAAATACACTAACTCCTGGAAACTTTACAATATGATGCTGAATGAGAACTGGATTCAGGAAGAAATTAAAAAGAAAATTCAAGATTTCCTGAAAGTGAATGATAACGAAAATACAACTTACCAAAATCTCTGGGACACAATGAAAGCTGTTCTAAGAGGTAAGTTCATAGCTCTTAATGCCTACATCAAAAAAAAAATGGAAACAACACAATTAAATACTTAACAATGCACCTTAAAGCTTTAGAGAAACTAGAGCAATCTGATCCCAAAAGTAGTAGAAGAGAGGAGATTAGCAAAATAAGGGGAGAAATATCTGAAATCAAGATTAAGAAAACGATAGAAAAAAATCAACCAGTCAAAAAGCTGGTTCTTTGAAAAAATCAATAAGATTGATACACCCCTAGCTAAATTAACCAAAAGCAAGAGAGAGAAAACCCAAATTAACAAAATCAGAAATGAACATGGAGTTATCACTACTGATACCCAAGAAATCCAGAGAATTATAACATCATATTTCAAAAACTTATACTCTGTGAAGTTTGACAACACAAAAGAGATGGATGAATTTCTAAGTAAACACAAATTAACCTAAATTGAATCAGGAAGTGGTGAATTATTTAAATAGTCCTATAACATATAAGGATATTGAGGAAGTAATCTTGAATCTTCCCACCAAAAAATGTCCTGGACCAGATGGATTCAGCACAGAGTTCTACCAGACATTTAAGCAGTTAATAATACCAATACTCCTAAAACTGTTCCATCAAATAGCAAAGGAAGGAACACTACCAAATTTCTTCTATGAAGCTGATATAGTTTTAGTCCCAAAATCTAATAAAGACTCACTTAAAAAAGAAAACTATAGGCCGATTTCTCTGATGAACACAGATTCAAAGATTCTCAACAAAGTTTTAGCAAATGGGATTCAAAAACATATTAAAAAGATTATTCACAGGGACCAAGTAGGCTACATCCTTGGCACACAAGGTTGGTTCAACATACGCAAATCAATAAATGTCATTCATCATGTAAACCAGTCTAAAGTCCAAGACCACATGATACTCTCGATAGATGCAGAAAAAGCTTTTGACAAGATCCAACAGCCTTTTATGATCAAAACGCTAGAGACAGTAGGAATGGAAGGAACCTTTATCAATATAATAAAAGCTGTACACAACAAGCCCACAGCAAGGATTATGCTCAATGGGGAACAATTGGAAGCATTCCCACTTCGATCAGGAACTAGACAAGGCTGTCCACTCTTACCACTTCTATAAATATTGTACTTGAACTCTTAGCTGAAGCCATAAGACAAGAAAGGGACATAAGAGGGATTCAAATCATCAAGGAAGAAGTCAAGCTATCCCTATTTGCAGATGACATGATCTTATACCTGAGTGATCCCAAAAACTCCACCAGGAAGCTCCTGGAACTAATTGAGAAGTTCAGCAGGGTAGCAGGATACAAAATAAATGTGCAAAAATCAGAGGCCTTCCTATATGCCCAGAATGAAAGAAGTGAAAAAGCCTTGAGAGAAACCATCCCATTCACTATAGCCCCTAAAAAAATGAAATACCTTGGTATAAACCTAACCAAGGAGGTAAAAGACCTTTGCAATGAAAACTTTAAAACCCTCAAGAAAGAAATTGCAGAAGACACCAGAAGGTGGAAAGACTTCCCATGTTCCTGGATTGGCAGAATCAACATCATAAAAATGACCATCTTACCAAAGGCAATATACAAATTCAACGTTATACCAATTAAAATCCCGAGGCAATTCTTTAAAGAAGTTGACAAAACAATCTCAAAATCATATGGAGGCACAAAAGACCCAGGATAGCAAAGACAATCCTGAGTAACAAAAACACTGCTGGAGGTATTACCATACCAAACCTAAGTCTGTACTACAAATCCATTGTTATAAAAACAGCCTGGTACTGGCTCCAAAATAGACACACAGATCAATGGATAAGGCTTGAAGACCCAGATATAAGCCCACAAAATTACAGCCATTTGGTCTTTGACAAAGGGGCCCAAAGAATCCAATGGAAAAAGAACAGCATCTTCAACAAATGGTGCTGGCAAAACTGGATCTCCACATGCAGAAGATTAAAGCTAGACCCATACTTGTCACTATGTACAAGACTTCATTCCAAATGGATCAAGGACCTTGATATAAGGCCAGAGACTATAAAACCCATAGTTGAAAGGATAGGGAACTCCCTTGAGCTGATTGGGCTATGCCAAGATTTCCTAAACAGACATCCAATGGCACAGTCACTGCTACCAACTCTCAACAGTTGGGATCTTGTGAAATTAAAGAGCTTCTGTTCAGATAAAGAGATTGTAACACGAGCTCAAAGGCAACCCACAGAATGGGAAAAAATCTTCACTAACCACATATCTGATAGAGCTCTACTGTCCAGAGTGCACAAAGAACTTAGAAAACTAAACATCAAGGAAACCAATGGCTCAATTAAAAAATGTGCCCTGGAACTTAAAAGAAATTTTACCAGGGATGAAATTAAAATGTCTAAAAAATATCTTTAAAAATGCTCCACTTCTTTAGCCATCAGGGAAATGCAAATCAAAATTTCCCTGAGATATCATTTCACCCCTGTCAGGATGGCAAAAATCCACAACACAATCAACAACAAATGCTGGAGAGGATGTGGAGAGATGGGAACTCTCCTACATTGCTGGTGGGAGTGCAGGCTCATACAGCCACTCTGGCGAGCCGTCTGGAGATTCTGAAAGAAATTAAAGATTTAAATGCCATATGACCCTGAAATTCCACTTTTGGGTATAACCCCCCATACAGCAGAGGTTCACCTCGATAGCACAAGCATGACCATGATCATAGCAGTACTGTTTACAATAGCAAAGACATGGAATCAACCCAAATGTCCAACAGTTGACGAGTGGATAAGGAAACTCTGGTACATCTATACAATGGAGTACTACTCAGCCATCAAAAATGATGAATTACTGGAATTTGCCGGGAAATGGATGTCATTAGAAACAATTATATTAAGTGAAGTATCCCAGACCCAGAAAATTAAGCGCCATATGTACTCCCTAATAGGTGGCTCCTAATACCAAACCCACCCAGCCCATCTTGAGACACTCATAGGTAAATCTATGTACTACCTACAGTAATTGCAAGGATTATGAACAGGAGGGATGGGGTTGGAGGGTCACACCAGAAACAAGGAGAGAAGTGACCATGTTACAGTAGAGAAAATAGGCCTTAATCAAGGACTGCAAGAAAGTAATGTGACACCTAGTTAAGTTCACAATTCGTTCCTGATCATTTACAACTAAGGGGGTATGAACTCACCAGAAGGGGAGGGCATATAGTCCGGCAGATTAAAAAGTAACCAATTTGCAAATGGGTGATTGACTCCTCCCATTGCCTAATGCCATATGACCCTGCGATTCCACTTTTGAGTATAAGTATTACATCTACCCTTTAATGTGCTCTTATAATAAGACTCCAGTTTAACAGCTTTCTATCTCTGGCCAGGGGGTGACATACAGTGCCCATCACGATGGAGTGAAGGGCATTGCAGGAGCAACAAACCTGCAAAAGAAAATCAACGAACCACAATCCAGAACTTCAGAGACTCTATATCAACCACCTAGAACTAGGCCAGACTAATCTCTCCCCATCCTGAAGCTCAGGGACATTTGTGGAAGAGGGGGCGGTAAGAGTGTAAAAGCAAAAGGATGGGAGGAGCAATGATTTGCAAGATACTCCACACAAATTAGGGCTGAAGCAATCATAACTGGACATTGCATGCCCGGCACAATGTCCTACACACTATTGACCTCACAAAGTCTAGCATCTGCTAAAGGCACCAGGATCCTTGGAGGCAAGGGATTGACAGCCACAGTAGTGTTCCTATGCTTAAGGGGAACACAGGAAAGGGTTCAGGGAAATGCCACTCGTTCCTTGTACGTCATCGGAGAGGAGAACCCAGAGGAGAGTCAGGTTTGCAGAAGAAAAGACTCTGGGAATCAGGACAGGAGGCATGGGGGGATAGTGCGGGAGGGATAAGGGGAGGGGGAGCAGGGGGTTCAGGGGGGAGGAGGAGGGAGGGAGGGAACTGGTGTACCTATTAAGTTTGTATGAGCTGAAATAATAATAAAAATGTATTAATAAAAATAAAGAAATTGAAATGTCTAGCAAATATCTTAAAAATGTTCTATAGCTCTAGCCATCAGGAAAATGTAAATCAAAACCTCCCTGTGATATCATTTCACCCCAGTTAGGATGGCAAAAATCCACAATATAAACAACACCAAAGGCTGGAGAAGATGCGAGAGAAGGGAATCTCAGACATTGCTGGTGGGAGTGCAGGCTTATACAACCACTCTGGTGTAAGTATGGCAATTTCTAAAAAAATTCAAGATTGAAATGCCATATGACCCATATGACTCTGCTATACTGCTACTTTGAACAATCCAATATACTGCAGACATTCACTACAGTAACATGAGTACAACCATGTTCATTGTAGTGCTATTTATGATAACAAAGTTATGGAGTCAACAAAATGCCCAACATTTGATGGATGAATGGAATACTACTACTCAGTCATAGAATAAGATGAATTAATGAAATTTGCCAGGTAATGGATGGAATTAGAAAAAAAAATCATATTGAGTGAATTGTTCTTCCACATGTACTTCTTAATAAGTGGATCCTAGTCCCAAACCTAATTAATGACATATTCAAAGGTAAGTCTCTGTAATACCTACTATAGTAGAAAAGGATTATAAATAGAAGGGAAGGAGAAGTAGGGCCTCAAAGAAAAGGACATAGGAGATCACACTTCAGTAGAGAAAAAAGGCCACGGTCAAGTACTGTGTGTAAGTAGCAAGACATCTGGTGAAGCTCACTTTCACTTCCCTTCCTGGTCACTTGAATGTGAACAGGTTTGATCTCACCAATCTGGAAGGATATAGGGCCTGGCAGATAGAGAGCAACCATCTGGCAAATGGAACACTGATACTCCCCCCACTGCTGTGCTCTACTCTTGTTCTTCCATCTACCTCTAAGTCTCCTCAAATATCTTCATTTAAATATCTTTTATCTTTGGTTAGGAGGTGACCTTAAATACCAACCAGAATGCAGTCAAGGGCAGTGCAGGAAAGGCAAAACTGAAAACAACAACAAACCATAATTCAGAACACCCAAGACCCTACATTAATCACCTGGAACCACACCAGCCCAATCTCTCCCCATCCTAAAGCTCAGGAAACCTTGGGGAAGTGTAGGCAGCAAAATTGTAAGAGCCTAAAGATGTGGAGGACCAATGATATGTAAGATACTCCGCACAAGTGAGGGCTGCAGAAGCTAGAATTTGACTTTGTCTGACTTGTACAATGACTGACATGTCAATGACCCCCTAATGTCTAGCAAGGAACACAGAGTAGAAGGCTCCAGGCAGTAGGATCCTTAGAGGCAAGGGATTGAACAGTCATAATAGAGTTCCCATACTAATGGAGAGCCTAAAAAGGGGCTCTGGGCTATCCCACTGAGTCCTGAATACTTACTAGTGTGGAGGACTCAGAGGGATGTTTGGTATTCACACAAAATTGGAGGTATAAAAGGGGAAGCACTGGGAGATGGGAAGGTAGAGGGTGAAAGGAAAGAGGGGAAGAGGGAGAGTGCAAAGGGCGATGACTGAAGAAGGGCTCTTCCCTCTGGAGGGAAAGGATGAGGGTACTTAGTTTGTATGATTAGGAAAAAAATAAAATGTTGGAGGAAAAAAGTTGTCTTTAGTCATGGGTGTCAACTTGAGAATTGAGTACTAAGCCTTTAGGCATCCCTGGGAAGAATTATTTAATTAAGACAGGCCTTTGAACAAACCTGTACAAAATTATATGCCACTTACACAAGAAAACAACAACATGTAATGATTGAGACCATTCCCTGGGAAGGGGAGTAAAAATAAAGAGTTTTTGTTTTGTTTTGTTTTTGGAATTTGACAGACTTAAAAGCTAAAAATTATGCCCCTCTCAACTATTTCTGTGTATGTGGTATGGCCATTGCTGACAGTATAACACTTCTGTCATGATGCTCTGTGCCCTGAAACCATCAATAAAAATAAAATCTCTATGTCCCATAAAGAGTTTAGGGAACATATCATGAACTTGTCATAGCAATTGAATCTCTAAGTCAGATACCAATTCTTTACCATATCGCCTTAAGTTCAAATTATTCTAAACACCTGTGATGGACATATTCCATATCAAGTTTTTTTCCATCTTATGCAAAGTACAACTGACTCATTTCAATCATTATATCCCAAGTTGTCATTAATCTGTGAGGAACATACAGATTATATGCAGAGATCTCATATTATATAGAAAAATCAGACAGATGTGGAAAGAATCTGCTTTGAAACCAAAAGCATGGCATATTCATGAGGAAGAAATTAAAAAATTAGAAATCAATAAGAACATGAAGTGAGTAATCTCTACCTAAAGTTAATCCACAAATCCATCATAAGGCTCTTTCATCTATTCTGTAAATCGATTTGCTCTGATTTTTACCTTGGGAAAGGAATGCTGAAGATACTTCCTTTGCCAATTAGAACCTTTGAAAAACTTGGCAGATACCTAGCGTTCTCCAGTATTAATAAGAAAAATCCAGATTTAAAGGGTTTCAAAGTCATCCAGGGAAATAGGAACCTGATACTCCTTAGAGTACATTTCCTCTGACTTGTGATTATAAGTATGCTGTCTTCTCTTTATTTTAACCCATGAATTACGGATTAATCTTCAGAGAAACATAACCAAAATTGACTAGAATATAGTACTATCACACTTATCTTTCATCTTCTCTGTCTTGCCAAATCATGCTGTCCACTCTTTACTAAATTTTCCTGATATCTATGCAAAATTGTGAGCATTTAACTTCCTTTCATTTCCTGTCATCCAGACTTAATTTAACAAGTTGTATGATATCATGAATTGCTGATGGTAATTGTGAGAAATAATCTTATTCTATTGCTTTTTAGTATATTACTAATTCACAGTGGAAGTTGCGGGAATTAAGAAATAGACACTATATTCACCCACAGGGAATATGATATATTAATCACTCCTCTTGCAACTTCAGTCTGACAGTCCAAGAAGTGCCATTCCACTTGGGACAGGATGTGGATAACACAATCATAATATTTGATACTTCGACATCACTTCACAGTTCAGGGCTCATTTCCATTCCTGTCAGTTATCTTCAGCACAACTTGTCACACCTCAAGGATAATATGAATATCTGTTATTACCATTGCTATCAAATCCTCTACCTTAGGAATGGCAATTTGAAATAGATTTCTCCCCCCTCCATTTTAATATTGACTTTCTCTGAACTCAGAATAAATCTAATTAGAGAGAATAGCAGAGGTGAAATAGTGGGAGGAGATTTAATCATGCAAATTATGTTATTATATTTTTACATCTGTTGGGTATAAACAAAACATTCATTTTCAATTAAATTTAAACTTCCTGAGTATTGCTTAATACCTATCAGGTGTCGTGTACTGCCCTATAAACTAAGGACTCTGCAAATAGCAAACTATGGTGTTCTTATCAACATGGAACTTATAATCTCCCAAATGCAAGATGCACCATGGAAAATAAGAAAAACAAGAAAAAAATATGAAACCAGATGAATCTGCCAGCCATGTAAAGCTTTCTCAGCTTTCTATTGTCAGTGAAAAGAAACTGGCAGGAAGGGAGGAAGATATTCTTTCTCATAGAATAAGAGGGAAGACATCCAATATACCTATAGGTAGGAAGATAGTACATCAAACTGCTCTGTGGGCAGCTGTTATTCTACCCATATAATGGGAATTCGCCATAGAAACCTTTGGGTCTAAAGACGGATGAGTGAAGAGAAATGCACAAACAAGTTGGTTTGCCTGAAGAGAAGCAATTTGTTACATTATGGAGACCAGAACCCATATAGGAGTAGACAAGCCAGAGTGAACCCTAAAGTCCATAGAAACATACAGGCAGAAGAATGGGAGGGAAGGGTGAAGAGAAGGGTGGGAATGGGATGGAGGAAGGAGGGAGGGAAGCTGGGATGAACACTCAATATGCTTTCAAAAGTAGAAAAAATTAGTAAAAAATTGAAAAAAGATTTTCTGTGTCTGGGATACTTCACTCAATATAATTTTTTCTAATCCCATCCATTTCCCAGCAAATTTCATTAATTCATCACTTCTGATAGCTGAGTAGTACTCCATTGTATAAATGTACCACATTTTCCTTATCCACTCATCAACTGTTGGGCATTTGGGTTGATTCCATGACTTTGCTATTGTAAACAGTGCTGCTATGAACATGGTCGTGCTTGTGTTATGGAGGTGAATTTTCACTGTATGGAGGATTATTCCCAAAAGTAGAATAGCAGGATCATATGGCATTTCAATCTTTAACTTTTTTAAGAATTGCCAGACCCCCCGATATCTAGCATGGATCACAGATAGTAGGATTCTTAGAGGCAAGAGATTAATAGCCACAATAATGTTCCTGTACCAAAGAGGAACACAAAAAAGAGCTCTAGGCAATGCCAGCTGAGTCCTTACAAATCATCAGAGAGGAGGACCCAGAGGGAAGTTTGATATGCACACTAAAGGATGCTCCAGGAATGGGGGGTGCCCACTGGGAGAAGGGGAGGGGGGAGAAGGAAGGGGAAAAGGGGAAAAAGAGCAAGGGGATACAAGGAGGGGTGCAAGGAGGGAGGGGAATGGGGTACTTATCAACTTTGTATGAGTGGAAGAAATAAAAAAATGAAAAAAGAAAATGTAATTAAATTAGAAAAAGCAACTACCATGAACTGGAAGAAAATATAAAAACAGTAAAACGGTGGTGAGGTGACAGGATCAACAATTGAAGAGCAGATTAAGGTTTGATTTAGATTTCCTTTTTTTTATCTTTTCTGTGGCCCAAAAGCAGCCTTACTATCTGCATTTTTGTCTAGGAGATTATAAAATAGGATTCTGTTAGCTACAGAGAAATTACTGTTCTTTTTTTTTCTTACTCTTTATGCTATCCTAACCTTGCCCAACATCAGCTCCAAGCACAGAGATACGTGTTACAGAAATAGAAAGTAAAATTGCATGGGAAAACCCATTGCTGGAATTATGAGCCCGTGATTTTAAATAACAGGAAAGGAATCATAGCAAGTGTCTTTTCTCACTCTTTATTTCATTGTTTACTTTTTGGATTACCCTAATCACATGCAAGGAAATAAAATCAGAATAAAACATTTTGCTGACTGAATAAGCTGTGGAAAGGACTGCTGAGTGGCAGAAATAATGAAGCAATGAGAATAGGATTCTTTGATTCTAAGAAAGAACTGCCCAAGGCCCAGGCACAACCACTAGCTGCAAATATGTAGAATAGACAAAAAACACAACAAAGACTTTAAGAATATGTGATTATATAAAGCACTGACCAAATGCATAGGGAAGACTCAAATAGCATGAACAAATTAGCATATTGACTAATATTAGAATAGAAGTTGACACAGAACTTGTCACATTAATGATGTGAATAAAATGCAAAACCACATAATGAAATTTAAAATTTTTAAGATGATGGGAAAGTAAGCTTGTACACTTGAAAATGAAGCAACAGAAATGATCCGTGCCAGAGATATGTTACAAAAGACTTGCATTTTCAATAATCAAAAAGCAGAAGCATCACAAGTTCAAGACCAGTCTGACCTACATAGCCAGAGCCTGTCAGAAAGGAAAGAATGAAAAATGAAGAAAGCAGAAGAGAAGGCAGGGAAGGAGAAGGAAGCATCATCAAATCTAAAAATAGACATTAAGAATAATGCAAAGACTACATCAGTAAGTGAACTTTTAAGGGTCTGTGGGGACAATTTTCTTTTTTTATTATTTATACAATTGTGTGTGTGTGTGTGTGTGTGTGTGTGTGTGTGTGTGTATGTGTGTAGAACTGTGGGAACCGGTTTCCACTCCGCACTCATTCACTCACTCAAACACACAGCTGCTGGCTGTGATGAAAGCAAATTCCAGCCATCCCCACCTCCGCCTCTACCCCCAGAGACTCCCACAGGACGGGGAGATAGTCAGAAGCAGATCTCTCTCTTATTGGGGGGAGAAAAGGAACTTTTATGAAATTTTATGACAAAGGCCAAGGCACGAAACAAGCATCCAATTGTGTCACAAGGTCAAGACATCCTACAGGTGCCAATGGTTAAGTTCAATGTCACTCAGCACAGGGGGCAGGTAGATAACTGAAAGCCAATTAGGGCTCTCTGTGAAGTGATCAGGTTATGCCCAAGACCCTTGCCCTCAGACCCATCTTTAGTCCCATGTGCTCGGCCATGCCCTGGGGCAAATCCTGGGCGGGCCCAACATAGAACCATGGGTGAATTCGGGAAGCACCATGGACCGCCTCCACCTCCTCCTTGTTTATTCTGCCCCAGGATTCACAGGCTCCATCCTACCAGGACCAGAAAAGCAGGCCGCCCCCACTTCTGCCCAGCGTCTATACATGGGGTCTAGGATCCGAACTCAGGACCTTCTGGCTGCAAGGCAGAGGCTTAAATCCTGAGACACCTCTCCAGCCCCTGTGGGGACAATTTTCAAAGTTATTTAATCCATGCCCGTAGATCCTAGAAAGAGATGATGATGAATTTTTTAAAATTTTTTGAAGGAATTATGGCTGAAAATTTAAACAAATATGGCAAAATATGTTAGTTTATATTCTCAATAAGCTCAAAAACTCCAAAAATGTGCTAAAATAAAAAGCCATGCCTATACACAGAGAGATGTAGGCATATTCAAAGAAAAATGACACAGTATGCAACTGTACCTTAAGAACAAATTTCATAATGATGCTTTATTTCTAATCAGAATTCTTTCATGCCAGAAAATAGTAGAACAATATTGTTAATATGATAAAATGAAAAAAAAATCATGAAATTTTATACTTAATAAATAGATTCTCTAGATATAATATAATGAAGATAATTTCAGGTAATTAAGATCATTTGTTGCCAGATGACCTATTGAAACCTCTGATCATAAAAATTCATCACATCTCAGGAAAATGATAAGAAATTAGATATCCTGAAACTTTGAAAGTAAGAGAATATAGTAAATATTTGCTCAGAGTTTTCTTTCTATTTTTAAGATGTTTGATTATTGAAGATGTATATAAAGACAAAATATTGTGTGGCAAAACTGTCGGTACATGCAAATAAAACAAAAGGACTAATAACATAAAACATTTTGTTAGGTATAATGAAATTAATTAATTTAATATAAAACTGTCAATATTCAAAATTAATAGTTAAATGAAAATAAAATGCAAAATAATGTAAATAGCATAAAAATGCAAATGATAAGGAGGTTAGTGAGTTGAAACTTTTGACTCTTTTTTTTCTTATGAACATGCAATCTCTAAATTCTTAAGTGTTCTAAAGACTCTGTTCAATTTCTAGCTGATCTCTCCAACACATCAGCCTTGTAATTCCTCTGCATAGGTTACACTGCTCAAACCCAGGAAAATATGTTGTCATTTCTGTACTTTATTGACCATGCCTCTTGGTTACTCTCTATCTGCACTCTGCTATCTGGGCCTGAATTATCCTCCATCTCAATTCACAGATGCATATCATCTTCAAGTAAATTCCACTCTTCTTTTAAATCCACTTCTAAACTTATTTTAAAATGTTTTTCCTCAACATCATCTCTGTCTAAACATGTAGCCTTTTAATAAATTTTCACACACTGTGAAAATCTTCTTGAAACTTGTTTTCCCATATTTTCATTATACAATGAAATATCTGTCCAAAAGTTAAACTTAGAATGTAATTAAAAGTGAAAGTTTGATTGGAGTAAGGCTTAGGAAATTTTCTCGGGAATGTGCTTATAAACCTAATGCTTTCATTGAAACAGAAGGATAATGATATATGTTCTTCTCATTGTCAGATTTGATCATGTACCTATCAGGGTATGTGTAGGGAATAGAAGATAAAGTTAAGACTATTAATACAGATGTCGACAGTAATATTTATGTCTTCTGAAATATGTGAATATGTATATGTGTTTCTGAAAAAGAGAAAGACTATATATGTTAATGTTATGACTTATTAATCAATTAAAAATTAGCTATCTGAACTTGCTACCAATGTAGCATGATGAAGTTATCTTGAAAATTTTTACCTAAAGTAGAGCCCTGGATTAAAACATATGAATCTTCCAAAATACAAAATAATCCAAGAGCAAAACTCTAAAAGTTTATTCTCTATGTTATAGTCTTACAAAGCATTTTCCTACAATGCATGTGTATTTCTTTTACAATTCAAAATAGGAATATTACCTGGGGAAAAAGGTTTTAACATCCAGCATCAGTTCCTTTCAAACAGAATATCATGTACTTTTCAAGCTTTCCAACATTAAAAATATAATTAGTAATGAAACACTTTTCATTATTACTTGCAAAATTTTCCTTTAAAAGAACTTTAAGGAACACACTTGTGTTTTCTTGTCTGATATGAACTGTGTGCAAGATAAATGCATCATTATCAAAGGTACAAATCTATGACTCCGAAATGACTTTGGCTCATTTAAATGAATAAAAGAGAATTATGAGAACACATTCTTTCACAGAAACAGTCTTATTTCATTTTATGTTTCAGCCCATAAAATATTAAAAGCAGTTTTCCATCACCCAGAACATCGCTTAACAAATTTTGTTAATAATACGTTAATCAACTATACACACTGTTAAATAATTAAAGATTATTCAGAGATAATACTTCTAACACTTGACCTGGGATAAGTAATTAAACATATTAAAAATCTTGAGGGAAATCATTACACAACATTAATAATCCTTTAAGTGGACTTAGAATTTGAAAAGGTGAAACCCAAAATATATCAAAGAACACCCAATTTTATTTTTCTTTTGTTTTGGCTTTATTTCATACTTCATTGAATCCTCTTCTACCACCACAAGGATATTTTAACCTTCCTATGGAAATGCCTTTCTTAAACCTGCTTTCTGAAAAGAGCCAACATGGAGTCTATTGCATTTTACCTGCTTTCTTTTTATTATACATTATCCTTACGTGAAGTGTGATTCTTTTCATAAATCCTTTCTAAAATCGTTAGTAAGTGGAGAGTTCATTTATTTGCTCATTGTGCACACTTCAGTATTTGTTCACTTTGAATTTTATGTCAGATGTTCTGAAGTCTTAGGCACAAAGAGATGTGTCCTCAGTGATTTTTAGGACAGAAGTCTACAGGTTAACAATTTGCTACGTGCTACTTTCCAGGAAAGCAATGAGAAGTATGATTGCTAATAAGAAGAGAGTGCTTACTGAGTCTCTTCCTTCATGAAGCTTTGATTCCCATGGGAATAGGCACAAAGACAAATTGCATAACACTTGAAAGTAAACCACCATCTAAACACTTTTTATTTAACCCTTAGATAAGAAAACCTCTCAGAGCTCAACCAAGATGCACCATATTACAATGGAAGACTAGTGTGACAGAAAGCCACAACTGGCCAGAGTACAGAATATCAACAACCCTGGAATGCTCAGTCCTAATTAGGACATCAAAATCTTTGCCCATCCCAAGACTCAGGGAACCTTGTGGAAGAGTGGGCATAAGATTTCAAGAGCCTAAAGATGGGGTGAGGTACTTCTGCCCATCATGTTCCAACCATGACAAGGATGCTACACCCAGGAGCTCACTGCAATGAGAACATCTACTACCAAATCTCCACAATGACCAACATATCAACATTCCCTCAAGGACTAGCAAGGATCTTAGGAGAAACAACTTTACTGGGAGACAGTCTCTGTGGCAGGTACTAGGCAAGAGAAGAGGAACATCCTCACTTAAGACCTTGCACATTGTTGCGGTTCGCCTGCATGAATGCTGATAAACGATCATCAAACAGCTTAAGGGAACAAGAGGTTTATTTCCTTACCACAATCTGGTTATAGTTCTCAGTCCAGCTTGATGGGAGAGCACGCACCAACACCAGGACTGAGGAAACTGGCCATACCATCACCGCATAACAGCTGAGAGATGGACAATCCCTATTTGCCAGACCAGCATGTCTGGCCAAGTGAACAGAAGGATGCCAACTCCCCGTGATTTATTCCAGGGCCTAATCTCACCCACCATGGGCTGGACCTTCCCCATCAGCTAGATGATCTCTTGCAGGTTTGCTCTGGGCTTAACTCAACCATCAACTCTCTACAAATGTGCCCAGAGCTCAAACCCTCAACAGTAAAGTTGACACCTGTGGCTAACTATGACACGCACCTTCGTACTACATATACTGTCAAAGAGACCTGGTTTCTTACTAGTGTAGGCACTCGAAAGGGAGCAAACATGCAGAGGTATGGGAGGTGGGAGGGACATGACTGGGTTGGAGAGGAAAGAGAAAGGTGGGAGAGGAGCAGATGCGTGGTGAGGGTGGGAGAACAGAGGGGTGGTTGGGTAGGGGTCTGGACAATGACATAAATTCATTTTTTCTGTTTATGAAAAATTCTTAATAAAATAAATTTAAACAAACAAAAATGGTAGGGCATAAGAGGCCAGAAAAAAGTTAATGTTTTGGTAAATGCACTTTGAGGCCCTAAAATCACACTATATGCAATATTTAGTATGCTGTTAACTTCTAAATGTATCCTCAAAGATTTTCAACATAATTCTTACTCTTAAGCCTGGTGAGATTATTGGCTTATTAATATTTTACAATAATAAGGAAAACTTTTCATTTGTACTTTAAGCTTCAGTAATTATCAGAAAAGCATCAATGTCTGCATGGACATGCTACTCATTTTTGCCAAGCCACCTCTCTTTGTAAGCTTATCATTTTTCCCTCAGGCTACTTACTGTTTGCAATCCTCATAGCACATATACAGTTGACAGGACATTAACGACACTAAACAACAGCAAACCAGACCTAAGGAAATGTTGTGGACTTGCAACTGGAAGAGTTGCCTATAGACTTTGTCTAGATCTTCTCCCATCTTAGACCTGAACTGTTAGCTTTAGGCAATGGTAGCATAGAAAAAAAAGGAAGCTAAGGAAGTACTATGAGACCAATCAGAGACAGGGCATGTCAAAGCCATGTTTAAAGCAGGAGAGAACTAAAATCTAACATGCATGAGCCAGGCAAGAAGCTGCTTGACAATGAAATAGAATGAAGACATAATCCTCTGGATAATCCATAAACAACTGTTTCTTATTGAACTAATACTCCCAAGATTCCCAGGGATAAAGTGAGTTCAGATCACCTTTCACCTATGACCTATTGGAGTCCATAAGCAATCCCATTCCTTTTCCAATGTTTTCATGATCCCATCTGTATCTTTATAACATAGTATAATAAGCTATTTTTAAAATAACATAAGCATATTTCTATGCTGTGACACCACAAAGGCTAGCACTGTGAATGTGCATATGTCTCTCTGTGCATATTCATATAATCACAAGCTTAAAAACCAATATGAACTTGAGTGTCAAGGTTAGGAATACTGAACTTTAATATTCTCATTTTTTTTGTCAACTTTCTGAATGGAAAGATGACTCAGTGGGCAAAATGCTTACAAGCATGAGAACATGAATCTGATTCCCAGTACCTACAAAAAAGTCAAAGCACAGTATTGCATTCCTGCAATTCCAGTACTAGGGAGACATACATAAGAATATTCTTGGGATTTGGTGGTCAGCCAGCCTACCAGGGTTGGAAAACTTCAGGTTCAATAAGAGACAACATCAAATGAATGTGACTGAAGAAGACATGTAATGTCGATCTCTGGCTTCCACAGGGATGTGCACGCACAATGCATATAAACTCATATATGCATGTGCACATCCTATGTCTAAATGGGATGATAAAATTGGAAATCAAGTTCTGTAGTTCTGAGAACATTAACTGTGAAGAAAACACACAAGAAATCATAGTAGCATGAAAATGAAGATCAGATACAGAATGGCCATGAAAGTGAGCTGTGCTATTCATTAAGCTGCAGTTGGGGATAATCTGAAACACCACTGTTAACGTGGAGGAGCAGAATAAGGCAGAGGATGTAGAACAGAAAATAGACTGTGAGAGAGAGCAGTGAACAATTTGCTCAAAGCTTGACTGAATTTGCTTTTGACTCTAAGCTACTTTTAACAGTATTTTTAAATACTTAAATAGATGTAGGTTTCTACAATTTTTATTTCATTCACATATGTATGCTCTGTGTGTGTGTGTGTGTGTGTGTGTGTGTGTGTGTGTGTGTGTGTGTGTGTGTGTGTGTGTGTGTGTGTGTGTGTTGTGTCTATTGAGGTCCAAATGTGACCCCAGAAATCATCCTCAATTTCTCTTCCACATGATTGTTGTGAGTCTGGGTCTCTAGTTAAGCCCAGAGCACACCATTAGGACTAGGATTGACTTGGCTTATACTGATTGATCTGGGAATTCCTAGTTTCTGCCCTCCAGTGCTAGAATCACAAGTGGTCCATCAGACCTGCCCAGAATTTTTATGTGAGAACTGTGGATTTGAACTCAGGTCCTTTTGTTTGAGAGGCAAGGATTTTAACTGCTGAGACATCTCTCCACATAGGTTTCTATATATTAAAAGAACATCCTCAAATTGCTCTGACAAACTCTAGGTTTGCTTGGAGAATCACTGATTCAGTTACAGAGAATTTCAGGCAGAAACAAAGCAGTATCTATTTTAGGAGTAGAGTTTATTCAAATAGAAGAATGCTGTTAGATGAATGCTGGTGGATAAAAAAATATTGCTTTGTTTAATTAATTAAGAATGACTCAGTGAATTAATTAATAGCCCAATGTGCCACACAGTGGAAATCACTTTAGACTCTAAAGTTGGAAATATTTGAGATACCACCTGTCAGAAATCATATTATGAATTCCTATAACACTCCAACATTTTTTATTCTCGTTTTTGCAGCTAGAAAAGGATGTAAAGTAAATTACCAAAGGTAATTAGGGAAAGAGCAAATCCTTCCAGGCTGATACATGGCAGAGTCATAACTCAGCTTCAACTTTCTGTTTTTCAATACTGGAGCTCCTAGCACTATAGCCAAAAATGTATATATGCAAATTGAAGTGTAGCTCTTACATCTTTCATTCTCTTCTTAAAGAATATGACAAGAGCTTTTTATTCTTTCTTAAATACTATTTAGTCTATTATCGCAGCTACTATAACTGATCCTACTCTATGAAATTAGTTAATATTATTTATTGGTCTTCCATTATTTAACTCCACTGAACAAAGCATCAATTCGATCATGAATAAAACAACAGGATATGACAAATCCATGGATTCTATTCGTGCCTTTAAAATTAGTTTAATTTAAAAGATGCTGGAGAGGTGGCTCAGAGGTTAAGCCTCTGCCTTGCAGGCAGAAGTCCTAAGTTCGGATCCTAGACCCCACGTATAGATGCCGGGCGGAAGCGGGGGATGGCCTATGTTTCTGGTCCAGGTAGGGCTGAGCCTGTGAATCCCAGGGCAGAGTGAACAAGGAGGAGATGGAAGCAGTCCATGGTGGTTCCCAAATTTGCCCATGGTTCTACAAACACACACACACACACACACACACACACACACACACACACACGCACAATTGAATTAAAAAAATTAAAAAAATAAAAATAAAAGATGCATAGCAGTCTACCATGTAACATCTAAGAAGTTCTATTGTGTACTGCTTAATCAATGTCCCTTGATTTTTTAAAAAGTAACATGTCTAAGGCAAACCCTATTATTTTTAAATGAAGGAGCTCTTCAACAAATACTCCCACCAAGATGCAAACCTTTAAAAGTTTATAATCTTTGTTTTATGATTAATGCTTTTGCTTCGAATATCTGTTTTGGAGGACTCTGAACCACATATTTAATTCTACATCTGCTGTCCACCTGAGAGTTGGTTGACAGAATTCCCAAGTTACCCCTGAAGCAGATGCCAGTTTAGATGGCTATTCTTGTCCTGGGATACAGGCAATGAAATGACATCTTCCAATATGTTCTAGAATTTACATCAAAAGCTTTCAATATTTACTCCCAACCCCAGAATGGCAAGAAATTCATATTTCCCCTTTGGCAATGTATATATTGGAAGCAGAAAATTAGGAAACTCTCTGTCTGTCATCAAAAGAAACTTCAGTTCCTCCTGGCTCCTTTTATTTTCCATGATTTTCTCTGTAAAGAAACTGGGTTATTTGTTCCACAGATTTCACAATATCTAGGTTTTTCAAACTGTGTTTTTTTTTAATTCTTCACTTGAATTTTATTTCTTTAATTTTTTAATTTTTTTATTTCCACTCATACAAACTTAACAGGTACACCGGTCCCCCTCCCTACAACCCCCTAGTCCCCTGTGCCCCCCTTTCCTCACCCTTTCCTCTTCATCCCCCAGTGCCTCACCTTCCCATCCCTGGAGCATCCTTTGATGTGCATGCCAAATGGGGTGCAAGGACCCAGTAGCATTTCCCTGAACCCTTTCCTGTGTTCCCGTTAAGCATAGGAACACTACTGTGGATGTCTTGCCTCCCAGGATCCTAGTGCCTTTAGCAAATGTTAGACTTTGTGAGGTCAGTACTGTGTTGGACATTGCGCAGGGCATGCAAAGTCCAAATATGATTGTTTCAGACCTAACTTGTGTGGAGTATCTTGCATATCATTGCTCCTCCCATCCTTGTGATCTTACAATCTTACCGCCCCCTCTTCCACAAATTTCCCTGAGATTCAGATTGGGGAGAGATTAGGCTGGCCTAGTTCTAGATGGTTGATGTAGAGTCTCTGAAGTTCTGGATTATGGTTTGTTGATTTGGGATCTGGTGAAATTAAACAGCTTCTGTTCAGATACAGAGGTTGTAACACGAGCTCAAAGGCAAACCACAGAATAGGAAAAATCTTCACTAACTACATATCTGATAGAGCTCTATTATCCAGAGTGCACAAAGAACTTGTAAAAATGAACAACAAGGAAGCAAAAGGCCCAATTAAAACTGAACGGATAGGGAACTCCCTTGAGCTGATTGGGCTAGGCCAACATTTCCTAAACAGACATCCAATGGCACAGTCACTGCTACCAACTCTCAACAGTTGGGATCTTGTGAAAATAAAGAGCTTCTGTTCAGATAAAGAGATTGTCACACGAGCTCAAAGGCAACCCACAGAATGGGAGAAAATCTTCACTAACCACATATCTGATAGAGCTCTAATGTCCAGAGTGCACAAAGAACTAAGACAATTAAACACCAAGGAAACCAATGGTCCAATTAAAAAATGGGCCCTGGAACTTAAAAGAAATTTCACCAGAGATGAAATTAAAATATCTAACAAATATCTTAAAAAATGCTCCACTTCTTTAGACATCAGGGAAATGCAAATCTAAACCTCCCTGAGATATCATCTCACCCCGGTCAGGATGGCAAAAATCCACGATACAAACAACAACAAATGCTGGAGAGGATGTGGAGAGAGGGGAACTCTGCTACATTGCTGGTGGGAATGCAGGCTCATACAGCCATTCTGGTGAGCTGTCTGGAGATTCTTAAAGAAATTAAAGATTGAAATGCCATATGATCCTGCTATTCCACTTTTGGGAATAACCCCCCATGCAGCAGAGGTTCGCTTTGATAGCACAAGCACGACTATGTTCATAGCAGCACTGTTTACAATAGCAAAGTCATTGAATCAACCTAAATAGTCCAACAGTTGACGAGTGGATAAGGAAAAGGTGGTATATCTATACAATGGAGTACTACTCAGCCATCAAAAATGATGAATTACTGGAATTTGCTGGGAAATGGATGTCATTAGAAACAATTATATTAAGTGAAGTATCCCAATCCCAGAAAGTTAAGCGCCATATGTACTCCCTAATAGGTGGCTCTTAGTACCAAACTCACCCAGCCCACATTGAGACACTCTAGAGTAAACCTATGTAATACGGTAATTGCAAGGATTGTGAACAGGAGGGATGGGGTTGGAGGGCCACACCAGACACAAGGAGAGAGGGGACCATGTTACAGCAGAGAAAATCGACCTCCAAGGAATACAAGTAAGTAATGTGACACCTGGTTAAGTTCACAGACATTCATTCCTGATCATGTACAACTGAGGGGATATGATCTCACTAGAAGGGGAGGGCATATAGTCTGGCAGATGAAAAGAGATCATTTTGCAAATGGGTGACTGATCCCTCCCTCACCGAGGTTGCCTGCTTTTATTACATCTACCCTTGAATGTGCTATTATAACAAGACTCCAGTTTAACAGTTTTTTGTCTCTGACCAGGGGGTGACCTACAGTGCCCATCAGGATGGAGTGAAGGGCATTGCAGGAGCAGCAAAACTGCAAAAGAAAATCAACAAACCACAATACAGAACTTCAGAGACTCTATATCATCCACATAGAACTAAGCCAGCCTAATCTCCCCCCATCCTGAAACTCAGGGACATCTGCGGAAGAGGGGGCAGTAAGATTGTAAGAGCAAAAGGATGGGGGAGCAATGATTTGAAGAGTCTCCACACTAGATAGGGCCGAAGCAATCATAATTGGACTTTGCATGCCCTGTGCCATGTAAGTCACACTATTGACCTCACAAAGTCTAACATCAGCTAAAGGCACCAAGATCCTTGGAGGCAAGGGATAGATGGCTACAGTAATGTTCCTATGCTTAAGGGGAACACGAGAAAGGGTTCAGGGAAATTCCACTGGGTCCTTGTACGTCATCGGAGAGGAGGACCCAGAGGAGAGTTAGGCATACACAATAAAGGACTCTCTGGGAATTGGGGGGAGGCACTGGGATATGGGGAGGGAGGGAGGAGGAGCAGGGGGTTCGGAGGGAGAAGGAGGGGGGAGGGAACTGGTCTACCTATTAAGTTTGTATGAGTGGAAATAATAATAAAAATGTTAAAAAAAAGATTTTCAGTGGGGGAAGAAAGGAGAATGAGATAGGGCAGGTAATATTGGGTGCAAATAACTAAAATTCATTGTATACATGTATGAACCTGTCAAAGAATAAAAAGAGAAGTAAGGGGAAAAAAATGGGCTCTGGAACTTAAAAGAAACTTTACCCGGGATGAAATTTAAATGTCTAACAAATATCTTAAAAAATGCTCCACTTCTTTAGCCATCAGGGAAATGCAAATCAAAACTTCCCTGAGATATCATCTCATCCCTGTCAGGATGGCAAAAATCCACGATACAAACAACAACAAATGCTGGAGAGGATGTGGAGAGAGGGGAACTCTCCTACATTGCTGGTGGGAATGCAGGCTCATACAGCCACTCTGGCAAACCGTCTGGAGATTCTTTAAGAAATTAAATATTGAAATGCCATATGACCCTGCTATTCCACTTCTGGGAATAACCCCCCATGCAAGTGCAACACAAGCGCAACCATGTTCATAGCAGCACTGTTTACAATAGCAAAGTCATGGAATCAGCCCAAATGTCCAACAGTTGACGAGTGGATAAGGAAACAGTGGTACATCTATACAATGGAGTACTACTCAGCCATAAAAAATGATGAAGTACTGGAATTTGCTGGGAAATGGATGTCATTAGAGACAACTATATTGAGTGAAGTATCCCAGACACAGAAAATTAAGTGCCGTATGTACTACCTAACAGGTGGCTCCTAGTACGAAACCCACTTAAAGACACTGAAAGATAAATCTCTGTAATAACTACAGTAATTGCTAAGATTATAACAGGAGGGCCATACCAGTAATGAGAGAGGAGACCATGTAACAGCAGAGAAAATAGGCTACCATCCAAGGACTGCAAGTAAGTAATGAGACATCTGGTTAAGTTCACAGACTTTCCTTCCTGATCATTTACAACTGACGGGGTACGATCTTACCAGAAGGGGAGGGCATATAGTCTGGCAGATAGAAAGTAACCACTTCGCAGATGGGAGATTGACCCCTCCCTCATTGCGGTTTCCTACTTTTATTACATCTACCTTTGAATATACTCTTATAACAAGACTTTAATTTAACAGGTCTTTATCTCTGGCCAGGGGGTGACATCCAATACCCATCAGGGTGGAGCCAAGGGCATTGTGGGAGCAGCAAAACTGAAAAAAAAAGCAGTGTCTTATGGGGTGTTTTTACATGTTCACCACAACTCCCCATAATCTGAATTATTCTGTAAAGATAAGTATCCACATTTTCGTTGCTCTGCTTATCCTAAAATAGAATTTGTGTTATAAAAGCCAGACAATACTTTATTCTTTCTCATCATTTTTATTATTATTTATTCAATTGTGCACGTGTATGTGTGTGTGTGCATGTATGAGTGTATGTGTGTGTAGAACCACGGACGAATTCGGGAACCACCATGGATGCCTCCACCTCCTCCTCGTTTACTCTGCCCCGGGATTCACAGGCTCTGCCCTACCAGGACCGGAAACGCAGGCCACACCCCGCTTCCGCCCAGTGTCTATGGGTCTAGGATCTGAACTCAGGACCTTCCACCTGCAAGGCAGAGGCTTAACCCCTGAGCCACCTCTCCAGCCCCTCTTTCTTGTCATTTAATCAGGCTTCCCAAGATAATGATATGGCTTAGAGTATGAGGCATCAGTACTTGATGAGCTTTCAAAAACATTTGATGTCTTTATAAACTCATAGATTCAAATATATTTGAAGTATTTTAACCAATGCTTATTGTTATATTTATTCACATTGATGCTTTGGTCAATGGGGTTAAATATGTTGGATCTCGAGTCCTCTGAGATGGATTAGAAATTTTGGGTTTCTGTATTTCTTTGTGACAACAAAATTCTCAAGTACATTTTGCTCATTTTTGTATACAACATCCTCTATTTCATTCTACTGCTAGTAAATTTTAGTAAGTATGCTATATAGAGAATATATAATGAGAACATTGGTGGTGGTTGTTGTTAAACCTTTTTACTAAAAGGGAACAACTATTTCTTAATAGCCATTGACACTCTAAGTGAATACTAATATTAATTTCTGTTGCATTTTGCTTTCATGGTTGCTAGCAAAATAACTTAAGGGAACAAAAGGTTTATACTCTTACAGTAGACAGCTTTATAGGAGAACTCACACCAACACCAGGGCCAAAGGAACTGGCTACACCATCTCCAAATAGCAACTGAGAAAGGAACAATCTTACTTACCAAACTAGCATGTCTGCCCAAGTATACACAAGGATGCCTCACTTCTCGAATAGCTCCCTCCATTTTATACACCTATCCAGGGACTAGTCACACCCACTATAGGCTAAGCCTTCCCCATCCACTAAACAATCTCCTGCAGGTTCTCTCTGGGTTTAACTCAATTACTAATTCTCTACAAATGTGCCCAGAGCTTGAACCCTCAACTAGCCTCAATTGCTTGCTCTTCCATATTTCCTTGATTTTCCTGTTTGTTCTGCACCTCAGTATAAAAAATATACACAAGCATTCCTGCTAGAAAGATGGCTCTGTGGTTTAAGAGCTTGCCTCACAAGTGAAGGGACAAGAACTCAAACCCCTAGATCTCATGTAAAATACCTGGTAGGTCTACTTATAACTCCAGCCCTGTAAGTCAAAGCCTGAGAAACCCTAAAACAAGCAGTAAGCAAGTTCTGGGTTTAATAACAAACCTAGCTTCAAAGAAATATGGTGGAAAAGTGATAGAGGGTGATTCCCAAACTTTATCCTCCACATACAAATGCATTTACATGTATGCATACATGCACATATGTATACCTCTCCACATTCAAACACATAGACACCCATGAAAGTACACATGAAAGTGAAAATATTGCCTAGTCTTGCATGTTTATACCATGTCTATCTGTATCACAAAATTGGGATGAAGTAAGGCAATTATATAAGAAATGCAAAAAAACCTAACTCATGTAAGAGAAAAAAAATTACGTTGACTGTTAAAATCAATTACAATATAATTTGAAATCAATTCATGAAGTATGCACACTAAGCTGATAAAGGAGAAGAAAACATGGTGAATTATGACCTATTTGTGACATTTCTTCATGCTTGAAGGTCACTTTCTGTTCATACTGTTCATACTGTCATGGCATGTTCTACAGTATTCTGGTAAGAGCAGTTTTTCTGAAAAAAATAGTGACAGATTTTGTTTTTCTTTATATATAAATTGGGTGATTCTGCTTACAATTTTCTTTTTTTTAAAACATTTTTTATTATCTCCGCTCATACAAACTTAATAGGTACACCAGTTTCCTCCCTCCCTCCTTCTCCCCCCCACCCCTCTGCTTGCCTCCCCTCCCCCAATCCCCAGGGAATCCTTTAATATGCATGCCTGACTCTCCTCTGGGTCCTCCTCTCCAATGAGGTGCAAGGACACAATAGCATTTCCCAGAACCCTTTGTTGTGTTCCCGTTAACCATAGGAACACTACTGTGGCTGTCAATCCCTTGCCTCCCAGGATCCTAGTGCCTTTAGCAAAGGTTAGACTTTGTGGGGACAATAGTGTGTTGGACATTGCGCAGGGCATGTAAAGTCCAATTATGATTGCTTCGGCCCTAACTTGTGTGCTTATCTTGCGTATCATTGCTTCTCCCATCCTTGTGCTCTTACACTCTTACTGCCCCCTCTTCCACAAATGTCCCTGAGCTTCAGGATGGGGAGAGATTAGGCTGGCCTAGTTCTAAATGGTTGATATAGAGACTCTGAAGTTCTGGATTATGGTTTGTTGATTTTCTTTTGCGGTTTTTCTGCTCGTGCAATGTCCTTCACTCCATCCTGATGGGTATTGGATGTCACCCCCTGACCAGATATAAAAAAACTGTTAAACTAGAGTCTTGTTATAAGAGTATATTCAAAGGCAGATGCAATAAAAGTAGCGGATGCCCTCTGCTTCTGGTGAGATTACACCCCTCAGTTGTAGATGGTCAGGAACGAAAAGTCTGTGAACTTGAACAGATCTCTCATTGCTTACTCGCAGTCCTTGATGGTGGCCTATTTTCTCTGCTGTTACATGGTCCCTTCTCTCCTTGTTTCTGGTGTGGCCCTCCTATCTCATCCTGCCTGTTCATACTCCTTGCAATAACTGTATTACAGAGATTTATCATCAAGTGTCTCTAGGCGGGCTGGATGGGGTTGATATTAGGAGCCACCTATTAGGGAATACATACGGTGCTTAATTTTCTGGGTCTAGGATAATTCACTCAATATAATTGTCTCTAATGACATCCATTTCCTGGCAAATTCCAGTAATTCATCATTTTTGATGGCTGAGTAGTACTCCATTGTATAGATGTAAAATTTTTCCTTATCCTCTCGTCAACTGTTGGACATTTGGGTTGATTCCATGACTTTGCTATTGTAAACAGTGCTGCTATGAATATGGTTGCACTTGTGCTATCGAAGTGGACCTCTGCTGCATGGGAGGTTATTCCCAAAAGTGGAATCGCAGGGTCATATGGCATTTCAATATTTAATTTCTTTAAGAATCTCCAGACGGCTCGCCAGAGTGGCTGTATGAGCCTGCATTCTCACCAGCAATGTAGGAGAGTTACCCTCTCTCCACATCCTCTCTAGCATTTGGTGTTGTTCATATTGTGGATTTTTGCCATCCTGACCGGGGAGAGATGATATCTCAGGGAAGTTTTGATTTGCATTTTCCTGATGGCTAAGGAAGTGGAGCATTTTTGAAGATATTTGTTAGACATTTAAATTTCATCCCTAGTAAAGTTTCTTTGAAGTTCCAGGGCCGATTTTTTAATTGGGCCATTGGTTTCCTTGGTGTTTAGTTTTCTAAGTTCTTTGTGAACTCTGGAAATAGAGCTCTATCAGATATGTGGTTAGTGAAGATTTTCTCCCATTCTGTGGGTTGCCTTTCAGCTCATGTGACAATCTCTTTATCTGAACAGAAGCTCTTTAATTTCACAAGATTCCAACTATTGAGAGTTGGTAGCAGTGACTGCGCCATTGGATGTCTGTTTAGCACTTGGTGGCCTAGCCCATCCGCTCGAGGGAATTCCCTACTCTTTCAACTATGGTTTTTATAGACTCTGGCCTTAAATCAAGGTCCTTGATCCATTTGGAATTAAGTCTTGTACAAGGTGACAAGTACGGGTCCAGTTTTAATCTTCTACATGTGGAGATCCAGTTTTGCCAGCACCATTTGTTGAAGATACTGTTCTTTTTCCATTGGATTTTTTGGGCACCTTTGTCAAAGACCAAATGGCTGCAGTTTTGTGGGCTTATATCTGGGTCTTCAATCCTTATCCATTGATCTGTGTGTCTATTTTGAAGCCAGTACCAGGCTGTCTTTACAACTATGGATTTGTTGTATAGACTAAGATTTGGTATGGTGATACCTCCAGCAGTGTTTTTGTTACTCATGATTGTCTTTGCTATCCTGGGTCGTTTTTGCCACCATATATATTTTGAGATTGTTTGCTCAACTTGTTTAAAGAATTGTTTTGGGATTTTAATTGGTATAGCATTGAGTTTATATATTGCCTTTGGTAGGATGGTCATTTTTACGATGTTGGTTTTACCAATCCAGGAACACAGGAGGTGTTTCTACCTTCTGGGGTCTTCTGCAGTTTCTTTCCTGAGGGTTTTAAAGTTTTCATTGTAAAGGTCTTTTACCTCCTTGGTTAGGTTTATACCAAGGTATTTCATTTTTTTAGGGGCTATAGTGAATGGGATAGTTTCTCTCAAGGCTTTTTCACTTCTTTCATTCTGGGCATATAGGAAGGCCTCTGATTTTTGCACATTTATTTTGTATCCTGCTACCCTGCTGAACTTCTCAATTAGTTCCAGGAGCTTCCTGGTGGAGTTTTTGTGATCACTCAGGTATAAGATCATGTCATCTGTAAATAGGGATAGCTTGACTTCTTCCTTGCCAATTCTAATCCCTTTTTATGTCCCTTTCTTGTCTTGTGGCTTCAGCTAACACTTCAAGTAAAATATTGAATAGAAGTGGTGAGACTGGACAGCTTTGTCTAGTTCCTGATCGAAGTGGGAATGCTATAGTTGTTCCCCATTGAGCATAACCCTCGCTGTAGGCTTGTCGTATACTGCTTTTATTATATTGATAAAGGTTCCTTCCATTCCTGTCTCTAGTGTTTTGATCATAAAAGGCTGTTGGATCTTGTCAAAAGCTTTTTCTGCATCTATCAAGAGTATCATGTAGTCTTGGGCTTTGGACTGGTTTATTTATGAATTACATTTATTGATTTCCATTTATTGAACCAACCTTGTGTGCCAGGGATGAAGCCTACTTGGTCCCTGTGAATGATCTTTTTGATATGTTTTTGAATCCGATTTGCTAAGACTTTGTTGAGAATCTTTGCATCTGTGTTCATCAGAGAGATGGGCCTATAGTTTTCTTTTTTAAGTGAGTCTTTATTAGGTTTTGGAATTAAAACAATATTAGCTTCATAGAAGGAATTTGGTAGTGTTCCTTCCTTTGCTATTTGTTGGAACAGTTTAAGGAGTATTGGTGTTATTAACTCCTTAAATGTATGGTAGAACTCTATGCTGAATCCATCTTGTCCAGGACCTTTTTTTGGTGGGAAGATTCGAGATTACTTCCTCAATTTCCTTATATGTTATAGGACTATTTAAATAAAAAAACAACTTCCTGATTCAATTTAGATAAATTGTGTTTACTTAGGAATTCATCCATCTCTTTTGTGTTGTCATATTTCACAGAGTACAAGTTTTTGAAATATGATGTTATACTTCTCTGGATTTCTTGGGTACCAGTAGTGATAACTCCATGTTCTTTTCTAATTTTATTAATTTGGGTGTTCTCTCTCTTGCTTTTGGTTAAATTAGCTAGGAATGTATCAATCTTATTGATTTTTTCAAAGAACCATCTTTTTGACTGGTTAATTTTCTCTATCATTTTCCTAATCTTGCTTTCAGATATTTCTCCCCTTATTTTGCTAATCTCCTCTCTACTACTACTTTTGGGATCAGATTGCTCTAGTTTTCCTAAAGCTTTAAGCTGCATTGTTAAGTTGTTTATTTCTGATGTTTCAATTTTTTTGATGTAAGCATTATGAGCTATGAACTTACCTCTTAGGACAGCTTTCATTGTGTCCCAGAGATTTTGGTAAATTGTATTTTCATTATCGTTCACTTTCAGGAAATCTTGAATTGCCTTTTTAATTTCTTCCTGAATGCAGTTCTCATTCAGCATCATAGTGTTAAATTTCCAGGAGTTAGTGTATTTTCTCTCTTTTGTTTTGTTGTGAATGTCCAGCTTTAGGCCATGGTGGTCTGATAGGGCCCAGGCTAGAATTTCAACTTTTTTGTATATGTGGAGATTGATTTTGTGGCCCAATATGTGATCTATTTTGGAGAACGTTCTGTGTGCTGCTGAGAAAAATGTGTATTCTTTGGTACATGTATGAAAAGTTCGATAGAGATCTGTAAGGTCCATTTCTTTCAGGGTTTGATTAAGTTCCAAAGTGTCTCTGTTAAGCTTTTGACCTGTTGATCTATCTCATGTTGAGAGGGCGATGTTGAAGTCCCCAAGAATTATCGTTTGGGGGTTGATTTCTTGCTTTAGACGCTGTAGGGTTTTCTTAATGAATGTGGAGGGGCCCGTATTGGGTGCATACATGCTCAGTATTGTGAAGTCTTCCTGATGAATTGTACTTGTGTCTAAAATGTAGTATCCATCTGTGTCTCTTATGATTTTTTTGGGTTTGAAGTCCATGTTGTCCAACAGCATAAAGGCTACCCCTGCCTGTTTCCTAGTTCCTTTAGCTTGCGAAATTTTGGACCAGCTTTTCATTTTTAGGATGTGCCTATCTTTTGTGGTGAGATGAGTTTCCTGATGGCAGCAGATTGATGGGTTATGATTTTTAATCCAGTTTGTAATCTGTCTCTTAATCGGTGAGTTAAGCCCATTGACATTTAATGTTATAATGGAGAAATTCTTTTTAATTCTGAACATTTTTTATGTTTAGTGGATTTTGTAAGCTTATTGTTTTACATTTAAATTTTTTGTGGGTTTATACTTCCCTTCTGTCCTCCTGGATAAGCTTGTTCTTTTCTTCAAGCTTGAGTATCATTTCTAGCATTAGCATTTTTTGAAGGCCTGGTTTGATAGATATATATCCCTTCAAGTTTTCTTTGTGCTGGAAAACTTTTCTTTCTTCCTCAATCATGACAGGTAGTTTTCTCGGGTATATCAGTCTGGGTTGGCATTTTTGCTCATTTAATATTTGAAGTACGTCTCTCCAAGTTCTTCTTGCTTTTACTGTTTCCATTGAGAAATCATTTGTTATTTTAATAAGTTTACCTTTAAAAGCAACTTGCTTTTTTTCTCTTGAAGCTCTCAGCACCTTTTCTTTGTCTTGAATGTGGAGTGTTTTACTATTATTTGCCGTGGCGACTTTCTATTTTGGTCATATCTGTTTGGAGTGCGAAATGCCTCTTGTATTTGGATGGGCCTCTCATTCTTCAGTTGAGGGAAGTTTTCATTTATGATAATTTCAAAAATTTCCTCAGGTGTGGTCTTTTGAGATTCTTGCTCTGGTATTCCATGAATGTGCATGTTAGGCTTCTTCAGGGTGTCCCATATCTCTTGAATGTTCCTCTCAAGTACCTTTTTGGCTTTAGCTACCTCTTCCATTGAGCTGGTTAATTCTCCCACTTTGTCTTCAAGATCTGAAATTCTGTTTTCTGCTTTGTTAGTTCTGTTGATAAGACTCTCTGTTGAGCTTTGGGTTGAAGATAGCTTGTCTTTTAGTTCCGTTTTAAAGTCTGCTTGAGTCTGTTTTAACTGCTCTAGGCTTATTTTTGTTTCTTGAACTGTTTTTCTCAACTCCTCCAAATGCCTGTTGTGTTCCTGTTCAAAGTGGTTGATTCAGTTGTTTAACTCCTCTTGGATTTCCTCTTTCATAGTATTAATCATGGCAATGATCATACTTTGAAAGTCTTCTCTTGGGTCGGTCTTTCTTGGCTGTTTTCTGTGAATTTGTTCTGGTTGGAATCCATCATTAAGGGATTAATTCTTTCAGTGGGAGATTGGTCTTCTTGGGTTTTGTTTCTCATGTATCTGCACTTTGACTTGGGCATTGTTGTTTTGTCTTCTAGGGCTTTTTAGTTTCTGTGTGTTTTTTACTGATTTAGTTGGTATTCCTACACTTGCCAGTTATTACTAGTGCTTGCCTTGGGGTTGGGTATGTTTTTCTTTTGTTATTATTATTTCTTAGTTGAGGCTGTTAGGTTGTTAGTACATCAATTAAGTAAGGTTAAGTAGATGAGTGAATATTAGTATGATAGTGCACTTTTAAGATGTAGTATCTTGTAGTATACATGAGGGTGAGTGTTATCTTCCCTGGAGTTGTGTTTTTGGGGTGGCTTTATGGAAAAGTTAATCTATAGTGATTAATATTAGAAAGGAACAGCAAGGTGAAAAAAAGGAGGTTTACTTATCTTTGGGCTGGATGTGAAGAATCTCTCCCATGTGATAGGATGATTGTAGAGGTTTACAGATGTATGGCCTTTGACCCTTAGAACTTTGCTTGAATTTTTTTGGACTCTATTGAATTCTGAGTAGCAGTGTGTCTTCTGTAGACCACGTGCGTGGGTCCCCAGTGGGCCAGAGAGGCAGAGGGGCTGATGTTGATGGCAGAATTCTTCACCCTGGACCTGGGACTTGGCTTAGTGTCCCTCCCAAGCTCCAGGGATGGAGGAAAGTGAGCACATCCTGTCCAGTTAGACAGACAGGCAGACAAGAAGGAGAAAGGGGCCTGGGGCCTAGGGCCTGGGGCATGGCCCAGGCCTAAACCGGATATGGGGCGACCTGGGCGGGGCTGGGCGGGGACTCACCTGGGGGCCTGGCGGAGTGGGGAGCGGGCGGTGCAGTGGGGCGGACAAAGGAGACGCTGGAGGGAGACCCTCTTTGCTATCTTGTTCTTATATTATGACTATACATTTTCTCTAGGATTTCTGTTGGTCTAGTCTAAAGTTTTCCTTCATTTTTGATTATTTTGAGAACCCTTTCAGCTTTTTATTATGTCCTTTTTATATGCAATCATAACATTTTGCATTTTGATTCATTATGAATTATGTTATTCTTTGCTGTTATTCACCATTATCTTAACTTTTCTGATTTTGAATTACTGTGTGAAATGCTCACCTATTTTGTCATGTTTTTCACTTATATTTTCACTGTATGTAAAATTGTCCTTTTCTAATTATTAAAACTGTTTGTACTAACAGGTTTTTATAGGATTTTTCCCTATTCTTATTATGTTGGTTTGTTTGAGGTGTTTTGTACTGCTATAGTTCAGTAGGTTCAGGAACATTGGAAACAAGGTGATAATTCGTCTCATTGCATCAAGACTTCTACAACAAGATCTTCTACCTCCTGGGAATTCTTTCCTCACATCCTCGTTAATAGAATCCTCTTTATCTTTCCCAGCAATTTTTGTCATAAGTATTTAGATTTTACTCCCAGAAGTTTCTCTTCTATATGTGGATTAGCACTGACAGTTGACTTATACTGCTAGTTTCAAGATGATTGACAGACAGCAGTTAAAAATCTACTCTTCCATCATAAAACTGAAAGATTAAAATATAATGAGGTGACTTATAGGTTAATTAAAATGATTTAGTACTTCCTACAGTATAGATATTTTATTCATCAGTCAAAACTAACTTATTTATTTATTGCAAATTAGTAGGAGTCATATTATCCAGCTGTGTCAAAGATTTTCCTGGCACCTTTGCAGAGGTCTTCCATTGCAGCCAAGGCAGTTTGTAATTGTCTGATGGATTTCTCAGGGCCTTGACTTCAGAAAGGAAGCCACAGGCCAGAAAGAATATGTGTGAAACAACCCATCTCCTTCTACCTGACTACATAGAAAATATCACATATTACTATTTTTAGTGGTTTGTTCCTACTTTAATTGTATTGGAGTTTACTTTTAATTAGGCTTATTCTGAATATTACTAGTGCAATTTAATTTTTAATACTTTTGATTTAATTTTTGCTATTTTTCTGAACCAAAAGGCTATACTTATAAAGGAGCAGGGAGATAAGTCAGGAAGACAAAATGCTTACATTCTCTGCAGGCTTCTTGCTCTTGAACTTGCCTGTCTAATTTTTCTTCTTCTTTATTTTTATATTATATTAAGAATGAATATTTGTGTTTTCATCCATCCATCATTTCTTCTTTCCCCTCTCACTTATTATCCTCTCTCTCCCAAGTCTCCCTTTATGTGCAACCCCCTGGATTACCTCTCGCTAGTTAGTGCTTGGCTATCTGTCAGAGTGTGAATGGTCCACTAGTGAGTAGGTAAAATGCATACTATAGAAGCTCTCCCTCTCTTTTGTCTATCAAAGAATGTATTTTATGCATTTATTGGAAGAGAGAGAGAATGAAAAATAGATGCACACTATAAGCCATTTGTGGAAGTCAGCAAGCAACTTTCAAAAGTCCATTTACTCTTTCTGCCATGTGGAATCCAGGATCAAACTCGTGTCACCATGTTTGCACATAGTAGACCAGATTTATGCACAATAGTCATTATCTGTTGAGTCATCTCACCAGCTCTTTCTCATTTAACTTTAATTTTATTATACCATACAGCAAAATTAGAAAACTAAATATTTTTGACCACTTAAAACATATTATACTGTATTTCTTATTTGTCACTTTTTGAAACTGAGTACTAAGAAATGATAAGCGTGTGAAGCTTGGAAATTAGCTGTCAAGATTGTCATTCCAGAAACTACTCACAGCACTAGCAAAACGCTGTACATGAAACAATAGATAAAGGCCCGGAATAATAATAAACTATCAAGGGGTACTTCATTTGTTTATTTAGTTAGGGTATATAATTTTCATAAGATATGTTGTTATTCCTATTTTCTTGGTAGATCCAGTCAACAAAATTTATTTTTTTATATAATACATTTTTTATTATTATTTCAGCTCATACAAACTTAATAGGTACACCAGTTCCCTCCCTCCCTCCTCCTCCCCCCGAGCCCCCTGCTCCCCTTCCCCTCACCCCTCCCGCCCCATCCCCCCGTGCCTTCCGCCCTGTTTCCCAGAGTCCTTTCTTGTGCATGCCTGACTCTCCTCTGGGCCCTCCTCTCCCATGATGTACAAGGACCCAGTGGCATTTCCCTGAACCCCTTCCTGTGTTCCCCTTAAGCATAGGAACACTACTGTGGCTGTCAATCCCTTGCCTCCAAGGATCTTGGTGGCTTTAGCAGATGCTAACTGCAAAAGAAAATCAACGAACCACTATCCAGAACTTCAGAGACTCTATATCAACCACCTAGAACTAGGGCAGACTAATCTCTCCCCAATCAACAAAATTTAATAAAAAAGAGTTAAGTTTGTATGAGTGGAAATAAAAAATAGAATAAAAAAAGAGAGTTATTGTCAATCAAGATGCCATGTCTTCTTTCAAAAAATCATTTGTTCAGACTAAGCTAATTTCTAAATGCTCTATTGGAAATAAGTCTGATTGTGTCCCAGAGGACACACTTGTCATTTTCTCAAGTATCTATAAAGTCCTATTATCTGTTAATAGACATTGATTCAGAATAAAGAATTTATAACAGAAATAACTTAGCAACAAGATCTCCAGTTAGACTACTTCCTGATTTCAACTGTTCATCCTACACCATGCCTAATTACAAACATCTTACTCCATGTATTTTGGAACCAATTTGAAAGTTAACACCTGAATTAAAAAAAAAAAAACATGAACGACTTTCATTTCCTTCAAAATGAATGGTACTTTTGTCCTCATGAAAATTATACTTAAAGTATACTTTTTTCTATATAATTTCTGTAAAAAATAAAATGACCACAGTTCTGTTAGTGAAATTAGGAAATAGTAATTCTAAAACTAGATAATACTTGTAGAAAAGTATCAGATATGAAATTCAGTTGACTGCACAAGTAATAAGATTTGAAAATAGTAGAGAATCTGACAGTGGAGATTAATGATTATAAAAGAAAAAAGAGTGGGGTATGGGACTTGGGATAAAAGGGTGAAAATTGAAAGCATTGCAAATTCACTGTATGCATGTATGAACATTAAAAAAATAAAGAATGGAAGAAAAAAAGTACCAGGTATCACATTTCGAGTGGCAAATTCTGAACATTCTGCTAGAGGAACTCTTCAAAGTTGCTTTAAATATAATAAAACAATGAAATTTATGGAGCACTTTAATGAGAAGTAGGAATAAGCCACAGCCTGATGCACAAGAAATATTATTAATGTTAGAAGGCTTTAGGATGTAATCATAATATAAATGTAAAAGCTAAAATTCTAAAGCCTTGAGTAGAAAATTTAAGAATCTCTGTATGATATTGCCATAGGCAAAATTTATTATCTAATTCATAAAAAATAACCAGAAATATATTATATATTGGCCTCCTAAAATTGAAAGCTCTTCTCTTTTGTAAGGTGCTGTTAAGCAAGAGTAAATGACAGATTTGAAGAACATATAAGAGAGACAGCGTTCAAAACACATAAAAATATTCTTATAATTTGACAACAAAAGATCAGAAAGCTGATGACCACCTATCATAAGATACTTTGCAAAGAAGATGTGAAAGACCCCACCATGTATGATCACCAGCAGCAACCAGAAAAATGCAACATAAAACCACAGAAAGATACTTCTGCACACAGATGAAGAACAGCAGGATTTCGAAGCATTGCAAAACCAAAGGACAGATTCTCTTATTCCATTCTTCATTCAGGTGTCTCAGGTTGAGTCATCTTGCTGTTGCTGCCAGAATTTCAATCCTTAATCACCAATAAAAGAATAGCTATATAGGCAGAAATACTAAAGGATAAGTAAAATCTTGGTCTAAATTTCAAACAATGGTAACAGGGAAAGAAGTGTAAGTCTCTTTTCCCCTAACTGTTAAGACTGCTAATTTTGGATGTCTGAGTTGTTTGATCTCAGAAGATACCTTTCTTCCAGTTTATGGCAAAAATGGTATAAAGGACTTTATTTCACTTTTCATATATTGCAAGGGTTTATTGATGCATTCTTTCCTGTAAAGTTTCATATATGTGGATAATACGTTCTGAATTTGGCTCCACTCTTTCCATCTCTCTTTCCTCTCTGCCAGGCACACTTGCCATCCCTTCTCCCCCATGAGTTCCCTTCTCATATTCAATCTTCTTTTCTTTGTTTTTTTTTTCCTTCCCTCCAGCTTCATTCAGGATCTGTTATTCTAAGACTGGGATTATCTCATGAAGCCTAAAGGATTATTTTAAACAATTGTCAAAAACAGGTTGGTAAGAATGAGCTACTTTTTCCATATAGAAACTTTCCACTTATCACTGTGAATTAACTCTCATGAATAAAATCAACAGATTTCCTCAATGAGAGTCCAATAGCATATGTATTTAGAAATAAAAAATAATTGTAGCCAGAGTCAATAGCTATGTGAACACTGGAAAAGGCAATAGTTATCAGAACAATTTTCCCAAAAAATCAATGAGTGATTATCAGGGAAAAACTTTTCCTTTATTGATGAAACAAATGTACATAAGAAAATCCACAACTATCTACAAAAAACAATAGTGAAGGGACACTTAAATAAACAAGTAGAAGCATGCAGCAGAAAACTAAGTTTACAGATACATGATTCTATACCATGTTCTGATAGCTGCCTAGTGAACAGAAATTATACCGACAAGTACATTGTGTACAAATATGCTACTGGAAAATTATGTAATGGCTTATAGGACACATTTAGAAAAGTTTGAGCTAAATAATGCATAAAGTTGTATGATTGCCAGTTTCTCTTTGATTTTGCTGAAAAGAGTATTTTGCAAGGAGCAGTTGCTTATTCAATATTTAACAAGCGAATGAAGGGCATATATCTGAGTTCAAATAGGTAAGTTTTGAAAAGACAGTTATGGAATGTCCACATTAGGATTAACGTCTTTAATTTTTTGACAGTTAAGACAAGAGGCTTAATTGTCACATGCAAACCTAACTTGGGAATATAAATTTGGGTGGAAACTTAATTCCAGAGCTGGTTGAGAAAGTTGGCATCCTTGTGTGGCCAGACATGCTGGTCTGGCAAGTAAGGATCGTCCATCTCTCAGCCATTACATGGTGATAGTGTGGCCAGTTCCCTCAGCCCTGGTTTTGGTGCATGCTCTCCTGTCAAGCTGGACTGAAAACTGTAACCAGTAATGATAAGAGAAAATAAACCCTTTGTTCCCTTAAGCCATTTGATTGTCACTTATCAGCAACCATACAGGTGAACTACAACATACAGAGAGCCAGACATATTAATATTTTCTCCTCAAGGTGGAAGAATATCCACACATTCACTTTCTTAAGATATTGTAAATACAAGTAGAAATAAATTCTTTAATTAGCTCCTTGCTTGCTATCCTTGAAAAGATGAAAGAAAGCTTTTCAACGTCCATATATAGTTTCTTGTCTTTGATTTGAATGAATTTGTCTACCAAAATCCAATTATTTCCTTTGCACTGGTCCATTTAGTGTGGTGCATTTTGAACTATGAATCCTTCAATGACAAGGTGTATAAGTTGTTAAGAGAAGTGTAGTGACATAAATATGAGGGCTCATAGTTCTGTAACATCTTATGAAGGAATGCAATTGATTTGTGCATTTGCTTACCTTTAGAATTTAATTTCAAGGCATCTTAGTCATTATAAAATAATAAATTCTACCCTTCTAAATATACCTCATCTTTTATTATAATTATTTTAAAATTATTTTTATTAAGGACATGGGCACCATAGAGCATTTCTGTGAAATTATTTGATCCTCTTCCATCTACTTCTGAAGTTTCTATTTGTTTTAACATGGCATAAAATGTTAAATTTAGGATTAATATTATTCTCAACTTAAATTCACTTTCTAATATATATCTTAAATAGTATTACAGAAAATTGTTTTGCTTGATCTCATGGATCACACAATACATTCCTTTACTCCTTGCTTTTGCTTTCTTTCATAATATTTTCCCTCTTTTGTTGTGATAGCATTATTATGGACAAGCTATTGAATACCTGATTTTGGCTTTTAGCATGTTCTTCATTTGTCAGCCTGAACATCATTCCATGTTTTCAGCACAGGATCTTCCTTTCCTCTCACAGCCTCTGCATAGCCAGGCAATTTTCATATATCCTCCCAAGTGTCTCTCACCAACACAAATTTCCAGTTCTATATACTGAATCCACAGATTGTGAAATTAAACATTTTTCCTCTCCATAATCTAACATGTTTGTGGTAACCATCACCAATCTAAAGGAATGCGCCCCCCCCACCTCTATATGTCAGCTTGAATACTGATGGGTCTTTCTCTACCTGTTTTGATCATTCAATGTAAACATGTTTAATTTTCCAACAGTGTCTGAATTTCATATTGCCATATGTAAAAATATTGACACTTAACACAGTTAAGTTGACATTTTAAAATACATACTGTAATTTTCCTTCCCATTCTTGGTTACTCTAACAGATTAAGAACATGTAGGGAAACTTAATAAACTCAGAACTGTATCACATTAGATTATCACTGAAGTAATAGAGTTATTTAAACAGCCACATGAGGCAACATATTTCAGAATGCCAGGAAGAGTAACAAAAGCTTAATATTGACCTGAATAAATTGTCAACATTCTTACATAGAACCTTCTTTAATTGGAATTTCTACTCTTGCTAGATAATTTCATAAGACAAAGCCTTATTACAGTATTTCAGACCCTGATATTTACTGGCAGGAATTTGTGAGACCTTCTTGGATATTCAATTTCTTTCTCTTTCCATGTGTTTACATCCATGTTCAATCTTCTGCCTTCCTATGTGGTGTAATGCCATATGATTTAGTAACAGTGAGAACTGTTTAACTCCTTTTATCTCTTGCTGATAATTAAAGACATTTATTAGATTAGTCTGTACATAATCCCTCTGATATTATCCTAAACATTTCCGCTCATCCATCATGCATAGCTGATGATGTTGTCTCCATTATGTTTGTGAATTTAAATGAAATATCTCAGTAATCTGAGAGCAGAGAAAAGGAATGCTGTTGGAAAGAAGAAAGGTGAGTGAATACTTTAAAGAGAGACATACTCTTCAGGTAAAAGACTATTTTTCATGCCTTTGCCAAACAAACAAAATGTCAAACTTTCTGAATCTCAGCTCTCCTGACCTACCACTCACATAGATAGGGTCTTTCCCTGCCTACTGCATGCTTTAATGAAATATTTTCAATCTTAGAAACATCCACATCATATATTTTGTTCCACTGCTGAGATTGAGGAACATGTGACCTAAGAGAAATACATACGATTTAAAAACCCTTTGATCATTTTGGTGCTTGAGACAAATTATTCCAATTAACTAAATTGATTTCTTTTTCTTTTCTGCTCATGCCTGATTAGGTGAGCTGAATTGATCAGAACATGTTTTACTTTCATTCCTACCCTTGTATATATGCCTCACGATTCCTCTTCTCTCTTATCTAGGTAAACAGTTGTTTTGATACTTTGAAGTTTACTTTGCTTTAGTTTTAGACAAGCTTAAGATAGGAATAACTAGTTGTTATTTTTTCTTGATGTTGCTTGAAGCAAAATCAAGACAACAGATTGTCGCCATGCTATTCAACAGGACTCTATGGGAATGATCCTGTCAACAGACATAGTCCATGTCAGTGTATTAGTCAGGGTTCTCTGAAGAAACAGAATCTACAAAATGTAATATATATAAATAAGTTTGTTAAAATAACTCACAATAAAAATAGTGTCCTTCAAAGTAGCCGTCCACAGCAGCCTCGTTCTTAACTGGAATGTTCCACAAAGCCAAAAGATCCCAAAAAGGTCTCAAGCATTTACTTCTTTGGAGGGTAGAAGATGCTGGATTCTGACGTTGGTGAAGAACAGCTGGGCTCTGACATCAGCGATGAACAGGGAACAGCAGCAAGGCCTAGAGACCAGGCTCCAAAAGCAATGAGAACAGCAACAATGTGGTGGAAAAGGTAAAGCTCCAAGTCAGCCAAGGACAGAGGCAGCAGCAGCAGCAACAAAGAAAGCCACGGTGCTCTAAAAGCAAATGATGCATGCAGAGTGGACTCTACAGCAAATCGACACAATAAGGGAAGAGCAAGTGATTCCTCCTTGCACCTCCTATTATCTAATCCACCACTGGAAAGTACCACCCACTGTGGGCTGGGTTCTCCACAGCAATCAGTCAAGTACTTGCAGACTTGTTCAGGGGCCATACCAACCATTAACCCTCCACAGCTGTGCCTCAAACAGTCTGAAGCTGTCAAGTTGACACCAAAATGCAACCGTAGAACGTCTATCAGGTGGTTTTTACAGAGTGAAATGCTGCTCCGCACTCTCAGACTGCTGGTTTAGCATGATCTGCAGCATACTGTCTCTAAGGTTGTAACTGATGAGTAATATGCAGTCCTGTCCAAGAGTAACTAAAGAAAGAAAGGAAATGACAACTGTCAGGAGAAAGAACAGAAGTGAGGTATGGAGAAAGATGCAGCTAAGGCAAAAGAAAACAGCAGATAAGAACTAAAAAAATCCTCCTTTGTTATTACTGTGCTATAGATATCTCATATTGGGCTAGGGAGATGTCTCACAGGTAAAGCCTTTGCCTCAAAACCAAAAGGACCTGAGCTCTAATCCCCAGCTCCCATATAAAAACGATGGGATGAAATGGCAAT
The DNA here is from genome assembly GCA_023101885.1 of Typhlomys cinereus. NCBI lineage: Eukaryota > Metazoa > Chordata > Mammalia > Rodentia > Platacanthomyidae > Typhlomys > Typhlomys cinereus. The sequence goes on from JALPQD010000227.1 coordinate 1,096,297, forward strand.
AGACTGTAATTCTGTCTCTGAAAGGCAGAGCCTGGGAAAACCCAAAACAAAGCAATAAGGAAACAGAGAAATCCAGGGTGATCCCGGATGTCACACTTGAGTCTCCACAGACACACATACTGAAGTGCCCTCTTGAATACACACACACACACACACACACACACACAAATAATATCACAAATTGTGTACAACCCATCTAATAACCTATTACGTATGAAATCTAAAAACTGGGCTAGTTCATCATGGAATATGGGCCAATTGTTCCCTTAGAAAACCTTCTTGAGTTTCAAAAGGATATTCTGTCAAGATAATTACATTCCAGTATCTATATCATGAACTAAAACTGCATCTATATCAAGAACTAAAACTAAAGCTGAAAGACATAGAATTTTAAATCAGAAAAGATATTTGAATCATTTCTTGCTAATTACTAGCTGTGAGCGATTTAATTAACTCCAGTAAGCCTCAGTTTATTCAGGTACTAAGCTATAAGATAAGGGTAGTGCTCATCACTAACTCAGAGCTGTTTGTAACATGCTAGCTAATAATTATCATTATACCTTACCAAAAGAAAATCGAGGGAAAAAGGAACCTGAAAATTGGTAGGGCTTTGGTTAAACAAATGATAGTTTCATGGAGTGCATAATTAATGTTTGTATGTCATTTTTTTTATTCTGCAATATCATAACATTGCTGTACACATTTGTTCCAGTGGCTATTTTAAAATTCACAAGGATTTTTATCATTCATTATTAGGCTACCCTCCATATAAGGGTATGCATATAAGTGGTAACATATAAGGTAAAAATTTTCATTGATATTGTTCTGAACTTGGACATTTCAGTTGTGATTGTTCAGGTATAACCATAAGGAGATCATAGACTATATGAGACCTTTAGAAAATACATGTAAAATGCATGTAAAGCCATTCTCAGCAGTACACAGGGTAAGATTCTAGTCTGAGTACACACTTTACAAACGTGACTTAAAATAAGAGTTCTTGGTAATGCTTATGTTTGAATGCTTACACACTTGGATAAGACAATAAATAAACAGATTATCATTTCAGATTTGACATAGAACACAGTAAAGACTCAGTACTCAGGAGCAGAAAAACAAACAGGCAAATTGAAAATGGGCAAACAGACATTTCACCAAAGAAAATTCCCAGGGGGCCTGGGTAAGCTGCTGCAGTTATTATTAGCAGTTACAGAAATGAGAGTGAAAAACTAAGATGAGGTATTATACACAGTAATTAGATCAAAATATGCTGTGGTGACAAGTGAGGACAACATGAGAAGGGACAGACTGTGAATGTATCCATACCTGTGATGTGCTCAACACAGTTGTGCTGTATTCTGAGGATGTGCTCTGTGCTGCTGATGTGCTCCACACTGTGCACAGGTCCCACAGTGCTGATGAGCGCCACGCTGGTGACTAGCTCCACACTGGCCCACTCCCTTGTCTTCTTTAATGTTATACCTTCCATCCTGTCATTTTGTGCGTGCATAAGTACTTTATTCTTTTTAATGGTAATCTGTAAGCATATGCAGGTGTTTATCCGTTCACTTGCTTATACGGACCATTTGAACTATGTGTTTGATTATCACTTATCTATGTTTGATTCTTCTGGGTTCTGCAAAAATTCCAGATAATTTCTTTTGTCAATTATATGCACTCTTCTTTATCTTCTGCTTTGCCATCTTTTTTCTTTTGTTTAACAAGAAGTTCTTTCTTTCAGATTATTTTGCTTCCTATCCTCCCACCAAGAAAAATTGTTGCCTACCCGAAGTGATTATCTTTCTCCTCAGTTTTAATTTGGGAATTTTTGAGTCAAAGTTAATTCTTATACCTATGATAAAAAGGTGCAAAGACTATGCTTATTTTTCTCATGATTATAAAAGCTCCAACACATTGATGGAAAACTTCCACATATCAGTGAATTCTGTTGAAAATATCAATTGATGCTGTGTTCATGGATATGTACATGAATTCTCTGGTTTTATGCTACTGGTATATGTTTACATAATTTTTCTACCATAGAATCATTGTAAAGAATCCAGTTTTTCAAGAGGCATTTTTTTTACATCTCTAGGATTTAACTTAGAGCCTTGTCTATGTAAAGTAATTGTTTTACCAAAAACAATATTCCTTGATAATTGTAGATATTTTAGTATGTTGTAATAATAGTTAGGACTAAATCCTTTATATAAGGTTTATTGCAAAATAGCCTTTTTCTTTTGTTAGGTTTTCTCCCATTTTACAATAATACTTGTAAAATGGAGGAAATTCTGCAGAGATACTATATATTCTTCAGAATAAATTATTTATTATTTGACCATCTAAGGAAAACTTTATGCTCTATTAAACGTTACCTTTTAATAAATGCTTGTTAAATAATATTTACTCCCCGAAACTCTTACTGATTTTAAGCTAATCCAATTATCAGATACAAAAAATATAATCTGCAGTTAAAGAGAATAAAATATTTTTCTATAAAATGAAACCAACTGAAATAACCAATTTAAAAAAGAATCAAATAACTTGTCCCAGAGGCGCTGCCCATATGGCTGTTGTGCCTCATGTGCGTCAGATGGTGGTAGAGAGGGTATGAGACTATTTACACACATTCAGTGTTCTGACCTGTGGACTGTTGTATGATTAGTAGCCTGACATACCACACTGTTTGCTAAAACCCTGAATTCCTTATGAAGGCCCCTCACGGGGTAGACTCTATGTGCATACGATGTGGAGGGCCTCCCTATGCTGGGGATGTATGATCTTCTGGGTGCTCACAAGTGGGATGGTCTCTTGTGGTGGGGTCTCTGTGTGCCCACAGCAAGGACCGCCTCCTGTGGGCCAGGGATCTATATACTCCCAAAGAGGATGGCCTCCTTTGAGCCAGGCTTCCATGTGGTCACACCAAGAACTTAGTCTCACAGAAGACTGACAAACTGCTATTCTCAGCTTTATATCTTCTTAACCATGTGGAAATAGGAAGTCAATATAAACTATCTACATCCTTGATACATTTTCTTTTATTGCTTACATAGTATTTAATAATGTCCAATTTAAAAAAAAAGTTAGGACATAAAACAGGAGATGGGGCGTGCTAGGGAAATGTCCAGGGGAAGTAAGAGGGAAAAGAGGTAACTATGATCAAAATATATTGTCTGATTGAACTCTGGGCTCCATAGAGGCATACAAGCAGAAGTGGGGAGGGAGTGGGAGGGAATGTTAAAAGGAGAGAAGAGGATAAGAGGGAAGTGGGAGGGAGGGAAGCTGGGATGAATACTCAATAACGTTTGTAAAAGTAGAGAAAAGATAAAAAAAGATAAAAAAAGGGAAAAAATTAAAATGTATTGTCTACATGTATGAGATTATAAAAGTAAAAATAAAAACAAAATTAATTTTTAAAAATCAAATAAATGTAAGTAAAACAATGACTATTATAGCACATGTCATAATACCAAATTAAATCATTATATAGCTAAATACCAATAAGATTTTAATGAGATTGATATATGAATGGAAAGTTTCATACAAACTTGAATTTATTTGGCTTTCTTCAATGCAATTTTTAAGAACAGGTACAGATGCATAATGCATATCAATATACATTTGCTTCATTAATTTCAGAGTTAGGAATATGTTTTTAAAAATGATTCAAATTTAGAGAAAATTCCATACACATACCAGTAGTGCCATAACCTTAAAGGAGGAGATATCAAAACCACAGGTGATAAGGGAAAAAAACTAAAGTGGAGGAGATAATGGAATAGGGTAAAGGAAGACTGAGGGAGTAACAAAAAGCACTAAGATTGTAAGATACAACCAAAGAGAAAAATCCTATAATACTAGCACATAACAAATTATTTCTAAAAAGAACAAAAGCACACATACCTATGTAGAGGAACAAAAAGAGAAAGAGAGGAGAAAACAAAACAGAAAATGCCCTACAATGCTCCAACATAATCCAAAGGTAATTAAGCAAAAATTCCAAATAACATTTATATAATATCACCTAATATGCTGTTGGCCAGAGAGATTTCAAAGACCCACAAAACAGTATAGACCTTTACCACTGATCTTGGTTACCCTCCAGAAACTGACAGTAAGACCCTATCGCTGTGGATTCAACACAGGTTGCTTACAGGACATGAATCTTAAAAAAATAGTCGGGACTAATCTAAAAGCTTTCTCCTTGCTGGACAGCTTTCATAGTACCAGAAAGTACTACATGAGCTGCTGAGAGAGGAAAGGAATCAACAGTTTCATCAATCTATGAAAGCTACAAGCTACAATAACAACCACCCCGGAAAAAGATAACCACCAGTGTAACAGTGGCATAAGTGTAAAAGGGTCAACCAACAGTTTTCTAATCAGATTTAAGGTCCTCTTTGCAGCTGCAAGCACATTCTTGGTACTGTAAACCAGGACAAGAACTTCTGAAAAGGAAGGACATTGACCCTAAGTAGATATGAACTATTAAAGTTTAGCTATGAAGACACTACACAAACTGCATTTTAAATATTTGACATTGTGTTCATAGATTGTAGGAACACTCAGCGCTCAACCTAGATTTCCTCTTGCAATAGAAAGTGTTTATAAAAGAAGATCACAACTGGCCGAAGACCAGAAAATAAATGACTACAGGCTTCTTGGCCCTACAAAAGGATGTCTAAACCACACCCTCACACTAAGGCTCAAGAAACGTGGTGGAAGAAAACAAGGCAGAAAAACTATAAGACAGGGGAATGGATGACATTCTTTTGTGGACATAATTGGACTATTACATTCATGAATTCCCTGTAGGTTTGTGTATTTCCACAAGATCTGCACAGGATCTGTTCTATCAATATTTTAGGATAGAAAGGAAAAGATCTCAAGAGGCCCAAGACTCCCGGAACTATTGATGGGAGTAATGATGATGGGAGGGAGATTCTTTCTTCAGTGGTACACTAATTTATCATTCATAATCCAACAAGTACTAAGGTCCATGCCATCAAAGACAGCTCAGATGAGACTCAGTGGACCACACATATAACAAGACATGAAGATAGGAGGGAGACAGATAGGGAAGAAGAAGGGTTGCAATGGGAGAAAAATAGAGGGAATGGTATTTAGGATTCAGCTATGAAATATAATAAATTCTCTGTATTCTTATATGAAATTCCAAAAGCGTAAAAAGAAAAACATTAGAAAGTTAAAGAACAATGGCATTGTGGCTCTCCAAAGCTAGGGGAATACTTTATCTGATAGGACAATAATAACACTAAAATTCCAGAGACTACTATTTAACATTTAATAGATTTGTTTAGAAACAAAAAAAGTGTCTTGTTGGTTGTGGTTATAATTATAATCCAAATTAAAAGAGACACCAATCCTTGGAAACCATTCTTGGCTATCCCAACAATGTTGAAGGGCAATGATTCCCCATAATTGCAGTTTCTATCTGAGAAATTTCTTTTACCTTCTTTAGAATCAGTTACTTTGTCCTCTATACTTAAGTCCTTCCCTATAGATGTGTATTTCTTCTGAAATTTCAGAACTAAAAGATTCACACATTAGCTGAACTTTTTCCCCTTGCAACTTAAGATTATAGTGCATAACTTTGTCCACCCCCTTTTTGTTACCTTAACATCAGTATTGAGTGTATAAGTTCTCTCATGAGGGAAAAATTCATTTTTTGCGCTTGAGTCCTTTCATTTTCGCTTATATGTGCAGTAATTTGCAATGGTGTATATAATTCCTTGACTTTCACAGTTCTATCCATTTTCATCATTAATCTTAATCTCAAACACTCTGAACAAGTACACTGATGAAGTGTGTGTGTGTATGTGTGTGTATGTGTGTGTGTGTTTGAAAAAGAGAGAGAGAAAAAGAGAGAGAGAGAGAGAGTACAAGAGGACATTTATGCATGAGTGCTTGGATGGGTGCTCAAGGGTGACATCAAGAATTATTCTGAATTGTCCTACCACCTTATTGCTTTGCTCTGGGTTTCCTAGACTCTGCTTTCCAGGGCTGGAATTATAGACTACGACAATATCTGTCTGGCATTTTTTGTGTGTGGAATTAGAATCAGATCTCAGATCCTTTGCTTTCAAAAGAAAGTCTTTAATCCCTGAGCCATTTTACCAGTCCTACGAATGGCCCACTTTTCTCCTTCTTGGAGTATTTACAAATTGTGTGGTGACCAGCTAATTGTTAAGCTGAAACCTTCATCTGTTCTCTTCTGTAAGGAGATTTAATATCCTTCCTCTTCCACATGCGTGCATATCTGCTGTTTATTTCCCCTCCTGCCTTGTTATAAATAATCTGTCATCTATCTACCTGTCATGTATCTGAATTGCCTATTACCTATCATCTATGCTATCTACTCACCTATTATCTGTTAATCTGTCATTTGTAATTAATGTGTCATCTGTTCATCTCCTCTATTATCTTCCTCTATCATCTATTTCTCTACCTAATTTATCTATTGCTTCACTATTTTATTTCTCCTTTTTATATAGCCCTCTAACTAATTTTTCTATAACTGATTTTATCACACAGTACTGAAAATATGAGTTAATGTGATTTTTCCATCCCTAGTACACAAAGACTTTAATGGCAGATTTTATCTCTTTCGATATCACCTATGACATATAACATAAATAACTAAATTATGATCTAAAGTTATATTATATATCAACAAGAACATAAATTAGACATGCAACAAACAGATACGACCAAAACAGAAGCACATCACGGCAAATAATAGTTAAAACACTCCACATTCAAGATAAAGAACTGGTGCTGAGCACTTCAACGGAGAAAAAACAAGTCACTTTTAAAGGTAAACCTATTAAAATAACAAATGACTTCTCAGTCGAAACAGTAAAAGCAAGAAGAGCTTGGAGAGACATACTTCCAAGTATTGAATGAGCAAAAATGTCAACCCAGGCTGATTTACCCTGCAAAACTATTCATCATGATCGAGGGAGAAAGAAAAATCTTCCAGCACAAAGACAACTTGAAGGGATACATGTCCACCAAACCAGGCCTTCAAAAAATGCAAGAAATGATACTCAAGCGTGAAGAAAAAAACAGGCATATCCAGGAGAACAGAAGGCAAGTATAACACCATTAAAAGCGAAGAAATATACTTATAAAAACTACTAAACATAATAAATGTCTGGAATTAAAAATAGTTTCTCCATTATAACACTAAATGTTAATGGAATTAATTCATCGATCAAGAGACACAGATTACAAACTTGGATTAAAAATAACAATCCATCAATCTGCTCCCTGCAGGAAACCCATCTCACCACAAAAGATAGACACGCTCTAAAAATAAAAGGCTGATCAATAATTCTACAAGCAAATGGAAGCAGAAAACAGGCAGGGGTAGCCATTATGCTATCAGACAAAGCGGACTTCAAAACAAAGAAAATTATAAGAGATACGGATGGATACTACATTTTAGTCACAGGTACAATTCACCAGGAAGACTTCACAATACTGAACATATATACACCCAATACGGGCCCCTCCACATTCATTAAGAAAACCCTACAGCGTCTAAAGCAAGAAATCAACCCCCAAACGATAATTCTTGGGGACTTCAACATCGCCCTCTCAACGTGGGATAGATCAACAGGCCAAAAGCTTAACAGAGACACTTTGGAACTTAATCAAACCCTGAAAGAAATGGACCTTACAGATCTCTATCGAACTTTTCACCCACGTACCAAAGAATACACATTTTTCTCAGCAGCACACGGAACTTTCTCCAAAATAGATCACATATTGGGCCACAAAACAAATCTACACATATACAAAAAAGTTGAAATTCTAACCTGTGCCCTGTCAGACCACCACGGACTAAAGCTGGACATCCACAACACATCAAACAAGAGAAAATACACTAACTCCTGGAAACTTAACACTATGATGCTGAATGAGAACTGGATTCAGGAAGAAATTAAAAAGGAAATTCAAGATTTCCTGAAAGTGAATGATAACGAAAATACAACTTACCAAAATCTCTGGGACACAATGAAAGCTGTCCTGAGATAAGTTCATAGCTCTTAATGCCTACATCAAAAAAATGGAAACATCAGAATAAATAACTTAACAATGCAGCTTAAAGCTTTAGAAAAACTAGAGCAATCTGATCCCAAAAGTAGTAGAAGAGAGGAGATTAGCAAAATAAGGGGAGAAATATCTGAAATCGAGTTTAAGAAAACGATAGAAAAAATCAACCAATCAAAAAGCTGGTTCTTTGAAAAAATCAATATGATTGATAGACATACAAACATTAAAAGCAGAGGACAGACCCATAGACATAGTGTCAATTTTCAGAGTTTTCTTTAATACTAGCAATATTGTTCAGATTACTGAAATTTAGCAATACATATGCATTTTATCATACCTTAAGCTCTTCGTTTTCATAATTTCTTTTGATTGTCACCAGAAATTTATGAAGAAAATTCTACATGTCATTGGCTGATGATAACACAAGATATATATATGTATATATATATATATATGTAAACTCCAAGTCCATGCTATACATTGGCAGGTTAACAGAGCCAGTGTTCAATTCCAGTTTCTCTGTACAGCAATTATGCCATTCCCATTGCTCTAAGCAGTCTTTTGTCTTATTTCTGCTTGGAATTTTGTGCATTTAAGAGAATTAAGACATTTAACAAAAATCTATTTAATGTCTTATCTCATAAATTCAGATGCCCTGGTATTCTGACCAAAGATGGCATTTTCTTCTGTGTTTGAAATTTTTCCCTGCAAAGATAAAGCAGGAACAGAAAGGAATAATCTCAGAATAATGAGGGAAGTGGATGAGAACCTCATGAGGCAAGAGATTTCATTTATCCCTGGAATTTAGCAAAAAGGCAAATATATATATTGAATTTAAAAAAGAACTAAGCAGAGACCTCACCATCAGGAACATCCAACAAAAATATTCAAGGATCTTACCAAATACGCCTTGTGTTTGAAAGGTTTTGAGCATGGAAAACTACATGCTTGGAATGCAGGAGGAAAAGGTTGTTCTGCACACAAGTTTAACTGACAGCATCCAAAGAGTTTTCACTTCTTTTTTATCCCATAAAGCTCAGCTTTTGCACTGCAGTTAAAAAGAAGAGGAAACAATGATTATTCTCCAAACTAATTAAAAGATCTTATAAAAGAGAGAACTAGGAAAAAATTATAATGCTCTTGGTTTCCAGGATATTTAGGAGATATTTAAGTGCCTCATACTTCAAATATCTTTTACTCAGAAAAAAAGTCATACATGTCAATATTGGTGGTGGTCATCCGTTAGCCCACTCTAAATATTGAAGAAACACTTCACACTATTATGACAGAACAATTTCAAAAGATCACGAAAGTAATAAGAAACGTAAAGGATTATCCAAAATTAGATCTGCTCTCGGAAAGAAAAGGTGTTTAGGGATGTTTCTTTCTCTTTTTCAATTTACTTTACAAAGTTATAGTAATCGAAACAACAGTGTGAATGGCATGTAACACATAGATAATCAAAAATAAATTAAAAATAGAAACATTGATGGAGTGTGGAAGCAGGGAAAATAGGTTAGAGAACATTTGAATAAATAAGCATAGAAATACAATATACAAGAGAACTGTAACTACTGATATTGTATTTTCCTTATGAAGTCTTGCAAATTAGAGAAAGTGTGGTCTCTTAGACAATGATGATGAGAAAACTAGATTTCTACAACAAGGTGGCTGTGTCCATGAACTCATTGCAACTATATTTACTTCCACAAGACCTACACAAGATGACTTATCAATATTTCACCGAGGAAGGGGAGAGAGCTCAAAAGCTCCCTGAGGGATGTTGAGGGTTAATACTCCATGGGAGAAAAGGGAGCTACTTTCCTAAGTGATACACCCACTGATATATGATCCATGTACCAGCAAGTGCCTAGGCCAATGCCATTAAAGGTAACCCAGATAAAACTCTGTGGTTCACAAACAAAAGCATGTAAAATTAGGAGAGAGTCTGAAAGGGAAAGCAAAAGTTTGTAGTAGGGAAAGGAGGGGTAACAGAATTGGGTAATGAGTGTTGAAATTAGCATGAATTCGTGTGTGAAACTCTAAAGGAACAAAAATAAATTTTAAAAATGAGAAAAACTATAGAAAAAATTTCAAGGAAAAACCCTCAAATTCGATACAAGAAAATCATGTCCTAATGGGTATCAGAAAACGCACCCAACTAGAAGAGGGATTATCAAAGGGAAGGATGGAAGGGAACCCAAGTACAGTTTAACAGTTACTCTTAACAGTTGCTGTGGGAAAGTACCCAAAGTCAAGAAACTTAAGGGAGAAAGGGAGTTTTATTCAGCTTATAGTTCCAGAAGGGAGAAACAGTCGTTTGCAGCAGAGACATGGCTGGCTGATGGAAGCTGGAGTCAGGCTAAGTCACTCCCATCTGCGAGGCTGAGAGCTACCAGACTCCTTGCTGCAAAGGCAGACTTCTCCTAGAGGTAGGGTGGGACTAATCCACCTCAAGGCCCACTCCTTGTGACTGCCTTCCTCCCACAAGGCTCCACCTCTCAAAGTGCCATGACCTTGCCAAATACGTGAGGCTGCATAGGACACATTTCAAACCATGACACACAGGATAGAGAGGAAGACAAAGAGTATCAAGAACATGAGGAGGCAGAGATATTTCTCCTAATGACAATAAAGGCAACCACAAACTTGTTTGCTTTTTTACCATGGATGTAGAATAAAGAACAGTTTACCATGGTTTACAGCATCTTGATGAAGTTTAAGAAAAAATAGTTGATACTAATATTCTTCTGAATAGCACAAAATATTACTTCTGGAAAAGTAAAATATGATGACTGGGTTCCCCTGGGACCCTGCAGTAAATCACATCTGTACCACCATTTTCATGTGAGATGTTACTGGAGATTTGGGAGGAGGAAAATTCATCTAGAATGAAGGATTTGACAGCTTCATTGTGGTTGTGGAATAGAATGCAAGCGCATTCAACCTTAACGATGCAAAGTAGGGCATATGGAGAAAAATGGGAAGCCAGAATGGGAGGAAAGGTGGGGAAATAAATAAGAAGGAGGACAAGTTATAAAACACAAAATGTTCATTCATAATAGGGAGTATACAGAAAAATTAATAAGTTCATAAATCCATAGAAAGCAAAACAAGTACACTTTGATAATGCAGATAGATATAAAGCCAGAAAGGTCTATGTTATATACTATACTAGTCTATTTGATTTTTAAAATCATGGATATATAATAAATTGATTAAAAACTTAAAAATAATGTCAATGCTACATTTTAAGGAATTTGAAATGCTTGCTGTATGTGTTTGTAAGTTACATATCTTGGACATCACTTCTTATTTGACAACAATTATAAAATATAATCATAATGTACTTTAATATGCATCTCAGGTTTAGAAATATCAAAATGTGGAAATCAAAATGAGTTTTTTAGAATGAGTGTAAAAGATAAGTAGGAATTTACTCAGAACAATGTATCTTGTAATTCATACAAGAAAATATAGCACAAACTACAGCAAGCCTGGAGAGATCATAGTGAATATCGGCGAGTGCTTTTATTTCCATGAATGGGACATCAGCATGTTTTCAGAAGTGAGAGTGAAGATGCATTCATATAAAACAGTAATTCTGGACAGTAATATTCACATAAATATGATTGATGAAAGGTGCCTATTTTCCAATGCATTGAGATTGTAAATCTATATATTGAGTACTTAGTCCTAAAGCAGGCAACAAAACGAAGGAACAAAGTATCCATTTACCTAAAAGATTAGCGTCCTCTGAGAGTCTCATTTTGCAGAATATAAATCCCAATGAGTAAAAAGAATTTGGCTTTACTAAATGAAGTAATAAGTATTTGCAACAGTAAACATGTGAGTTAGAAAAAATTTTCATTTTGTCTATCTGATGGTCAAAATTCCCCCTGGTCAAATCAGTTAGATAATGATCATGGAAATATAGAGAATGCACAATATTTTTCTCATTTCTGAGAGAAGGACTTAAATCAATGTGTACAATAGTATCTAGATAGTTAGTTGTTCCACTGATGCATTCTTTTGTATGTGAGTGTGTTTGTGTGTGGGTGTGTTTGTGTGGGTGTGTCAGAGGGCACTGTTTGTCCTTGTGGAGCCCCAAGGGTGACTTCAGGAATTATCCTGGATTTGTCTACCTCCTTCTTGCTTCTCTCCGGGGTTTCCGAGGCCCCACCTTCCAGGGCCAGAGGTGCAGCTGCTGCCATTTCCACCTGGCATTTTTAGGTGTGACTCGTGATTTAAACTCAGGTACTTTTGCTTGTGAAGCATAGTTTTAACCCCTGAGTCATCTCACCAGCTCTCCTCCAACCACAGTGAAAGATTCATAAGATATTGCTTAGACAATTCCATTAGGTGTTTGAAAATAGTCGTGATGAAATGGCATAAACAGCTTCCTTGTGAAAGTGAGGATTCCTGTGCACACGATCATCCCAGGACTTACTGTCAACATGGAGTCGGACTATTGAAACCGTGTGGTTTATATGACAGCAAGGAAATGCTTGTTCCTGGTGTGTGGTGGGCAAGAACACGATTCTTTGTACACTAAAATGCTTTCTGTATAGTACATAAGACACGTAAAAACAACTTGACAATTGATAACAAAGTCAGTATTCATTGTCTTAGCTTTCCGTTGCTGAGAAAAAATTCCGAAGATAATCTATTTAAAAGGGAAAAAATTAATTTTGAATTTTTGGCTTTATATGCTATGGTTTTGGAGGTTTCCATTTGACTCTATTATCTGGAAAAATGACAACAGAAAGACAGGGAAAACAATGTCTCCTTTAAGTGGCTGCCCCCAGCAACCTGACTTCCTTCTACTAGACCCCACCTCCACTATCTTTCAGTACTGCCACATGCTGATGACAAAACATGCATGCCTTCAAGAGACATTTAAGGTCAAAAACATAATGCCTATATTACCACAATCCAAATTAGCAAAGTACATACTGCTAGAATTTAAAACTCTTTCAGTTCCTATCATTACATCCTATTTATGCTTCTCAAGAGTGTTATTAACCATCAAACTGAATCCTGATTACCCATGTTTATTCCTTATTTTATTTTTAATAGCTGTACTAGTCACTCTTCATGTTGCTGTGAGATACCACTGAGGGTCGAAGAACTTAAGGGGAAAAAGATTTACTCACCTTAAAGTTCCAGATGGGAGATACAGTCTTTCATGGCAGAAGTGGCAAGGTTGGTTGCAGAAGCTGGAGTCCTGTGTCACTGGCGTCCAAAAGACTGAGAGCTACTACACTCCAACTGTAATAGCAGACCTCTCCCAGAAGTAGGGTGGGACTAATCCACCTCAAGGCCCATCCACTTCGACAACTTTCTTCCCACAACATTCAACCTTCTAAAGATATCATTACCTTCCAAAATACATGAGACTGTAAGGGAACATTTCAAATCATAATAACTTTGCCTATTTTAATTTTATATGAGTATCCAAGTATTATAAAAACATAAATGAACAAAAACCTCTCATTGAAATATATACCCACAATGATATAAGTGCTATAGGTAAAAGACTCATTTTTGAGTTACACCTTGCAGAAATGGAAAACAATATGAAAGGCTCATAATTCAAACAGACCTTGACCAGTCTGTTTGAATAACCAATTAAACAACAATAAAAAGCTTAAACACCATTGTTGTAATATGAAGGGTTGATTCTCAAGGGTTAAATGAAAAAATAGATCATAATAAAGAAAAGGCTGAATAAAACAATGAGATGATGTACTGTTATACCAATGAGGCTCTTCAGACTGAATAAAGCTGGAAAAGTTAAAAGCACATCAGATAGGGGCAAGTTTTAAACAAGCGACTCATGATTAATGCTCTAAGTTTCCTTGATCAGCTGACAAATATTGAACTTCTAATGATTTGAATATATTAAATATGTGATTTTCTAGGTCTCTAATGTCTTGATTGGGAAGATCCTATTAAACAAAAATGTGTGTGACCATCAGCACAATAGGTATCTTCTATGTGTCAAGGATCTTTGTATTTTTACCAAGCTGAGGTAACCGGATCCGTGATATCAATCATGGTCAGGATCTCTGCTTCAAATATTGAAAAACTTGATATTTACATGCAAACTAAATGAGCGAAAAAATATAAATTTTTGTCAAAGATACTATTATCCCTAAATATCAATTTTGACATTTTCTGCCTTGATTGTTTCAATCTTGTGAAACTATGAGAAAATTAAAACATCTATTAAGTTGTTCTGATCAGGTGGGTTGTTCTAATCAGGTATTAGGTCATACATAAGTTGCTAACATAACTACCACAGAAACCAAGTATTGCTGCCATTTAAATCATATGCAATTGTGAAATCAATTGCTGTGCTATAAAAGTACTTATTGTGGTCCTCCATTATGCACAGCAATTAAAAAATAATTCTTAACCTCAGGATGCTGAAAGAAAAGGGTCACAAGTCAGCATGTGACTTGGCTACAGAATGAATTCAAGAGCAGCATGAGTGAGAAACTCTTAAAGAAGTAAGGAAGGAGTAGAAGAGGGAAGGAGAAAAGTTGTCCACGTGTTTAAAAATACTTGTGCCATAGAAAAAGATGCTCATAAAGTTTATAACTAGGAGGGGAGGGGAAAGAAGACTACAAGATAATGGCGACAAAAGAACACAGTTTAATGGAAAAATGAGGCCATTGTCAAAAAAGGACCACAAGTAGGGAGATTTCCAAGACTTGATTTGCTTTGCTTTGCTTTGCTTTTCCTTTCCTTTTCCCTTTTCTTTTCCCTTTCCCTTTGCCTTTCCATTTCCTTTCATTCTGTTAGTTTCCTTCCTATTTGAAAGTGTTTATATGGTTTGAAGTATAGAGTCATAGAGGAGGGGGCAGTGTTAGTGGTCAGTAAATAGCTGGTTGGTTGCCTGGAGGCTAGCTCAATTCATTACTGTGTCCTATTCCTGTTCTTTCCTCTCCTTTAAGTCTTTTTTTAAAAAAATATAAAGACCTTTTATTAAAAATAGTTTTTAAATTTTGGGTAGGATAGAACCTCAACAGTGAAACAGGATTCAGCCTAGTATAGCGCAAGAACAGCAAATTAGACAATGAAATTAACTAGAAAGTCACAATACTAGCAACTCTACAATGTTCACCTAGAACTCTCTCCATCCTAAGGCTCAGAGAATGTCAAGAGGGGGAGGTAAGACTATAAGAGCCTAAAGATGGGAGATCTGCAGCTTCACAAGACGCTCCGCTTAAGATAGGGCTGATTCTGCCAGAAACTCACTGCAATGAGATTCGAGCTTACCAGACTTGCACAATGGCAGACATATCAACATGCTCCAGAAACTAGCAAGGATCTTGGGAGAAATAATTTCAAGCAGTAGGATCTCTAAAGGTGAGACTTTAGACAGCTGTAGGGGAGTGCCCATGTCAGTGGTCGACTCAAGGAAGGCTTATTGATCTGCCCCAGAGTCCTAAACTCCCACTTAGAGCAGAGATTCAGAGGGAACCCGAGACTGATATAAGTTGATTGACATGGGAGTGGGAAGGAGCAAGTTAGATCCAGGAAGGAAGGGGAAGAAGGAGGAAAGCAAAGGAAGAAAGGAAGGGGAAGGGCATGATAAGGATACCCACTCATTGAGCCTGTATAGCTAGGATAAATAATAATTTTTAAAAGATTTATTATATAAAAAGGTACCTGAAATATTGACTCCTCCGTGAAATCTTAGCCGCATCATTTGTGCCTATTAGAAGTTTCCAAATGTGTTACTCTGAGCTGCTCCTTGGTTATAGAATCTGCATGGTGAACAAGAAATAAATTCTACCTGTATTTATGGTATTTGAATACTTTAATCATATTTCATAAATTGTAAAGCTTTAAGTTTTTTAGTTTCAAATTTTTAAGTGTGAAAAATACACTGATAAATCTTGATAAGAGATAAATGTTAAAAACTCATTATATATATGTTAAACCCATTACAATCATGAAATAAAAGTGTTTTGCATATTTTACAAAAATAAGTAAATAAAAAATAAAAAAGAAGCTCATGAACAAAAAAATAAATTATTGGTTAACCTTTTCTCCCTTTTCTGACACAATTCCATGCCAATTAATTAGCAATTTGAGACCAAATATCACTTTATCTCAGAAGTGTTTTTTAAAACAATAAGTAGTAAAATAAATTTCTTCAAAGGACCACCTTTAACAAAACTCTTAATTTCCTTCCATTATTTTAAACCTTTAATATCTTAACAGAGATAAATAGGTAAAATTTAACTCAATCACACTAACTCAAGGAAAGAAATCTTGAGCAACACAAAAGGTATGAATTATCACATGAATCATTTTGAAAAGGAAAGGATGGATACTGAAAGCAACATAAGTTACAAATATGAAAATATGTAGTAAATTGATTTTGAGTCTCTACTACTATTTAGATTAACAAACAAAACATTTCTCCAGTTATCTAATTACAGTGTCACTCCAGGAATGTGATAAAAGTGACTTTCTCCACAATGGTATATCAGGAAACAAGCACAGAAGAAGGCTTGCAAAAAACATAATCAGAAAATATTTCTATTATAATTATAAAATATGAGCTGTTACATCAAGAAATCTGTAGCAAAAGTATATCAAGCTGTGTTTTCATATTACAATGATCCAGTTACTTGATCCATTCTACATGAATATATGCAATTCTCATTATTAAACACCTACTGTATATCTCCGTGAGGAGTTTGGAGGTTACAATAGATATAGTTCTTGAAAAATTGGGAATCTGCCATCAGAATAAGGATTTATCCAAATATGTGTTTTTAATGAATCTCCAAACCCTATGAATTTTTAATGTTGTCCTAGGAATCAATTGCAAAACCAAAGATCACAAATTCATATTTCTTGGCCTTTGTCAACAGTAATCAACGGTGCCTTAGGAAAAATTGGTTAGGCTGTATTGTGGTCCTGTGACTAGGGCTTGGTGATGCTCTTACATAACTAGCCTGAGATCTGTTGCAAGGTTTTTTCCCATAATTGTTCCATTCAAAACTATTTGTATGCATACATTAAAAGGGAATTCATAACTATAATTGTTTCCCTCAAACAAAATTACAAAGTATCCTGGTCACTTCAACTAATGGGGTATGATCTCACCAGAAAGGGAGGGCATAGAGTCTGGCAGATAGAAAGTAACCATCTTGCAAATGGGAGACTGACCCCCCCACCATGTCTCCTACTATTATTCCATCTACCTTTGAATCTACTCTTATAATAAGACTCTATTGTAACAGCCTTTTATCTCTGGCCAGGGGGTGACATCCAATACCCATTAGGATGGAGCTAAGGGCAGTGCGGGAGCAGCAAAACTGAAAAGAAAAGTCAACAAACCATAATTCAGAACATCAGAGACGCTACATCAACCACCTGGAACCAGCCTAATCTCTCCCCATCCTAAAGCTCGGGGAAATTTGCAGAAGAGAGGGAGGTAAGATTGTAAGAGCCTAAAGATGGGGAGGAGTAATGATATGCAAGATACTCCACACAAGGTAGGGCCCAAGTAATCAAAATAGGACTTTGCATGACCTGTGCAATGATCAACATATCATTGACCCCTCAAAGTCTAGCATGGATCACAGGGACTAGGATCCTTAGAGGCAAGAGATTAACACCACAATATTGTTCCTATACTAAAAGGGAACACAAAAAAGAGCTCTAGGCAATGCTACGGAGTTCTTACACCTCATCAGAGAGGAAGACCCAGAGGGAAGTTTGACATGCACACTAAAGGATGCTCCAGGAATGGAGGGGAGAGGGACTGGGAGAAAGGGAGGGGAGGAAGGGGAAAAGGGGGAAGGGAGCAAAGGGATACAGGGAGGGATAGAGGGAGGGAGGGGAACAGGGTACTTATCAACTTTGTATGAGTGGAAGAAATAAAAGAAAATTAAAGCAAAAAAATTACAAACTATCTTAAAGCAATATAAAATAGGTATCAATAGAAAGAAAAGAATTTTTGAAATAATGTAACTTTGAAAATGGAAAGGGAATAAGATGACTTTGAATTTCTAGGAAACAGGCTATATTCACTTGGAAAGAGAAGTGGGAGTGGTTGAAATAAAACTCACTTTTATATTTATTTCAATACAAACTGTTATCTCTCAAACAGATTGGATATATTTTTGGTTATCTGCTTCTTTGGATGGCTTTATCTCAGCTGACAACATCATATATCCGCATATGTATTTCACATATTTCATATAAGATTGGGTACCTATAGTACTATTAGGTGGAGAATTGCAGAATTGTTATGTGTTTTTTAGCTTTTGCCTTAAGTATTACAGAATAGCACAAGTCAAGCTTCAACAGAATAGAGGCAAAGACACATCTCTACATGCCAATTCTACCTGCTCAGTTCACTGATTGTCTTTTCACAGGGAACTCAGCACTGTGATTCTGTCTTTTAAGAAAACACCTACTATAATATAACACTGGTATGCTCTACATGATATTGAAGAGCAAATGAAATAAAAGACATAAAATAATCTTAATATACAATTGTTCTTTTTATCATACCTATAATTAACTCCATATGTATTTATTGAGTCATCTGTTTTTTTAAATGTAAAAGATAATCTTATTTTGATTCAGCAAAAAGTAAAAAAGTACTGGATTACAAATGTGGTTCCATTTTTTTAACATTTTTTATTAATATTTCTGCTCATACAAACTTAGTAGGTACACCACTTCCTCCCTCCCTCCTCCTCCCCCCGAAACCCCTGCTCCCCCTCCCATCACCCCTCCTTCCCCATCCCCTCAGTGCCTCCCCCCCAATCCCCGGAGAATCCTTTAATGTGCATGCCAAACTCTCCTCTGGGCCCTCCTCTCCGATGCGTACAAGGACCCAGTGGAATTTCCCTGAACCCTTTCCCGTGTTCTCCTTAAGCATAGGAACACTACTGTGGCTGCCAATTCCTTTGCTTCCAAGGATCTTGGTGCCTTTAGCAAATGCTAGACTTTGTGGGGTCAATAGTGTGATGGATATTGTGCAGGGCATGCAAAGTCCAATTATGATTGCTTCAGCCCTAACTTGTGTGGAGTATCTTGCATATCATTGCTCCTCCCATCCTTGTGCTCTTGCAATCTTACCGCCCCCTCTTCCACGAATTTCCCTGAGCTTCAGGATGGGGAGAGATTAGGCTGGCTTAGTTCTAGGTGGTTGATATAGAGTCTCTGAAGTTCTGTTTTATGGTTTGTTGATTTTCTTTTGCAGTTTTGCTGCTCCTGCAATGTCCTTCACTCCATTCTGATGGGTATTGTATGTCACCCCCTTGTTGCAGTCCTTGATGGAGGCCTGTTTTCTCTGCTGTAACATGGTCTCCTCTCTCCTTGTTTCTGGTGTTGCCCTCCTACCCCATCCTTGGGTTTAGTACTAGGAGCCACCTATTAGGGAGTACATATGGCATTTAATTTTTTTGGGTCTGGGATGCTTCACTTAATATAATTATTTCTAATAACATCCATTTCTCGGAAAATTCCAGTAATTCATCATTTTTGATGGCTGAGTAGTACTCCATTGTATAGATGTACCACAGTTTCCTTATCCACTCATCAACTCTTGGACATTTGGGTTGATTCCATGACTTTGCTATTGTAAACAGTGCTGCTATAAACATGGTCGTGCTTGTGCTATCCAGGTGAATTTTTGCTATATGTGGGATTATTCCCAAAAGTGGAATAGCAGGGTCATATGTCATTTCAATCTTTAATTTAAGAATCTCCAGACAGCTCGCCAGAGTGGCTTTATGAGCCTGCATTCCCACCAGCAATGTAGGAGAGTTTCCCTCTCTCCACATCCTCTCTAGCATTTGTTGTTGTTGTATTGTGGATTTTTGCCATAGATGTGTTCAGAAAGAAATACATACATTAGATCATGTTTCCACTTTACCTACATAAACACTGTCATTGAGATAATGATACAATTGCATTATAAGAGATAAATGTCTGTTGTCGCACCTATCCCCATATACATGTGCCGTTATGCCTTACAGAATGTATAAAATTTATTCTGTATAAAACTTATTCTGTATAAAACTTAATCATCATCTTCAAGGCAACAGTTAACTTTCATGTCTTCTTTGATATCTATATTTATGAATAGATATATAAATATGATCTTGGGATGAATACCTATGAGTTTAATTTCTCAGTTTTAAAATACATTTTTAGTCTTACAGCAAATGCTCTCTAAAAATTTGTCATCTTTTACACTTACACTAATCAAACAGATGGGTTTCTGTTTTCAGTGTGTGGCTGTCAACTTATGATATTATTGATCTTACTTTATAGACTTTTGTAAAAGCTTGTCTCTGAGATATTTATAACTTTTCCTCAAAACTTAGATGTTAAGGCTTCAATTTTTCTAAGATATGGTGCTAGAAAGATATTACCATTTGTGAACATGTTCCTGAAAGGATTTAAAACTAAAATATTTGATAGCTTTTGTCACATTGTACAAATTGGCTAAAACAAGGCCATGCTAGGTTAAAGAAACATATTCTCTTAAAACACAAAAGACAATAACAACTCCCAAATTTTATGAGCTCACAGACTAGGACTTCAAATTTGACAATAGAAAGGTGACCACTTAACAAACAGAAAGGTGACCACCACTTAACAACTGATAGTATTAACTATGAAGTATTATAGATATTGTCATCATTTTCACTAGATAGTTAATTTTGCTGCATTAACCTCAGATTAAATATTGCACTTTATTAGAAAAAATGCCCCAATATAATAAAGTGAGTATAACCAGAATTAGAATTAAAGATGCTAAGATTTCATTATGTAAGAGTTAAGCTCACTTAATTTAATAATGCACATACACATGTTTGTGCTTTACAAATATATTTGTATTGGTCTTTCATTGAAATTTTTCTCAGAATTCAGTTGTTCTATTTTTTAAAATTAGAATGACTAGTCGATATTTTTAAATCTTTTAATCTGTCCTCTAGCTTATCTCAAATGCTCCTTTCTTCAAGCAGATAGTAATTGACCCATAAGGTCAATTTCTAGATTTCAGTCTGTAAACAAGGCATAAGTTTATCTATGACTTGGCATTAGGGACACAGCTTACACTTTTTCTGCAGTCAATACATAGAAAAGATAAGACAACTGCACAGCTAAAAGCATCTGTCATAAAACATTAGCAAACTGGAGCTGGAGAGGTGGCTCAGGGGTTAAGCCTCTGCCTTGCAGGCAGAAGGTCCTGAGTTCGGATCCCAGATCCCACGTATAGACGCCAGGCGGAAGCGGGGGCGGCCTGCGCTTCTGGTCCTGGTAGGGCGGAGCCTGTGAATCCCGGGGCAGAAGGAGGTGGAGGCGTCCATGGTGGTTCCCGAATTCGTCCGTGGTTCTACACACACATACACAGACACACATACACAGACACACACACACAGACACACACACGCACGTGCACATACATACGCACATGCGCACAGTTGAATAAATAATAATAATAATAAAGAAATTAAAAAAAAAACATTAGCAAACTGTCTGCCAAGAGTCAACATAAAAAATGTTGGAAAAATACAAATATTCACCATCATCATCCTCTCTACCATAAATCACATGTACCACTTTGAAATTCAATATTTCAAACCAAAGCATGTCATTTAAACATTCCTGGCTCAAAGATGTGTTTCACTTTCTCCTTTACTGAGCAAGTTTTTCTCAGGAGCTCCATTTAAATTTGTTTTGTTTACAAATCAAAATCCTTATACTAACTATTTGCTCTCCCTGGAATGTCATCATTGTATCTACTTCCCAGAGCACTGCAAAGAGAGAATAAAGAGAAAGAGAGACAAATAGCAATCACAAAAACACCATGAAATAACATATAAAATTGAATTACATAATTAACAAGTTTAGTAATTATATGAAATTATTAATTATATCATTTAATTACTTTAGTTTTAAAAATTAAAAGATTAAAGATTAATCAGTGAATGAAAACTC
Organism: Typhlomys cinereus; assembly: GCA_023101885.1. Classification (NCBI taxonomy): domain Eukaryota; kingdom Metazoa; phylum Chordata; class Mammalia; order Rodentia; family Platacanthomyidae; genus Typhlomys; species Typhlomys cinereus. The sequence goes on from JALPQD010000227.1 coordinate 1,118,374, forward strand.
ATTGCTATAGCTGAAGGAACAGAGGTACAAATGGAAACTTCTGGACTGGCAACAATCAGCCTTTCATTTCTTCTTTTCGTTCATTTATTTCTTTACGATCCATCTTGGTTTATATCTTTGCCCTGATCCTCACTCCACCCACTTCCCTCTTCTCCCATCTTCCCCTTCCACGAACCCTTCAACCCCCCTCCCATCCCTTCATGCATTCTGTTTAGACCCTCCTATACCTCTGTTTGTATGTATCACAGGACTTTCTTCAGAGTGCCTGTGTTGGTAAGGGAGTTAGATTTCTGTTGAACATTACATGACTCTTCAGTGGGTAAAGTCCTATGTGGGGAGGTTCCTCGTCTCCTGCCCAGAACCTGTCCATGAGACACTCTCTGAGAGCAATTCTTTCTTCTAAGATCTTAGATAGTCCTTGAGGGAAGTGTTGGTCAGTCTGCTGCTGTGTAGGTCTGGAGGTAGAAGTTCTCATCACAGTGATTTTCTGGGTACAGCAGCCCTGTCTTGATTGAAATGTGTTAGTCAGGAGTATTTCATGCCACCTTGAGGCTCTTACAATTTTACAGTTTCCTCTAACTTATTCCTGTGGGATAAGTTTTTGATGGACTGATTTAGACGAGTATTCCAGATTTGCTGATATTCAGTACTTTGGCCTCATGTGGTATTCTGCCTCGCTTATCTTCCATTGCTGCAGGGTTCAACTTGGTTTCACTCTGAGAGCTTTTTTTATCTAAGGGTTAAGAAAAGGAGTATTTAGATGGTGTTATAGTATCAATCTTATATAGTTAACATTACAATATCTGTTACTGTACATTTTCCCCTTCTACTGTTATTTGGATAGAATTACAGTATCAGGCATGGTTTCCCCTGAAATGAAGGGGGTTAGAACAATTTCAGAGAGTGTTGCAGTTCATCTGCATGGTTGCTGATAAAGAACCATCAAATGGCTTAAGGGAACAAGGGGCTTTTTTTCTCTTACAATTACTGGTTACAGTTCTTAATCCAGCTTGACAGGAGAGTACGCACCAACACCAGGGCCAAGAGAACTGGCCACACCATCTCTACATAATGATTGAGAGAAGGACGATCCTTACTTGCCAGACCAGCATGTCTGGCCAAGTATACACAAGGATGCCGACTCTCTCAACCACCTCTCTATGTTTTATTCCAGGGCCTAATCCCACCTACCTAGGCCTTACCCGTCAGCCAATCTCCTGCAGGTTTGCTCTGAGCTTAACCTAACCCCTAATTCTCCATAAATGTGCCCAAAGCTCAAACCCTCAACTGTCAAGTTAACACTTGTGCCTAACTATGACTACAGAGTAATTGCTTTCCCATGGATTTTATGTACCTCTGCTGCTCCCATAAATGCTTCTTACTGGAGCTGTAGTGCTTCCACTGTTCCCTACAGGGATAGGCCCTTGATCTCTCTATTTCCCTAGAGCACTTGCTTCAAATTTTCTCCTCTTTTACCTTTTATTAAAATCTCTAACCTTACTTCCCTCGTGGGCTTTTCTTAATAGTGGCCTTATTTATCTGTTTAACTATGTTTCTTTGTCTCTACTCTCTTGGAATCTTCTTTCCCCTATTCCACAGGTTATGTTCCTTTGTAGTTATAATGTAGTTATAGAAATTTCTCCTTGAACATGTCATTTTGAGGTCTTAGTACTAGGCTCTATTTATTAAGGAGAACATGCAATGTCTGCCTTTCTGTGTCCATAATATTTCACTAAGTGTAACTTTTTCCAACACAATCCATTTACCAGCAATTTTCTTTAATTCATTTTTCTTGATAGTTGAGTAGTAGTATATTCTGTATATCTACCACATTTTCATTATCCATTCAACTGTTGTTAGGCATTAAGGCTGATTCCAGAACTTTATAATTGTGAAGAGTGCTACAATGTACACTCTATAGTGGGATGAGCATTCTTTGGGAATAGTCCCAGTAGTGGTATAGCTGGGTCATACGGCATTTCAATTTTTAACTTTTTTGGGAACCAACATTATGATCTCCAGAGTGGTTGTACAAGTTTACATTCCCAATGCAAAGAATGAGGGTTCACTTTCCCCTGCATCTTCTCCAGCATTTGTTGCTGTATGTGTTTTGGATTTTATCCATTCAGATCAGAATGAGATAATATCTCAGGGTGGTTTTGAGTTGCTTTCTCTAATAATTAGAGAGGTAGAACATTTATTTTAAAAGTATTTGTTAGACATTTTAGTTTCATCCTGGGAAACATTGTAGGTTCCAAGACATGTTTTCTAATTGGTTTCTTTCCTTCTTGATGTGGTTAGTAAAGATTTTCTCCCATTCTGTGGGTTGTTTTTTTGCTTAGTTAACAACATATTTTGCTGAACAGAAGTTCTTGAATACCATGAGATCTCACTTGCTGAATGTGAGTTCTATTTCCTAAGCAATTAGAGAGTCCTTTTTAGAAAAGGTTGGCTTAGGCCAATCAGTTTGAGGGAATTCTCCACTCTTTTTTCAAGGGTTTTTATAGTCTCTAGTCTAATATCATAGCCTTTGATCCATTTGGCCTTGCTTTTTGTGCAGGTTGGCAAGTAAGGGTCCAATTTCAATCTTTTGCATATAGACATCCATTTTGCCAGCACCGTTTGTCCTTTTTCCAGTGGTTTTTCTGGACACCTATGTCAAAAATAGTTGATTATAGGTGTCTGAGCTTAAATCTGGGACTTCAATTCTTATACATTGATGTCTAGTTTGGAACGACTACAGTGCAGTCTTTATGACTATGGACTTGTAGTACAGATTAAGGTCTGGTATGGTGATACCTCCAGCAGTTTTTATTATTCAGGATTGTTTTTGCTAGTGCTTGGGCTTCTGTGTTTCCATATGAATTTTGAGATTGTTTTGTTATATTTCTGTGAAGAATTCCTTTGGAATTTTGATTGGCATTGCATTTAATCTGCATATTATTTTTTGTATGGTGATCACTTTTATGATGTTAATTCTACTGATTCAGGAGCATGGGAGGGTTTTTTACACCTTCTGGTGTCTTCTAATATTTCTTTTTTATGATTCTAAAGTTTTCATTGTACAGGTCTCTCACATCGTTGCTTAGATTTATTCCAAGGTATTTCACTTTTTAGGGGCAATGTAAAATGGAATTGTTTCTCTTAGAACTTTTTTTTCATCCTTGGCATATAAGAGAGTCACTGATATTTGAACATTAATTTTGTAATCTGCCACTTTGCTGAACTTATTTATAAATGCAAAGAGTTTTCTGTTGGGTCTTTTGGAGTTTTAGAATCATGTCATCTGTAAATAGGAATATGTTGAACTCTCCTTTTATTATTTGTATCCCTTTTATCTCCCTTGTCTTATGGCTCTAGCTAAACGTTCAAGTACAATATTGACTAGAAATAGTGAGAGTGGACAGGCTTGCTTAGCTCCTGATTAAAGAGGGAGTGCTTCAAGTTTTTCCCCCATTGAAAAGATCTTTACTATAGGTTTGTTGTGTATGACTTTTATTATGTTGATGTAAGTTCCTTCCATTCCTACTGTCTCCAGAGCTTTCATCGTAAAGTGATAATACATCTTGTCAAAAGATTTTTCACATCTATTCAGAGTCATGTGGGTTTATATGATGGATTATATTAATTGTTTTACATAAGAAGAACTAATCTTGTGTTTTGGGAATAAATCCTACTTGAACATAGTGAATGATATTTTTTACATGTTTTTGAATCCAGTTTGCTAAATTTTGTTGAGAATTTTTGCATCTGTGTTGATCAATGAGATTGGCCTGTAGTGTGCCTTTTTATTGAATCTTTATTTGATTTTTGGGATCAGTGCAACATTAGCTTCATGGAAAGAGTTTAGAAGTGTTCCTTCCTTTGCTATTTTATGGAACAGTTTAAGGAATAGTTTTATTATCTTTTTTAATGTCTAATAGAATTCTGTACTGAATCAATCCAGTCCTGGCCTTTTTTGGTAGGAAGATTTGTAATTTCTTCTTCACCGACATAAAATTATTTAAATAATTCAGTTAATCCCAATTCAATTTGGGAAGCTGTGTGTACTTAGAAATTCATCCATTTCTTTTTTTTAATTTTTTATTTATTATTTATTCAATTGTGCATGTATGTGTGTGTGCACGTGTGTGTATGTATGTATGTGTGTATGTGTGTAGAACCACGAACGAATTCGGGAACCACCATGAATGCCTCCACTTCCTCCTTGTTTACTCTGCCCTGGGATTCACAGGCTCCGCCCTACCAAAAGCAGGCCAAACCCCTTCCGCTGGCGTCTATACTTGGGATCTAGGATCTGAACTCAGGACCTTTGGCCTGCAAGGCAGAGGCTTAACCCCTGAGCCACCTCTCCAGCCCCTCATCCATTTCTTTATGATTGTCAAATTTTGTGGAGCATAAGTTTTTGAAATGTGACCTTATGAATCTGAATTTCCTTGGTATCAGTTGCAATGACTCCTTTTTCATCTCTAATTTTATTAAACTGGGTTTTCTTTCTTTTTATTTTGGTTAATTTGGCTAAGGGTTTATCAATCATATTGATGTTTTCAAAGAACCTGCTCTTTTGGCTGATTCCTTGTATAATTATCCTTATCTCAATTTTGGATAATTTTCCCCTGACTTTACCAATCCTTGCTTTGGGGATTGGTTTCTCAAAAGCTTTTGATATGCATTTGATATTCCTTGTGATATTTCCATTTTTTATATAAGCATTGATTACTATAAACTTTTCTCTTAGGACAGCCTTTATCTTTTTTTATTTTTTATTATTTATTTAATTGTGTGTGTATGCGTAGGTGTGTGTGTGTGTGTGTGTGTGTGTGTGTGTGTGTGTATGTATGTGTGTGTATGTAGAACCATGGGCGAATTCCGGAACTACCATGGACCGCTTCCACCTACTCGTTTACTCTGCCAGGGGATTCACAGACTCCGCCCTATCAGGACTGGAAACATAGGCGGCCCCCACTTCCGCTGGCATCTATACCTGGGGTCTAGGATCTGAACTCAGGACCTTCCATCTGCAAGACAGAGGCTTAACCCCTGAGCCACCTCTCCAGCCCCAGGAGAGCCTTCATCTTGTCCCAGAAATTTTGATATGTTGTGTTTCATAATCATTGACTTCTAGGTATTCTTGAATTTCCATTTTGACTTCTGCCTAAATCCATTCCTCATTCACTATCATGGCATTCAATTTCCAAAAACTTGTGTGCTTTGCTTTCATTTGACTTGTTGTAGATGTTTATCTTTATTCCATGGTCATCAGGAAAAGTACAGAATATAATTTCAAATTTTTTGTGTATGTGGAGCTTGCTTTGTGGCCCATATATGGTTTATTTTGAACAAAATTTCAAGGGCTGCTGAAAAGAATGTGTATTCATTGGTGCTTGGAGTAAAGTTTCTGGAGAGATTAGACAGACTGATTTGGGTTTTGTTTTGATTCAGCTCTAGTGTTTCTCCGTTCAACTTCTGGCTTGTTGACCTATGTTTTGGTGAGAGTGGAGTGTTGAAGTACCCTGCTGTTATTGATTTTTGGTTGATTTGGATGATTTTGATCCTTACCTGTATTAGGTAAGAATATGTTCAGCAATATGAAGTCTTCCTGATGGACTGTGCCTTTGACTAATATGTGGTAAACTTCTGTGTCTCGTGATTTGCTTTATTTTGAAGTCTATTTTGTCAGATACTAGAATTGCTACTCCTTTTCTTCCTTGCTATGTTAGCTCAGAGTACCTTTGAACAGAGTTTTGCTCTAAGATTATGCTTATCTCTCATGGTGAGATGTGTTTCCTGAAAGTAGGAGATTGATGGGTTGTGATTTTTCAACCATGTTTTTAGCTTATGTCTCTTGACTGGAGAGTTAAGTCAATTGACATTTGGGTAATAATTGAGAAATATTTATTGATTTCTGTTATTTTTCTGAATTTTATGGGTTTTATATATGTTTTTCTTTGTTCAGTAGTTGTGTTGGCATTATTTTTCCTTTCTATCCTCGTGGGTAAATTTATCCTTTTCTTTGCATTTATTTTTTCTTTTTTTATTCTTTATTTTTTATTTTTTCCACTCATACAAAGTTGATAAGAAACCAATTCCCCTTCCTCCCTCCTACTCTTCCTGGATCCCTCCCTGCTCCCTCCCCCCTTTCCCTTTTCTTCCCCCTCCCTCCCCTTCTCCCAGTGCCCCCCCCCCTTCCTGAAGCATCCTTTAGTGTACATGTCAAACTTTCCTCTGGGTCCTCCTCTCTGATGAGATGTAAGGACTTTGTAGCATTGCCTAGAGCTCTTTTTTGTGTTCCCCTTTAGTATAGGAATAATATTGTGGCTGTTAATCCCTTGCCTCTAAGGATCCTAGTTCCTGTGATACATACTAGACTTTGGAGGTTCAATGATATGTTGGTCATTGCGCAGGTCATGCAAAGTCCTATTTTGATTACTTCAGCCCTAACTTGTGTGGAGTATATTGCATATCACTGCTCCTCCCCCTCTTTAAGCTCTTAACATTCTTACCACCCCCTCTTCTGCAAATTTCCCTGAACTTTAGGATGGGGAAAGATTAGGCTGGCCTAGCAGCATTTATTGTTTTCTAGCATCTTCTGGAGGCTTGGCTTGGTGAGCATATATGTCTTAGTTTGTCTTTATGGTAGAAATTATTTTCTTTCACCTTCAATCATGAGTGATACTCTTAATAGGTATACTGTCTGAATTGACATTTGTGTTTATTTGTAACATGAAGTACATGTCTCCAAGCTTTTCTGGCTTTGAAAAATAGTCTTACCTTTAAACATAATTTTGTTTTTCTGTCTTAAGGCTCTCAAAATTCCTCTTGTTTTGTATCCCTGATGTTATGACTGTTGTTTGTCATGGAAAGTTTTCATTTTAGTCATAGCTGATTGATGTGGGATATGCCTCTTACACTTTGATAGTAATCTCTTTCCTTAGATGTGGAAAATAATCTTCATTTATGTTAGTGTGAAAAACTCCTTCTGATATGGTTTTTTGGAGTTTATTGTTCTGGGATTCCATGAATGTATAAGTTTGGCTCCTTCAAAGTATCACATAATCCTTGAATATTCTTCTCAAATACTTTTTAATACATTTTTATTATTATTTCAGCTCATACAAACTTAATAGGTACACCAGTTCCCTCTTTCCCTCCTCCTCCCCCCGAACCCCCTGCTCCCCCTCCCCTCACCCCTCCCTCCCCATCTCCCATCCCATGCCTCCCGCCCCAATTCCCAGAGTTCTTTCTTGTGCATGCCTGACTCTCCTCTGGGCCCTCCTCTCTGATGATGTACAAGGACCCAGTGGCATTTCCCTGAACCCTTTCCTGTGTTCCCCTTAAGCATAGGAACACAGTAGTGTTCCTCAAATACGTTTTCAGCTTTTTGGGCCTCCTTCTTTAAACAAATTCCTTCTTCCATCTTGTCTTCTAGTTCTGATATTCTATTTTCTGCTTTGTTAGTGTTGTTCATGGGATTCTCTGTTGAGTTTTGGGTTGTAATTAGCTTGCTTTTACATTCAACTTTAATCTCTGCATGAGACTTTTTTCAACTGCTATATGCTTTGCTTTGTTTCTTCAAATGTCTTTTTCATCTCATCCGGGTGCCAGTTATTTTCTTGTTCAAAATTGTTTATGTGGATTTTCTTTCTTTTGTTATTTTGATCATCTGCATGTAAAAGATTAAAACTGGACCCTTGTTTGTCACCATGCACAAAAATTAATTCCAAATGGATCAAAGACATTAATATTAGGCCAGAGACTATAAAAACCCTAGCGTAAAGGGTAGAGAACTCCCTTAATCTGATTTGGCTAGGCCAACAGTTCCTAAGTAGAAATCACAAGGACCAACACCCAACAAATGGGATCTTATGAAATTAAAGAGCTTCTGTTCAGATAAAGAGATTATAAACCAAGCAAAAAGGCAACCCACAAAATGGGAGAAAATTTACACTAACCACATATCTGATAGAGCTCTATTATCCAGAATGTGCAAAGAACTTCAAAAATTAAACAACGAGGAGATAAATGGCCCAATTAAAAATTGGCCTCGGCTGGGGCTGAAGAGGTGGCTCAGGAGTTAAGCCTCTGCCTTGCAGATCCCAGATCCCACATATAGACGCCAGGCGGAAGCGGGAGGCCTGCGCTTCTGGTCCTGGTAGGGCGGAGCCTGTGAATCCAGGGGCAGAGTAAACAAGAAAGATGTGGAGGCGGTCCACGGTGGTTCCCGAATTCGTCCGTGGTTCTACACACACACACACACACACACACACACACACGCACGCACACATACATACACACACGCACAATTGAATAAATAATAATAATAATAACAATTTTTAAAAAAATTGGCCTCGGAAGTCTAAAGAAACTTTCAGGCACAAAACTGAAATGTCTAACAAATATCTTTAAAAATGCTCCACATATCTAGTCATCAGTAAAATGAAAATCAAAACTACCCTGAGATATCATCTCACCCCAGTCAGGATGGCAAAAATCCACAATACAAACAACACTAAATGCTTGAGACTATGTAGAGAAAAGGAACTCTCCTACATTGCTTGTGGGAATGCAGGCTTATACAACCACTCTGGAGATCAGTATGGTGATTTCTAAAAAAGTTAAAGGTTGAAATGCCATGTGACCCTACCGTACCATTTCCAGGAACAATCTCCCACAATACAGAAATTCACTACAGTGACATAAGTATAACCATGTTTATTGCAGCACTATTTAGAATAGCAAAGTCATAGAATCGACCCAATGCCCAACAGTTGACAAATGGATAATGAAAATGTGGTACATTTATACAATATAGTCTGGAAAATCCCAGAGCAAAACAAAAAGTGGATAAAGTAATCCTGAAAATTCTGAATGATTCCCGAAGTTATCTTTAGGCCTTTGCTGACATACACAGTACTCTCTGATACACACACACACACACACACACACACACACACACACGCATACAATATATAGTAATTTTTGGTCATACTGGAATGAGATTTTCAAAACAGTGAAAAAATAACAGAGAACTAAGTTTAGAATTAACAAAATAACTTTAATGAATTAGAATTGATATTCTGAAAATTTAGGGCAATTTTCATAGTCTCAAGAATATAAATTCACCATTAAGAAAAGAAATAGGGGCTGGAGAGGTGGCTCAGGGGTTAAGCCTCTGCCTTGCAGGCGGAAGGTCCTGAGTTTGGGATCCTAGACCTCACGTATAGACGCCAGGCGGAAGCGGGGGCGGCCTGCGCTTCTAGTCCTGGTAGGGCGGAGCCTGTGAATCCCGGGGCAGAGTAAACAAGGAGGAGGTGAAGGCGGTCCATGGTGGTTCCGAATTCGTCCGTGGTTCTACACACACACACACATACACACGCACACATGCATATACCCACAATTGAATAAATAATAAAAAAATTTAAAAAAAAAAAAAAGAAAAGAAATAATCACTTTGGCAAGTAGTAAATTTTGGATGCTAGAATAAAGTTAAATTACCTTGTAAATGATTTAAATAACAAAAGAAGTGATCTTAGGATAGATTAAGTATTCCAAACACTCAACAACCTTTCATGTAAACAAAAATTTGTAGTTAGAAATAAAAATATTTGCATTTCCCTGATGGCGAAGGAAGTGGAGCATTTTTTAAGATATTTGTTAGACATTTTAATTTCATCCCTGGTAAAGTTTCTTTGAAGTTCCAGGGCCCATTTTTTAATTGGGCCAGTGTTTTCCTTGGAGTTTAGTTTTCTAAGTTCTTTGTGCACTCTGCACAGTAGAGCTCTGTCAGATATGTGGTTAGTGAAGATTTTCTCCCATTCTGTGGATTGCCTTTGAGCTCATGTTACAATCTCTTTATCTGAACAGAAGCTCTTTAATTTCACAAGATCCCAACTGTTGGGAGTTGGTAGCAGTGACTGTGCCATTGGATGTCTGTTTAGGAAGTGTTGGCCTAGCCCAATCAGCTCGAGGGAGTTCCCTATCCTTTCAACTATGATTTTTATAGTCTCTGGCCTGATATCAAGGTCCTTGATCCATTTGGAATTAAGTCTTGTACATGGTGACAAGTATGGGTCTAGCTTTAATCTTCTGCATGTGGAGATCAGTTTTGCCAGAACCATTTGTTGAAGATGCTGTTCTTTTTCCATTGGATTCTTTGAGCCCCTTTGTCAAAGACCAAATGGCTGTATTTTTGTGGGCTTATATTTGGGTCTTCAACCCTTATCCATTGATCTGTGTGGCTATTTTGGAGCCAGTACCAGGCAGTTTTCATAACTATGGATTTGTAGTATAAACTAAGGTTTGGTATGGTAATACCTCTAGCAGTGTTTTTGTTACTCAGGATTGTCTTTGCTATCCTGGGTCTTTTGTGCCTCCATATGAATTTTGAGATTATTTGGTCAAATTCTTTAAAGAATTGCTTTGGGATTTTAATTGGTATAGCATTGAATTTGTATATTGCCTTTGGTAGGATGGTCATTTTTACAATGTTGATTCTACCAATCCAGGAACATGGGAGGTCTTTCCACCTTCTGGTGTCTTCTGCTATTTCTTTCTTTAGGGTTTTAAAGTTTTCATTGTAAAGGTCTTTTACCTCCTTGGTTAGGTTTATACCAAGGTATTTCATTTTTTTAGGGGCTATAGTAAATGGGATTGTTTCCCTCAAGGATTTTTCACTTCTTTCATTCTAGGCATATAGGAAGGACTCTGATTTTTGCACATTTATTTTGTATCCTGCCTCCCTGCTGAACTTCTCAATTAGTTCCAGGAGCTTCCTGGTGGAGTTTTTGGGATCACTCAGGTATAAGATCATGTCATCTGCAAATAGGGGTAGCTTGACTTCTTCCTTGCCGATTTGAATCCCTCTTATGTCCCCTTCTTGTCTTATGGCTTCAGCTAAGACTTCAAGTACAATATTGAATAGAAGTGGTGAGAGTGGTCAGCCTTGTCTAGTTCCTGATCGAAGTGTGAATGCTTCCAATTGTTCCCCATTGAGCATAATCCTTGCTGTGGGCTTGTTGTATACAGCTTTTATTATATTGATAAAGGTTCCTTCAATTCCTACAGTCTCTAGCGCTTTGATCATAAAAGGCTGTTGGATTTTGTCAAAGGCTTTTTCTGCATCTATCGAGAGTATCATGTGGTCTTGGACTTTGGACTGGTTTACATGATGAATTACTTTTATTTACTTGCGTATGTTGAACCAACCTTGTGTTCCGGGGATGAAGCCTACTTGGTCCCCGTGAATGATCTTTTTGATATGTTTTTGAATATGATTTGCTAAGACTTTGTTGAGAATCTTTGCGTCTGTGTTCATCAGAGAGATCGGCCTGTAGTTTTCCTTTTTTAAGTGAATCTTTATTAGGTTTTGGGATTAAGACGATATTAGCTTCATAGAAAGAATTTGATAGTGTTCCTTCCTTTGCTATTTGATGGAACAGTTTAAGGAGTATTGGTGTTATTAACTCCTTAAATGTCTGGTAGAATTCTGTGCTGAATCCATCTGGCCCAGGACATTTTTTGGTGGGAAGTTTCGAGATTACTTCTTCAATTTCCTTGTATGTTATAGGACTATTTAAATAACTTCCTGATTCAATTTAGGTAGGTTGTGTTTACTTAGAAATTCATCCATCTCTTTTGTGTTGTCAAACTTCACAGAGTACAAGTTTTTGAAATATGATGTTATAATTCTCTGGATTTCTTGGGTATCCATAGTGATAACTCCATGTTCATTTCTAATTTTGTTAATTCGGGTTTTCTCTCTCTTGCTTTTGGTTAATTTAGCTAGGGGTGTATCAATCTTACTGATTTTTTCAAAGAACCAGCTTTTTGACTGGTTGATTTTTTCTATTGTTTTCTAAGTCTCGATTTCAAATATTTCTCCCCTTATTTTGCTAATCTCAGCTCTTCTACTACTTTTGGGATCAGATTGCTCAAGTTTCTCCAAAGACTTAAGCTGCATCATTAAATTATTTATTTCTGATGTTTCCAATTTTCTGATGTAGGCATTAAGAGCTATGAACTTACCTAATCAAAACTTCCCTGAGATATCATCTCACCCCGGTCAGGATGGCAAAAATCCACAATACAAACAATGACAAATGCTGGAGAGGATGTGGAGAGAGGGGAACTCTCCTACATTATTGGTGGGAATGCAGGCTCATACAGCCACTCTGGTGAGCCGTCTGGAGATTCTTAAAGAAATTAAAGATTGAAATGCCACATGACCCTGCTATTCCACTTTTGGGAATAACCCCCCCATGCAGCAGAGGTTCGCCTCGATAGCACAAGCTCGACCATGTTCATAGCAGCACTGTTTACAATAGCAAAGTCTTGGAATCAGCCCAAATGTCCAACAGTTGACGAGTGGATAAGGAAACTGTGGTACATCTATACAATGGAGTACTACTCAGCCATCAAAAATGATGAATTACTGGAATTTGCTGGGAAATGGATGTCATTAGAAACAATTATATTAAGTGAAGTATCTCAAACCCAGAAAATGAAGCGCCGTATGTACTCCCTAATAGGTGGCTCCTAGTACCAAACTCACCCAGCCCACATTGAGACACTCAAAAGTAAACCTATGTAACACAGTAATTGTAAGGATTATGAACAAGAGAGATGGGGTAGGAGGGCCACACCAGAAACAAGGAGAGAGGGGACCATGTTACAGCAGAGAAAATAGGCCTCCATCAAGGTCTGCAAGTAAGTAATGAGAAACCTGGTTAAGTTCACAGACGTTCTTTCCTGATCTCACCAGAAGGGGAGGGCATATAGTCTAGCAGATAAAAAGTAATCATTTTGCAAATGGGTGATGGACCCCTCCCTCACTGAGGTTTCCTACTCTTATTACATCTACCCTTGAATGTGCTGTTATAACAAGACTCCAGTTTAACAGCTTTTTGCCTCTGGCCAGGGGGTGACATACAGTGCCCAGCAGGATGGAGTGAAGGGCATTGCAAGAGCAGCAAAACTGCAAAAGAAAATTAACAAACCACAATCCAGAACTTCAGAGACTCTATATCAATCACATAGAACTAGGCCAGCCTAATCTCTCCCCATCCTGGAGCTCAGGGACATTTGCGGAAGAGGGGGCGGTAAGATTGTAAGAGAAAAAGGATGGGAGGAGTAACGATTTGCAAGATTCTCAACAATAGTTGGGGCCAAAGCAATCATAATGGGACTTTGCATGCCCTGCACAATGTCCAGTGCACTGTTGCCCTCATAAAGTCTAGCATCTGTTAAGGGCACCGAGATCCCTGGAGGCAAGGGATTGACAGCCATAGTAGTGATCCTATGCTTAAGGGGAACAAGAGAAAGGGCTTATGGAAATGCCACTGGGTCCTTATATGTCATCGGAGAGGAGGACCCAGTGGAGAGTTAGGCGTACACAATAAAGGACTCTCTGGGAATTGGGGGGAGGCACTGGGGGATGGGGAGGGAGAGGAGGGGGAGGAGGGGTTCGGGGGGAGGAGGGGGGAGGGAGGGAACTGGTAATAAAATTTTAAAATGTAGAATTAAATTTTTAATTAAAAAATCTAAAAAAAAAGAAATAAAAATAAAAATTGCACACACACAAACATACACATATAATATAGCCAACACGACTGGAGCGTTAGAAATAGTCTCTTTCAAATAAAATATAAGAAGGGAATTATGCACTTTTTTATTCTATAGTATACTCAAACAAATCTAGTAATGTAAGTATAAATCAGTACTTCATTGAGGAAAAGAAAGTGTATTACTAGAATGACATCAAAATATCAGATATAAAATTATTATATGAAACTGCTTATAATGTAATGAATGGTTATGAAATGAAAACTAGGGAACCTAACTTTAGGTTAATTATAATAACTATATTTCACCTCCGATCTGACCAGTTTTTCTATCGTGTGTGTGTATGTATGTGTGTTACAGAGGCACAGACATGTAATGTGTGCACATATTTGTAAATGCCAGATTGATGTCACCTGCAGTCCCCAATCACTCTCCCCTACATATTTTCTGAGATTGGGTCTCCCAATGAACTTGGACTTTGCCAATTCAGCCAAACCAGGTGGTACAAAGCTACATGGATCCAGATTTCCCCTATTCCACTGCTGGGATTTCAGCCAATTTTTAGGTCAGTTGTAAAACTCTGAATTCAGGTTCTCAGCTTTCTTTACCCAAGGGGCCATCTTCCCACCCTACTTTATATTAGCTATATTAACCATTCTAAAAATTTTACTATATTGTGTATTTCTTGTCATGAAGGTGTTTGTAACATTTTGTTATTATTTTAGCTCTATTGTATAAGAAATCATTTTCTACCTGAAAATCTGTTTTTTTAATTTTTAAAAATTATTTATTTATTTATTTTCCCAATCATACAAACTTAAGTTCTTAATGTAAAATGGTTACCTAATTTTTTTATCAGTTTGGCCAACTTTGGTGTCTTTCTATATATTTCAAAAACAATAGTTTTCCTCATTAGCCTCAGTCTTCTAAACTACATTTTAATAGTTTTTTTATTTTAATATCAATCAATTGGGATATAAGAATTTACTTTGTACCTGTCTTTAAATCTTTATTAATTCAGCAAAGATACAAGCAAATGTACTGTTTTCATTTCTCTTAATGGAATAAATTATCTGTCTTGTGTGTACGTGCTCCTATGTCTGTGTGGTTGTAAAAAATAAATGAAGGGGCCAGGGAGATTTGCCTAGTGGTTAAAACCTTTGATTAACAAGCAAAAATGTCTGAGGTTGGATACGCAGATTCCATGTGAAAAATGCTGGGAATTAATAGCAGTAGCCTATAATTCCTGAAAGGCAGAGTTTGGGAAACCCTAGAGCAAAGAAGCAAGGTGGAAGAGTAACTAAGGATGACTCCTGATGTCCAGCCCTTGGGTCTCCAGAGGCACACATAATGAAGTACCCTCTTGTACACATATACATGTACACACGCACACACACACATATAAACACACACATGTACACTACCCACATGTAACATAGTTATGTGTGCAAAAGATAAAATAAAACAAGGCTATTTATTTAAATAAAATAAGAGCCTAATTTTGCAATGAATATAAAATGACGGAAGGATGTTAAGTAACTTGCCCAGGATAAAAGGCTATCAATAGCAAAGCCTTGAAGAGAATGAGAGCAACTGCTCTCTTCTGCTTTGAAAGGCAACTTCACTGTGTTAAAACAATTCAGCAAACATTTACTGAATATCTGTGACCTGACATATACTGGCTAGGGATAGCTATTTATTTTTATATTCCAAATTTTTGAATTTATAATTAACACTATTGTTTTCAACCATTCTACTTTTCTAAGGAAAGAAAGGTATTGATTCCATTTGATGTAATTTAGCAGGATTCAAAAAATCTGTAACCTATATTTGTATTATTCTCTAGCTTTAAATGTGCATTAGGAAAGAAATTTTGAAGCAAGAATGGCTCAGAAAGCTTTTGCTTTCATTTTACTGTCTTCAAAAGTATAGATTTTTATTTCTCAATTCCATTATTATTGCTGTAATTATTTTGGTTGGATGCAGTTTATATGTTGAGCATGATTAGGAATTTTCGACTTAATGGTTTAATGTTGATCATATTTCTAAATTTATTTGAATTAAACATGGAAAAGGAAATACGTTTCTCTCAACAAAATTTGTGTTAAAACTTGAACTCTTTTTAACCTTGCCCTTGTCTAATTGATTTCATCATTGTTACATTAGTTAAAATTAAAGTTCCCTTCCATGAAGTTGTGTTTGCCAATTTCATTGTGCAGTTCTATAGTGTTTTACAACTGAAACTAATTTTAATAGTTTAGTGTTGATTATGTGTGCCCGAGGGTGGCTTTAGGAATCATCCTGGAGTGCTGTACCTCCTTTTTCTTTTGCTTTGGAGTTTACCAGACTTTGCTTTCCAAAGCCATATTTATAGAACGTTGCCATTTCTGACCAGAGTTTTATCATAGGGTCTGGGATCCAAACTCAGTGCCTTCTGCTTGTGAGTCAGAGACTTAACCTCTGAACTATCTCTCCAGCCCCCAATTTTAACATTTTAAGTTGATTTGTATCTGCCAGTTGTACATAACTTTAACATAGGATGAATTTATACCTAGCAATTATTTTGCCTTAACTATAAAATTTTAAGAGTAACTAATATTTATCTCCTTTTTGATGTATGCTCTTCTACTGGAATACATTTCTTTCCTGAAATTATGATTGCTCTGCACCCTCATTTATATGTGTTATTTCTACATATTATTAACTCGAATTTGTTTTGTAGATACAGTAACAAACAATTTCTAAACTAGCTAAATGAAACTCATGAAATATCACTTAGTCAGTACTTTTGCCTATTTTTATCTCCAAATCATTCACCTAGTACTGCAGTTTGCATTTACTTAGAGATTTGCTAGCTTTTTTATCCATCTCCACATTCGCATATCTCAATCCTATCTAGCACACTGTTCTTACTCCTAAAGTGCATGCTACAGAATTTTGCTATTAAGAGACCATTTTTATTAGTCTCAGGTGGTTTGAATTGCCATTTGTATTATAATGATTATTTCAGTGCACCAAAAAATACAGAATATGTTTCCTCAATTTTAAAGTTCTTCCAAATACTGTTCTTAAAGCTGATATTTGAAGAATATTTCTGGGCAGGGAATTACTCTGTTGTTCCAAGATTGCTTTGTTTCCTAAAAGGAAAGGTTCATGTCTTCAGTCTGTCAAGAAAACAGTCTGAATTCCATTGCTATCATGTTCATACTGAACTCATAGTCATTATTTGCTAAATTTTCCTGATATCCCATCTGGATATATGAATAACTTATTATTATTAACAGATTATTCTTTTGGTAAAATTAATGTCATATCATCTCTCCAGCTTTTCTTTGTTTTTGTCCATTTATTTTTCATCTGAACTGTCATTTAAGGAGTATGTTGCCAGTATAAAATTGACTTTACTGTCCGGCAATTCATATTTGACTATTTTACATAGCTTCCTGATTTTTTTCCTGAAAGTATACTACCTAGTTTTTGCATAATCAGTTGCATCATTTTTGTTAAATGTTGCATACTCAAATATCTCTGATTGCCTCTATATCTTGGAAGTCAAATATTACTGGCTTTTTCTTATGTGATCTCTTTCATGGTGAGTTATTCCCTTATGTATTTTGCAATTTTTAGTGTTAAACTTTCATCCTCTATAGAAACATACAATTTGTTTTGACGTTATTATGCTCTAAAGCAACTCTTAGCTAAATTCCAAAATTATTTGGCACTTTTATGTTTAATCTACATAGGAGAATTGCCTTGAGTATAAAACACCACATTAGTAACATGGATGTGAAATAGATTCTTGGGGGATGATTCCAGATGATTTGGATATATGTTGCTTTGTTTTGTTCTACTTTACATTTCCTTACTTAAATTCCAGAAGATTATTAAAAGTTTCATTTGTTTTCTGTCTTGTTGGACGGGGACACATTTCTAGGTTTCTTTTTTTTTTCAGTTTTCAGTTCAGGCATGCTGTCTTTAAAAATACCTGAATTGATCCATATGGTATGAATGAGAGGAGTTTGAGGATTAGAGAATGTCTGTGTCTTCGTCTCATCTCTCCTAAGCATAGAATCCTACTACATTCTGGGAGATTGCTAATAACTAAGGATCTTAATTGTCATTTTTTAAATATCCCAGCATAAGCAAGAATATGTGATTTTTTTTCTTGTATTAAGTTTTCGTGTTTTCTAATGACATTAAATATACATGTTAAATGATTGAGCACATACAAACATGAATATATCAATGTATATCAATGATCACAGCCAGCATGATCAGAGCTATCCAAAAATTAGAAACCTTCCAGAATCCTACTGATAGGAGAATGGTTGAACAAAATATATACCAAATGCATTTGAGCTCTGAAAAAATAAGAAATTTTGAGAAATGTTATAGCACAAACAAGATCTGAAGTCATTATGACAAATGCAGAGCCCTTTCTCATATTCACATAAAGTTGTTGTTGCTTGTGACCCACAGAATTAATGAAAGCCATCTCTGTGACAATGGATTTGGAGCTACCCACTGAGGCTTGATGAGTTTAATTGTGGGCATACAATGGAAGATAGTGACTGGCCCACCCCCCAGAGTATATCAGTAGCCCTGTTCAGAAGGGAAAGGTGGATTATTTTTCAATAATTCTGTCACCCAGTGGTTACTGGAATTCTTAATTTTTATTACTCATATAGATATTTGTGCCTTTTCTTCCTCTTCACTTCAAATAGCTACTTAATATTTTTTGTTGATTTTCTAAAAGAGTAATTTTTAGATTTTAAAATCTCTATTGAGTAAAGATCTTCAAAGATTTATGATTTTACTCTTGCTCTTTCATTAGGGATAATTGTAAGGGGTTACTTTGCTATAATTTTTACTTCTTGAGGTAAACTCCTTTATTTTTAGGCTTTATTCTATTCATCACGTAGGCATAACCAAGCATAGCTATAGCTGGCCCATACACTTCAGGATGTAGTGACTTGTTAACACTTGAATTAGATTATAAAAAGCACTTTTGTGTTTCCACTGTGTTTTATTCTTTGAAGAAATCTGTTTTAAATATGCATGACTAACGTGCAATCTGCTGAAGATTTCCTAATTAGCTTATTTTTATTATTGTCTTCTTAATTTGTACCTAAGTGTGTTTGTGTGATTATAGCTTACTTTGGAAGAATAACACAGCATCTTTTTTTCTGAAATATGTTAATTTTCATAATTTTTCCCAGTCACTTTTTCTGGCCCAAACAAGGGAATCTTCATTTCACCAACTCTTCTACCATGATAGGTCTCTCTCTCATGTATAATATGTTTTATCAAAGGAATCTTCTATAGATGAGCAACATAGCTTGAGATTGGGTGGGATGGGTTGCAATGACAATAGTTCTGAACCAACTGGTTTATTTTCCATGGTTCACCTTAGAAAAAAAGAAATAAGTGCTTCCTTCCTGGATGATTCCAGGAACACAAATAAATGCTTACAACTTTTTGACAGAGGCTATAATAAATAATTTCATCATTAGTAATTACATAGTTAAATATTTTTGAGATGTATATAGTATCTTTTCATTCATGCTACATATGTTTTTGGAGGCAGAAACAAAATCTTTTTCAACTTGTATTATTAATGAGCATCAATTTGAAGACTGATTCTAAAAGGAATTCACTAAAGAAATGCATATCACTAACTCTCATTTAAAAATTTTTAAAGTAAGTAAGCAGATACAAATGTAAATCTCTAACTCTTTTCAGTGGAAGACTCCAGAGTAGAGGATTAGAAATTTTCCATTACATTTTCTCCATTTACCACTGACTCCTGGAGTAGTAAATTATGGATAAAAGTCCTTTTCCTTTTTCATTTGTTTCTGTATGGCTTTATGTTGCTATCAAGAACAGAGATGGTATTGGATGTTAATTTTAGCTACTCTGTAATCAAATTACAGATAAAAATAGATTACTTCTAACATCATGCCTAGTCTGAATAGAAAGACCAACTGTCTTGAAATTATTTTTTCCTCTGAATCCCTCTGAATACATTCATCCTTTCCTTCAGTCTTGAGTATTCCTTCCAATATCTTCTGTAGAAGATTTGATAGTCAGTAGACTTGGGAAATTTTTCTTTCACCTTCAATTATAACTGATAGTTCAGGTCAGTATGGCAGCCTGGTTGGCACTTGTGATAATTCATAACTTGAAGCATGTCTTTCCAAGCTCTTCTAGCCCTTATTGTTTCTATTGAAAAGTCAGTTGTTATTTTGATAGCCTTGCCATGATATGTGACTTAGTTTTTCTCTATTGCAGCTCTCCTAACTTTTCACAATGACTATGTTAGGGTGTTCTCACACTGTTTTACATAATTCACAACTCTAAATACTTTAATATCAAGGCTAAAATCTGATGAAAATAGTCATAAGCCATTAAAATTATGTATAGATACATTGGAAAGCTTTGGAGCTTTTTTTCAAAGGCAAGCATGACTATATGAACATATGCTTAAGGATGAAAGTAAGATGCTATTTTCCTGGTATATGCAGAGTAAGAGTTCAACTTAAGATATATACAACTCTACATTTTGCCATTGTATTGTATTGTATTGTATTGCATTGCATTGCATTGCATTGTATTGTATCGTAGCGAAGACTTAAAATGTTACAAAACAATACAAATTAAAAAATCTCTTTCAAAGAGAGTTTGGATCTTATATTATCTACTACTGTCACATCTGTAGAAATCCTCTCTGGGAATTTAACTAAAATGCTGATCAAATGATAAGGTTTAGTTGCTTAAAATAAAGCAATTACTAGCAAAAGCAACTTAAGGCATGAGAAAATAGAAGGAATAAGGAATGGGAGAGAGAGCCAGAGAGAATATTTGATTTTTTTTTCTTTTTTGGATGAAAGGGGGTATTTTTATCACATTTTTTGCCTAGTTATACAAGCTCAATAGGTACCCCCCTTCTTCTCCCTCCCCACTCCATTCCCACTTGCTGTCCCCCAGTTCACTTTTCTCCCCTTCTCCCCTTCCTTTCACCCCTTCTCCTTACCCTTCTCAGTGCCTCTCTCTTCTCTCCCATCCCCTGGAGCATCCTTTTGTGTGAACACCAAAACTCACTCTGAGTCCTCCACAGGAGTGATGGTTCAGGACTCTGGTATAGCCTGGAGCCCCTTCCTGGGCTTCCCGTTAGTATGGGATCTGTATTATGACTGTGTAATCCCTGCCTCTAAGGATCCTATTGCCTGGACCCTTCTACCCTGAGATCCATGCTAGACTTTGGGGGGGGGGGATCGTTTACATATCAGCCATTTTGCACTTCAGGCAAAGTCCAATCCTGGCTGCTGCAGCCATAATTTGTGTGGAGCATCTTGCACATAATTGGTCCTCCCCATCTTTAGGCTCTTACACTCTTGCTGCCCCCTCTTCTTCAAGGTTCCCTGAGCTTTAGGATGGGGAGAGATTTGGCTGGTTTGGTTCCAGATGAATAATGTAGTCTTTGGTGTTCTGAATGGTCGGTTGTTCTTTTCAGTTTCCTGCACTGCCTTTGGCTGCACCCTGATTGGTATCAAAGGTCAAATATAAAAGACTGTTTCAATGAAAATCTTAATGAAAGAGGAGACTCAAAGGTAGATGGAAGAATAGTAGGACACAGCAGTGGGGGGGTGTCAGTGTCCCATTTGCGGTATGGTTACTGTCTATCTGCCAGTGCCTGTATCCTACTAGATTGGTGAGATCAAACCTGTTCAGTCCCAAGTGACCAGGAAGGCAAGTGAGAGTGAGCTGCACCAGATGTCTCCCTACTTACATCCAATACATATCTGTGGCTTTTTTTCTCACTGAAGCATGGTCCCCTATTTTCTTTCTTTTGAGTTCTTCCTTCCCCTTCCTTCCTGTTTATAATCCCTTAAAATTACAGTGAGTATTACAGAGATTTACCTTTGAATATGTCATTAAGTGGGTTTGGAACGAGGATCCATTTATTAGAGAGTACATATGTTGTCTAACTTGTGTGTCCTGAGATACTTCATTCAATATAATTTTTTTCTAATTCTATTCATTTCCTGGCAAATTTCTTTAATTCATCTTTTTTGATGGTTGAGTAGTAGTATCCCATTGTATAAATGTACCTTATTTTCATTATACATTTGTCAACTGTTGGGCATTTGGGTTGATTCCATGACTGCTATTGTAAACAGAGCTACAGTGACCATGGTTATGCTCATGTCAGTGTAGTGAATAGTTGCATTATGGGGGATTATTCCAGTAGTGGTATAGCAGGGACATATGGTATTTCAATCTTTAAGTGTTTTAGAAATTGCCATACTGATCCCCTGAGTGGTTGTATAAACCTGCATTCCCACCAGCAATGTGGAAGTTCCCTTCTCTTCACATCTTCTCCAGCATTTGGTATTGTTCATATGGAGATTTTTTCCGTCCTGACCAGGGTAGTTTTGATTTGCATTTCCCCAATGGCAAGGAATATGCAGCATTTTTAAGATATTAGTTAGACATTTCAATTTAAATGATGATCTAAATATAAAAAGAGACTCAAAGGTAGATTGAAGAATAGGCATAGGACACAGTAGTGAGAGAGGTCAATTTTCCCTTTGCCAGTTAGACACCATCTAACTGCCAGTCCCTATATCCTCCCTGACTGGGGAGATCAAAGCTGTTGAGTCCCAAGTGAACAGGAAGGGAAGAGAAAGTGAGCTACATCAGATGTCTCATTACTTACATGCAGTACAAGAACACAGCCTAATTTCTCTATTGAAGTGTGTTCTTTTGTCTCTTTTCCCTTGAGTTCCTCTTTCCCTTTCTCTCCTATTTATAATTCTTTGCAGTTATAGAGGATATCACAAAGATTTATCTTTCAGTATATCTTTAAGTGGATTTGCAATTAGGATACACTTAATTAGGGAGTATATTTGGTGTCTAACTTTCAGTGTTTGGGATACTTCACTCACTATAATTTCTTCTAATTCCTATCAATTTCCTGGCAAATTTCATTAATTCATCTTTTTGATGCTGAGTAATATTCATTTTAGAAATGTACCTCATTTTCATTATCCATTCATCAATTTTGGGGCATTTGGGTTGATTCTATGACTTTACTACTGTAAATAGTGCTGCAATGAATATGGTTGTGGCCATGTGACTAGAGTGAATTTCTGCATTTTCGGGGATTATTCCTAGTAGTGGTATTGCAGGGTCACATGGCATTTCAATCCTTATCTTTTTTAGAAATCATCATACTGATCACTAGAGTGGTTATATAAGTCTGCATCCCATCAGCAATGTATGAGATTCCCTTTTCTCCTCATCCTCTCCAGCATTTGGTATTGTTTGTAGTATGGATTTTTGCCATCCTGTCCAGGTGAGATGATATCCTACAACAGTTTTTATTTGCATTTCCCTGAAGGCTAGCTAGGGATGTGCAGCATTTTTAAGGATATTTGTTTCACATTTCAATTTTGTCTCTGGTAAAGTTTCTGCATGTAGAAAAATATCTGCATGCAGAAAATTAAAATTGGACCTGTCCTTATCACCATGCACAAAAATCAACTCCAGATGGATCAAGGACCATAATATTAGGCCAGAGACTATAAAAACTCTAGTTGAAAGAGTAGGAAACTCTCTTGAGTGGATTGGGCTAGACCAACATTTCCTAAACTGAAACCCAATATATAGGCAATAGAACCAACACTAGAGGGCTCAGAGGGAAGTTTGACATTCACACTAAAGGATGCTCCAGGGAATGGGAGGGGGGGAAGAGGGGGACACGGGGAGAAAGGCAGGGAGGAGGGTGAAAGTAAGGGGAAAAGGGGAGAGGGTGCAAGGGAGTCTGGGGAGGGGTGGAAGGAGGGAGGGGAACCGGGGTACCCATTAAGCTTGTATGTTTGGGAAAAAATAAATAAATATAATAAAAAATGAAAAAAAGAAATGGGATCTTAGGAAGTTAAAGAGCTTCTTCAGCTAATCGTAAACTGAGCAAAAAGGCAGTCTAAAGAATGAGAGAAAATCTTCACTAACCATATATTAGATAAAGTTCTATTATCCAGGATCCACAAAGAACTTAAAAAATTAAACACCAAGGAAATAAATAGCCCAATTAGAAAATGGACTTTGGAGGCTATTTGATTTTTAAACATTTCTTCAGTTCAAAGAGTTGCATCCTCTTGGGATAGTGAGCCACAAAGCTATGGCATTCCTGGTGTCTCAGTGCTACACTGCAGACATGGAAGGAATGGAGCCCAGAAGACTCAGAAGTGGGATCTGGCTTGATGTATGAGGGAAGGGAAGAAATAAATAAGGGATGTTTGTAAAATTATTTGTTAGAAAAATGTACCATTAGCTGACCAACCAGGAGAAGTAAAATTTAAAAAAAAAATGATTAAATTACAAGTGTCTTAATAGTTGTCTATTTCTCAGACCAAGGGCATGTAATGAAGTCATCTCATGAAAATTCTGGAATACTGTATCTAAAAGTTTTGTTTTATCCTGAAATCAAAGAACATGGGGAAAGGATTATCAGAGTACTCAGTGTAAGGTAAGAATAGTTAAAGGCTACTTCAGAAATTCAAACCATAATTCAGAACATCAGAGACTCTATATCAACCACCTGGAATCAGGCCTGCCTAATCTCTCGCTATCCTGAAGATCAGGGAAATTTGCAGAGGAGGCGGTAAGATTGTAAGAGCACAAGGATGGGAGGAGTCGTGATATGCAAGATACTCCACACAAGTTAGGGCCAAAGCAATTATAATAGGACTCTGCATGATCTGCACAATGACCAACATATCATTGACCCCTCAAAGTCTAGCATGGACTAAAGGCACTAGGAGAAGCAAGGGATTAACAGTCACAATAGTGTTCCTACACCTAAGGGGAACATAAGAAAGAGTTCTAGGTGCCACTGAGTCCTTACACCTCATCAGAGAGGAGGACCCAGAGGAAAATTTGATACACACATTAAAGGATCCTTCAGAGATGGGGGGAGGGGGCCCTGGGAGAAAGGGAGGAAGGGAAGAAAGGAAGAGGAAAAGGGAAGGGAGCAGGGAGGTCCAAGGAGGGGTGGAGGGAGGGATGGGACAGGGGTAACTATTAGGTTTGCATGAGCAGAAAAATAAATTTAAAAAAATAAAGAAATTCAGATAATAAATATTGAAAGACTTAAAACATGAAGCAGTGATGGGATGCTAAGAATTATTTAACCTACTTAGCTTATAGTCAATGATGTGAAAAAGTTTGTGTTTGCTGGTTTGGTCAGTCAGAGGGTTGCTGAAATTTTCCCTTCAGGCTCTAATTCACTGAGTCTGAAGAAATGCCGTTCATGTAATAAGGGCTGTGTGTGGAGGAACTCAATATTAAGCATGCTGATTTTGAGCTTTTTCAAGGACATGGATGAGCAGATGTCTGAAAAGCAACTGGATAAACAACCAAGGATCTATAATGAATGAGTGGGATCAAGCTTAGTTCACATTAGGCAATATTTTGTGTGAGAAACTTAGTGTGCGCTCACACACATGCAAATACTGACTTAAAAATTGCCAGGCACGAAAGAATTTCAATAGCAGGCCATATTGCTATTTTTGTTTTATTTCTTTGAGATATATATTTAAAAAATCCATGTTTTGGTCTCCTACATACTTTTGTTGTCCATTTAGATCAGGTCATAACTTTAGTTTTCATTCTAAAGCTATCCTTGGGCATATTCAAGGAAATATCTACAAGATTATTAATTGAATATGACCATTATTAAAATTTATAGGTACAATTGAGTACATGTTTGTCTTTTGTTCCAGAAAGCTAATATCATAGTTTCTTGTTATTGCTTCTCCTGGCAGACTCTAAGATATATATTTATATATAAAATTCATAATAATAGTTGCACTTATTATTGCCACTAGAAACATATTAGGTGTAAAATCAGCAAGTAGAAGAAATGCTGAGCTTTCAGGTTCTCATAGCAATAGGATGCTCATAGCCAAATTGAAAACGGCTTAACTAAATAGAGTGCCTTGTACAGGGAATTGAAATCCAATAAGATGAAGTTCTTTTTTTGTATTATTGAACCATGAAAAAACAGACTAGCCAAACTTCTATAAAGTATGTTTTTTTCTAAAGTCACATATGTTTTGAATGTGGGAACTGTAGCTACTGAAATGCACAATGTGAATTTAATCAGCTACATAGTACTGCAAATTAAAAGTAATCTGTAAGTTAAGTCTTCAGATTGTAGGAGCCATATTCATTGTATTTCTCAATTTGAAAGTCTTCAAGTAAACTACAGTCACAGACTATATAGCACTTTCTTGGTTTGGACACAAGCTATATTGATAACACTAGCAGCCAAATACCCATGATACTTTTAAATGTTGTACTACAACTAAACCTAAGATTCAGAGGAAATAAAGAATTAAGAATTTATAGATGTGGTGTGTATATTAGTATACTGATTGAAGTAGAAGTTTCCATCTATATCATAGAACCATATGACCTAACTAAATAATCCCTGGTCATTTATCTAAAGGAATTAAAGTCCTGCCTTAGAAAAACCTGCATATTCATATTTCTTTTTGCAACATTCCCAATATCTAGAAATGGAACTAGTACAGATATCCATCAACCCATGGATGAATAAAGAAAATGTGATACATATCCACAATTACATTTCATTCAGCCATAAGGAAGAAATAAAATTATGACATATGCAAGAAAATACGTGGAAGTGAAGTCATAATGCAGGCTCCAAGAGACAACTGATACATATTTCCTCTACTACTTAGGTTCTCTCTGTATCTCTATCTCTTCTCCCTCTCTCTTTCTCATTTAGCCAGCTATGTTTCTATAATCTAGATATCATTTATATGTACATGTGAGAGTGTATCTAATCATAAACACAAGAAAAGAACTCATGGGTGTGAAGGAGGAGAGGAATGTAAAAGCACTGAAATATATGTAACATGAAAGCAGAAGTGTGGAGATAACTGACCAATGGAAAGATTCACAGGGATGGAAGAGGGAGTCCAGAAGAGAAATGAATGAGAATAAAGTGCAAGGTCATAAACATGTGAAGATGTCACTATATCTAGATGGAAATTTGACCTAGAAACATCTATATTAAATTATTCAAAATCAATAACTTTGCTTTCAGACAGTAAGATAACTAAACTCAAAATATCTTAAAGAAGGACATGTGGTAAGTCTGAGTAGAAAGCCATTACATAAGAGATAGGAAACACTACTTAAGTAGTCTAAGCAAAATTTCACTTTGTTATAAGATCAACAATATTGACAGCATTTCAAATAAACTAAAGGAAAAGTATAAACAGTTGAATTGCTAAATCTAAGAATTTTAGAAAAGACATGAGTATGAAACATAAAGCTTAATTATAAGTTTGATGGCTAATATTAACTGTCATCATGAAGAGGTTTAAATATCTCCATGGAAATAAGCCTCTGGGTAGGTCAATGAGAGATACTTAGATTAGATGAAAGGAGGTGGTGGCAAGACACTACTCTGTGTAGTGGTATTCTTCCATGAACTGAAGCTCATGGAATAAGGCACAGAAAGAGAGTTAAGCAGCTTCATTCATCTCTCTCTGTTCCTGAACTGTGAATATATGTGTATGTGTGTGTATGTATGTATATTCAAACAGAAAAATATCAACTATGATTTTTTTCAATAGCAGGAAGTCAATTAATGTAATGCAATCAAATAATGTAGTATAGCATAAAGTATGGCAGCAACAAGGAATTTCAAAGCACAGAAAAGCTTTGAATATAATTCACCATCAATGCACAGAAATGAAATTGCTTGAACCTATGATGAATATATGCCAGGCAGAAACAGTGACAGTCTGCACTTCCACCCATGGTAGGTGGAGCCTAGGATATCTCAGAGACAAGCAAAAAGGATATAGAAGCAATCCAGAATGATTCCCAAAATCACCCTTGATTCTCTACAGGGACACAAAGTGCCCTTTGATACACACACACACACACACACACACACACACACACACACACACATGCATGAGCACACGCACATATCAAATAAAAAAGACTATCTAATAAAAAGAGAAATCAATTGTAGCATTTCATGTAGGTGCCATAAACAATCCAAAATTAAAGAAAACAAATCCATTTACAACAGCATCGACAATATAAAATACTTATAAGATCTCTATCAAATGTCTCACTTGCCTTTTGTACAAACATTGAGAAATCTGTTATAATAGTCATGTGGAAGTGCAAAAATCCCATAATAGTCCAAAAACAGAACAAATTGGAAAACTCATACTTAAAACTTTTCAAAACAAAAAACAAACATAAGTAATAAAAATGATTACTCTCCAGAGGATAGACACTATACTATGGTAATGAATAGAATTACAAGTTTCCCTCCTAAAAACTTCTGTGTGTAGAGTTGAATGATTTCTTAAAATGGTAGCAAAGCACAAAGTTGTCTTTTTAATAAAAAAATTACATTTACTACCTGCAAAAAATGGTCTTTTTAACAGGATGTCATTCTATAAATATAAAGCTGACAAGAATATAAAATCAGTACAGGTAAGTAAAAAAGAATAAAATTAACTTTATTCGTCATACCATAAACTAAAATGTACTAAAACTTGACCATAAGTCTAAGGGCAATGTAGTAGCTATATTTGGACTTTGCATGACCTGCACAATGACTGACATGTCAATGACCCCCCCCAAAGTCTAGAATGGATCACAGGCACTAAGATCCTTAGAGCCAAGGGATTAACAGTCAATAGTGTTTCCATATTAAAGGTGAGCACAAGTAGGGGCTCTGGGCAATGCCACTGAGAGCTTACACCTCATTAGAGTGGAGGACACAGAGGGAAGTTTGACATTCACACTAAAGGATGCTCCAGAAATGGGAGGGGGGAAGGGAAGGCACTGGAAGAAAGAAGGGAAACGGTGAAAAGAAGGAGAAAAGAGGGAGAGGGGGAAAGGGGGAAAGGGAAGAGGGGGAGAGAGAGAGGGGACCAGGGTACCTATTAAGTTTGTATGTGTCATGATTGAGGGAGAAAGAAAAGTTTTCCAGCACAAAGACAACTTGAGGGGTTACATGTCTACCAAACCAGGCCTTCAAAAAATGCTAGAAATAATACTCAAGCTTGAAGAAAAGAACAAGTGTATACAGGAGGACAGAAGGGAAGTATAATACCACCAAAACAAAAATATCAAACAACACCCTTACAAAATCTACTAAACATAAAAAAGTCGAGAATTAAAAATAATTTCTCCATTATAACATTAAATGTCAATGGTATTATTAACTCACCGATTAAGAGACACAGATTACAAACTTGAATTAAAAACCACAATCCAACAATCTGCTGCCTTCAGAAAACTCATCTCACCACAAAAGATAGGCACATCCTAAGAATGAAAGGCCAGTCCAAAATCTTGCAAGCTAATGGAACCAGGAAACAGGCAGGGGTAGCAATTATGCTTTCAGACAAAGTGGACTTCAAACCAAAGAAAATCATAAGAGACACAGATGGATACTACATTTTAGTCACAGATACAATTCACCAGGAAGACTTCAAAATACTGAACATATATGCACCCAATACAGGCCCCTCCACATTCATTAAGAAAACCCTACACGGGCTGGAGAGTTGGCTCAGTGGTTGAGCCTCTGCCTTGCAGGCGGAAGGTCCTGAGTTCGAATCCTAGACCCCACGTATAGACGCCAGGAGGAAGCAGGGGCGGCCTGCGCTTCAGATTCTGGTAGGGCAGAGCCTGTGAATCCTGGGGCCGAATAAACAAGGAGGAGGTGGAGGCGTCCATAGTGGTTCCCGAATTCGTCCTTGGTTCTACACACACACACACACATATATACACATGCACACACATACATACCACGCACTATTGAGTAAATAATAAACAAAAAAAAATTAAAAAAAAAAAGAAAAAAGAAAACCCTACAAGGTCCAAAGCAAGAAATCAACCCCCAAACGATAATTCTTGGGGACTTCAACACCACCCTCTCAACATGGGATAGATCAACAGGTCAAAAGCTTAACAGAGAGACACTTTGGAACTTAATCAAACCCTGAAAGAAATAGACCTTACAGATCTCTATCGAACTTTTCATCCACGCACAAAGAATACACATTTTTCTCAGCAGCACATGGAACTTTCTCCAAAATAGATCACATATTGGGCCACAAAATAAGTCTACACATATACAAAAAAGTTGAAATTCTAACATGTGGCCTATCAGAACACGATGGCCTAAAGCTGGAAATCCACAACACAACAAACAAGAGAAAATACATTAACTCCTGGAAACTTAACAATATGATGCTGAATGAGAACTGGATTCAGGAAGAAATTAAAAAGGTAATTCAAGATTTCCTGAAAGTGAACGATAATGAAAATACAACCTACAAAATCTCTGGGACACAATGAAAACTGTCCTAAGAGATAAGTTCACAGCTCCTAATGCCCATATCAAAATATGGAAACATCAGAAATAAATAACTTAACAATGCAGCTTAAGGCTTTAG
The DNA here is from genome assembly GCA_023101885.1 of Typhlomys cinereus. NCBI lineage: Eukaryota > Metazoa > Chordata > Mammalia > Rodentia > Platacanthomyidae > Typhlomys > Typhlomys cinereus. Next base: position 1,148,466 of record JALPQD010000227.1, read on the forward strand.
AGAAACTAGAGCACTCTGATCCCAAGAGTAGTAGAAGAGAGGAGATTAGCAAAATAAGGGGAGAAATATCTGAAATCGAGATTAAGAAAATGATAGAAAAAATCAACCAGTCAAAAAGCTGGTTCTTTGAAAAAATCAATAAGATTGATACACCCTTAGCTAAATTAACCAAAAGCAAGAGACAGAAAACCCAAATTAACAAAATTAGAAATGAAAATGGAGTTCTCACTACTGATACCCAAGAAATCCAGAGAATTATGACATCATATTTCAAAAACTTATACTCTGTGAAGTTTGACAACACAAAAGTGATGGATGAATTTCTAGTAAACACAACTTACCTAAATTGAATCAAGAAGTTGTGAATTATTGAAATAGTCCTATAACATATAAAGAAATTGAGGAAGTAATCTCGAATCTTTCCACCAAAAAATGTCCTGGACCAGATGGATTCAGCACAGAGTTCTACCAGACATTTAAGAAGTTAATAACACCAATACTCCTTAAATTGTTCCCTCAAATAGCAAAGGAAGGAACACTACCAAATTCCTTCTATGAAGCTAATATCGTCTTAATCCCAAAACCTAATAAAGATTCAATTAAAAAAGAAAACTATAGGCCAATCTCTCTGATGAACACAGACGCAAAGATTCTCAACAAAGTCTTAGCAAATCAGATTCAAAAACATATCAAAAAGATCATTCACAGGGACCAAGTAGGCTTCATCCCCAGCACACAAGGTTGGTTTAACATATGCAAATCAATAAATGTAATTCATCATGTAAACCAGTCCAAAGTCAAAGACCACATGATACTCTCGATAGATGTAGAAAAAGCTTTGGACAAGATCCAACAGCCTTTTATGATCAAAACCCTAGAGACAGTAGGAATGGAAGGAACCTTTATCAATATAATAAAACCTGTATACAACAAGCCCACAGCAAGGATTATGCTCAATGGGGAACAATTGGAAGCATTCCCACTTCGATCAGGAACTAGACAAGGCTGTCCACTCTCACCATTTCTATTCAATATTGTACTTGAAGTCTTAGCTAAAGCCATAAGACAAGAAAGGGACATAAGTGGGGTTCAAATCGGCAAGGAAGAAGTCAAGCTATCCCTATTTGCAGATGACATAAGCTTATATCTGAGTGATCCCAAAATCTCCACCAGGAAGCTCCTGGAACTTATGGAGAAGTTCACCAGGGTGGCAGGATACAAAATAAATGTGCAAAAATCAGTGGCCTTCCTATATGCCCAGAATGAAAGAAGTGAAAAACCCTTGAGAGAAACAATCCCATTCACTATAGCCCCTAAAAAAATGAAATACCTTGGTATAAAACTAACCAAGGAGGTAAAAGACCTTTACAATGAAAACTTTAAAACCCTAAAGATAAAAATTGCAGAAGACACCAGAAGGTGGAAAGACCTCCCGTGTTCCTGATTTGGCAGAATCAACATCGTAAAAATGACCATCTTACCAAAGGAAATATACAAATTCAATGCTATACCCATTAAAATCCCAAAGCAATTCTTTAAAGAAGTTGACCAAACAATCTCAAAATTCATATGGAGGCACAAAAGACCCAGGACAGCAAAGACAATCCTAAGTAACAAAAACACAGCTGGAGGTATCACCATACCAAACCTTCGTCTATACTACAAATCCACACTTATAAAAACAGCCTGGTACTAGCTCCAAAATAGACACACAGATCAATGGATAAGGCTTGAAGACCCAGATATAGGCCCACAAAAATACAGCCATTTGATCTTTGACAAAGGGGCCCCAAGAATCCAATGGAAAAAGAACAGCATCTTCAACAAATGGTTCTGGCAATACTGGATCTCCACATGCAGAAGATTAAAGCTGGACCCGTACTTGTCACCATGTACAAGAATTAATTCGAAATGGATCAAGGACCTTGATGTAAGGTCAGAGACTATAAAAACCATAGTTGAAAGGATAGGGAAATCCCTCGAGCTGATTGGGCTAGGCCAACATTTCCTAAACAGACATCCAATGGCACAGTCACTGCTACCAACTCTCAACAGTTGGGATCTTGTGAAATTAAAGAGCTTCTGTTCAGATAAAGAGATTGTAACACAAGCTCAAAGGCAACCTACAGAATGGGAGAAAATCTTCACTAACCACATATCTGATAGAGCTCTACTGTCCAGAGTGCACAAAGAACTTAGAAAACTAAACTCCAAGGAAAACAATGGCCCAATTAAAAAATGGGCCCTGGAACTTCAAAGAAACTTTACCAGGGATGACATTAAAATGTCTAACAAATATCTTAAAAAATGCTCCACTTCCTTAGCCATCAGGGAAATGCAAATCAAAACTTCCCTGAGATATCATCTCACCCCGTCAGGATGGCAAAAATCCACAATACAAACAACAACAAATGTTGGAGAGGATGTGGAGAGAGGGGAACTATCCTACATTTCTGGTGGGAGTACAGGCTCATACAGCCACTCTGGCGAGCCGTCTGGAGATTCTTAAAGAAATTAAAGATTGAAATGGGATATGACCCTGCTATACCACTTTTGGGAATAACCCCCATGCAGCAGAGGTTCACCTCGATAACACAAGCACAACCATGTTCATAGCAGCACTGTTTACAATAGCAAAGTCGTGGAATCAACCCAAATGTCCAACAGTTGACAAGTGGATAAGGAAACAGTGGTACATCTATACAATGGAGTACTACTCAGCCATCAAAAATGATGAATTACTGGAATTTGCCAGGAAATGGATGTCATTAGAAACAATTATATTAAGTGAAGTACCCCAAACCCAGAAAATTAAGTGCTGTATGTACTCCCTAATAGGTGGTTCCTAGTACCAAACCCACCCAGCCCACCTTGAGACACTCATAGGTAAATCTGTGTATTACCTACAGTAATTGCAAAGATTATGAACAGGAGGGATGGGGTTGGAGGGCCACACCAGAAATAAGGAGAGAGGGGACCATGTTACAGTAGAGAAAATAGGCCTCCATCAAGGACTGCAAGTAAGTAATGTGACACCTGGTTAAGTTCACAGACGTTCATTCCTGATCATTTACAACTAAGGGGCTATGATCACACCAGAAGGGGAGAGCATATAGTCTGGCAGATAAAAAGTAACCATTTTGAAAATGGGTGATTTAACCCTCCCTTACTGAGGTTTCCTACTTTTATTACATCTACCTTTGAATGTGCTTTTATATCAAGACTCCAGTTTGACAGCTGTTTGTCTCTGACCAGGGGTGACATACAGTGCCCATCAGGATGGAGTGAAGGGCATTGCAGGAGCAGCAAAACTGCAAAAGAAAATCAAAAAACCACAATCCAGAACTTCAGAGACTCTATATCAACCACATAGAACTAGGCCAGCCTAATCTCTCCCCATCCTGAGGCTCAGGGACATTTGCGGAAGAGGGGGCGGTAAGATTGTAAGCAAAAGGATGGGAGGAGGAATGATTTGCAAGATTCTCCATAGTAGTGAGGGCGGCAGCAATCATAATAGGACTTTCCATTCCCTGCGCAATGTCCGTCACACTATTGACCTCACAACGTCTATCATCTGCTAAAGGCACCAGAATCCTTGGAGGCAAGGGATTGACAGCCACAGTAATGTTCCTGTGCTTAAGGGGAACACGAGAAAGGGTTCAGGGAAATGCCACTTGGTCCTTGTACGTCATCAGAGAGGAGGACCCAGAGGAGAGTTAGGCATACACAATAAAGGACTCTCTGGGAGTTGGGGCGGGAGGCACTGGGGGATGGGGAGCGAGGGGAGGGGGAGCAGGGGTTTCGAGGGCAAGAGGAGGGAGGGAGGGAACTGGTCTACTTATTAAGTTTGTATGAGCAAAAGTAAAACATGTATAAAAAAGTTTGTATGTTTGGGAAAAATAAGTAAACATTAAAAAAGTCTAAGGGCAACAAATACATCTATAATTACACATCTTAGAATTTAGTATAAACATACATTTTATGTCTTTGCCTAGAAAATGTTCCTTGATTTAACAGCAGAGACATAATCAACTGCTCTTAAAAATAGTTCTATTATTCTTATAACTTCGATACAATTTAGATAATATGGAAAAATACCCACAGCAAGGAACATATTTACAAATGATATGTCTGATAAAGAAAAAAATACATAATTGACTAATATGAAAGTTCCTACAATTCAAAAGAGATAAATAATTCAATCTTTTAAGTATAATAAGTTTGTGAAAGCCATTTCTCTGAAGAAGATATATAAATGGTCAAAAACTTATATCAAAGAACCTTATTTCATTAATCCCATATAAAAATAATATACACTGAATAACACAGATAAAAGAAGTAGCAGATAGGGCAAACATCTCTTTCAGGCTCAGGCATAGCAAGATTTTGGAATTCTCAGGTAAGGAATTCCAAATTATTTTCAGTATATTAATGGTTTTCACGGATCAAGTAGACAATTTTTAAAAGTCATGAGGACTTTCAGTTTGGAAATGGAAACTATGAAATATCAACAGAAATTCTAAAAGATGGAACATGGTAATAATCAAAACATGACTTTAATACATAATCAGCAAATGAAATACAGCAGAATTAGTGTTTGAAAACTGTCAATAAAGAATTCCCAAAGTGAAATGGAAAAAATATAAAATGCTCAAACATAGAAAGAATATGAATGAATTGTGAAACCACGTTGAAGGTGTAGCATAGTGCAAATGCGATTGGAAAAAGAAAGGAGAAATGCAAAGTAGAAATACAGAAAAATTATGATGACCAGGAATCTTCCAAACCACAAACTTAAACCAAAAATAAATACCAAAACCCTATGCATGAGCATATCCTATGCAAATTACAGGAGACCAAAGACTAAAAGGAAATCTAAACTTCAGGTAGGTTGGTGGGTTGTGGTGCACATCATATCTATGAAGGAACAAGGATATAAACTGCAGTGGGCGTCTTGTCATGAGCCATAGTGGCAAAAAAAAAAAAAAAAAAAAAAACTGAAGGAAGCCTTAAGAATGAAAGAAGAGTGTTTCCAAGCTCGATGCTTACATCTAGAAATCTTTTCTACAAAAAATCAACGGGATGATGTCCTTCTCAAAATCCGAGGGAATTCATTTCCAAAAGAACTGTTCTGTCAACTACTGAAGTTTTCAGAAAGAAATTAATGCCCTCAGAGTGAGTCTAGAATTTATAAAAGAAAACAATTAGAAAATTGAGAAAAATAGGATTTTTATTTTTAATTGCACCAAATAATAAATGGCTGAAATAAAAAGTATTATGCTATCATGCTCTAGCATATGCATAAAAATATAGAATAATAGTTCAGGAAATTAAACGAAGTAGAAAAACAAGATATGAAGTAATATGACACTATGTTGAGACACAGTAATTTAATTTTTACAGATAAACGAAAGCTAGATGGGTAGTTAAATGATAGATGATAAATACATCAATATTAATAGGTCGATAGATGACAGACCTACAGATAGATAATAGATGTAAGGTAGATAATGGATAATAGATAATGAAAGATAAATAGGTAAGTAGGTAGATAGATAGATAGGTAGATGATAGATAGATAGATAGATAGATAGATAGATAGATAGATAGATAGATAGATAGATAGATAGATAACAGAGAAAATAATATAATACTTTCAACTATATCTAATATTACCTTCAGAGTGAATGACCATTTAATAATCAAGATCATTATAAACAATACAAACTCAAATTAAGATATGTTGTTTATTAATAGTTTTCATTCATGTGTGATCTGTTCCATATCTTTATAAAAATGTCATAATATTGTTGAATTGTGCAAAGCAGTTTGAAATTTTTCTTATTTAACATCTGTAAAATCTTACAAGAAGTTAATCAAGTGAAATCATATTTTATATTTGAAATTATATAAAGAATTAGCTCAAACCATGAATCTATATTATTTATCAATTTTTTGAAATCAACTCTTTTACCATAAGATATAAAAGTATGGTACTTAATGTAAGAGATAATAATTGAATTTTGTGTAAAAGAAATAATACACAACTAAATAATGTAAGGAACTTTCTCTTATTTATAGGATATACAACATGATGTTCAATATAATTTCATGACCCAAATATAGAGTTATAGCATTAAGAAACAAAATATGGCATTATGGTAGTGACAAAAATGATTTCTTTGTCTTGAAATAAATTATATGAAACACAAATATTTAACCCAAAGACCCACAAAAGTTACCCAGAAAGAATTACTTATTTTCCACTAGTCACAGAAAGAAAAAGTGTCCTAAGTTACAGAGTGTCTGTTCTTTAATGAGCAGTCCTGATGAGCTGCTGTGATACTCTAACCTTTAGCTCTGAAAAAAATCTAAAGTAGGAGTGACCTAGGGCAACTTTGGTCCACTTCTGAAATAGAAGGCTGTCTATGTTTCCATAGCACAGAGGCTGAAAAACAGATAAAACGCTAATTAAGCAAAAGAGATCAATTGAACAGAAACCATCAAAGTAGATCTTGGTCAATCTGATGGTGAAAACCAGAATAGTGAGTCATTCTTAGAAAAAATAATTACCTTGCTTTGTATAATAAAGAGCACAGAATCCTCAGTCCAGATATACCGACATGAGGGCATGCTTTTAATAAGAAGAATTAGTTATTGGCTTAATACTGTCCATATCCCATTTTTAATTTCTTAGGAACTTTTTATGCACTCCTGAATCGACTACACAAATATTGTCTATGTGTAGTATTTTTCCTAAAGTCACAAAAGTGTTCCACAAAGTATATTTAAAATTTTCATATCAGGGCTGGGGAAGTGGCTCAGTTGGTAAAGTGCTTGCTAAATATACATGAGACCTCATTTTGATTCCATTCCCACATAAAATGCCAAGAGGTGTGGTAATCCCACTGCTGTGGAGGCAGAAGCAGGAGAGACCCAAATCCCACTTGCTACCCAGCCTAGTCTTTTCAGCGAGACACAGGACTCTGAGAGAGATCTTTCATTTCCGCATTCAAATATGTCCACTTACACACATGCATACGTAAACACACAAAGCACACATACATGCAACATATGCATACACATAGCAGACACACAAAAAATATTAAATCTCAGTTTGGAGTAATATTCTGAATAACAATAGAAAAAAATAGTGATTCTCTGTCTCCAATGTCTTGCAGAATCTTTTGTGATTTAATATTTGTTTTGATATACACTTTTGTGGTCTCTAATACTTCTTGTCTACACCAATTAAATACAGGCAGAACTTCCTCTGTAGGGTCAATTGATCATAAACAGCAATATGATTCTCTGTATCATATTCTCAGTTACAAAAATACCATCACAATATAACAAAATAAAATTTTATTGGATATCACTATATCTTTAAATCTATACAACATAGTATAATAAACACAAGTGTATAGCCTTAACTTCTATCCAGAAAATTATCACTTATTGGGACACAAAAAAAGAACACATAAAGCAATATCAAATATTATGACAGATAAGCTTTCCTCAAGGGAGGCTAGATTGCATAACAAAATACATATAGCCAGGTTTTCAAGTTCTACTAGTTATAAACTCTATAACTGTGGATAAATGTATCCATTTTCCTGCTTGAACCTCAATGCTTTGTAAATGAAAAAGTGTTTTCAGTGATTGTATAGCATTGGGTTGTGTAGCATCCAAACTGTTTTCCATCTTCTGGGAGATTGTGGGAAAATATATAAAATAGAAGAACAAGAGATTTGTTGAAGGAACAATCCCAAATCGTGATGACACCAAATGGAGCAGAGGTCCATGAAAGAGATGATATCCAATTCACTTTGTAGACTTGGGAAGGTTAGGATTAGTCAGTGGCAGGCAGGCATTCAGGAAGGAAGGTGAAAGGAATATTAAAATGTTCATAATTCCAATAAAAATGTGTTAAACTCAAAACATAACATAAAAGTTTAGGGAACCAGTTATTGAAGGGAATCAAACCTATGCAAAGCTATCTCTGCAGGATGAAGTAATGTGATAATGAGAACTGACATTTTCTAAACTTAGAATCAATTATATCAGTCAATAAATCATAGTCCATCCCCTATCAGACAACCTCATTCTTAATTTGTAGACTAATGGTAATTGCTCTCAACTCTACTTTAGAAATATAGCACATATTGAAGAAGGCAGAAAAAGTCTAAACATTGTTTAAATTCATGAGTCACCCGAGTTTTCAGTGAAAAATTTTTGCATCATGGAAGCAAATGAAAGTTAAAATAAACATTACCACGATTGAATCTGATGCCACATTAAATCATTAGAGCTATGTTTCATTAAATTCAATAGAGTACATGGTAGCAGGACATAATACATAATGTTTAACATATGAAAAGTAAAAAAGAAAAAATTCATTGAGTAGAAACTGGATTCCCCTGACTCATGTATGCACCCAAGTTACTGACTTCCTTTGTTACACTATACAAATTCTAGTAGGAGCCAAGCAAACATTACTCTTTAATCAGTAACTTAAGAGCTCATGTTTTTCTCCTGCAAGTAGATGTAGAGATGATGTCAAATTTTATAAATGCCAGCACATGGCTACTAATCAAAATACTGACTTCATATGAATCTTGTAGAAATAATTGAGATTCCTCATTTCAATATACACCTCACTGTATACCTATTCAGGGAAGTCATAAAGCATATGGTTTCCAATACTGGGAGCCAAGTCCATGGATTCAGACATGAAATGATTATGGAAAAAAGCTGGTTAATGTTCTGCATCTCCATTATTGATTTGATGCTATTTAGACAGTCTGTTTCCTAGCGGGTTAGAATGAACAAGTGTCTCCATCATTCAAGTCCAAATACAGCTTCCAGAGTTAGGGTCACACAGAGTCAAATGCTTTAACGGAAGCTTTTAGGTACTTTTGTTTAATACTTTATTTTTAGAATGTTGCCTTGAAGAGTAGCTATGTTTTGGGGCTAAACTTTTCTGTAAACTTTGAAATACGAATTTGTTAGTAGTATGCTCAGTTTAAAGTACGTTATATCTTTTGATCCATGAAACAGTACACATAGGCAGGGAGAATCAGAAATGCTCTCAGCATCTGTCATGGTTTGAATGTGATTTGTTCCCCACAGCCTCGTGTATTTGAATCCTAAGTTGTTATTTAGGAAGGTCATGGCACCTTTAGGAGGTCAAGTTTTGCTGGAAGAGGCATGTCACAGGTGCCGGGTTTTGAGGTGGTTTAGCCCTGTCCTGCTTCCAGTAGTAATCTGCTCTCAAAGTCTGCAGCTAGTTCTATCAGCCCCAATAATGGATGTGACTTAAACTACCTCCAGTTTCTGCCATTAACCATGCCTTTTCTGACATAATGAACTGTATCTCCCTCTGGAAATGTAAACCAAATAAATCTTCCTTTCTCCTCTTAATTAAGCAGGTTGTTTGAGTGTTTTCTGAGAGCAACTGGAAAGAGTAACTGAATACCTGGAATGTACCTGGAGATTAGATGCCATTCTTCCACCCTTCTATACTTACCGGTTTATAAGTCAAACTGATAGAAATGTAAGCAAGGTACCTACCTTTTTTTCACAATAGTGATACTTGTTGATGTATACCACCTCTCTTCAATCCATTCTGGATTTGTCAGATTACATCTGACCAATTTCTTCTCTTCCCTTACCTTCTTCCTGTTCTTCCCAGGGATCTATTAGGGAACTTAACCAAAGAAAAAAAGATTCCATAGCTATGGCATAATTGAAGAAGAGCTCCATTTTGGGTCACCACAGTCAATAGAATTAAACTGCCCCAAAGTTTTATTATCCTCCTGACTTACATTATATGCTAGTTAGATTCAGGTGTTAAATTGAGCATTGAAGACTGTGTGGGGGCACATCTGTGAAGAATTAGCAATTAAGACAAGTCCTATGCAATTCTGAAGAAGATTATCTCATTGATGTGGGGAAGACCCAGGGGCTGGGTGGGACCAAAACTTGGCAGGTGGTAAGATGTGAGACCTGTTTGAGTATTTTGATATACTGGCATGTATGCCCTCTCACAGCAATGTCTGTGGATATGGCATGGCCGATTCCCTTGACTCTTAATGTTGACATGAACCATTTGACTGGTGAACTGTAATCAGACACTAAAAGTCAAAAGTAAACCCCTTACTCCCCCAAGTTGTACAGGTCCTGTATATATTCAGCAACAGGAAGTTGAGCTTAATAGAAGTTTAATTGGAATTCCAGAACCACCTGCCCGATGAAGGAGAGGCAAAAGAGAAAAGAAAAAAGAGAGTGGAAAGAAGTGAATGGAGGGTTTTATACATCTCAGTGGGTAGGCTGAAGGGGTAGGGTCTGGAGGTGACTTCTAGGACCTGCCCAGCCTCAAAGGTGTGGTCAGGATCAGTCTTTGATCTTGTATCCTGCTAAAATCATTTCTGGGGGCACCATCAGGCTGGAGCCAAGAATCCTAACATTCCAGCCTCTTGCTAATGATGAGGGGGGATGTATTCTTTCTCAGCTACTTCTGCCTGAATGGGGTCAGAGTGAGAAAAATTATAAGCTGGAGTGATAGAATCCTGTTTTCAAGTTCTCATGGTAGGGATGATGATGGTTGTGGGCTGGATCTAGCTGGGTCGCCAGTCTCTGGTACAAGGTAGATGGGTAAGTGGTCAGGACCAATTTGGTTGAAAGAGCAGCATCAGATGAGTTTTCTGATCCTAATCCTGTCCTGGAGATATCTAAAAGACAAGGCAAGATAAGTAATATCAAGCAAATAGATTCTGGAGGATGACTGAAGTCAACAAATTGAGTTGAGCTTGTAGAAGCAAGATGACTAGGGTAATGCCAACAATAGCTGAAAGTTCTAGGTCTCTCTTGGAGCAATGGGATGGGGTCAGGGTACTGTCTGTTGAATTGGGAGTGTAGAGGATGGAGTTGCTCCTAGGAGAGACAAGACTGGCAAGAAGTTAAATTGAGGGTTTGATTGAACTACTAACCTAGGAAGGTAGGGACATGATTACATCAAGATTGCTAATTGTCTGGTTTATCTAATAGTCATCAGAATATTAGGTCATATACACAGGATGGCAATAGATGGCCATTATGGACTTAAAATGGGCCCAAGATTATCTGGCTCTGGGTTAGCAGCATTTCAGACTTCCCCACTTTATTGAAAGCTCCAGTCAAGTCAATCAGCCTTACACATTCAGCAGTGTCTTTACAGGAACTTATGTTCAGTTGGTAAAATGTCACAGTGTTGTGAATGCAGAAGCTACATTGACCACATAACATCTCACATTGCTGGAAGGCTCATTCCTAGTATCAGGACGTGATATATATATATTCATCCTCTACATCTGTCATAACATTTATATGTGACCTGTAAGTAGAGACAATATACATAAAAATTAAAGTGAGCATTTGTAATGTCTTTAGGTCAGCATATCTTAGTTAAACTCTATAGCATCATATTAATATCTTTTAAGACAGAGACAATTGAAAAACACTTGAATACACAAAGGTCAATTCTTAGCAGGTATGTTTCTGAGGCTTAATGTCTTTTTTTCTATAACATGGAAAAAGTAACATATAACATTTCCTTTACCTATCACACTTAATGTTCACATTTTCTTTCTTCTACTTAATGGTTCCTGCTGTTTTCACATTAGCTATCCCTCAAGAAATGCCTTTTAAATGAGGCAATAGCAGTAGACCTCATTTTTAAAAGTGGGGTACTTTATTTTATGCATTTTACTTTATAATTATAAATTAACTTATGATATGTTAATCATTGTCAAGCTAAAGCATCTGCTGAATGAACTGTGAGTTGACAGGTCAAATATATATTTTATAAAAATAATGTGACAAATTTTCTAATAGATAAGTAATAAGCATCTCATTTCTAAATCTATACAGAATTTTAAAAAAGCACTCAGATATGAAAAGGAAATTCTTTCTGCATTTATCTACTCATGGAATTAGCCAATTAACAACCACCCATTCCTGAAAGTCAAGTACTAAGCTCACACTCTGTAAAACACAGCTCTTTGTATATGATCATATTGGGGGGAAAAAGTGTCGCTTCCAAAGACAAGTTAAAACCCAATTGAAATAAATTGGAATATCTTCTGCATGTCCCTGAATAAGATTCCTTGTCTGTTCTTCACCTCATGGAGTTGACATAAATGTCATGCATTCCATGCCTTCTGCTGCTTTGGGCCCATAGGGAGACACCAGAGAACAGAGGGTAAAATCAGTAAGCACTGATGCTTCTAGGGGTCATTCTCCTTGCCATATTTATTCAACTATCTCCTAATAGTCATAAAACTGCTTTGTAGCTCTCTCCTGCAGTTCTAGGTATGAATTTTCCCTTCCTTTACGTCTTCAGACATAGAAGCAGTATCTCATTTATTGCTGTTGCTAGCCTTAGGCCACTAAACTTTCTCTGTGTTGGCTTTATACCCCCACCCCCATTTAAACTCTGTAGGCAAATTCATTGACTCTTCTGTCAGTTGATGAAGCCTATGACCCTTCCTGAATCTGTTTCTCCTTGAATCTGGCAAGACCTTAGACACTCAGACAAACTTAACAGAATTTAGCAGAGCCAGTGTTATGAGACTTCTGAAAAGTTAACATTAAGCACACAGCTGTTTTGCTTGCTTTTTTAAAAAATTGGGAAACTTGACCTAAAAGCTCTAGGAGGCTATATGACAAATCCTACTGACTTACAAAATGCTCTGCAAAAGCTGCTGATACTGGCGGTAGATGTGAGCAAAAATGCCTTCAAGCCATCTAACCGCAGCTACTGAGCTTGCCCTCGCCTCCTTGAGCTTCCTTCACCTAGCTGAAGCCTCAGGTGTTCTAGAGTAGAATAGAACCATTCTTTGTGCTTTTGCTGATGCTTGGCCTTAGAAAATGGTAAATGTTATTTTTTCACTAAACCTGGTTGATTTTTTTATATATAACAATATGGGTGAAAGCACCTTCTAACATCTCAATAAATAGTTAGGGGGTTACTCAATTTTTCTTTAATTAGTCAATTTAGTAGGCTTGCCGTTTCCTGATAGACCAGGTTGGGCACACAGTGACTGAACAGGTTACACAATAGATGCTTAATACCATAGCTGCAGCTGTTCTGTTCACCCCATGGCTCTGGTACCTAGAACACTGCCTTTGGCAAAGGCGTTCACTGAATGAATAAGTGCAGCATGAATGATCAGGAAAGAGAAGAGAGATTAGGATCTTTTTTTTCATATTGCCAAGAGGTGTAAACATTGAGAATCAATGCAAAATTGCTAATCCCAAAAAGCCTTTGGAAAACATGGCTCATTTAATTAGATTGTTGTGTTTCTGTCTACTTAAGCCTGAGAGTGTGGAGGGAATTTTTTAAACATTTTTTATTATTATTTCTGCTCATACAAACTTAGTAGGTACACCGGTTCCCTCCCTCCCTCCTCCTCCCCCCCCCCCGAACCCCCCTGTTCCCGGAATTTTTCTTTTTTAAAAAAGGAAGTGGAATAATAATAGGAGAAAAGTTTTCAGAGGGGAAGGAAATAAAGATACAGGGTACTGGAGGAATGGGAGAGTGAAAATTAACATTAAGGATGTAAGATGCAGTCATCCAGACACCTTCTATATTACAAATACATCAAAAATATAATTATTAAAAAGGGTTAAACAATATAGTCTGTACAAGGGAATAAAGAGAGGAAGAAAAGAAAGAACAGAAATTGCCCTGAAATGCTCCCACCAGAAGCCATAGGCAATGAAACAAATTTCCTCGTATTGGGTATGTAATATCTCCTAATGAGCTGTTAGTTGGAAAAGCCTGAAAGGCCTCCAGAAATACAGGAATTTGCCATTGCTGTTGGTTGCCCTACTGAATCTGACAGTAAGATCATATTGCAGAAGAAACCACACAAAGGGATCACTAAGCACTCTGAAAGCTTTCTCCCTGATGACCTGCTTTCATAGTACCAGAAGGTGTGGTGCAGGTCCTCAGAAGAAAAAAAATAGTCAATAGTTCCACCTAGCTGTGAATTCTACAAAATATAAACACAACTACTCTGGAGAGAGGTGACCATTGGTGCAATAGCAACATGAATGGTATGGGGAAAACCAACTGCTTTGTGTTTGAATTTAAGACCCGCTTTTCAGCAGAGATCACACATCTGCTACCATAAATCAAGTCAAGTAGCTGTGAAAGGGGAGATCATATAGAACAAGGGTATGACAAATCTACTGAGTTTAAACTGTAAGTGCTTGATAGCAAACTGCCATCTAAATACTGTTATTACACCAATGTATTAGGGAAGCTCTCAGAATTCAACCAAGAATCTTTTTTGAAATGGAAATTGAAGATGTTCATTACAGAAAGCCACATCTGACCAAAGTGCAAAGAATAAATGGCTATAGAGGGCTCAACAGTAAACAGCACATCAAAATCGTCCCCTATCCTAAGGCTCAGGGAAACTTAAGGAAGTGGTAAGAATGTAAATGCTCAAGGGTGAGTAGAGATGCTTCTAAGCAGTATCCTACTGCACTCAAAAGAATGATATCCACTTCCACAAGGGCTGCACAATATGTGGTCCATCAACACTTCAACATGCAAGTGGAGGTGGGATCTCAAGAGACATTATACATTTCTAAGAGACTATTGAAGGCTAATGTCAGACAAGAAAAGAAGAGCTGCTTTACACAATGATTTACTCGCTGGTAAGTCATCCATGCCCCAACCTTTACTCAGGTAATTGCCTACACAGACATCCCAGAAGAAGACCAGTGGACCACACACTCCAAATGACATGGATGGAAACTAGTTGGAAAGGAAAGAGTATGAAGTGGGACAGAAGGGCTGAATGTATTTGGTAGGAAGAGGTGAAAACACCTAAATTCCTTGTATTTATATGTGGAGGTGTCAAAGAACAAGATATTAATTTAACGAAAATGCAAGTGCATCATTTCTCTGCTGTTTCTCTCTCCTATTCTTTATTATTGGTCAAGGAAACAGTCCTAGATCATATAGAGTATAATTAATACTTTTCTCAAGGGCTTGGTTTTAACATCTCTTCACTGAAATAGGATTCATGCTTTGTCTCCCTGTAGGATGAATAGGCACTCATTACAATCTAAGCACTGTCTAAGCAGTTAATGTATACATGAATTTTTGTTTGTTCTGAAGATTTCATGTGACTTTTTGAAGTATTTATTTCATGAACAGTTTTAATGAAGTACTTGTGTTTTTTTAGTTATATTTTATTTCTATAGTTTTATGTTTATTGATTACTCATCCTTGCTTCCCTCCATCTCTCTCCCTCCCGTTCCACTCCCTTCCCTTCATCAATCCATCTCATTCCTTCCCACCCTCCTGTGTGTCTGCTTCTATGGGCCACAGGGGTCTCTCTTATTTGTTTACTCTTATGGGGGTTCAGGCCTTTAGTGGCATACCAACTTGCCTCTCTTCAAGCCACCCCACTGATAGCAGTGTTCTTCAAATTTGTGAGTATAATAGCATGTATTTATGGAGCAGTTTGATGTACTGTCTTCCTATCTATAGGTTCACTGGCTGCTTTTCCTTATTGATCTATTTCCTTCCCGTTTTTTAGGTTCTTGTTCTAATTAACAGCAACAGGAATGTGTTCCATTCTAACAAGTGGTTCTTTTTTTTAAGATTTTTAATTCCTTTTTTTAAAATTTTCTTAATTATTTATTCTATTGTGGGTATATGCGTGTGTGCGTGTGTATGTGTGTAGAACCACGGACGAATTCCCGAACCACCATGGACACCTCCACATCCTCATTTACTCTGCCTGGGTATGCACGGCTCCGCCCTACCAGGACCAGAAGCGCAGGCCGCCCCCGCTTCTGCCTGGCATCTATACGTGGGGTCTAGGATCCGAACTCAGGACCTTCCGCCTGCAAGGCAGAGGTTTAACCCCTGAGCCACATCCCCAGCCCCCTCTTGTTTTTTACTTTTTTATTATTATTTCTGCTCATACAAATTAAGTAGGTACACCGGTTCCCTCCCTCCCTCATCCTCCCCCTGACCCTCCTGCTCCCCCTCCCCTCACCCCTCCATTCCCCAGTGCACCCCCCCAATCCCCGGAGAATCCTTTAATGTGCATGCCAGACTCTCCTCTGGGCCCTCTTCTCCAATGACGTACAAGGACCCAGTGGCATTTCCCTGAACCCTTTCCTGTGTTCCTCTTAAGCATAGGAACACTACTGTGGCTGTCAATCCCTTGCCTCCAAGGATCTTGGTGCCTTTAGCAAATGCTAGACATTGTGGTTCTTGAGCACAATCAAGACTGTTAGTTGTCTCCTTGATACTCATGCCATTACATTAGTGGCCACCTATTGCCATGGTGATTTTTATTGCAACTTATAGATATCATGAGCTGATGAGGCTGTGATTATTTCTCTCCCCCAGTAGTTTCTACAGTGTCCTGTGTAAGCTATCCACTTGTCTTATTTTAAATATTATTTATATGTGACATTGTACATCCTACAACTTATGTTTGATGTGCTGTGATAGTCAATCCTATTCCAGACTTTGATAGTGTATTTTCAATTTATTCTTGTGTTTACTGCTATTTTTTTAGCGTTCTGAATATTGAAACTCAGAAGGTTTCATATTTATTCAAATGATGACCCATTTTAGGGAAATCTACATAGTTGGCTTGGATTCATTGTATTTCTCAGAGCAGTGCTTCCTGTACTCAGTGAAGCAGCTCCTCCTTATAGGTCTAAAAGATAATAACAGACTTTCAGTAGTATTTATCCAGGAAATAATTTTAAAATTTCAAGCCAGTTTCCCTGTAACTTAAAGTTACTATATGTGATTGCAGGTAGTAATAATCAAATATTTTCTAGTTTCCAAAGGACATGTTCCAAAGGTTTAGTTACAAGCCTGTGGTTCCATTGATTATAGTGAAACCTCTTGGAGATATGCACATGAACAAATATTGGAACTTTTGCGCTCTCTCTCTCTCTCTCTCTTTTTCTCTCTCTCTCTCTTTTTCTAACTTCCCAGCCACTGAGGTAGATAGAACTCCTCTACCACTCGCTCCTACTATGCTGTGATACAAAAAAGTAAAAAAAGTTTATAATGGAAACATTAAATAAATACTATATGTAAAAGAACTGATGTAGTCAACAATGGTCACAAAATTACCCTGAATCTCAAATCTGCAAGATAACAGGTTTCTGTACATATTATTACTTCAGAATTTCAGAGTCATCAAACTGTACCTAGACTCTCTGACTTCATTAACTAAATGCAATATGATGCACTTTGTTAGATGAAGCATTTTCATGACACTAAGATCAATCTATAAAGAAAAAGAAAAGAAACCCAGTCACCTTGATTTCAATAAAATTTCACTATCATTGAATATTGAAAGAAAGCTGATTCTGAGATGCAGTTTGTACCCGTGAGTTCATTTTCTTAAAGAAAACAAGGAAGAAAGATCAAGATTGCTTTTTTCACTTCGAAATTATTTGAGAAAATCATGCACATGGTAAACTTCAAACTCTGATTTCAGCTTAAGTAATGTTAAACTTACATTGTGAAACCTAAGAGGAAAACAAGCAAAATCACAGGTATTGTTCAAAAGTTAAAAAGCATCATTTAATTTTGTGACTGTTTTCAGTCAAGGGAGCTGTCAGAATGCTTTTGCTTTCTCCTTGTTTTTTCTTTCCTTCCTTCTTTTCTCTTTCTTTCCTCTTTCCTTGCTATTTTTCTTCTTTTCCTAACTTTTCTTCCTCCCTCTTTCCCTTCCTTCCTTCCTTCTTTCCTTCCTTCCTTCCTTCCTTCCTTCCTTCCTTCCTTCCTTCCTTCCTTCCTTCCTTCATCTCTTCCTCCCTCTCTCCCTTTGTCTCTCCCTTTTTTTTCTCTTTTTAAGTCTGAACTAAATCACACTGACTCTGAACATGTGAAATTGGAATAAAAGACTGAGCTTATGTAGGTCAGAATTCTGAGTATTCTCTCCTCCTGTATAATATCCTTTGTTTCTAGGAGCTGTGCTCACAGCACATTTCTAAGCCTTGATGGGAAGGTGCAGCAGATTCAATATGTGGGTAAAGTAATAAATTTAACTAACATATGCTGTGCTGGAATTGAAAGAAGGGAAGCCACCACCACTGGAGTCAAAACTCCTCGTGTGTGAGTGAAATTAGGATAATTCTGGTTTTATCAAAGAGTTAAGAAGTGACTTCTCTTTTTCGTATTTTTGTTTAGGCTTGTGGAGAATTTTATTAGATTAGTTGTGTTTTAAATTGTTGGTATAATTCTGCAAGGTAAGAAAAGCTCTCAGAACTCAGTCAAGTTCATCCTATTACAATGGAAGACAAGTGAGGAGGAAAACCACATCAGGCCAGAATAGAGAATATCAGTGAACCCGGAATATTTGGCCTTAATCAGCCCATCAAAATCTTAACCCACATCAAGGCTCAAGGAACCTTGCAGAAGAGGAAGTGGTAAGACCTTAAGAACCTAAAGATGGAATGAAATACTCCTGACTGACACACTCCAGCCAAGACAGGGTTACTGTACCCAGAAGACTACTGTGATAAGAACTTCTATCACCAGATCTATACAGTGATTGACTTACCAACATTTCCCCAAGGACAAACTAAGACCTTAGAAGATGTAGCTGCTCCCTGAGACTGTCTCAGGGGCAGGTTCTAGACAAGGGAAGAGGAACCTTCCCCTGTACAACTTTATCCACTGAAGATACACATAAACTTCAACAGAAATCTTACTCCCTTAACAGCACAGACTCTCCCAACGGAGTTCCGTGATACTTACAAGCAAAAGGACAGAGGATGGATGGGAGGCACACAGGGGGCAGGAGAGGAAGACCAAAATAGGATAGGTGAAGGGAGGGGAGGGTTGGAAGAAAATGTATAGATGCGGAGGGTAGGAAAGGAGGGATGTGGGAGGGAGGATAACAGGACTAAGTCATAAACCCAGTTTGTTTGTAAATAAAAAATTAGTTAATAAAAAATTGAGTACCATGAGAGGATTTTGGGGGGGTATAATTCAACTTTGAAGCCCTTTATGCCCCATATTTTTGTTATGAATATTTTTTCATTGCTTCATTGACTCTTCTCTTTATTAGTCTCTTCAGACTTTGTAACTCAGTCTTTGCAGCTTGTGCGTGTTCAGAAATGTATACATTTTTCCAAGTTATTGGATGTTTCAGTACATATATGCTCATTGTAGTCTGCTGTGATGCTCCATCTGCAACATTAACTATAATGTCCTTCTTTCATTTCTCATTGTATTCATTTCAATCTTTTATTTATATAACTAAAAGTGTTTCAATGTTATCTATCCCCTAAACTAACCCCTTGTTTTATTGACTTCCATATTTTTCCTTTTATATTAATCTGTATTATTTATTTCTTCTAAATTTTGTTGTAATATATGCAATTTTAGAACATGAGATAATCTATAGGTAAGTATGGATTTTTCCTGTCCAAAAGAATCCAAATTAGTATGCCTTTCAAAGTGGTAGCAATACAGAAGCTGAAGAAACATAGTGACGATGAAACTACACATCTCAATTCATCTCCTTAAAGTAAAATTTCCCAATTCTGACCTCTGTCCATGGCATTCACTCTCCCAAGATTCTTTTGAATTTTGGTCTCATTAAGGGAAACTCTCTTTTCCTACCCTTTCCTTCCTTCTCTCTTCAGTACAATGAGTGAATCTACAACCAAACTGTGTTCATCAAGAAAATCCTTTTCAAAAAAAGAATGTTATTTTTCACTGAAATGTTTCCATTGCTGCATTACAGAACACACTCAGTTTAGTCAGGCAGATCAGCCATAAGTGTTTGTCAAAAAAAAAAAAAAATACATACCTGAGCAAAAAGACTTGCAAAACACTTAGCTGTTCAGTTAGAACCCATCCAAATACATGGATACTACTTTTCTACACTACATGAGGTACTGGAAAACCCAGAGAAAGAAATGTTTTTAAATTATTTCTTTTAGCTAATTTCCCACAATTCTTCTTTTTCTTCCCAAACTTTGTGGGCTCCCAACCACTGAACACTCTCACTTGGTTGCTTAGAACTGCTCCTAATTAGTATCACAAAGAGATGCCTAACTCCAACTTTCCAAACTTCCCTCCAAGTCCAGCTCTCTCAAGCCTTAGCTCTCACTTCAGCAACCTAATACACTAGTTCATTCTAAGATATGAACATTTATGACTTAAACAGACTCTTGTTTTTTTTTTTTTTCTGCTCATACAAATGTAATAGGAACCCCTTTCCCTTCCCTCCCTCCACCCCTCCTTGGACCTCCCTGTTCCCTCCCTACTTTGCCCCTTCCTTTCTCCCAGTGCTACCTCCTCCCATCTCTGAAGCATACTTTAATGTGTATATTGAACTTTCCTCTGGGTCCTCCTCTCTGATGAGGTGTAAGGACTCAGTGACAATTCCTAGAATTCTTTCTTGTATTCCCCTTAAGTATAGGAACACTATAGTGACTGTTAATCCCTTGCTTCTAAGGATCTTAGTGCCTTTAGTCCATGTTAGAATTTGAGAGGTCAATGATATGTTGGTCATTGTGCAGATCATGCAGAATCCTATTACAATTGCTTTGGCCCTAACTTGTGTGGAGTATCTTGCATATCATGACTCCTCCCATCCTTGTGCTCTTACAATCTTACCGCCCCCTCTTCCGCAAATTTCACTGAGCTTCAGGATCGGGAGAGATTAGGCAGGCCTGATTCCAGGTGGTTGACATAAAGTCTCTGATGTTCTGAATTATGGTTTGTTGATTTTTTTTTCAATTTTGCTGTTCCTGCAATGCCCTTGGTTCCATCCTGATGGGTATTGGATGTCACTCCCTGGCCAGAGATTAAAAACCTGTTAAATTAGAGTCTTGTTATAAGAGTATATTCAAAGGAAGATGGAATAAAAGTAGGAGACCATGGTGAGAGAGGGGTAAATCACCCATTTGCAAAATGGTTACCTTCTATCTGGCAGCCTATCGTACCAATCAGTTGCAAATGATCAGGAAGGAAAGTCTGTGAACTTAACCAGATGTCTCATTACTTACTTGCACTCCTTGATGGTGGCCTATTTTCTCTGCTGTAATATGGTCTCCTCTCTTTGTTTCTGGGGGCCCTCCTTCCCCATATCTCCTGTTTATAATCTTTACAATTACTGTAGGTATTACAGAGATTTGTCTTTGAGTGTCTCTAAGTGGGTTTGATACTAGAATCCACCTATTAGGGAGTACATATAGTGCTTAATTTTCCATTTCTGGGATACTTCACTCAATATAATTGTTTCTAATTCCATCCATTTCCCAGCAAATTGCATTAATTCATCATTTTTGATGGCTGAGTAGTATTCCATTGGATAAATGTACCACATTTTCCTTATCCACTTGTCAACTGTTGGATATTTGGGCTGATTCCATGACTTTGCTATTGTAAACAGTGCTGCTATGAACATGGTCGTGCTCGTGCTATCGAGGTGAACCTCTGCTGCATGGGGGGGTTATTCCCAAAAGTGGTATAGGAGGGTCATATGGCATTTCAATTTTAATTTCTTTAAGAATTGCCAGTCGGCTCTCCAGAGTGGTTGTATGAGCCTGCATTGCTACCAGCAATATAGGAGAGTTCCCCTCTCTCCACATCCTCTCCAGCATTTGGTGTTGTTTGTATTGTGGATTTTTGCCATCCTGACAGGAGTGAGATGATATCTCAGGGAGGTTTTGATTTGCATTTCCCTGATGGCTAAGGAGGTGGAGCATTTTTTAAGATATTTGTTAGACATTTTAATTTCATCCTTGGTAAAGTTTCTTTTCAGTTCCAGGGCCCATTTTTTAATTGGCCCATTTGTTTCCTTGGTGTTTAGTTTTCTAAGTTCTTTGTGCACTCTGGATAATAGAGCTCTATCAGATATGTGGTTAGTGAAGATTTTCTCCCATTCTGTGGATTGCCTTTGAGCTCATGTTACAATCTCTTTAGCTGAACAGAAGCTCTTTAATTTCACAAGATTCCATCTGTTGAGTGTTAGTTGTAGTAACTGTGCTATTGGATATCCGTTAGGAAGTGTTGGCCTAGCCCAATCAGCTGGAGGGTTCCCTACCCTTTCAACTATGGTTTTATAGTCTCTGGCCTTATATCGAGGTCCTTGATCCATTTGGAGTTAATTCTTGTACATGGTGACAAGTATGGGTCCAGCTTTAATCTTCTGCATGTGGATATCCAGTTTTCCCAGCACCATTTGTTGAAGATGCTGTTCTTTTTCCATTGGATTCTTTGGGCCCCTTTGTCAAAGATCAAATGGCTGTAGTTGTGTGGGCTTATATCTAGGTCTTCAATCCTTACCCATTATTCTATGTGTCTATTCTGGAGCCAATACAAGGCTGTTTTTACAACTATGGATTTGTAGTATGGAGTAAGGTTTGGTATGCTGATACCTCCAGCTGTGTTTTTGTTACTCAGGATTGTTTTTGCTATCCTGGGTCTTTTGTGCCTCCATATGAATTTTGAGATTGTTTGGTAAACTTCTTTAAAGAATTATTTTGGGATTTTAATTGGTATAGCATTGAATCTGTATATTACCTTTGGTAGGATAATCGTTTTTATGATGATGATTCTACCAATCCAAGAACATGGGAGGTCTTTCAACCTTCTGGTGTCTTCTGCAATTTCTTTCTTGAGGGTTTTAAAGTTTTCATTGTAGAGGTCTCTTACTTCCTTGGTTAGGTTTATACCAAGGTATTTCATTTTTTTAGGGGCTGTAGTAAATTGAGTCTCTCAGGGCTTTTTCACTTCTTTCATTCTAGGCATATAGGAAGGCCACTGATTTTTGTACATTTATTTTGTATCCTGCCACCCTGCTGAACTTCTATATTAGTTCCAGGAGCTTCCTGGTGGAGTTTTTGGAATCACTCAGGTATATGATCATGTCATCTGCAAATAGAGATAACTTGACTTCTTCCTTGCCGATTTGAATCCCTTTTAGGTCCCTTTCTTGTCTTATGGCTTTAGCTAAGACTTCAAGTACAATATTGAATAGAAGTGGTGAGAGTGGACAGCCTTGTCTAGTTCCTGATCGAAGTGGGAATGCTTCAAGATTTTCCCCATTGAGTATAATCCTTGCTGTTGGCTTGTTGTATACAGCTTTTATTATATTGATAAAGGTTCCTTCCATTCCAAATTTCTCTAGGGTTTTGATCATAAAGAGCTGTTGGATCTTGTCAAAAACTTTTTTGCATCTATCGAGAGTATCATGTGTTCTTGGGCTTCGGACTGGTTTATATTATGAATTACATTTATTGAGTTGCGTATGTTGAACCAACCTTGTGTGCCTGAGATAAAGCCTGCTTGATCCCTGTGGATGATCTTTTTGATATGTTTTTGAATCCAATTTGCTAAGACTTTGTTGAGAGTCTTTACATATGTGTTTATCAGAGAGATTGGCCTATAGTTTTCTTTTTGAAGTGTATCTTTATTAGGTTTTGGGATTAAGACGATATTAGCTTCATAGAAGGAATTTGGTAGTGTTCCTTCCTTTGCTATTTGATGCTATTTGATGATGCTATTTAAAGAGTATTGGTGTTATTAGATCCTTGAGTGTCTGGTAGAAGTCTGTGCTGAATCTATCTGGTCCAGGACATTTTTTGGTGGGAAGATTTGAGATTACTTCCTTGATTTCCTCATATGTAATAGGACTATTTAAATAATTCACAACTTCCTGATTCAATTTAGGTAAGTTGTGTTTACTAGAAATTCATCCATTTCTTTTGTGTTGTCAACTTTCACCGAGTATAAGTTTTTGAAATATGACCTTATAATTCTCTGGATTTCTTGGGTATCAGTAGTGATAACTCCATTTTCATTTCTAATTTTGTTAATTTAGGTTTTCTCTCTCTTGCTTTTTGTTAATTTAGCTAGGGGTGTATCAATCTTATTGATGTTTTTCAAAAAATCAGCTTTTTGACTGGTTGATTTTCTGTATCTTTTTCCTAATCTCCATTTCGGATATTTCTCCCCTTATTTTGCTAATCTCCTCTCTTCTACTCCTTTTGTATCAGATTGCTCTGGTTTCTCTAAAGCTTTAAGCTGCATTGTTAAGCTATTTATTTCTGATGTTTCCATTTTTTGATGTAGGCCTTAAGAGCTATGAACTTACCTCTTAGGACAGCTTTCATTGTGTCCCAGAGATTTTGGTAAGTTGTATTTTCATTATCATTCACTTTCGGGAAATCTTGAATTTCCTTTGTAATTTATTCCTGAATCCAATTCTCATTCAGCATCATATTGTTAAGTTTCCAGGATTTAGTGTCTTTTCTGTTGCTTGTTATGTTGTGGATGTCAAGCTTTAGGCCATGGTGATCTGAGAAGGTACAGTCTAGAATTTCAACTTTCCTGTATATGTGGAGATTCGTTTTGTGGCCCAATAAGTGATCTATTTTGGAGAAAGTGCCGTGTCCTGCTGAGAAAAATGTGTATTCTTTGGTGCGTGGATGAAAAGTCCATTTCAGTAAGGGTTCAGCTGGGTCCCGTGGGCTGCCTGGGGTTGAAGGTGGGCGGGGGCGGAGCTTACCTAGGTCTCCAGTAAGTCCTGGCTGACTCTTGTTATTCTTAAAAGTTTGTAGAAATCATATTTTTATTTATCTCAGATGCCTAGAGTGTTTTTTAAAAATATATATATACAGGTAAAGTCACATTGAGCTATAAAAACTGGTTTCCTATAGTAATAGAAGTTCTATTTGTATTGGTTGTTTTGGGAAGTGAATAAATCAGTCGTTCATAATCCCCTGTCCCATTGCTATTTATTTTACATCACAGTACGTCAAGTAATCCGTTACTCTTTCATACATTTAAATCTATATTGCAATGCCTGTGGTCACACTACTAGTAAATTTCATCCTGGATGACAGGGCATTTCTTCTGGGGCTACTTCTTAACTTTCTCTCTGTCCTTATCCACTGCACTTTCCTGCCCATAGAGTAATGAGAAAAGTAGCTGCCAGTTGACACAATTAAGTCAAAACTCAACAAGGCCTCCCAACACCGCCTTCACTCCTGGGATCCACTTACCCCTTCACCCCAGAGAACTTAGCTCTTCTACTTGTTTCTGGGACTTACCAGAAAGTTTGTGTGCTCCATGTTCCTTCTTCCCTTCCTCACTTGCCATCATGGTAGACTCCTAACCAATCAGCATTTTAATTAAGTATTGGCATCTCAAAGAGATACCAGAATGGTCTATTTAAACATGCACTTCTCAAACCCTTGATTTTGCCCTCATTTTTTCCAATTTTTTTTCTACCTTACCATACATTTGATTTAATAAATGTAAGGCTGTTTTGCTTTCACTAAAATGTTAGGTTTGGTGGAATTATTGCCAGTTTAGTTCTCAGCTACGCCTCTGTCTATAAGACAACAGCCTATTATGTAGGTGTGCACTGAGTGAATAAGCAAAGCTTTCAAAATCCTTTTCATTTTCTATCTTCAAATTCCTTCAGAAAACCAAGCCTTATCCATGATCCAAAATGGATTAATTACATTAATTAATTAATTACATTAATTAACATTAATATAGAGTTTAATCAGCCATGTGGTTCAAAGTAAGTCACTCTACAGCCTGCAGTGAGAGGCTTGAAAGTACATTATTCTCTCGCTGGTAGTTTGCATTTTCAGTGAAACTTGGTCATGTTTGATGTCCTGGTCTTATCTAAAGTGTTCACATTATATCTGGGTGTGATAGTTAACTACACCTGACATTAACTAAAATCAGTGTGAGACTACCTGAAGAGATTATCTGGGTCAATACATTTACAATATAAAGACCAGCTCTAGATCTTAGGAACCTCCTTAGGTCTGATTGGAACCTTCCAGTAGCAGAACAGATAAAAGGAACCACAGAACAGAAGACTGAGAAGAGAGATTCTCTGAAGCTGTGCTAGAAAACTCTCTTCCCTCCTGCTGGCTGGATTCTACACTTTTTTGACCCTCCAGCCCTCCAACCTTTCAAATCTTCAACATGACTAAAGACTCTCCAGGAATCCTCCATCCTTCAGCTGTCAACCACTGGCCTATTGGACTGAGCAGCTATTGGCAACCATTGTTGGACTATCTTGGCCGTACCTAGTAATCCAATTAAATAAATTCCCTTTTTATATATTCATTTTTTGATTCTGTGACTCTAGAGACTAATACACTGGGCAAAGCACCTCCCCTTCAAGTGACAAAGCAATTTATAAGTCCTGTGCAGCTCAATGGTCATGAGTCATGAAAAATAATTTGAACATAAACATGCCTGGATGACTTAGTCCTTTAGCATCTTGTTCAAATATTTGTAGCACAGTAGAGTGACCTTATGGAGTTTTAATAGTGCAGTCACAGATGTGCAGGCCATTGTGAATGTGAGTGTAAAATATCGTGAGCCCAAATTGTTTTTACTATTAGTCCCTGACCAAACCTTTCAGACACATTGTTCACAGGTGGTTTATTGGGGTTCAGATTCACCAAAGTCAAAGAACTTCACACAGAGTTATAGCAAGTGGTACTCAAGAGAAAGAAGAAAGCAAAGGAACTAATACAGGCCTTTCAAATGTAGATTTTTCCAATGTGATCCTGGCCATGTGCTTCTGCCTAATTACAGGAGATATTTTGTTATTTAGCTGGGCACAAAGGGCACAGGGCTCAGTCTTGCCAATGCAGAGGTTTCAGAAGCATGTAGTCTAGAAATATGCATGGCATTACCTGCACAGAAGAGAGCTGTGATTTGCTCTCCGGGCCATTCACACCTGATTCTATTGCTTTTTACAGAATTGGATTAAGAGGGCACAAGTCTATACCTGTGCCAACACATATAAAAGGAAATCAAAGGGGAACTGAAAGCAGACACTGAATATATCAGATTCCTTTTAGGCCTGAAGCCCAACTTGCAATAGAGGCACTCCTTAAACTTTTCAGATCCGCACTGCTTCCCTGATTCCTCCTGGCTCCATGGATATTGATGTCAACTAATTTGCGTGGCTGAATTAAGATGAGGTTTCTGATACTTAAAACAGTAACAATTTCCTGGTGTGGGAAATACAGGGGAAAGAATGCTAACTAGTGGGAGAGAGCTTATCCTGTCAGTACTTTTAAAAAGAGAAAAAGAAGACAGAGAAGAAAACAGAAACAAAAACAAAAACAAAAAACAGTGTCTTTGTTCAGATCTAAGCAACTCAAATTTCCCCTGAGGCTGCCAACCTTTCAGTGTGGGAAGACATAATCTCAGGAATGAAAAGAAGCTGGAGGAGAAGCTGCACAAAAGATAGCAGAGGCAAGCAGAGAGAAAGGAAAATGAAAGATAATGTTCCAGAGCTGAAGGGATGTCAACATAATCTGCCTCAGGGCTTCATCTAGTTAAACACACTGGATTTGGAAGTCCAGAATTCTTTATAATGCAGTCAGGATTGTGAGAGGGTCTTAATTTCTCTGATTTAATCCTCCTCAAATGTGAAATTAAGGAATTTGCCTTTGAATGGTTAGAAGGGTATGTAAGATAGAAGTACCTGGGTTTGAATCCTGCTATAGAACGCATTGTGTGTGTGTGTGTGTGTGTGTGTGTGTGTGTGTGTGTGTGTGTGTGTGTGTTATGGTTTAAGGCAATTACTTCTTCCTCTATATCTCAGCTTCTTTGTCTCCAAGTAGGAAAAAATATCTAGCTCAAAATGCAGCCATTTGTCTGACATTAAAGAATAATTAAAGTATTAGCTTCCTATAAATTTGTGATTAATATTTATCTAACGTAAGGAACCCACAATCAAATTTTGGGAATGGAATCAGAAATAAGATAACAAATAAATAAAGCTATGAGACAAATGCTAAAATTCTATTTCTCTTACATCTTTATTATATGTCATGCTAGTCATTCCTCTCTAAAATTCACATGAAACCAGATTCCTTTACATATATGGAAAACTTTTTTACATAGAATAAAGTGTGGCAACTTAAATTCTCAGTGTGCGAAGAGTCATAAATTACACAGTGATTTGGAAAAGTTGGTGCGAAATGGGAAGAAATAAATCCCTAGTCTGCTCAAGAATAGAAGCAAGAATATAAATTATTAGGCAAGATGTATGGTTCTCTCTACTTTGGTCAGAGCCAGATTTCAGGTCTGAGAGATCTAACCTAAGAGTATAGGGGAAGGCTCAAATCCACTTGACAAAAGTAGGTAGTGCGGGATGTTTATACATTTTCACTAGGAGTTCTAAAAGAGGGATCCAAACATAAGGAACTCCTGCTCCAACAGCCAGCCTTGGAAATTTAAGATACTTAAAACAGCTTGGCCAAGTCAAAAAGGCAGATGCAATAGGAACTAGATTTGAGAATCTCAAGCAGCTGTCTTGCAGGAGTCTATGGAAAAGATACCACCCAAAAGGAAAGAGCTACAAAATGCCAGCATCTCACTGGTTGAAGGATTAGATCATTCTGAGCTTGCAGGTGGGAGAGTTTTAAGGCCCACAGCTGTAGAAAATGGCACTGACCCTAATTAGTAACATCTGCAGATACAGCAATAGAGCCAGGCAGTCACTTCACCACTGGTCCTAACACATTCCCAGCATTCAACAACCACAAGTATTTCCTAAGTCCCAGAACAATATCTGGCCATCTCCAACAGAATACAAAATGTCAGTGAAGAAGGAATTTGCTACCAAACAAGGTCCACAGGGAAAAAAACCAGAAAAGGATCATAATATAAAAGACAAGTACAAGGTACTCTCTCAGGATGCAGGCTTATGTAAATGATACCAGGTATGTTTAACACTAACTGGACTCACAATGTCTCCCTTCAAAAAAATTTCACAAAGCTAAAGGTAGAGAGGATACTTAGATTCCAGATGCAATTCATAGGAATTCAGCATTACCTGAAAGTAGAATTTGGTTGGTAGATAAATGGAAGAGCAAGTACATATGTGGTGATTGTCTCTGCCAAGAAAAAGAGAAGGGAAACACACACACACACACACACACACACACACACACACACACACACACAAAAGAGTATCCAAAAAGACAGGGCATACAAATGGACCATAAAATTCAGAATTCTGTGTTCAAGGTAGGAGGAACGATGGAAAATAAAGGACTCCTGATCTTATCAACAATAGTCCCTTGATAAAAAGGGGTGAACTATTTACTTCTAAATGAGATCAAATATTTCACAAGCTTAGTTGGAAGAATTTAGCTGTTTAAGCTGGCAGTTTTAACAATACAAACAATGAAATGTTTGGCTAGAGAAGAAATTTTAGAAACTTTACTTAGGATCATAGCCAGTTTCAGGAGCTTGAAACAAACATAGTGAGTCTCATTACGGAGCTCAGGAAGTAACATGAAATATTTTCCACCAAATTTGCCTCCAGGTAGTTGTACAAAGCTTCAGTCAGCCATTTCAGCATAATGTGAAAAGAAATAGCAGGTAGTCCCTTTAGCAATTAAAGACATGTCTCAAAAGAGAAATAAAATGGAGTTAACCCAGCTTTAAAGGTAATCAGATCTGCATGGTGCTGAGAATAGAGAAAGTGGCATACTGAAGAAAATCCTTAGGATTACATAAAGGAGTTAAAGTTCAGTGAGGGTAATCAGCAGGAGAAGATGCAGAAGGGGTAGAAAAACTATAGTGATCAAGAACAGAATTAAAGCAAATTACATGACTGGGGCTCAGATAGGGACCAGCTATGGGAAATTTACAAGTTGACCAAATGTGATTAGTATTCACAGTTCCAGAGCTGAACCAAGAGAATTCATTTTTAAGAGCATAGGACTTGATCAGTACACTTGGAACTACCATAAAAGGCAGAAGTTCAACTTCCACTCATTCTCATCCAATAGCCTTGAAGAGAAAACACATCCATACTGGAATCCCTGAAGCTCCAGACAAGTACCTCTTAAGAAAACAGGAACCTGAGATAGAACCATGATATGCTCAGAACTTGGATTTGAAATCAGAGTATTAGGATTAAAACCTAATCATGAAAACTTCAATATAAGATTTCAAGGAATCCTGTTATCCCTCTAAACTGTACAACATACAAGCATTTTCAAAAGGAGACAATATCTAATTCATAAGAATGTATGTCATGGTGAAGTGTGAGATGTGGAATTAAGGTCCCATAGGATCCTCATATGAATTACTGAAAACTCTTGATGATATGTTATGGAAAAGGGAAAATGTTAAGCATTTTACATATATTATTTCTTTTGACAAGCTCCTAGCTTTTGACAAGTTTCCTAGGCCACATTATATTGTTAGAACTCCTTGACAAAGATATTGAAACTGATTTTCCAGAGTCTTCCTATTTCAAATGATGAGATCAAAATCAAATAAAAACACAACAACATAAAAACTGTTCAGATGTGGAGTTATCAGTAGGATATATAATCCCTTTGTCAACAACATTGGCAGGCACAGGTGTCAACTTGATGGGTAAGGGTTTAAGCTCTGGACACATTTATAGATAATTGGTAGTTGAGTTAAGCCCAGACAGAATCTGTAGGAGACTGTCTAGTTGATGGGGCAGATGCAACCTATGGCAGGTGAGACTAGGCCCTGGACAGGTGAATAAAATGCAGAAATCTGGCTAAGAACATTGGCATCGTTCTGTATACTTGTACAGATATGCTGGTCTGGCCAGTAAGGATTGTCCCTTCTCAGCTGGTATGTGGATATAGCGTGGCCAGTTTCCTCGGCCCTTTGATAGTAAATGTTCTCCTGCCAAGCTGAACTAAGAACTATTACCAGACAATCATAAGAAAATAAACCCCTTGTTCGCTTAAGCCGTTTTGTCATAATTTTATCAGCAGCATGCAGATAACTGCAACAGACTCCATTATCTCTAAGAATTTTAAGACTTGGGGCCCAGCACCCTAAGAGTATCTCATTGAGACTGAACTGATTCTCAGATTGACAGTACTTTCTATTTACTTGTCTGCTCATTTGTAAAGTTAGTCAACTTTTTGTTTTGTACTCATCTTAGCATTCACCTTAATCTTGGAATAGTGTAGAATTCCCTATGGAATAATTTTTAGTGGCTTTTAAAAGACCTGGAAAATCTAAGCAAATAGATAAGACACTAACAGATAATAGTTAAATTTTTCCTTATAGAAATAGTCCAAATCAAAATAAGCTCCCATTGCTAAATCTCTGTGAAATAATGGAATCTAACTGGCAAGATGAGAACTGTAAAAACCCCACTTAGCCGTTAGCAGGGAATCCCTTCTTTTTAAGAATTTCATCTCTTAGTCCTTATGGAACAATCATAAAGATACCTACAGAAATAACAAACAGAGTTGGATATTCTGACAATGCCTTACAAGACACAAGTTGGCAGCTTGACAGACACCCAGAAAATGACAGTAATTTGGAAGAATCAATGCAGTTTCTGACTTAACTGTGACCCAAGTGCAGTTATTGTCAATCCAGTTCATTTCTATCCTATATGCTGTGCCTGAAGGATATTCTCTAGCCAGTTATTAAAACAGAGCCACCACACAATGAAGTGAAGCATCTTTATTTATTGCTTCAAGTAAACCAACATTGCTGCAACACACCAGAGTTATATGAGCATCCTGTCACTTCAAGATCTTCAGGCAGTGTGGGGATGGAAGATAGAAGACAGTGGTCAAGATTTTACTCACTTAGACATATGTTTTGTTTTTGCTTTGTGTATTGCTAAAGTGTTGTGCTCCAAAAATTCTAAGAAATCTTTCCTAGTATAATAGAAAAGAGAGGGAGAAAAAGGGAAAACAGAGAGAGAGAGAGAGAGAGAGAGAGAGAGAGAGAGAGAGAGAGAGAGAAAGAGACAGAGAGAAACCTTAAATCTATCTCAGATCTATCAAGTCAGAATCTATACATACCCGAAACTCAGGAAACATGTGTGCAAATTATAGTTGAGAAGACTCGTGCGTAAGTCTCAAGCTTTATTCCAATTTATGCCAGTTGGAAATCATGCCAACATATTAAAGTATGCGAAAAATGTAAGGTTTAGCTGAGAAATTGTATCTACATTATTTCGAACCAGAGAATCTCATTACTGATTGGAAGGAAACTGGAGGAAGGAAGGAACACTGTCGGTCCCATTCAGGGAAGGCACTGTGACTTTTTACCTGCTGCTGTAACCTTGAGTGAAAAGTCCTTAGCGTGGACGCACCATCAAGACCAAACTTTCTTCCTTTCTTTACACTTGCACTTGCCCATAAAAGTAGAGCAACATGTTACTGCAGCTGCCTTAAAGAGCTATTGAAGAAAAATCTTGAATCTTGTGGCTGACGTAGGTTATGTGTTGTGATCAGCCTGCATGGTTACTGTCAACTGGCTTAAAGAAACAACGGGTTTATTTCTTTATAACAGACTGGTTACAGTTCATAATCCAGCTTGACAGGAGAGCATGCACCAACACCAGGCTGAGGGAACCGGCCACACCATCTCTTCTATGTAATGGCTGAAAGAGGGAGGATCCTTATTTGCTAGACCAGCATGTGTGGCCAAATATACACACAGATGCCGACTCTCTCAACCAGCTCTCTGTCTTTTATTCTAGGGCCTAATCCCCCCTACTTAGGCCTTCCCCATCAGCCAGACAATCTCCTGCAGGTTTACTCAGGGCTTAACCCAACCCTTAATTCTCCACAAGTGTGCCCAGAGCCAAAACCCTCAGCTGTCAAGTTGACACCTATGCCTATGACACTATGTCCTCTTTCTGACATTCTTTATGAATGATCTCTCCAGTAGGCCAATATTGGATATGGTGCTTCCAAAACTGATGGGACTTGTAAGGTTTTACTAAGGAGCAGATATGCTTGGTTTATAGTGCCCCTTGGACCTGTCAGCATGCAGGATAAAGATGAAGGATCTATTGCCTTCTAGGATGACAGACTTCACGCTATTTTGACATGATGATATCACAAGGCAGTACTGTCCTTCTGAGGTATTCACTTTGGGAATATTTTTAATTATTTAAGCTTCAGACAGTCATATACTGTACATTGCATTGTACTAGTAACACCAAAGATCAAAATTATTTCAAAATGAAATAAAAGGAGGGTCTTGGCTGTGGAGATAGCTTTAGTTTAGTTTAGTGCTTAATTGTGCAAGTACGAAAATCTGAGTTCAGTCTCTCAGGATCCAGGTGAAAAAAGCTAGATATGGCAGGGTGGGCCTTTAATCCCAGGTGTGGGTAAAGGGAGACAGGACTTGCTGCCTGCCACTCTAGCCAAATCTTCAAGCTCCAGGTTTAATAAGAGACCCATTTCTGGCTTCATTTGGTTCTGTTACAGCAGAAAGTCAAAGGCAGGAGAAGCCACAGGGAGGTTCCAGGGCCTTCTGAGCAGGGACAGTCTGTGGTGCCAAGATTCTGATGTTCTTTTACACAAGCCTGAAAATGACTCCCAACATCATTTTTGGGCCTCCACAAACAGGCATGCTTATGTGCACCTGCGCCCCTACACATATGGACACCCATCTGCATGCAGGGGTGCGTACCTCACACGTGTACTCCATATACTAGACGCGTGAAAAGAGGAGGAACAAGAATTTAGTAAAGTATTTGAGGTATATGAGAAGACAATTTGGTGTTTATTTTAAGAAAAAAAAAACACAGCTGAATATGACTTCAAGAAGACAAAAAATATGTGTCGGAATTGTTGTCTAAGTCACTGTGTTGTAAATACTACATAAAATCATCAAACTGAAAGGCTTAATTTAGAGCAGAGATTGGTAAATAAGGGAGAAAGGGGATTGATTTCTTTTAGTACATTTCTGGCTTTTACAGCTGTTCTGGACAGATGGTATTACATCGTACTTGTAAAAACATAAAACTCACAAGCAAATCGTTTGAGCTCAAATATAAGTTCTCCATTTATTGGTATATATTCGTTAGGGTAGCCAAGAATACAATAAAAGTGACCCCAGAATAGTTTACAGCTCAGGAGAAATTTATTTGATATATAAGAACCAATGCAAGTTGAGTTCTAAGACACAGCTCATGGTGAATGATGATGTGACACTACTTACATTGTGTGGCCAGTGGCTGGTTTCTTCATTTATCTGAACATCTACGATTTTCTCACCTGTAATGCTAGGATGGCAGTAGTGCTCCTAAGTAATATACTCAATGGTATAGTAAGTACTGAATAAGAGTCAATTATTGGATCTACAAAATGGTTTAGCTAATGAGGTGCCCATTTGCAAACCTGGCAGCCTGAAATCTATCCCTGGAACCTTCCATATAGTGGAAGGAGAGAACCAACTTCCTAAAGTTGTTCTACAACCTCTACACATATGGAAGTTCTCTCTCTCTCTCTCTCTCTCTCTCTCTCTCTCTCTCTCTCTTTCTCTCTCTCTCTTTCTCTGTCTGTCTCCCTCTCTGCTTTTTATTTTTCCTTCTCTCCCTCTCAAAAATATACAAATAATAAAATATTTAAGAACTACTTATTATGATCAATATTTTTATTCCAGATTGTCTACTTTGAACTTGGGTTGAACACTAACAATTCTATTTCAATTAAAGAATCAGAGATGTCTACACATTTATTTCCCAGAGAGTGATTACTCAATATCATTGTGCATCAGTGTTCCCTGGAGACCACAGAGCTTTACCTGCCGAGCTTATGATTTCATGAATCTGAGACAGATTCTGAGATGGTTCAGGTATAGTCAATCCCAAGGGAAGCTTATACTTCTAATCTGGAGACCACATTTGAGAACCACCACCTTCATACAAGAGGCTGAAGAGGTTTAACCAGAAAAAAAAAATTATCACATCTGCCTTCTTGCATGTGAGATTTTAAGTCTCTTCCAGGAGAAAGAAATCTAACTTTTGACAACTTCATGTTATAACAAATAATGTTTTCTTTCAATACAAGTAACAATATGTACATTTTCCTGATGTGTGAGCACAAAATTACATCATAAGTGACTATTTGAATATCTTACTCATTTTTGCTTAGTATATATTTGGCAACCTTCTTCTAACATCACTTTTATTTGCTTAATAAAATGCAAAGGAAACCAATGATCACTATGAAAATCAGCTAGCAGAATATTTAAATGGACTTTGAAGTAGAGATTGTTATGCTATCTATTCTTACTGCTTAAAAGACAAAGCCTAAAACTAGGGCTGTAGCTCAGTCAGAGGTAAGATGCTTGCCTAGTAGTACTCAAGGGTTTACGAGCTAAATAGTTAAATCCCCAGTGCTTGCAGAAACAAGACAAAATATAAATTATTTAAGTCTCAATTACTAAAGCAGTTGTCTATTTGAGTTAAGTAAGTAGATGTGGCAATCTTCTAGCACTATATTTGAAAAGATTTGAAGTTTCAAGTTCAACAAGACATGTGACATGCTATTCTAGCCAATATGTTCTTAGCATTGTCTATTGTAGTATGACCTGTGCACCTGTTCAAATATTCTTGAACCTGCAACAATTCTTTTGATGGCTAATAATGATTTATCAATGACTACTGTCCTCTTCACCTCCAATTTCCTAGAAGGTTGCCTTTGTGTTCCTGAAGTCACTTATTTATTAACTGGAAAATATAAAAGGTGCCGAAGCAATGTCAAGCTGGTACTTACACAGTCTCAGCTGGCTTCAGCAAAACACTGATAGCATGCTCCAGATCATTGAGAAAACAGGTTGATCCAAACCCATGAAGGAAATTTTCCTTATGGCTATATAAAGTTATATGATATTTTAGAAAACAAAAATCTCTTTAGGGAACATCATAAGAGAAAGAAATTAGACAAAATGAATGACTAATGGGAAAGTTCTTACTAATACAAGGATACACAAATCAGAAAACATTTTAATGCTAGAACAGTCACCTTTGGGCAGATAAAGACTATAGCCATGAGACACAGATCAAAGAGTAGATCTTCAAAACTTGCCCACACAGGCCCAGAGTTTTGCTGTAAATGAGCTGTGTCATGGTTTGAGTGTCATTTGTCCCCATAGGCTTATGTTTGAAGCCTATGGAAAGATTAGGAAGGTCATGGCACCTTTAGGAGGTCAAACCTTAGTGGAGGAAGGCATGTCACAGGGGCTGAGCCTTGAGGTTAGTTAGACTCATCCTGTTTGCTTTGACAACTCTAGCTGTCTGCTTTAGCAGTTTGCAGCTTGCCTCTCAGTCTCCATGATGTTTGTAGTGACCTAAGCTGCCACCAGCTTCTGCCAGCTTACCATGCCTTTTCCATCATGATGAACCGTGAGCTAAACAATTCTTCCTTTTCTCCCTTAAGCTGTGTGTGTATTGTCTCACAGAGAGTAACTGTGACAACCTGCCAGTATGGCATGTAAATGGAATTGGTGGAGTCTTGATCATGTGCCAAATATGCATAAGACAACCAAAGTGATGTTAAAGAAATCCTTAATCAAAAGCGCAATGAAAAATTGATCTAGGATCAGTGATTCACATAGGACTGTGGTTAAAACACACTGAGCCATCGCCCCATTGTGGGTGCATGGATGAAGACACAACCAAGAATCCCACAGGAGACTAACCCACTGAGGGTGAACACCATAACAGAATACAGTTAGATTAAAACACACCACTGCATTGGATAGAAAAAAATGCAACAAATCCGAGAATCTATACTGGAAAGCACTAGAATTGAAAGCACTAGAACAATTATAAATTCCATTAAGTATGTATAGATTTTAAACAATCAAAACATAATCTATAAAATAAGAACAGAACATTATGGGAAATGGCACTCCTGTGGTGGTTGGTGTGGTAGCCCACACCTGCAATCTCTGAACTTAAGAAATTAAAGTAGGAAGGTCAAGCAGGGGTTCAAGGTTATCTTCCCTCTTCTATACAGAGGGGTTATAATATGTTAGCTCAGAAAACATAAATGGAACATTATGGGAAGGATGAGAAAACCAATTTGAAAAAAGAATTATATAGATGTATACATACTATCTAATCTTTAAGCCTTTCAGACATTTAGTAAATTTTAGATGTTAAATCAGTTAAAATTTCATTAATATTGCCCCAGATGAGATGAAAAAGAGAAGCATTAATATCTAACTTTAAAATATTAAGAGTCATGATAAAAAAAGAAAATACAATTGGAACTTATGGGTTAAATACAGTTAGAGAAATTACTGAAGAAACAATAGAAGGTGCTATATGAATTTGGATTTTGAAAAGGCACTGCATATTGCACATTGTCTGTATTTAAGTTTTCCTCAACCTTCTAATTCTCTGTGCTTTCTAGTTATGTAGTCTTTCAAGTTGCAGTATCTCTTTTTTTATTTTTTAATATCTTTTTTCTCCCACATTGTATTTTTTCCCAATCATACAAGCTCAATAGGTACCTCATTCTCTCCCTCCTGCTTCCTCTCCCCATTCCCCACTCTCCCCTCCCTTTTCTCCTTCCTTTCCCTCCTTCTCTCCCTCTCCCTCTCCCAATGCCTTCCTCCCTCCCATCCCCTGGAGCATCCTTTTGTGTGAATGCCAAACCTCCCTTTTGTGTGAATGTCAAACCTCCCTCTGAGTCCTCCACCCTAGTGAGGGGTAAGGCATAGCGGGAGCCCTTTCTTAGGCTCCCCATTAGTATGGGAACTCTATTATGACTTTTAATCCCTACAAGTTGCAGCATCTCTTTCATTTACTTTGCTCTTTGCTACTGTGAGACAATACATACACAACATAAGGAGAGAAAGGAAGACTTACTTGGCTTATGATTCCAGAGGAGATCTAGAACATTCTGGAGGCAGATGCATAGCAGAAGGCATGGAGGCAGAAGGAGGAAGTTAGTTCAGCTCATCACAGATATCATGGAGACAGAGACATCAAGAACAAACTGAGAAAATAGGTCTTTTCTACTAAACCTCAAGGTCTGCCCCACCCCCATGACATCTATTTTCCAGAAAAGCTCCATCTCTCAAAAGTGCTCCAACACTCCTGGACATGAACATCAGATAAGGAGTCAAGTACCATCAAAGATGCAAGCACACGAGACTGTGTGGGAACAATTCAATTTAAACCATGACAACAACAACTGGTAGGGAACAATATACATTCAAATCTTCAAATCTTGTATTGTATTCCACCTATGTGTTAAAAATGGCCTCTTCCAGTCAAATCAGGGTTTGTTTTCTAAACCATCTGAGACACCTGAGCTATGTTGCCAATGTTCCAATCGTGCAACTTTTCCTGAGGATGGGAATAAATGTCTATCCATCCCAGAAAAGGAATCCAGAACAGAACAAAGGTATTATCTGACCCAAAGTCAGCTTCGTGAACCAGTGAGTTTCTTAGGAATACGCATAATAGCATGGAGTAAGGGCCTGTTTACTGAAGCATAAGGCAGCTGTAGAATGCAAAAGTAATTTCTAGTACAAAAACAAAGCAATAAGCATCCACTGCAATTTTATTTAAGTAAAAAATGCTTTTAGGAATAAGCTTCCCCAGCTTTACCTGTAAGTTATTCAAGTCACATGGACATTATGAATACTCAGGTAGATGGAAGAACCCCTATTTTTTCCACATCTCCAGAGATCTTCTTCAAGGGAATAATAATAAGCCATTTACCCAGTGTTCTAGAACATTTACCAAATTTCGGAAAAATATGTAGTAGTTTACACCAAAC
Organism: Typhlomys cinereus; assembly: GCA_023101885.1. Classification (NCBI taxonomy): domain Eukaryota; kingdom Metazoa; phylum Chordata; class Mammalia; order Rodentia; family Platacanthomyidae; genus Typhlomys; species Typhlomys cinereus. The sequence continues at coordinate 1,187,079 of JALPQD010000227.1, forward strand.
TTTCTTTCCTACATTCCGCTGATTTTATTATTAAAGTTACTGTTTCTTCTGTGAGCTTCTAGAGGAGTAATCAAGGAAGACACACAGTGGATGCATTTTTTTTGTGGAAAGACCTGCTACTTTAGGTTTTGAATTTATCCCTAATGAAGGAAAAATAATCAAATTGGCAGCTCACATTTTATGTTAAATTTGTTAAAGCCAGTTTGAACTTGGAGACTCTTAGGTCCAGTGAATTGCTTTTCTTCCACTTGCTTGTCTACACTAGGAGGCATTTCATTGTGCTCAGGGGCCAGAGTGATGTGTGTGGATTTTGCCAATCAGAGAAATGAAAGTACAGAATCACAGTAGAGGCAAAAGCCCTGTTGCATATAATGAATCTCTGAAATTGAACCTCCTCTTCCTAGATGTGCCCCTGCTCCTGTGTCAACAAAGGTTGCTCATTCTCTCCTTCTTGACTTCTTTTCCTTTTCCAGGGACTGTATATATGCCCCTGAACTTTCTGACCCTCTGCTTGTCTTTACAGATTTCAAGAGACAAGGATAGCTATAAAACTGCAATAGCTACAGGAATATCCATTAAAAAATAACAAAACTAATCAGGGCATTTTCCCTAAAATCAATTCTTACAGCTTCTTTTCTTCCCATGGTGATTACAGCATCATTTGTTGCAGTTAGCCTTCATGGTTGCTGATGAAGTCATGACAAAACTGCTCAAGGGAATAAATATTTATTTTCTCTTACAGTGGTCCAATTACAGTAGCTTCTCCAACTTGGCAGGAGAGCCCACCAAGGGTGAAGGGAGCTGGCCATACCATATCTACATAGCAATGAGAGAGAGAGGATCCTTACTTGCCAGACCAGCATACAAGTATACAAAAGGATGCCAACTTTCTCAACCAGCTCTCTTTATTTTATTTACCTGTCCAGGGCCTAGTTCCACCCACCATGTGCTAGAAACTTCCATCAACTAGACAAACTCCTGCAGGTTTGCTCTGGGATTAACTAATTATCTACAAATGTACCCAGAGTTCAAACCTTCAACCATCAAGTTGACACTATTATCTAACTATGACATCATTATATAAAGAATAAGACAGAATCAGTAGATTATGTTCAAGAGACACATCTCAATGGATATCAGTGGGAGTAGGCATGCGTGAGTGGGATAAGGTGAAAGTTTTGAGAAAATTTAAAGTTGAATTAGGTTGATCAAATTATTCTGTGTTTTTTTTTCATTTGTAAGAATCAGAACACATATAATATAAAACAATTTTGCTAATTTTAAGGCACTACCATGTTTTAGAAATGAGAGAACTGATCTGGAAAGGGATGCAGCTCATGTTCAGAATCATACCAGAGAAATGTGTTTTCTTTTAAATGTGGAAGCTGGAAGGAAGGCTGAAGTCAGTGTGTCAGAATGGCCAGGTATTGATGCAAGGTCTCACCTTCCAGATGGCTGTTTTGTCCTTGTGTTATCACATGGTACAGAGAGCAGCACAAGTTTCCAATAGTTCTTCTTAGAAGGACACTAGTGATGTCCTAAAACTCACTTTCATGATTTCATCAAAGTTTGTTTCCCCCAGACCTCCATACTGTGATCTAAATATTATACTGTGGCTAAGATTTTAATATGGATATCTTGGGTGAAGGCCAACTTAGTACAGAACAGAGGACATAATAGGTCATTTGAAAGCACATAGGGAATAACACAAAGTCCTTTCAGCAGACCTCTGTATTCACTTCCTGCTTTTGATTTTTTAATCTTGATGGGTAGAACTATAGCAGCTGAATTATACTCACAAAACAACCAGTATTGGGGTGAAAATTCAGTATACTGAGATGAGCAGTTGAAAGAATCTAACCTCTGTGATATTGAGCTCCTACAAGAACTGTCCACCTTTCTCCCTTCAGGTTTCTATGAAAGAATAAAATGTGGTCTTTGCAAAAAAATCATAAGTCATTTGAGACAGAATTTAGGCATTTTTATGTTGAAACTAGAAGTCAAGTAAGTTAGGATAGCAAACAAAAATCTGAAAATATACACTGAATAATACTCCCTTTTGTAAGATATTACAAATTAGATTTATGCCTCTCCACTCTGGATGATTTTAATAAGAGTGAGATGATTAATATTTCTATCTGGATTAAGGGGAAGAACAAAGGAGGTCACATATCATCACACTTCAGAATGTCTATTTACCCTGGGAAAAACCCATAATAAAAAAATCAGTTCTTCAGCTTTGAGTTAAAGAATCTACCTGGAGTGTTTGGACTACTAGGTTAAACAACAGCATGTTTATTTCTTGTCAGAAAGAGGTACTTGATTGGTTTTATCCCCTTCCTAAAAATTATATCGTTATCTTCAGTCCTCAGTAGCTAAGAAAGTGACTTCATAAAACCAAACCTGATGATGTAATTAGTTAATGTGAGCTCACAGTGGAGTTGAGTGCAACACTATCCTAATATGATTAGTCTCTTGCAAAAGGTGCACATGTGAAGACACAGATGTTCCTGGAGAGCACAAATGAAGACAGAGCCACAGGTGGTACAGCCACAAGCCAATGAATGCCAAAGCTGGCCTGAAAATACAAAGCAAGGATGATACGTGAAAGGCATGACACTGATGACATTTTGATTTTTGAACTTCTAGCCTCCAAAACTCTGAGGCAATAATTGCTTAAGCCACTCTTTAAAGGATTACACAAAGGCAAGCTTCACAGGAGCCAGAGTAAGTAAAAGGTTCCCTGCCTTGCATTGGGTATTAACTCTATTACTGATACACAGTGGTAAAAAATAAATACTGAAAAAAAATGCGGTGTTCTTCTAGTGGATTCTAGATTGCAACTTCCATCTTAGTAAGGCTTTCAGATCTGAAGGAGGATTCTCAGGGAATTGATTATGCTCACTGGCAGAGAAACCTTCCATTTCTGAAACATTCTAATTCTCAAATAGTGCAGCTTTGTGGCACACTATGTACACATAATGGTGTGACAGGATGTTCTGCTCATCTCAGATATCCTGAAACATACCTTCTACTTGGTAATGTTGGCTTATGAAAAGTGACTATGAACTTGTATTATCTTTATTAGGGTATCCTTCCAATAGCTGGGTCTTATATGTGGCCCTTCTCTTCCTGGTAACAACTACTTTTCTTATCCCACCAATAGATATTGACCCAATGGAAACACCAGAATGAAAAATCAATTAAAGGACCCTAACTCCTTAGCTGTTGTTTAGATTTCTAATTGACCCTAACTCCTTAGCTCTTGTTTAGATTTCTCTTTCCCTACATTTTCATTCTCATGAACTCTTTTAGAACTCTTCCCAAGACCTCAAATTAACTTTAGGGTTACCTCCTACCCTCCCTTGTTTACAATAAACTCAAATAAAATGTCATGAGGCTCTTGATTAAATTTTTCATTTACTGAGTCAATCAAAAAGGTGAGCATCTCTTGAATAGTTAAAAAACTATAAGGCAAAAGAAATGGGCCATTATTAAAATGCTATTTTCCTACCTTATGTACTATTCTGTCATGACAACCTACTGAAGTGAGTTTCTCAGTATTGTCATGGAAGATAGCATAATGAACAATTCATAAACTGATTGCTATGTTCTGAATGTTTGTGTCACTCAAAATTCATATGTTGAGTTTTCTCCAAAGAAAAGAGATTGTAGATCCTAGAGAAAATGCCCCCATTAATTTTATTATTGGTGTTATTTTCTTCTGGGATATACTTATAATGCCCATTATTTCAGGTTTATAGATATTCTTTTTGCTTGAATTCTTCAGAGGCAGGGGTGATTGCTCCCTGAGATACTGAGGCTTAGAGGAGGTCATGGCATAAGCCTAGAACCTCCCCTCTGTCTTTGTCATATATGGCTCAGCAACAAGGGCACTATTTGCAGGCCAAGGAAAAGGCTTCCAAAGGAAATAAGCCACAGCAGTCTAACTTTCACAGCTGTGAAACTCTCGAACCACAGAATCCTAAGCGGCTACATTTACATATAATAAATTTACTAAATACATTTTATCAAAGAAACTACCTTTACATGTAATGAATTTACTAAAGCCTCTTTTACCCTAGAAACAGAATAGATCAAACTATCATCATGGGATATTATGTGGTTTGTAAAGATTGGCTAGTATGCCAGTTGGATTTTCATAGCATGACTGAAAAATATATTACTACATGGAGAAAGGAGTCATTGTGGTCCATGGCTTCAGGGCTTTCTGTCCACAGTGACTTTGCTCTGTGTCATAGTTGGGCCACAAGTGTCAACTTGACAGTTGAGGGTTTAAGCTCTGGGCACATTTGTAGAGAATTAGTGGTTGAGTTAAGCCCAGAACAAACCTACAGAAGATTGTCTAGCTGATGTGGAAGGCCCAACCCATGGTGGGTAGGACTAGCCCCTGGAATAAAATACAGAGTTCTGGTTGAGAAAGTTGGCATCACTGTGTACACTTGGACAGACATGCTGGTCTGGCAAGTAAAGATTGTCCCTTTCTCAGCTGTTACATGGAGATGGTGGGCTCAGTTCCCTTAGCCTTTGTTGGTAATTTTCTCCTGTCAGGCTGGACTATAGACTGTAACAAGATTATCCGTAAGAAAATAAATCCCTTCCGCGAATTTCCCTGAGCTTCAAGATGGGGAGAGATTAGGCTGGCCTAGTTCTAGGTGGTTGATATAGAGTCTCTGAAGTTCTGGATTGCGGTTTGTTGATTTTCTTTTGCAGTTTTGCTGCTCCTCCAATGCCCTTCACTCCATCCTGATGGATATTGTATGTCACCCCCTGACCAGAGATAAAAAGCTGTTAAAATAGAGTCATTTTATAAGAGAATATTCAAAGGTAGATGTAATAAAAGTAAGAAACCGCAGTGAGGGAGGGGTCAATCACCCATTTGCAAAGTGGTTACTTTTTATCTGCCAGACTGTATGCCCTCCCCTTCTGGTGAGATCATACCCCCTCAATTGTAAATGATCAGGAACGAAAGTCTGTGAGCTTAACCAGATGTCTCATTACTTACTTGCAGTCCTTGATGGAGGCCTATTTTCTCTGCTGTAACATGGTCTCTCCTCTCTCCTTGTTTCTGGTGTGGCCCTCCTACCCCATCCCTCCTGTTCACAATCCTTGCAATTACTGTGGCTATTACAGAGATTTATCTTTGAGTATCTCTAGATGGGCTGGGTTGGTTGAGTACTAGGAGCCACCTATTAGGGAATACATACGGCACTTAATTTTCTGGGTCTGGGATACTTCACTTAATATAATTGTTTCTAATAACATCCATTTCCCGGCAAATTCCAGTAATTCATCATTTTTGATGGCTGAGTAGTACTCCATTGTATAGATTTACCACATTTTCCTTATCCACTCGTCAACTGTTGGACATTTGGGTTGATTCCATGACTTTGCTATTGTAAACAGTGCTGCTATGAACATGGTCGTGCTTGTGCTATTGAGGTGAACCTCTGCTGGATGTGGGGAGGTAAGATTGTAAGAGCACAAGGATGGGAGGAGCAATGATTTGCAAGATACTCCACACAAGTTAGGGCCGAAGCAATCATAATTGGACTTTACATGCCCTGCACAATGTCCAACACACTATTGACACCACAAAGTCTAGCATTTGCTAAAGGCACCAAGATCCTTGGAGGCAAGGAATTGACAGCCACAGTAGTGTTCCTATGCTTAAGGGGAACACAGGAAAGGGTTCAGGGAAATGCCACTGGGTCCTTGTGCATCATTGGAGAGGAGGGCCCAGAGGAAAATCAGACATGCACAAGAAAGGACTCTCTGGGAATTGGGGCGGGAGGCACTGGGGGATGGGCAAGGAGAGGGGTGGGGAGGGGGAGCAGGTGGTACGGGGGGAGGAGGAGGGAGGGAGGGAACTGGTATACCTAATAAGTTTGTATGAGCTGAAATAAAAAAAAAGAAAATAAATCCCTTGTTCCCTAAGCCATTTGATGGTAATTTATCAGCAACCATACAAGCAAACTGCAATACTCTGCTATTTTCATTGCTGCTGTTGCTTTATTTTTATAGGTCATTAAGGAGGTCGACCATGGCAGAATACAAGGGATAAAGAAAGTCTACTTATACCATGGTGGTCTGGAAGCAAAGAGAGATAGGAAGGAGCTTCAGTACAAATACTCTCATGAAGTAAACATTCACTTCCTTCCAGTAGGTTCTCTTAAAGTTCCCATATTCTTCCAGGTTGCTCCAGGCTTTCTACCAAGCCTATATTATGTGGGTCTTTGCTAGAAGTTTTAGATCCAAACACAACAGTAGAGACAACAGTCTCATAAGCCTTGGAAGGAAGCCATGCTCTGCATTCTGAAAAGCTGCAGTAGCTAGGACCTGAAGCAGGCTGGGAAAGAACAGCTGTCACAGAAATAAAAGGAGAACAAAGAAACTGCGGGTATATCATAGGTTTTCTTCCTGAATACTTTTATTGTTTCCCACAACTTCCTCCCTTCTAGGATGACAGAACCAACCCAGATATTTTACAACCCACTTGACTGGGTGAGGACCAGCAGACTTGTCAAGCTCAGACAGTCAAGGACTACTCAACATTAGACTTGTGGCTGTAAATTGAGCTCACTCTAAAGAGAAGTGTGAGGTTGCAGAAATGCAGTGTCAAAGAGAAGGCATGCATTTAAACTTATGGTTGTTGTTTTTCATCAAATGCCATTCTGGTTTAAAATTTCATTCTTCATCCTAAAGTACTTTTGTTTCCCGAAGTTTGAAGAATCAGAATTACTGTGGCAAAATGTCCCTTGGTTCTATTCAATCTGTTTGGTTATGTAGCTGGATATCTATTTTGCGATCATTTATCACTTTAATAGGAAAGGCCTGAAGCAGGAAAAAAAAGAGAGTGCTTGTTAGGATTTATTTTATTTATTGTGAAAAGGTTCTAGCCCCTTGGTCCCAGAAATTGTCTCTTTAGCTCATTCTCCTAAGTCATATTTAATTTACTTCAGAAGCAATACATATTTTTTGTCACAAAGTCTATTTAGCAGAGTTGGCTAGTTTTATTACCCAAAACTATTTCGTCCCGTGATATAAACTCACAGAAATTTGAAGAACTCCCCTTATTTTATAGTGTTTTCTGTACTACTCTTCCACTCACAATATATTTCTTAAAAATAAAACACACCATAGGTGTTTATTTTTAAAGGAATAATGTTAATATTCAATTGAATAGAAATGAAAATATGAAATTAATTACTTTTATTTATAAAACATCATTTTATGTTTTTCAAGCATACCGTTTCAAAGCTATACACTTTGTAACAAAAGTCACTGAATAAAATTGAGGCTCTGACTAGTACACTACCACAAGACTATGTTGGTGTTTCCACTATTCTCTACGGTTTAGTGTCTTCTCCCTGCCTTCCAGGATCTTGGGCTCTCATGTTTTCATGTTGATTTGGACTGATATAGTCCACCTCAGTGAGTCCACTATGAAGACTAGTAGATTGGTAAAAGGACTAGTGGAATCTCTTTTCATTATCTTAAATAGATGCAATCATGCAAGATATGCAAATATCCACTGGGATTTTTATTTTGCTTTTTAATTCAGAAATAAAAATCTGCATAGTCATAGAATTCAAATGGTATTTTGGGCAGTTGGGTGATATGGTCCCTGGGTGGATGGGTGGGACCACCTGAAGCCTGAAGGCCTCCTCTCTTGAACCTAACCTCTGTATTGCCTGGTACCAGCACCATTCTTCCCCTCCTTTTGCTAATCATGCACATAATGTACATACATTTCATATAACACCAACCTTCAAGAATATATAGAGAAAAGGCCTCTGAAAGACAACATTATAGTCACTTTAGAAGACCCATCTGAGAAGTATCAACATGCTTTTACAGCCAAAGAATACTGAATCACACTACCTTTTTTGTTGTTTGTTTGTTTGTTTGCAAGTGAAATATCAAATGTTTGTTAGGTAACACAAAGAAAAACTTAGAAATTATTAATATCAGCTAGTGCTGAAAGATAGCATCCCACATAGAAGACCACCATCCCACCAAAAACAGGGACTTCAAATAAAACTACAATCAACATCTACTCACCCTAAAAAATGTCAACATCTCTCAGAAAAAAACATAAGAATCTAAGAAAACATGTCTTCCCTCAAAATCACTGAAACCAAGACTTCAGATCCCTCAGAGGATAGCCCATTAGAAGGTATCCAGTGGGGCTAGACAGGTGGCTCAGGGGTTAAGCCTCTGCCTTACAGGCAGAAGGTCCTGAGTTCGGATCCTAGACCCCACGTATAGACGCCAGGTGGAAGCGGGGGCGGCCTGCGTTTCTGGTCCTGGTAGGGCGGAGCCTGTGAATCCTGGGGTAGAGTAAACAAGGAGGAGGTGGAGGCGTCCATGGTGGTTCCCGAATTCGTCTGTGGTTATACACACGCGCACACACACATACATATACACACGTGCACATACGCACAATTGAATAAATAAAAATAAAATAAAATAAAGAAACACTGAAAAACAAAGTGATCTACAAAAGAACATAGAAACACTGAAAAAAGCCCAAATTGAAATACACTGGAACTAAAAAAATCTAAAATAGCATTCCCATACTAAATGGGAGCACAAGAAAGGGCTCTAGGCAATTCTACTGAGTCCTTATACCTCATTAGAGTGGAGGACGCAGAGGGAAGTTTGACATTCACACTAAAGGATCCTCCAGAGATTGGGGGGGAAGTGGGAGGGCATTGGGAGAAAGGGAGGGAGGGAGGTGAAATCAAGGGGAAACGGGAAGAGGAAGCAAGGGGATCCAGGGAGGGGTGGATGGAGGGAGGGAGGGGACTGGGGTACCTATTAAGTTTGTATGAGTGGAAAATAATAATAAAAAAATAATAAAATTAAGAGGTCTAAAAATAGAACTGATCATGTAGAATACAGAATCTAGAACTAAGTTAAGATAGAAGAGGTTCATAAGTCTATGAGAGAAACTGAAAAACATAGTTGAGTGGAACATAAAGGAATCCGGGACACCATCGAAAGGTCCAATATACAGATTATGGATATCCCAGAAACAGACACAAAAGAGGGAGATCCACCACATATAATCAATGAGATAATAGAGAAAAATTTCCCTGACCTTAAAAAAAGGATATCCATCCTGATTCAAGAGGTATACAGAATACCAAATCAGGACAAAAAAAAAGAAACACCCCACAACATATGATATGCTACACACCATATATACACATTAAAGACAATATCTTAAGAGCTGCAAGACAGAAGGAACAAGTCACATATAGAAGCAAACCCATCAAAATAACTGACTTCTCAATACAAATAGTAAAATCCAGAAGGCCTTGGAGAGACACAATACAAGTTCTGAATAAACATTAATGCCAGTCCAAATTATTATATCCAGCAAAACTGTTGGTCATAATAGAAGTGACAGAAAGCCGACTAAAAGACTCTATGGTCAGTGAGGGCTACAAAGAATACTTGAAGAAATGCACAAGATGGAAGAGAAGGATAAACACATGAAAGAAGCTAAAGAGAATAAATAATATTAGCACAAGAGCTGAGTGAGAGACTAAAAAGGCAAATGCCACAAGATCAGCAAAATGTCAGGAATCATTAAGAACTTTTCAATAACAACTTTAAATGTCAGTGGGCTCAATTCCCCAATCAAGAGACACAGGCTTAAAACTAGGATCAAAAGGAGAAAAAGGGACAATCTCTATGGAGATGAGTGTGAAGGTTCCTTAGAAAGTTAAAAATGGAACTGCCATATGACCCAGCTATACCACTCCTTGGAATATTCCCAAAAGACTACATCTTATTACAAAGACACTTGTTCATATACGTTTGTCACAGCTCTATCCACAATAGCGAAAAAATGGAATCATCTGACATGCCCATTAATAGAGGATATTAAAAATGTGGTACATGTGCACACTGGAATATTACTCAGCCATCAGAAGGATGACATTATGGAATTTGCTGGTAAAGGATGGAAATGGAAAATTTAATATTGAGTGAGGTACCTCTCAGACACATAAAGTTAAGTACCACATGTTCTCTCTCATGTGAATGCTAGCACTGATATCCTTTACAATGTATTTGAATTGTAATTACTGTAAAGGCCAGATAATTCCAGAAAGACCAATGAGTGGGAAGGTGGGAAGAAATGGTTAGGGTGAATCTTTAAAGGGGGAAATTGGGGATACCATGACAATTAGAGTGATGGAGGGAATAATTGAGAAAAATATGTAGTGGGGAATAAAGGGATGGGAGATAGGAGGGACAATGGGACTTATAGAAAAACACCCAAAATGTGAGAACTAACCACAAATGAACCTCCTATACTAATAATATGTAAAAAAAAATTTTTAAAGAAAAGAGCAAAAATGGGGCATTCCCTATGCAGAGGAGCACAGAGTGAGGAAAACAGGGAAAAACATAAAAAACCCTGAGCTGATCCACTTAGTGCCCAGCAACAATTACCAATGTAATAGAAGTAACAGGAATGTGATATTTCCTGATAAAATGTTGGTCAAGAGGTCTCAAAAACTCCCAATATTATAGGCTTTTGTCACTGCTCTTGGATACTCTTCAAAATAGGTAAGAACCTTTAATGAAGATGAAACACATATGGATCACAGAACATAGGCTAAATATATCAACTAGAATTGATCTGAGAACTTTCTCCTTGCTGGATAACTTACACAATACCAAGGAACACTATAGATGCTGCTGGGAGAGAAAAATAATCACAGGCCCCATCAACCCATTGAGCTCTGCAAGTTGCAATAAAAATCACCATGGCAACAGGTGACCAATGGTGACCACCAGTGTAATAGTGGCATGAGTATCAAGGAGACAATCGACAGCTGATTGGACTCAAGACCCACTTGTCAGAATGAGACACATTCCTGTTAATGTTAAACTAGAGTTAAAACATAAAAAGGGAAGGAAATAGATCAATAGAGAAAAATAGCTAATGAACCTATGAACTTATAGGTAGGAAAACAGTGCACCAAAACACTCTGTAAATAGCTGTTATTATACACATTGATTGGAAGAACACTTAACATCCAGCCTAGAAGTCTTCTACAACAGAGGTAAAGGATCTCAACACCCTGACAGGATGCAGTTTAGAACAGTAGAAGAGCAGTGAAGTGAACACCAATGACCAGCCATACAGCAGCAGGCCCCAGCAGCGTCTATGGTATTCCTTGGTACTGTGTAAGCTCTCTAGCAAGGAGGAAGTTATCAGACCAGTTCTAGTTGATATATTTTGCCTATGTTCTGTGATCCATATGTGTTGCATCTTCAGTAATAAGTTCTTACTGACATAATGCAGTGTACCAACAACTCAGTAAGGCTGCAAAATATATCTCCTTCTACTTAACTGAAATTCTCTGTCTTTTGACCAATGTCTCCCCAAACCCACCCCAAATTCTATGCTCCTGGTAACCACCATGTTGGTCTTCTCTTCTGTGTATTTTATTTACTTTTTTAGATTCCACATATAAATGAGATCATGCCACATTTGTCTTTCTGTACCCAACTTATTTCTCTAAACCTAGTCCTTGAAGTTCTTTCTTGGTGTCATTGCAAATGATAGACTATAATTCCTTTTTAAATACAAGTCATGTTTCATTGTTTTTGGATTTAGTTCATTGCACATTGATGGGACAAAATATCTGTCCCAAGCAACTTAGAAGAGAAAATGTTTCATTGCTCACCATGCCAGTTTGCAATTCATCTGTAAGGAAGTCACAGTGTCAGGAGCATGAAGCAGCTGATCACATCACATCTGCATCCAGATTAGAAAGGAGTGAATCGGTGCATATGTGCATTCTTGCTTGCTCACTCCATTCTCTTCATTCATAAAGTCCCAGGCCATCTGTCAGGTCCTACCCAGTTTTAGGCTGGGTCTTCCTACATTAATTAATACAGTCAAGATAATCCCTCTTACATTTGGCTAGAGGTTCATACTCTAAGAGTCAGGGTGAGTACTAATCATGACAGTATGTACACTACATTTGTCATAGTTAGGCACAGGTGTCAACTTGATGATTGAGGGTTTGAGCTCTGGGTAAATTTGTAGATAATTAATGGTTAAGTCCAGTGCAAATCTGCAGGAGATTGTCTAACTGAAGAAGGCCCAGCCCATGGTGGGTGGGATTAGGTCCTGGAATAAAATACAGAGAGCCGGTTAAGAGAGTCAGCATCCTTGTGTACATTCGGCCAAACATGATGATCTGGGAAGTAAGACTGGCACTCTCAGTCATTATGTAGAGATGATGTGGCCAGTTCCCTCGGCCCTGGTATTAAATGGTGTGAGCTGTCCTGTCAAGTTGGACTGAGAACTGTAACCAGACAATTGTAAGAGAAAATAAACCCTTTGTTCCCTTTAGCCATTTGATGATGATTTATTAGCAACCATGCATGCTGACTGCAACAACATTCTTTTTAAACATTTGCTGAGAACTATTAAAATACAAACAAATGAGTATATTTCCTTGCCCCATCTCCTCCCACAACCCTCCCTCCCTTCACCAATTCATTCATGTGTCTCCCATCCTCCTGTCCCTTTGCATAGATGGATCACAAGATTCCCTTTGAGCGTCTGTACTAGTAAGGAACTATCTGCCTGGTAGTATAATGGCCTTTCAGTGAACAAACTTACAAGTGGGGAAGTTCCCTTTCTGTTGTCAGCACCTGCCTCTGAGATTCTTTCTGAGTTAGCTGTTTCTCCTAAGACTTTTACTGGTGAATGGGAAGATGTTATTACGTCAGTCATTATGCAGATCTGATACTATCTGCTACTACATTCTTTATAAAGAACATATTGTTCAAGGAAACAACCAACAGCTTTCTGATTAGACTCAAGACCCACTTGTCAGAATGCTACTATCCCTGTTACTGTAAACTAGAACAAGAGCCTTAAAAAAGGAAAGGAAATAGAACAATAGAGAAGATAGTCAATAAACCTCTAGGTAGGAAAACTGCATCAAAGTGCCCTGTAGGTACTTGTTATTATATTCATAGAATGGGAACTCACAGTGGAAACCTTTGGGTCTAAAGCTGGATGATCGAAGGTAGATGCACGTATCAGTGGAGTATCAGTGGAGTGGCCTGAAGAGAGGTAATTTGTTATACTATGGAGACCTGAGCCTCCACAGGAGTAGACAAGCCAGAGTGAACCCTGAAGTCCACAGAAGCAAATAGGCAGAAGAGTGTGATGGAATGGAAAAGAAAGGTGAAGGGAATGGAGGAGATAAGAGTGAGAGAAGCTGGGATTAATGCTCGATATGTTTGTGAAAGTAGAAAAAAATAAAAATGGAAAAGAAAAGAATATATTATTGGACAGGATGCTCCAGGAATGGGGAGGGAGGGGGCACTGGGAGAAGGGGAGGGAGGGGGAAGAGAAGGGGAAAGAGGGCGAGGGAGTAAGAGGATTCAGGGAAGTGTGGAGGGAGGGAGAGGAATGGGGTACCTATCAACTTTATATGAGTGGAAGAAATAAATAAATTTGTAAAAAAAAGAATATGTTGTTGGATATAGGCTATTTCCATATCGTGATTGCTATGAATAATGTTAATTTCAGATCTATTTTAACATCTATAAAAGTGATACATTAGATCAGTAATATAATTAAAATATAAATACAATCTTACATCCTGTCATATAGGAAAAAAATTTTTGAAAGAAGCTATCAACAATAACTCTCTGAAATTCTCAAGACGAGTTGTGTAAAAAATATTTGGTAAGATTAACATAAAAACGTAAAAACTAACTGAACTGTAAGTGTTTAGATTACAAATTGCTGCTATAGAATTATCTAGGCACAGGTTTACATGTATTCTCATCGATGTAAGATAAAAAGATTTTGCCCAGATTTACATACTGCCAACTCCAACTCACCTAAATAGTAACACTGTATCTTTAATAAAAAAGAACCTTTCAGCTCTGGCAAGACATATTTAGGTATAGAGATGATTAAATTTACTTTGTAACTTGAAATATTTTACAAAGCCAAGGGATAAAAGAATTTATACTTACTTTAAAAAGCTTAAAGGAATTTGATAGTTTTAAATACAACCCATTGTTTAAACTTTCATTCTTTTCAACTTGAGTTGATTGAACATTATCACACATCCTCCATAGTGGTCCTTAGGGTTTACATGATTTGTTAATAGTATAATAAAGCTCGTACATGAAATTCAAAGACAATGAAAACCAGGTTTTAAATTCTCACACTCATAAACCAAATTCCAAAGCAAATTTTTTTCTGTTCAGAAAAAGTTCTGATGTTGAGCTGGAGGGGCCCAGGAAATTCTTGACAATAATTTTTTTAATAATTAATGGCTTCTGATGAGTTAATAAGGGTCCCCTTTCCTTTGAACATCCATGGTCTAAAGAGGACATGGAGCAGGAAATAACCACGATGTCTTTCCACTTTTGCTCTCTTAGCAATGAGAAGAAGCTGCTCCTTGACATCTCTGAATTTGAAGTGAATGCAGAATTAATTATGGCAGAAAAGTGCATACTTGCTCAGATATTTTCATTGTGAAAGACACAATACACCAGACAACTATGTAACTGATTTAATTTGAGCTTTTGCATTAAAGGGGAGAGCATTAATTAATGAAGAGTGTGAAACAAACCAGAGATTTTTATGAGACAAGGAAGTGATTGGGGTGGGGTGGAGGTAAGTCTCATCTTGATGTGTGCCAGGGTGGGTGGGATGGTCTCAGTTATGAACTTAGCTATTCCTCAGGACACAAAGCTTGGCTTTCCAAACCTATGATTGATGGGAATAAAAATGTAAAAAAGGTAATGTAGTCATTATAAATGGATCTACATGAAGGTAGATATTCAGCAATGTTTATAAGTTTTATATATTTTGTTTTGTTCTCTGCACTGTTGTTTTTTGCTATTTTTCTTTTCTTTTCTTTCTTTCTTTCCTTCTTTCTTTCCTTTCCTTTCCTTTCTTTCTTCATCTTCCTTTCTTTCAATTTTTCCCTTTTTTTCTTAGTTTAGTTTCTTCCTTCCTTCTGAGAGGATAATTTAATAGCACAGTCCAAAATTCCCCAGTAACACTTGGATTCTGAGTGTATTAGGAGAAAGAAAGTACAACAAAAATATTTTAGAGGTATTTATTTGTTAACCATAGCCACTCCATTTTATCAAACCTCCTTCTCCCTAGCTGTAGAGATTCCCTAAACAGACCACTTGTCCTAAATCGGTGATAGTCTTTCACTCCCCACCTTCACCACTGCCTTACTTCCATAGCAACTTCCACACAACTCCTTAGCAAGTCTAAAGAACTTAATGCTCCCTCATTTTCTCTTCAGAAACACCACCCACAACTAACCACTCCTGTAGCCCCCAACCCTTTTCTCCACCTGAGCACTTTTCAGGCTTCCTCATGCCTTGCTGTCCCTAGTGGCTTTCACTCTATTGTCTCTGACTTTAAACTCTCTCTTCTGTCCTAATGCTCTCTCACCTAAATGCTAAATTACCCTTCCTTTGGAGAACCAGACAGTCAGCTCTAAACACACTCATCTGTGTGTGTGTGTATGTGGTGTGTGTGTGTGTGTGTGTGTGTGTGCACGTGCGTGCGCACACACATCAGGAATCTGTTCTCTCTTTTAACTGTGTATATTCCAGAGATTAAATTCAAGTCCTCGGGTTTACATAGCAAGTACTTTTACTTGAGCTATCTTTCTGGCCCTACTTGCTTCCTGCGTAAAATTCCTTCAGGAGCTAAAGATTTCCTCTTAGTTTAGCTTCTGAAAATGCATACTCCTGAGCTGACAGAACTGAGTGGGTCCAAGAAACTCTAGACATGCCTATCAACTCTTTCAACAAGTATTAGCTTCATTTAAGTCCTAAATTAAAAACATAATGTTCCTTTGCAGTGGATCATAACAAAATACATTGATTTATCAACACACAAAAAAATCACATTGTGAATTATATTACATTCTCTCTCAAATTCAGATTCTTTGAATGATTTGATTTGATATTGCTGAAGAAAAATATGTAGAAGGCATGGAGGAGAAACAGCATTTATTAGTGACTTGACAGGGAGCAAGGAAACTGTTTAAACACTTTTTTTGGCTGTATGTGTGTGTGTGTGTGTGTGTGTGTGTGTGTGTGTGTGTGTCCCTGTGGAAGATAAGGTGACTTCTGGAGTCATCCTTAATTGACTCTACCTCCTTTGTGCTTTGTTTTAGGATTTCCCAGACTTTACCCGCCAAGTCCAGAAGTGCAGGCCACCTCCATTTCTATCAGGTGTTTTTAATGTGGGACCTAAGATTTGAATTCTGTGTGCAAAGTAGAGTTTTAACCCCTGAAAAATCTCCTCGGCCTGTGTTTATACACTTCTAAGTTAGCTACCTGCATCTATTCCAATGTTGCAATTACAAGGTAATTGCATTCCTAGGTGAATTTTCTCTTGCACTGCTTAATAGGCAGGTCTGCACGCTGTACTCTCACACTTCTGAGAAGAACCTGTGATCAATTATTTTTGTGCCAATGCTGCAAATGACAAAACTGAGGCTCAGATATATTAAAAAATTCATAGACTCTCATAGTTAATGAAGACTAAGGAAATAAAGCTAGACTTGTTGAACCTAAGTACTTGTGCTTTTTAATGCATCTTTTCTTTTAAGAACCAAGTTCTCCAAAGGAAACATTTATTCACAAAAATAGGCATATATGTGAGGGAAACTTGAAAGATAGCAATATCTTATATCATCAACTCACTCCATCAGAAACTCATAAGATTGAAATGAATTTAATTATTGATGACTTCTAAATTCCATTTCTTCCTTCAACAGTTTTTGTGTTGTGAGAAAAACATACATGGGATAAGCTAACAAAATTGCATATGGATATGTCAATTATTTTACCAAATAATTGAAAACCAACTGTTAAATATACTGTTCAGTATTATTTATAGTGTTTTACTATAGCAAGGAGAAAAAGGAGAAACTCTAATTTCTGCTCCTCCATTTTTTGCATAGAAATTTGTCTCCTAAGTATAAGTTCATTTTGTTATCAGCACGACTTCCTATTACCTTATTAAATATAAAAACTAAATGAGTATTTCCAAATAAAATCATGTTTTAAACAATTGAGGCTTAATAATTTATATGGACTTGTGGGTGTTTAGCACAACTCAGTCCTCAAATATCTCGCTAGATAGGAGTTGGTCACATGGCCACCACAATTTTTAATTTTAATTGAGAGATGAACTTAGAAAAGAGAAGAGAAATAGGGAAAGGAGATATAACATGAACCCATCTTCCTCCATGAAGACTGAAGTTTATTCAGGAAGCTTCTCCAAACTCCAGCAAGTGAGCAGCAATTTTCCTGCCAGATGAAAGTTATGACTACTTTGGAGTTAGAGGTGTAAGCTCTTAACAATTGGAGTGCAGGGGAAGGAGATTGATCTGCCAGTATGTTTAGTCCCAGAATGACTAAGAGTTTATCCAGTTATCTCTTTTTCTTTTTTTTTTCACTTTTAATGTCATGTTTTTAGAAGCACTGATTTTTTTTGAAACTTTAACATTTTTTATTATCTCCACTCATACAAACTTAATAGGTACACCGGTTCCCTCCCTCTCCTCCTCCCCCCACCCCTCTGTTCGCCCTCCCCTCACCCCTCCCTCCCCACCCCCCAGTGCCTCCCCTCCCCCAATCCCCAGAGAATCCTTTAATGTGCATGTCAAACTCTCCTCTGGGTCCTCCTCTCCGATAACATACAAGGACCCAGCGGCATTTCCCTGGACCCTTTCCTGTGTTCCCCTTAAGCATAGGAACACTATTTTGGCTGTCAATCCCTTGCCTCCAAGGATCTTGGTGCTTTTAGCAAATGCTAGACTTTGTGGAGACAATAGTGTGTTGGGACATTGTGCAGGGCATGTACAGTCCAATTATGATTGCTTCGGCCCTAACTTGTGTGGAGTATCTTGCATATCATTGCTCCTCCCATCCTTGTGCTCTTACAATCTTATCGCCCCCTCTTCAGCAAATTTCCCTGAGCTTCAGGATGGGGAGAGATTAGGCTGGCCTAGTTCTAGGTGGTTGATATAGAGTCTCTGAAGTTCTGGATTATGGTTCGTTGATTTTCTTTTGTGGTTTTGCTGCTCCTGCAATGCCCTTCACTCCATCCTGATGGGTATTGGATGTCATCCCCTGGCCAGAGATATAAAACTGTTAAACTAGAGTCTTGTTATAAGAGTATATTCAAAGGTAGATGCAATAAAAATAGGAAACCACAGTGAGGGAGGGGTCAATCACCCATTTGCAAAATGGTTACTTATTATCTGCCAGACTATATGCCCTCCCTTTCTGGTGAGATCACACCCCCTCAGTTGTAGATGATCAGGAACGAAAAGTCTGCGAGCTTAACCAGATGTCTCATTGCTTACTTGCAGTCCTTGATGGAGGCCTATTTTCTCTGCTGTTTTAATCTGTTTTTCTTATCAGATCTTCTTAACATTCTTATTAAAGACCCATTTCTGATCTCTGATTGCAAGTGGGTTCTCTGATTTGAGATCTGGTTCTGACTCTATCAGATATTGACATCTATCTCATATCAAAATTTTGCCTTTACAAAGGAAGAAGAGAATAGATATTGAATCTCTCTGCCTTAGCAAATAATATTTTCCATTGAGCATCTTGATAATACCCAGTACAATATGTGTATATATAAGATCTAATAATTATTAAATATTTTTGAATGGATAAGAGGTTAAGTGTAAACAGATTGATATAAACGGAGCAAATATTTCTGAGATAGTTTTATAACTTTCAATGCTTTTTCTCCCACTGTATCTGGAGAAGTTATTCCTCATAATTGTTGAACAATCATTACAACAAGGAAGGAAAGTCTTGATTATGGATGCATTTTTCCAGTGCTTTTCAGTCTGCAAACTGGAAACACAATAAGCCACAAGTAAGATGGCAAGGTACTCTCTCCTGCATCCTATCAGGAGGCAATAAAACTAATTATGGCAGTGTGCACATGGCCTGGAAAGAAAGATTCCAAGCAGGGGACTCAGGAAATGAATCCAACTTTCAGAGGTCTCTGGCATGCAGCAATGTTTTTGTTGTTGTTTTATTGACAATGTTAATTTACTGACAACATTTAAGCATAGAAATAGTTCAGATAGCAATATGGAATTCTAACATACCTGAAAACCTGAAGACCTAATAATCATGAACCACATACATACATAAGTATATGCATACCCAGCAATGACTGACTGAGTCTGTCTAGGGCTGTCCTCTTTAGCTAGAGCAAATTTCCTTCTTTTCCAGAACTGTTTTTCCTGATTTTTAAAGGAAGCCTAAACTTATCTAGAAAATTTAATGTGGGCGATTAGATATATGTAAATATTTTAGGTTTTGAAGTAGTACTATTTTTAGAAAACAATGAAAGAACTACAGCCACAAATATGCACTATAGTTAGGTTTTTCCTATCAGATTGGTGACAGCTAAAGATAAAAAACGAATCTTTTTTGTAATCCCCTGTTTGGTCACTATGAACTAGTGAACCAACTTATGAACTAAGGGAAACTAATGAGTTTGTCTTAACTAAATTGCCTATGGATGTGTCTGTTGATCAAATCATTAAAAAAGTATTAATTAAGCATATTATACATCATTATATATGGTGTTGTATTGTAACAATGAGAAAAAAGACAGATTCTCTTCAATGCCCTAAGAGAATCTGTGGTCTAACATTTGTATTTATATGGAGAAGAAGAGAAGGGAATGTAAACAAATAATTTAAACAGTAGGTGAATTGTAATTGTTAGTTTTAAGAAAAATAAAGTAACAAGAGACTAGGGATATTTGGACCAATATTGTACTTAAGAAAAATGCCAGTGAGAAGACAACCATTGTATAGCTGTTTCTTCCATTTTTTTTCCAGTGAAAAGATGGAAGCTCACGAGACTCGGGCAGCTCAAGGAAGACTCATGAAGTATCCTCCATAGACTTTAGAAGGAATAAACAATGGCAAAGTATTCTTCCATGTTGTAGTTGTCTTCCAGTTGTGTAGGGCACGCAACTTGTGTCAATCAGCACATGTGTTCAGATGGAACATTGAGCAGTACATCTTCCTCAGTCACTCACTGCTGTAATTTGAATACGAATTACCCCCACAGAATCAGGTTCAAACCTGGTTCCAGGCTGGTGGTATTGTTTGAGAAAGTTGTGGAACCCTTAGAAGGTGGAGACTTGCTGGAGAAAGCAAGCCTCTAGGGTAAGACATGGAAGTTTTATAGTCCAGCACCACTTTCTGTTTGTTCTCCTGTCTCACTGACCATGCAGTGGGAGGGGCTGGCTTCATACTTCCTGCTTCCCATCACAGTGGAAGTCTAAGTCAAAATAAACCCTTTCTTTCTTAAATTACTTTGCCCAGAATATTTTATCATAGCGGCAGAACAGAAAGTAAGATATTCATACTCCTGCAAAGAACCCAATAAACTCGTTGGTGCTTCAAACTGGACTTATTTCAATGGTCTGTTATGGTAGAAATATGGGGTGAATAGAAATATATTCTCTGGGGAACATTATAGAATGAAGAAGGGAAGTCTTTATCCTCACCATTGCAAATATGCAAGGCATATAATCTTTGTTCTCTATAGAATTAGATGCTGCTCACTTGGTCATAAGAGGAAGAGGGTAGTTTCTCTGAAGGCCCAAATCTATGTGCTGTTCCTCAATTCTTTAAATTTACTTTTTAGTTTTACAAGCATATTGAGTACTAATCCCTGCTTCCCTCCAGCTCTCTCCTTCCCATTTCCCTCTCTTTTCCTCAATCTATTCCCCTTCATCCTACCCTCCTACCTGGCCATTTCTATGGACTTCAGGGTTTCCTCTGGCTTCTCTACTCTTGTGGGGGGCTCAGGTCTCTCATCAGGCCAACCCACTGTCAGGGGCATTTCCCTTCACTCATTCAACTCTAGTCCCTAAGGTTTCCCTCATATATTTCTAGTGGGATTGTAAACTAATACAATCCCTTTGGAGATCAATTTGAAGGTAAAAAAAAAAAGTTAAAAGTCAAAATTCCATGCGACCCAGATATTTCACTCCTGGGAATTCCCAAAGAACATTGCTTCAGCAACATGTGTACAACTATGTACATAGCAGCACTTTTCACAATTGCAAAGAAATGGAACAGTGGATAGGGAAGAATCTGAGAGTAGACAGGATCAATTGTCTTAGTACTAACCACAAACACTCAAGTGTAAAGTTACATCTAAACACCTCTCATTTTATCTTTTGTATGGAGAGGATCTCAACACCCAGAGAGGATACAATCTAATACAGTGGAAAAACAGTGAAATAAACAACAAAAGCCAACCAGATTCAGAGTACCAGTGACCCTGCAATGTTCACCCCGATCAGTCCAATCAAATCTCTCCTCATACTAAGGCTCAGAGAATCTTGCAGAAGGGGAGGCAGTAAGACTTTAAGAAACTAAAGATGGAAAGGTCTACTGTTGGACAAGACATTCCACTCAAGGCAGGGTTGCTGCATCCAGGAAGTCACTGCAATGAGAGTTGTCTTTACCAGATCTGCGTAATGATTGACATAGCAACATGCCCCCATAACTAGCAAGAATCATGCAGTGGGAAATTGAGGGGCTAGGGCTAGACAGGTGAAAGAGAGTGCCCTATCCGAGGGTCTACCCAAGGAAGGGCCACTTGGTCTGCCACAGAGGCCTGAACACCCACTAGAGTAGACCCTTCAGAGGGAACTCTTGGATACACAGAAGCAGAGAGGAGGGTATGAGGCTGGGAGATGGATTGATGAAAAGAGAAGAAGGAGGGAAGGAAGGGGGAAAGGGGTGAAGGTAATGGGAAGGCAGAGAGGAAAGAGGAAAGGGAGGAGGTGAAGGGAAGAGAAAGGGAAATAAGAAGAGGTGGGAATAATTACTCATTATGTCTATAAAACTAGAAAAATGAAAAAAATTATATTAAAAAAGAAAAGTTACAGGTATTCAGGAGAAACAGTACCTCAAATTTTGAATTTTTTGCCAAGTGCATAATATGTAAAATGCAACTTATAATTGGTCCTGTGATTATGAAGGAAAATAACAATGCCCTACAGTGGTGATCAAATATGTATGTTCTATAAATTGGCATATTAAACATTGCCCTGTTTACAATTTTAAATACATTTATGTATGGAAGTCATAAATATTTTATAGGAAATCTTATAATAATGTTAAAAATAAAAGGCATAAAATTATGTACATTTTACTTCAAAAACACAACTAACTCTATACACACAGAAACAATAATATCAGTTTATAAATTTGGGTGGGTGAAGATTAGAAAATGATAAAATGAAAAGAAAATGAAGTTATGAGCATCACAATGATGTACTAAAAAGTCTAAAAGCATTTTCAGAGACATGTAGGAAATCTGACTCCAAACTTGCTTCATGTCAGTATAAAGTGAAAAGAATATTCAAATCTTCAGTTTACGGTTCTTGTAAGAATTTTAAGATAAAAACAAATAATTATAATAACTTTTCAAAGAAAGAAAATCTGCTCTTGACAGTGGGGACAGAAGGAACTTCTTCCCAAGGCACCTCATAAAGATGGAAATGTAACTGCACTATATCAGGTACTCAGTTGCATTTTAAAGGCAATGATTAGCAATGAGTCTCAGAAGCCTTCCTTGAAGTCTCTTGATGGAGACTTCACCAAATTACACATCAATGAAAGGGAAAAATACTGTGTTCCAAGATCACAATCCTGCAGAAATTTAAAATAGCTACATATAACACTGATGCTTTCTTTCTCCTTTTAGAATCAGAAAATGTTTCTCAAACTCAATATTGCAGAAATAAATTAATCATGAAAAGTTTTTAAGTATCTAACTGGCTTTCAAATGGACACACTTTCTCTTAAGAAATTCATGTAGGAATATATGGGAGATGATAGACAGACAAAGAGAGACAGAGATAGATAGATGAACAGACAGACAGACAGACAGACAAAAGACAAAATAGGGAGATAAGTTCTACAGAATACCTTCCAGATCTTGAAATTAATCATTTGATAATTATTGTCTGCACAACCTTTAGAGCAACTGTTTTGATTACCAATTTTTCCACTAAATATTTACTAGCAAAGTATCTGAGATGGTGTAAGAGCACATGAATTGCTCTATTCTGCATTTCTGAATGCGAACTTTTTTATGATTGTGAGATACACTGGGTGCAGTGTGCACCATGGACGCCTCCACCTCCTCCTTGTTTACTCTGCCCTGGGATTCACAGGCTCCGCCCTACCAGGACCAGAAACGCAGGCCGCCCCCGCTTCCGCCTGGCGTCTACACGTGGCGTCTAGGATCCGAACTCAGGACCTTCTGCCTGCAAGGCAGAGGCTTAACCCCTGAGCCACCTCTCCAGCCCCATTTGCAGCTTCTTATGACCAGTTTGCAGAGAGCAATTTGGATCTGGTGCCCATTTGAATGGTCACCTCTCATTATCTTGATGCCTGTGATGGTGATCTAGATGGTCATATTCTTATCTTACAAGCATTTCACACATTATTGGGTTAATAATCACCTTTTTCATTGTTGCCATTGGAGCAAATATCAAGTGATTTGGAGTGATTTGGCTGCACAGAGAACTTCAGTGTCTTGGAATTAACGAGGGCATCATCTCTGTGATTTCATTAGTAAGAAGTGCATGCAATTATAGTTTTTCACGTACTGTAGAAAAATGAAACTTACTTAAATTTATTACCAAAGATTCAAATTTAAAGAAAGGAATTTTTATTTTCCAAACCAGGTAAATATGTAGCACATTCTCTTCCTCAACCACCTGAAGAGTTGGATTATAGGTGTGCCATCATGCCCATCTGGGACAAAATTAATCAAAATAATACTTTTACTTTTCCAGTGCCTTTTCTAATTTTATTTTATTTTTTAAATTGTATTTATTTACTTTTTCCCAATCATACAAGCTTAATAGTTACCCAAGTTCTCTCCTTCTCTTCACCCCTCCCTAGTCCCCCTCACCCTCCTCCCACTTTTCCCCTTCCTTTCACCCCCCTCCCTCCCTTTCTCCTAGTGCCCCCCCCTTTCCCCTTCCCATTCCCTGGAGCATCCTTTAGTGTGAATGTCAAACTTCTCACTGTGTCCTCCACTCTGGTGAGGTGTAAGGACTCAGTGGCATTGCCCAGAGCACATCTTGGGCTCACCTTTTCTAATTTTAATGCTCATTGTTATTTGCTATTTCATAGTGTTTTTGATAATTCTTAGGACACTTGCCTCCTACAAAATAGGATGCAAATATTCTTTCAGGTATTGATCATTATTCATAAATTTTCTATGTAGAAAATGTTTGTATGTGTTTTTGACTTAAGTTGAAGTTATTAAATCATACCCTTAAAAGTCTATTTAGTTTTTAGTTTCTCATTACTATGTGTTATAATGTATGCATGCACATGCATAACTCCGTCATATGTGGATGTTAGAGATCAGCTTTCTGGTGTTTTTTCTGTCCTTCTACCTCCATGTGGGTTGTGAAAATGCAACTTAAGTTCTAGACTTCAGTGGCATCTATTTTTAAACACTTGCCAGGCCCCAAGTAATTCGGATGTGTTATTTTTGTTCCTTCTCAAAGAACTGCACAGGGGCATAGATAAAGAAAGAATGCTTTATGCATGTATTGATCACTTATTAAAATTTTTGATGTTTTATCTTCTAAGAAATATTTGCAGTCTTATAATGCACTTTGTTGATATCAAGTTGATTTCTAGCAGCTGAACAGAAAGAAGTAAACTAGGCAAATAATTCAAGACAGCCAAAGCTGCTCATAGTTTTGACACACAGCTTGCAGTCAGGCATCGAGTGACAAGCTCTGCTCATCAAAGACAGAAAAAGAACCTTACTTCATTCATTTTTATGTTCATTTGACAGGTTAGGTGGATGTGACAAAGATATTATGAATGAGGTGGAAATAGTTCA
This sequence comes from Typhlomys cinereus, assembly GCA_023101885.1. Lineage (NCBI taxonomy): Eukaryota > Metazoa > Chordata > Mammalia > Rodentia > Platacanthomyidae > Typhlomys > Typhlomys cinereus. Next base: position 1,212,090 of record JALPQD010000227.1, read on the forward strand.
CGGTTTATTCCCTGAAAAAATCGATGAGATGAGATCAGACAAGCTGTACTTCCCGTTTGCACCTGCTCCTCCTACACATGGAATCAAACATGAAGCAGGATTAGCCTCGCTTTCCTGAATCTCCCCTCACCTTAAAACTCTGGCTTCAAAACACAAACAGCAACTGTCTCTTTCACCTGATCTTTGGGATCCTTCACATTCTCAAGTCATTTTGTGTGACCAGGACAGGTGTTAGGAAACACCCTAAAAAATTCTGAAAATCTATATTAAAAATGTCAGAAAATTTTAGAGCAATTTATGATGGTCATGGCTAATGTTAGCAATTGATATTCTGAAGTTACTGTCAAGGATTCTAAAGACAATAGAGGGCCTACTGATGAGATATATTTAGTCTGCTTCTTAAAAACCATTTTTTCTTCTAATCAATATTCCCAGCAGTCATTTAAGAGTACCAGTAAGAAGCAAAACACTTGACAAGTAGAGAAGCTGTCAATAAGTCATTCCTGGAAGTTTACCAAAATTAGCAAAATATGATCATTCTTGTATACTTCATGAGAACTGCCATTGACCCAAAAGGAAAATATTAGGAGAGTTTCCTGACTTGAGGCCAGTGATTATTTCTTCCACTATATCTGTCTTCCTCTTACTTGGTTAAGGGCAACAATATGTAATGATTCACTGCTTACTGATCTCTGGCCAATCTGTAGCTTATGACAACCTGGACTTTTTGTTCTTATACTTATGAAAAATTGTAAGTCCATCTTTGCATAAGCCTTCATTCACAGTGGAAAAGCATCATTCCATAGCTTCCCTAAGTGCTCCACAGGTTGACTTCTCATGGTTAAAAATAATCATAACAGAAGTAAAAAGTTACTTTGGTTCTTCTTCTCAGAGGTTATTGGTTCCCACTATTCTTTATTTAGAAATATCAGTCATAAAAAGAGCAATAGACATTTAAGGCTATGACAGTTAGGTAGCCATAGGATATTCATTCTTACAAAGCCTGAAATATTTTAAACTAATTTAAACTCTAACCATTTTTCATACAATTAAAATGTTCACATGGCAAGACACAGGAATCAATCATGTGGCTTGCATGTCCTACTTATCAGAAAGAAGTTATAATAATTAAAGATGCCCTCGGCACTTTGCATGGTGAGTGTTTTCAAATTTGTCAATGTGAAATAATGATCTCCCTTTTGGGCAAGATTATGCTTTGCTATTGTATTTGCTATAATAAAGACAGTGATAAATATCAGAATAAGAGAATGTCTTCCTAATGGCTTGAGAACTGTTTCTCAACAATTTCTTTTTTGCCAGGAGGAAAGTAGGATATGAAAAAATAGATTTAAGTAGAACCTTATCATCTGTGAAAATGAAGATAAAATAACAAAGAGGACTAGAGCCCAATAACTCACACTTATTCAAGGAAGATGCTCTGAGGTAAGAACTGATGGCATGAGACATCTGCAAAGAGGTGTAAAATAATCTCACTGTACCTGTTAGCCAAAAGCCGACTGCTTGCATTACAAGATGGAATCTCTATGTGCAGAGCTAGAATGAAAGAGATAAAGATGGAAACAATCCTGTGTCAGGTGCAAAACTGAAGGCAACGTATCAGCTGATAGACATAGTCTGTTAGGGGAGCGCATCCATCACCAATGAAAGAACAACACAAGGGAGGAAGAATTCATCTTATTTCTCAGTTAATGAGGCTCTAGTTCCCATAGGACATCAGGGGTCTGTGTTAAAGGGTCTTCACTCCATGGCAGGCAAGAATCTTAGCAGGAAAAATACCAGAAGAAGCCCTGACAAGACACCACCCCAAGGACATGCTCTCAAGACAGTACACTTCCTCCAACAAGCTCCAACTCCCATCATTCCATAAAGAGTCTATTTAAATTTTGACTCTATTGTTGAATTAAGCCATTTACAGGTCAAGAGTATCAGGATTGCATTAGGACCTAATAGTCTCTGTAAACACAACCCAGACACACACACACACAGGTGTGCTTTGTTAATCTCCTGGGTGCTTCTCTGTTCAATCAAACTGGTAATCAATACTAATGGTCATGAAGATGTCTTTCTGATCTTCAAAAATTATCTTGCAGAGAGATACTCCACACAAGTTAGGGCTGAAGCAATCATAATTGGACTTTGCATGCCCTGAACAATGTCCAACACACTATTAACCCCACAAAGTCTAGCATTTGCTAAAGGCACCAAGATCCTTGGAGGCAAGGGATTGACAGCCACAGTAGTGTTCCTATGCTTAAGGGGAACACAGGAGAGGGTTCAGGGAAATGCCACTGGGTCTTTGTATGTCATCAGAGAGGAGGGCCCAGAGGAGAGTCTGGCATGCACATTAAAGGATTCTCCGGGGAATGGGGGGGAGGCACTGGGGGATGGGGAGGGAGGAGTAAGGGGAGGGGGAGCAGGAGGGTCGGGGGGGGGAGGAGGGACAGAGGGAACCGGTGTACCTACTAAGTTTGTATGAGCGGAAATAATAATAAAAAAAGTTTAAAATAAATAAATAAATAAATAAATAAAAACTAAAAAAAATTATCTTGCAGAGGAACTCATGAACAATTACAGTAACTGTCAAGCATGTGACTTCCTTCTTGTCTCTTATAGCCATCGATTGTAATGGCTTGATGTATTATCCATGAAACAGTAGATTCTCACAGTCTAAAGCAAGCATGAGAGAAAAATGTCTAATAACTCATCCTCTTCCTCTTAGCACCTTTCCAGGGCCCAAAGTGGATCATTTTATTCATTTTTATCTTCAACAGGGATGGAGGAATTTCTTAGCCCCTTTATCCTTTCATTTGCTGCTAGAACCTGAGCACTTGCTTGCAAGATTGCATTTATAAGTTCAGTTCCAAAAGTGGTTTTCTTTCAGGTCTGCAAATACCTGAAATACTACTTTCCTTTAATATTTTTTTTTAGTGTCACTTCAAAAGCAGCAAAACCTTGCCTTAAAACTATCCACCTATCCAGGGGGCTGGAGAGGTGGCTCAGGGGTTAATTCTCTGCCTTGCAGGCGGAAGGTCCTGAGTTCGGATTCTAGACCTCACGTATAGGATTCTAGACCCCACGTATAGACGCTGGGCAGAAGCGGGGCGGTCTGCGTTTCTAGTCCTGGTAGGGCGGAGCTTGTGAATCCCAGGCAGAGTAAACAAGGAAGAGGTGGAGATGGTCCATGGTGGTTCCCAAATTCGCTGGTGGTTCTACACACACACATAGACACACACACACACACACACACACACACAATTGAATAAAAAAATTTTTTTTTCAGAATATGGAGACGACTCACAGGGAACAGTGTTTGCCACCCAAGCATGAAATCTGAGTTTGACCCTTAGAATCAATGCAAAAAAAAAAAAAAAAGCCAGATGGGATTACATGCACTTGTAATTCCAGAGCTGGTGGGCCAATCTAGCCTAACTGAGAAATGATGCTGTCATAGTTAGGCACAGGTGTCAACTTGATGATTGAGGGTCTGAGCTCTGGGCACATTTGTGGAGAATTAATGGTTGGGTTAAAACCAGAGCAAACCTGCAGGAGATTGTCTAACTGATGGGGAGGGCCCAGCTCATGGTGGGTGGGACTAGGCCCTGAACAGATGAATAAAATATTGAGAGCTGGTTGAGGAAGGTGGCACTTTTCTGTACACTTGGCCAGACATGTTGGTCTGGCAAGTAAGGATTGTCCATCTCTCAGCCATTATGTGGCGATGGTGTGGCCAGTTCCCTCGGCCCTGGTATTGGTACCAGCTCCCCATCAAGCTGGACTAAGAACTGTAACCGGGAATCTTAAGAGAGACTAAACCCTTGTTCCTTTAAGCCACTTGATGGTCATTTATCAGCAACCATGCAGGCTGACTGCAACAGAATTTGGTCCCCAGGAAGTGGGATGTTGCTGATAAATCTGACTATGTGGATTTTGTGGCTTTTGAATGGTTTTGCTGGACAGTGGAAATGCTATTGTGTAGGGATGGTGTGGCCAGTTCCCTCGGCCCTGGTGTTGGTGCATGCTCTCCCATCAAGCTGGACTGAGAACTGTAACCGGACTGTCGTAAGGAAATAAACTCCTTGTTCCCTTAAGCTGTTTGATAGTCATTTATCAGCAACCACTCAGATGAACTGCAACAGATGCTAAAGAAAATAAAAAGATGGATGGCACATGAGGAATATATATCCTCAGTTGCCCTCTGAGCGTCTCATATACACATGTGTGTTTTTACATGCATAAAAGAGCATGCATGCCCACATAGTATCTGAAGTAATAAACAGAATTTATATTACAGGCTAATCCACAATTTAAAAAAAAAAAAGTGTCTCTACTGTTTTCCATTTTAGAAAATGTTCCCTCAACTTTCAACCATCCTACATGCCACCAAACACAAACATCATAATAAAACTCCTGTGTGAACCCCATTATTTATTAAACTCAGAAATGCTTAATGAAAAGAAATGATTCTACGCATTGCAGGAAGGGTCTAGGAGTTTACCAGGTTTCTTTTATTTCTCATGGAGGATGGCAAGCAGTGTGGTGAGGAGTTAGTCCAGTAAAACATCTGGCAATGATTAACACCACAAGACCAAATGGTAGAGAGCCATTTTAGCATCCTGTGGCAGATACTGCCCATTGCCTTTTCAATTTTCCCTTCTATTTTCCTTCTAAGTGAAGAAAGCATGCTTTAAGTGCCATGATGTCTAGGAGGATTCTTCTTACAACTATTGGAAGGCCTGGGAAGCCTTCTGTTGCAAATTTCTGCCCAAGATGCTTCAGAATTTGACCCCAAGGAAAGGCATTGAAGAGAAAGGCACATTTGAAATCAACACAGTGATAAATCCAATATTTCCTTAAAATGCATTCTTAAGTTCTGAAAATTGCAAAGAAAAGAAGAAAATAATAATTTTTTCAGAGAAAGAAGGAAACAGCAAATAATAGCTCCTCTAGGACTTTTTGTTTTGTGGCAATTCACTGACTCATGTCTTAAGCTATGTCCTCAATATAAAGAGAGCCACAAAGAATAGTGATTATCAGTTAATTTGATTCATTTTAAGCACTATAAAGAGGGTCACGATGCTACATTTGGAATGTAGATTCAAGAGATTCATTATGGCTCCTAAAACACTACTATGTTGGGGAGAGCTCTGAGGCCCAGTACTAGGCAGCTGAAAGGAGACCTCTGCTTAGGGCAATCCACTTGGAGTTCATCCTTGAAGAATGACTAGCAGCATAACAAATATTTGTCCCTTTCACTTTCATTGATTTAGCTCTGTTGGATCTAAAATGGTATGACAGCAACAGTAAATACTGTCCAAGTTAAATTTGTGTCTATCATTTATTTATATGCTTAGTAAATGTTCTGTGAAAGGACAGGAGCAAGCAATTATTTATAATGCAAGGCAAAAAGTGTAAGTGGCAAGTAGCATAATAAAGGAATGGCAAAAGCACTTTGTTCTCTAATTAAATTTACACAATTTATACAGCCCTTTGCCTGAGACTTGATGGTGGACCTCTCAAAATATTTTGGCATTTTAGACTCATTTGCCTTTTTTTAAAAGAGAATATTGTTGAAATTATACCCAAATCTGAGACATAATGAGAAGGAAGTATAAAAGGTAAAGGAGGAGCCTGACGAAAATGTAAAGGAAAGAATGTGAGAAGCAATGTAAGGAAGCAGAGAAAACCTTTGCAAGGAACACCTCATGTGCCACTCAAATGCTCAGGAAGTCTCAGTGTGGTTTTGGTAATCTTAGTCATCATGATATTTATTTTAAACACTTCTTAAACTTTTTATATTCTTATGATAGAATATCTGTACACGGGTTGGAGAGATGACTCAGTCAGTAAAGTAACTGTCATGTAAGTACAAGGACCTGAGTGTGAATTCTCAGCACTATTGTCAAGCACTAGGGCACATGTATGCAACCCCTTAAGGGAAGGAGATAAAAACAAGCAGATCCCTAGGGTCACTGACAAGCTAGCATAGCCAATCAGTGAGTTCCAGGTTCAAGTGGAAATGCAATTGAGGAAGACACGCAACATAGACCTCTGGCCTCCACATGCTTTTGTGCATGCATGCACAGGTACACAGATATGAACATGTATACACAAATAATAAATCTGTTCTTTAAAAAAGCAGGACATGCCAAAGAAATCGTGATTTTGTTATACTTTGAATGTGGAAATCTTGAACAGTTCCATTTGTTTAAATGCTTGATATCTGGTTGGTTGTGCTGTTTAAGGAAATTGCAGAACAGTTAGAAAATGGGACCCAGCAGGAGGAAGGGGTTCCGCAGAGGTCCCAGACATTAACAGCTCTAGTCCAGCATCACTTCTGGGTTCTTCATTGGCATTGAGGTGAACCAGCCGTGCCACATGTTCCTGATTCCATGAGTGAATGGATTGTTTCCGCCCTCCCCCGCAAAGCATCAGCCAGAATAAACTTCTCTTCTGCGAAACTACTTCCATCAAATATTTTGCCCCATGACCTAAAAGTAAATAATACAAGGTTTTACCCAAATCTCATTTACCCTAACCTAATCCGTAATATTAATATCATTCCAGAAGCCAGTTTTCAAATCTAAGCATAAAACAACTGGTAGTACAGTGAGAGAAACACAAGTGTATGAGATAACTCATATTAAAAACAACTGGAAATGGCAATAAGGCTTCCTTGACTTAAAATTTCACTGTTAAGTCTATCAGATCATCTACATACTTAGAAAGTAAACAGCAGAAACACTTTCTTCTGCCACTGTGTTTTCATTCGCTGTGACAATGATTGACTGACTTTTTCATTTTGCTTGACAGCTTACAAAACTAACTCCTACACAGCTCATGAGCTCATGCTGGATCCATGTAATATATTTAAATATATTTAAAACCTTACATATCTTTTTTAATAATAAAAATGCAAGCAAAATAGGCTGAGTAAACAGCCCAAGCTTTTCTAAGTATTTATTTTTCTCTTTCATTAAGAAAGTGTTATTATACAAAATAGTGGATTTCCTCATGATCATTTCATACATAGACATAAGATACCTTGATCATATTGGTTGCCTCTATCACACATTAACATCACTGCCTCCTTCACACACACACACCCAAGCATGGTCTTCTTCCTATTCCTGGCTAATGTTCTTCTGCATTCATACCCCTTCTTTTTTGATCAACTAACTCAAGGAAACATATAATATAATAACTCAAGAAATTATGTAATGCTTATTTTTTTATCTTCTTGTATCTGATTTATTTGGGTTAGCAAGATTATGTCTAATTCCATCAATTTTCCTGAAAAAAATCATGGTCTCATTTTTACATTTTCTTTAGTTGTTCTTTCAAGGAAGGACATCTATGCTGATTTCACCATGCAGTTATTGTGAATAGTGCCGCAATAAAAGTGGCTATCTAGATGTTTCTGGTGCACACTGCTGTAGACTCCTTCGAATACATTCACAGGAGTGGGATGTTGGCTGGCATGGTCATCCTATGCTTACTTTTCTGAGAATTCTTCAGCAGCCGTATGAATTTACCACAAGCAGTGTGTAAAGGTTTTCTTCCTTATTCTCACAGTGTTGTTTTATTGTTGTTGTTTTCTCTGTGATAACTATTAGGACTGAAATGACATAAGATCTCAATACAGTTTCTGATTTGTATTACCTCATAGCTAGAAAGACTAAAAATTTTTCATGCATTCATTTGCTTATGTCAATATTTCAATTGAAAAGTATTCTGTTCATTTGCCCATTTACTTATTAGTATTTGATTTTGTGTTCTTTATATATATTTTTGTGATTAATATTTTGTCAGGAACTACAAATATTTTCCTTAATATTCAGAATGTCTCTTCACTTATGTTAGAGATAATTTTTGAGTGAAGATGTTTTCAGTTTTATAGAATCTTATTTGTCAATTCTACTTACCATTTCTTAAGATATTCAAATCTCATTCAAAAAAATCATGTCTATGACTATATTTGAAATGTCTCCTGTGTTTGAGAACAAGATAAAGACATAGAAAACATATTCAGTGAAAGAAAAAAAATTAAATTATCACAGCATAATAAAATAAGAGAGAAGGAGAGAATTTACAGAACACCAAACAGATATGGACAGGAAAGAATCTGCCCTTATTATATTCTAAAAGCAAACCTACTAAAATAATTACAGATTTCTCAGCCAAGATTCTAAGAAAGACGTGGGATAACTCTCTTCCATTCCTGGTAAAATTTAACTCATATGAGTGTGTGCAGAAACACTATACTTCAACATCACAGGGAATCTACAATTTCCTTGATGACATAGGAAGAAATCCATGATCATTGCTTATAGGACTTCGGTACACACCAGAAGTGGATGAACATACCCATGAAAACACAGAAAAGAATAAATCTCAATAGAGGGGAAGATCCACAAGTGAAGAACAGAGAAGATTCAAGCATCACAAAACAGCGATGTGAGAGTAGCTTCCACATGCCTTTTGTGAAAGTTAAGAGTATTAGTTGTTAATTAAAAACACAGTTACTAACAGGCTTTTTAAAAAAATTAACCTTTCAAGAAATATACCACACTAACAAAGAAAAATGCAGCCTGAAAGCAAAGGAGCAGGAAAAGATAATTCAAGTAGATAGAGCCAAAGAAAAGGAGTAGCTATATTTATATCCAACAAAACAACATTCAAATTGATATTAGAAGAAATAAAGAAAAGACATTATATTGGAACCAATTCATCAAAAAGATTTAGAAATTTTCAGTACATACAAATGGAACATTGACACACTCTGTTTCACAATAAAATGCTAGTGGACATAAATATTCAAATGAACCCCATTAAAATAACAATAGATGACTTCACTATCTAACTCTCACCGAAATATAGGACATCCAGACAAACTATCATCAAGGAAATGTCAGAAGTAAATGATACCATATAGTAAATGGATTTAATCGTCTGCAAAGCTCTCTACCTAACAGTAGCAGAGTGCACATTCTTCACAGCAGCCTGTGGAACTTCTTCCAAAACTAATTATATTATTATAAAGCATGTGTAAACAAGGAAGTGTGACCAAAAAACGCAAAAATTTGAAATAAATGCTTGTATTTTATCACAGCATAATAAAATCAAAGCAAATATGGGATTTTTATAAAGATGTAAAACTTGAAAAATACACTTGCGAACAATCACTGGAATAGGGGAAATTGAGGAGGGAAGGTGAAAAATCCTAGAATCAAATGTATAAAAAAATACAATATACTAGAACCTAAGTGATGCAATAGAAGCAGTACTAAGAGGGAAGTATGTATCAATAAATGCATTAAAATCAGATCTCAAATACATAAACAAAAAGCACTTCAAAGTCTTAGAAAAATAAGAACTAGCTTAATTTTGGCTGCTAATAAGGATGAAGAAAAGGACGTTGATCTTTGATGGTCTTTTAGAAATATCTGTCCTCTCACTTTGTGCATCTTTGAAAGCCAAACTTGATGTCATATGAGATACCAAGCCCTAGTCAACAGGCACAGGAGTGTAGTAAACTCTTCCAAGGAGAGCAAGAGATACCACTTAGCCTATCTGCCTTTAAGTTTTCAGTTCATTAAATGTTCCCTAGTGGCTCATAAGAAGTTAATGCAGCGTGTTTGTGCCACTGTATGTTTCCCTCACAGGCAAATTAAGTTTTTTAGAAAAACCTAGACACAAAATACCAGTATGTCCACATGTGCTTTAAAGTATTCAACATTGCCATTAAGAACAAGGGAGACATTGCTACCAACATTTAACAGAATACCATATTTACCTACAACACAAATCATTAAATAAAGAAGAATTTATAGCTTTGCAATAAGTAGCAAAGATTTGTCTCTAACTTCAGCTCCGTTTTTTGTTTTTATTTCCCTGGGTGAAAAGCAGCATGGAAAATATAATTGGCATATTTGGTCATCAGTGTACACTCCTGAGAATGACAGAGGAATCATGAAAGCAAATAAACACTGTGCAAGTTTAAATAAGATTTCTGATGAGGTGACCTTGCACATCAAACACAGTTTGCTCAAGGGTACTGTTAAAAATGTTTGTGTTTGTTTTTTGTAGTGAGAGGCTTTACCTAAGGGCTACATTCACTGATACTCACTTTGCTTTATTAATTTTACTTGATTTGTGTTACTTTCCTTTGTCATTCTTATTTAGCATCCTGAGATGTCTGATTGCTCTCTGTTAGGACTATTAAGAGTGTTCTCTGAATAACTCTCACAGCTCTGTGGTGCTGAATCAAGTTTTGAAATCAAGATATTTTTGTTCTTTATGCTGTAGGATGACATAATTCTTATACAATATAATATTATTTAAATTTGGCCCAGTGACAAAGTAGAATGTACAACTCTCTATATTGATTTGATTTTAGCAGTCAGTATCACAGTATTCTGCTCCTCATAGAAGAAAATAATTTATTCACTGATATATAAATTGAACATTTAGGGCTTCTTTAGGCTGATGCTTATCTATCATAAACCATATAGTAAAGCATGTATTTGACAGTTTTATAAACCAAGATAATGGAAACTCATTGCATAAACATTTATTTCCTATAGAGAAGCAGTATTAGGTGCTTGCAGAGAACCATGCCTAAGGAAACACAAGGCAAATTTTACATTATAATAGGTTTACAAGATTTGATGCCATTTTACCCAAACCACAGAATATTTCTTATAGCTACTTTCCTCAGAAAGACATTAAATATTATAAAAACTTGCAATGTCCCACAAATAGGTATATGTGTAGAGTAAATTCAGTCACACAGGGAGACAAGGAATATATCATGTAGTCCATGAAAGTACTTGTCATCATTTTACTTAAATCTTTCCTAAGATAATGTCACCTTAGAGTACAGAAAGTTTATGCATACCTTTCACCCAATCTTTCCTGCTACCTTCCTATATAATTAGTATATTAATCACAGCTACTAGGCAAACTTTGATATGATAGCCTATAGCAAAAGTAGAGAATTTATGTGAATTTCACCAGTTTTTCCACCAATGTCTTTTTCCTATTCCAAAAACTAATGAAAGACTTGTCTGTAACAGTCCTCATTCTTGCTTATGGGTTCATAGCATTGCTGTGCTTGTGAAACACAGCTCACATATTTTTTAGATATTCGTCAATTTTTATTTGTATAATGAAAACAAGGTTAGATTATAAAAAATTAAGAAATTAACTATGAGGGGGCATAAACTTTTTTATATGAGAGTAAATCATATTGATGTATATTCCTGGTATTGTCGACATCAATAACTTACACAGTGCCTACCAGGTTGCTCCACTGTAAAACTGTTGCCTTTTGCTTTGAAAATAATAAACTTGGGATGCAGATACCTTGAGAATATTCAGGTATTATTTCTGCTTTATGTCTTTACTTGATCACTTTAGTAGTCACTAGTAAAATTTCCTTTGACAACTATTACTGAGGTTGTCTATTTCCTTATTCCTTTACATTTATCAATCAAAATCATGTTCCATAAGGTGTCTGTCCATGTGTGTAGGTAGTTTGATAGATGTGTGCACCTGTGCATGATGGTCCAACATCAGGTATCTTCCTCTATTGTTCTCCACTTTAATTTTGAAGACAGGATCTCTCGCTAAAACTGAAGCTTACTAAATGGCTAGGAGAGCTGACCAATGAGCTCCAAGGATCTACCTACGTCTGTCCTCCTATCCTGTGCCCAGAGTTGAGGTTACAATCACTGACTTCTTATGTGAGTACTGGAGATCTAAGTCTGGTCCTTACATTCGTAAGGTAAACACTTACTCACTGATCCATTCCACCATCCCTGAGTTATCTCTTAATCTATAAAAAAGTTAATTAGCTAGTTGTTCCTGAGAGAAACAGAGAGAGATGAGATTCATTTGTATCAGCATAAATTCAGAATATGTATTGAAATCATCGGTTTTGAATTTAATACGTATATATTTTTAAGAGAGGATGGGACTGGGTAGGAAGGCATGAAAGTGAAAAATTTCATTACATTTATTATAAATAATTAGAGAATAAAATGTAAAAAAAGAAAGAAAGAGGGGCTGAAGAGGTGGCTCAGGGGTTAAGCCTCTTGTCTTGCAGGTGGAAGGTCCTGAGTTCGGATCCTAGACCCCACGTACAGACGCCAGGCGGAAGCCGGGGCGGCCTGCGTTTCTGGTCCTGGTAGGGCGGAGCCTGTGAATCCCGGGGCAGAGTAAACAAGGAGGAAGTGGAGGCGTCCATGGTGGTTCCCGAATTCGTCCGTGGTTCTACACACACACACACACACACACACATACATACGCGCGCTCATATGCATACATGCACAATTGAATAAATAATAAAAGAAAGAGAGAAAGAAAGAGAGAAAAAGAAAAAAAAGAAAGAAAAAGAAAAGAAAGAAAGAAAAGAAAGAAAGAAAGAAAGAAAGAAGAGAGAGAGAGAGAGAGAGAGAGAGAGAAGAAAGAAAGAAAGAAAGAAAGAAAGAAAGAAAGAAAGAAAGAAAGAAAGAAAGAAAGAAAGGTGTGCTTTCACTGCTTATATTTCTAAATTTTTGTGAAGTCTATTTGCTATTTTATTTGACAGTTATTTGTTTCTATATAGTCATAAAAATCTTCCTTTAAGGGAAAGGATATTCTTCCCCTTTTTCTTCCAGATACATTATCCTACCTTTTCCGTTCTTTTTTTTTAATTTTTTTTTTATTTCTTCAACTGTGCGCATGTGCGTGTGTATGTGCGCGCGCGCGCGTGTGTGTCTGTGTGTGTGTAGAACCACGGATGAATTCGCGAACCACCATGGACTCCTCCACCTCCTTCTGCCCCGGGATTCACAGGCTCCGCCCTACCAGGACCAGAAGCGCAGGCCGCCCCCGCTTCCGCCTGGCGTCTATACGTGGGATCTGGGATCCGAACTCAGGACCTTCCGCCTGCAAGGCGGAGGCTTAACCCGTGAGCCACCTCTCCAGCCCCCCCTTTTCTGTTCTTTTATATAAAGTCTTCATTGTAATTAGAAACTTTAGGTACAAAGAAAAAAATGCAGAAATATTCTCTATATACTCTGTCTTCACAGCCTTCCCACTAGGAGTATCTCCTTTCATTTGTTTTAACCCATGTTATTTTAACCTACATTGAAACGTCATTTTATGACTAACTCCACAGCGTACATTAAGGTTCCTCCTTCATATATTCTGTTTATTTACATTTGACCTTCATGCAGCACTCATTATGAGTTATCTAGTTATACAACTTTTATCTTAATATTAAGATGTGCCACCTGTGCTTCATTAATGACTGTGGTATTTACTCTGTGTCCTTTGTTTTTCGTTCCATGCCTTCTGTATATAGACTCAAGTATTTTAGGCACTTCATTTCATGTTCTCTAGTAATGCACTAGCTGATTGTTTTATTTTCAATGTTCACAAAAAAAGATTATAGCACTTTATCAGTCATCATTATCATTGTCATCATCATTGTCATCATTATTTGAGGCACATGCACACCATGCCATGATGTGTGTGTGTGGTATGGCATATGAGTTCACATGCACATATATGTAGAGGCCAGAGTTTGATATGGAGGGGTCTTCCTCAAACACTCTCCCCCTTCTTTACTGAGGCAGAGGCTTTCACCTGAACCCAGAGAGTGTTGGTATGTGTAATCTAACTTGCCAGCTTGCTCTAGGGACTCACTGTCTCTGCCACCCAAGCTCTGGAATTACATATGGGCCACCACACTCGATTCACATTCCCTATGAATGGTGGTGATCTGAACTTGGGTGCTCATGATTGAGTGGCAAGTACTTTTACCTGCTGAATGATCTCCCCATTCATACAAAAATCTTTAATAGATCCTGTCTGAAAATATCCCAGTTAGCCATAACCAAATTAGCTAACATAATTACTGATATTTACATGTTTTAAACATGATTGTAAAAATCTATTCATTAAACTTAGGGAATAATATACTTTAAATAAATTCGCTACTTATTAAAATGTCAACTAGCTATAAATAATCCTTCTAATGCTCAAAAACACCTCTTGATCTCCATTTTAAACTTTTAATTAATTAAATTTTCATTTAAAATTAGATGTTCAGCATTGTTTTCTTCATCCCTCAGTTCTGAGTTGGGGTCTTTTCTGTATTCCATGTGAACACCCTTTTCTCAGAATATCTGCCACAAAGTCCTACAATGGGCAATTTATTTCTATCTGCACAGACATAGCCTGGCATAAAGTGAGTACTTAGTAATCATTTTTAGAAAGAAAGATCAAAGCAGGACAGAATAGTGAGGAAGAGAGATTAAAAAAGAGAAAGAAGACAGAGGTAAGGAGAGATAGAGAGGAGAGAAAGAAGCGAGAGGAAAAGGGGAGGTGAAAGAAAAAGGAAAGAGCGGAGAGAGAGAGAGGAAGCAGAACAGGATACCTGAAGCCCTTTCCTACCTGCTTTTACAAGCAACCTTCACTATTTCTGTTTTCTTTTTAACTTCACAAAGGTAGTCAAAATTTTTACATGAAAGTTATTAACACAGACACACAATTTTTTTCAGGTCAGTTAGATGATTGATTTACTCTTTGCTCTCAAGCATGAGAAAGAAAAGGGGAAAATTTCTTTTGGGTCAAATGCAAAGCAGCAAATCCTTCATGGTTTACTGAGGCACCAAGCATCTGGAATAGGAGACTCTGTCACTTTTTTTACACATAGTCCTATGTACCTTGTGTACAATCATGAAATATTAAATATTTCAGGGGTTCCTGATTTAATATTGTGCAACTTGTCACTCCTTTTTTTTTGCACTACGACATTTCCATTTCACACTTGCTGTGTGAAGCAGACGTTTTTAAGAGGGAAATGCTTGGAGGTTATAGCCTTGCCTCTGCAGCATATCAGTATCTCCAAAAGAGCCTTGAAGATATGTAGGTGTGTGGAAAATGGCGTTTCCTCATGTATCTAAATGATCGAAAGTTCTTCACACCTTCTGTGCTGCAGACCTATTTCATTCACCCATTTCATTTTTGCAGGTTTTTATCTTAACTCTCCACAAGAATCCATTAAAAATAAAACCATAAAGTAAAACTAAAAATTGAAAAAACTAAAAGCAATACTGGGTTGCAGATTTCAAGTTTCTATAAATGTTTCATGGTCTGTGGTCACTTAAGTTTCATTATCATCTTGTGGGAACACATGTTGACATGCTGTTCCTGTATGTAGTCATCTACCTTCAAACACAATCAATGTTGTGGATATTCATGCCTTGATTCTCAAGTCCATTAAAAAAATCAAATCAGAGCACTAAATATGCTGACAAGGCAAAAGGAATGATACTTCTTGGAAGACACCTTAATGTCAAAACATAATTCTGGAAATTACTCTTACTCCATTGAATGATGTTGAATGGAAAGTCAGACATATGGAAAGTGACATATGAACTTATTACACTGAGAAACTCTAAGAAAAGCCCACTCAAAGCAGCTGGCTGGAAGCTATTTTCAACACAGTTTAAGTGACACATCATGCTTTGAAAAACTGAAAAAATACTTCCTAGAAGGGAGAGGCGTGGCTGTGCACATATGTAAAGTGCTAAGTTTCTTGATCCCATTTTACACATTAAGAGGCAACTAACCCAGGCCCTTTGAATATGTCCACAGCATCCTCAGTAAGGCAATATGCGGATCTCTTAAACAAAAGCTACAAAACACCAGAAACACGGGACACCTAAATGGAGCAGAGGAGGGCTGAAGAGATGGCTCGAGGGTTAAGACTGTGTCTCACAAGTAGAAGGTCCAGAGTTTGGATCCCAGGTCCCACATTAAAAACACCAGGCAGAAAAGATGGCAACCTGCACTTCAGGCCCTGAGGGGGCAGACACAGAAATCCCAGAGCAAAGCAAAAAGGAAGTAGAAGCAATCCAGGATGATTCCCAAAGTCACCCTTGAGTCTCTACAGTGTCAGCTCGCCCACACACAAAAAAACAAATAAATGAATGAATGAATGAATGAATGAATGAATGAATGAATAAATAAATAAATAAATAAATAAATGAACAAATAAATAAATAAATGAATAAATGAATAAATACAAAACAACAGACAATTTAAGGTATAGAGAAAGTGATTTCATCCTGAGTCAAATCAATCATATTGTTAATCATCTAAAAAAAGTGAATATGTGTGAAATGAATTGGGATTTTGCAGTATTTAGTTTCAGTTTATGAAGGAATATTTCAATTATCTTTCAGCAACAAATCTTTTGTAGGGGTGTGTGTATGTTTGTATGTGTGTTTGTGTCCTGTAGTGATTTTTAGATAAGCATTTTGGCATTCCAAAAACCTCCAGTTGTTATCTAAATTAATTTGAGCAAAAAGAGTCTATCT
Source organism: Typhlomys cinereus (assembly GCA_023101885.1). NCBI lineage: Eukaryota > Metazoa > Chordata > Mammalia > Rodentia > Platacanthomyidae > Typhlomys > Typhlomys cinereus. The sequence continues at coordinate 1,228,484 of JALPQD010000227.1, forward strand.
AGAATTAAAAATGACTGAACATACAGTTCCTAAAGCAAGTAAAGTACCATAGACAGTAATTACTTCCTTTCCCCTTGAGGGCCTCTGAGAAAGAACATAAAACATTTTTTCCACTGAGGACATTCCCTGTTCAGCAGACCATGCACCATTATAAAATTAGCTAACTGATAACTTATTAACAGTGGAAACATGCATCAGTAGATTGACATCTTAAATAAATTTCTGCTCTAATTACAAATGAATATTTCAAGTGAAATTCATCAAAAAGCCATTTTTTCAATTTCACATTTCTTTGCTTACATTAAGGGAGCTATCTCTCATCACCACAAAACTTTTGTGCAAGTTTAGACATAAATAGAAGAAAAAAAGGGAAAACACCCACTATGAGCTCTCTCAAGTTCCTGCAATTAGTAATTTATCTCTGGCATTATTTTGAAGGCACGAAAAGTTGATGCAAACAATAGAAACATAAATGAATACAGGTAAAAGAAAATCAACTGTGATTACTTCATTAATACAGAAATGTAAAACCCTTGGCTATTGACTACATGGCAACAATGGAGACAGATTAAGGCTATTGGTGAGTGTGCAGGCACGTGTTCTATATTCCTAAAGACCTTGATGGAAACTGCTAGAAAGACTTACTTTATGCCATTCTGTCTGATCTAAAAAATTCCATAGCATACATTTCTAATCTTAAAAATAATAAAAACATCAAAAATGAAAATAATCACTCTATATTGTTATCTTCAAATAAAGGCCAGCAAACAATGAAAATCTTAATTGCATCACTCTCTGATGTCATTGTTTTGGAGATGTTTCGAAGCTGCTCATATAAGGCAGGTTAAAACAAAAAGTATAATCTGGCTTCAAACTCATATCCTCATGCTTTGGTACTGACAGTACTGTTTATTATTATTATTATTATTATTATTATTATTATTATTATTATTAGATTACTGAGTATTATTATTATTAAAGCCTGTATCATTTGTTGTTTAAACTGAAATTTAAGTTAAAGAAATCTCTAGAATACAGAAATTTTTATTCTACAATGTCTGTCAAGGTCTAATATTTATATTTTGGAAAGTTAACTAATTGCCAAGATGGCTATGTTAGGAAGTGTAGTCCCTGAAAACTGAGTGGGTTGTGAAGGCACTGCCCCGCATGGGATCATTACGCTTACAGAAAAGACATAGAGAAGCAAGAGGATGCAACCAAACCTTAATAGTCTCCAATATGAAAAAAAAAAATCTCATAGGAGCTTAAACATGCTGGTATCTTGGACTTTAGAATATATCTCAGGAAGCATAAGAAATCAATTTCTTTTGTTTGTAAGTTAAACATACCACCATGTGGCATTTAAGCACAGCATCCTAAGACAGAGTGCCTCGTTGCCCAAATGTTTTACTTATATATGCATGATGAGGTAGAAAAAAAAGGAAAGAGCAAAGATAGGGAGGGAAGGAAGGAGACTAAATCGCAGGAAGAACACATCTGACACATCCAATTTCATTTAGGTGAGATGAGTGTGGCACAGTCTGATTGTGTTGCTCGAAATCGAAAGCGGCAAGGTGTGCAGTACTAGAAAAAGCTTTTGAATCTCCTTGCTTTTCCTTTTCTACTTCTTCCTATGAAACCCCAGGTTTGCCTCCTGTTAATCCACCTTTGACCATGCAGAGTGGAGCTGGTAAAATTCCAGAAAGGGAAAACTGAAGGGATCCCAGAATGTAAAGTGAGAGAAGTGCGAAGGAGGAAGGTCAGCATTCAAGACAAGCTAGAAGGGTGCAAAACTTTCAACCTAGAAAGACAAAAATCATAGATACCATGCCCATCAATATCTTCAAAATATAAAAAGTAGAGCTGGAGAGACAGCTCAGGAATTAAGACTGCCACACAAGCAGGTCCCATGTAAAAATGCCACGTCCTTATCTGACCAATCTGGTAGAATATGTCTCAGTTTGGAAAAGATGGATTCAAAGAAACATCTTTTGGGATAAGGACATGGTTTATTTAAGAGAAATAAGGAAGAATATGGGAATTGTCAGGCCTTGGTGTTTCTTCCCAGTTCAGGCCTAAAGCCTGTTCCCTGGGGAAGGTCACAGTAACCCTATGGGAAGGTGCTAGGAATTTCTTGGAATGTCACAATAACACCCATGAACAGATGCTAAACACTCTTTCCTAGGTAATTCAAGTTTTGCCCCTGGCAGGAAGAATTCTTCTGGGAATTAGGAATGCCCTTTACCTGCTCTTACATTTTTTGGAACTAGCTTCCTGCTCTCTGATCTAGAGAACAAGCCTGCTTTTTAACTTTAAGTCAAATTCTAAATAGAGATTTCATGTCTAGTTCAAGCTTGGATTGCAGAAACTTCATGAGCTGCATGCAACTTCCCAAGCTAGAACCTGCTGCCATGCCTGGTGCCCATGTCAACCTGCCTAACTGAGAGGATCAACCTGGACAGGACAACAGCAAAAGCTCACGCTGGGACTTATGGAGTGCTGGGCACTCCTATAGTTAATTGTTGAAATCAAAAGGAGCTCATTCCTCCTCTGTGTATTTTAAAAAGCAGTCTCTGTTAAAAATGTCAACTATGTAGGCTCAGCTCCATGGCTATCTGGTGAAGCATTATAGATTAGATAGGTTTGGAAATACTGGGAGAATGTTTCTGTTAAGTGCCTTTATCCTCAAACAATGGGTTAGGTTCTTGAAAAAATGTCCACCCTGAAGGTGATTTTGCTGATTAGAAAATTATATGTCTATTGTAGGTGCAACATTCTTTACCCCAAAATTTTCTGTATAAAAGCTGTCACAAAAGTTTCAATAAATGGGTTCAGAATTCACTCATCCTAAAGAGTTGTGTGTGTTCTGTGCTCCACCTGGTCCAGATGAGCCCTGGTCTCGAGGCCGCAACTCTGGTCTGCGGCATAAAAACACCAGGCAGAAATAGCAGTGGCCTGTACTTCTGGCTCCCAGGAAACCCCAGAGCAAAGGAAAAAGGAGGCAAAAAAAATTCCAGATGACTTGCAAACACATTCTTGGGCTTTCACAAATACACACACAATACCCTGTTACACAGACACACACAACAAAATATATGCATCTATATATAAAGTGAAGTCTGATATGAATAAAACAAGAATAGACTCTACTTTCAAACTCCGAAATAGCCTTCTTTTAAAGGAAAATATAACTTTGCAAAAAAGCAGCTGAGCGTAAATCAGGATGAAAACAACTAGGGGGGTTGTACTTCTATACAAAGGGCAATCATCTCATGAAACTGCAAGTCCTAAGGGGCAGCACTGACATGTACAGCAAGTAATTACAATGGGAATTGGCTGAATTTATAGACCTCAGTGCCACCCACAGAAATTATGAAGAGCTAGTGCGTGCTCTACCTCTAAGGTTGATGTCAAGATGAAAAATTACACCTACTCATTGTTCATTCCCTAAACCCATTGTTTCCACAGATCCAAGGGCTAGACAGAGCATTAATCCAGAGCATTCATGCTTATTTCTAAGCTTCTAAGCTCTATCTTCCTAATTTAAAGCTTACGAAGTGAAGTTGAGAAAGAAATTCTGCAAGAAAAATTTAAAGACTGTAGCAGATAGTTCTCTTGTTGTTCATAGGAAACTCGTGTCTCAGGGTCATGATGACTCATTTTAGATTAGCCAGTTGTTTAATACCACAATGGAATAACAAGCAATAAAGTGAGTTCTAACTTCCATTCCAAGAGTTCACCAAAATCAAAGATAATAATAGCATTGCCTTCCTTTTTCCTCATGGCAAACAATGAATGAAATCACAGGAAATAGCTGAAGATATTAAGGTCCATACCCTAAGAAGCAACCAATGAAGTTCTCTTTTCCTAATTGGGAAACTAGTTTGGCTTGCCTGGCTTTTGCTTTCCAAAACCTGTGAGAGAGACATTGAAGGAATTTGAAGTTATTTGAATCAACATCATCTATGACTGACTAAATCTAAAAGGCTATCTTCCTAATTAGTTCTACTGAAAATAAATAATGTGATCACCTAAAGCTTCGCTGTCTACACAGCTCACCACATCACTGGCCTTGAACAAAACTACAGCAGTCAATCCTCCTGGGTTAGGCTGAGAAATGAGAATCACACAGAACAATCCTTTTCCACCGATTTAAGTACCGGTATTTTTAGCCATTTTACAGAGAGCATGCTATTTGGCATTGCAACTGAAGACCCCATTGAAGTCTTTGTCACAAATATCTAATAAGAACAAATAAGAATTATTATTTACTATGTAAAATGTGGGACATGCATTCTATTTAGCTCATTGCAAGGAAAGTATGCTGTTTTAAAATTTATTTTTCTACTTTTACAAGCATAATGATTATTCATTCCAGTTTCCCTCTTTCCTATCCCCTCCCTTGTCTTAACCAATCCCTCAAGGACACTATGTTTTTAATTCATTCACCAGTATTGAAAGAAAGCTGACTTCCTGCAAAGTCAACCAGGCAAAATCCAGGCAAAGTTTTGGTCACCAAACAATATACTCAGAATCTTTTATTAAAACAAGTTATCACAATTTAGTGATTAAAGCTGTTACAAAAAATAAAATCAATGTAGACTAAGCAATAGATTATAATTAGATACAATATGTTATAAATGACTATGAATAAGAAGGAATGTGAGAAAATTAGTCAAAAGGAGAAAAACCTGTTTTTCAAGAAAAAAATATACTCAACAGAGGATTTAAGTTTTTCTGGGGGATTCTCTTACTGTCTGGAACTTCTGAAGAAGATGCAAGTTTTAGCATGAATATGTAAAGTGATTAATACACAGGATTCCTGATAGTCTTGTTCCACTTGTAGAATGAGGACACTGGGGTTCTTTGCCAATAGCATGTCTTCCACACTCTAGATATTTCTATACTTCAGGCTCTGAACTTAGCTAATGATTAGGTTTTGTGCCTTGGGTTCCTTAAATTATGTTATTACCTATATAATAGAAGCAATATTTTAAAGTACTTGTAAATTCATGCCCCACATTATATCTGATTGACTAAGTCATCATGGATTGTGATAGGCTATCTCAATAGTATATACAAGGAAAAGGAGGCCAGATATATTTCAAAGCACATTCATTTTCTTGAACTGATCTTCAAGTTTCTTACAGAGTTGGGGGGAATGATTTTTTGAGAATAAAATTATTATTTTCTTGAATAATATATCTGCTTTGGCTGAAATTTTTCAATAAATGAAATTTTCACTCAATAGAAAAAGATTTCTATATACACTTGAAAACAAACTCAACTTCTACCTGACTTTGATGCAGTGATAATGCCAAGAATGATCTTCTCATTAAAAATGATTAAAACAGTAAAGAGAACATCTTTGTCATTGAAAAAGAGATATCACAGAAGTCTGGTCACTGACAGAGGTAATCCTTGGCCATCTGCCTTGAGGTAGTTCAAAGAATGAAAAAGGGGATTCCAAAGTGTGTTGGTCTCTTTTTGAGAAGACAGAACTTGGAGTTCAGTGTAGACATGAAAATTAAAATTAAAGGGAAAATGTAAATGCACATGTTTGCTTTGGGTCCGACAGAGAATAATGTCTAGGAAAAGATCAATTATTGGGGCAACATGTGGCAGATCATTCTCAGAGCTCATGATAAAGAAACTATGCTCGCTTCCATCAGCTTCAATGGAAAAACTGCTTTGTTCTTATGTGTGCATTCATCGGGTTCCACCACCAGAAGTATTAACTTGCAAGTGTACCACAAAATGCAAATTCACAAAACATGGGAGAACATAATAACAGAACATAAATAAACATCAAGCAATTTTACAGCAGATTCAAGAACAATTATGCTAAAAATTCCTTAACTACAAAAGGTCTGAGCAATCTAAAAATAAATCAGAGCTTCTACATTTAAGTGCAAAAATATAAGCAAGAAAAAGGTGAAAACACCAATAGTAAAAGTGTCATGATTATAAATAATAAACTTCAAGTTAAAGAATATTACTGGGGATACAATAGGAGTTTGTAAGTCAATTCTTAATGAAGGCAAAGCACTACTTTGCAAAAGATCTAATAGGATTTCAAAAGGCATGAAATAAGCACTGACAAAACTAAGGGGAGAAAGAGAAAAATCTTCCATTATAACTGAAGATTGCAGTACTCACATGCTACTGTGAAACATATATCCAGAGTATCCATGGGAAATACAGAAGACAAGGCCTAACTGACATTGGTAGAATGCTTTACTAATCGATAATGGAATATATTAACTCCATCCACCAAAATACATCATCTGTTAGCCATAAAACAATATCTGATACATTTTAAAGTATTCAAGTGCACAACAACCTCTATGATTATAAAATGAATATATACACATCAATACAAATAACAAAAGTTACCTGGAAAAGTTTCAAATGGATGAATACAAAAGAAATGCACATGGAAATAAAGTATCACCAAAATAATCAGAAAATACTTAGAACTGTGTAAAAAAGTTTAAAAAAGTATGAGATGATTTTTTTTTTACTTTTTCTAGTTAAGAAGTTAGAAAAAGGAGTAGAAATTAAACACAAGTTATATTAATGAGAATGATGAACAATTAAAGAGGTCAATAAAATATATTTTAAAAATTGAGAAAAATCAGTCCAAAGTTCATTCTTTGATAATGCAAAAAATAACTATCTTACCTATCTTACCAGCCTAAACAGGAAGAGAGAGAAAGAGAGAGAGAGAGAAAGAGAGAGAGAGAGAGAACACAAATTGGCAGAAATTTAAGAACATGGGGCTTGAGAGATGGCTCAGAGGTTAAGACTCTGTCTTTCAAGCAGAAAATTGTGAGTTCTGATCCCAAGTCCCATATAAAAAAGTCAGGCTGAAATAAGGCAGCCTGCACTTCCAACCCTGGTGGGCAGAGCCTGGGAAATCCCAGAGCAAAGAAAGAAGGAGGTGAAAGAGATCCAGGATGATTCCTGAAGTCACCCTTGGTCCTCCACAGGAACACACAGTGCCCTCTGACACACACACACACACACACACACACACACACACACACACACACACACAAAATAAATAAGTGAACCTTTAAAAAATGTGTATCATTAAATATGTCACAGAAATTAAAAGTACATTAAATGGTAGTTCCAACAGCTTGACTTCAGCAATTTTTACTATTGATAAAAATACAAATGGCTACAAGATTCCTACAACATAAAACTTACTCAGATGATATAAAAAATCTAAGTAACTTGAGAGTCACCAAGAATATTACCTTTATTATAATAAATCTTACTTATGATACTTGTGTAAGGTACAGATTTTAAACCCTTGAAAACACAAAATATCTAGAAAAGTGTTTGCTGAGTCACAAAGCATTCCACATTTATTTTGCTGAGTAATCTCTATGATATTTCCACAATGGTTGTACCAATTTACATTCCCACTAATAATGTACAAGACTACCTTCTTATCCACTCTGTACCCAACATTTGATAAGCTTTTGACTTTCTTTTTTATCTTTGATTTATTTTTTTCTTTGCATGTATGTGATGGTGGTGTGGAAAGCACCTGCCACACAGGTCATTTAAGCATTTCTTCAAATTAATGTATTTGTTTTTTAGCTATTACGCTGTATGCAACGCATAAATATTTTGCACATTTCACAGGAAGTGTATTTTCCTAATGCATCAGCTTACCTGTCATTTTGCTATTATTTCTATTTTTGCAAGAAGTCTTTCAGTTTGATATAACTCAGAACTTGGTGGAAATATCTCTACTACCACACTTGTGACCACAATACTCATTAAAGAGAATATAACACAAATATAAGAGAATATAAGGGGAAGAAAGGGAAGTAAATGGCTATAAATATCTAGGACATGCTCACATGACGCACACATATGCATTCACACATAAACACACACACAAGGACACACACACGGGCACACATACTATTCTGATTTAAAAAGACCTTGTCATTTGTCATAATCTGAAAGACAGTATGCAATACCAGATTTAAAAAAATAAACGACACGTAGGGGCTGGAGAGGTGGCTCAGGGGTTAAGCCTCTGCCTTGCAGGCGGAAGGTCCTAAGTTCGGATCCTAGACCCCACGTATAGATGCCGGCAGAAGCAGGGGCGGCCTGCGTTTCTGGTCCTGGTAGGGCGGAGCCTGTGAATCCAGGGGCAGAGTAAGGAGGTGGAAGCGGTCTATGGTGGTTCCCGAATTCGCCCGTGGTTCTACACACACACACACATACATGCACACACACATACACGCACAATTGAATAAATAATAAAAAAATTAAAAAAATAAAAAACGACATGTTCTCATATATATATGAAAATTTTAAAGGAATTTGAATACATAAAATCAGAGAGTACATGAACAAAGAAGACTCAGAGAGTGTATGAACAAAGAAAAGATGTAGATCGCAGGGCCCAAACATACAATTATTTACAATAAATATATAAGATATTTAATATATACCATAAATGCTACAATCAAAAATAATATACAGTTATTATAGGAGAATAGTGAAAATTTGTTAAAATAAAAAGCAGATTTTTTAAAAATATTTTTTATTTCCACTTATACAAACTTAACAGGTACACCTGTCCCTTCCCTCCCTCCACCCCCCACCCCTTTATGCCCCCTATGCCCCCCTCCCCTCCCCCTCCCATCCCCGGAACATCCTTTAATGAGCATGCCAAACTCTCCTCTGGGTCCGATGAGGTGCAAGGACCCAGTGGCATTTCCCAGAACCGTTTCCTGTGTTCCCTTTAAGCATAGGAACACTACTACGGCTGTCAATCCGTTGCCACCAAGGATCCTAGTGCCTTTAGCAAACACTCGACTTTGTGGGGTCAATAGTGTGTTGGACATTGCGCAGGGCATGAAAAGTCTAATTATGATTGCTTTGGCCCTAACTTGTGTGGAGTATCTTGCATATCATTGCTCCTCCCATCCATGTGCTCTTATAATCTTCCGCAAATTTCCCTGAGCTTCAGGATGGGGAGAGATTAGGCTGGCCTAGTTCCAGGTGGTTGGTATAGAGTCTCTGATGTTCTAGATTATGGTTTGTTGATTTTTTTTTTCAGTTTTTCTGCTCCTGCAATGCCCTTCACTCCATCCTGATGGGTATTGGATATCGCCCCCTGGCTAGAGATAAAAACCTGTTAAATTAGAGTCTCGTTATAAGAGTATATTCAAAGGTAGATGTAATAAAAGTAAGAAACCACGGTGAGAGAGGGGTCAATCACCCATTGTGAAATGGTTACTTTCTATCTGCTAGACTATATGCCCTCCCCTTCTGGTGAGATCATACCCCATCAGTTGTAAATGATCAGGAAGGTAAGTCTGTGAACTTAACCAGATGTCTCATTACTTACTTGCAGTCCTTGATGATGGCCTATTTGCTCTGCTGTAACATGGTCCCCTCTCTCCTTATTACTGGTGTGTCCCTCCTTCCCCATCCCTCCTGTCTTTGCAATTACTTTAGGTATTACAGAGATTTATCTTTGAGTGTCTTTAAGTGGGTTTGGTACTAGGAGCCACCTATTAGGGAGTACATACGGTGCTTAATTTTCTGTGTCTGGGATACTTCACTCAGTATAATTGTTTCTAACTTCATCCACTTCCCAGCACATTCCATTAATTCATTATTTTTGATGGCTGAGTCGTACTCCATTGTATAGATATACCACATTTTCCTTATCCACTCATCAACTGTTGGACATTTGGGTTGATTCCATGACTTTGCTATTGTAAACAGTGAAAAGCAGATTTTTATATATGTGAGATTATGTACATATTTCCATGACTGTTCAGGGTAAACATTTTGCTATGTGTACCAAGGCATAGTGTTGAAGCAAATATATTCACTAAAATAAATGAAAAGTCTTCTTTCAAAAATACCTTTTGGGCCTTATGATTTTAACATCAAAATTCTGACAAGTTTTTTGGAACATTTTTTAAAATTTTTTCAAAGTTTCACATATACATTAAAGGATGCTCCAGGGATGGTGGGGGAGGAGACACTGAGAGATAGGGAGGGGGGGAAGGAAGGGGAAAAGGGGGAAAAGAGTAGGGGGTCCAGGGAGGGGTGGAGGGAAGGAGGGGACCGGTATACCTATTACGTTTGTATGAGCGGAAATAAATAAATAAATAAATTTTAAAAAAAGGGAAAAAAAATTTTTCATATACAAGCAAAATGAGTTCATGTCCTCACCCTAAGCCCCTCTCCTATCATCCCCCTTCTCTATTACCCTTTTATAGAGAAAAAAGTACCAGCCAACCACACCCATAGTTTTTCAATAAATAACACTATCCACATCATTTTTCACACTTCAAATCACCAAAATATTACAAATTAAAGAGCTAAAGACTAATATATATCAAGTATATGAATGCAAACCCTTAACAAGTTTAGATAGACAAAATGAAAACAACACATGGAGCATCCAAGATGTTCAATAAGTCTTCACTATTCAAACATTAAGCCATGTAGTTCTTTTCATTTGAAGGGTTAGTGAGAAATAGCATATCATCATTCTCTTGGAGAAGAGAAAAATTACTTGAATTCCAAGACACATTCATGGAGCAATCACAATAACAGGAATTGAAGGGAAGTTCTTCCATCTGATTAGAAGATCAATTTCAAGCCAACACTCACTAATGAGCTTCATTATTAGAGAAAGATCCAAAACTTGTTCCTAAAGTTAGAATAAGAAGTAGAGGACTTCCATATTAGCTATTTCTATTGAAGATGAAGGCATGCAAACACTTTATAAGTTATTGTAAGTAGTTATATTGGGTTTTGGAAGAAAGTATTTTCATTCACATTGTTGACTGCATAGTTATATATATGTATGAATCATGTGTATATGCATGTAAGAGGATACTTGATCTATCAGTGGATAAAATGACCTGCCAAGTTCAGTTTTGAAAAGCTGTCTCTACAGTTTCTGTTATTTTTTTTTATCTAAGATGTTTGAGATAAATGCATTTTCAGGTAAATTCAGATACAAAATTGTTCAGGTGGCAAACCTGATGGAAATATCAGGAAAACTGGATGGAAAACTGATGACTTTAGTTTGATCCCTTGAACCCACATAGTAGGAGAGAATGCCACATCTAATTGCTGACCTCCACACAGGTCCCATACACATATTATGCTTAAACCCAATAATAATAAATTTAATTTTTTAAAAGATCTTATAGCTTCACAGTAATCTTTTTTCTTTTTCATCGTTGATGGGCCTCAAATAGTTATCCTATCCAGTAGTATTTGCAATGACTAGTATTTTCCACTTGATAAGATCTAGAATCACCTGGGAAATGGGTAATTTTGAGCATGACTATGGATCAACATGATTACATCTTAATTGTGGGTGGGGCTATTCCCTGGACAGGAAATCCTGGTCTGAACAAAATGGAGAAAGCTGAATAATGCCACGTATTCACTCTCTGCTTCTTTATTATAGATATAATGTAGCAGCTGCTCCAAGCTCCTGCCTCTGTAACTATGACTTTATCATTATGATGGACTGCACCCCTGAAATGTGACAGAAAAAAATAACTTTCTCCCTTAAGTTTCTTTCATCAGGATACTTTTTTCACCATAATGGGAAAAAAAACCAAAGCAATATTGCACTGCCACCTTTTGTGTATCTAGAACTTTTTGACATATTTTTGATGATTTATCGTTCAGTCTTTACATACTTTTATATCATAAAATTTACATATAGTTGCATTGTTTTCTTTCTTTCTCCCTTGCTCTTTCTTTAGTCTTTGCTCTTTCTTTCTCTCTCCTTTCAGAAAACTGTTATTTATTTATTTATTTATTTATTTATTTATTTATTTGTTTATTGTGCATATGTGAACATGGAGGTGAAAGGATGGAGTGAATGTGAAGAACAGAGAAACATTTGCAGGACTTAATTCTTTCCTTCTATCCTGCGGATTTCAGAAACCACACAGAGTCTTTACCTACAGAGCCTTCTTCCTAGCAGTTTTCTCTCATGCAGGTAACTTGTAATTTGACATGTCCTCTTTATGGAATCTTTAAAATCGAGTTTGTAATACTTATCTCTATGTGTACTTGCTGTTAGACTGCTCTTCATTAGACACACTTGTGAGGTCTTTTCAAAATACACGTATCAAAAGACAGCAGAACAAGGTCTGATAACTGTTCTTTTAATTGGAATGATAAATTCTTCTTCCAAAAAGGAGACCATGCATTTGTGAGAATTTCAAACTACAATCTTTGTCAAAGTTACTTAATTTTTTTATAAACATGTAAAAACCAGAGTCTGGAGTGTTTGGAAGCTGTTTTCAATGTCACCGAGTCAGTTACTAACTGCAACATGGCTGAATTTAAGACTGACTAACTAGGGTCTATTTAATATCATCTTTCAGACTGATGTGTGCAGATTGTTGAGATATCTTCTGCAAGACAATAGTAGCATATTGCTTTCTGAAGGAACTTATAAGTTGGATCAATTCTGAGATATGCATATTAAGTTAAGAAGCATGCAAAGCAGATGGTATAATGCAAATAGATTAAGAGCTCCAAGGTTATGCAGATATGAATCTATTTAAAATAGTGATAGTCTGCTTTAAGTCTCATCAGTGTCTTTGAAAACAATAGGCACAACTATAATAAGAATTTTGAAATTCATCTCAACCCACAATTGCCCTTTGTAAGGAGTGTTTGATTTCAATATTTAATTTATTATTTCTCATATATAAGAGCATTATTTCACAACTTCTACATTTCTATTGAGTATATGAGTTTTTATAATTTATTTCTTCTCCAATATATTAATCTACTTTCTAAGTCATTTTTTAAATTTTCATTGTTACCTCTCCAAGTGTCTAAATTTTTTTAAAATTATTTTATTATTTATTCAATTGTGCGTGTGTGCGTGTATGTATATGTATGTGTGTGTGTAGAACCACGGGCGAATTCCGGAACCACCATGGACCGCCTCCACCTCCTCCTTGTTTACTCTGCCCAGGGATTCACAGGCTCCGCCCTACTAGGACCAGAAACGCAGGCCGCCCTGGCTTCTGCCCGGCGTCTATACGTGGGGTCTATGGGGTCTAGGATTCGAACTTAAATTTTTAAACCATTATTTCCAATTAATCCCATTTGAAGTATGAGATGTAGAGCCAGTGCAAAGATTAATTGTATTGCTGTTTCAAAAATGCAAAATTGTTACATTAGATAATAGGAGATTGTGACATTGGTTCACCACAGTACTTACAATGGAAATAGACAATGTTTACAGTGCATGGCATAGGAGGGGGGGAACAATAAAAACTCAATTTGAAGTTATGCTTCCAGTTTTAAAAATTTTCTCTTAAAAGAAATATGGCCAAACATGCGTGCTCAGCAAAGCTTTGAAAAATCAGCCTCTGGGAGTGTAGGCTAGGGCTGCAATTTGAGCATATTTGTTAGCAGATAGACGAACAGGGGTTTTTCTGACAGCAGCCAATGCCACGGGACCTTTGTGAAATCTCTGTCACATCTTGTATTTATGAAAATGAACCACGTCCTTGGGAATTTCAAAAGGTAATGAAGCATGAATCAGAAGAAAGTACCAGAGGGAAATGAGAGAACACAGCGCCTGATCCCGGCCTAATCCTGCTGGGGCGCAATTCATAAAGATGGCGCTGGGACGCCCTGGCAGCTCGGCCCAGAAAGGCAGAGTCAAAATGCAAACCTCATGAATATTGATGTCTAGAATTACCTAATTTTACAGTCACCTAGACCACAAATCTGTTCTGTCGAAAAGTGTATCCACAGGGTTGCCTGTTTTACTTAATATGCAGACATTTGAACACCTGAGACAGGGCAGGGTTGAGCTAGTCTCATTCACTTGTCATCTTCATACTGGCTCCATGTTCTCTGCTTTTCATCTCTGTGACTGGAGGGCTCACCCAGAGGTTGGCACATCCTGAAATCGGCCTCAACCTCTGGCCAGTCTCACTTCGTGGTTCATCTTCTTCTGCCTTTATCCCTCTATCACAATTGCAGTCCTGTGCTTATCCACTCATCTTTCACATTCGCTGGGGCACCTCTTTGAGTGGCCAAAGCTTCCTGCTTTTAAGTCTACAAATTTCTGCTCCTTTCTTTCCTTCTACTTTCTTTCCTTCTCCTTCGAAAATGCTTTGGAGAATTGCCTCTTTTTTTTTTTTTTTCAAAGCCTGACCAATAAATCTACATAAGCACTCCCCCAAACAGATCCTTCATTTAATAAGACACCCGCTGCTGACAAGTGTCTCCAAACATTCACAAAAAGCAGAGGAAAGTGCCAAGGATAAGCCATGCTTTGTCTCCTTGCGGTGGGGCCTCAGTGCCATCTCCCTCTTTGCCGTTGGAGTCTTCTTTGCTGCGTTTCCAGTCTGTGTCTTATGTCTATGTCACAGGTTGGCCATATGCTTTGCAGGTATTACTGTCACTTTGGATCATTTTGAGCAAGAGTCTGACACTCTTTGGTCTTCCTTGGCACATCAGGCTTGTCTTGGATACTCGGTCATTGTCAGTTATTTTTCTCTTTTGCTATGAGACTATTTTCACACTAGTAACTCATGAAGATTTATTTGGCTCATGGTTCCAGAGGGGATATTGTCCATTTATGGCAGGATCACGTAGCAAAAGGCATGACTGGAGACAGAAACAAGAGAATGGTTTAGGTCAACACAGTCATCATGGGGAACAGAGAGAGCAAGAACTCAGGAGGAAGCAGGGACAGGCCAATAGACCTCGAGGCCGCACCATGTGACTTGTCTTCCTTCCTCTTGAAAGCCCCGCAACCTTCTCAAAGATTAACACCAGCTAAGTATTCAAATGCATGACTATGGTGGGCAACTCACATTCAAGCCATCGCAGCTACCCTGAGACAAAATCCCCACTTGCTTCATCAGCCACTCCTCTCCTTCATGATTTAATTCACACTCCACACACAGCTTTGGGATTTGTCTCTTATATGAGACCTACTTTTCCTCCTATGGAAACTTGAAAGATCTCTTTTGTTCTGAAATTTCACAGCTGTGTGTGTTGGTGTAGGTATGTGTCCATTAATTGTTCTAAACACTTCAAGAGTTCTTTTATTCAGAAAATCCTTGTCTGTTAACACCAGTTTGTAAGTATCTCTACTTGGAGAAATTCTATAAACTTCTCTGTTCTTCTACTGGTTGTTGCACTGTTCTTTCATTGTTGATGACATCTGTTCTTTTAAATGGATACATTTTCTCTTGCTCTGCTGACCACAAAGCATCATATGTAGCATTGGTTTCTAGCTGATGACCAGAAAATTATATTTCAAAATATTTCACAATGTCTTTGGTTTGCTATAAGGAAAATTGCTCATTTTGCAAGTTAGAAAATTCCATTTTATGGTAACTAAGACTATGACAATATCATGCAAAAATCATTGAAATTGTACAAAATATTGCAGAAAAATCTTGTTTCTGGCAAACTTAGAGTAGAGTTTAAAACTGAGAGGAAATATAACATGCCACTAATTTTATTTCTACCAAATATGCAACATCCTTAGAAAGCAACTCTGCTTTTCCCAGTCTTCAGTTATTGTATCTTTGAGGAAAATGTAGAAGTAAACAGCTTCACAGAATTACAGCTTTCTGAATTATAAACATGAAATTGTAAAATTATAAAAATTATTATAAACAATGACAAATAACCCAAAGACCAGGCAAACTTTATGTAAAATGAGTCATTTAAAACAAAGTTCCTAATTGCAGAGCGATTGCTAGGCACAGATAAGGAACAACAACAAATCAAGGCTGAATAAATAGGATGATTTTCTTAAAATTTATACCATATTATAACTTAATAAAATGACACAGGATGACATATCTGACAGAACTTAGAAAACTTAGAAAACTAAACTCCAAGGAAAACACTGGCCCAATTAAAAAATGGGCCCTGGAACTTCAAAGAAACTTTACCAGGGATGAAATTAAAATGTCTAACTAATATCTTAAAAAATGCTCCACTTCCTTAGCCATCAGGGAAATGCAAATCAAAACTTCCCTGAGATATCATCTCACCCCGGTCAGGATGGCAAAAATCCACAATACAAACAACGACAAATGCTGGAGAGGATGTGGAGAGAGGGGAACTCTCCTACACTGTTGGTGGGAATGTAGGCTCATACAGCCACTCTGGCGAGCTTTCTGGAGATTCTTAAAGAAATTAAAGATTGAAATGCCATATGACCCTGCTATTCCACTTTGGGAATAAACCCCCACCCCCATGCAGCAGAGGTTCCCCTCGATAGCACAAGCTCGACCATGTTTATAGCACCACTGTTTACAATAGCAAAGTCATGGAATCAACCTAAATGTCCAACAGTTGACGAGTGGATAAGGAAAAGGTGGTACATCTATACAATGGAGTACTACTCAGCCATCAAAAATGATGAATTACTGGAATTTGCTGGGAAATGGATGTCATTAGAAACAATTATATTAAGTGAAGTATCCCAGACCCAGAAAATTAAGTGCCATATGTACTCCCTAATAGGTGGCTCCTAGTACCAAACTCACCCAGCCCACATTGAGACACTCAAAAGTAAACCTATGTAACACAGTAATTGCAAGGATTATGAACAAGAGAGATGGGGTAGGAGGGCCACGCCAGAAACAAGGAGAGAGGGGACCATGTTACAGCAGAGAAAATAGGCCTCCATCAAGGTCTGCAAGTAAGTAATGAGAAACCTGGTTAAGTTCACAGACGTTCTTTCCTGATCTCACCAGAAGGGGAGGGCATATAGTCTAGCAGATAAAAAGTAATCATTTTGCAAATGGGTGATGGACCCCTCCCTCAGTGAGGTTTCCTACTCTTATTACATCTACCCTTGAATGTGCTATTACAACAAGACTCCAGTTTAACAGCTTTTTGTCTCTGGCCAGGGGGTGACATACAGTGCCCAGCAGAATGGAGTGAAGGGAATTGCAGGAGCAGCAAAACTGCAAAAGAAAATCAACAAACCACAATCCAGAACTTCAGAGACTCTATATCAATCACATAGAACTAGGCCAGCCTAATCTCTCCCCATCCTGGAGCTCAGGGACATTTGCGGAAGAGGGGGCGGTAAGATTGTAAGAGCAAAAGGATGGGAAGAGCAACGATTTGCAAGATTCTCAACAATAGTTGGGGCCAAAGCAATCGTAATGGGACTTTGCATGCCCTGCGCAATGTCCAGCGCACTGTTGCCCTCATAAAGTCTAGCATCTGTTAAGGGCACCGAGACCCCTGGAGGCAAGGGATTGACAGCCATAGTAGTGATCTTATGCTTAAGGGGAACAAGAGAAAGGGCTTATGGAAATGCCACTGGGTCCTTATATGTCATCGGAGAGGAGGACCCAGTGGAGAGTTAGGCGTACACAATAAAGGACTCTCTGGGAATTGGGGGGGAGGCACTGGGGGAAGGGGAGGGGGAGGAGGAGGTTCGGGGGGGAGGAGGGGGAGGGAGGGAACTGGTAAAAATTTTTAAAATGTATAATTAAATTTTTAATAAAAAAGTAATCATTTTGCAAATGGGTGATGGACCCCTCCCTCACTGAGATTTCCTGCTCTTATTACATTTACCCTTGAATGTGCTATTATAACAAGACTCCAGTTTAACAGCTTTTTGTCTCTGGCCAGGGGGTGACATACAGTGCCCAGCAGGATGGAGTGAAGGGCATTGCAGGAGCAGCAAAACTGCAAAAGAAAGTCAACAAACCACAATCCAGAACTTCAGAGACTCTATATCGATCACATAGAACTAGGCCAGCCTAATCTCTCCCCATCCTGGAGCTCAGGGACATTTGTGGAAGAGGGGGCAGTAAGAGTGTAAGAGCAAAAGGATGGGAGGAGCAACGATTTGCAAGATTCTCAACAATAGTTGGGGCCAAAGCAATCGTAATGGGACTTTGCATGCCCTGCACAATGTCCAGTGCACTGTTGCCCTCATAAAGTCTAGCATCTGTTAAGGGCACCGAGATCCCTGGAGGCAAGGGATTGACAGCCATAGTAGTGATCCTATGCTTAAGAGTAACAAGAGAAAGGGCTTATGGAAATGCCACTGGGTCCTTATATGTCATCGGAGAGGAGGACCCAGTGGAGAGTTAGGCGTACACAATAAAGGACTCTCTGGGAATTGGGGGGGAGGCACTGGGGGATGGGGAGGGAGAGTAGTGGGAGGAGGGGGTTCAGGGGGAGGAGGGGGGAGGGAGGGAACTGGTAAAAATTTTTAAATGTATAATTAAATTTTTAATAAAAAAAAAAGAAAAAAAATGACACAGGATGAAGCTTCTAAACCAATGCTAAAACCAAAGATAATAACACAGAAGGTTAGTAAAACCCATATCCACATAAAAACACAAATGAATCCAAAATAATTAAATATAAAATTAATTTTTGTGATCACATGGAGTTAATGATCCATGTTGCAAACATGCTGTTTCTCAGAACACACACTTTATTTTCTTTATTCCCACACACTTCCATGTTCATGTCACTACAGAAATTGTTTCTATAATGGAACATCTAATTCAACCATGTTCAGATCTCCAGGGGAGGGAGGAATGAATTGATAAATTCATATTACATTCTGTGCCCTTTAATAAATGATAAAAGAAAATTTCAGCAAGAAACAGTTTCAGATCTATATATAGAACATCACTTATAAAAAAACAAATGAAACAGTTACAAGGGGTTAAACAGATATTACAGAGTTCTCATATTAGTGGGAGGCCCAGGAAGGGGCCCCAGGATATGCCACTGAGTCCTGAACCCTCACTAACGTAGATGACTCAGAGGGCAATCCAGCGCCCATACAAACAGATGTTCTGGAGGATTAGATGGAACAGGCAGGAAGCACCAAGAGAGGAGGAAGGAGGAAAGACGGTGGGGGAGAGTGCAGTGGGGGGACAAAAGGGGTAAGGGAGGGGAAGGAGGAAGGGGGTACCTATTGAGCTTGTATAGCTAAGTAAAAAATAATAATAAAAATGAAACAGTACAGAGATGAGCAATGTAACCAAGAATAAATAAAAAGAGAACATATGTTAGGGACACTAAAAGAATTTGGATTGTAAAAGCCAGAAGAGACAATGAGAGAGTTGAAGGATAACCCTAGGCCATCACTTCTCATTTTCACAATGACGAGGTTGAGGCACACCAAGGCGAGGGACAACAAAGCCAATGAGAAGCAATTCTTGGAAGCAGAGCATCTGAAATGTCACGTGACAGGCATGAGAAAGTGAAACAAAAGGGAAATGACAATTGACTCCTTAGAGATTGGGCGATGGCTGGAGAGACGGCTTAGGGTTAAGACTCTGCCTTACAAGCAGAAAGTCCTGAGGTCAGATCCCAGACCCCACATAAAATCACCAAGCAGAAATGGTGGTGGCCTGCACTTCCAGCTTGATGGGTAGAGCCTGGGAAATCCCAGAGCAAAGCAAAAAGGAGGTAAAACAAATCCTGGGTGATACCTGAAGTCACCCTTGGTCCTCCATGGGGACACACAGTAACCCCCACCCCACGCAATAAATGAACAAATAAGGGTTTTTTTGTTGTTTTTTTTTTAAGAGATTGGGGGATGTGGGGATGAATTAACAGTAACACCCCTGTGAGATGAAAATTTTCTACCAGCTGTGTAGGCTCTAGACATGCCACTGTTATAGCAGAGTCCTTGGAGAGCAAGCTACTTCTGTTCGACAGAAAGCAGACTTCACTTCTTCCAGAACAAAAGTACACTATAGTGACCAAGAATGTGGATACATGCATCGAAATCTAGGCATGAAACTCGGACTTCAGCATTAGTTACATGAACAAGAATAAACCGAAGACGCCATTTTAAAAGGCACTGAAGGGGGGCTGGAGAAGTGGCTCAGGGGTTAAGCCTTTGCCTAGCAGGCAGAAGGTCCTGAGTTCGGATCCTAGACCCCACGTATAGACGTCGGGCAGAAGCGAGGGTGGCCTGCTTTCTGGTCCTGGTAGGTCGGAGACTGTGAATCCCGGGGCAGAGTAAACAAGGAGGAGGTGGAGGCAGTCCTTGGTGTTCCTGAACTCCTCCGTTGTTCTACACACATACACACATGCACACGCACACACTCACAATTGAATAAATAATAAAAAAATTAAAAGGCTCTGAAGGTTTCCCATATGTTTATTATTTTGTTTAAAGAGGTTGGAACAACTTGAGTTTTTCAATAATTCTTGGGACATTTCCCAGAAAATATCTATTTTTATCTTCCAAAGATATTATTAAATGATAGAATTGGTGCTGACATAAACGACTAATATTTTTGCTCAGCTATAGTAAGTCTCAAGGTAAAAGCACTAATTTTAAATTTATTACCATACTGATTTACATGAGTGTAGAGAGCAGATAATGTAGCTATAGAGATTCATTAGCTGTTATTCCATCAGAATAATGTCTCAAGCAGGCATTGCAGAAATTGGTTAATGGTTAACTCATAAGCAACATTCTATTGAATTGGTGAATAAGTCACACAACATTTTCCACTTGCTTGGTCTGATGGACACATTCACTTGAATATTGAAGAAAAGCTTCATGACAATAAAAAGGTAAGATTAGACATCTCCAAACAAAAAAAAATTCTTAAATACTTACAGTATATGCTTTATAAGCACAAGTCATTTCAATTGAATTATGGTATTTATCCTCTGAAAATTTCATCCATGGATCCAGTGAATTTGTGATATTTTACATCTTAATCCACAATCCCATTCTGCTCCTTTTTCCATTAACAATACTTCTTTCCTATTTGTCTCCTATTTCCAAGACCTTTGGCATATGTGACCTTCTGAGTTTCATCTGGGTTATATTTAATGACATGAGAATACAATCTTACTGACTGTCAAACAAACAGTCAGTTAAAAACAGTGAGCAAAGTACAAAGAATCTAGCATAACAGGCCAACGGAGGAGTCATGTAAAAGGATGGCTTTGTAGCCAAACTGAACAGTAGGGAAATGACAAAAGTCTTAAAATTATTTGTGACAAGAATTGCAGACAAGATTTTAGTTTCTATAGCTGACAAAGTAGCTGTAGAGGGAGAGGAGATAATAGAATCTTATCTGATAAGCTGAAGCAATTTCAATAACTTCCACAGGAGTACAGTATAATTGTTTTTATATATCATAACATTCTACAAAAATGTGTAATAAAAAAGGCACAGGGCTGTTACAAAACTAGATTACAACATTCAAAAATGTCAACATAGGATTTTTTAAAGATAGGAACATAAATAATGTAGTTAGAGCAATTATGTGCATGTTAATGTGTTAAGAAAAAACATACACTACTACGTGGGATGGTTGATTTTGAAAACACCTGAAGCTTGCTTGTGAAGGGAGACAACAGAGCAGTTTCAGTCCATGAGCTGTAAAGAGAACAAAGGAGAATTAGCTGTCTGCTGTGTGAAATCAGAGAGACAGTAGGAACAACATATGAAATGTATGGGATTCCTAGACATAATGAAGCCAATGAAGACTATGTGTGTGCACATTTGCATTGTAGATTTCCTACTGAAGTCATCTCAGCTGGGCATAATTTTCTGAGTTCATCTAATGTCTCCTCCTATGAAGTCTTATAAAGATATGTAAAGAAATACAAATTCCATTTCATGTTCAAGTTGTTCTGAAATACCACTGTTATATGACAGCAAATAGTTTTTCAAAACAGAATCTCTATACATTTTATAAATCTCTCTATATATTTATGTATCCTCCATAATAACCTAATTATTCATAGAAGAAATTTTGAGACTCAAGTAACATTGCCATAAAAGTACAAATAATTAATATTAAATTTCCTAATACTGAGAATTTTGTAGCACAAACTGACTCAACCTAAAAGAAGACTAGAATCTTAAAGTGAAATATTTCCTTTCTTGGAATTATTAGTATGATAAATTCAGCCAGTTCTGATTTGATCTCTAAAATTACCTTCTATTTTTTTCTAAAAATATGATTTTCACGTCTTACTTTTATATCATCTCAAATTATTTTCTATTTCTTCACATAACACATTTTCCTTTCTCCTAAAAATGTGATATGGCCATTACACATGAAGAATAGAATGTTTTAATTATTATCTTTAACAGAAAGGATTGTGTGTGTGTGTGTGTGTGTGTGTGTGTGTGTACAAGAGAGCACCTAAGTGTTAAGTGTGTGTACTTGTGAAGGCCCAGGAGTGACTTAGGGAATCATCCTAGATTGCTATTCCTCTTTATTGTTTTGTTCTGGGATTCCCAAATTCTGTCTCCCAGGGCTGGAACTACAGGTTGCTGCCATTTCCACTGGGCATTTTTATACAGAATCAGGTAATCCAAACTCAGGTGCTTTTCTTACAAAGCAAACACTTTACTTACGAACTTCCATTCCTAATGAAATTGAAGTAGTGACTAAAGATCACTCCTATACCTTGCCATTATATCCTTTCACTAACATGTGTCTGATTGTATCCTTTGAAAACTGCTATTGTCTGCTACAGCATTTTGGGAATATTTAATTTATGTAATACACAAATATTTATTAAATATTTTTGTAAGATTAGCATCGGATAAATTCATATATAGGTAACCAGCAAATATTTACTGATTAGTAAATATATAAAAAGAAAGGAAAACACATTGAACATAACCATGTAAACATGTCTCATGGAATGTTATGTAAAACTGTTTTAGTATTATTAGTAATAGCCTTTCATTATATCGAGCATTTGCTTTTATTAAATAAAATTTTGTTTTATCAATATAATGAATGCATCATTTTAAACTGTAAGCTACTAATACATATAGTAAAAGACTTCCCACTTCTTCCTTGCTTCCAACTTCGATTGCTTTTTATAGTAAGTCTCTCTCTCTCTCTGTCTCTGTCTCTCTGTCTGTCTCTCATTCTCTCTCTCACTCTCCCCTCTCCCTCTCCCTCTCTCCCCTGCTTCTGTGGTGTACATAATATGAGCATGCATATCTGCACGCATATGGGTGGATGTGTATGTGAGTGTGTGAGTGCATATAGATGCACAATTGTGAGGAGACCTGAAGTTAATGTTGGGAACCACCCTCAATTGTTTTTCCTCATTACTCTTCGAGACAGAATATATTGTTCAAATCCAGAGTTCACTGATATAGCAATAGCCTGATTGCTCTGAAGAACCACTGTCTCCATCTTCCAAGGCTGGAAGAAGAGGTAGGATGCCTAACCTAACCTGCATTTGCATGGGTTCTAAGAATCAAAACTCCATTCCTCTTGCTTATCAAGCAAGTGCTTTAACTACTGAGTCACTTACTTAGGTCTGGTTTGAATGTTTTTAGTGCCTATTTTCATATTTTAATTTTGGATATCATCACATTCTCTCATACATATTATGAGAATGCAACTCATCCACCTTTTATCTCAAAGAATTCTATTCTGCCATTTCAATCGGTATTGTCCAATAACTTTGGGGAGTTCGAGTAATTTTTTTAACTATGTTTGTGAGACAGATTTATGTCACTGTACTTTTTCATCTTTCTCAACACCTATTATATATTCTATAATTCTCATTTTGCCATGAAAACCATAACTAATATCCACATTTGTATTCATATAATAAATATTTGCACATAATATATATTATTTTCTTTGATATATGCTAGACCAAAATTAGAATAATTTTCACACAAAAGTTCACCAAAAACCAATTCTATTACCTAGAAGTAAATAACTTGAAAAATACTTGATAGATACTTAAGAAACTGTTGAGATCAAACAGTAACTATTTCAGTTTCTACATGTTTTCCAAAGTTAAGACTGATATAAAATTAAGGTAAAATTTGCAGCTCCTTCCCACCATCCAGCCGGATCTGCGCAGGGCGTGGGAGAAGGACGCCCCCTCTGTGCCCGGGCCCCGCCCCAGCTCCCCCAGGTTAGATAGCGCCCTGCCTACGCGCCATCCTCCCTTCCCCCACTCCGCCGCCCAGGGACCCACGCTCACTCCAGCCTGGATTCAACGCAACCTAGGTAAGCTCTGTCCCTGCACACCCCCAAGACCCCAGGCCAAATAATTCAGTTAAGTGAAAAACGCACAGAAATTGAAAGAAGATATTAAGACTTAAAACGACAATGCCAAAGTCAAAGTAAAAATCCATGAGAAACAACACTCAAGTAAACAAATGTCCCACTGAAGGAATTAATCCCATAATGTTAGACTCCAACCAGAACAAACCCACGGAAAATGGCCATGAAAGCCTGACCCAGGATAAGGACTTTCAAAATATGATCATTACCATGTTCAATACTATGAAAGAAGAAATCTGGGAGGAATTAAATAATCAAATCAATCGCTTAGAAGAGGAACCTAACAGACACTTGGAGGAGTAGAGAAAAACAGTGCAAGAAACAAAAACTGGCATAGAGCAGTTAAAACAGACTCAAGCAGAGTTTAAAACTGAGCTAAAAGACAAGTTATCTTCAACCCAGAACTCCACAGAGAATCTTATCAGCAGAACTAAAGAAGCAGAAAACAGAATTTCAGACCTTGAAGATAAAGTGGGAATATTAACCAGCTCAATGGAAGAGGTTGTAAGCCAAAAAGATACTTGAGAGAAATACCCAAGAAGTATGGGACACCCTGAAGAAGCTAACATGCGTATTCATGGAATACCAGAGCAAGAATCTCAAAATACCACCCCTGAGGAAATTTTTCAAACGATCATCAAGGAAAACTTTCCTCATCTAAAAAAAGAGAGGCCCATCCATATACAAGAGGCATTCCGCACCCCAAACAGATATGACCAAAACAGAAACTCGCCACGGCAAATAATAGTTAAAACACTCCACATTCAAGATAAAGAACTGGTGCTGAGAGCTTCAAGGGAGAAAAAACAAGTCACTTTTAAAGGTAAACCTGTTAAAATAACAAATGACTTCTCAGTCGAAACAGTAAAAGCAAGAAGAGCTTAAAGAGACATACTTCAAGTATTGAATGAGCAAAAATGTCAACCCAGGCTGATTTACCCTGCAAAACTATCCGTCATGATCCAGGGAGAAAGAAAAATCTTCCAGCACAAAGACAACTTGAAGGGATACATGTCCACCAAACCAGGCCTTCAAAAAATGCTAGAAATAATACTCAAGTTGAAGAAAAAAAAACAGGCATATCCAGGAGAACAGAAGGCAAGTATAACACCATTAAAAGTGAAGCAATATACTTATAAAAACTACCAAACATAATAAATGTCTGGAATTAAAAATAGTTTCTCCATTATAACACTAAATATTAATGGAATTAACTCACCAATCAAGAGACACAGATTACAAACTTGGATTAAAAATCACAATCTATTAATCTGCTGCCTGCAGGAACCCATCTCACCACAAAAGATAGGCATGATGTAAAAATAAAACGCTGGTCAACAATTCTACAAGCAAATGGAAGCAGAAAACAGGCAGGGGTAGCAATTATAATATCAGACAAAGTGGACTTCAAACCAAAAAAATTAAAAGAGACACGGATGAATACTACATTTTAGTCACAGGTACAATTCACCACGAAGACTTCACAATACTGAACATATATGCACCCAATACGGGCCCCTCCACATTCATTAAGAAAACCCTACAGCATCTAAAGCAAGAAATCAACCCCCAAATGATAATTCTTGGGGACTTCAACACTGGGCTCTCAACATGGGATAGATCAATAGGTCAAAAGCTTAACAGAGACACTTTGGAACTTAATCAAACCCTGAAAGAAATGGACCTCACAGATCTCTATCGAACTTTTCACCCACGCACCAAAGAATACAAATTCTTCTCAGCAGCACACGGAACTTTCTCCAAAATAGATCACATATTGGGCCACAAAATGAATCTCCACCTATACAGGAAAGTTGAAATTCTAACCTGTGCCCTATCAGACCACCATGGCCTCAACCTGGACATCCACAACACAACAAACAAGAGAAAATATACTAACTCCTGGAAACTTAACAATATGATTCTGAATGAGAACTGGATTCAGGAAGAAATTAAAAAGGAAATTCAGGATTTCGTGAAAGTGAACGATAATGAAAATACAACTTAACAAAATCTCTGGGACACAATGAAAGCTGTTCTAAGAGGTAGTTCATAGCTCTTAATGCCTACATCAAAAAAATGGAAACATCAGAAATAAACAACTTAACGATGCAGCTTAAAGCTTTAGAAAAACTAGAGCAATCTGATCCCAAAAGTAGTAGAAGAGAGGAGATTAGCAAAATAAGGGGAGAAATATCTGAAATCGAGATTAAGAAAACGATAGAGAATATCAACCAGTTAAATAGCTGGTTCTTTAAAAAAATCAATAAGATTGATACACCCTAGCTAAATTAACCAAAAGCAAGAGAGAGAAAACCCAAATTAACAAAATTAGAAATGAACATGGAGTTATCACTACGGATACCCAAGAAATCCAAAGAATTATAACATCATATTTCAAAAACTTGTACTCTGTGAAATTTGACAACACAAAAGAAATGGATGAATTTCTAGTAAACACAACTTACCTAAATTGAATCAGGAAGTTGTGAATTATTGAAATAGTCCTATAACATATAAAGAAATTGAGGAAGTAGTCTCGAATCTTCCCACCAAAAAATGTCCTGGACCAGATGGATTCAGGACAGAGTTCTACCAGACATTTAAGGAGTTAATAACACCAATACTCCTTAAATTGTTCCCTCAAATAGCAAAGGAAGGAACACTACCAAATTCCTTCTATGAAGCTAATATCGTTTTAATCCCAAAACCTAATAAAGACTCACGTAAAAAAGAAAACTATAGGCCGATCTCCCTGATGAACACAAACGCAAAGATTCTCAACAAAGTCTTAGCAAATCGGATTCAAAAACATATTAAAAAGATCATTCACAGGGACCAAGTAGGCTTCATCCCCGGCACACAAGGTTGGTAAACCAGTCCAAAGTCCAAGACCACATGATACTCTCGATAGATGCAGAAAAAGCTTTTGACAAGATCCAACAGACTTTTATGATCAAAACGCTAGAGACAGTAGGAATGGAAGGAACCTTTATCAATATAATAAAAACTGTATACAACAAGCCCACAGCAAGGATTATGCTCAATGGGGAACAATTGGAAGCATTCCCACTTCGATCAGGAACTAGACAAAGCTGTCCACTCTCACCACTTCTATTCAATATTGTACTTGAAGTCTTAGCTGAAGCCATAAGACAAGAAAGGGACATAAGAGGGATTCAAATCGGCAAGGAAGAAGTCAAGCTATCCTTATTTGCAGATGGCATGATCTTATACCTGAGTGATCCCAAAAACTCCACCAGGAAGCTCCTGGAACTAATTGAGAAGTACAGCAGGGTGGCAGGATACAAAATAAATGTGCAAAAATCAGAGGCCTTCCTATATGCCCAGAATGAAAGAAGTGAAAAAGCCTTGAGAGAAACAATCCCATTTACTGGAGTCCCTAAAAAAATGAAATCCCTTGGTATAAACCTAACCAAGAAGGTTAAAGACCTTTTTACCATGAAAACTTTAAAATCATCAAGAAAGAAATTGCAGAAGACACCAGGAGGTGGAAAGACCTCCCATGTTCCTGGATTGGCAGAATCAACACCGTAAAAATGACCATCCTACCAAAGGCAATATACAAATTCAATGCTATACCAATTAAAATCCCAAAGCAATTCTTTAAAGAAGTTGACCAAACAATCTCAAAAATCATATGGAGGTACAAAAGACCCAGGATAGCAAAGACAATCCTGAGTAACAAAAACACTGCTGGAGGTATTACCATACCAAACCTAAGTCTATACTACAAATCCATAGTTATAAAAACAGCCTGGGACTGGCTCCAAAATAGACACACAGATCAATGGACAAGACTTGAAGACCCAGATATATGCCCACAAAATTACAGCCATTTGGTCTTTGACAAAGGGGCCCAAAGAATCCAATGGAAAAAGAACAGCATCTTCAACAAATGGTTCTGGCAAAACTGGATCTCCACACGCAGAAGATTAAAGATGGACCCGTACTTGTCATCATGTACAAGACTTAATTCAAAATGGATCAAGGACCTTGATGTAAGGCCAGAGACTATAAAAACCATAGATGAAAGGATAGGGAACTCTCTCGAGCTGATTGGGCTAGGCCAACATTTCCTAAACAGATATCCAATGGCACAGTCCCTTCTACCAACTCTCAACAGTTGGGATCTGGTGAAATTAAAGAGCTTCTGTTCAGATAAAGAGATTGTCACACGAGCTCAAAGGCAACCCACAGAATGGGAAAAAATCTTCACTAACCACATATCTGATAGAGCTCTACTGTCCAGAGTGCACAAAGAACTTAGAAAACTAAACATCAAGGAAACCAATGGCTCAATTAAAAAATGTGCCCTGGAACTTAAAAGAAATTTTACCAGGGATGAAATTAAAATGTCTAACAAATATCTTTAAAAATGCTCCACTTCTTTAGCCATCAGGGAAATGCAAATCAAAATTTCCCTGAGATATCATTTCACCCCTGTCAGGATGGCAAAAATCCACAACACAATCAACAACAAATGCTGGAGAGGATGTGGAGAGATGGGAACTCTGCTACATTGCTGGTGGGAATGCAGGCTCATACAGCCACTCTGGCGAACCGTCTGGGGATTCTTAAAGAAATTAAAGATTGAAATGCCATATGACCCTGCTATTCCTCTTTTGGGAATAACCCCCCATACAGCAGAGGTTCACCTCGATAGCACAAGCACAACCATGTTCATAGCAGCACTGTTTACAATAGCAAAGTCATGGAATCAACCCAAATGTCCAACAGTTGACGAGTGGATAAGCAAAAGGTGGTACTTCTATACAATGGAGTACTACTCAGCCATCAAAAATGATGAATTACTGGAATTTGCCGGGAAATAGATGTCATTTGAAACAATTATATTGAGTGAAGTATCCCAAACCCAGAAAATTAAGCGCCGTATGTACTCCCTAATAGGTGGTTCCTAGTACCAAACCCACCCAGCCCACCTTGAGACACTCATAGGTAAATCTATGTGTTACCTACAGTAATTGCAAGGATTATGAACAGGAGGGATGTGGTTGGAGGGCCACACCAGAAACAAGGAGAGAAGTGACCATGTTACAGTAGAGAAAATAAGCCTCCATCAAGGACTGCAAGTAAGTAATGTGACACCTGGTTAAGTTCACAGACGTTCCTGATCATTTACAACTAAGGGAGTATGATCTCACCAGAAGGGGAGGGCATATAATCTGGCAGATAAAAAGTAACCATTTTGCAAATGGGTGATTTACCCCTCCCTCACTGATGTTTCCTACTTTTATTACATCTACCCTTGAATGTGCTCTTATAATAAGACTCTAGTTTAACAGCTTTTTGTCTCTGGCCAGGGGGTGACATACAGTGCCCAGCAGGATGGAGTGAAAGGCATTGCAGGAGCAGCAAAACTGCAAAAGAAAATCAACAAACCACAATCCAGAACTTCAGAGACTCTACATCAACCACCTAGAACTAGGCCAGCCTAATCTCTCCCCATCCTGAAGCTCAGGGACATTTGCAGAAGAGGGGGCGGTAAGAGTGTAAGGGCAAAAGGATGGGAGGAGCAATGATTTGCAAGATACTCCACACAAGTTAGGGCTGAAGCAATCATAATTGGACTTTGCATGCCCTGCGCAATGTCCAACACACTATTGACCTCACAAAGTCTAGCATCTGCTAAAGGCACCAAGATCCTTGGAGGCAAGGGATTGGCAGCCACAGTAGTGTTCCTATGCTTAAGGGGAACACCAGAAAGGGTTCAGGGAAATGCCACTGGGTCCTTGTACGTCATCGGAGAGGAGGGCCCAGAGGAGAGTCAGGCATGCACAAGAAAGGACTCTCTGGGAATTGGGGCGGGAGGCACTGGGGGATGGGGAGGGAGGGGTGAGGGGAGGGGGAGCAGGGGTTTGGGGGGAGGAGGAGGGAGGGAGGGAACTGGTATACCTATGAAGTTTGTATGAGCTGAAATAATAATAAAAAAGTTATAAAAAAAAGAACTGAACAAAAAAATTAAGGTAAAATTTGTGTTAATATGTTTTTATATGTGCATGCATGCATGTTTACAGGCACAAATTCTGTAAATCATCTGATAATTGAGGTAAAATATGAAAGTCAGGGTACTATGTAATTACCATAGTGAATTTGGTATTTCCTGTTTTAAAAATCCTTATATATTTGTGCTCAATATAGTAGAATACTAAAATTTTAAAATCATTGTGCTACCAAAAAGCATATCCTATAATCATAGCATAAATATCTTATAATCAAAAGGAATTTTTAGTGTGGCAAGACCATTTTAAGTACATATTCTCAAAGACACTAAAAAGTATACATTTTAATGCAAAATTTTAGCTTGCTGCAGCAGATCCACAGTTGTTTATATGATTGATGTACCCTGTCCATCATATGATAAGGTCTCTAATGTGTGTGGGGTGTTGTGGTTGTTGTTTTGCAGTTTTAAATTTTTGATGCTTGTATTGTGGTTTGCCAATGATGCACCTGCAATTGTCTTTACAGCTGAATTTCCAACTACCCTAACATCACATTTTTTATCACAGCCCTAGAGGCATTCTCTGATTCTCTCTTTCCTTTCACTTTGCTGGTTTTCTTCTGGTAAACTAACATTTTCAGATGCATTATTTTCTCTTCATGTCTGACTCCACTCTGAATATCCTGCTTCTCTTTGAGTCTCAGCCAGGTTGCCAACACTGCTTATGATGCCTATGGAATAATGTCTGCTGTAAGCACATACAAAAGGAACAAGGTGACGTTTTCCTGCCTTGAACAATGTGAAATCTTGTTAGTGGAGCAAAATGCACATTCAGTTTCAAGGCACAAAGAACATGCAAAAATATTCTGAAATAAGTAAGTTTGAATTTATTAAAACTATCATATGTATTGAGAAAATGTGATGTATATGATTATTAGAGAATTTCTTTCAGATTTGTGACTTTAGAAGCTCAACCTATCAGACATCATGCATTTATGGATAACAATTTTTGACACCCCTATTTTTTACCCTGAAATGAAATCAATGAGTGATAAAGTGTAATGATAGTATAATTTCAAATAAATTTACATGATACCTTATCTGCAATGTAAAGGAGAAAGCAGTAAAACAATTTACAATCAAGCAATCTATATCTCAAAATAAAACTGATTGAGCAGTACATACCACACACCACAGGAAGTAGAATCGGATGCTGATTTCACATGTGACTTTAAAAATCATGTCTGGCTGTGAGAAACATAGTTCCCAAACAGGCAAATGACTCAGTAAGAATCCATAGGGAAACGAATCTTCCCTTAGCTGTTCAGTTAATTACACTCTTGAAACAATTCAATGTGCATTAGAGTTGTGAAACAAATGCACAAACAAGCAAATGAACAGAATTTTAATTGTCTATTTGGAAGAGGGCTAATTTGTTTCAAATTATTAGAAATGGCTGGCAAAATAGCTCAGTGAGTAAAGGTGTAAGATCACAAACCTGATAATCCAAGTTCAATCCCCAGAAGCCCACGTGATGGGAGGAAATAATTGTAAATTCATACAAGCAATTTGGAGGTACCTTAAAAATTAAAAATACAAATTCCATGTGAATCAACTATACCACTCTTGGGATTATTCCCAAAGAACACTGCATCCAGCATGAGAGATATGTGTACAATCGTGTTTATAGCAGCCCTTTTCACAACTGCAAAAAAATGGAACCAATCTAGATGTTGAACAGTTGATGAGTGGTTAATGAAAATGTGGTACACATTTATAGTGAGATACTATTCAGCTGTCAGGAAAGATGAACTAATGAAATTTGACAGTAAATGGATGGAACTAGAAGAAATCATACTGAGTAAAACATCTCAAATGCAGAAAGGAAAACATAGCTCAGTCTCCCTTATAAGTGGATCCTAACATTAATCCCTCTGTTTGATGGAATTATATAGAAATGCTTACAATACCCAATAATACAAAGTAACACAAGCCAAAGGGGAAGGAAGGAGATCCCAAAAGAGCAGAAACAGAAGATCTTGGATAAACACATAAAAAATGCTTTTATGTTAGAAAAATCTTAAAGGAGAGGCAAAAGAAATGATTTGTGAAAGTTGACTTTATCCATGCATATCTATGAGTAATCTCTCTCTCTAAAAAATAAAATATTTAAAAATAATAAAATCGAACAAGATTCCCATTTACCTGAAAAAAACAGTGAATATTCAAATATGATGAATTCATTTATTTTTATGCAAGAATATCTTTAGTTAAATATTATCTAATATGTTTTCTGTCATGTCTCTGTCCTGCCCATTAATGTGACCAAGGAATATGCCAGCATGTTTATGAAGGCTCACCTTAGGAATGACACTTTGCCTGTTACAGACAGAAAAGATGACAGGTCTTCAAAAAAAAATGTCAAGCATCATCAAACTTTCCTAATTCCCAAGCCTTTAGTTTATCTAATATCGAGATTGTCTTATTTATATATTTAATTCACACATATATTCTACTCACAATGCTTGAAGTGTTATAAATACTCTCTATATAATGCCTTGTTTAATCCACATCAAAATTTTGTGGTAATCATTATTACTTCCATTTTATATATTAAAAATTAGAAAATTGAAGAAGTCAAATAATTTATCCTGATCACATATTAATTCTGATAGAAACTAGAATCCAAATCAATATTTTTTCTTCAGAGCAAATATTAAGCACCATGCTGTGCAGCAGATATATACATCGCACACCCAGAATGCTTTTCACTCAAGTATAGAGTATACTTGAATCCAAGGAAGTGCAGTAAGTCAGCAAATAGTGGTGAATGGAGAGCTTCTGGTGCAGGATTTGGAAAGCAAGATTATATAGATCACAGTAGTGTTACAAGATGACAAATAGGCAACTATCTGAACTATTCAAAAAGTGCAAAAGTCCCAGTATGTCTGGGACTGTGAAGAGTGTCAGCTGCTCTTTCTGCTGCTGTGAGAGAACACTCATTTAACCAGCATAAGGTAGAAGGAGGTGATTTATTTGACTTAAGGTTCAGAGAACAGTCACAGTACATTATGGTGGGAAAGGCTTGGCGGGTGGTGGAAAAGGTTTGGCAGGTAGCAGAAGCTGGAGATAGCTTAGGTCAGGTCCATAATCACAGAGGCAGAGAGTGAGCAACCAACGGACTACTAAAGCATACCACTAACAGAAGCAGGGCATAGCAGGCCTAACTAACCTAAAGGTCCATCCTTTGTGATCTGCCTTCCTCCAGCAAGGCTCCACCTCCTAAAGATGCCACCACCTTCCCAAATTTTAGCATCAACTTAGGATGCAAATTCTTGAGACTATAGGGGACAACTCACATTCAAACCATGACACAATCTTTGTTTGAATCAGTATTTCACATACAGTGGAACCAGGAGTGACTGGTTGCTGATAGTCACTGGAGTATAGTTGAATCCAAGGAAGTGCAATAAGTCAGCAAATAATGGTGAATGGAGAGCTTCTGGTGCAGGATGTGGAAAGCAAGATAATATAGATCACAGCAGTGTTACAAGATGACAAATAGGCAACTATCTGCACTATTCAAAAAGTGAAATATATGCACTTGTTGACCGAGAGGAAGAATCCAAATAGCATCAATACACATAAAAATTTGTAAGCTCAACCCTTTCAGCAAACACAGGAAAAAACAACTAATCTGGAGCTGGAAAAAGCACATTAGGCAGAATGCATGATATGAAAAAGTGATAGTATCATCCAACTAGTTACCAAACTATTTTCAGTTAGGAGGCATAGAGGCTAATAATTAGAGAATCAGATTAAAGTAGATAGATCATAAGCAATGGGTGCTAGAAAATAATTCCAGGATCATTAAAGTCTAAGATTAAGAAGGGAAAAAGAGAGAAACAAAAAAATTCTCAAAACATGGACAAATGGGAGAATATCAAACTAGAATCTTCACTGAGTACAGCTGTGATTGTTCCTATCAATCACTCATAGCATGATACCACTGCGATATTCACGGATATTCTTTCATTAAAGAATACCAAACTTAATTTTAATTTTAATCAATTGCATTGCCATGTTATTCTCAAAAACATTTTGGAATATTTGACCAAATAACTTCTTGAAATTGATAAGTCTAGCTTTCACCTTTCCTATTTTATGGTATATTAAAAATGACTGAGAGTAACTATAAAAATAGGGACTTGATAAAATATTACTGAATACTCTCTTGCTAATTCCTTGTTTATGATAGGTTACAAAACACAAAACCAGATGTTCAACCTGCTTTGATTCCTGCATTCTTATTGTCTGGTAGCAATAAAATACATCACCTAGGACTCATGAACAATTACATCCAGACTCATGCCTTCCACTTAATGCAAACAATGATCTTCAACAATTTACTTAAAAGCCTGGGCCTACTGTATAAATTGAAATTTATAACTCTTAATCTATATTCCCCAGTAGGTTGCTATAAAAATCAAATATTACAATGCACTTCCTACCTATCAAAGCCCTGTACAAATGTGTGGCAGTGTGAATATCAGTGGATTGAAAATTGATAAATCTAATCAGTTAGTGAAGTACTAGGTTTTCTAGCCTGTGAAATGAGAATGCTGATCTTGAGCAATGATATCTAATAAAAATACACTATAAATTCCATGTGTTATATTAAATGTTTCAGAAACCACATTGTAAAAGGAAGAAGCTTAATGATATAATTTATTTGACTGGAATATTTAAAATAGCATGACGACATTATCAAAATACTTTGATACAAACTCTTTGTAATTAGGCATTTTTCATTCCTTCATGTCGTTTTAATTTCAGTTGGTCCTATTTTCATGAATTCAGCCACAAGTAGTAGTTGTTAGATAGAATAAAAAGTCCAGATAGTAATCAAGGCTTCTATTACTTCTCAACTTTGATATAAAGTTCATTGCAACATATCTCAGTATTTTTCCCATTTTCTATATGGCTAAAGCTTAACCATATATTAAGATGAGTAGCATGAGATCTAAAGTTCTATTTTAGGTCAGGAATTGAAAAAAATTCAGCAAAATCAATCATTTGTAGTTCCATGCTAAGAAAAGATATCACTAATTTTAATGTATAAATAATGCTCCCTTTTTGTACTTAAAACTTACATGATTAAAAGTTATATTTTATCCAGCAGGAAACATATCAGACCTTTTATTGTCATAAAGGGCATGCAGAATTTCACTTTGGGTAAGACGCTTGCTATAATTGTTGTCAATTTAATCAAATACCAAACATAAAATTGAATTCTGAAATCATCAATCTGGCCCAGGAGACATCTACAACATTGCTAGCACCAAGAATTTACTGGCACTGATAAATATATCTATGTTATGATGTAGAAAATAGAGACATAAGGATGGAGAGATGGTTCAGTGGTTATAGCAGTTTCCACGCAAGCCAAAGGATTAGAGTTTAAATTAATGACAAAGAAACATTGGGGTCCAGGAGAATCTATAACTAACTGATACATCTTTGACTATAAGTGAAGTCAGTACGTAACTCACCATAAACACTTATGCATTAACACTCGGAGATAAAATGGAAACT
This sequence comes from Typhlomys cinereus, assembly GCA_023101885.1. Classification (NCBI taxonomy): domain Eukaryota; kingdom Metazoa; phylum Chordata; class Mammalia; order Rodentia; family Platacanthomyidae; genus Typhlomys; species Typhlomys cinereus. Next base: position 1,264,160 of record JALPQD010000227.1, read on the forward strand.
TCTGTTTCCTAGAATCAGTGATACCAGAAGTCATTCTTTGACCTTCTTTAGGATAAGTTGCTAAATCTAGAAACTTTACAGCTGTGATATTCATAATCTTGTGTGTTCAACTTGCCACACAGAGGAAGAGACAACTCCACAGCATCACATCCATCTAGAAAGTGCACCTCTTATTTCACTAAGTGTCATAAGGAGTAGTAGCGTTGTCTCCCATGCTACTATCTTAATGGGCTGTGTTTCTCCCTAGATAGAACGTTTAAGCTTAAGTCCTGTATGGATTACTGACTGAGGGCACTTAGTTTAGTCCACACGGGTAGGAAATCCTCTTAGTACACAGGTAGCAAGAGCCACATTTCCAAGCTCATTGTCTGAGAAAAACAGGCAGTTAGCTAAGAAGACCTCATTCATTGCTTCCAAAGTTGGTTAAAGTGACAACAGAGAGAATTCAGTTTTCTCCATGAAGATGCTGATTGGGAAAAAAAAAATCATTAAAAAAATAGCTAGAGGTAAACTACCCATAAAATGACACTTCTTTAGCTAAAAATGGCATATTTGCTAATTTTATTATACTATTTGTATTGCAAGTAAATGAAGTAATCTTGTAGAAATTCATTATGTGTATTCTACCATAGAAAACATATATCTCAGTTTTAACTAATGTAATTAAAGCGTGATTATTTAATTATATAAATTACAGTTTTATCTCTGCAAATCAGCCCTAAAAATTATACAACATGGGGTGTATGTATTTGGACCACAGTTTTCCATTAGTCTGCAAACTATAATTTTGATAAAAGTGTAAACTGTCTATATTAACATTTATATATTTTTTATTTATTTTTTAATTCAATTGTGCCTGTGTGTGTGTGTGTGTGTGTGTGTGTGTGTGTGTGTGTGTGTGTGTGTAGAACCATGGACGAATTCGGGAACCGCCATGGACGCCTCCACCTCCTCCTTGTTTACTCTGCCTCGGGATTTACAGGCTCTGCCCTATCAGGACCAGAAACGCAGGCCGCCCCCGGTTCTGCCCGGCGTCTATACTTGGGGTCTAGGATCCAAACTCAGGACTTCCATCTGCAAGGCAGGGGCTTAACCCCTGAGCCATCTCTCCAGCCCCAACACTTATATTTTTAATACTGCAGTAAATACATATATTTACAGAGTACAGTGTGTTGTTTCAGCACATGTATGCAATAAAGGTGTTCTAATCAGAGCAATTATCATTCCCTTCTCCTTCATTGCTGATTAGAGATGCTGATATCTTCTATTCTTCACAGACTACACAATACATAATCTCGCAATAACACTCATCCCACCCTAATCCTTTACTATTGTGAACTGTGTCAATCGCACTGTGCTGTAAGACATTAAAAATTCTTTCTATCTATGCTCTTGCCATTAACAATCTCCATCTCTCCCCAAATTTCCCAAACTCTTAATGATTATTATTCTACTCTTCTGCTCTTAGATGTGTTTAGCTTCACATATAAAAGAGAACTTGTAAAACGTCTTTCTTAGCTTGATTTTTTCCCTTTATCATGATGGTCTTCACTTCCACACATTGTTCTAAAAATAACAGGATTTCATTCTATCCTCGTGACTACAAAGTTCAGTTATGTATATGTACCTGTTTTCTATAACCATTCAGTAACTGAAGGACACTTTAATGCTCCTATGTCTCAGGTGTTGCAAATGGTGCTGCAATGTATCAGGGAGAATGGATGTCTCTTCATTTCCTTTGGCATACTGTTTTCTATTCATTCTTCAATTTCAAATTACCTTAAACTCTGCTTACTACATCCAACTACTCTTGTCAAGTTAAGTTATAATTTCCAAATTTGCTCAAGTCCATGAAATTTTCAATTAACATTATATTTGGTGTTTATATAGTATCTGGTTACGCTAAACATTCTTTCTTAATTTCTCAATAGTCTCTTTGCACTTGACTTCTAAGTTTTCTCATTCTCCTGGTTTTCCATTTGGCCTTCCTCTAGCCTTCTGACCACTGTGGCTAAAATTTCATTATGCATTCTTTCTTCCCTCAATGATTGTAGTTATTGTGTGAGTTCCTTAAAGTCTAGGTTAATTATTTCCATTTTTTTCACACACCAGAGAGATGGTTCAGTGGGCAAAAGCATCTGCATGCAAACCTGCCCACCTGGATTTTATACCCTGAGACCATATGGTTGATTGGTGGTTGGAAAGAATTGATTTTCAAAAACCTCCTCTGACAACACATGCTCACTTATGATCTCTCTCTTTCAAAAATTGGAAAATATTTATGTTTATATCGCTAACCAAGAACTATCCTCTACTGAGACTAGACGCCAATATGAACCAACCTTACTTATCTTTTGCTGTTAGGCGTGTCAATATTAATAAAACCTCAAATTTTTCATTTCTAAAACAAAATGTTTAAACATTTGTCTTAAAATGAAAAATAATCTGAGTATTCCTTAAGTGTTCCATAGCTCACAAAGTGGTGTATCTCTGTAAGTAGGCTGGAATTCAGCAGTTTAATTATTTTTAAATCCTTCTTAAATCCGCTCATTTATCTCTGCCTATTCAAGCCCAACCCAAACATCAGCTTCCTCACTGGACTTTCTTCCTGACAGTCATTTGCTTCACCTGGTACCCTGCCTCAATTGTTTGTACTCTAATTTGAGGCAAACACAATGACTTAAGTATGATATGATCATATCCTACTTAAAATTATCAGTGATTTTCCACTGAGTCCAGGATCCAGGATGTACCTGCAATACAAGCTCCAGACTCCACTTCTGCTAGTTCCAGATACCCTTACCATCTTCACATAGCAATTTATGCTTCTCATATGATGTTCTTCAGCCACCCTGAAGTTCCTTTGATTCCTAGGGCTCAGTCTGCCAGACTAGTCATGAGGTTTTCACACAACATCCCCAAGCCTGAAATGACATGCCTTCCATACATACACCCTTCATATGCTGACAGACTTAATATCTTATCCATTCTTCAGAAAATTTACAAAAATAATTATTCATTGTACATAATTTTAATGACTACTTTCTTTATATATCCCAAGAAAAGAAATTTCTGATTTTGTTCATCATTATGAATGCAATGTGTGAATTCTTATTGATGACTTTCTTCTTTGTTTTAAGCAGCAATATATTCATTTGTAGAATATCAGTAAATGGCATTAGGAAGAAAACAAGTTGATTATATGTATAATTATATGTTAATTGCCCATCTTATGCAACACTACCCAACATAATGTTGTTTACATCTCATTTCTAACAGACAACAACAGAAAGACACATGTAAATCTATAATACTAAAATGTGAAGCTAATGATAGCCTTGAAGCCAATAAGCACATCTCTTCCTTCCTATCAGAGATTATATAAATTATTTTTTATCCTACTGACATCCTAAGTTATGCAAAATTTCAAATTATATCAAAATATATTTAAACTTGGTCATAAAACATCATTTTGATTATTTTCTGTTGGGAACATAGCTTCACTTTCGAAGTTCACCTTCATGACTATGAATTTACTAAAATCAAATTGGCCAGAATTTTATTCTTAATTAAAAAGATTCAAAAAGTACTTTTCTTGATGACCAATATGCAAAAGCCATACCTAATTGTGACTATAAAAGGTACTGTAGTGAACAAATGCCAGGAGCATGGCTACTGCTCTTGGTGACTGATAGTTTGAGACTGTTACAAAGCCTTCCTAGTACAGGTAAGTGTTGCATTTATTGTAAGTCAGGACTACTTTCATGTGTGAACTTTATCATACAGGATTGGATACTGAAAGAAATCAGGTCGGGATGGATGAACACTCTCTTCTGAAATAGATCTGTGATAAGTACTGTTTTGGAAACTTTGCACCGAAAAACTTTTATTGCTTCTCAAATTTGTAAATGAAATCTCTCAGCTTAAGAGAGAGAATGAAGGAGAATCTAGAAGATTCACTTACTCTACGGAGGAAATCTCCAACAGTGACTAATAAGGAAAGTATAATCTAGTTTGAAATGTAAAGAGTGAGTCCACTATATGAAGAAGTGAAATAGTTACGTTTCTTTCTCTTTTTTCTACTTTTAGTTATGCTAAAAGTGAATTTTTGTGTTTTCATTACTTACATTTCTATAACTGTAAACTAGCAAGCCTTTAACACACAGGAGGCAAGCACAGATCAGCATTTGCAAGAGTGATGGTTCCAGCTTAGAAAGGGTGTAAAAACTAAGAATACCAAAGCAAGCTCTGGCAAACCGTGCCAATCAATTTACAAACATCAATCTGGAGTTTTAGTACATCTTTCAGAATCCTTGAAATTATAACAAAATGGTGATTCTATAATATTTCTAGGTATATATTCAGAAGAACATCAGAATTAGATATGTTTCCCTCTTTTAAGAGACAACTCAAGAATAGAATAATTTATCTCAGGAAACTCATACGTGGTATAGATTTATACAAAACTGTTAAGTATTTCTTTATGTGATCATCTAATTCTCACTAAATTTACAAAGCTCTATTTTCCAATGTAGGCCTCTTTGTAATTACTGTTTTAATTGTCCAAATACTAAATAGCCCAAAACAATGCTATTGTATGTGGTGTACCCAGCAGACATGATTATACACATTATATTTAATTGGAGTATTTCAAACGATATTAGTTATAACTATATGCAGATAAGGATTTGATTTGGTAAGTATTCCTTTCTTTCCACCATCATCCTGCCTGCTGTCTTTTAAAAAAAATACAAATTGTTAAGTCAACTTTACAAATGAGATTCCAAATGTAAAATATATCCAATTACACATCTTCATCTTTATTTTAATTTCTATTACATGGAGTATTCATGAAGTGTTCAGACAATCTTGTAATGCCAACTTAACTTTAGTACTGTTTGTGGTACTTTTATTTCAGATCAAATCTCTACTATTTCATTAACATTTTGTAATATGAATACACTTATACATTATAAACCCTGTTATGGTGTTTTGCATTACTAAGTATTTTCTTGCATCTATTATTTAGAAAATAAAGAGAGTGATGTTAAAATGTTACCTTGGAAATAACTAGTTTGAAGTCAGTCCCTGGATGAATGTATTTAGAGGAAATATTCAAGACCATTTTATAATTAATCAAAATTGCATCTCTATATGCAATTGAAAATGAAGGAAAAGTAATTTTCTAAATAATTAAGCACAATTTCACTTAAAGTATACTTTTTGTTTGCTTATTACTTTGTTTGTGCATTCAGTTACTTGTATTCATGCTGAAATTACCTCAGCCTGAATTCCACCAAAGGTATTAATCTGAAGTCATCACTTTGCATACAATATGTATTACACATTATCCATGCTAATTGTATTTCTTTCTAGAATAGGAGAAGGTATACATATAGCCCTAGTAATCTTTCTTTAATATGGGAGGAAGGGTGTCAGTGTGTGTGTGTGTGTGTGTGTGTGTGTGTGTGTGTGTGTGTGTAGGCTAGACACAAATATTAGGGTTTTCCTTGATTACTCTCCACCTTATCTTTTTTTCCATTTTCACGCTATGTGTCTCTGGGGTGTATGCCTCTATAAATACATGCTCTCTTTTGTGTGGACTCATCTCTGTATGCAATTGTGCATGCATTTATGTCCATGTGCATGTGGGGATGAAAGATTGAACAAAGAAATCATCCACTGTCTCTCTTTTAGCTTATTCTCTTTGTGACGCATTTTCTAATCAAACTCAGAATTTACCAATATGGCCCATCGAACTAGTCAGCTTTCTCTAAGGATTCAAAGGCAGGGATTTTAAATGGGCCACCAGACCTACCCAGCTTGTAATGTAGAAGCCTTAATTAGTAAGCACCTTAATGGCTGATCCATCTCCCCAGTTCCTCCTGTGTTTTGAGACAGGGCCTCTCATTGAACCTGGAATTCACCAATTGGGCAAAACTATTTGGCAAGAAAGTTCCAGGGATCCTCCTTGCTGTACCTCATTAGTATTATGGTTACAGGTGGAAGAATTTATATTAGTAATTTTATTTCTAGGAATTCTTCCTGGGATATTTTCTGGGTAGATAAAATTTTGGGACCTCTGTATGTATATGTTGGTATGTATGCACATGTGTGTGTGTGATATGTGTGTTTCAATTACAGTCCTTCAGAAAATATGTGATTCATAATATTTGTTTATAATTGTAGCAGAGTTAATTTGCCCTTTCCTTAGAATGTATCCTTTTCATCCAAATGTTAATAATAGTATTAACTTATCTATATAACATTTTTAATATCCTCTCTCTCTCTTTCTCTGACCATACAACCACTGATCTGTGTTCCCCATAGTGTTTAAAATTTCTTAAATATTTCCAAGGACATCTCTCCTTCAAATCTGTGTTATGACTAAGTTTTATGATTACATGAAATGTGTTCTTTTCCTCATCAGTCCTTCCTTCTATATTATCAGTATATTTCATTTTCTATGTAACAGTTCTGAGTATGGCTTACTATGCAAGAAGCTCACACTCCTTATATTTAATTATCTTGTTTTTAATTGAATACTTTCTCCAATTACTATTGTCAATTTTGTTGTGTGTGTGTGTGTGTGTGAGAGAGAGAGAGAGAGAGAAAGAGAAAGAGAGAAAAACAGAGAGAGAGAGAAACAGAGAGAGAGCACACATATGCACATGTACACAGACACACATGAATATCTCAGAGGGTAACTTGTGGGAATCAATTCAGTCATTCTATCATGAGGACCTCAGGGACTGAACTCAGGTCATCTGGCTTGATGACAAGTACTTTTACCTGCTGAGCCATCATACTGGCCTATCTGAAGTGAGTATTTTGTGGTTATTGAGTAATGGGTTCAACATATGTTAATTAGATTGTTTGTTAAGTGTGCTGTCCATTAGTACTGGAGAGATGGCTCAAGGTTCTGCCTTGTAAGCAGAAGGACATGAGTTCATGTGGTAGTTATTCTTTCTGCTGCTATGAGACAATATTCAATCAACTTAAAGAAGAAACAAAGATTGCCCTATGACTCCAGAGGGGAGATAGAATCCACTATGGCAGGAAAGTTAGGGCAAGCACCAGAAGCTGGAGGAAGTTAGGTCATTGCAGAATTACTATTGGAAGCAGAGCAGGGCTAACCAGCCCCAAGACCCATCATTTGTGATTTGCCTTCCTCCAGACAGGACCCATCTTCTAAAGTTGTTGTGACCCTCCCAAACATCACCTAAGGACTCAAATAGATGAGCCTGTGGGAAGCAACTCACATTCAAACCATGATATCTCCACCTCCTCCCATAGGCTCATGTTCACCTCAAGATGCAAATTACATTTAGTCAATTTAAAAGTCACACAGACTACCTGAGTAGTCCCAAAACAGTCCAGAAGTCCAAAATGTCAAACCCTCCCGTAAAATCAAGACAAGTGATATGCTTCCAACATATGATGGCATAGTTTAAACATTTCTATTACTAAAGGGAGCAATGAGGGTGTATCCAGGAAAGATTAGTCCATGAAAAAACTGAAAACCAGAAGGGCAAACTTCCAATATGGTAGGTAGCTCCAAGTCCAGTTTCACTCCTGTTGAAGTCGTCTCAGTTCCAAAGAGCTTTGGCTTCATCCTTCCAGCAGAAATGCCCAAAGAACACATTACTTTCGTGGGTTGGCTCCTCCTATGGTATGCAGCTCTCTTTGACAAATGTCTCATGTTGGTTCTGACATCTCTAACTTCTTTACATCTCAGTGAGGATCTGGTTTCAACTGCACATTTAATGTCCTTCCTGGGTCTCTGCAGGTTAGTTAATCCTGCCACACACTGCCTGGATTCATCCACTCTCTGAAGTCTTGGAGAATGGACCCACGATGCCCTCACTGTTGCTTCTTTGATGCTTCTAAAACCAGGACCGCATAGAAAATTTTGTCATGTTCTGCTATAATCTCTTTGTGGAGATTGCTACACTTGAATCACAGGTGGTTCAGCTTCTCTGTGGGAACTCTGGGAAGAATCTCTATTGGGCCTTTGTTTTAGAGTAGGCAGTTTCTTTAGAACTCCTGTTTTCAAATTCAAATACATGATCCTATAGAGAACAATACACATTTAAATCCCGACAGCTCAGGTCACAGATCCCAAATAAAAATACCAGGAAGAAACAGAAGGGTCTTGCCTTCTGGCTCTGACAGACGAAGCCTGGGAAACCTTCTGGGAGGTAGAGGAATCCAGGATTATTTCTTAAGTCACCTTTAGACCCCCACAGGGGCACACAGCACCCTCTGATACACTCAGATACACACATACACACACACACACACACACACACGCGTACATGCAAAAATAATGTGTGCTTACCATGAGTGTCACTGAATAAATATGTTTGTTGTCTATTACTCAATGAATGATGGAGAGAAAATTGTGTTAAAATCCTGATCTTGATTAGATATTTTTATTTCTTTTTAATTATATCCATTATTTTAAAATTTTTTGTACCCTTAAATTTTTAATTGAATCTTCCTAATTAGTTGACTCACTTATCATTATAGTGTTTCTCCCTTTATTTCTAGCAATGATTCATGAAGTCTTTCTGCATATTGCCACATATTTTACCTGATGCAATCACATTAAGAGGGTTATCTTTTAGTAATTGAACATAACATTTGTCTTTCCTTCAGTCTTCCTATTAAATATATTACACATTGTCTTTTGTGAACATCATATGTTTTAAGGTTTGCATTATTAAATCCGGTTAAGTCATCTTCACTTCATATTCTGAATATTTAAGTTATTATTCTTTTAATATTTTATTTATTTGCTCTGTATGTGTGTGTATGTGTGTGTGTGTGTCGATGTGTGTGTGTCACTGCATGTCCCTGTGGAGGACCAATGATGACTTCAACCCTATTCTTTCTTCGCTCTGGGATTTTTCCAGGCTCTGCCCACCAGAACTGGAAGTGCAGGCCATTTCCACCTGGTGTTTTTACGTGGGACCTGGGATCTCAAATGTGGACCTTATGCTTGTGAGGCAGAGTCTTAACCCCTGAGCCATGTCTCCAGCCCTACGTTATTAATTTTTATGCAATCATTAGTATATTAAGTTGATCCTTATCCTTTTACCATTTTACATTAGTATGTAGCAGTTTTTCTGAATTCCTTTTTCTCTCATTTCTTACATACAATTATACAATTATCATAACTGATGACTATACCAGTCAGGTTCAGTTAGAGAATCACTACCAGGAGAGATAATGACATGGCTAGAAACAAACATAAAGGATTAATTATATGAACTTAACCTTGTAAGATTGTAGGAGTAGACTAAGTAGATTACACAAGATGTCACCATCACATTTAATGCTAAAGCTGAAAACCTGTGGGGAAAGAAGTTGGAAAATAAAGTAAGCAAATCAAAAACAAGTTAGTGCCTAACTTTTGGCACCCACATGTACAGACTGAAGCCTGTGTTGATCCCCTAACTTTAATAATTTCTGACCTTGATGTTGCCAGGAAGAATCCAGGAAGCTCTATCATGCAATATGAGTCAGAGATGTTGACGTAGAATACCAGCTAACATGGAACTTTGTTGGGCTCTGATGCTGACATCACCCAACAGATTAGGTCATCAGGTTACAGGCAACATGTGTGAGGTTTGGAAAAGAAGCTGCCTTATTCTCACCCTCTAACCTAATGCCTACAGGACAGGATTTTTGTTAAAGTTGCTTAGCTTAGCCAAGTCGGTAAACAATAAAACCATCACAATCATTCTAATTTATCATCTCATGCTTTCATAGTCCACTAGTGGGGATGAGTCTGTGTGTGACCTTTGTTTCAGAAGGTTGATGTTGTTCAAGTAAGATGACTGCACAGAAAGAGGCACAAAAATATGGACCAGTGTGGCATGTGTAGAAATATTTCTCAAAGCAGTGGCCAGAGGAAAATGATCAGGTTCCTGAGCAGCATAACAAAAGACTCATCCCAAGTTCTGGAATTATCTGCAGGTACTGGACTATATTCAGGGGGCTGATAGGAATGTCTAGCCATAACTTAGGTACATGACTTCTTATGTTTCCTTTGAGAGTTCTTCAAATTTGTCTCTGGTATTATGCATGATAATCTTCCATTAATCAGGTATAGACACTGCTTGAGTGTGAGTGTGTGTGTGTGTGTGTGTGTGTGTGTGTGTGTGTGTGTGTATGGGTCAGTGTGATATATGTGTGTACCAACAGGCAGTTGAGTGTGTGTGCCTATGGAGGCCCACTGGAAGACACAAGATGACATCAAGAATCATCCAGAATAGTTCTACTTTATTGCTTTATTCTGGGGTTTTCCAGGCTCTACTTACCAGGGCCAGAATTACAGGCCTCCACCATTTCTCTTCAGTATTTTTACACAGGGACTGGGAGGGCTGAACTCAGGTCCTTTTGCTTTCAAGGCAAAAATTTTAACCTTTGAGCCATGTAAACAACACAACTTTAGATACTTTTTAATTGGAAATTACATCACCCTCCACAAAGACTATTTAAATTCTTGTAATTCAAAATAAAGAGACTATGCTCAGAAAACAATTGAACAAACTATTCAAAGTTATGATATCACATTAATGATTGAAAAATAACAAAGGGAAAAAAATCATAAATTTGTATAAATATATAAATATATTTATAAATATAAAAACATAAGACACTCAAAAACTCTAAACAAATGCTAGGTTAGAAGCTACAGTTAGTAGTGTACAATGATACTGACCTTCTCTCTATTACTCTCAAAGGCTTCTTTCTGGTAAACATTTTGCTATTAGTAATATCGAATCTGTAGCAAATAAAAATATTCTGAATTGTCCTTCCAAAAGAGGCTCTTATGTAGCTCTGAAGATGCCAAAAAAAAAATCACCTAAGTGAGGCAGGAAACAATACATGTAACTACAAGAGTATCCAGAGCTGAAACTTTCTCCCAACCACTTGTGTAGATCAGATCCCTACAACTGACCTTATTAGTTCTATGTGGATGCAGAGATGAAGATAGAAGGAATAAAACTCTTGTTGGACAGCAAATGCAAGAAGTTTTGTGAATCTTTTTGAATATTTGTTCCACTGTAGTGGATGAAAAATATAACTTATACCTTTAAATGATAACAGTTAACTCTCTACACAATTCCATTACTGCCTATCTTCTGTCCCTATGTGCTTATGACAGTTTTATCAGTACATTCAAACTAAAGCTGTGATTGAAATACTAGCTTTTCATCTTTGATCTACTTCTACATCATGCACCAGGCTTCCTCTCAGGAAGAAACCAACGTTTATGTTTAGGAATAGTACCTTATTCACCTTGGCATAACCTTGAACTAAAAGTAGATTTTTAAGAGCTTTGGATATATAAGAGATTTTCAATGAAAAATGGGTTCTTACAACAGCTCAGATATTAGAAATTCTAGTTGAAGTTTATCTTTTACAAGCATAATTTTAATTTACTACATTACTGTTTCATCAGTCCTAAACATCAATAGGGAAACAGGACATTAGGGGTAGGAAAAGAGAAGAAAAAACTCACAAATCTTAAAGTTGAGAAATTTAGTTATTTGCTAACTTTAGAAAAAACATCCAAAAGAACAACTTATTAAAAAAACAACAAGAACTTATTGTTCTTAATAGGAAAAATAACAAATTTAAAATCATTTTTCATGTTCAGCCATATAGCTTCAAAAACAATTCAACAGGTGTATATTGTTAAGGGGATGCCAAGAAGGTGGCTTAGAATTTAAAGTGTTTATGGACATGACCATCAGAACTGAAATACAGATGTCCAGAACATGTGGCATCCCAATTGTAATCCCGGCCTAAAAGGAGGAAGCAAGGGATCTTGAAGCCGAATAAGGAGACCAAACTTATTGATAAGTTTATACAGTAAAGTGGAAGAGTGATCAAGGATGATTTTGGATATCAACCTCAGGCTTCCACATGGCCATGAACATGTATGCATGCACACACATGCAAGAACACATGCACACATACATGTATACTACACACAAATGCACACGAAAATGAGGGTGTGTGAAATAGAGGCCTATAGGCCACAGGACACGAATATGCAAACTGAGAGACTCTTTCAACAGTGGTCTCAACAGCTTCTATTTTAAAGTTCTGTCTCTCTGCTTACTGAAGTGTCTGACACTTTTACTATAAATGAATAATCTTTCATCCATCCATGGACACACTGTCTATATCAATATCTCATGGCTAATAATGTTCTTAGCACCTCTTATACCCAGGCACTTCCTTCTATTGTGGCCAACTTCCTTGTTAGTCAAGTGGGCACTATATTATGTCCTTCTGCCAGACACTAGAACAGAGTTGGCACAGGATTAAGTATGAAGAAAATAACTTATTGAAAGGGTAAGCATTGAAAAATAAAACTCAGCAGGGAGATAATCAGCAGTAAGCCGAAAAATTGAAAGCATTTGACACCAAGTTATGATAATGTTCTGTTGGTCAGGTTAGCTGTAAAAGATGGCAGAATTCTAAAATGGAAACTCTCCAAATCAAGTTGTTTGACTAATTCACAGGTGTAAGAAAAAACTTTTCTGAGGTGCATCTTCGAAAGATGAAATAGATTATAACTATAAAGTCTAACACAGAACAGACTGTATTTAGTCCCTTGAGAGACTGCAGTTGAAGAATGTTACAGTGCAAACCACAAATGAAGAATGTGGAAAATTGTCACCATCAATTTCAGTGACTTTGGAAGGCATTTGGCAGTCTGTGCAGGAAGACCAAGTAATACCAAATGATGGATTTAGCCTAGTTGTCACTGTTGAACTGATGGATACAAATCACTTGCCTTTTAAACTACAGCTGTGGAAACAGGGTGTATTTGAACAGTAAGGTGATCTGAAGTCAGATACCTCAGACCAGAAGGTGCATCCCCTAACGTAATCTGGATCAATTTTCTTCAATTGGCTGAACTAAAGAGATTTAATGTTCACACTGCATTCTGAATCCTGAATTTCTCATTCAATCGTTTGCAAAGATACTAGAAGGGAAAGTAATCCAGGCTGTGTTAAAGATTAAGGACATTCATTAAGGATCATTTCTGAAGACGCCAGATGACAGATTTGTTCTTTCTCTTCATAAATTTCAAGCTATAGAATCTGAGACAGATTATCACTAAGAAGTTGCATTTATTCATAGTAATAGAAAAAACTAATTTAAAATCAAATTCTGTTTCACATGATTGTTTAAATGTCAAAAGGTACTTCTATAGAAATTCACAGAAGAAAGTAAGAGGAAGTTTTTTTTTTTTTCTGAAGGCCAATGAACTTATTCTCTTTCTTTCCCAAATGTCTCTGAAATGACTAATAAACAATATTTTCAAAATTAATCAGTGTGGCAAGTATAGTAGCATATACCTGAAATTCCAGTTTTCAGATGTAGAAGCTAGAGAATCATGAGTTTGAGGCTAGCTTGTGCTATTAAGCAAGATGCTGTCTCCAGACACAAATAGCAACAAAAACCTTTATTGGTATCCAGAAACAGGGAAGATATGTGTAATTAAGACAAAACCACTATAGGAATTCTTTAAGATATAGTAAAAATAATAGTAATTGTGGGAATAAATAACCATTTGTAAATCACCTGAATGATGCAGGTATAGAAAGGTACACAACAAGTACACAGGACATTCCAACAGAACCCCAGAGGCTATTAAGTTGAAACTGGCAGGAGGCAAGACAGAGGGCAGGCTTCTTGAGACTCTTGGAAGACTAGCAAAATGAGCAAATTGAAGGATTTCAGAAACTGTCCAAATATCCAGACATTTGTCAACTCTTTTTAGTATTTATCACTCTTACAAGGTTCCAGCATGCAAGGTGAATTACAGGACTCAAGGTTACACACAGAAAAACACAACCATGTCACACAGAGAAAGTACGAAATCATGCATTCATGCGCGCACACACACACACACACACAGAAGATAAGAATTATTACATACACATCATCAAAAGCCTTTGGCTTGAACTTGGGTAATAATCACTTTCAATAGTTCTCAGTTCTTTTGCTGTCTCCTTGTAGAAAAACTATCTAAATTCATTTTCTTCCAAATAACCCAGTCTGATTTAATCCCCCTGAGGCAATCCAACACAAAAGCACTGTCCCCTTGGTTATCTAATTTTTCAGATGTTTATCAGAAAAGTAAAGCTTAAAAGGAATGATGATATGGCATTTGGTGCATAAAAATAAAGCAGTCAGTCCATTGGGTAAGGACCCATTACCCTCAGAGAAGAGTTCAACTATGTCAGCAAAAGAAAGCAATCTGGATGGAAAACTATTCAGCTGAGAGGAACCACACCATTGAAAGGAGTCTGAGACACCAACTCAAGGGCAGTGACAGAGAAAAGAGACACAGTGACTTATGGATGGGGTCATGAAGATTAGGAAGGTCAACAGAAGAGTAGCTGTCCTTAAACACCCTTTTTCTGTTTTATCGCTAGGTGTAGTAATAGTAAACCTTGATACAATGCTCAATCTATGAGAGGTGCTATGCTGATGGCTTATCATACTCCATGCGCATGAGATGGAAAATTCTCTCCTTGTTGAGATTCTTATTCTCTAGATGAGCACGGGGAGGCTCAGGAAATTTAGGAAATATATCCAAAATAACAAACTACTCAAATGCAGGACCTGGAAAATAAATTCCTGAAAAGCCAATTAATTAAATAAAATTAATCACTCCTTATTCAATTAGCATGAAACATTTCTCAAAGAACAAAGTAAATTTTGCAATTAATTTTAACACAATCCATTTATATTAATTCTATTTTTCACTTATAATCATGTATTTCTGCAGTTATCCAGTGTCTTCTAGGCGATTATTAAGTACCGAGTATTTTGCTTAGCATTGTAGAACATTTATAATCTAACCCCTCAAACTGCATTTTCTGTGTCAGGAGTCATCACTGACGATAATGTTAGAATTTGGAAACTTTCAAGGTACATCTAAGAGAAACTTTTTCAAGAGCTCCTATTTTTGGTTTTCACTGTTGAAATGGATACCCACTTGTAAACCATATTCAGATGATTTCTGCTACAGTACGATTGTGGCCTTAGATCCTCACTTGGTCACAGAAACTGAGGAAAAATCACTGTTAAAGCATTGATAAATAATGTGGACTTCTGATATCTGCACATATACCTTTCTTTAACACCCCTGTAATCTATATGTATCCCATAGTTATTATTTCTATCATACAGTGAGTTTCTGCTGTCTCGTCCAATATTTTCATTTGCTGATTCTCAAAGAAGCAGATTCATGGTTTAAAAAAAGTATGGCTGCCTGGTTACTTAGTGTCTTAGGATCAATTTCCCTGCATCTATTGTCATCATAGAACAGACAGACAGTTTTCCAAATTGCATAGCCTGCGACATAGTCTTTCTCAAAAGTCACTGTGCAGAGATCTTTCTGTGCTCAAGCCATAAATCCATGTGACATATGTTCCCCACAATGACACAATCAACAGTATTTATTGGCTTAGGTATACAGTTATCACTGCTGATGTGTAATAACAGAAATTCTGTAAGAGTCGCATCTAAATTCTGCCCTAGCCTATAAAGTAGAGTTACACTGGGAATCTTAATAGCATCGATGAACGTTTTGTAACAGATATAGATCCTTTCTATATCTCTTGGTTTATAGAGTTACTTAACCATAGTTATCCCCACAAAGAACATGAAAACTTGCAAAGAATATATGAAAAGGAGGTACTGTTGTATTGGAGGGAGAAGTCTCTCCTTGTATATATCCATCCACAAGATGTGAATGCCATCCCATCATAGAAGCTAACCTCTTTCTATATTTGGCATTCAATCAAAACTTATTTGACATATTCAGACTTCTATTTAAATGGAATTATATGTGAGATGATATCATATATCAAGGACCTCAACTTCTACCTTAGATGATCTTATAATTAAGTCTTATCTGGGTACTCAAGTTTTGCTAAATTTATTTACATAATTCAGGGGTTCCATCTAAATTTGTTCAGAAATGGTAGGTAACAGAAGCATAGCCAGTGATACACAAAGACTTGTTTCCTGGGTCTTAGAGAATCATTTTCATCTGCCACAGAGATTTGCAAGAGGTCAGGCTTGATGTCACTACATCCATCTTATTATAGCAAATGGAAGCTGTTGAAAGCATCCATGTGCTGATAAATATAGAACCAAAGAATTTAGGGAAAAAAGGGATGAATCCACTTATGATTCTGGTTGCAGGTCATAGTCCAACTTGGCAGGGGAGTTCACACCAGCATCAGAAGCCCAGGGAACTGGTTGCACCCTATCTACAGGAATTGTTGAGAGAGGGGATGTTTTCTCATTTTCCCGCATGCTTGTATGCTAAAGCACCAAGTCAGCTCTCTCCATGTCATCTAACTCACCAGGGAATGATTCCACCTGCCAAAGGCTGAGTCCTCTCTCATCTTTTGGATAATCTCACACAGACTTGCACATGCCTTGCATTAACAAGTAATTCTTCACAGAGGTGCCCAGTGCCTAAGCCTCTAATTGTCAAGTTGACACTTGTGTCTAACTGGTACAAGAATTGTCTCAAAATGCAAACACTCACCAAGGGAAGCAGACAACAGACACAGAGACTCGGATTCTAATAACTCTATTTAACCATCTAATTTAAGTCCTGTCCAAGTCTTGTCTTCATCCTACACTGTCAGTTTTGTGACCCAATAAATTCCCTCTTCTGTTTAAGCCAGCTCAGTCAGATTTTCTGTCAAGCAGCCAAATGAATACTAACTGAAGCCTAAGGGAAATTTGCTCTTGATCCAATGAGCAACTTGATTAAATTAGCTCTTCATTAAAAATAGGCAAATAGGACCAGAGATAAGACCCAGTGGGTTAAGGTGTTTGCTGTGCAGAGGGATAAATAAAAGTCTGCAAGGTGAAGTTATCAATTCACTGAAAGTTCTGGTTCTTCATCTTGCATATCTAGAAAATGAATTGATGACATCAGTATCTTCTGATTCACTTTTCAAGGAGTGCCAATAGCACAGTCTGGCAACCTAATTTCGAGCTACACAAACTTACAAGGAAAGAACTAATTCATCTCAATTATCCTCTGAATACACAATAAGCACCGTGACAAGTACACTGTGTCCAGATATTATCACATGAATGTGCACATGCACAAGCACACACAAATAAAAACTTAGAAAAGAAATAACACAATTTCAAAAATAAGAAAATAGAAAATTATTAAAAATAGGATATTCTTTATATTTCTTCCAGACTGTATGTATGCCAAGAGAAACTCTTCACCAAAAATGAAAGTCAAGAAAACAAATGGGAAGTCAAAGAAGCTAAACATAAAGAGTCTGCAAAGTGAAGTTATCTTACCTTTAGAAATTAAGCCAGGAGAACCTATAATCTTGGGGACATTTTTCAGTGTTTCTCAAAGATGATAACTGCTGAATACGTTTAAGTTTAAAAGTTACTCAAATTATTCATGGACTATTATTTGGATTTGTTGAGCAGGGAAGGATGGTATTTCGTGAAAAAAATTCTGATTAAAATACAATATATACTAATTCTGTAGTGAGATCTCTCAGACTGGATTCTCTCCTCTCTCTCTCTCTCTCTCTCTCTCTCTCTCTCTCCTTCTTTCTTTCTCTTTTTTTTTCTTTCAACCTCTTTTGCTGGCCCTCAGCAGCAATTCACAGTAGAACTGGTACCCAGCATGCATTCTGTGAATATCAACTTGTTTACCAGAAACTAGAGGTTCTGAGAGAAAGATCTGATTCCATGCCAACTACAGGACATGTATTTGATGAGTATAAACCATATTCACCAGAAAGCAAGAAGCCGTCTAAGACACTTAGCATCATTTCAAAGGGATAGAGGAAGGAAATTCAAGTGTCTTCCCCTGACCTAAAGTATAATCAATGAAACACGGAATAAAGGAAGGAAAGAGGAGGAGGGAAGGAGGGGGGGGAGGGACAAATTGCATCAGATCTTTGAGATATATGCATATCCTCTGGGTCTAAGTAGCCATTAAGAGGCAGTGAGTAGGGCAGCATTCCTTCTGTTTGCAGATAACACACAGTGCAACCAATTCTCCTTGTTTGCCCTGATGCACTAAGACCTCAAGTGTGATAACCCCTGGGCAAATGGGCCATATTACAACTCACACAGGTCCAAGTGAGCGGGTCTGCTGTGATCACTACTCTGTACAGCAGCCTAATTTACACACAGGTAAGAGGGAAAAAAAAAGTCCTCATGGATTCAGTCCCAGGCCTTAAGTAGTAGCTAATTCATCATTTCACCTATACACATCTCTATATTTGTCTTTTTTGTAGCTTTCAAGCTAGCAAAGGATGGCTATGCTATGCTATGCTAACAAAAGATGTTTGTTCTAAAAGGCAGAGTTTCAACATTAATCTTAAAATACTTTTGCATCAGAACAGGAATGTCTGCACTGCACTTGTCAATGAAAGAAAGGAGATCTGAGTTATAGTCTTTATATCTAATTCACATTGTTGTAAATTTTGAATGGCTATAACTGGTTTTATTTTAACACCTATTTGGAAGAACAAGTTTCTTGTGGATGATAACTATCAAAAATTCAAAGACATTATCGTTTAAAGGCTCGGAAATTGTGATCATTTCTAGTATAAAAGCCTGATATAAAATAAAATAATAGCTTGTTCACTGAAGCAAGATCAAGTTTCTCATTTAAAAGTTCCACATTTCACTTGAATATATTCTTCCAGTTAAAGACTTAGGAGACACCTTAATGCTTTGTTTATAAATAAATGCTTTCATTGTCCTTGTGTACTTCCAAATTTCATCTAATTTATACCAGTTATGCTTTCATATCTTGCATGAATTTCAACAAGAAGCACTTAGGAAGCGCTATGCCTATGTAGAATCTATCCGGCTCTCCTGTACAGATGTGTTCAGGCAGCTGAAATTATTCCCAATAGTATTTCAAACCACATTCTCTCCAGGTTTGAGTCCTGTGCAGACAGAGACAAGCCCTAGCGACATGAAGAGCTGCCCTCCAGTTCCTTAATGTGAGATCAATACAGCTTGACTCCTTTGAAGGAGAAATTACACTGCTACTCGGAATGTCACTGAAATGGTTGTACTAGCTCAGTGGGACAATGACTTGCGGGTGAGGATTTCCAGACTGGGTGAGAATAACTTCAACCCCTCCAAAGAAGTCAGGCAAAGCAACTTCAGTGTGTACATATCAACCTGGGCCCCAGAAAGGGATTCATTGCTGCTTTCAATGTCTATCTTGAATATCTTTTAGGCATCCTTACCTTTCATTTTTTCTGAAGAAACACCTTTAGTATCTAAGAACTACCCTTTTTAATAATGAACTTCAGTCAATGTTTGACCATCAAAAAGGTGTAAATCAAAGCCAAGAAACTGCAGCAAGATGAAACTGCTTTGAAACTACTCCAGAGCAAAAGGTATTTTGTAATATGTGTGGGTTTCTCTTAGGTATGGGGTATACAGAGTCTATGGACCCTTGACAGGACTGTATCTTTACATATCCATCAACTCCAGTTAATTCGGAAAACAGCATCTGTGAACAGCATAATAAGACATTTACAGATCAAGATAAATGTTAATACTTGGAAACTGATTATCTTTGGAAAGAGAAGAGCCATGTGTCTGTGAACAAGGAATGTGTATGGAAGTGGAAGCCAGTCATCTGTTTCTCACCTCTATAGCCCCCTAGTGGGAAGCAGATGTTTCATTGCTAAGGAAAAAAAAAATCAAGTAACAGTTTATTGATGTGCGTTGGTAAAAATAAAAGATGAAAAGCAATCATGAACAGAGCGTTAGTAAGTGAATAGATGTTTTATGGACACAGTTATGACAGTGAATCTATTGCATTTCTATATGGTGGTGCAAACTTCACTAAATGCCTCTTCTTCCAAAATATTGGTTTTCATGCAAAGCTATCAGTTGTAAAGAGAACATTTTTCCTGATGAAAATTTCATGTAAGAGAAAGAATTAATAGCATACTGTTGAGTGTCCCAATCAGGAAGGCAGAAAACCATTTGCTGTAAACATGTATAATAATGATGTTAATACTTGTTCTGTTATTTCCAAGCCTACTGCAAAACTAAGCTAGATGATTCACACACATTCTCTTTTAATCATGTTGTGTTTTACCTAGGAGCTCTATTGGATTTTCTATCTTATTGATGAAAAACACACAGCTTAGCATTTGAACCCAAGTGAGTCTAACAGCAAATGTCATGTCAAACTGCCTCTCATAATATCCAAGTCTCAAAGTTTTGTACAAAGAGCTAGAGGAACTTCTCAGCCCTGGCAGCATTTTTTAACTCTGTAAACCATTTACAAAGAGGTGATTTTACTACTATATACTGTTATATGAAAGCCTGTATTTATCATTTGATAGATTATAAAATCAAGGTATTCCATCTAATAATTTGTATGTTAATATTTAGTCAGTCTGAGCTAGGATTGCTATTTTTAAATATATTCTCAAGAATATATAATATATATTCTCAAGATACTAAGGAGACTTAAATCACTATGAGATAAGAGCCCAAAAAATTCATGAGAGTATTCCCAGGTCATCAGCTCTGCTAGGAACTGCCTTGAAGAATCACATTCCACACTGCCTGTCAGTACTAAGTCAACATGCACACAGATGAAGGCTCTGTTCAAAATAGCTAATTTATGCACTATGCACAAATGTCAAAATTTGTTATATGCATATTCCTTTAAAAAAAGACTAGTTATCTGGGAAACCCACTAGAAGGAAATTGATAGAACAGATCATCTGTCTAGGGTTACAGGTTTTTATTTACTGCCTCGAGGATCAGCCAGACAGTAAATGCAATGGCATAGTAATAACCTGTCTGGAGAAAGCAAGGGCTACTGCCCACAGTCTTCAGGGAGAGGCTGCTGGGATGGCTAAATGTTTAGTGGTACCCACATAAATGTTCACAGTAAACCCCCTCTCTAGTCTTCTCTAACCACATTCCTGATGAATACATTATTAACTAAGTAAATCAGAAGTCCAATGATATGAACACTTTCAATGTCTTGACACATTGTCCATTCTTAACCTCTCTATTCATTTTCTCTAACTTTAATTTTCTTCTCATTTCTAATGAGAGATGTTTCATAACTATATATTATAATAACTATTAACCATGCCCCTATCACCATAGCATTCACACCCTCTTTGGGGGGGGAGAGTCAAAATTCTAAATAAACAAACACTTAAAAACAAAAGCAAAATATTCCTTCATCTTTTTTTTCTTCAGTACTTCATTCTCTTTTTTCTCCCACATTTTATTTTTTTTTCTAATCATACAAGCTCAACAGGTACCCCCATTCTCTCCTTCCATCTTCCCTTCCCCCATCATCACCCATTCCACTCTGCCCTCTTCCTTTCACCCCCCTCTCTCCCTCCCCGCCTCCAGGTGCTTCCCCCTTCCTCCCTACCATCTCCTGAAGCATCCATTTATGTGGGTACAGAACCTTCCTCTGACTCCTCCATCCAAGTGAGGGTTCAGGATGCAGTAGCACATCCTAGGGCCACATCTTGGGCTCCCTGTTAGCATGGGAACTCTATTAGGACTATTAATTCCTTGCCTGTAAGGATCCTACTGCCTGACGCCTTCTCCCTTCTGATCCATGATAGACTTTAGAGTGTCGTTGACATGTCAGCCATGTGTAGGTCAGGCAAAGTCCAATCCTGCCTGCTGAAGCCCTAACTTATATGGAGTATCTTGCATATTGTCGGTCCTCCCCATCTTTAGGCTTTTACAATCTTGCCACCCCCGTCTTCCACAAGGATCCCTGAGCTTTGGGATGGGGAGAGATTTAGCTGGTCTGGTTCCAGGTGACTAATGTAGAGTCTTTGGTGTTCTAGATTACGGTTTGTTGCTGTTTTCAGTTTTACCTTTCCTGGACTGTCTTTGGCTGCATCTCAATTGGTATCAAAGATCTCTACTAACCAAAGATAAAAGACTATTTAAATGAAGATCTTAATAGAAGAGGAAATTCAACAATGGATGGAAAAATAGGAGTAGGACACAGCAGTGGGATGGAGTCAGTGTCCCATTTCCGGATGCTTACCATCTATCTGCTGGTCCCTATATCCTCCCTGATTGGTGAGATCAAACCTGTTCAGTCCCAAGTGACCAGGAAGGAAATGAAAATGAGCTGCACCAGATGTCTCCCTACTTACATGCAGTACATGACCGTGGCCTATTTTCCCTACTGAAGCATGTTCTCTTATTGTCTAGGCCCATGAACCAGTGTAAACCCAGACTTACATGCAAGAAAACAGAAGTGGGAGCAGTAGGAATTGGGTCAGAGGGAGCCTAGGATGTCCAACATCCAAGCTGACTTTATTGTAACATACATGGGTTTTATAATCAAAGAGCAGGGTGAAATTCTTTACAGGATTATGTAAGGCACATACATTTTGGTTACATCCACTTGTGGGACCAGACATGTCCCCAGGTATGCTAAAGAGGAACGGGGCCATGTTGCTAGAAGAGATAGGAATGTATGCCTCAAAACAGAGTTACTTGGTCCATGCATAAGCTTATCTCAGATAAGCAGGAAGGAGCTGTTGGGGGAAGAACAGCCCAGTCAGTTTCTAAGAGAAACAAAAGCTATCCAAACAACCTGGAAGTTCTCTACTCACAAAAGGAGGAGTTAGGCCTGCCATTGTCTTGCAGACAAGAGGCAAACTCTACCTGCCAGGAAGGAGTCCTTCAACAGCCCGTTCAGTTGCTAATATATCATCCAGAGAGCAGGCTTCGGACCTAAGGACCCCCACACCCTATCTCCTTTCTTTTTTGGTCCTCCTTCCCCTTCCCTCCTATTTATAATCCTTTGTTATTACAGAGGGTATTACAGAGATTTCCTTTGACTAAAATTAAGTGGGTTTGCAACTAGGATTCACTTATTAGGGAGTACATATGGTGTCTAACTTTCTGTGTTTGGGATACTTTACTCAATACAATTTTTTCTAATTCCATCCATTTCCTGGCATATTTCATTAATTCATCATTTTTAATGGCTGAGTAGTATTCCATTGTGTAAATATACCACGTGATGTATGAGAGTTCTCTTTTCTCTAAATACTCTCCAGCATTCAGTGTTGTTTGTATTGTGGATTTTTGCCATCCTGACTGGGGTGAGATGATATCTTAAGGAAGTTTTAATTGCATTGCCCTGATGGCTAAGAATTTGGAGCATTTTTTAAGATATTTGTTAGCCATTTCAATTTTTCCCTGGAAAATTGTCTTTTGAGTTCCAAGAACCATTTTCTAATTGGGCCACTTATCTCCTTGGTGCTTAGTTTTTTTAGTTCCTTGTGCATCCTGGATAATAGAGCTCTATCAGATATGTGGTTAGTGAAGATTTTCACCCATTCTGTTGGTTGTCTTTTTGCTCAGTTTAAAATCTTTTACAGAAGCTCTTTAATTTCATAAGATCCCATTTCCTGAGTATTGGTTCTAGTGCCTGTGCTATTGGATTTCTGTTTAGGAAATGTTGGCCTAATCCAATCAGGTCGAAGGAGTTCCCTACCCATTCAACTAGGGTTTTTATAGTCTCTGGCCTAATATCGTGGTTCTTCAGTATTGGGAATTATTTTTTGTGCATGGTAACAAGTACAGATCCAGTTTTAATCTTCTGAATGTGGGCTTAGTACAACCATTCTGACAAGCCATCTGGCAATTCTTAAAAAAGTTAAAGATTGAAATGCCATATGACCCTGCTATTCCACTTTTGGGAATAATCCCACAGAGAGCAAAAATTCACCTCAATAACACAAGCAGGACCATGTTTATAGTAGCAATGTTTACAACAGCAAAGTCATGGAATCAACCTAAATGTCCAAAAGTTGACAAATGGATAAGAAAAATGCCGTACATTTATACAGTGAAATACTACTCAGCAGTCAAATATGATGACTTAATCAAATTTGCTAGGAAATGGATGGAATTAGAAACAACTATATTGAGTGAAGTATCCCAGACAGAAAATTAAGCACCATATGTACTCCCTAATAGGTGGATCCTAGTACAAAACCCACCTAGAGACACACTCAAAGATAAATCTCTGTAATGCCTACAGTAATTGCAAAAATTATAGACAGGCGGGAAGAGGAAGGAGGGCCCCACCAGCAATGGGGAGAGAGGGGATCATGCTATAGCAGAGAAAACAGGCCACCATCAAGGACTGCACGTAGTAATGAGACATCTGGTTAAGACAGACTTTCCTTCCTGGTCACTTGCAACTGTTGGGGTTTGATCTCACCAGGAAGGGAGGGCATACAACCTGGCAGATAGAAAGTAACCATCTTGCAAATGGGAGACTGACTCCCCACACCCCAGTCTCCTACTCTTATTTCATCTACCTTTGAATCTACTCTTATAATAAGACTCTATTTTAACAGCCTTTTATCTCTAGCCAGGGGGCGACATTCAATACCCATCAGGATGGAGCTAAGGGCAGTGCAGGAGCAACAAAATTGAAAAAAAAATCAATAAACCATAATTCAGAACATCAGAGACTCTACATCACCCACTTGGAACCAGGCAAGCCTAATCTCTTCCCATCCTAAAGCTCAGGGAAATTTGCGGAAGAGGGGGTGGTAAGATTGTAAGAGCCTAAAGATGAGGAAGAGCAATGATATGCAAGATACTCCACACAAGTTAGGGCCGAAGTAATCATAATAAGACTTTGCATGACCTGCACAATGACCAACATATCATTGAACCCTCAAAGTCTAGCATGGATCACAGGCACTAGGATCCCTGGAGGCAGGGGATTAACGGCCACAATAGTGTTCCTGTGCTAAAGGGGAACATAAAAAAGAGCTCTAGGCAATGCTACTGAGTCCTCACACCTCATCAGAGAGGAGGACCCGGAGGGAAGTTTGATATGCACACTAAAGGATGCTCCAAAATAGGGAGGGGGCACTGGGAGAAAGGGAGGGAGGAGGGAAAGGAAAGAGAAAAGGGGGAAGGGAACAAGAGGATCCAGAAAGGAGTGGAGGGAGGGAGGGGAATAGGGTACTTATCAACTTTGTATGAGTGGAAGATAAAAAAAAAATCTGCATGTGGATATTCAGTTTAGCCAGCACCATTTGTTGAAGATGCTGTTCCTTTTCCATTGATTTTTTTTTTTTTTTGGCCCTTTTGTCAAAGATCAAATAGCTGTAATTGTCTGGATTTGTATGTGGATCTTCAACCCTTATCCATTGATCTACATGTCTATTTTGGAGCCAGTACCAGGCCGTTTTTATTACCATGGATTTGTAATATGAATTAAGGTTGGTATGGTGATACCTCCAGCAGTATTTTTGTTACTCAGGATTGTTTTTGCTGTTCTGGGCCTTTTGTGCTTCCATGTGAATTTTGAGATTGTTTGGTCAACTTCTTTAAAAAATTGCTTGGGGATTTTGATTGGTATCGTGTTGAATCTATATATTTCTTTTGGTAGGATGGTCATTTTTATGATGTTGATTTTGCAGATCCAGGAGCATGGGAGGTCTTTCCACCTTCTTGTGTTTTCTGTACTTTCTTTCTTTATCATTTTAGTTTTCATTATAAAGGTCTCTCATTTCTTTGGTTAGATTTATGACAAGGTATTTCATTTGCTTGGTGCTATAGTAAATGGGATTGTTTGAATCCCTTTTATCTACTCTCTTGTCTTATGACTGTAGCTAAGACTTCAATACAATTTTGAATAGAAGTGGTGAGAGTGGACAGCCTTGTCTATTTCCTGATTGAAGTGGTAATGCTTCAAGTTTTCCCCCGTTTAATATAATCCTTGCTGTTGGCTTCTTGTATATAGCTTTTATCATGTTGTTATAAGTTCCTTCCATTCCAACTGTCTCTAAGGTTTTGATCATAAAGGATGTTGGATCTTGTCAGAAGCTTTTTCTGCATCTACCGAGAGTATCATGTGGTGCTGGACTTTGGATTGGTTTATATGATGGATAATATTTATTGATTTGCCTATGTTGAATCAACCTTGTGTGCCTGGAATAAAACCAACTTGATAACTTGATCACAGTGAACAATATTTTGATATATTTTTTAATCCGATTTGCCACTGTTTTGTCTGGTTGATTCTTTGTGTCATTTTCCTTATCTCAATTTCAGATATTTCTCACCTGATTTTGGTAATCTCCTATCTTCTACTGATTTTTGAGATTGGATTGCTTTTGTGTCTCTAAAGCTTTAAGCTGTATTTTATTTATTTGTGACATTTCCTTTTTTGATATAGGTGTTGAGAGCTGTAAACTAACCTCATAGAACAATTTTCATTGTGTCTCAGAGATTTTGATATGTTGTATTTTCATTATCATTTGCTTCTATGAAATCCTGAATTTCCTTTTTGATTTCTTTCTGCATCCAATATTCATTCAGCATCACAATTTTCAAAAATTAGCATATTTTCTGCTATTAGTTGTGTTGTGGATGTCAAGGTTTTAGACTATGGTAGTCTGATAGGGTACAGGCTATAATGTCAACTTTCCTATATATGAGAATATTCATTTTATGGCCCAATATGTGCTTTATTTTGCAGAAAGTTCCATGTGCTGCTGAGAAAAATGTATATTTTTTGGTGTTTGAATGGAAGGTTTGATAGACATCTGTTAGGTCCATTTCAGTAAGGGTTTGATTTGGTTCTAATGTGTCTCTGTTGAGTTTTTGTCTTGTTAATCTATCCCATGTTGAGAGTGGGATATTGAAATCCCTGAGTATTATCATTTTGGGATTGATTTCGTGCAGTGTTTGTTTAATGAATGTGTAGGAGCCCATATTAGGTGCATATATGTTCAGTATTGTGAAGTCTTTTTGGTGAATTGTTCCTGTGATTAAAATGTAGTATCCTTCTGTATCTCTTATGATTTTCCTTGGTTTGAAGTCCACTTTGTCAGATACCATAATGGCTACCCCCTGTGTTGCAGTCCACCTGCATGGTTGCTGATAAATGATCAGAACACAGCTTAAGGTAACAAAGAGTTTATTTTCTTACGACAGTCCGGTTACAGTTCATAGTCCAACTTGACGGGAGAGCACACACCAACACCAGGGCCGAGGGAACTGGCCACCATAACGGCTGAGAGATGGACAATCCTTACTTGCCAGACCAGCATGTCTGGCCAAGTATACAGAAGGATGCCCACTCTCTCAACCAGCTCTCTCTGATTTATCCAGGGCCTAATCCCACCCACCATGGGCTGGGTCTTCCCCACCAGCTAGACAATCTCCTTCAGGTTTGCTCTGGGCTTAACTCAACCATCAACTCTCTACAACTGTGCCCAGAGCTCAAACCCTCAAGAGTCAAGTTGACACCTGTGCTTAACTATGACACCCTGCTTGTTTCCTGGTTCCGTTATTTTGAAGATTTTTTGACCCACCTTTTACTTTTGGAATGTGCCTATTTTTTGTGGTGAAATGTGCTTCTAATCCACATTTTTAACCTGTGTCTTTTGATTGGTGAGTTAATTCCATTGACATTTAGGGTTATAATGGAGAAATTATTTTTGATTCTTGGTGTTTTTGTGTTTAGTGGCTTTCATAAGTGTATTATTTAGCTTGTAGGTTGTGGTAGTATTATACTTCCTTTCTGTCCTTCTGGATATGAGGATATGCTTGTTCTTTTCTTCAAGCTTGAGTATCTTTTCTAGCATTTTTTGAATACCTGGTTTCATTTTCATGAAAGTCTTCAACTTGTCCTTATGGTGGAAAATTTTTCTTTCAACATCAATCATGACTGATAGTTTTCATGGGTATATCAGCCTGGGTTGATATTTGTGCTCATTCAATATTTGGAGTACATCTCTCCAAGATCTTCTGGCTTTTACTCTTTCCATTGAAAAATTATTTGTTATTTTAATAGGTTTATCTTTAAAAGTGACTTTTTTTCTCTTGAAGTTTTCAGCACATTCTCTTGTACATGTGTGTATAGTGTTTTGATTATTAGTTACCATGGTGAGTTTCTATTTTAGTCATATCTGTTTGGGTTGTGGTATACCTCTTGTATTGGATGGGGAATTTTTACTTCATGGAAATTTGAAAAATTTTCTCAGGTGTGGTATTTTGGGGTTCTTGTTCTGGTATTCCATGAATGTGCATGTTAGACTTCTTCAAGGTGTCCCATAACTCTTTAATATTCCTCTCAAGTATCTTTCTGACTTTAACAATCTCTTTGATTGGAACTGGTTTGTTTTTCCACTTTGTCTTCAAGATCTGATATTCTATTTCTGCTTCATTCGTTCTGCTGATAAGACTCTCTGTTGAGTTCTGGGTTGAAGATAGCTTTTTTTTTAATTCAAGTTTAATCTCTGAGTTTGCTTTAACTGCTCTATGCCTATTTTTGTTTCTTCAGCTGCTTTTCTCATCTCCTCCAAGTGATTGTTGTGTTACTGTTCAAACTGGTGGATGTGGTTATTTCACTCCTTCCAGATTTCCTCTTTCATTGTTTTGATAATAGTAAAGATCAGGCTTTGAAAATAATTATCTTGGGTATGGCTTTCTTGGCTATTTTATGTGAGTTTGTTCTGGTTGGATTCTATCATTATGGGGTTGATTCTTTTTGTAGGAGATCTGTTGTCTTGGTTTTTATTTCTCGTGGTTTTGTGCTGTGACCTGAGCATTTTTGTTTTACCTCTTATGTCCTCATTTTTGTTTTTATGTGTTTTTATCTGAACTGATTTAGACAGCATTAC
Organism: Typhlomys cinereus; assembly: GCA_023101885.1. NCBI lineage: Eukaryota > Metazoa > Chordata > Mammalia > Rodentia > Platacanthomyidae > Typhlomys > Typhlomys cinereus. Next base: position 1,292,914 of record JALPQD010000227.1, read on the forward strand.
TACGCTTGAGCATTTATTGCTAGTGTTTGCCTTTTAGTTTAATATGCCTATCTGGCATTGGTGTCATTACCTAGACGAACCTATTGGACTGTTAATACATCAATTAAAGTGGGTTTAGTAGACAGAGATTGAAGATATGTACAATAGTGCACTTTTTAGGTTTATTTCCTTGGCAATATGTAAGGGTGAATGGTATAGTCCCTGAAGTTGTATGTTTTTTTCTGTGGGCTATAGGTGACTAAAAATTGAGAGTAACAGGAGGGTAAAAAGGGTTTACCTATCTTAAAGCTGGATGCAAAGATTCTCTCCCGTATGATGGGATGATTGTAGAAATCTTCAGATATGTAGTGTTGTTTTCTTAAAGCTGGATGCAAAGATTCTCTCCCGTATGATGGGATGATTGTAGAAATCTTCAGATATGTAGTGTTGTTTTCCTAGCCTGTTGCTTGGGTTTTCTCTAGACCATGTTGAATTCTCAGGAGCGAGGAGTCTACAGGTCCAGAGCAAAAAGGGCCCACTTGCTGAGGAGCAGGGAGTCTGCTGGAGTATGGAGCAGAAAGTGTTCGTTCATCTTTTGCTGCCTCTTTTCTTCACCCAAAAGATCGCATACATGTATGCTCTTAGTGACTTCCATTTATCACACCCACGGTAGCTTTCTTTACACATCATGTAGTTTTACAAAAAATGTCTTGTTAATCAAAGAATAACAGGGTAAAAATTCTCCTCTTCTCCTTCTAAGTTTTACTTAGGGAAGGAGAAAAAATCTGAGCAATATTAGCTAAAACAATGCAATAAACACATTGCCAGGTGTGTGTATGTGTGTGTGTGCGTGTGTGTGTGTGTATTTACCTGTATGCATTTTTAATATACAACATAGTATTACCAGAATGAATGTGAGCTTCTTGCGTAACCTATTCAGTGATCATTTGTATCTTTCTATAATCAGTAGTTCCAATGTACCCTGGATACACAAAGCCAACAGAATTTTGCTTGAAAAGTTCAGACATTAGTGAAAGAATGTTTGGAAAAACTCTGGATTTCCCTGAGAAAAATTCTAATCTTCCAGCCTTCATTAAGCAGGAATTTATTTATAGACAAGTCTGATACAGGACATGATGGTCATATCAGCAGATAGCATGAATCCCAAGACAAAAGCATCAAATGAGTTAGAGTTTCTCAAACTCACTTTGCCTGGACACCGGCACAAGCAGGGTGCTGACCCTGAGTGGAAGCTGCCTCTAGTCGTAGGTACTCTGCTGCTATGTCTCATGCCTCCCCCAGGAAGCACAGAGGGGCTTAGGAAACTCTGAGTTTTTGTTCTTTGTTGTAGGATTTCCCTTGAAGCAACTATTGAGAGAGGGAGATGAGGAGAGACATGAAGGGAAATTCTGGCACTGTGTCTTGGTGTCACGCTCAACTTTGCAGGTATACAAAGTGTTGTCTGCAGTCCTTAAACGTCCATTGCAAAACAAGGCTTCACAAGAATTTACAGATGTCTTTAGGCCGACAATTCTTTTTTATTTTTACTTTTTCATTGTAAGGCCCTGTCAGTTACACATATGCTAGCATGAGTAAAAATATGTACACATCTTAGAAGATGTGAAAAGACTTGTTTTATTTTATACAACATGTCTGTCTATTTTAAAATTTGGAAATTTTCGGATCCCTATCTCAATATTCCTGGAAATATAACAGTTTCTATTTCTAGTAGAAATTCTATTTCTACAATGTATAAAGCTTCTTAGGAAGCAAAACTAAAAATTAATTGCTTTTGACTGGGCTTGTAATGAATCAGTGTGGTTTTGACTTCAACTGTTTGGTGTTCTCTGAGAGCCCTGTATTCTTCTAAAATCTGAAGGCTACCTAAGTTCTTCCTTTGTCTTACTCCTGGGACATAGGCACTAATGATCCTTTAGTTAATGCAATAAGTATTGAAGAAGATATCACTTAGTTAATCAGTCTCTTATAAAAGCAGTCTTTCTCATCCCATTTTTTAAAGAGGAATAATTAAATGGCTTCAGTGGTCACTTTTAAAGTTCAGCTCTTTCCAGAGATAAAATCTGAAGACATAGCAGAAAGAAAGTAGTGCAATTAAGAGGTTGGGAATTCATGGAAATGGGGTAGAAAATGCTGAACAAATTATTATTAATATTAATTTCACACTGAATCAGTATAATGCATTCTTGGTGCATCTTGACCAAGATAACTAAGTGATGCATATTATTCTCTGAGTGGATCTTTAAACACTTTCAGGATACCTTCACTTTCTTAGGTTGTAGGAGTAAATTTACTAAATTCAATTTTTTCTACCCATCAGAAAGACTGAATTCCATTTCTTCAAGTGTTCTTTGAGTAGAAGACAACTTCAAAAGTTTATTGATTTAACAACACTCTGAATCCACTTCCTGGATGAATAAGCAGAAACCTTTTGCCTGCTGAATACCCCATTTTTGTTCTCTCCTGACCTACAGACACAGGTCTGGAGAAGGCGAGTGTGCATAAAGGTTGTAAGAATAATTTTATGCCATGGATCATGATGATGGTGCTTTCCAAGTACTATGGAAAACACCAATGATATAAAAGTGTCTGGTCTGAACAGAAGGAACAAGGACACAGACACACAGAGAAGTGAAGGGGATAAAGAGAAAAACACCTGGAAATGGAAATGGCAGGAGTCCAAGCTGGTTGCAAACTCAACACTGAGCAGTTAGATCCAGCAAAAGTGCTAAACTCACATTAAGAAACAGAGTACATAGGTTTTTAATTATAAACATAATACTTTTGCAAATAGAGTTAAAGCAGAACTTGAAGAAAATCACAGAAGATCTTGACTAGGCAAAGCCAATAATTTAAAAAAATAAAAGGTAGAGTTACACTTTTCCTGAAGAAACTGTTAAAAACTGCTGCAGGTTAAAATAGGACCATTGACCTTCGAATTGGGAGATGAAAGCAGATTGCTAGAAGAAATGAGGGAAATGTGGTTATCAATGAAAGGAAGCTTTACAAAGACTGTGAGAACTTTAGATCTAGTCGCAATTGCACATGAAAGACACAGTTTCTGACCACGCAGTGTCTTCCCTTCAGAGTTCCCTTCGAAAGCCTGCACGTTGGGGCTGATGTAGGTAGAGATACTCACCTAGGGTGAGATTAGTAAGATTGGACTTGGGGTAAATTAAGGAAGATTCACTCTAAACTTTACTAGCAATATGAATAAACAGAGAAAGAGGGAGAGAGGTAAGGAAAAAAGAGAAGAGAAAGAACTTAAGGTTGACACGGGAGTCTCCAGAGATAAACAATAAGCCTCAAAGTCTTAAAAAGTCAAGAAAATCTTCAGAACTTCATTGATAAAAGTATCCTGATGAAAGTTCATGTTAACCCAGGAACTCACTTAGAGAACACTGCTAAGGACATTTTTAAACAGAGCTATTCCATGCGCGTGCGTGTGTGTGTGTGTGTGTGTGTGTGTGCATTTACCAATGGATAACTACAATTATGGAATGCAAATGTCCAACAATAAGGTAGTTAAAATAATAAAGTTTATTTTTGAAGATATGAAAATACACTTTACATATGCAGATGACATAGGAAAATGTCATTACAGTTCTAATTTGGGTTTTAATTTATAGACATTTTAAATTCCTCAGTATCGTGAGGAGGGAAAAAAGCAAACATATCCTAAGCATAAAAGCTAATACTTCACAAATCACAGACAAATCCAAAGTCTGCACATGAAGGCTTGGCTATTGGTTACTGCACCATTGTCCTCCTCCTTTTCCTGGTTTCTTCAACTTCTTCTTTTAGATTATCAAATTTTACTGAATAATAACCTTAAATAAATTTTAAATGATTTTTAAAGTGGTTACATGAGAAAGGAGCCGAGATTAATCCCACAAAGAGTGAGTAGTCTAAGATCGAACCCAAAGGCAAGCACACATGGCTCTCTGGAGTCCACAATGTTTCTGTCTAAGCCAGAGTGAGTAATTTCGTATTTCTCATGTCTTCCTGTATAACAAAAGCCGGTTCATCTGGGCACCACACTTTAAGAACGACAATTGTAAGAGAAATGTTAGCTTTCGTTTTGGGAACACTGAAGAATAAATATTCATTTTTGTCAGAAACCTCTGAAATGAAAATAATGAAATTATTCCCACAAAACTATAACTTGACATTTTTCCCTAGTCTTTATCTGAATTGAAAGAAAGAATTACTTTGTTCTGTCATAGAATGTAGAATTGAAACCACTATTGTGTTTCTTTGTAATTTGAGGTGCCGTTAAAAAGGTGCATGCTTAAAGTAATTAGGATTTATTCCTTCTTTCTTCGCTTTATAAAATGGTGAAAACTTATTTTGGATTATTTTTTTCTGTTTCAGTTTCCCAAACACATAAAAAACTATATGTATTGAGGAAATGAAGACAAGTGAACTTTGTAGCCTGCAAGGCATAACATGGTTTCCTCACGTCTAGGAGAGACCTGTCACCTCACTACCCTTCCCCCACACTTGGTTTTCCCATTGGCTTTACTACTATTAATCTCCTTTATTATTTCCAAAAAAAGTTCTGAGAAAATTCTTATTATTTCTTTCTATTCCGAACTTCTCAGTTAGCCACATCAACTTATAGGACGATACTGTAGTGATCTTCTGCCCTTAATGAATCTTTTACTAGCTAGCTAGCAACTAAATACAGTTTCTGCCCAACAAGCAACACAAATTGGATTAATATTTAGGACAAGTATAGTTGTCTTCTGACTCTAATATTGTTTAAATACCTGTTCAAATAGCTCAACAGTGTTGAAAGACAAGAGCTGCAAAGATGGGACTAATCTTTGAATATATTCTATAAGAGAGAATTTTACTCCACATGTCAAAATTAACCAGCTGAAACCCTTTGCTTTTCCCTAGTAAGGAGCATTAGCCTGGGTTGCAAAAGAGAGGATCCTATCTCACCATAGAAAAGCAGCACATTGTCCAAGAAATTAAAGAACATGTCTATACCTGATATGCTTCCCTGAGAAACACTGCTTTTGGTTAAAGCTATTTAGCATCTATTAAAGGAGAAAATTCTAATCATTTTGCTGCCAGGTTTGAAAGCCAAAGACTTCTGGTTCTTTAACCAAAAGACCAGAAGGGGAGGGCATATAGTCTGACAGATAAAAAGTAATCATTTTGCAAATGGGTGACTGACCCCTCCCTCACTGAGGTTTCCTACTTTTATTACATCTACCCTTGAATGTGCTATTATAACAAGACTCCAGTTTAACAGCTTTATGTCTCTGACCAGGAGGTGACATACAGTGCCCATCAGGATGGAGTGAAGGGCATTGCAGGAGCAGAAAAACTGCAAAAGAAAATCAACAAACCACAATCCAGAACTTCAGAGACTCTATATCAACCACATAGAACTAGGCCAGCCTAATCTCCCCCCATCCTGAAGCTCAGGGACATTTGCGGAAGAGGGGGCGGTAAGAGTGTAAGAGCAAAAGGATGGGAGGAGCAATGATTTGCAAGATACTCCACACAAGTTAGGGCCGAAGCAATCATAATTGGACAATGCATGCCCGGCGCAATGTCCAACACACTATTGACCTCACAAAGTCTAGCATCTGCTAAAGGCACCAAGATCCTTTGAGGCAAGGGATTGACAGCCACAGTAGTGTTCCTATGCTTAAGGGGAACATGGGAAAGGGTTCACGGAAATGCCACTGGGTCCTTGTATGTCATCGGAGAGGAGGACCCAGAGGAGAGTTAGGCATACACAATAAAGGACTCTCTGGGAATTGGGGGGGAGGCACTGGGGGATGGGGAGGGAAGAAGGGGGAGCAAGGGGTTCGGGGGGAGGAGGAGGGAGGGAGGGAACTGGTCTACCTATTAAGTTTGTATGAACGGAAATAATAAAAAAGTATTAAAAAAAAAGAATAGCTTCCCTCTCATTTCTAAACTATTAGCAAAACAAATGCTGTGATGTGAAAGGACATACAATGAACACAAAATATAAATGAAAAGGAATAAAAATTTTGAGGAATAATTAAATATATTGTTGCAATAGAATAATGCAATTAAAGATGAAGCAAGCCATCAGCAGGCTTAAGTAGGACTCTGTGTACCACCCATATCTACAATCCTTTGCTGATTTGGACATTTGATGTTAATCCTAATAACACATTAAAAGTTCAGTTGACACAATTAGTGGAACAATGAAAGCCTAGTTAGTAGAGAAGATTTTTGTGCTAGGCTTTTTCTAAGCCACATACGTGGTATTGTTTATTTAGTAAAGTTGTTAGGGCTGATATTTTCAGTGTTAACCCATTATCAATTCAAATCAATAATTCAAAATACAGAGGAAACTTGCCAGTGATATTGACATGGTTCAGGTTTGTTTGGAGTCAAAGTAAGCACTGATTGAAATGTTGATTGAATTTATTCTTAAGAAGGATTTATTAGATTCCTCCTGGGTACAAAGTCCTATTCAAGACCCCAGAGTAACAGATAAGTTATAAACATTGTGGAGAAATATTGTATACAAGAGTAAATGGATAGAACTCTACCTCGGAAAGAATTCAATGTGTATTTTTGCATTCCATGTTTTAAGGGGAACATAATGACATAATTAGTTCAGAGTTTGCCCAGTAACAAGGACAAAGCAGTCACCAGGGGTCTCCTGCTTGGTATAAACATTACCTCATTTAATCCTCATGACGGCCTTAAGAGGCGTTTTGTGTCATTTTAGAGAGTATTGAGGAATGAGGCTCAAAGTGTTTAAGTAATTGTCCCAAAATAACGTCGTCAGCAGAATGAGAGCCAGGATCTGAAGCCAGGACTGATTGGTTGTCTTAAAAATGTACTCCGTACAACAAAGGAAGATATTCCCCGGACACTCTCATCTCACGTCTCTCGTTTCTCAGTCAAATATCACTCTTCTCTTACTAAACATCGTATATCTTGTTTCTCAGAAGCAATAAACTCAGGCAGACCTTAGACCAGTAGTAGGCACTTTCTGCAGACACTTGGACACCCTTAGGAAGCCACCAATTGGAAGGCAAAACTTACCCTACGCCTTCCCTAAGAATCAATCAAAGAAGTTTGAATATTTCTCCAGAAATGTACAAAACCAGCTTCATGTCTATTTCTTGTGAAAAGTTTTTCATAAGAACTATTCCTTGCATTTAACCAAGCCACATCTTGAAGTGATTCTTCCGCCTGTATTCCAATTCAGTGAACACGGAACGCATGCGTACATTTGTCAGCACTCACCCCATGACACCTTGGATAACCATATGCTTTCTGGATCATTCCAACTTCTGCTATTCACTATGCATAATTGCATTCTAATGGATAGTGTCTTATTTCCCTTTAACCCCCTAGTCTGCTTTCCACCAACCTATTTTTCAAGATTCAAGTAATTCTTCTTCTATATAGTCTCCTCTCTCCCTCACCACATAAACTCTTTCTCTGATTTATTCTCATTAGTATTTCTTTTAGCTCTATGCATCGATATATTGCATTTACTATGTATATAGATGTATTTCAACAAACATTTGTTAAATGCTTCCTGAGTACTATTCAAAGCCCCTAGTAAATTCTGCATCTGTAGACATAGAATTTGACAGGCTAAAGATGTTCAGTTTTACATCTTGTAAAAGACTGAATGTCCTTTGTTGCTAAGTTATATTTTGTTCATTGCTGAAAATACTATGCAAACTAGCACACAAATTTTTCCTCATAGTTACCTTAAAAATAGACTGTTTAATTAGGTTAAAATCATTTCTAATGCTTCAGTACAAATGATACCTGCTTAATTGTATATAAGGAGAAAACAGTATTTGTATCACTTCATTACCATTTCATAGTGAATGAAAATAAGATACTTTTCCCTCATCTTTAGAGATGCAAACTAGGAATTGACTAGATGAAGTTTCATGATCATAAATATAAACCAGGACTCTCTAGATCTTAAAAGAATGCAACTGAACATTCAATAGATTTTGAATATATTATCAGTCAAATTAAATCCCAACAAATAAATTTCGTAGTGAAATAGCTATATGCAGCAAGCTCAGCAGGTAAAGCCCTCATATACTGGTTGACAGTTTACAAAAATGATGTCTGTTTCTGGATCCCAGTACTATATGTGTGTCTTTTATGTTCTTTCTAATGAAAAGGAGAGACAGTGAAGCTGTTTTCAAGGTTGATTTGAATTTTGTGTGAGAAGATAAGCTGATCCCATTATTTTAGTCTGTCATGTCACAATACTGTAGCGCTCAATATTTTAATTTAGCTTGTTTTCAAATTTTTAATTAAACTTTTAATTATAATTAAAACTCATTTTAATTTTTAAGTAGCTTTCTATAAATTTTGAATTTTATTTTATTATTAGTGTGCATGTCTATGTGAGGGTTACACATACCTCTCATAAGACAACTTTGGAGTAAGTTCTCCAATTTTGGTCATCAGATTTGTATACAGTGAGTAGCTTTTATCCGCTGTGCCATCTTGCTGGACCAACTTTTCCTACCATTTTTTTCAAATTTTTATGTCTAAGTACACACACACACACACCATAAAGGATACATTTGCATGTGTGCATGTATGCTTACAAGTCGTGGTGCATGCATGAGTGTATGTAGTTCCATGTGTGTGTGGAGACCTGAGGTTAATATTGGAATCCCCTTTGATGGTTCTTGATCTTGAATCAAGATGGTTCTTGAATAGGCAGAATTCCTATTCAAACCCAGAGCATAAATGTCAAAACCAGACATTTTTGTGGGTCCTGAAAATCCAATTCTGGTCCTTTCACATGCATGCAAGCACTTTAACTACTGAGCCATATCCTTAATAGTCCTATGATTTTTAAACCCTTACTTCTTGCAAATGTGTAGAGCTAAATTACTTGGCTTTAGGTTCTGTCTCTTAGAAAAAGAGTTTGTGGATATTGTTCCTTGAAAGAGTTTTGTTTCGTCAGCATCCTTGGTGGCCTAGAAAAAAAAAAGTATTCATTTTATTTCTTCAACGATCTTTGAAGTGAAGGGTGTGTTTCTTGCACCATTTAAGTTGACCAAGAATTTAAAATGCTAATGATTTTTGTATAACTTAAGCCACACTTTCATAGCATACTTTTGATATTTTTCTTACAAAACAAATTCAAATGATTAATATAGACCAAATGAGTCTCCTCATTGACATTTAATCAAGAGTCAAAAGTTGCAAATGGAGTAAAATTCTATATACATTGTAAACAAACATAATTTCACAGTGCTATTGCCTCATAAGTTTCTCAATGTTTTTGAAGGGATCTTTCTGCAAACTGACTTCCTTATACTCAAATATATCACTTCAGCATATATTCCCAAAGAGCTCTCTATCACACCATGGAGAACATGCACATCAATGTTCACTACAGCTCTGTTCACAGTTGCAAAGAAATTGAACCAGCCTGTGTACCTATCAAATTGAATATTGAAAATGTGGTACATATATATAATGGAAGTATTCAGCCATTAAGAAAGATGCAATCGGGGGCTGGAGAGGTGGCTCAGGGGTTAAGCCTCCGCCTTGCAGGCGGAAGGTCCCGAGTTCGGATCCCAGATCCCACGTATAGACGCCAGACAGAAGCGGGGGCGGCCTGCGCTTCTGGTCCTGGTAGGGCGGAGCCTGTGAATCCCAGGGCGGAAGGAAGTGGAGGCGTCCATGGTGGTTCGCGAATTCGTCCGTGGTTCTACACACACACAGACACACACACACACACACACACACACACACACACACACACACACACACAGACACGCGCGTGCGCACATACACACAGTTGAATAAATAATAATAATAAAAAAAAGAAAGATGCAATCATGAAATTCACAAATAACTGTGGGGAGATGTAAAAAAATATGCTAAATGAGGTAACATAGCTCAGGAAGACAAATACTGCATTTTTCTCTCAAATGATATACTAATATTAAACCTCTAGATTTATGTAGTTAACAACCTCTAGCCCAAAAATCTTGCTCAGCAATATTTAATGATTGACAGAAAACAGATGACTGTGGGCCACTCAGCCCAAGATGGGATATCTAACCCTTCCCATCAAGGATCAGAGAATGAAATTTTTTAAAACTAAGATATTAAAATAGTATGAAAACACAAATGTTAAGTAAAAACTACAAAGCTTTTAAGCAACTTTTTTATCTCTATCTGAGAAACTCTACCTGAAAATCTCAAGAAGATAGATAGATAGATAGATAGATAGATAGATAGATAGATAGATAGATAGATAGATAGATGATAGATAGATGATAGATAGATAGGCAGGCAGAAAGGCAGATAGAGAGATAAAGATAAAGAGAGAAGGATAAAGATAGAGAGATAGATACAAATATAGATATATAGAGATTTGTTTATAGTTCTTTCATATACATTGTAATTCCTTTAAACTTTGTACAATTTAGCAATATGTACTGCATATCTCTCCAGTGAATGCATATGGTGCTTCTTTCTACATTTTTTACTTTAAGGGTACATGCCAGAATATGTATCAAAGTTATTTAATATATACAATATAATATAATATAAAATTATAGTTTTTAAAAAGGAACAAAAGCAGCCAACAGAAGTGAAAAATAAAAACCAGATCTTTCTATAACATTTTAGGCAGAGACAAAATAAAAAATAAAATAATTAAAAAAGAAGAAAAACCAGAGGGATGAGGAAGCTATGCAGGGATACAGAGGAATGCTAGAGATGCCCGATGGTCACTAGTGCACAAGTCTTCTGAGACTAAGCTACCCATCCTGACCTAGGTTTTGATGTTGCAATAAATGAAAGAAGTAGATTGTTGATTTTTTTCTAAATAGCAATTAAAAATTATCAAAAGGTGTGGAAAGATAGCAAGTCTTTTACTCAGTCATGGTCATGTTGAAGTAGTAGGGCCTCTACTCGAGGCACCTTAGTAGTAGAAAAGAATATATAATTCAATCCTGTTTTCTTAGGATATTCCCCAAACCAAAATCAGGAGTACTCAATACCCATGAATGAAATGTCATGTAAAAAAATATGTAATCCCCAGTACTGTATGTATAGTTTACTTAATACCTAATACAATACAAATGCTGCATAATATCGTTTTAAAAAATCTGCACATGCTAGACTGGTGTGGGGGGAAGGAGTGCGAAGACCGCTTGCTGGTGTCGCCCCCAGGACAGGAGGCAAGCGTCCAAGTGGGAGCTAGAGTCATGGGTTCTAATCCAGCTTCTGCCATTTCCGTCCAGCGGGTCCCCGAACCTCAAACCCCCTCCTCTGTGATACGGGGGTCGCAGAGGCGGAGAGGACTGGGCCTCTGAGCACTTCCGCCGCTGTGGCCTCCAGGTTCCCGTCTTCCGCTTCCCTCGCAGCTGACGATGCCCACGGAAACAGGAAAGGGTGAACTGCCTCTGCAAGTTCAGTTTGGGAAAGTCGTACGCAGCCGCGTGGCGCCCACCCTGAGCTTTAACTGCGCTCCAGAACTTCCGGTGTCCCCAATTGGTCCCGCGTAAGGGTTACTATGCCACCCCTCAAAGTAGTTGATCATTGGAATGAGAAGAGGGCTCTGTTTGGAGTGTATGACAACATCGGGATCCTGGGAGGCTTTGAAAAGCACCCAAAAGAACTGATCAGGGGCCCCGTGTGGCTTCGAGGCTGGAAAGGGAATGAATTGCAGCATTGTATCCGAAAGAGGAAGATGGTTGGAAAAAGAATGTTCGCTGAGGACTTGCATAACCTTAACAAACGTATCAACTATCTCTACAAACACTTTAACCAACATGGGAAGTACCGGTAGAATGCAAAACTGGAAACTGTGTAAAAAGCACATTTGTAACCTGGAGACAGGGAACAGGACATCACTAAAGGAGAGCTTTGTGTGCTCTCTAATAAAATAGGCCTTATTTAAAATGTGATCCACACTATTTTCCCCTAAGTATTGTTTCTATTCTTTCGTGTAGACTGTTTTATCATCTAAATCTTAGGTTTAGACTTTACGCATCTTTCTCAATCTAATTATACTTATGGCTTTTGAAAGTAGAAAAATTGGAGAGAAGAGTTTATTATTGGCATTTTTGTACACGTATTAACTTTCTTAAATTTTATTTTGTATAAACTTGGAAATTAAACCCAGGGGTTTTCTTGTGCTAGGCAAGTGTTGTACCACTGAGTTATATCCCCATCCCCTTGAAGGTGGTAATAGTGCTGGTGTTTCTAAAGACCTGTACTGAAATGAAATGTAATAGAAAAATGACATTAGATTGCCATCATCAAAAATATTAGGTAATTTCTCAGAATAGAAATTATAGGAAAAACAAAAGCATATTCTCATTTATTTATTCAGACAACATAGCTATGAGGGTCTCGTATAGCTCTGAACTTGCTGTGTATTGAGAATGATGTCGAACCACACTCCGTTTTACAGGGTTTAGGGCATCAAACCTAATTTTCTTACATATGAGGCAAATACTGCCAGGTGGGTTATATCCCTAATGCCTCCTTCTGTTTTTCATAGATGTTTCAACTACCATATCAGTTATATACATGAGTATGAACCTTATTAATCATCAGGGTCTCCTGAGTAGTTTAATATTTTAGAAGCCTAGTCTCAACCTGTAAGGACTGTGATGGCAGAGATGAGCTGAGTCTTGCCTGTCAGTGTGAGATTTTTGTTCTTTTAATAGTGATGCTGAAGATTATACATGCGGGGCACGTGTTGTACTGAATAATACCCTCAACTGTTTGTTTTTGTGATTGTAAGTTATACAAAGTAATGAGTTTCATTATGAGCATTTCTTTTACTATTTTGAGAAAGCAGATGCACATGCCACATTACTTATGTATGTATGTGCGTATACAAGATGGTACTTGATTGTGTATGCTTGTAGAGGCCCAAAGCTGAGGCCATCCTGGACCACTCTACCTCCTTATTGCTTTGCTCTGGGGTTTCCCAGGCTCTGCCATTAAAAAAAAAAAAATCTGCACATACTAAAGTACATACCTTAGATGTGTCCCAAATCTCCATGGCATAAAGATTAGCTATCTAAGGTAACATGGTTGGAAGTCATGGCGGCTTCAGAAATTAGCACCCAATAAAAAACCATTATACCATTGCAGTCATACTCTTGAAATGAAATAAACTTTTAATCCTTTGTTTTTACTCCCTTTCCATAAGTAAGAGCTTTGCTAAACCATCCAACATTATCATGACATGCTGCCTTGCCACAGACCTTCAACCAATGATACCAATTGGTCATAAAAAAGGAAGAGCATAAATAAGCCATTTTTCTTTATAAGTTGCTTATTTCAGATATTTACTGTAGAATCAAATCTGGCTCACATAGTACATGTTAGGTACAGATGTAACATTTTCAGGGTGAATATTTTGAATTCACCTATGAAATCTACAGACATGGAAGCCTGACTATATTTGAAAGCTCCTAATCACCTATACTCCAATGAACAGTTCCCAGGTGTGTTGGTCTACAGTTTAGATCAACACGTTGCACTAAAGATTTTATAGTATCTGCCAGTAACTCTTTTGTATTTTTTATCCTTTGATAATTTTGTATATATGCAGTCATTTTTTGTCAATTTTCCCCCATATTACCCTGCCTCATGCCTTCTTTTTATCCATTAGGAATCTTCTTCTTTTCCAATAAGTTTCCCTCCTACTTTTATGTCTTTTTTGTGTATATGACACATTAAGTTTAACAAGGGCTGCTTCATTAACATGTGCCTGGTCACTTGCTGAGGAATTGATGGAATATGTATTACTAAAATATGAAGAAAGTGAGTCCTCTTCCCACAGCCAACATTAGCCATTAATATTCACTCAAGCAAGGATGGAGTCATATGCTCTCCCCCCCCACCCATGCTGTAATGAAAGATGTAGTGACCTTACTATGACCAGGAGAAACTACCCAATGGTTTTTACTCCTAGCATCATATCTTTCAAAATTCTAAGCTAACAATAATATTTGAATGACTAGTGCAAAGAATATTTGAATGCTTTTCACCTATATTCAATAATTGCTAGCATCTTGTCATTTTATTCATGCATATGTTTGGAGGATGTGTGACATTTTTTTCTGAACAATGTGAAAATGAGGATCAGAATTCATTATATTTCACTCCTAAATATTTCACCATGAATCTCAAAAATGAGAACATCATTTGACATGAGAAAATTGATACCATTTGTCTTGTAAATATCATAGCTACCCTGAAAATAGAAGTTCTGTATAATTTCCTGAAATGTAGGGTTCAATGAATATCAAAGCATTGTCAGACCTGGTTAGCCTTTGTTCACTCAAAAATCTTCAATCTTATGTTTCTTATCTTTTTCAAGACACAGATATCTGTTGTGGAGTTGAAGCAAGTTATCTTGAAGAAAAGATAAGATCTGGATATTTTCTAAGTGCTTTCACATTCTGCCCTGGTACTGGTGATGTCTTCTTGCATGGTGAAACTGGATGTCAGGTCTCACTAGCAATAAAAATTCATTTATTTATAAAAAATAGGAAATGATTTATGGAATTAATCCTTAAGTTAGAAAAACGTTCCATTCTGGCCAATCATATTGCTGATGGTTTAGTATTTACTGAGAAGCACTGACGAATCCATTTACATTTAGGTTTGTATTTCTAATTCTACTGGGGCTTCAATACCCATTAATATATTTAGGAAAAGCATTACTTGAATTAACAACCCTCTATCACTACACTTTTTCACTAACTCATGCACATTTGTGTCAATGAGTCTAACGTAACCTTTGCCATCCAACAATACGATGCTCTCATTGTCCAGCTAATGGACTCTTCAAACAATCATTCGTTTCATCTTGATGTGACTGCATTGTTTCTGACCACTTCCATCTTCTCCTCCATATGGTAGTAGAGGCTCCCTTTTGTTGTTCCTACCTTAGACCAGAAGTCAAACAAGCTCTACCTCAGTTTAATGAGGAATCGAATGTAGAAACCAAGACTTGTGAGTTAAATGTGTCCATCAATAATGGATGCCATTGCTTTGAAAACATTTCAGTTGAGCTATATGAATACTTGTATGTATATGTGCAAATCATATATATATAGACACACGTTCACTCACAATTTTCTTACATGCAATATCCCTCCACTGGGGTAATAAAAGCATACACTCTTACCAGTAAAGTGTACAAAGCTTCTTTCTCCAGAATTTTTTCTCAATAGAATGTGTGCAATTTGTAATTATGATGATCTTATAGATAAGAAGTGACATGTCAAATTAGCTTTCATTTTTATTTCTTTTATTGAGAATGAAGTTTTGTGAATATTTGGGAAATAGTATGCTCATCCTACATTACAAAAAAAGAGTTCCAAATATTGCAGTCATGAATTTAAAAGTGCAAGTATACAAGCACTGGAATTGATTATAAAGAAAGCCATTTAGACCAGAATTCAAATCCAATATCAATAGAAAAGATTGATGGGGAGTCCATGAATGCTCTTTTGAATAAAAATTATAAAAGCAAGATTAAAAAATAATGAACTGGAGAAGATAGTTTAACTATTGTCTCTAGAATGTAAAGACCTAAAAATAAGATGACAAAGACCAATTACCAGATGTCTCAAAGGTATGGCTATATCTCCCATCTCAGGTTTGCAGAAGAGCTGTCCTTTACAGGTCTGTGGAGACAAACATTATGACTCTTGTGATGAGTAGAAAGGAAAGGAGAACTCATCAAAAAACATGGTTAAAAAGATCTGTGAACAGGATCTGATATAAAAACAATGTCTACATGATGTACCTGAAGAGAACTATTAGAAGCAAGCTACCTACAAAATAAAAAACCTCCAAAATTATAAGCTAGAAATTCCATGTATTTATACTATAGCATAATAAACAAATAGTCAAAAATTAAATGGCACAATTATTGAAGAAAGGAGAAAATGAATTAAGATACTAAGATGATTTTTTTAAATTTTTAAATTATTATTTATTCAACTGTGGGTGTATGCATGTGTGCACATGTGTGTATGTATGTATGTGTATGTATGTGTGTGTAGAACCACGGACAAATTCGGGAACCACCATGGACGCCATCCTCCGTTACAAGATGGCGCCGACTCCGGCAAGCTACTGCGCAGGCGCCGGGTAAGTGACCATCCTTGGTTTCCCGCCTCTCCTTTGACGTTGTACGAGCAACAGCCAGTCAGAAGGCGACACGTCCTAGGCGAAGACCGTTATAAGGGTTGGGTTTTTCCTATTTGGGGTCTCCGCTTCTACTCTGAAAGCTTATGCTCTCCCTCTCAAGACGCATTAAAGCTTTACTGCAGAAGGATCCTGTGCGTGTGCCGCGTTGTTCTTGCTGGCGAGACGGTTGCGCGGGACAAGAAATTCCATGTATTTATACTATAGCATAATAAACAAATAGTCAAAAATTAAATGGCACAATTATTGAAGAAAGGAGAAAATGGATTAAGATACTAAGATGATTTTTTAAAATTTTTAAATTATTATTTATTCAACTGTGGGTGTATACATGTGTGCACATGTGTGTATGTATGTATGTGTATGTATGTGTGTGTAGAACCACGGACAAATTCGGGAACCACCATGGACGCCTCCGCCTCCTCCTTGTTTACTCTGCCCCGGGATTCACAGGCTCCGCCCTACCAGGACCCGAAACTCAGGCCGCCCCCGCTTCCACCCCGTGCCTATACGTGGGGTCTAGGATCCGAACTCAGGACCTTCCGCCTACAAGGCAGAGGCTTAACCCCTGAGCTACCTCTCCAACCCTGATTTTTTAATAATGAATGAACATTAGACAATTTAAATTGAATTAGAAAAAATGTAAAGGAAAGGAGAAAGCCTGAGTCCACATCATCATGAAAACCCATGGAGAAACATGAACATCTTATTCAGTGAAAGAAGTCAATTGAAATTGAAAAGGCCGCATGTTCTACATTGCATGCAAGTACAGTCTGAAAATGGCAAAACTCTGTCAAAGTAGATGGTGACAAGAAATACCAAACATTATAATTGTGCTGAACACTCTCCCATGATGTCACACTTAAGATCGAATACAAAATACTCCAGGCTTTTCTTCTCTCCTATCTTGGCTCATACTATTTCATCTAGGCTACCCAAGCAAAATAGCAAAGACTGAGTGGATTGAACAAGAGAAATGTATTCTGTACAAGTGTGAGATAAGGATGTCAACTACCTTTCTCATTTGCAGTGCTGCTTTTTTCCTATGTCTTCACATAGTGAAGAGGAAAAATCCAACTCCCTTCTACCTCTTTTTAAAAAGGCATTAATCCCAAGGAAAATACAGAAGAAGGGAAGGTAAGAATTGAAAAACATGAAGGTGGGAAAGGTTACAGCCAGAACTCTTCTGGGCATGACGGAGTTGTTGTATCCATGAATTCCCGGCAGCTACATTTACTTCCACAAAACCAGAACAAGGTTTGGCCTGTAAAGATTCCACCACAGAAGGGAAAAATGTCAGAGGCCCCACACCTCTTTGAGAGACTATTGAAGGTTAATGTTAGGTAGGAGAAAAGAGTGCTACTTTTCTCAATGGTATACACACTGATATAGCATCCATACTCCATACAGGCACATGAAAGTTCAGGCAACTCAGATGAAACTTAGTGGAACACACACATACAGAAAGACCCAAAAGTGGAAGTGAGCCTGTTAAGGAAGAAGATGGTTTGTAGTGAGAAAAGAAGGAAAGATGGGATTGGGTGATAAGGAGTGAAAATAACAAATTTGCTGTATTCATATATGAAACTCCAAAAGAATAAAAATAAATGAAAAAAGGAGGGTATTGACTGTGCGCATCCTATGCTGAGAGCAACACCTTGATATAAAGGGATAAATTACTTTCCCAAGGCCCCATTTTTAGATTTGATCACAGTGGTTTTAGTGCTTCAACATGTAAGCTTGAGGGCACACATGACCTGTTGTTAATAGATTGGAAAGGTTAGAAAATGAGAATAAGACATTTCATTGGCATCAGGAAACCGCCCACTAAAGAATGATGGATATTCTATCTCATGATCACAATTCTAACCTCGGGCAATTTCTGTGTTTACTTTCAATGCAAGGATAACCTCATCTCCCTTTCTCTCTCATCATTCCTTCTTTCATCGCTCTACCAATCTTGTATCTAGAGCAATATCAGATCAATAATAAACAGAAGTCTTGCAGATGTTAGTAACAGCATAGATCTCAGAATAATATTCTAATTTGAGGAACACTTGATGAAATAATTGAGAACAAAAGGGTCCCTGTTATAATTAAGCACAGGTGTCATCTTAAAGCCCAGAGCAAACCTGCAGAAGATTGTCTAGCTGATGTGGAAGGCCCAGCCCATGGTGGATGGGACTAGACCCTGAATAGATGAATAAAATACTGAGAGCCACTTGAGGAAGTTAACATTCTTGTGTATACTTGGCCAGACATGCTGGTCTGGCAAGTAAGGATCATCCCTCTCTCAACTATTACGTAGAGATGGTGTGGCTATTTCCCTCTGCCCTTGTATTGGTGCATGCTCTCCCATCAAGCTGGACTATAAGCTGCAACCAGTAATCATAAGAGAAAATAAATACCTTGTTTTCTTAAGTTATTTGATGGTCATTTATCAGCAACCATGCAGGCAGACTGCAACAGTCTCTATCTTTATTGTCAAACAAATATGCTCTATAAAAGTACAGAAAGCAAACACTGTAAGTTTTGAGAACCTGTAGCCCAAATATTCATCCTGGCCTTCATGATCTGAAAATGGCCATGGAAAATATGTAAACAAATGGTCATGGCAGTAAGCCAATAGAGCTGTAGAGGCCAAGACTAGAGATGTGAAGAATATTCACACATCAGAAAGCATTATTCTTTTGATTTTTTTAGGACTGCTTAAAAATTTAAAAACTACTTTTAGCTTGCACTTGAAAAATCTTAGAGGCAAGCCAGGCCTGACCCTCAGACTACAGGCTGCTCTTTCCTACCAAAAGCTATAGACAACTTCAAAAGGATCATGAGGCTCCAGTCAGTCTTTCCTTTCTATGTTACTCTCCTCCAACCTCTGCTAAAGCCAATCTGTATGCTCCATCTTAGGCTTCAAATCATCTCAAATGCCATTGTGGAGAATCAGCACTTGTGCTATTAATGAAGATGAGCTTTCCGAGGGTTTTGAGCTCAGCGGGAGAGCATTCACCTAGCATAACCAAAACCATACTTTAGATCCTTATCATTCTCCAAAGAAAAAACAGTAATGAAAGGTTTCCAGGTTTTTTCATACCACTGACCTGTCATTCACAGGCTTCTGCCAGGTCATTTTGGTTCATTTCAGACCTTATGCCAAAGAAAATGATACCACTTCCTTTTCTGTGCCGTGGACAATCTGGCATTCTCAGAAATAGGAGTTTCTGTCATCAGTTCCAGTGTAGCTCCTTAATGTATTATGGTTGCTAAGTTGATTCTTTTTCTTCATTATGTCAGTTCTACCTCCGCGTGCATGTATGTGTTCGTGGATGCAACTACTCAAGTGCCAGTTATTTTGTCAGGATGGCTCTCCAGTGTCCTTTCCTCGGAATTTTCCTAAAGTGTATCATAGACTATGCACTAGATCAGAAGTAGAAGATTCTGGAATCCAGCTACTGTTGCTCTGCTCTTGAGCCATGTCATACTATGCAAATCATCTGTCTGCTCTTGACATCTGTAACTTAAAAAAAAATAAAGCTTTCTTTACCCATCCTCCCCTGGGGTAGAGGAGAGTAGGTGAAATAAAACATATAATACATTCTGAAAAATGTAAATTTCTAAAAACATGACTGTATTACAACTGATGCTATGTATATAGTTTATTAATGGATTTGACATTCAAGTTAAAAATATTTGTCCTACAATTGTCTTAGTTAGTTTCTATAACTATGATTTTTACTCTTTTGCACTCACTATAAGTAGGATGCTCAACATATATGCTTATGATGAATTTAGAAACATTTTTTAGAGACCTTGTAGGCTGCAGAATAGATTGGCTCTGAAAGGTTTGAGTCCTTATCAGATTCTCCAATCTCCCTGAATTACAATGCATCAGGGCATTCTCGCATGTACAACAGTGTGCATTGGTTATGCTCTAGTGGATAAGCAAAGAAAATGGCAATCAAAATGTCCCATCATTGGATGTTGAGGAGAACACTTAGAAGAGATGAAGACATGGAAATTGTGATAGTTAAGCCTGGATGTCAACTTGACACACCTGGTATTAACTAAGATAGGCTGAGACCATACCTGGAAGAATCAACTGAGACTACTTGAAAGGAGTATACCCATTCTAGATCCAATCAGAACCTCCAAAGATCTCACAGGATCCTCCTAGTATTGGACCATATAAAAAAGGAGCCACCAAAGAGAAGAGATGCTTATTGCAGCTGTGCTAGGAATCGTTCTTCCTTCCAGCCACCCAGTTTCTTCGACCCTCTGGCCTCCAACCTTGAGTTATCAACTAGACTAAGATTCTAGGACTTCTCTTGACACCCACTTGACTACCGAACTGAGCAGCTACTAGCAGCCGTCGCTGGACTACCTTGGCTACTGGCAGCTGCTGTTGGACTACCTCGGACATATCTATAAGCCAACTCAATACATTCCCCATATATTCATTGTGTCAATTCTGCATCCCTAGAAAACCTGACTAATACAGAAATATAAGTGCAAGGATTTGCTACAAACTCATTTCATTGAGCAGAAATCAAGCCCCTAAAATTCATCTCC
This sequence comes from Typhlomys cinereus, assembly GCA_023101885.1. Taxonomy (NCBI): domain Eukaryota; kingdom Metazoa; phylum Chordata; class Mammalia; order Rodentia; family Platacanthomyidae; genus Typhlomys; species Typhlomys cinereus. The sequence goes on from JALPQD010000227.1 coordinate 1,313,683, forward strand.
TCCAGGCATGCCAGCTGTTCCCCCCAACATGAAAAGGAATTTTCTCAGACACTACCATGTAAATACCAAATAGGAAGGGATAGATGACACCATCAAAAAATGCCATTTCAGGCTATGTCTGCAAGAGGATCCCTAACCTATTGTGCATATATGTTTAAATGAGGGTCACACTGTGCATAGAATCCACAAACATAAGCTTGAAATTTATGCAGTCTTTTCATGATAATTGTCTTGATTGTTCAATCATTGCTATTCTTGAGAACACTTGGAAACACTGAAATTTTAAGAAAGGTCTGTGAGCACTGGGTCTTCCCTTCCTTTATGAGAGATTACTAAGAATCATTTCACAGAGATAATATGCCATTTGAAAAACAAAAAAGTATGATGATGATCTATGAATAAAATTTAAAATTAGATCAAAGTCCTCTATATCAAACAAAAAGAAAGGTTTTACATATACAGACAAAATAGACATTACACCTATGTGATTGGAAATAGAAATGGAAATTATGATCAAGAAAATTAAAAAGAAAAATTTTAGAAAATAATAGGTATTTGTTTGGGGGAATAATAGATATGAAATATTGCTTGTAAGACATATCAATTCATTACACACTACATTACAGCACATGATTGGAATACCCAAGAAACTGAGTTGCTAAAATGATTAGGTCCTTGATGCAGCCTTATAGCAAAATTTCATGCCCTGTGGCTTTCATGAGAGGGTTCTAGAAGGGCTCTATTAAATGCAGTGTGTCTTGTAAGATTGTGTTCTAGAAGGAGACAGATGGAAATGAAGGGGAGGAAATTACCAACGGAACTATAATGAATGTTAGGTCAGTCTGGTGTAAACTAACACATATGGCATCACAAAAGGGGTAGAAAATTCCCTTTTTGGTTTTCTTTTTATAACCAGCAATGGAGATGTTAGCATAATGGCAATTTGTATTTATGAGATGAGCAGGGCATATGACACAGAAAAGAAGGAAGAAAACTCAGCAAATGAGGGGGAGTCTCCAGCTAGTCAGGTTTTAGGAATGAGGAATGAATTAAAGGAAAAGATTGAGACACTGAAATTGAACTACATGTGCCAAGACTTTCTGTCAACTAGGGATGTTAATAATACTCATCTGTGAAGCTCCCTCTGTGCATGTTGAGCTCCAGCATTCAGGAATACCAAATGCAAGCTGAATTTGCAAGTGGTTATTTTTGTAAAGGATAAAACATGGAAACAGCCATGCCCTCAAAATATATAGTCCCTGAAATTTAAAGGCGGTTGTTTCACTATACTTAATTTTTTACTTTCCCTGCCTTCTCTACACTCACAAAGACACTGGTTTCCTTTCCAGCCCTACATAAACTATTAGCCCACTCTCCTGAGCCGTAACTTCAGGTATTGAGAGAAATATCAAGTACTGCATGAGATGGGGGTTCATTGGAGAGAGATACAAGGGGCTTGTCATAGTTAACCACAGGCGTAAACATGACTGTTGAAGGTTTGAACTCTGGGCATAGTTGTAGAGAATTGACGGTTGAATTAAGCCCAGAGAGAACCTGAAGAAGATTGTCTAGCTGATGGGGAAGACCCAGCCCATGGTGGGTGGGATTAGGCCCTGGATAAATCACAGAATGCTGGGTGATAGACTTGGCATCCTTCTGTACACTTGGCCAGACATGCTGGTCTGGCAAATAAGGATTGTCCATCTCTCAGCTGTTATGCAGTGATGGTGTGGACAGTTCCCTCAGTCTTGGTGTTGGTGTGTGCTCTCCTGTCAAGCTAGACTGAGAACTGTAACCGGACTGTCATAAGAAAGTAAACTCCTTGTTCCCTTGGGCTGCGTGATGGTCATTTATCAGCAACCATGCAAGCTGACTGCAACAGAATTTGGTACCAGGAGTGGAGTGTTGCTGATAAACCTGACTATGTGGATTTTGTGGCTTTTGAATGGTTCTGCAGGACAAAGTTGGAAATGCTTGAGAATTTTCACTTTGTGGATTTACAAATATCATTCTTCAGAGTTTAGTGGGCTAATTGCTGACAGAGATTGTTTGGGCCCAATTTGTGATGAGGGGAACAAAGACTTTGGTAAGGCTGAATTTAAAGATGATGGACAGGTTTCTTGACAGAGGAGAGCTGCGTTGGCAGCCTTAAAGGTTTGGATGTACAAAGGGCAGGCAGCAGAATATCTGCTGCTGTTGGAGAAATGAATATCAGTGAAGGAAAACTTAGGAACTTGCACTGGGATGGTGAAAGACATGAAAATGACCATATGGCAGATTCATGGTTTGGAAATTCAAATTCCTTCAGGGGCCGAAAGCCCAAGTTAAAGCTGTGTCTTGCCCTTTGGACATTTGGCTGCTTAAAAGATGCTTTTCCAGCATCAGCCCATAAAACTTGGTACAGCTGTAGCTCAAGTGGACTAAGCTACATTTCGAACTCGCTTCAGAATCTGGCAGCGTCCCCCAGGTGGTACTAGTTTTGGTGAATGATTTGAGGGATTCATGGAAATCAGCAAAAGCTTGGCACTGAGAGGCAAACGTAGAGTTCCTGGGAGAGAAGGTTAAGCTTATAGCTGCAGAGGCGAACCCAGAGTGTTGGAGATGCCAAATGTATGCTGAGGACTGCTGCGAGTGGAGATTCAGCTTGGTTCAAAGGAACTCTGCTTTAACAACTTCAAGCTGCAAACAGGCACTGGGAATTCCTGAAATCTTTGAGCCATCGTGAAATCTTTGAGCCATCTGCTTGATTTATCAGCAACCATGCAGGTCTCTACTGTGATTCCACTTACCCCTCAGATTTCAACTGCGTGGGTGAAATTGAATTGTCCCCCACAGAAAGGAGGGTTCAAACACATGGTCCCTAACTACTGGTGCTGTTTCAGAAAGTTGTAGAAACTTTAACATGAGAGAGGAAGAGAGTTATTAGAGGTGAACACTGAGATTTTTTAATCCATCCCTTTTCTATCTACTTGGCTTCTATAATAAATGCAGTGAAACTAGGTGGCTCAGGCTCCTACACTTTCTGGCCATGATGGACTGTATTCCCTCAATTGTAAGCCAGAAGAAATTCTTCCTACTTTAAGTTTTTTTTTTTTTTTTTGGTCAGGCATTTAGTCACAACAATGAGAAAAGTAAATATAATGCAGCATCAAAGTTCATAGAGCACCTAACCATTCAAGAATCTTTGTGTAGAAACCAGAAGGTGGTGTGAAGAGTGATAAGCCACAAGAATTGGATAAAGCATTTCCATGGACATAGAAACCAATGTCTACTCTAGGCTTCCTGAGAATATGCACTAAAAGTTCAGCATAATCCCTCTGTGCCAGGGATATGTGCTAGAATCATGTGGAGGAACTTTAACACTATACCTAGATTTAATATCAACCACTTAAATTAGAAATTCAGAGTTGGGATTTTTGCACCTGAATTATTAAATCTCCAGGAGTAATTGTATTATGCAGGGTAAGAACTATTTTTCTACAGGATATCTTCCAGATAATTTTCTACAGGAACAGATAATTAATATAATCTAGTTGCTTATTAAATGTAGTTTTCTCACAGAACATTTAATTAGTAGCTAATCAAGGCAACTGAAGTGGAGAATTAACCCCAGGCTCTGTATCACTGCATTTTGTAAGACCATACCCTGGTGTTAATTTATGAAGTGACAAGTTCATAAAGACTGGAAGATTCTGAACATAGGTGGGAAGCAGCCAAAGGAAAGGTAAGAGGCTTCACCCAGTCTGGTACATAGCAGTCCTACAATAATTCCACAGTGTAACTGTTCTTACTTTGGCCTAGGTTAATCCAGAGAATCAAGATTGTAAATCATTTTCCTACTGGAATCCAGTATCCATTTAGTAGGTCTCCACACCTAGTTGGCTAAATGCCCAAGGTCAGATGGGATGGAAAAATGACTTGGTGCCCTTAAAACTATTATTTGCTTTACAAATAAGGCTTGCTGGAGACGGGAAAGATAATCTATTCGTCATAATGGGGTTTTCAATCAGCATGTGAAAAACTTAATTTTGTTCCAAAATTCCAACACAGCATTTTGTAAAACAAAGTCCTCCATCCAACTGCCCTACCACACTCAAAAAAGTTTTATTGTTAATACATTGCTATTTATTCAGTGCCATTACCACTACTCTAAAGGTTTATCAATATTCCTTAGAAATACTCAAAACTATCCTCTGGCAGATATATGATGCCTGTTTCCATTTCCTTTAGTCCCTGGGATGTCCTGGGCACTAAATAGTTGGCACCTTGTGGCTGGCACATCTTTGAAACCAACTTATTTTCTGGATTAACTGTTACTATCACTACACTACATGGTGGACACTGACATTTCCTGAGTCCTACTGAAAATCCCAGTTACATTGCCTTGCCCTCTTATTCACCTTCAAGTTTTCCATTTCAAGGCATTACTCACATTCTTCACACTGACTCCCCCACTGTTCTTCTTTGGAAACCCCATGGCTCTACAGGGCTTCAGTATTTCACAATCCTCAAATTGAACACGGAATCTAACACCTTTGAAAATTTTGTCATGCTGATTCTTATCTCACATCTCTGCTGTAGAAATCTCACTGAAAAAAGGTTTGCCACATGTAATAAAACTTTTCCAATTATGATTCTCTCTTCTGTGGGCCACTATGATATTTGCAATTCTGTTGTAGAGTCCCTGCTATTTCATTCCATGTGCACATAGATCTGTAATCACTGGACTCTTTTGGTTATAAAAATTCTCTCATTGGCTAAAAAAATGGGATAGTCAACTGAGAAGCTTAAAAATAATATGAACTTTCAGACACAGTGTTATAGTTAGGTACAGGTATCGACTTGATGGTTGAGGGTTTGAGCTTTTGGGCACATTTGTAAAGAATTAGTAATTGAATTAATCCCAGAGCAAACCTGCAGTATTGTCTAATGAATGGGGAAGTTCCAGCCCATAGTGAGTGGGACTAGTTCCCAGACAGGGGGATAAAATTGAGGGAACTAATTGAGAAAGTAGGTATCCTTCTGTATTCTTAGCCAGATATGGTGGGCTGACAAGTCCTTCTCTCAACTGCTATGTGACTATAGTCTGGCCAGTTCCCTCAGCTCTGATGTCAGTGTGGGCTTCCTGAAAAACTGGACTAAGGACCGTGCCCAGTTTATCATAAGAAAATAAACCTCTTGTTCCTTTAAACCATTTTATGATGATTTTATAAGGAACTATGCAGATGAAATGCTATCAAATTTGGTACCAGAAGTGGGATGTTCATGATAAATCTGGTTTTATGGATTTTGTGAATTTTGAATAGTTTTATTGGAAGAAATTTGAAATGTTTGAAGATTTGAGAACTATGGATTACAAATACTGTTCTGCAGAGTTTAATAGTCCACTTGGAGAATAGAGATTCTGAGAGAGTTCTGGATTGTTTGGGTCCAGTTTGTTTGATAAAGGGAACAAGAACTTTGATTAAGTTGAATTTAAAGATGATGGACTAGTTTTCTTGGTAAAAGAAATCTGTGCTGACATTTTCAATGTGGAAAGGGCAGATAGCAGAGTAGCTGTTGCAATTGGAGATATGGGTATCATTGAAGAAAATGCTAGTGCTTTGCACTGGGTTGGTAGAAGAAATGAATTATCACTGTGGTGAGATTCTGACCAGCATAGAGATTCTTTTGAGAGTCAGCACGGAGATGCAGAATCAACTGTGATTTCAGAGAGACAATCACCACCTGGAAGTTATGACAGAACTTGGCACCTTTATCCTTGTAGTACTGGTTTTAGAGACATCAAAGATGCAAGAGGGAGGAAGTCATGGATCTGCCTCCAAGATTTCACAGAATGATAAGAACCCAAGCAGTGTGTGACAAAAAGCCTTCTGAGAGGTCCAGGAAGGACATTTTATGCTGTGGAGTTGAAGCCTGGTTTGCCATTGAGGAATGAAGAGTTGGAGATGACAAAGCTAAACTGGGCTGTATGCTCAGGATGGCAAAAAATGGAGATTAAAGAGACATGCTGTGTGAAATTCCAGAGCTGTTAAGAATCTTTAAGCACCATGGCTACATGAGGAGTAACAGAAGAGGGACATTGAGCCATGTGACCTTCCTATACCACAAACTGGGAATAATATCCCATAATGCAGCAATTCACTACAGTGACACAAGCACAACCATGTTCATTGCAACACTATTTACAATAGCAAAGTCATGGAATCAGCCTAAATGCCCAACAACTGATGAATAGATAATGAAAATATGGTACATTTATATAACGGAATACTACTCAGGTATCAGAAATGATAAATTAATGAAATTTGCCAGGAAATGGATGGAAGTAGAAAAAAATTTTGTTGATTGAATTATCCCAAACACAGAAAGTTAGACAACATATATACTCCCTAATAAGTGGATCCCAGTTGTAAGCCCACTTAATGACATATTCAAAGGTAAATGTCTGTAATACCCACTTTAATCACAAAAGATTATAAACAGGAGGGAAGGGGAATGAGGACCTCAAAAAAAGGAGATAGGGGAAGATTCTTCAGTAGAGAAAATAGGCCATGGTTATGTATTGCATTTAAGGAGTGAGACATCTGGTGCAGCTCCCTCTCCCTTCCCTTCCTGGTCACTTGGGACTAAATAGGTTTGATCTCACCAATCAGGGAGGATATAGGGACTGACAGATAGATGGTAGCCATCCCACAAATGGGACACTGACCCGCCCTCACTGCTGTGTCCTAGTCTTATTCTTCCATCAACCTTTGATGATCTTATATTAAGATCTCATTTAAACAGTCTTTCATCTTTGGTTAGGAGATGACCTTCAGTACCAATCAGGATGCAGCCAAGGGCAGTGCAGGAATAGCAAAACTGAAAAAAACAACAAACCATAATTCAGAACATCCAAGACTGTACAGTACTCACCTAGAACCTGACCATCCAAATTTCTCCACATCCTAAAGCTCAGGAAACCTTGTGGAAGAGGGGCAGCAAGATCATAAGAGCCTAAATGATATGCAAAAAACTCCACACAAGTTAGAGCTACAGGAGTCAGGATTGGGCTTTGCCTGAACTGCATAATGGCTGACATGGATCACAGGGGAGAAGGCTTCAGACAGTAGACCCTTAGAGGCAAAGGATTAAACAGTCATAATAATGTTCTCATGCTAATGGAGAGCCCAAGAAGTGGCCCCTGGCTATGCCACTGAATCCTGAACCCTCACTAGGATGGGGTACCCAGAGTGAGGTTCGGTGCATACACACATAAATGTTCCAGGGGATGGGAGGGAGGAAGGAGGAGGCACAGGGAGAAGGAGAGGGAAGGAGTGGGATGAAAGGAAGTGGGGAAGGGATATAGGGGGAATGGGTAATGATGGGGACAAGGGAGAGGGAAGGAAGAGGACGGGGTACCTATTGAGCTTGTATGCTTAGGAAAAAAAATAAAATGTGGGGGAAAAAAGAACATTGAATTAAAGGAGTGGTATTTGACTTGCTGGACTTTAGTCTTAACTTGACATTTTCTTATTATGTCATGACACTTCCATTTTAATGTTTCATCTGTGCTGAAGTATTAACTTGATTTGGCAGGATCTTATGGTTACAAAGTTTCAGAATTTTAAAATTAAATGTATTTATAAGATAAATTTAACACCCGTGGGGACAAGGATTAAAGGTTATAGTTTGAAAGTGGTATGTTTTTGTATCAAGTTGTCGAGGGGTGGATTGTTATAGTTAGATACTGGTGTTAACTTTGATTGATGGTTTGCACTTTAGGCACATTTGTAGAGAATTTGTAGTTGAATTATTCCAAGTGAATCTGCAGGAGATTTTCACTTGGATAGGAAAGTTCCAGCCCATGGTGAGTGGAACTAGTCCCTGGTCAGGTGAATAAAATGGAGAGAATTGTTTGAGAAAGTAAGCATCCTTCTGTATATTTGGCTAGACATGCTAGTCTGGCAAGTAAGGATTGTCCTCCCCTCTCATATCCCTCATATCCCTACTACGTGGCTATGGTATGGCCAGTTCCCTCAGCCCTGGTGTCAGTATGAGCTCTCCTGTAAAGGTAGATGAGGAATTGTTAAGTGGTCTATCATAAGAAAATAAACCCCTTTTTTCTTTAAGATGTTTGATGGTGACTTTGTCAGCAACCATGCAGGTGAACTGCTATACATGATGACATTAAAGGTGAGTTCCTATTCTCTGACCCAACAGGTTTTTCCCTTCTGTTCTTTATGTCTCTTAGCTTTATCCTTGGAGCCACAAGCTAATAATCATGGTATTTTGGCTGCTGAAGGCAACCTTTACATATTGCAGACATAGGAAAGAATGTTACAAAATATTTTTTAAAGGGGGAGAAGGGATGGAGAGATGGCCACTGACTCACAGCAAAATGTCCTGAGTTTGCATCACAGATTCCACCTAAAAATGCCAATCAGAGATTGCTGCCTGCACTTCAGACTATGGAAAGCAGAGTCAAAGAAACCCTAGGTCAAATCAATAAAGATGTAGAGTCGTCCAGGGTGATTTCCACCCTTGGGCCTCTAGGGTCATACACAGTGCCTTCTTCTACATTAACATACACACAGACACACACACACACACACAGACGCCTACACATACACTAATATGCACACACTTAGACTTACACAGAAAAAAATATTTTTTAAAAAGTGCTACTTTTTTGATTTGCTTACTACGAGGTCCTCCCACCAATCTATTTAGCTAAAGAAATGCCAGAAAATGAACCTAAACCAATTACTGACTGTGACATTGGAGTTGTATTTAAATCAGGGGTCAAAAACTGAAACATGGAGGAAATCTAGCCCACAGTTTGCCTTTGCAACATTTATAGGAACATAGCCACCCTTACTTGTTAATGTTTTCTCTCTGCTGTTACAAGGCTAGACATGATTAGTTGTGACAGATATTATGTGGGTGTATAAAGTCTGAAATATTTACACTCTGAGCCATTGTAGAAAACAACATTCTCAATTCCTAGTTTAGAATAATTTTTGCTCATCCTTAAAATTGATACCTAAGTCAGTCTTCAAAGCATTTAGTTTTTGCATAATGAAATAGGGATGGGTCCTGACAAGAAAATTTGTGCTCTACTATGAAATGGAAATAAGAAGAAGGTCTCTTAGGGACGTGACCAAATTGTATTTATTTTCATGTTTTTCAAAAGCTTCGAATTAAACTCAACTCAATAATATCTTACACAATTGCTGAGCTGAACTCATCTGTTATATTCTTTCCTCTGGGGAGGTACATGTTGAATACTCTAGAGACTATTTGGGTACAAAACAATATTTCTCCAGTTTTCTCCCTCTATTAACTTTGCTGAAGGACATATGAGATGTGACATTAGATTTATAATCACCACTTTTATTTATGTGCCCAAGTCAACCGTAAACTCTAAGAATGCTGTAGAAACCATGGAGAGTAAAATATCATATTTTGTAAAGAAAAATGACTGATGAAGCTGTAGGTACATTCAGTAGAATTTCTTCATTGCAGTCTCATAGAAACTCCAAAAATAAGTCAAGTTTTAAAATCTTCATTTTCTACTATCTTATAGTAAGTTTATATTTTCATAAAATAACCAAAATAGGTATGCAAGTTTTACTTTGGAAGATTGTTGAGTACTGAATATTATTGTCATTATTTAAAATGAGTATAAAGGGAAAAGCATATATAATGATTTAATATTCACAGTTCTACTATAAAAATTATCTACCTTAGTAGAATATTTTGAATATGTGAGCCCATATTCCTAAATTATTTTTTAAATGCTAATTATCTCATAATGTCAGTGTGTCAAAGGTCATTCCTTTTCACTTTTTAATTGATATATTTTAGCCTACTCATTCATTCTTCTCATATGATTCTGACTTTGAGGAAAGACTACTGTAGGATGACATGTAGAACAACAAAAGTTGTATATGAACAACAATAAACTTTATAACTGTAAAAAAATACTCTGTCCTCCAACAGAAAACATCCAATTCTCTGTTTTCCCGTGAAACTAAAATACAGAGAAAAAATATTTTCAAAACAACTGCATAATTTCTTGATGAAAGCCAACACTCAATATATGAAAAGTGGATGCTATGCATCATTCAGTTCAGAATCCTGCCACTTCCAAGGCTTAAAATTCTAGGATATTCAAGGTTGTGCAATTCTGTTTGACAGTTGGATTGTCATTGACTATTCTGTTCCTGCTTTGTCACTCTAAGGAAACAAGAGAAAATAGGAAAGCTAGAGAAGACTAACTTTCTATCTCAACTGCACACCACAAAGGGAAATTTCCTGCCTCCTAGTGTCTACCTTCTGGTCTTCCTTATTGCATTATGTACTGCACACAATGGAGTTACAAACAACCCTAAAATGTGACATTACAATCTCGTGATCTTGTACTTACTATTGATTTCCTTCCAACTAAAATATAATTTTATGTCCTTGATTTCTAAATATAAATAAACCACTTTCAATATCCATGTTTATTCTCACACTGTGGGGTTGGTTGTGACTCCAATTTGACATTCTTATTCACCATGACTCTTTAAGAGAAAAACTTCTAGTTCCCTCAGTAGAATTTATTGCTGCTGCAAAGGCTATCTAATTTGTCTGATTCAGATAGGACATATGATTGTGGTTATAGGTTGTGCTGAAATGCAGAAACATTAATTTACATGCTCAATTACCCCCAAAAAATGTTTTAAGTCCCTTCATTACCCAGTAAGTTTTTTGGTTCTCATTGTATTTATTATAGTGTCTGATTTTTCACACATCTTCCATCCTGCTTTCCACTCTTTCTTACCAAGAATAGGCGGTCATAGAAGAGAAAATCAGAACTCTTTCACCTATCTCACAAAATATCAAAGCTTTTGTTGGGAAATAAACCACATTTTTCCTTGGTTGTTTGCTTCTGCTTCTATCCTACCTGGACTGGTCCCATGAGCCATTTTAAAAAGCCCTTTGACGTTTAACTAATATTTGCACACTAATACTTGTGAGTTGATTCATTCTCCTCTTCTGTTTGTAAATCTTTCCTACATTTATACTTCAATTTATCATCACAATGAATAGTCATAATAGATGTAGTGAATACTGATGTCCAATTTGCATGTGATTGCATTATAATGTTCTCTTCCTCAATAGATATGATGTAATAGATTACAGACACACATTGATAGTCTTTTCATATGGAATATATGATACAAATGCTATGATACATTACTGTTTACTCTGTCATCTACATATGTCAGGAAGATAAGAAGATAATAGAAATAAAACTTCCTACACTGAGATATAATTAAAATTTTTTATTTATGTATATGTTTCATATGTTCATCTGTCTGTCTTTGTGGCAGAGTGTGCACATCCAACTTTATACAGTAAAGAAAGCAGAGGTAGAACAGAAGAGATATGTCAGTTGTGATTGCACCAATAAACTCAAAAAAGAAAGGATGTGTAGCATTTAGCTACACAAATGCCTCTTTGGAGCTGAATGAATAAAATGGAATTTTCTGTTAACTTATTAGAAGTAATAAAAGGCTTGAATGAAAATGAGTAAGTTTGAAAGTCTCATAGGCAGTTTTGTTTTTTAATGTGGAGGTCAGAATGGAGTTGTATAAACATTTTGGGATAGTAGTTCAGGTTAATAGAAACACCAAGGTGAGGATATTTGAAGTGAGATGTTCAAACAGTGTCAAAGAGTAAACAATGCAATAGTGTTTTCTATTATACAGATAATGGGCCTTTGGAAATTTCTGGAATAAAAAAGAGTTACTGTCTACTTTTATTTTCCAGGAAAAGAAGCCATGGGAATAATAAACCCATGTGTTATATATAATAATGCTAGATACTCAAGCTCTATGATGTGGCAAATCATTTGCCCTTTCTCTTCCCATTTTCCCCATCTATAAAATGGGAATAATGTTTTCCTTGCCATTTGCATATAAAGACTAATGGGACATTTACCAATTCTAGACATGGCATCTGACACCAAATAGATCATCGACAAACATTACATTTCCTCCCTTCATTTCTAATCTGGATTCTGGCCCCAAGATCTCAGCCAGCTTTGAAGCAGAGTTGCCTCTGAGGTTTGGTCTAGTAATGACAGAGCACTTCCAACTGTTCCATTGCTGAGCATTTTGGGAAATGGCATATGAAATTTTTTCCTTTTAAACTTTTAGGTGTAATCACTTTGGAGGAACTACAAGTAAAGAAACTACAAGAGAATTCAGGAAATTTGTATCATAGCCGATCTTCGATTTATTGAAATATTCATCTCTTGTTTTGTTGATCAGGTCAACTCATTTCTTAATAGTGTCCCAAGCAAATTTATTCATATTTTCTGAAATGACTGACCACAGGTTAATACGTCACCTGTAGAAGAGAAACGCATACAATGCATTCTATACAAATGGACAGCAAACAGACCATTTATTACAATAGACCTCTGACACACAAACTATGCCTACACCATCCCATGAAGCCAATCACAGTGTCTGCATGTACTATATAACTGACTTTTATTATATACATATATTGTATATTATATAATATATTATATATTTAAATACTATATTATTTCATTTCTTAGATTTATAAATTGTTATAAATAGTACCTTCGTTATCATGGGGATGGGAAGATATATGAAGTCCACAAGTATTGAACAACAGTGGAGCTTATATGGTGAAATCTTCTGCAATTATTATGATTCCTTCAATTCTATCAAGAACTTGCTTTTTGACCATGGTTTAGACTACAAGGGGAGGGCTTCTCATGACATTGCATTCTATTTTATTATATTTTTCTCTTAGATCTTGCATGTCTCTAAGTCTCACTTGGAAATGATATGCCTTAAAGGAAGAGCTGCCACTCCCACATTGGGTCCTAGAATGAGCATGTCAATGTATAAGTTCCTCACCAGGGACTTTATCTTTATCTAAATACTCTGATTTGTCTCTAGTTAGTATGTGCAGTGCTAGTTTTCTCTTGTCTTAAAATCAGGAAACAAGCACATTCTTGACATTGGATTTAATTAACATGTGCCTGAATTTACATTGTCTAACAATTGAATACGAATTAAAATATTGATTTGTCTTCCCCAAAGCACAACATATACTCTGAAGTGATCTATGCTCATTTTCATGTTTTTAAAGCAGTAATATAAATCTCAGGGGTGCATTCTTTCTTGGTCTATTCCCCTCCTCCCCAACTTCTTCCCTAACTCACGATTTTCTAACAGTATTTCCATCTCTCTCCCCTAAAATTCGCCACTGTGATTGATGGATAAATGAAGTCTACAACAAACCCAAACTACATCATAATAGGTCATGATGGAACATCAGAGTAGTACTGACTTCAAAAGTATCACTATGGTAACTAGCAAAATTTGGTTTTGTTTGCAATGGGAGAAAATTACTGTCTTTCAACAAGCAAAAAAAAACAATATATCACTCAAGGAAAGCAGATGATTTTGTTTTGGTAACCTGATTAACAAAGCTTTCTGTGAGGAGCATCATTCCATGGTAACATTGTCCTTCACATCCTTGCCTTTGAGTAAATAATCAGACAAAGAAAACAAACTATAACTCGGTGGTAAGTTAATAAATATACTATTTATAAAATGCAATGTTCCATATTGTGGTACCAATGACCAAACTTTTAATGAAGGAATTTAAATAGAAGTTTGATAATTAAAAATATCCAAACACAGCAATGGTAACAACTGGGTTTCATCAAACTCTGTTAAACCTAATCCAGAATATCCACAAGTCTCACTGAGTGTAATTTCAAAGACAGTGCTATCCAGAAGTCCACAATGGAGCAAGCCAATATAATTCCCAGAAATTGTGCTGAAAGTCTCCTATTCCATCAAATGACCTCTCTTTCTCATTCTCTCTCTCTCTCTCAATCTCTCTCTCTCTCTCTCTCTCTCTCTCTCTCTCTCTCTCTCTCTCTCTCTCTCTCTCTCTTTCTCTGTCTCTCTCATTGTTCAGGTTTTTGGATTTAACTATACAAATCATCAGGATATGCTTGTCCTTAAAAGATATGTATGCTCTTGCATATTTGATGAAATTGTTTCGAAGTTAGAGCATTCTATTAGGAAACAGAAGTTTCCATAGGAACAGGCTTTCCAACTAGTTCTCACAAGAAGGATTATGTCATAAATAATTGGTGATGCCCTGAGGGAGCTGTTAAACACCCAAGAAAGAAGAGAGGCACCAGTGAACCACTGTGGGGCCACATACCATAGAGGAAACTCACATGTGTCTGGATACTCTAGATTCCAATGAAAGTAATAAATCAAATTTGCAAAATCTAAATTGATTCCTACAGTGCATTGCTGAGTTCATCCCAGTACAGAATTAAAAGAAAAGATCCACTGAATCCTTACACCTCATCAGAGAAGAGGACCCTGAGGAAAGATTGATATACTCATTAAAGGATGCTCCAGAGATGGGGGAAGGGGGCACTGGGAGAAAGGGGGGGGAGGAAGGGACAAAGCGGGGAGGGAAGAGGGAGGTCCAGGGAGGGGTGGAGGGAGGAAGGGGACAGGGGTTTCTATTATGTTTGTACGAGCAGAAAAAAATTTAAAAAAATAAAAGAGATTATAAATAAAAGGCCGCAATCATGCTGAGTATGCACAAGTTCCCCCTACCAGAAGTGAATTTGGGACACTCAGCTATCTAGCACATAAGTGTGATACTGTAACTCAAGAAATAGAAGTATTATTCACAGAGTTGATCATATGCACAAACATTTCATGGCATGAAAAGCTATGCAGATGAAAGAACCTAGACCCTTGAAGTGTATCATTTAAGGAAAATCAGAAATATAAAAAGCACTTCGTTTCCTTGGGCACTTATACTTTCTCACTTTTTTTACTTTCTTCTTCCTTTTTCTCATAAGGTATTAAGTTAGAATCTTTCTTGCATTTACTAATTTTTCTCTCCAGAATTTCATCTATACCTTCAATCCCTAGCCCTAACCCTGTTTACTCTGTGTAGAGGAAGTTTATCTTGGGGTTTAACTGATACCCAAGAAGCAAGCTTTAGGGTAAACCTATGAGAGGCCTTCTTGACTGTAGTAATTGATGGGGAAAGTCCCAGCCCCAAAGTGGACAGTATCATTCCCCGGGCCTGGGATCCTGGCTTGCATAAAATGGTGAAAAGGAAATGAGCATTGACAAGTGAGCATGCATGTGTGGATTCGTTGCTGTCTGCTTTTCCTATGGATGTGCTAGGACCATTTGCTTCAAGCCCAGGACAATGATGAATGATAATCCAGAACTGTGACCCAGTAAACTCTTTTCCCTAAAATTTCTTGGTTAAATATTTTGTTCAAGCAATGTGTAGTGAAAGTAAATGAAAAGATTTGGAGAATGATAGGATTTTTCTCAGTTTAGAACCAAAGAAAAGACAGGCAAAAATCATCCTTCAAAATAAATGTCGAATTTTTTTAAAAAGATAAAAATGAAAGAAGAGGAAGAGGAAGAGGAGGAGGAGGATAAAGAAGAAAAGAAGAAGTATGACATTTTGCAGCATTTTCTAGGACAAAATTTCCTTAAATTCTCTGCATTATGTACAAGTACAAAGTAACTGAGGAGTCTCTTTTAAAACACAGAAGATTTGCACGTGAAGAACAGGTGGCTGAGAATGAAGTACAGTCCGGTCTGAGCAAGAAGAAAAAGAGAAAAACAGAATAGATACTACTTTTAGCTTCGAATGGTTAAGAATTTTATGATTTCTGGGGGAGAAAAAGAGGAAAACGCAGCCAGTTTTATTAAAATGAAGTTTAAATAATAATAGGACTGAACTGAAGTGTATATAAGTTTCATATCTTTATCAGTTTTCTTTATTGGGCTCTTCAGCTTGTAAAGCTCTCAGTGGAGATAACATTCACCCCTGTCAGGAAACATTTCATGTGTCCACTTAACCACGCAGAGACACCCAAATATTTCTTTAGCATGATTTCTCATATTCCTGTGAGGATATATCATGTGGATCACATTATTTGGATGGACTGGTGGGCATTGTCTAGCCCACTGGGGACCTGAATAAAACAAGCTTTGAAACAAAGGAGGAATTTAACTCTCTGCTTAAATGCCTGAGGTGGGAAATGTGAATTACACAAGCAGCTTCTCCAGGTTTCCAGCTCCCAGAAGAAAAGTTGAAGGATTTATCATCCTCCACAATTAGGTAAATCAGAGGCTCATTATGTGTTTCATCTATACATATAACACACATATCATTTTTATAGATAGAGCCCTAAAAATATAATCTTTGCTACCTCCCCTGTCTATAATCATTCTAAGAAGGCCATCAAATTCAATGGTTTTAAATGCCATCTAAACACTAAAACTCACTTTTTAAAGTCTATTTCACATTTCCCCCTAAACACTGGATAAACATAGGTTCCTATAAAATATATTCACTTGCATATCTCATAGACTATAGTGTAACATTAATTTGTCTTCCAAAATTCTGGTCTTCTAAATATTTCCATATTAATAAAAGTCAAAAGCGCCTTTGCCCACCCACCCTGAACACTCCCAGTCCAGCTGGGACTCACAGCAACCTAGGTAACCCCCGCCAACCCAACCCCAAACCCCAGGCAGCCCACTGGACCCAGCTCCTCCCACCAGCCAGCCGGAGCCCGCACTTCTCCAGGGCGGGGAGGACCCCCTGGGCCATGACCCAGCTCCCCAGGTTAAGTAGCACCCCGCCACTGCCATCTCCTCCCTTTTTGAACCTGCTCTGGACAGCACGCAGTTCAGCCGGGACTCACGGGGCGACCTAGGTAAGCTCCCCCCCCCCCGCCCCGCCCAACCCCAAACCCCGGGCCAAATAATTCAGTTCAGTGAAAAAACGCCCAGAAATTGAAAGAAGGTCTTAAGAGTTAAAACGCCAATGCCCAAGTCAAAGTGCAAATCCATGAGAAACAACACTCAAGTAAACAAATCTCCCACTGAAGGAATTAATCCCATAATGTTAGACTCCAACCAGAACAAACCCACGGAAAAGAGTCAAGAAAGTCTGACCCGGGATAACGACTTTCAAAATATGATCATTACCATGTTCAATACTATGAAAGAGGAAATCTGGGAGGAATTAAATAACTGCATCACTTTGAAGAGGAACACAACAGACACTTGGAGGAGTTGAGAAAAACAGTTCAAGAAACAAAACTGGCATAGAGCAGTAAAAACAGACTCAAGCAGAGTTTAAAACTGAATTAAAAGACAAGTTATCGTTGACCAAGAACTCAACAGTTTTATCAGCAGAACTAATGAAGCAGAAAATAGAATTTCAGACCTAGAAGACAAAGTGGGAATATTAACCAGCTCAATGGAAGAGGTTGTTAAAGGCAAAATGATACTCAAGAGAAATATTCAAGAGTTATGGGACACCCTGAAGAAGCCTAAGATGCATATTCATGGAATACCAGAGCAAGAATCTCAAAATACCTCACCTGAGGAAATTTTTCAAACGATCATCAAGGAAAACTTTCCTCATCTAAAAAAAGAGAGGCCCATCCATATACAAGAGGAATTCCACACCCCAAAAAGATATGACCAAAATAGAAACTCGCCACGGAAAATAATAGTTAAAACACTCCACATTCAAGATAAAGAAATGGTGCTGAGAGCTTCAAGGGAGAAAAAATTCACTTTTAATGGTAAACCTATTAAAATAACAAATAACTTCTCAATGAAAACAGTAATAGCAAGAAGAAATTACAGAGACGTACTTCAAGTATTGAATGAGCAAAAATGTCAACCCAGAATGATATACCCAGCAAAATTATCCGTCATGATCGAAGGAGAAAGAAAATTTTCCAGCACAAAAACAACTTGAAGGGATACAGGTCCACCAAACCAGGCCTTCAAAAAAATGCTAGAAATGATACTCAAGCTTGAAGAAAAAATAGGCATATCCAGGAGAACAGAAGGGAAGTATAATACAACCAAAACCTAAAAGCAAAACAATACACTTACAAAAGCCACAAAACATAATAAATGTCCGGATTTAAAAATAGTTTCTCTATTATAACATTAAATGTTAATGGAATTAACTCACCAATCAAGAGACACAGATTACAAACTTGTATTAAAAATCACAATCCATCAATTTGCTGCCTGCAGGAAACCCATCTCATCACAAAAGATAGGCACATCCTAAAAATAAGAGGCTGGTCAAAAATTCTGCAAGCTAATGGAACCAGAAAACAGGCAGGGGTAGCCATCATGCTATTGGACAAAGTGGACTTCAAACCAAAAAAAATCATGAGACATGGATGGATACAACATTTTAGTCACAGGTACAATTCACCAGGAAGACTTCACAATACTGAACATATATGCACCCAATAAGCAAACCCTACAACGTCTAAAGTGAGAAATCAATCCCAAAACGATAATTCTTGGGGATTTCAATACCACCCTCTCAACATGGAATAGATCAATAGGTAAAAAACTTAACAGAGACACTTTGGAGCTTCATCAAATCCTTACTGAAATGGACCTTACAGATCTCTATTGAACTTTTCATCCACGCACCAAAGAATACACATTTTTCTCAGCAGCACACGGAACTTTCTCCAAAATAGATCACATGTTGGCCACAAAATGAATCTCTACATATACAGGAAAGTTGAAATTCTAGCCTGTACCTTATCAGACCACCGCAGCCTAAAGCTTAACATCCACAACACAACAAGCAACCGAAAATACACTAACTCCTGGAAACTTATTAACACTATGATGCTGAATGAGAATTGGATTCAGGAAGAAATTACAAAGGAAATTCAAGATTTCCTGAAAGTGAACAATAATGAAAATACAACTTACCAAAATCTCTGGGACACAATTAACGCTGTCCTAAGAGGTAAGTTCATAGTTCTTAATGCCTACATCAAAAAAATGAAAACATCAGAAATAAATAACTTAACAATGCACCTAAAAGCTTTAGAGACAATAGAGCAATCTGATCCCAAAAGCAATAGAAGGGAGGAGATTAGCAAAATAAGGAGAGAAATATCCAAAATCGAGATTAGGAAAACAATACAGAAAATCAACCAGTCAAAAAGCTGGTTCTTTGAAAAAATCAATAAGATTGATACACCCCTAGCTAAATTAACCAAAAGCAAGAGAGAGAAATCCCAAATTAACAAAATTAGAAATGAAAATGGGGGTATCACTACTGATACCCAAGAAATCCAGAGAATTATAACGTCATTTTTCAAAAACTTATACTCGGTGAAATTTGACAACACAAAAGAGATGGATGAATTCCTAAGTAAATATAATTTGTATAAATTGAATCAGGAAGTTGTGAATTATTTAAATGGTTCTATAATATATGAGGAAATCAATGAAGTTATCTCAAATCTTCCCACCAAAAACTGTCCTGGACCAGATGGATTCAGCACAGAGTTCTACCAGACATTTACGAAGCTAATAACACCACTACTCCTTAAACTGTTCCATCAAATCGCAAAGGAAGGAACACTACCAGATTCCTTCTATAAAGCTAATGTCCTCTTAATTCCAGCAGGGCAGCAGGATACAAAATAAATGTACAAAATTCAGTGGCCTTCCTATATGCCCAGAATGAAAGAAATGAAAAAACCCTGAGAGAAACAATCCCATTTACTATAGCCCCTAAAAAAATGAAATACCTTGGTATAAACCTAATCAAGGAAGTAAGAGACCCCTATAATGAAAACTTTAAAACCCTAAAGAAAGAAATTGCAGAAGACACCAGAAGGTGGAAAGGCCTCCCATGTGACTGGATTGGCAGAATCAACATCATAAAAATGACCATCCTACCAAAGGCAATATACAGATTCAATGCTATACCAAAATCCCAAAAGCAATTCTTTAAAGAGGTTGACTAAACAATCTCAAAATTCATATGGAGGCACAAAAGACCCAGGATAGCAAAAACATTCCTGAGTAACAAAAACACGGCTGGAGGTGTCTTAGTCTACACTACAAATTATTATTAGTCTATACTACAAATCCATAGTTGTAAAAACAGCCTGGTATGGCTCTAAAATAGACACACAGATCAATGGATAAGGATTGAAGACCTAGATATAAGCCCACACAACTACAGCCATTTGATCTTTGAGAAAGGGGCCAAAAAAAATCCAATGGAAAAAGAAGATCATCTTCAATAAATGGTGCTGGCAAAACTGGATATCCACATGCAGAAGATTAAAGCTGGACCTGTACTTTTCACCATGTACAAGAATTAATTCCAAATGGATCAAGGACCTCGATATAAGGCCAGAAACTATAAAAACCATAGTTGAAAGGGTAGGGAAATCCCTCAAGCTGATTGGAATAGACCAACAGTTCCTAAACGGACATCCAATAGCACAGTCACTGCAACCAACATTCAACAGATGGGATCTTCTGAAATTAAAGAGCTTCTGTTCAGATAAAGAGATTGTAACTAGTGCACAAAGGCAACCCACAGAATTGGAGAAAAATCTTCACTAACCACATATCTGATAGAGCTCTACTGTCCAGAGTGCACAAAGAATTTAGAAAACTAAACACCAAGAAAACAAATGGGCCAATTAAAAAATGGGCCTTGGAACTTAAAAGAAACTTTACGAGGGAAGAAATTGAAATGTCTAACAAATATCTTAAAAAATGCTCCGCATCCTTAGCCATCAGGGAAATGCAAATCAAAACTTCCCTGAGTATCATCTCACCCGTCAGGATGGCAAAAATCCACAATAAAAACAACATCAAGTGCTGGAGAGGATGTGGCCAGAAGGGAACTCTGCTACATTGCTGGTGGGAATGCAGGCTTATACAACCACTCTGGCGAGCTGTCTGGCAATTCTTAAAGAAGTTAAAGATTGAAATTCCACTTTTGGAAATAATCTGCCATACAGCAAAAATTCACCTCAATAACACAAGCACGACCATGTTCATAGCAGCACTGTTTCCAATAGCAAAGTCTTGGAATCAACCCAAATGCCAACAGTTGATGAGTGGATATGGAAAATGTGGTACATTTATAAAATGGAGTACTACTCAGACATCAAAAATGATGAATAAATTAAATTTGCTGGGAAATGATTGGAATTATAAACAATTATATTGAGTGAAGTATCCCAGACACGGAAAATTAAGCGCCATATGTACTCCCTAATAGGTGGATCCTAGTACCAAACCCACTTAGTGACACTTAAAGGTAAATCTCTGTAATACCTACAGTAATAGCAAAGATTATAAGCAAGGAGGGAAGGTGATTGAGGGCCCCACCAGAAACAAGGAGAGAGGGGATCATGCTACAGCAGAGAAAATAGGCCTCCATCAAGGATGTAACGAAGTAATGAGACCTCTGTTTGGGCTCGCAGACTTTCTTTACTGGTCACTTGCATCTGATGGGGTATGATCTCACCAGTAAGGGAGGGCATAGAGTCTGGCAGATAGAAGGTAACCATCCTGCAAATGGTCTCTTACTCTTATTCCATCTACCTTTGAATTTTCTCTTATAGTAAGACTATTTTTTTTAATTATTATTATTTATTCAACTGGGCGCATGTGTGTGTGCATGTGCATGTGTGTGTGTGTGTGTCTGTGTGTGTGTAGAACCACGGACAAATTCGCGAACCACCATGGACGCCTCCACCTCCTTCTGCCCCGGGATTCACAGGCTCCGCCCTACCAGGACCAGAAGCGCAGGCCGCCCCCGCTTCCGCCTGGCGTCTATACGTGGGATCTGGGATCCGAACTCAGGACCTTCCGCCTGCAAGGCGGAGGCTTAACCCCTGAGCCACCTCTCCAGCCCAGTAAGACTCTATTTTAACAGCCTTTTATCTCTGGCCAGGGAGTGACATCTAATACCCATTAGGATGGAGCCAAGGACAGTGCAGGAGCGGCAAAATTGAAAAAAAATCAACAATCCATAATTCGGAAAATCAGAGATTCTACATCAACCACCTGGAACCAGGCCAGCCTACTCTCTCCCCATCCTAAAGCTCAGGGAAATTTGCAGAAGAGGGGGTGGTAAGATTGTTAAGAGCCTAAAGATGGGGAGGAGCAACAATATGCAAGATACTCCATACAAGTTAGGGCTGAAGTAATCATAATAGCACTTTGCATGACCGGTGTGCAATGACCAACATGTCATTGAACCCCCAAAATCTAGCATGGATCACAGGCACTACAGTCCTTAGAGGCAAGGGATTCACAGCCACAATAGTGTTCCTATACTAAAGGGGAACACACACACACACAAAAAGAGCTCTAGGCAATGCCACTGAGTCCTGATACCTCATCAGAAAGGAGGAACCAGAGGGAAGTTTGACATGCACACTATAGGATCCTCCAGGAATGGGGGAAGGGGGCATTGGGAGAAAGGGAGGGAGGGGGGAAAGGAAAGGGAAAAGGTGGGGAGGGATCAAGGGATCTAGGGAGGGGTGGAGGGAGGGACGGGAATGGGGTACTTATCAACTTTGTATGAGTCAAAGAAATAAAAAAAATAATTAAAAAAGACAATGAGAACCAATTTAAATAAATTGTAATAAACATTAAAATTAAGATAAATACTTATTAAAAGAAATTTTAATTTCTGCTTATTTTATTTTGCAGAAATACACTGTTTTCAGCCTCTACTACCTGTTCCCAATCTCCCTCCTGTCCCACTTCATCTCTTCTCCTTTCCAGTCATCCTCCTATTTTCAGCTCTTTTTTCATGTGTAACCCTTCATGTTTCATCTGCGATGTTTGCACTAACAGTTGCCTGTGCCTGAATCTGATATAAAACACCACATACAAGATCATAGTGTGTGGAAAAACAATTTGAAATGGGTATGGAAGCTTTCTCCTCACTGCATAACCTTTACAGTGCCAGAAGGCTACCAGGGGAGAGAAGCAAACAACAGATTTACCCAACTGTGGACACTATAAGCTCAATAACAACTATTCTGGTAAGAGGAGACCACTGGTACAATATTGGCATCTAAAGTAAGGCAAAATATTGTGCCAGAAGAAATGTGCCTACTTTTAAGAATAGAAGATAAAATTGTGCCTATAGGTTTATGGTTTAACTATGTATATTGCATAACTTTATACACATATGAGTTTTACATACATACATAGTCTTCTAATAATTGTATAGTGTTTTTCCACAATGCATGACATCTTCAAAAAAATCTTGACATGAAGTGTCTGCAAAGTCCATGAGCTGTAAATTCAACAGAAATCAATTAAAGGTCTAAAAATGGATATCAGGGAAAGTTTTAATAATGCCCGTCCATTAAGATAAAAAAGATGTCAAGAAGAACATGAGCAAAAGTTAAGATATACACAGATATTGGAGAAGCACATGCAAATAATGTTGGCCTTCTTTCTCCAACATTTTGTGGACTCTACTGGGCTAGCTGAGGCCTTCAGCCAGCCATTGAAGCTGCCCTAGGGCTAAGGAATGTGAAAGGCAGAAACAAGAAGACATAGAGACAGAAATACAAAAGGCAATTGACCAGGAGAGGTGGGAAATCCAAACTCTTCCCAGATGGAAAGCCATAAGAAGACACAATCCAGTCCCATCAGGCTTTATTTATAGTAACAGGGCTGGGAATCTGTAGACAAATCCAGGCATGGGACTTATAATTGGTAGAAAGTAAAGGTGGGATTATGGGAAAGTTTTCTAGCTTCTAGTATGTTCTTGGGTTGCCAATCTGAGAGCTAGAGAACCAAATCCTTCAAGATATTCAGCATGGGCTGGAGAGAAACAGTTTAATACATGAGACATTATAGGTCCAACCAGAAATCCCTATGGTCTCAGCCAGTGGCCTTACCCAATAGGGGCTCCAGAAAGCATCAATTGTTTTGATGCCAGTGTGTTTCTATAATTCTGTTTTTCCATGAAAGCCCGTGATTACATTCCCCCTCAGTTGTTCATGCTTTCTGTCAAGGAATGAGATCTCTTTTTCTAGCAGGTGGCGTCCCAGACATCACTTTCCACTAGCATGGCTCTCTACAGTAGACACTCTACAAAATGTTAACAGCAATAATAATTAGTTATTGTAGCGAGGATATTTTGAAGGAAACATAACTGTGATATGGGTTTGATGATTCAAAAATGACCAATATTAGCTAACTCCAAGTTTGTGAATTGAGGATGGTAGCAAAAACTGACAATTTCTTTAGTGGGAAAAGAAAAATTGTGAGAAATTTGTTTAGGAGTAGAATGCTTAAGTCATCCTCAGATACATTTCATCTAAGAGGACAGTAGACATTAACAGAAGTATATATTTCATAAAATTAAAAATAACTTAAATACGCATGAAGAGTCATCACTTGAAGGTATTATTAATGTATCTAAAGATAGAGAGGAATGATTTATATTTTAAAGAAACATTTTTAGAAATAGAGACTAAAAATGCAGCTTTCTGACATTTTTGGAGACTATAGAGATCTTTCTAGGGATTTATACAGGACAGAAGCAACATAAAAGAGGAAAGATCTGTCTGGACTCATAGTTTCAGAGAGCATAATTCGTAGTCATGGATCACCATTCTCATGGACAAAAATATAGCAAAGAAAATAACAAATAGTCATGATACTTGTTACTTGATACGTGATACTCCCAAGCACAGTTCGTTAGTGAACTACTTCATCCCTAATTCACACCTGCTACTGTTTCCCAGATCCTCCCCAAACACTCTTTCCGGAAGACCTAACATTCACAACACAAACCTGATGCTAGACGTTTCTGTTCAAACCATGGTGCTCAACAATGTCCCCTTGAGTTAAACATTTGGTCACTTGCAAGAGTGTGATTCCATATCTTTCAAAGCTGCATGCTGAAGTCACACAACTCACATTTGCATCGACCAGTTCCATAAGCCTCACAATGTGATATTATAATATTTGATTAAAACTTTTCACATCTTTCAAGTAAATTAACCAAAAAGCAACAGCATGTGTCTTCTTACATATTAATCACAAATATTAGCACTGTCCTTTGCTTCCTGTAGCACAATGTGTTCCAGTCAGTGTCATTTTCTTCTGTATAAAATTTACCTTAACATTTCTTACTGTGAAAATCTAATAGAAATGAGCTCGTTACATTTTACTTATGCTAAACATTTCTATTTGTCTTCAGCTTAATTGATCTTTCTATGAATATAGTATTCTAGTTAACACCCTTTTCTTTCAACAGAAATGAATCACTGATTCAGACCCTCACTGTTTATAATGAGAATTTGATTTCATTAGGTCACTTGGTCATATGTCATTTTCTCTCTAGCTGATTCAAAGATTTTTGTCTTCTTCTTTGATTTCCAGTCATTTAATTATTCTTTGGGCAAGATTTTATCTTTAATTAGTGTTTGCCAAGTGTTTTGAAATTTATATCATTCTTTCTGAGGATATTTGATCATTCTTTCTTGTTTTTCTCCTTCATCTTTTAATCCCCTTTCTTTTCCAAAAACACATAAATCTGAACAATTCATAGCAGCTCAAGGGTGTCTGATAATATAATCTTTGTAGTGATCAATATACAACTTAGCTGAAGTTCTCTTCTTCAATCTAGCTTTTGTGGTTTTCAAATGTTTTATTATTATACCTAGAATTCCATTTTTTGAGATGTTCTTTCCCTTTAAGATGCCTAGACTACTCATGAAATATGAGCATATTTTCTTTTAAATCCTCACATACATTTACATTCAAATCTTAAATGTTAAATTTCTGTCTAGTAATTCTCAGAAGCCATTTCCATTGACTAATTTTTTTGGCTGTCAGGGACAAACTCTCATTTCTTCTCAATTACAAATCATGCATCATGGAGGATCTTAATTTTTTACTACATTCTTAAAAGATGCTAACTTTTATTATGGCAGAAAGTCAAATTTGTAAGGATGATTCTGTGAGACTTCCTCTTAATTGCTTAGGCAGATTTCTTTTGATTCAGGTCTAGAATTTCAGTGTGCCCTGTATTCTCATGCAATCGTTTTCTGGTGTGTTACTTGCATTCGGTCATAGTTCTCCACATTCCAAAGACAGCTTTTGTATTTATAAATATACTAGTATCAAAATATTTCATACAGTTTTAAGAATGAAACAAAGCTTATAAATATACTGTTCAATTAATGAAACCACATTTTACTTTTAAGTTTGAAAAATATGTATATGACTTGATTATACCTGATTATATCATTTTTCTTTTCCGAAGGTGATTTGGCTGGCCTCTTAATTTTGTAACAACTTACTTTTCACTTTGGTTTCTTGTGTATTGTACATGCGGAAATAAGTATATTCTGTGTTTGCTTTGTTTGTTTTGAAGATCCATCCTATCTGTAACCTGACATTTCCATTAAGCATTTTTTGAATAGATACATGTAACATATGCCATTGTGTCTTTACATTTATTGACATACTGATACTGACCTGTCTGAATGTTAATAAACATTTGTGCTGCTTTCACTTTCATGCTGTTGCAGAAACTTTTCCTTAGAATGGTCACATGCTTATCTTCAGATACACAAAATCCAAGTCTTCAAATACATAAAAGTAGCATTTTTGAGATATCTGACACTAAATTTTTAGGTTGATAATTTCAAATTGTTTTCTAAAGAGCTTATCAAGAGTTACCATTGTCTGATGCGTTTACCTTGTCAGATGTAAAGCTGAACTACTCTGTAATAGATTCCCTTTCTTCCATTCCCATATTCAGAGCAGAACTTCTGTTTGTTAGTTACTGCCCCCTAATGGACAGCCAGTACTTGCAAAAGCCTGCACTTTCGTGATCTTTAGTCACATAAACACGTGATCCTTAGTCACATAAGCATGGCCACCAGGACTGAGACAGGGGCTAATAGCTCTCTCTCCTCTGTCCTTTATCCTGTCCACAAACCTAAAGACCATAAAAACTCCAAATTTCCCTCAGATGTTCCTTTTTCTCCTTTCTTTGAGAATCAACCCACAGTGGTATGTAACAACTAATAAATGCCCCTTCCATCTCTTGTCCATGGCATGGCGTGCTTGAGGCACACTACACTTTGTTGGGTAAGATCTTGTATAGTTATTGTTGATTTGCTTTTCTATGATTACTAATGACATTGAGTGTATGTCCTTGTTAGTGAGTCATATACAATGTCTACTCATGACTACGGTCCTTTTTTCTATCACTCTGGCATTATTTATAGACATTCTTTATATAATAATCCCTTGATTCTAATGTTTGCCAAATAGATTCTCTTAGTTTAGGGCTTTATTTTGTCTCTTACACATCATTTTTGAAGAATAGATCTTGCTAATTTGAACAAAGCCAAATATCTCTATCTTTTACTAATGGTAAAGCCTATTTGCATCTTATACATAAATTCCTCTTATACATAAATTCCTCCATACACAGGTACAAAACTTTCTACCTTCAGGTTATATTTCTAAAGTATGACACTTTTACCTTTCTTATTTTAGTATTTTTCCAACTAAATTTGATTTTTATGTGTGAATTAGAGATAGAGACTCATTTTTTTTACATGTTAAAAAAGTTTCACGTATTGTAGAGTCTTCTCTTTACTCTTCCTTCCACAACAGAAGTTCCTTCAGTACTTATATTTCTTTTGTAAAGTATGACTTTCTGGATTTAAACATTAATTTTGTATTCACAAGAGAATGAATCTGGCAATTTGGTCCAAATTGATCGGGGGTCCACTCTGAGTAACACTAGTTATGACAAAGGGTGAGAATCCTACATGCAGCTGTTGGGGTTCACCTTGGCCACCAGAGAAGATGAAAGAACTTCAAGAAAGTAAACATCTGGATGCCTTTGGCTCTAATGATTGTTTAGAAACAGGATACTGCACTCATTCACAGTTGCTAAAGGAATGTGACTACATTCCTCCAAGAACCTGCCCATTAGAGCCCAAAAACGTTACTGACAAAAAAAAATACTCTTTACTTGTCAATCAGGCAAAGATTTATTCAAGTGATAATTTATAACATTCCGGAGAATGCAATAGAATAAGTACACAAACGTTAAAGGTTGTAGAAGCTAAATCCATACCAAGGAGGTATTAATAATCCTAATCCATTTTCCCATGAGAATAATCATTGATTTATTAAAAAGATGTCTTAGCTCAAGCTTCCCAGAAGCAGACCCCAAGACAAGGATTTATTGCAGTGATTTACTAGGAAAAGGCTCCAAGGGAAAATAATAAGTTGATGGAAGAATAATGAGCAGGAAAGGAGGCGAAGCCTAGCAAGGGTGTGATTTCAGGTAAAGGAGCTTCTGCTGATTCCTCTGGTAGACATCTGCAGTGAAAACAGTGCTTCGGTGCTGCCCACTGGACACAGAATTCCTGAGCTGTCATGCCAGGACATCTACTAGTCATTGTTCCAGCACAGGATTTCTCAGGCATCACAATATGCCATAACAGGTATTATTCTTAGTGTATATTAGAAAACAAAACGAAAATGATTTAACTGCTTACTATACATTACAAATATACATAACTATTAAATATCCAATTCTTAAAGAACATCTCATAAAATGGCAAAATGAGGTTGATGCATTAAAATGTTAGCAATGGAATATAAAATGACAAATGTGTATGAGGCACATCATATGGGGAGAGAGAGACAGAAACAGAGGGATGAAACTGGATGTAGCAGAATAAATAGATATATTTTCTACCTTATAATCTGTATTTCACAATTATTTACTATTACAATTGCATGACACATTTCAGAAAACAAAAAAGGGTTAAATGAAATCAGGCCAACAAGCAAGCTGTGGAGAGAGGAAATTCTTACATTAACATATATGAATATTAATGTCTTAATGGCATGTCTTGTGCTGGTTACTTTCAATTGAAAACTGGACAGTATTTTTCTCACCTTATTTTCCATTCGTAAGTCATTTGATTCCTTGCTTTGTTGATAGCATAATTTTGACTTAAGACATTCTGGTAATTCTATGTGCCATGATGATCTGTGTGTGTGTGTGTGTGTGTGTGTGTGTGTGTGTGTGTGTGTCTCCCAATGGGTGGTGCTTCACTGCGGCTGATGAACATCTTCACAGTCCACTGCGATAGCACCACGCATGAACCAAGGTATGTTCTCTGTCAGGACCGAAAAGGCCGGCCATTAGCTCTGTACTGTTTTAATTATTTGATGTCAGGTTAAAGGATTACTTGAGAAAAGGTCAAATCACTCTGAATGGTCAAAACTTAAAGTGAAATCTACTTAAAAATTTTCTCATTGGAAATAATATTCTGTTCAGATGCCTCAGAATGTAATAGATGAATTTTTATGTAATCTTGCATATGTATTTGAAGTTATAATGAAGCATGAGAAATTTCAACTAACAGAGTATATACATATATATGAAAAGTAAATAGAATATTTAAATGGAGATGACTTTTTCAACCTTAATTGCAGGCATAGTGTTTTCACATTGCTATACAATCTATTTAACGCTCTTGGAAGCATAAAGGAACTTTAACATCCATTGCTTATACCTGCTTCAAACAACATTTCTGATATCTTTTACAAATGAATTTTTATCATCCCAGAATGTATAAGAACACACGTACACAGAGACATGATATTCTTTACACTAGTGGGTATCACATTGCAGTCAGCATTCTCGCAGAGAAGCAACATCTGGAATCTCACATGGAACTGTAAATTACTGTTAATGTTGTGTTGTTATTTTATTACACCTAACAGATCTCAATCTTGTTGGTTTCAAAGTTACTCAAGGATTCATATTCTACAGATATAAAGCAAATTCATTATCCTAAATAGGCACAATAAATTTGTTTTGAAAAAAATAAACCTCGTGTCTTCATCATCTTATTAGTTTGCTAAGACTTCTATAACAGAGAACTTCAGATCAGGTCTTATGTCAAATAGATGCATTTCTCCAAGCACCTATATAAAAGTTAATTGTAATAGTTTAGATCTATAAGCCCAGTGCTGGGGAGAAAGGAAAATTGCAAAAGCAAACTGGCCAGTCAACTAGCAAAAATAATTATCTCTAGATCCCAGGTTCTGTACGACTCTGATATATATATATTTTAGGCAATTAAGGAAAATGTCTGACATATTGAACTTTTGCCTCTTCATGCTTTTCAAAGACAAGTTCACATATATTATCACACATATGCACAAATGCATATACCAAACACATAAACACATAAATTAATTTTGACTAATACATAAAATATATAATATATATATATATCAGGTAATATATAATATTTATAATTATACTTTTTCCTGAATTTCCAAATTTTGAGCCTTCATTGAATGCAAATTCAAAGTTAAAATAAAATTGAAAATTCACTATACAACTACTAGTTCAACCAAC
Source organism: Typhlomys cinereus (assembly GCA_023101885.1). Classification (NCBI taxonomy): domain Eukaryota; kingdom Metazoa; phylum Chordata; class Mammalia; order Rodentia; family Platacanthomyidae; genus Typhlomys; species Typhlomys cinereus. Next base: position 1,344,043 of record JALPQD010000227.1, read on the forward strand.
CAAAACATTCACAAACTTCAATGATGAAATAGTAGATGTTTTATGAAAAATGCATAAAAAGGACATCATCCTAAATAAATTACAGATGCAAGTCTGATTTCAGAATTAGAATTATGCAAACTGTAATCATTCTAGAGAACAATATGATTTCATTTGCAAAACTTGTTCAAACTATGTTCCAGCTTATTAGGAAGCAGAAAAGATAATATGACACTGTCATAAACTGAGTCTCAAAAAATTAAACCTAAAAATATTTATGCTCACTTAAATAGTTGAACATGTAACTACAGATCCAGAGAGTAAAAAGCAGAACCAGATAAATAATATATCAGATTTAGTTAATAATTTCTCTATTTTATCTCTGCATTGAAACTCTGTTCAGGCATGGAAGCAAATTTCTGCAGAGACTATGAGAAAGCAAACCAAGATGATAATATGGGATAGGACCGAATACAGACTTTTTGACGAAGGGACTTTTTTCAGACTCAATAGGTGATGACAAACATGAAAATCACCCAGAGACTAATTGATTAGAAGCATATGCCTTAAAAACCAAGGTAGCTTTATTGTGAAAATAGTTAAATTTCATGAGATTGATACTTTAAGCATACAGCAAGTCGATTTTCCCAGAAAAAAAAATTTAACTCATGATATATTCTCACAGTCCTCCATACTCCTTGGTGACATGTAACTTTGGTGATGTTCTCATTGTCTTTTCCTCTATAGAGATGAATGTAAATGTGAACATACAGTGGTGTGACATTCATTATTCCTCACTTTGCTTTGCCCACATATATACAGGAACCATTTCATACAAATAGTATATTTAGGTATCTGTGAGTAGATACAGGATAAAATGCAGCATCACATCATTTAATATTCTAATATCAAATTACTTTCTCAAATTATTTTCATGTTCTCTGTTTTAAGTTTATCTTTCTTAGTTTATTCTTACATTAGATTATTATATCATTTATCATATGTTTAAATACATGTATAAATGCATGCGCATATGTATATATTGATTTTAGTGGAATTTACACTATTAATAATCTTTATAAAAACTGGACTTTTTTCATTATTTTATGTCCCTATTCAAGAATAAAGTATTGATCTTTTGGTTATCAACTCAGTTTTCAACTTTTCTCGTTAAGTTTTTTTTAACTTTCTAACTCTTTGAGTGGGATTCTAGACGTAATGGCTATTCTTTCTAAAATTCACAATTTTCAATGCATTTCCTTATATTTTTGCTTTTGTTTTTATAAAAGTACAGTTACAAAGCAAAAGAGTTTCAGTCTGTAGAGTTATCTTCAGATCTATACCTCATCATCTTACTGGATAACTTTGGGATAAGTTGCATAGCCTTTGTGAGATTCATTTTCTCATTCATTATATGAGAATGGTTATAAAATTAGTACCTATCTCAAAATCCAGAGAATATGCTGGAAGAGGGAACAGTAAGAATATAAAAGTCAAAGAACTGGAGCAAATGCAGAAGACAAAATCATCTGGGTATGACAGAGCTATTGACCCCTATCACTGCAGCCATGTCTACTTCCAAAATCCTGCAATGCTGCAGAAGACTTGGCCTATCACCATTTCACCATGGAAGGGGAAAGACATCGACAGGCAGTACCTCCTTCAGAGACCATCAAAGGTTAATGCCATATATGCAAGGGAAGAGGAACTACTTTCCTCAATAGTCATACCCACTGATACATCATCTATTTACCACCAAGTGTGCAAGTCACATGCCAATACAGCTATCCCAAATGGAACTCAGTAGACCACACACGTAAAAAGAAAAAAGAAAGACATGAAGGTATGCAGTAGAAAATGGAAGGGATGGCACTGAGTAATAAATAGTGAAAATTAGGTAAATTCATTGTATTCATATATGAAACTCTTAAGAAAAAGAGTAAATTATAAAACATAAAATAGTACTCATACTATAGGCTTTTTATTGCCAACATTATAATACGCATAACAGACTTGCAATATTCATTAAAATGAAAATAATGATTATCATCATTATATACATTATATACAAATGTACATGATGATGATATACAACTTAATTTCATCACCATGACAAAGTATGTACATGTTGTGTGTGTGCATGAACATGTGTTTCTATAAACATCTGTTAAAAAATTAATTCTGTTGCTCAGTCTAAAGATGAAGAACACAAACATGAATAACAACTCCCATACAAGTCATCAGCAAGGTCTTTGATACTTTAAATATAACCTTACAGAGTCTGCACACCATTTCTACTGTTAACTCAGGTTTACAATACTTTGTTCTACAATGATCTGCTTCATTAGCTTCACAGTACATCTTCCTCCATCTCTCACCCTTATTTTGTCCATACAACAGCCAGAGTAGATATTTTAAACTTAAATGAGGTATCATTACTCCTTACCAAGAGAGTTTCCACCAGATAAACTCACGCTTAGTGATACAATATGACAGGGCTATTCTTATGTCTCCAACACAGAAGACCATCAACTTTTTCCCTCACTCTAAGACATTTTTTCAACAGTGAGACTCATTCCTCACACACAATGCACTTCTTTCTCTTGAAACCTGTATATAAATTATTTCCTCCAGGAGCTCAGGAGCATGCTTACCAAATTAGAATATAAAAACACAAACTGCCCAGTTAAACTGAATTTCAGTTAAACAAGAAAATGCTATGATCTATATTTTAAATGCTCCATGGTGCATACACTAGACATTTATCTATCATTTATCTTAAATTCAAATTTAGCATTTCATCCTTTCTTAAGATCTTCCCTAGCTACTTTACTCTGACACTGTCAAATTTTGAACCCTGCCTTTTTTTTTATTATTCAGTGATATCCCAAATTTACTTTTTATGTTTATTGAAACAATACTTGTATCTCAAAATGTATGTTTCTGAAAATGGGAAATGTGCCTCTTGTAATCTTTCATCTCCATGTAATTGATATCAAATTGTATGTCAAGAGTAGCTGGATGGGTGGTGCAGTTATGCAAAATTAATAATCTATGGCTCATTATTCCATCTATTAACATAGAACATTAATAGGAAATATTCATATATTTACATCATAAAGACTCAGATGATTTAAGAATCAACTTAAGTCTGTTTGTCAAAATACTTAAAAAGAAGTTATTTTTCTGCTTTTATTCAAAAATCAACCTAGGTCTGCTCTTCGGGTTACTTAAAAGAGGTTATTTTTCCACTTTTATGCTACATTTATGCAACAGATAACCTCATCTTTTCCAGATAGTAAAAAAAAATGTCTAAACCATAATCTAAGCCTGTAAATGTGGGAGAATATTAGAATTAACCTAAGAGTGTAGAAATGGAAAGCTTTGGAACAATAAAACGAACTTTCCAAAGAAGCAACCTGCATTAATCATGGCCTTAAGATAACACTTAAAAAAAAGCTTTACTGCTAATTCTCTCCCTACCATGTCAATAAATTTTCTTAAGCAGAGACTCTACCTATTTACCTGACAGATTGCTTATGACACTGCAAAAATCTCTGCCACATAGCAAATAATCGATAAGTATTTATTATTAATTTTTTTTATTTTTCTATGTTTACAAATATATTAAGTACTCATCTCTGCTTTCCTCTATCCCCTCCCATTCTCTTCCACCCTACTGCCTGTCTGCTTTTATGCTCCCCAGGGTTCTCTCTGGCTTGTCTACTCTTGTGAAGGGTTCAATCCTCTGTGGCATATCAGGTTGCCCCTTTTCGGGACATCCCACTGATAAGGTCATTTCCCTTCACTCATCCAATTTTAGACCCCCATGGAATCTCTCTTGAATTCCTAGGTAGTCTATGGGTACATATTGATATGTCAGTCAGTATGCAGGACTGGTAATGACAAGTCTCACTGTAGCAAGTTCCTAGATGCAGCAGTCCCGCACTGAGTAGAATGTCTTGTCCAACAGTGAACCATCCCATCTTTAGGATCTTACAATCTCTCCACCCCCTCTTCTATGAGGTCCCAAAGCCTTAGAATGTGGAGAGATTAGGTTGCCCTGATTCTGGGTGAGTCTTGCTGAGTTGCTGGTACTCTGCATTATGGCTGGCCATTGCTATCCACTTCACTATTCTCTTATTGCTCTAAGCTACATCCTGTAAGTGTACTGAGATCCTCTGTCTCTGTTGTAGAAAACTTTGAGGCTGAATTTTAAATGTTCTTCTAACCTATGGGCATAATAACAGCTATTTACTGAGCAGTTTGATGTACTCTTCTTACCTGTAGGCTCGTTGGCTATTTTTCCTTTTGATCTATTTCCTTCTCTTTTTTAGGTTCTAGTGTATGGTAGCAGAAATGTGAACCATTCTGACAAGTGGGTCTTGCTTTCAGTCAGAAAGCTGTTGGTTTTTTCCTTGACACTCGTGCCACTGTTTCACTGTTGGTTAACTGTTGCCAGGGTGATTTTTATTGCAAACTAAAGATCTCTTGCATTGATGGGGCCAGGGATTATTTCTCTACCCCAGAAGCTTCTACACTATTCCTTGATAATCAGTAAGCTATCCAGCAAGGAGGAAACCCTCAGACCAGTTCCAGTTGATGTATTTTGCCCATGTTCTGGGATCCAAATGTGCTGCATCTTCAGTAATATGGTCTTACTAACAGTTTTTGAAGAGCAACCAAGAGCAATGGCAAAAAGCCTATAATGTTTGGGGGCCTTTAATATTTCTCTGACCATTTTATCAGAAAGTATCACATTCCTGTTATGTCTAGTATAATTTGTCAGTGGGTTCTAAGTGGATCAGCTCAAAGTTTTTTTGTTTGTTTTTTGTTTCCTCACTCTATGCTCCTCATTCTTGTTCCTCTCTTTAAAAGATATTTTTTGACATATTCCTAGCATAGGCAGTTCCTTTGGGGTTACTTCTCACAATCTTAGGGGTTTCCTATAAGTCCCTCTGTCCTTCCTATCTCTCATCCTCTCATTCCCTGTTCCATATTTTTCCCAATTATTCTCTCCCTCCGCCTACATGTCCTAGTATCCTAAATCTCCTCTTTAAAAAGTTTCACCCTAGGGGCTGGAGAGGTGGCTTAGGGGTTAAGCCTCTGCCTTGCAGGCTGAAGGACCTGAGTTCGGATCCTAGACCCCATGTATAGAGGTCGGACAGAAGCAGGGGTGGCCTGCATTTCTGGTTCTGGTAGGGCGGAGCCTGTGAATCCCAGGGCAGAGTAAACAAGGAGGAAGTGGAGGCGTCCATGGTGGTTCCCGAATTCGCCCGTGGTTCTACACACACACACACACACACACACACACACAATTGAATAAATAATAAATAAAATAAAGTTTTAAAAAAAAGTTTCACCCTAACCATTCTCCCATCTTCACACTCATTGGACTTTTTTGAATTTTCTGGCTCTTACAGTGATTCTAATCTAAATACATTGACAATGATATTAGTTTCAATATCCACATATAAAAGAGAATATGTGGTGCTTAACTTCCTGTGTCTGAGATACCACACATAATATTAAATTTTCCAGTTCCAGCCATTTACCAGCAAATTCTATAATCTCATCCTTTCTGATGGCCAAGTAATATTCCATTGTGTAGATGTACACATTTTCATTCCTCTGTTGATGAGCATGTTGGCTAATTCCATTTTTTCACTATTGTGAATAGAGCTGTAATGAACAAGTGTCTTTCTAATAAAATGTAGAATATTTGGGGACTATTCCAAGTAGTGGTATAGTCATATGACAGTTCCATTTCTAACATTCTGACACTTAATAAATCTTTATGGTTGAAGGATGACTCAATAAAGGAAAATCCTACTTCTATGACCTTATCCAGTGTCTTCTGCAACAGAAGACATGTATTTGATCTCACCATTAGAAAAATTTATTAATCTACATCACTTCTCTCAGTTTAAAAAAAAAGGAAAAAATCATACAAGCACCAACTGTCAGCATGAAATTAAGTCACAAAACCCACATCTATGAGGAGAAGTCACATTTACTCTTTAACTCAACTGTTACAAAATGGAACATATAAAGTTATAAATTTTCTTTAATTTGCATTAGAATATCAATATTGGACTGAATGGTCTAAATTCCTACTAATGAATGTCTTTGGATGGTATCAGGCAAATCTCTAATTGATTTCCTCTGTGTATGAACTTTATTTTAACTGTCTTGCCAAAAGAACACCTACATTTCTAAAGAATTTGAAAACAAAGAACATTTTATGAAAACAAAGCAGAACAAATATACATGTCATCCTCAAAAATAGGTTATTTTTAACCTAAACAGAAATTATTGGCTATAACATAAATGGTAGCACATGGAGAAGATGATCTCCCTATATGTTTACAGGGTTTACTAGATGAATGAACAGTAGTACATATGTGTTCTCTAAAATTGACAATCTCCACTCACCAAGAACACCATTGCCCTATGTAACTTTATAAATATCAATTTCCAAAAAAAACAAAAGCTAATAATTTAATAGAGCTGTGAATCTGTTCTCTTATGTCATATAAACTAAGTGAGATACACAATAATTAACAAATGAAGTAGGAAGTGTAGATAATACCAGCAAAAATCACTTTTTTAAGAGATCTAATTAATATTGTAGGAAAGTAAGAAAAATGTGACAACCATAAAAATAAATAAGAGGCTATTTCTTTAAAAAAGAATCTTACAAATGAAAAATACAGTAATTAAAATGTATTTTAATTATAGTGAAAAAGCCAATTGAAAAAAATGAGTAGTAAAAACAAAAAAATGTTCAGGGAAAAGAAAATTTTAAGAAAAGCATAAAAATAGGAGGAAGGTCTTGACAAATCTATAATGCATGATGTTGTTGAAAAAAGATTCCTGTTTGAGAGAACCCATCAGATGCACAAAAGTCACATTACCAAAGATCCAAATGTAATTTTTTTCTCCCACATTTTATTTTTTCCTAATCATACAAGTTCAATAAATATCCCCATCCTCTCCCTCCCTCCTCTCCTCCCCAGTCATCCCCCTTTGCATTCTTCCCCCTTTCCCCCTTCCTTTCGCCCTCCTTCCCTCCCCTTCTCCCAGTATCTCCTCCTTCCTCCCTCCCATCCCCTAGAGCATCCTTCCAAATGTAATTTAAAACTTAAGAAAAATGAATAAATAGAACACTCCCCACACACACACACACAAATGCAAAACCATTCAAGAACAGAAGAGATTTCTGATTAATATCTGGTTTCCCACTTGTAATCCTAGATCCTAAAATGCCTTCAAACTTTTCATTTTTCAATTTAGGAGTATAAACAGAAACAGCTGTTTATTCTGATAGCAAAAGTCACTTTACTTATAAGCAACAGCTTAAAGTTTTATTTTCCATGTTATCATAAGTAAGACAGAAGAATTATATAATCCAAGAAATCGGGTTCCAATGAAGAAGCATGCAAATATAAGTTTCAGAATAACAGATAAGTTCTATACTGTCGTAATCAGTTAAGCTCTAGCAGAGAAAGCATTAAAGAGGAAGGAAGTTGCAGATACAGATATGAGGATTGCAGAGTCTTGACCTCGACTTTGTTTTACAGATGGAGGGATGAGACAGATTTAAAACATACCCCAAAAAGTGACCATTATGGATGTGTGCTGAGGAAGGATGACGACAAGGACTGTAAATTGTTTCAAAAATCAAATTCTGGGGATGACCCTGCTGCTGACTAACATCCTCTGGCCTCTTCTACATCTCCCAGCTCTCTCGGCTTCCAGAGCTGAGCCCTTGGGTCCGCTCCCATCCTTTCTGCTCTGCAGTTCCTCTAGAAGACCTTGCAGCCCACCTACATCCCTTGTCCACTTCCGCATCTCTCAACTCTCTGGGATTCTGGTGCTGGTCCCACACCAAGCAGGACCTTCCACACTCTGCGCCACCATGCGGCGGTCACCAGAAAACACTGCACAAACACCAACACTCACCTGCACTCAGAGAACAACATGAACTACACCTTTTGACTCAAGTCAGAAGGAATAGGCAGTGACAAATTATTTCTTCTTCTTACTATCTTTTCTGTATTTTTCCTCTTGTTTTCTACTTCGATGTATTACTTTTATCTTTTTTATTACTTCATTTGCCTAATTTTGCACTCTCAAATATGTCCAGAGGAGTGGGCTTCTAGATTGCATATTACTTAATTAGGATTCAAAATTGTAGAATAAAATTCTAAATATTGAAAGAACTAATCTACATGCCCATATCTTGCTGTAAAGACATCAACAACAGAAGGAGCCAAGAAAATATGTCTACTCCAAAAAAAATCACCAAAGCTATGGTATCAATAACCACTGAGGAAAACTCATCAAACAGCAATCAAAAGAGCAGTAACCAAGACAATGAATTCCAAAGATCAGTTATAAATATGAGCAAGGAGTTCCAAGACAGTCTGAATAAATGATTAAACAATTAAGAAAAAGAATATAGCAAACACATGAAAATTGACCAAGAAAACAAAAACACCAAGATGCAATTAGAAAGACAATTAAAGATTTAACACCAGAAACAAGGAGAGAGGGGACCATGTTACAGCAGAGAAAATAGGCCTCCATCTAGGACTGCAAGTAAGTAATGAGACATCTGGTTAAGTTCACAGACTTTCGTTCCTGATCATTTACAACCGAGGGGATATGATCTCACCAGAAGGGGAGGGCATATAGTCTGGCAGATAAAAAGTAACCATTTTGCAAATGGGTGATTGACCCTTCCCTCACTGAGGTTTCCTACTTTTATTACATCTACCTTTGAATATACTCTTATAACAAGACTCTAGTTTAACAGCTTTTTAATCTCTGGCCAGGGGGTGACATCCAATACCCATCAGGATGGAGTGAAAGGCATTACAGGAGCAGCAAAACTGCAAACGAAAATCAACGAACCATAATCCAGAACTTCAGAGACTCTATATCAACCACCCAGAACTAGGCCAGCCTAATCTCTCCCCATCCTGAACCTCAGGGAAACTTGCAGAAGAAGGGGCGGTAAGAGTGTAAGAGCACAAGGATGGGAGGAGCAATGATATGCCAGATACTCAACACAAGTTAGGGCCGAAGCAATCATAATTGGACTTTGCATGCCCTGCGCAATCTCCAACACACTATTGACCTCACAAAGTCTAGCATTTGCTAAAGGCACCAAGATCCTTGGAGGCAAGGAATTGACAGCCATAGTAGTGTTCCTATGCTTAAGGGGAACACAGGAAAGGGTTCAGGGAAATGCCACTGGGTGAGGAGTCTGGCATGCACATTAAAGGATTCTCCAGGGTTTGGGGGGGGAGGCACTGGGGGATGGGAAGGGAGGGGTGAGGGGAGGGGGAGCAGGGGGTTCGGGGGGGAGGTGGAGGGAGGGAGGAAACCGGTGTACCTATTAAGTTTGTATGAGCGGAAATAATAATAAAAAATGTTTAAGAAAAGAAAGACAGTTAAAGATTTAATAGCAAACTTAGAAAACTTGGGAAAAGCAAACTGAGCTGAAACCAAACATAGAAACCTCGAATAAAGCCAAAATGAAATAAACTGAAAATAAAAATTCCAACAATCCAATGAAGAGCTCAAGAAAGTCTCAAAAATATAATTGACAAAACAGAAGACAGAATATAAGATTGAAAAACTTGGCAAGTCAATTAAAGAAACTGATAAAATGAGGCATAAACAAATGGAGCATGTAAGAGCTTTGGGACAGCATTGTAAGAGATAACTTAGAGATCATTAGTATTCCATAAGAAGATATTCAAGAGAAAGATACAACTTGCATACTTGGTGAGATTAGAGATGAACATTTGCATAATTAAGGAAAGAGATGACCATCCAAATTCAATAGGTGCTGAGGACACCAAATGAACAGAACCAGAAAAGAAGTAATCCGCAACACATGATAGAACACACATTAAATGTGCACGCTAAAGAAAAGATCTTAAGGACTGCAAGACAGAAAGACCAAGTCACACTTAAAGGCAAACCTATCAAAATTACAGGAGAGTTTTGAATGCAAATCTTTTTTTTAATTTTTTTTATTATTTATTCAATTGTGCGTGTATGTGCGCGCGTTTGTGTGTGTGTGTGTGTGTGTGTGTGTGTGTGTGTATGTGTGTGTGTGTAGAACCACAGGCGAATTCGGGACCCACCATGGACCGCCTGCACCTCCTCCTTGTTTACTCTGTCCCGGGATTCACAGGCTCCACCCTACCAGGACCAGAAACGCAGGCTGCCCCCGCTTCCACCGGCGTCTATACGTGGGGTCTAGGATCTGAACTCAGGACCTTCGGCCTGCAAGGCAGAGGCTTAACCCCTGAGCCACCTCTCCATCCCCAAATGCAAATCTTAAAAGCCATAAGTGCTTGGAGAGATAAACTATGTTATTAAAAAAAACAAATGCCATCTCAGGCTATTATGTCTATCAAAATTATCCCTCATGATAGGTGAAAGAAAAATATTTCATGAAAAAAGCAGTTTAAAAAGCTATATGGATGTCAAACCAGGTCTACAGAAAATATTGGAAGAAAATACATAGGACTGAACAGAAGAATGAGCCCATATATAAAAAGACCATAAGCAGGAAAATTGGAGGAGTACTCAGCACTCAACCAAAAAGCCTTCCTCTTCAGTGGAACACGTTTTATTAAAGAAAATGACTGCTGGAAAAAGTACAGGAAAAAAAGATGGCAGACTCAGCCATAAGCAAGACATCCAAACCACTCACCTATGCCAAGGCTCAGGGAACAGTGTGGAAGAGGAAGTGGTAAGATTGTAAAAGCCTGAAGGGTTGAGTATGACCAGACTTATCTTCTGGACACGACAGGGCTGCCACATCCATGAACACACACGGCTATATATACTTCCATGAGACCTACATGGGATTGATCCTATCAACATGTCACCATGAAAAAGCAGAGAACTCAAGTGGCCCCACAGCTCTCTTTTCAGAGAGAAGATGAAGGTCAACCCTGATGTGGGAAAGGAAAGATGCTTTTCTCAGTGTCTACACATTGATACGTAATTCATGCTCCAGCAAGTGCTTAGGCACATGACATCAAAGGTAACTCAAATGAAACCCAGTGGGCCATTCATGTAAAAAAAAAAAAAAAGATAATAGGAAGGAGACTGACAAGTAATGAAAAGGGATATAGTGGGAAAGGAAGGGAAGATTAGTCTGGGGAATAAGTCATGAAACTACCATAAATTCACTGTATTCATGTATGTAACAATAAAAAATCAGATTATGAGATTCTGTATCTCAATTCCAAACAGACTTTCTACAACCTATTCTTATCTAGCTGGTTGTTCTGCAACATTTATTTTCCAACATTTTCATAAACATAATCCTTTTGTTAATCTCATACACTGTTTCATCTCTCATTAATAGTTTACAGTCAAGAACCTGGAAATCATATCCCTTATTCTTCTACCAAATACAGTTTTTACAATGTAAATTCATCCTAAGGTCTAAAAGTACAAGTGATGGCAGAGCGTCCGACTTCCAAAGAAAGAACTGAATCCTGACCTAAGAAGAAAACAGGAAGAAGGTGAGGAAACCAGCATCCCATTCATCCTTCAGTCAGAGCTTCCCATTTGGCAATTGCAGGTGGACAAGAAGGAAATAGACTCTGGTAAAGAATCCAGCATAAAAAGAAAGGGAGGGAGTTTAAAAGGCTGGAGGAGAAGTACCTAGCACAGTACCCTTCAGTATCATATCAGAAAGCCACTAATAATGTCACTTAAGGACATATCGAACATCCAGTAAGAAGACGACTTTCCTTACCACCGATAATAATGTTGCTAATGAATGTGCTTTTTAAAAGTACATATCGTGAAGTATCCCAAACCCAGAAAATTAAGCGCCGTATGTACTCCCTAATAGGTAGTTCCTAGTAACAAACCCACCCAGCCCACCTTGAGACACTCATAGGTAAATCTATGTGTTACCTGCAGTAATTGCAAGGATTATGAACAGGAGGGATGGGATTGGAGGGCCACACCAGAAACAAGAAGAGAAGTGACCATGTTACAGTAGAGAAAATAGACCTCCATCAAGGACTGCAAGTAAGTAATGTGACACCTGGTTAAGTTCACAGACTTTCGTTCCTGATCATTTACAACTAAGGGAGTATGATCTCACCAGAAGGGGAGGGCATATAGTCTGGCAGATAAAAAGTAACCATTTTGCAAATGGGTGATTGACCCCTCCCTCACTGAGGTTTCCTACTTTTATTACATCTACCCTTGAATGTGCTCTTATAATAAGACTCCAGTTTAACAGCTTTTTGTCTCTGGCCAGGGGGTGACATACAGTGCCCAGCAGAATGGAGTGAAGGGCATTGCAGGAGCAACAAAACTGCAGAAGAAAATCAACAAACCACTATCCAGAACTTCAGAGACTCTATATCAACCACCTAGAACTAGGCCAAACTAATCTCTCCCCATCCTGAAGCTCAGGGACATTTGCGGAAGAGGGGGCGGTAAGAGTGTAAGAGCAGAAGGATGGGAGGAGCAATGATTTGCAAGATACTCCACACAAGTTAGGGCCGAAGCAATCATAATTGGACTTTGCATGCCCTGCACAATGTCCAACACACTATTGACCTCACAAAGTCTAGCATTTGCTAAAGGCACCAAGATCCTTGGAGGCAAGGGATTGGCAGCCACAGTAGTGTTCCTATGCTAAGGGGAACACGGGAAAGGGTTCAGGGAAATGCCACTGGGTCCTTGTATATCATTGGGAGAGGAGGGCCCAGAGGAGAGTCAGGAATGCATATTAAAGGACTCTCTGGGAATTGGGGCAGGAGGCACTGGGGGATGGGGAGGGAGGGGTGAGAGGAGGGGGAGCAGGGGGTTCGGGGAGAGGTGGAGGGAGGGAGGAAACCGGTGTACCTATTAACTTTGTATGAGTGGAAATCATAATAAAAAATGTTAAATAAAAAATAAAAAAGTACAAATCAAGTAACAGAAATAAAAGGCATTTCAATATAAACGAGTGTGTACAAGGAATAAATATGTTACAGATTCGATTCAGCTCACAGTATAAAAATACATTCTAGAATAATTTTAAAAATACAATAACAAAATATAAAATACCGGAAGGAATTGTTGATGAATATTTTTATACTATTTTGGCTTTGATAATATCCTAATTAAGGCATTGTACATCATAAAGGAAAAACATAATGGATCTGAGCACATGGAAACCTTGGATTATAAGATGCAGCTTGAACAAAGTAAAATGTGGGAGCAAAAATATATCTGTACAAAATAATGGGCACATGGCAATAAAAGAAATTCTTAAAGACAATAATGTGTCATATCAGGTAGAAAGAAAGGCAAATTGCATTAAAAACAATTATAGGAGAAAGCTGAACAATTCAGATGATACATCTAACACAAAAATTTGAAAATATCATCATGCCATGAAAAAATTAAATATTAATAACAGCCAGTGGTAAGGAGAGTCTGCCAAGCACATTCTTTTACTCCTACTATTAGGGAAATTGAGACACACTTTCAGAAGTTACTTTGAAGGATCTATTAAATTTATGTGAATATAATTTATAATATCATTCCACTAAGGAATATGTCATATAATAATGGAATCACTTCACTGTGAAGACCGTCCCTCCTTTCTTCCCTCCCTTCCCTCCTAGGAAAATTTAAATTGAAACATGTATTTAATAGAATTCAGTTAATGTACTTATAGCCATGTATAGCAGAATCTAATGGTGACTTTAATATCCATTTCCTCTTCCATATTTTTAAATTTTCTTGTAATTAGGACAGGGTCACACATGACTAGCCAGGAGTGTAAACAACGTATGACTAAGATTCAGAGATGCATTAACTCTGGCTCATCCCTTCACTCCCTGACTCTTTGGCCCAAAGTCCATGTAACCCAGAGTAGCTATGTCTCATGTTATACTTCCATGGTTGGTTAATAAGCATTTATTGCTACATCATTAATTTTTAGGTATTTTTATTTATCATGATAGACATTAGTCATGTTTTCTTTGAAGTAAGGCCTTGAAGTGATTATCTCCCACCTCCATGCTATCAAAAGAAATTGCCTTATTTAAGCAACTGAATGTGAACAGAAGCTTCATCTAGAAAATTCCTGCACAGCAACACCTTCAGTAGTGTCTGATTGAACACTTAAGTTTATACTACAGCCTAGGGATGTTGGCACATGAAATTAGCCGTTGCATAGATGCATTGTGTACTGAAAAGAGAAAATTCCCAACAAATTACCCAGCATGTGAAGCTGATTCTTCCCCTGTATTCCATCTTCCTGTTATCGGGTCTCAGCATACTTCTGAGATTGGAAAAGTAGACCTTGTATACCCCAGGCTCTGCTGAATGGAGGGGAGTGACAGCTGTATGAGGCAACCTCACTCTTCATAACTGTGGCAGTGGACACACTGACCTTTCAGGGGCAGCTCTGGATAGGTCATGGTAAGTCTGTGTCCGAGGTGTACACTATAAGCAGAATCTCAGTTTATTAGCATTTATTAACTATACGCAATGGTGAGTTTCATTACAATATTTGCATACACACATATATTTCAATCATATTTATCCTTATCCTAATCCTATCTTGTCTGCCCCAAAGACCACCTTCCTCTTCCCAACTAGCCCTCCTTCTGCTTTCACGACTTTTTAATCAATTTTTTTACTTTTACAAGGATATCGAATATTCATCCCAGCTTCCCTTCCTCTCCCTTCCCTCCCATTCCCTCCCTTGTCTTCATCATTCCTTCCCACTCTTCCACCTGTTACCTCTCTTCAGACCACACCACCAATATGTGCATTTCGCTTCACTCATCCAGCTTTAGACCCAAAGGTTTCCACTGTGAGTTCCCATTCTATGGGTATAATAACAGCTGCCTACAGAGCAATTTGATGTACTGTGTTCCTACCTATAGGTTTATTGGCTGTTCCCCATTGATCTATTTCCTTCCATTTTTTAGGTTCTTGTTCTAGTTTACAGTAACAGGGATGGGGACATTCTGACAAGCTAGTCTTGAGTCCAATCAGAAGCAATTAGATGTCTCCTTGGTACTCATGCCACTATTACACTGGTGGTCACCTGTGGAGTCCTTTTTTTTTTTTTTTTTTTTTGACCCTGTAAATTTCAAAAAAGTTGCTTACAGAAACATTGATGAGGGATCATTTGTAGGAGTGTGGGCAACTTACTCGTGTTACATTACCAAAGAAAATATTTCTCCTTCCACAGAAACAATTAACTGCGTATAAAATCAGAGGGGTGAGATGTTCTTCTAGAATGGTCTATGGTATAGGTGAGTCTTTCTCTTGGCAGCTTTTATTTAAGTCTGTATATAATACTGTTTCTGTTGGCCTTGCCAGATGTTCTTTACACTACCTAATATGTTCTAATAAATTCCTTTCTGCTTAAACCAGATCTATTTTAAATTGGTTTAGAGTGACTTAATGTTTTATTCAGTTATGTATGACTTATGACTATGAAAAAATAGCTCTTTCATTTTCAATATTACAATCTATAAAATTTTAGATCTGTCTAGTAAACTCACAGACTAAATAGCTATTCAGGTAGCATGGAAGTGACATGGAAATATATGACACATACATAACAGGACGGTGGGAGAAAGAAGTGGGCAGAGGTGTGTATGATATGTCAAGTAATGTAGCCTTTGCTTTCTTATTTTTAAAATGGGGATAATAAGAGAGTTGTATTTAATGGTTGGATGAAAGGATTGCATGACACACCCCCATTTTAAACTTTATTTATTTTTGCATCTATGTGTGGGTGTGTGTCAGAGGGTACTGTATGTCCCTGTGGAAGACCAAGAGTGACTTCCAGAATCATCCTGGATAGATTCTGTCTCCTTTTGGCTTTGTTCTGGTATTTCTGAGGTTCCCCGTACCAGGGCCTGAAGTGCAGGCTGCTGCCCTTTGTACCTGGCATTTTTACATGAGACCTGGAATTCAAACTCTGGACTTAATCTCTGTGCCACCTCTCCAGCCCAATATGCCCCCATTTCAAAAAAAAAATAATAAAAGGAATCATGCCGGCTGCATAGTCAACATGCTGTGGAATTTTACTTTTCTTTTATTAGAGTTGTCTTTGGTTACTGTTAAGAGGGTTGCCGTTGTAGCATATGTAGCCCCTTGTAAATTAGACAAAAACAATCAGTCTCATCAGCTGTCCCTAGTAGACACTAGGGACACTAGGGACCCTTCAGTTCACTCTTAAGTTGGTGCAGAAGATGGAGGAGCAAAGGAGAATTTGGCACTATTATTCACAGGAGAGATAGACAAACAAAACACAAGGCAACATTGTGGGAAATGTGTGCAGCGGGATGAACTGCAAGCTAGGAGTGTGTGGAAGGTTCTAGGCTTCAGCAAGATGTGAGTGCATTGGGACTATGCAGGAGGTTAAGTTTTCTGGAGACTGAGCACACATGAAAGAACAGACTAGAAGAGGGTTTGAATGAAAATTAAGGAGTACAAAGTCTGCTTAGACACTAGAACAAAGGAACTCCCGTATTATTTAATACACTCTTGAATTTGGGGAATTTTTCTTTAATTTTTTTTTATTATTATTTATTCAACTGTGCGCATGTGCATGTATATGTGCCCGCGCGTGTGTGTGTCTGTGTGTGTGTGTGTCTGTGTATGTGTATGCGTAGAACCACGGACGAATTCGCGAACCACCATGGACGCCTCCACCTCCTTTCTGCCCCGGAATTCACAGGCTCCGCCCTACCAGGACCAGAATCGCAGGCCACCCCCGCTTCCGCCTGGCGTCTATACATGGGATCTGGGATCGGAACTCAGGACCTTCCGCCTGCAAGGCGGAGGCTTAACCCCTGAGCCACCTCTCCAGCCCCTGGGGAATTTTTTTTAATTCCTTGCTCCTATATTTTAGTCCAATCTTGGCTAAATAACTTGTACTTCAATGGAAGATACATAGAGAAGAATTTAAATCAGTTCTTTCAGCTCAGTGTTCTTGGAATCTCTTTTCTATTCTTCATAAGCTACTGAAATATGTTGAACCCAGTATAGTTCCTTGGTCTGCAAAGCTCATACAGGATACGTATGACATTCACACAGAATACAGGAGTCTGCGAAAGCTCTGTGGCTTATGGCATTTGCTAAAGAGTCACTCAATGACCATAGGAGCCCTGCTGCAGGATCAGCTACCTCACCTCCAGCCTCCATTCTTGCTTCTGTCCCTCTGCCCTTGAAGTGGTAAAAGAACTCAGAACTCAGGCCACAGCACCCTCTAGAAGACTGTCATGAAGTCCTGTCATTTTAGAACTCCACCAAAAAATCTACCTTCCGATATCCCCAGCCACTCAAGCACGTTCAGATAACAAGATCACCTTATGGGGCTTAATATTTCAAAAGAGAGTTTGTGTAGAGTGCAAGTATCTGAAGTTTTCAGAAAGCATCCTTGGTGATTGCGAGGCCTATGGTCCATGACCGCATTTTAAAAATATGATCTAAGTATCAGACCTGACTTCCAAATGCGTCTTTCCTTCCCTGACTTTCAAGACTGCAGCAATGCTAGAGACTAGTTTTGAAGAACTTCCATGAAATTATTCTTAAAAATTAAATGTAATGGGAAAATGCTCTGATATTTGAACTTTATCTTGGGAGATTGGGTTCCTCTTACAAGGAATACAGCTTTCCTGAGGAAAGGAGATGCCACTGATTCAAAAGCTGATTAAAGTAGCCCTCAGCCTGCGAGCTCATTCAAAAGAGAACTCTCTTTGAAGTCAGTAACAGCCATATTCAAATGCACTGTGCTAGAGAAATGGGGGCTCAGGAGGTACTACAAAAGTCACTTTCAGAAACATCAATGGAAAGTTGTGTATACATGTATTATAATATTAAAGAAAAATCCATCCATAAATAAAAGAGAAAAAATAAAAACTATAAGTTCATCCAATCAAAAGGTCAAAGACAAAAATAAATAAATAAAATTTAATAATAATTGTTTTTTTAAAAAGTCTGATGTGAGTAAAAGGGATGAATACATGTTTTTTCCTGGGTCATAAAGCTCCAGTTTTGGCAATAAGATTGGGATCGATGTGCAAAATGACTTCTGGTTCATAAATACTCAGGAATGTGCTTCTAAGAGAGCTAGTCAGGAGTGCAGGAAAGGAAAGAATCGCCATTCTAGAGTTTCGTGACCACACCCATACACAGGAAACCTTCACCTGTGAATTTCATTCTTTGGGTAATAAAATTGAATGAGTACAAAAGGGAGATCTTTCAAACTTTGAAGAAACCTCATTGTACTGGAGGTATAGATTCTTTCTCCAAGAACCCAAGAATGCAAAAAGCTTGTGAAATCCCCAGACCACTTCGAGGAGTCATGGGCTTCCTGAATCTCTGTTTGTAAAACAGAGTCCACACACCTATAAAAGACTTGAAGTGAAATTATGGAAGAAAGTGGAATATTTCCTAAAATGTCTCAACTGGTTCTTGAAGTACTAAGAAACGGTCTCAATTTCCCAAGTACAGCCTGGGACTCCAACATATACGCTTGATACTTCACTGTACAAAATATTCCTATTTCCTAGCATTCCATTCTCTCATGGGTATCCCTTCTGTTCAGTAAACTTTCAAACTTTAAAAGCAGAGGCCAACTTTTAGTTTGTTGCGATTAAGACTGAATACTAAGAAACATTTCTATTTATCAGATTTATACCCTTTGAGAATTTCCAACCAACTCTTATATTTTGGTATAAAACATTAGCTCATTGATGTAGCAAAGATCACAGACATACTGTGAAACAAATAAAGTATATCCTTTCTTCATTTTCAAGTATAAGTCCCATGCCATAAAATTGACTTTACTAAACCATGGACTTTTCTGATTCTGGCCTATTCACAAAGTGGATGTCAGAACATTTATGCTTTCTGCCCAAAATAAGCATCTTATAAACTATCTATTCCTATTCCCCATCTTCTATGTTCAAGCCTTTAGCCAACTCTGATCTTTGACTGTATGGACTTTTTGTGGTGAACACTTCCTATAAATAAATTCAAACAATATGTTGTTTATTAAGTCTAGTTTCTGTCATTTAATGTGTTTTCAAAGGTCACTTATGAACCTGTGTTTACACTTCATTTACTTAAAGACAAGTAATACCTATAATTACAGTAGCCAAGGCTAAATTTTTTGTGCCCTCTTTAAACTTTCCTTCTGTTTACACTTATTGTGGAGGATGTTAGGTTTTCTTTCATCCCCATACAATTGTATGCGTATTTCTTTATTTTACCTTTTCCTTTTTTGTATCTTTCTACCATCTCTGTCATTAATGGATATTTTCATGTTCTATGTCTGCTGTTCAGAGATCCTTTCAGACATGTGTCTGTCTATAAATACACAATAAATTTCACTTTGTAATCCTAAAAAAAAAATTGTCTGCTTTTAATTAAGACAGTGCTTTGGCAATTCTACAGCAAAATTTTAAAAATACTTTCTTCTTCTATTCCCTCTTACCACATCTAAATCCTAGATTTTTCAAACTGCTTTAGAAAATTTGATTCCACATCATTGTTCAATTTTCTTTCTGATTAAGGATGCTTTCCTCTTTTAAGGTAGTGACATTTCATTGAAAGTCACTTTACCTTCCCACACATACCAAGTGTGTATTTTACTAACCTATTGTTCAAAGCTATTGACTTCATTATTTATACTGGGAGCACATCCTTAAGCAACCTTTGAGTGAAAACACAAGTGAAATAATTTCTAGTCCCATTTACATCCAAATGTGTTTCTTGTCATTGTATGAACGATATATTTTCAGAGCATGAATTGCTCTACTACAGTGCTTTTTCATCTGAAAGCTTGCAAACATTTTTCTACTAACTTCTAATGAGACCTATGGAATACCACCTTATTCTCATCCAGTTATAGTGTACTTTTCTATCTGTCTGAAAATGTATGCTTTCTTATGTTCATATAAGCCAGAAATTTCCTGAAGATATGCCTAGACGCTTCTCCTTCGGTATTTTTTTTTATCATTCAGCCTGATATTTGTGAGGCCTTTTGGATCTTTTTCCAAATAAGGAAGCTGAGGATTATCACTTTGATTATTGATTGCACTTCCATCTGTGCCTTTTTCTTCTTAAATGCTGATTATTTGCGTATCATGTCTCCTGGGACACCCTCTATGTCTCTTCTTTATCAACCATGATTTCCATTTTCTCTGTGTTTCACTGTCGTGTTGAAAGATAGTTCCTCCGCTTAATCTTCTGATCACAAACTGGGTATTTAGCAGTATTGATTCCACTTTTCGCTTTTAATCGTTCAGCTCCTCAATGGGCGCCACCTGTTCAGCTGTTACAGCTCTGCCTCCTTCTGGAGCTTTTCTGTGGAAGCACGAGAATGGAGAATCTCTTCAACATGGACTTTGCTTTTCTAGTCTCTTCAGCAAGGGTGCATTGTCAGGCAGTAAGGATGTGCTAAATATTTCCAGAAGAGGTTGGGAGAGGCCTGAATCTCATTGTTTCTACTGTGGTTTAATGAGAAAGCTACTTATTTGTGGACAACTGTCCTCTTTCAGCTACACAGAGATGGAAGAATCCAACCTACTTGGCCATTCCCCTTATACAACTAATAAAGTATTTCTTGCTCAAAGAAGTAAAGTTGGTCACTATGGACAGACCAATGGCTAACGTATCAACATTCCCCATGGGCCAGTGAGGATCTTAGGAGAAACAATTACACCCTGAGAGAATCTCTGGGGCAGTTTGCACACTTGTGAGTTTCCACACCTGTGAGTTTGCCTACTGAAGAGCCACTTACGCTACCACAGAGACCTGGTCCCTTACGAGTACAGGAGCCCTGAAAGGAGCCCAGTGATCCACACATGCAGAGAGACATGAAGGAGGGAGGGACACGGTTGGATTGGTGAAGGGAGGGCAGGGTGGGAGAAGGGAGAGATGGGAGGGGAGAGGACATAATCTTACCTTATTTGTATGTGAAAAACTATTAATAAAAATGGTTAAAAATTTTTAAAATTCAGATACATCTCTTAAGAGGAAATGGATGATATTGTATTAATTGAAATAAGAATCCTAGGAAAAAAGTGAATTTCAGAGAAAGATCATTATCTTATTTTCAGGTGTACTAAGTTGAAGATCCCTTTGAAACTCCAAAAGGATGTCAAAGATCAGATGAATTTGTAGTTCTGGAGTGCAGAGGAAAGGACCACACTGAAATCTCTTGCAAACAAGGGGTGGATGTTAACACAACTGTGGAATTTCTGGAGTGAAAGTATCTGAAACATAGCATATCTCCCTTCTACACAATCCTTGGCACTGGTTACTCAAATCACAGGGACCACATAAAAAAGAATTTTCAAAGAGTAGATGGATTCTGTGCTCTGCTTTGCTATTTTTCTTTGGAACTCATCAGGAGTCAGTCTTCCACCTGCACGACAGACACTTACGGCCTGAGTAAGCAAGGAGTCAGCATTGCTCCCCACGGCCTGAGTCAGAGAGAGAGAAAGACAGCCTCCGAAATGAATAAGTCCCCATTCATACTGTTCATATTAAGACCAAACATCTTCCCGCTCGGGAGCCTCAGTCCTGAGATGTAACATTGGCACTTCTTCCAGACTTTTCCTTTCTAAGCTGGCAGTTTAACGTCCTGTTAGATGAAAGATCTTGAGAGTATATCCTCACGACCATTTTCGCTTACTGTGATTATGATTAAAGTGGGGTTATTTCCCGCTACAATTGTTTTTACACAAATTTTAAATGCATAAATATAAAATGTGCTCATGGAAAATTGCTATAATTCCTCATCACCAATCCATTCTACTCTACTTAGTCCTAAATACATGATAGTAATTAGGTTTTATCTTTTTCTTCAAGTTCTCTTTCTAAACATTTCCCAACATAAGCTTAAAATTGATACTCCAAGTCCTAAATACCTATAAGATAAAATGGTCTTTCATTTTTTTTCTTCTTATCCATTCATGCTGGGCTCTAAAATCTTTGGTGACTTAATGTGGCCATTTTTCCCTGATCAGTTTCAGTAGTTCTTCAATGCAATATACTGATTTCCTGAAGGTTTCGTGTTTATGATTCAAGGAACTTAATGCCCACTATGGGTTTGTATAGCCGTGGCCCAGTAGAGTCGTTAAGACAGAAGAAACTACTAGAGCTGGGGAGACAGATCAGTCTGCTTTCTGCACAAGCCTGAGAAGGTGAGCTTGGCTTTCCAAGATGTAGGTAAAAGACCAGGTATGATGCTCCTTTAAGCAGTGCTGAGAAGGCAGTGACAGTAGGATCTTGGCCTACTAATCTTGCCAAAGGTCAGCTCCAGATCAGTAACAGACCCCATCTTAAAAAGGTAGGGGGCAGGGATATGGCTCAGGGACGAAAGCCTTTGCCTTTCAAGCAAAGGACCTGAGTTCCAATTGATCACCAGATTCCATGTAGAAATGCCTGGCAATACAGCAGCAGCCTACACTAATGGCCCTGGAAGATAGTACCTGAGAAACTCCAGAGTAAAGCAATGCAGAGGTAGCCCAGGATGACTCCTGATGTCACCCTTGGGCCTTAACAGGCACACATAACAAGTGTCCTCTCAAACACACACACACTCTCTCTCACACGCATACATACACACAAACACATACACAAATAAATAAGGAAAGCCCAACTAAAGAAGATTCTTGACATTAGCATCTAGTTTCTTCATGTGCAAACATGTATACTTGTTTATACCATGTCCATATGAACAGATTTTTAAAAGTGGAATGAAATACTGCTTTTGAATCAGGCCATTGTTAAGCAGCAGGGCTTCCAGACATGACCCTTTCATTTGTCCTCATGCTAAGCTGATGTTCCATATATTGGGGTTCTTGGAAATGTCTAGCACATAGTCAGACCATACACGACATGGGCTTCCTGTTCCTTACTGATCTGCTAGCACTTCCCTCTAACTGTGCTTCTGGACATCTTGGAAGACTTCTTGTCCCCTTATCCTTCCCTAATTCTAAACTTTCATGGAGGAACAACATGATTTTTCTATTTCTTTTGGAAACCATAGGAAATATGCTCTTTTCTCCTGCTTCTAGCTTCACGTGTCATCTAGCCACTTTTGGCCTCTTATAGCTTGGATGTTTCAACTACCCTCCCACTTGAAGAACTGCGCAAATTTTCTTACTCTTAGATCTCAAAAACAAGAGGAAATCTGGTTTTCTTCTCTCCTCTACTTCCATCTTGTGTATATGTGTGTGCACATGTGTACATGTGTGGGAGGAGGGAAAAAGAAATCTTAAACACTCTGCTTCACCCCAGCCCTACCTCCTTTTCCTTTTAAGCTTTACAAATGTGTCTTTCTTTTCATAAGAGCAAGGAGGAACAAAACGAGTAGTTGTCATAACAAATTATCGGCATTAAAAGTATTAGCCTGCCACAAATTAAAACCTTATGCAGCAATAAAGCATATCAACATTTTATTTTTGCACTTCCAGATGTGCTTAGACTTATGTAATTCATCACTGACCTGAAATTCAAATATAAGCATCTACACATCATCTGATCTCTGCAACTGTCCTTAGAAAAGGAACTGATCACTTTATTAACCTGTTCACCTTCTTAATAGTCAGAAAATATTACTCTGCAGGATAAACACCTCTCAAGTGTTCCTCGATTTTCTTCTACTACATGTTTTTGCCTTCTCCAGTATTAGAGCTTATTAATTCTGCTTGTTTTTCAATGCTTATAATTTTAAATTTTATTATTATTATTTAAATTGTGCATGTGTGCGTGTGTGTATGTATGTATGTCTGTGTGTGGTGTGTGTGTGTGTGTGTGTGTGTGTGTGTGTGTGTGTGTGTGTGTGTGTGTGTGTAGAACCACGGGCGAATTCAGGAACCACCATGGACGCCTCCACCTCCTCGTTTACTCTGCCCCGGGATTCACAGGCTCCGCCCTACCAGGACCGGAAACGCAGGACGCCCCCGCTTCCGCTGGCGTCTATTCGTGGGGTCTAACCCCTGAGCCACCTCTCCAGCCCCAATGTTTATAATTAAAAAAAAAAAACATTTTTATCTCCTCAGTCCCTTAAGAGAGTTTGTATCACTTTCCCTTGTATCTAGAAGGGAAAGTTCCTTTACTCATAGGTGAACATGTCCTCTGCTGTGACTTAAAATATTTCAAATATACAAGACAGTGTTGCTGTCATTGCTGTTATGTTTTCAGTATCTCTGTTGTAAAAGCCAGGTATAGTCCTGGACTCCTCCTGAGTCCTTGTGCTAGCTGAAACCTATTAGGGGAAGGCTAATGCCTCCACGGGCTATACTATACGGCTGTCAACCACAGAGAGATGTAGTTTGCAGTTTAAGTAAATATTGAAGCTTTGGTCCTCACAGTCAGATAAAACTTCATTTTTCTTCGTTTCTCAACAGTCACCCAACTCACAACTAACCATCAGTGGCCATAACAGTAGTATTAGGGAAATTATCATTTCTAAAATCATTTATTTATACTTCTCAAAGACTAGTTTTCTTTTTAAATTAGGGCACAAATGGTAAGGAACTTTTCTAAAACACTTCACAATGATCTGTATACATAGGAAAATTTTTTGAAAGCTGTATTGCAAAAACACTAAGTCATGTATGAATATAAAGACTGCATCTAAGAATCTTTAAACAGTAAAGGCCTGAGTTCCACTAAAATATTTGGTATGTGATGGCAAGAAAGTTCTATTTGAACAGGCAAAATGATGAATTACAAACAATTTGAACAAAGGTGGTTTTCTATAACGGCTTAAAAACTAGTAATCGCTCATGCCTTGAACCCATCCTCAGGAAACCTCTTTATAGATACATATGGTGCCTGTATGGTAGCCATTTGCACTTAGCAGTTGAGAAGTTCTTTGAAGTTTGGCAAGCCCAGATTCTAAGCCCAGTCAACCCACTAACATGTTGTGCAATCTTTATGCATGTCTGAATTATTTTAAAATAGTGTTTTCTGTGCACATAAACAGGTTTGAGAATCTCTACCTGATGCTGGTGTAAGTTAAGACATAAATTCTTTCAGAAAAACAAGTAAATATGGCTACTACAGAATAATTATAGAGCATTATTTAAAACTAGTGTCAAAAATATAGGATTTGAATATATTTTATATATGTTTAAGTTGACAAACTGTTTCTGAAATACTAAACATGCTAAAGTTTGTTTTGCTTACTAAATGGAAAGTGCATGTTTTAGCTTCATTGTACATAGATGATGAAGATGTATAAAAAGCAATCATCTGGTTAGAAGCCAAGAGCTCAGAAAACTCAGAATTTAGGAGCAGAAGGTGTGAAAAATTACACAGAGAAAATAGCACTATAGAGCATCAGCTATGATGGAAGTTGAAGGAACATTCATTTGGAGGCAATTATATCTCCTCTAATTCTGTTTTACCTTCTCAGGTTGCCATCCTGGAAGTATAAAAGAGCTAATAAGGCTTTCTAAATGGCTGGTGCTGCTAAGTACTCAAATATTTAGAGGCCAAGGGTCTTTAATCACCTAAGTGCATTTTCGTGAATACTGATGTGACCAAGGCTCATATTTAATTGATTCCAAAGCGACTTCATGTTAAGTAATGGCTCATTCAAGAGTTTGAAAGCCTAATTACTCCCAATTAAGAAGTATGCAACTTCTCCCATATCATAGCTGATAGTAGATACATCATTGTAACTTCATGGATAGAAGGGGTAAACACAACTGTGTCTTTATGTATTTGTGCAGCTATAGAACAGGAGATAAGTGAGGAGGAATGATTTCTAATAATATTTAAGACTTGCCTTCTACATCTAAGTGGACAGCCTTTAGAAGCTTTTAAAGTAGCAGGAATAGAGTATGATCAGAACATAGCATTTAGAGAATCATTTGAAAGAACACATGATCATCTATGTTTATCAATTGTCAGTATTGAAAATTTATGTTGTGTTGCAATATAATGAATCTTAATAAGGTCTGGGTAGACAGCCAGTCTTGCTACAGGGCACATATATATTTCAGATAATCATAAATATTTCTTCTACTATTATCACTTTTTATTACTGCAAGAGCTAAGTGTGAATATAAGAAGTGCCATGAGCATTAATACATAAAATTGCCATCTTCTCCTATCAACTTATCACCATACTCATTATTTTAACTAGAGGCATGCTAGAAGAGTTTGAAAACCAAAAGAGAATAATCAGTGATTTAAAACAATAGTCTTATTAACTGCAAAATGGAAACCCCGAAGAGAAGTTAATTTTTAGGACACTCAGAGCAACTGAAAGGACAAGATAAGAGACAGACCTTGTGTTGAATTCTTTCACTGAGCTCTTCTGTGACATTTAATGAGAAGAATGCTACATTCTGCAAGCGTGTCTTAATTCCATCTTCGTAAAAGTATCAAAGACTATTTATAATGTCAATTCTGTAACAAACACTATAATTATGATAAATATTAAATTTAGCCAGCATTGGCAAAAAGATGGCTCACATGTGTGATATACTACTTTTCATTAAGCAAAGCCCTCGTACATAAATCTAAATTATATTGTGTCTTATATCCATTGCAGGTTTCATCACTTTTTGATAAAATCATCTCACCTTTTCCTAAACAAAACATAGACTTAAGAATCCATATATTCATACATTCATACATGCAACATAAATACAGTACTATATACATAAAGCTTCCTTTGCTGTTTGCAGATGACTGTGGTAGCTTCAGAATTCATTCTAATAAAAACAAACAACCAAAACAAAGATAAAATTAGGAAACAATTAGGTGAAACATAAAAGAACAATCAGATTTCAGAGGACTAATAACATGATAAAACTGGTTACTCTCATTAGACTTAATATAATTTTTCAGAGAGTAATCAAGAGCAGTGGCCTTATTACTGAAGATGTAACACAAATGGGTCACAGAACATGGGCAAAATGTATCAAATGGAACTGGTCTGAGAACTTCCTCCTTTCTGGATAGCTTATACAGTACCAAGGTATACTATGAAAGCTACTGGGGAAGAAAAATAATCACTGGCCTCATCAACTCATGCGATCTATAAGTTGCAATAAAAATCTCCATGGAGGGGCTGGAGAGGTGGCTCAGGGGTTAAGCCTCCGCCTTGCAGGCGGAAGCTCCTGAGTTCGGATCCCAGATCCCACGTATAGACGCCAGGCGGAGCGGGGGCGGCCTGCGCTTCTGGTCCTGGTAGGGCGGAGCCTGTGAATCCCGGGGCAGAAGGAGATGGAGGCGTCCATGGTGGTTCACTAATTCGTCCGTGGTTCTACACACACATAGACGCGCGCGCACATACACACGCATATGCGCACAGTTGAATAAATAATAATAATAATAATAAAAATTAAAAAAATCTCTATGGAAACAGTTAAACGCCAATGTAATAATGGTATGAGTTTCAAATAGACAACCAACAGCTCTCCGACTGAACAGAAGACCCATTTGTCAGAATGAAAGACATTTCTGTTACTGTTAACTGGAACAAGAATCTAAAAAAATGGAAGGAAATAGATCAAAAGGGAAAAATAGTCAATGAACATATAAGTAGAAAGGCTACACCAAACTGCTCTTCAAATAGCTGTTATTATAATCATAGATTTGAAGAACACATAGCACTCAGCGTAGAAGTCTTCTACAAGAGAAGTAGAGAATCCCAACACCCTGACCTAAGGCTTGGGACACTTTGCAGAAGAGGTAGCAGTAAGATCATAAAAACCTGAAGATGGGAAGGTCCAGTGTTGGACAAGACATTCTATTCAAGGCAAGGATACAACATCCAGGAACTCACAGCACTAAGGCTTGTCCTTACCAGACCTGCATAGTGACTGAAATACCAACATGCCCTCATAAATTATGAGGAACTGAAGAGAGATAACACACAGAGGAAACTTTAGGATCTACAGCTGGATGAGTGACAGGAGATACCCCTATCAGTGAGGTGGTCCAAGGAGGGGAAACTTGGTATGCCACAGAGGCCTGAGTCCCTACAAGAGTGGGCAAGCCAGAGGGAATCCTGGGGTCTATAGAAGCAGCCAGATAGGAGGGTGAGAGGTAGTGGAATGGATTGATGAAGAAAAGGGAGAGCAGTAAGAGGGAGGGGGGATGGAGGGAAGTCGGGATTAGTACTCAGTATGCTTGTAAAACAAAAACAATTTGAAATCTAAAAAATATAAATTTTTCACTAAAAGCAAAATCATTGACAGTTTGCTTAGTTGAAACTTAAACATGATTCTTTATTAAGAAAGATGATTTGACTCCCTTAAACTTTTTTCAGTCAATATATTCCAGACAGCATTCAAAGCGCTAGTTAAAACTTGAAGACTTCAAGCCTAGGAAATCTCATAAATAAAGAAATGTAAAAATGAAACAATTGAATTACAAAACGAATCACAATATCAAGCACCAAAATAACTACAAATGTTTCACAATTAAAAATAAGAAATGTTATGAAAATTGATTTATTTGAAGTGTGTGTGTGTGTGTGTGTGTGTGTGTGTGTGTGTGTGTAGCTTTAAAATACATGTGCCGCCTAGAATTTTTACTTAAAATCTGGAAATCAGACCTCAGGTTTTTTTGTTTGTGAGGCAAAGACTTTAACTCCTAGCCCATCTCTGCAACCCAGTGTTTGAGGTCCTTCAAACATTTCCCTGAATGAGATTTAAGATCAGAAAAAAAATACAAGCCATATTTCCTCATCTCAAAATTACTATTTATGTTGAATAGTTTCATTTTATCAAACTTCTATTCATAATATTAATCCTAACTATAAGTAATATGCTGCTGACATTTGCCAGGGAACTTTTCAATCTTCAGTTCGACTTCTGAATCACCATGCATTTTTTCCATACAATAGAGAAAAATTTATTAAATAGTTTAAATTGCTTTTCATGACCTTTAATAACATTTTCTATATAGAAGAAGTGGAACTGCAGAACACTGCTGAGAAGAGGGGACAGGTGACAGCTGCTCTTCCTAGCTCAGACCATAGGACACATTTATATAATGTCAGACCTTAGGGTTACTCTATGAATCAGATAAAAATCTGTAAATACTGCAATCTCACCATGAAATCTAAGGTGAAGTCCTTTTAAATAGTAGAAGGTGCTCTTAAGGCCCTACCACTTAACTATTTTAATAACTAACAGATTCTGGGGAACATAAGCTGCTATATCTTGTGCACCCATAGAGACCCCACCAGTTTCCAACAGCCAGTTTTAAACCTATGGTCATGTTAGTGACCCTGTCAAACTCACTGGGATACAAAGCAAAAGTTATAAGTAGGAGAAAGATATCTGTACATAAAAGCAGGATGTGAGAGCTAGCAGGAGTGAAAAAGACTAAACAGGGTGGGGGAGGAAGTAATTATCATATATTACAGGACAGGCACAGATGCTATGATTTGCTCTGGACATTCCAAGGAGGACAGCAACATCTTTTTTTTCCTCCATGTATTCTGTAAGATTTTGATATGTACCTATTAAAGCCACATACTACAAATAAATGATAACTGCCCATAATGTCTCATTGAGTCTAGCATTCAATTTTTTTCTCTCATCTGTCTTCTCAAACACAAAAACAGTAATTTTCAAATATCTCTCCTGACATAGTTACTTGGTCATCAAAATAAAGAAGGGTGTGATGATGTAGCTCAGTTGGTAGAGCATCTGCCTAACAGACAGGAAGCTCTGGGTCTCATCCTGAGCAACTTGTAGCTTAAATTTAGGGGCTTATCCCTGTAATCCTGCTCTCTAGAGATGGAGGCAGGTGAATCTGGAATTCTAGATTGTAGTAAGCTACACAGAGAGTTCAACACTATTCGGGGATACATGTTACAAAAAAGAGGGAGTATGGTATGGCTAGAATGCTCAGTAGTTAATGCACTTGCTCACAAACCTGATAACCTGAGTACAATCCCCAGAAGCCCAGAAGTTGGAAATATGTGACTTCCAAAAGTTGTCCCCTGACCCCCACCCTCGTGTCCATGCACGCAGGCACTCTACCTTCCCCTCAAATAAAATATTTAAAAGAAGCAAAATAAGTTTTAAAAAAGTGTATCCAATAAGATAGATCTGCATGAAATGACTTGAAGCCCCTTAATTTTGATATCTTCACGAAAAGGAGTTTAGTCTTTAAGGATTGTTTTGAGTATATTGTCATACAGTGTTGCAGAAAAATCTAGAATTTTAGAGAGATAATGTGACTTTACATTTCCAGCTGTTCCTCATCTGTAATCAAATTGTGAAGAAAACCCATTCACAGAAGAGCAATTCAAAGAATAAGATAATTTAGGCTACATTGTTAAGTTCATTTCTTTAGGCTAATGTCTTTCAAGGAACTAAATCATTGCTTTGAACAGAATATTATACAAGCTGACCTCTTGAATGCCCAGCTCCTGCCAATCATAATGACACTCATCTTTCCCTCTATGTATAGCCACATGAAAACTGCTTTATAGAAAAATAGCTGCTGAATCTCTGAAAAAAAAGAAAAAAAACTCTTTTACTGAAAACATTAGTATAGCGGAATTTAAGAAGCTACAAAATTCTGTTAATAGGAAGGAATATATTTTGGAAAACAAAATAGAAAATATATAAATATGTAAATATATTAGAATATACCACTAATGAAAACTCAGAAACAAATGTCTCATGAGCATCTGTCATTAAACTGATGTTTAAATTTATAACTGTTGTAATGTAACAAATTACCCAAAGCTGGATCAATTGGAAGAACATATTCTTGCTTTCATACAACTCTGAAGGTAGTATCCAAAAATTGGTTTCACTGTGCTGAAATCAGTGTGCTGACAGGGTCATACTTGCTATTGGGGAAATGCTTTTTTTCTGACATTTTCCAGTTTCCATGGCTGAGCTGTGGTTCCTCTTTGCTTATTCTGCTTTCTCCACCTTCAAGAGAAGCTGCAAAGTATCTTCTGATTTCTCCCTCCTCTATTTTCCCATAGTTTTCTTGCCTGCAGTCAAAGAGCTCTACGATTTCCCCTTTCAAGGATTCTTAAGATTACATCTAGTGGCCGACAACATAATTCAGAATAGGTTCCCCAGACTCCAAGACTTAATTTAGTTCTGTCTACAAAGGCTCTTTTCCTATACCATGCAGCGTTTCTTGGTTCCAGAAATGCAGACCTAAATGTTAGTTCATTTTCTCATTGTTGTGACAAAATACTTGACAAAAGTGGCTTAGGGAAAGAAGGGTATATTCAGAGAACACAGCCTACCATGCTGGGAAGGTAAGAGACCGTTGTTCATATTGCTTTGCAGACAGGAAGCGAAGGAATGGTTGCTGGTGCACTTTCCCCTTTTTATGTAGTCCAAGCCTCCAGTGTATGCAATTTTATTCTCCTCATTCAAAGTAGGTCTTCCTTCCTCGGTCAGACATTTATGGAAAGACCCTCACAAACACATCCAGGTTTGTTTCTATGGTGATTGTAAATCCACTCAGGTTGACAGTGAATAATAGCAACTGCATACTGGATTTCTTCAGGACCACTATCAATCCTATTAAACTTGGCCACATGATCAGAAAAATGTGAAAGTAGGAAGGAAATTGGATGCAAAGGAGAAAGTATAAAGTGGGATAGGAATGGGAGGAATGGGAATGGGTCATAAAGATGAAAAAGGCATAAATTCATTGTAGCCATGTATTAAAGTGTCAAAGACACACACATACACACACGCGCGAGCGAGCACATACACACACACATGTACACAGTTGAATAAATAATAATAATAAAAAAAATTTTAAAGTGTCAAAGAATTTTAAATGACATTAAATTACTAAATTTGAAAGTAGAAATAAGTAACATGGTCTAAAAAAATCTTAAAGGGATGTGAGAAGTGAGGAAATTGTCTTACAGTATTTTAAAATATATTTTATATGTACAGTAATTACAAAGCAGGTAGCAGTGTAGGTAGGTTATATCTAGTTCTTTTAGATCCTAAATGAACATGTGCTGCAAAAAAACATGTAAGCTAGTGAAGAAATGGATTTTTCAGGAAATAATTTCAATTCCTTTTCAAAAGAAAAGACATTGAACCCTAGAAAATATTTGGTAACAAAAGATTCAAAGACAGATATATGTATGTCTGAGAAAATTAGCTGGATTTTTAAATTATCTAACCATATAGAAAGACAACTAAATGGAAAAGCAATGGAAAAAGAATACAACTTACTAAAAGTTAACTTGAGTGTACAAAAATATAGGACCTGTGCAATGATCATCCTATCAACATTTCACCAAGAAGGGGTCAGATTTCAAGAGAAGTTTACTTCCTTAAGAGACTATTGAAAATTAATTCCAGACATTAATTAATTAAGCTATTTTCCTCAACAATTTGCCACTTATAAGTTATCTATAACTCTGCAAATATCCAGCACATGCCAGTACAGACATTCCGGATGGAACTCAGTGAACTACATTCAAAGAAAAATGAAAGCAGAAAGGAGACTGGCTTCAAAAGAGAAAGTATGGTATGTGATAGGAGGAATGGAGATGGAATTGTGTCACAAGGGGTGAAATGTAACAAAAATTCATCACAGTCATGTATTAATGTGTCAAGGAATGAAAAATGATATTAAAATTTATTAAAGTTTATCCATTGAAAGTATAGTTAAAATATAAGCAACCTATCTGAAAAATGTGTGATTCTGTTTTAGATAACTAGTTAGTATTTGTCATATAAAATTGATAATCCCAGGCCAGAGAAATGACTCAGGGATTAAGCTTCTGCCTTCCAAGCAAAAGGTCCTGGGTTCAGATCCCAGACCCCATGTGAAAACACCTGGCGGAAATGGTGGTAGTCTGTACTTATCTCCTGGAAGGCAGAGTTTGGGAAACTCCAGAGCAAACGCAAATAGGAGGTAGAAGTAATCCACCCTTGGGCCACCACAGATGCACACAGTGCCCTCTGATACACACACACACACACACACACACACACACAGAGAGAGAGAGAGAGAGACACACACACACGCACAATAATTTAAAAAATAAAATAAAATTGGCAATGCCTATAAACAAAAAACTACTACTTTATTAGAAGTACAAGTACAAATATCCAATGTAAGATATTCTGGTTACTCTAAAGCAATCAAATAAATGTTAGTTTCACCATGGAAGTGCCATTTTCTGCCAATAAAATTGTACTTGTGTTGTTCTTACAATGTGTAAGACAGCACTGCAACACATAAGGGACAGGAAAAGAAATTGTAATCCCTCCAGAAACACATTTAGCAATGTGTAGAAATTCTTTAAAAATTATAGTATTTATCTTGTAATTCTGCTTCCTATGGTATATCCTAAAAAATTAATCAAAGATATAATGAAAATGTACATAAAAATGCTCCCATGAATGTTTCGTAAAACAGTGTTTTAAAATAAGGCTTGCAGATAGCTCAGTGGTTAAAACTCTTGCTGCACAAGAGTATAGAATTTGAATCCTCAGAATGCTTGCAAAATACTTAGCTATGCATGAAGTGCTGCCTGCAATTCTAGCCTCAGAAGCAGGACACAGAGGATCTCACAAGCAAGCTGACTAGAAGAAGTAACCTATCTGTCAAACTTTTGGTTAAGTAGGAGCCTTGCCTCAAGGAAAAATTGGAATAGCAACTGAGGTTGAATTCCAACAACAACCTCAGAACACTGCATATATGTGACCACACACACAAACACAACAGATGCACATAAAAATGAAAAGTGAAAATACATAATAAAACAGAAGTGATCAAAAGTTAATGTGCCCCAGGTGAACACAAAATATGCAGCATTAAACATTTATTCTATAAATTTAGCTTTAGTGAGCAGAAAATAAACATAGCACAATATTAGGTTATGGGTATTAGAGAACCCAACATTGACTATAAACTAATCAGATAAAAATCGATACTGTATATAGATCTCAGACATTGATATTCCAGTCTTTCACTGGCAAGTGAATTCAGTCAATAAAAATTGTGAACCCTTATGATGGAATTTTGACTACAAAAAAAGACTAGTAATAGGAATATATAAGGCCTGAGGAAAGTCTCCTGAGGTGGAGAAGACTTGAAAGATCTCTCCAAGATGGTAACATTTAACCAGGGATCAAACAGGTAGGGTAGAGTGAAAGAGGGATTTTTTTTAAAAAAGCTTAAACTATTTCTTCCATTATTCCCCTTTCCACTTTCTAACCACTTGTGGTTTTATTTTTTTTTTAATTTTTTTATTTATTCAATTGTGCGTGTGTGCGTATGTATGTGTGCGTGCGTGTGTGCGTCTGTGTGTGTGTAGAACCACGGGCGAATTCGGGAACCACCATGGACGCCTCCACTTCCTCCGACCCGGGATTCACAGGCTCCGCCCTACCAGGACCAGAAGCGCAGGCCGCCCCCGCTTCCGCCTGGCGTCTATACGTGGGATCTGGGATCCGAACTCAGGACCTTCAGCCTGCAAGGCAGAGGCTTAACCCCTGAGCCAAATCTCCAGCCCCCCACTTGTGGTTTTATACACTCCCAACTTTAAGATATCCCCCTTAGTGATCCCTTTCCAGTTTTCTGGCTGATATAGGTATTCCCGGTTACGCACACACATTAGAAGAGAACAGTTTAAGGGAAGAGGGAGATGAGGGGATAGGGTACAGAAAGGACTGGAAGAGTAACAAGCAACACTGAGGATGTAAGAAGAGTCTTTCTATATTATGTTTATCCAAAAGCATAATTAAAAACACGTGTGCAGACATCTCCTGCACAAGGGAACACAGACAGAGGAAGATAAAACAACAGAAACGTCCCTGAGATGCTCCTACCAGATGTCACTGGTAATTAAACAAAATTCCCCAGTGCCAGGTATGTGATACCTCTTAAAATTCTATTGGTCAGAGAATTCTCAAAGACACCCCAAATCAATATAGCATTTTGTCAATGCTCTTAGTTTCTCACCAAAAACTGATGGTAAGGCCATTTTGCTGAATACACCACATATGTTAATCACAGGACATGGAAAAAATAAACTGGAAATGATCTGGAATATTCCTCCTTGTTGGCCAGCTTTCATAGTAACAGAAGGCACAATACATGCTGTGAGGGGAGAAAAGCAACCGACAGTACTCATCCAGCACTGGAAGCTACAAACTATAATAACAACCACCTTGGCAAAGAGATGGTCATGAGTATAATAGTGACATGAATGTTACATGAGCAATCTACTTTCTGGTGGAAATCAAGGGCCACTTCTCAGGGAAGCACATGCGCCTGGTATGGTTAACCAGGTCTAGAACACGTAAAATGGAGGTCAGGGTCTCTAAGGAAGAATAAACTTCTAAGATTTAGTATAAGGACATGATATCAAGCTGTCATGTAAACATTTATCCCTATGCCCACGATTAGAAAAGCTCTCAGCATTTGACCTAGAAGTTTCCTTTTGCAATGAAACACATTTAATAAAGAATATCACAACTGGACAAAGCACAGTGACTGTGGATTGCTTTGCCCTAAACAGGACATCTACATTACCCACACACCAAGTTTCAGGGAATATCAAGGAAGAGGGGTTGGTACCTATGTAAAAGTTAGAGGATGTGAAGGGATGCTCCCAAACAGTACCTTCTGGGCATGACAGGGCTGTTGCCACACGCATGAAAACACTGCAGTGATATCTACCACCAGAAGACCTGCACAAGATTTGGTCTATCAACATTTCAATGTGGTATAAGGGAACAATTGTCAAGAGGTACCATGCCATCCTAAGAAACTATTGAGGGTTAATGCCAGCAGTGGGGTGGAGGAAAAGAGAGCTACTTTCTTCAAAGGTATACCAGACATTTCATCCATGCCCACATGAGTTCTCAGGTGCTTGCCAGTACAGGTAGCCCAGATGAAACTCAGAAAGATATAAAGTAGGAGGAAGAATTGTCAAAAGGAAGGTTTGCAGTGGGAAAAGAAAGGGGGCAAAATGGAGTAAAAAACAGTGAAAATGACTAAGCAAGTTTAACTACCAGTCTTTGTAGAATCACTTACCAATTCTGCAATATTCTGTGTGTGTGTGTGTGTGTGTGTGTGTGTGTGTGTGTGTGTGTATTATGCGTGTGTACAAAAAGGTCCTTGAGTGCAACTCTAATTTACACAACTTGTCTCTAGACTCACTTCTTTCATCTATAAAGGCCAATCATACAATTGTTTCTTGTAAATGATACATAGACCACTATGCTCATAGCTCTAAAGGGACAGATTTATTTCATGTCTCACCACTGCAAGAAAAAGTTCACAGATGAAGCAACCTGAATGAAATAATACAACAATTCATGAAAGGCATTTGTACTAACAACATTAAAAGCTTGTTTCAAATTACAAAGCACCATTTAGTCAATGGTAACATTCCTGTTATTACCACATTATACAATCATAATGAAGATAATAAATACCTGGCATTTACAGAGTTCCCTCTATCTAAATATTCTCATAGAGCTCAATCAACTTTATGTGCAAATTGATCATGAGCTGTACCCAGGTGAGGTAGAACAGGCAGCATTAGCCACTCTAGCTATAGTGCATTGAGTTCTTCTCTCCACTTCCTTTCATCCAGGGTAGCTAATTGGTGCAATAAGAGCCAAATGCTTTTTGAAATAATGAACCTGGAAGATAATTCTAAGTAAGAATTCTCTGAACAGTTTAGCAGAAGGATTTGGAAAATAGAATAATTTGATATTTTAGTTATCTCCATTTGCATTTTAATGATGAAGACATTTTAATAAGAAAGTGTCAGTTTTATATTTTATCTGCATATGAGAGAACATGGGAAATTTCTATCTGCAAGCTGTGGTGATGCTGGTGTTTGTGCATGTATGCATGTGCACATGCATGTGTGTACACATGCATATATATGCATGTTTGTGCATATGTGTGTATATGTTTGTGTGTACATGTGTGTATGTAATGCATAAATATGTGCATACATTTGTCCACATGTATATGTGTGCATGTGTGTGTTTTTCCTGGCAAATTTCTATACAATGAAAATGAACTATCAGTGATTCACACCTTTGTAGTTTTTTTCAAAGAGAATAATTCTTACTTCTTAATAAAATAATATATAAATCTCAATGACAGCTAATCACTGTTTACTAATATAAGCAGTTATGCCTATGTCAAAGTCAATATGGTCATAGCTTCATTTAATTTTAATTCCTACAAATTTATATAATTTATATAATTCTAATATTCAGTTCTAAAACCAAGATCTTTTACTGATAAACATTAATGAAATAATTTGTTTTTTACAATAATTTTCATAAAATATAAGCACCAGTAATATATCTCTGATAAAAAATTAGTGCCTAATTTGAGATGTGCTAAAAGTAAAATGTTACACTTAAGATTTGAAAGTATTAGAAAAGAATATAAAATGTGGTAATGTCTTTAAATCATTACAAGCTAGAATAGTAACATTTTACATATATTTAGACATAATGCATCTTAAAACTTGTTTAAGTTGGCATTTAATGAGGCTATTAGAAAATTTATGTTACCTATGTGTTAGTTCACAGGCCTTCCAGCTGTCACTTTGTCTCTCAGAAATTAAATTAGGTTGAGAGAGTACTGTGCATGTGTGTGCATGCTCTCTCTCTCTCTCTCTCTCTTTCCAAAATATACCATGAACTGACAGCTTTTACAGAGATTTTACTTCTCTTCCTCCCAGTTGCATTTGTTGGCAAGACCAATACCCTGTGATCCTAAACCAACAATAAACTTGAATTACAGATACCCGTTTGCCGGGTTCACCAGCAGGTAGAGCAGCAGAGGGGAACGGTCCAGCCGACCCTCCCCTGGGCTGAGCGGGATGGTGTGGGCCCAGACTTCTAAACGGCACACTAAGCCGGTAGACCAGTCAACGCAGGATCTCACTTATTACAAGTCGGTAGCCATCTTATAAAGGTAGAAACCCCAAGGGGAATTCCAGGGCGGGGAAACTGTCAACCAATCATCTTAAAAGTCAAGCCAGCACTCAGGCTGCATGTCTTCAGAACATCCTGAGCTACTCTCTCCTGACTTCCTCCATCCTCACCTGTTCAACACATCCTGAGCCGCCCCCTCCTGACTTCCCCTGAGCTGGTCAAACATCCTGACCCACCTCCTCCCACTAGGCCCCTCTCTAGGGCCTGTGAGGCCCAACACTCTTTACTAGTGACTTCTGACTTCTGATGTGCCTAGGCCAGGTGGATCACATGGCATGAGTGGAGAATCTATGTGACTCAGAGCCTGCCTTGTTCTCAAGGACTGAAGATAAAATTCATTCCCTCTTTCCCTTCAAGGCCCCATTATGGCCAACTATGGTCATGATGTTGTCTCCTGAATGTCCTTCCACTAGGGTAACTTCATGCCTGCTCTTTTCTGTGAGATTGCTGTCATTTCTAACACTGTGTGATCCACACCATGTGTCTGCATGACAACTGTTAGGGAGGTTCATATTTCTATTTCCATATTAACCATATTTTCTCTTGGTAACAGGAGTCATATGGTCTTTCAGGTAGCTCTTAAGACCAGCTGAAGAACATAGCATCATCTTCCTAATGTTACCTTAACAGTGGGATCCAGTGCTCCAATCTGTTTATCAGTGGTTGTCTCTCCAACCAGCACTGAGTTCATCCTTCGGCATCCAAAGCCTTGGCCCCTACACTCTTCTGCCCTCCATTTTCTCCTGCTGCCCTCCACAGAGCATTTTTCAATCATATTCTCTGTCATATTCTCTGTCAACCACCAGAAGGCACACCAATGAGCTGCAAACAGAAGCTGTCAAAAAACTTTCCTAACCCATTCCATCCCAACACCTAGACCCAACAGTTTGTGAGAGGATTTCTTGGTTTTCTTTCTCATACGCACAAGGATTTTCTCTCTTTTTTCTTTTTTTATTATTATTATTTGTGCACATACAAACTTAACAGGTACACCAGTCCCCTCCCTCCCTCCACCTCCCCCCCACCGAACCCCTGAATCCCCCTCCCTTCTCCCCTCCCTCCCCATCCCCCAGTGCCTCCCCCCAGAGGCTCTCTCCACAATCCCCAGAACATCCTTCAATGTGCATGCCAAACTCTCCTTTGGGTCCTCCTCTCCAATGAGGTGCAAGGACCCAGGGGCATTTCCCAGAACCCTTTCCTGTGTTCCCCTTAAGCTTAGGGACACTACTGTGACTGTCAGTCCCTAGCCTCTAAGGATCCTAGTGCCTTTAGTCCATGCTAGACTTTGCAGGGTCAATAATGTGTTGGACATGCACAGGTCATGCAAAGTCCTATTATGATTCCTTCGGCCCTAACTTGTGTGGACTATCTTGCATATCATCACTCCTCCCATCCCATCCTTGTGCTGCAAATTTCCCTGAGCTTCAGGATGGGGAGAGATTTAGGCTGCCTTAGTTCCTGGTGGTTGATATAGAGTCTCTGATGTTCTGAATTATGGTTTGTTGATTTTTTTCTCAGTTTTGCTGCTCCTGCAATGCCCTTGGCTCCATCCTGATGGGTATTGGATGTCACCTCCTGGTCAGAGATAAAAACTTGCAGTCCTGATGGTGGCCTATTTCTCTGCTGTAACATGGTCCCCTCTCTCCTTGTTTCTGGTGGGGCCTTCCTTCACAATCCCTCCTGTTTATAATCTTTGCAATTACTGTAGGTATTACAGAGATTTGTCTTTGAGTGTCTCTAAGTGGGTTTGGTATTAGGATCCACCTATTAGGGAGTACATACAGCACTTAATTTTCCATGTCTGGGATACTTCACTCAATATAATTGCTTCTAATTCCATCCATTTCCCAGCAAATTGCATTAATTCATCATTTTTGATGGCTGATTAGTATTCCATTGTATAAATGTACCATATTTTTCTTATCCACTCGTCAGCTGTTGGACATTTGGGTTGATTCCATGACTTTGCTATTGTAAACAGTGCTGCTACGAACATGGTTGTGCTTGTGCTATGGAGGTGAATTTTTGCTGTACGGGGCGTTATTCCCAAAAGTGGAATCCCAGGGTCATATAACATTTAAATCTTTAATTTCTTTAAGAATCGACAGACGGCTCGCCAGAGTGGTTATATGAGCCTGCATTCCCACCAGCAATGTAGGAGAGTTCCCCTCTCTCCACATCCTCTCCAGCATTTGGTGTTG
This sequence comes from Typhlomys cinereus, assembly GCA_023101885.1. Lineage (NCBI taxonomy): Eukaryota > Metazoa > Chordata > Mammalia > Rodentia > Platacanthomyidae > Typhlomys > Typhlomys cinereus. Next base: position 1,384,223 of record JALPQD010000227.1, read on the forward strand.
TTTGTATTGTGGATTTCTACTATCCTGAGCAGGGTGAGATGATATTTCAGGGAAGTTTTGATTTGTACTTTCCTGATGGTTAAGGATTTGGAGCATTTTTTAAGATATTTGTTAGACATTTTAATTTCATCCCTAGTAAAGTTTCTTTTACGTTCCAAGGCCCATTTTTTAATTGGGCCATTGTTTTCCTTGGTGTTTAGTTTTCTAAGTTCTTTGTGCACTCTGGATAATAGAGCTCTATCAGACATGTGGTTTGTGAAGATTTTCTCCCATTCTGTGGGTTGCCTTTGTGCACTAGTTACAATCTCTTATCTGAACATAAGCTCTTTAATTTCACAAGATCCCATCTGTTGAGAGTTGGTTGCAGTGACTATGCTATTGGATGTCCGTTTAGGAACTGTTGGCCTAGCCCAATCAGCTCAAGGGAGTTCCTACCCTTTCAACTAGCTTTTTATGGTCTCTGGCCTTATATCGAGGTTCTTGATCCATTTGGAATTAATTCTTGTACATGGTGACAAGTACGGGTCCAGTTTTAATCTTCTGCATGTGGAGATTCAGTTTTGCCAGCACCATTTGTTGAAGATGCTGTTCTTTTTCCACTGGATATTTTAGCCCCTTTGTCAAAGATCAAATGGTTGTAGTTGTGTGGGCTTATATCTGGGTCTTCAACCCTTGTCCATTGATCTGTGTGTCTATTTTGGAGCCAGTACCAGGCTGTTTTTACAACTATGGATTTGCAGTATAGACTTAGGTTTGGTATGATACCTCCAGCTGTGTTTTTGTTACTCAGGATTGTCTTTGCTAAACTGGGTCTTTTGTGCCTCCATATGAATTTTGAGATTGTTTGGTCAACTTCTTTAAAGAATTGCTTTGGGATTTTAATTGGTATAGCATTGAATCTGTATATTGCCTTTGGTAGAATGGTCATTTTTACGGTGTTGATTCTGCCAATCCAGGAACATGGGAGGTCTTTTCACTTTCTGGTGTCTTCTGCAATTTCTTTCTTTAGGGTTTTAAAGTTTTCATTGTAGAGGTCTTTTACTTCCTTGGTTAGGTTTATACCAAGGTATTTCATTTTTTTAGGGGCTATAGTAAATGGGATTGTTTCTCTCAGGGCTTTTTCACTTCTTTCATTCTGGGCATATAGGAAGGCCACTGTTTTTTGTACATTTATTTTGTATCTGCCACCCTGCTGAACTTTTTAATTAGTTCTAGGAGCTTTCTGGTGGAGTTTTTGAGATCATTCAGGTATAAGATCATGTCATCTGCAAATAGGATAGCTTGACCTCTTCCTTGCCTATTTGAATCCCTCTTATGTCCCTTTCTTGTCTTATGGCTTCAGCTAAGGCTTCAAGTACAATATTGAAAAGAAGTGTTGACAGTGGACAGCCTTGTCTAGTTCCTGATCAAAGTGGGAATGCTTCAAGTTTTTCCCTATTGAGTATAATCCTTGCTGTTGGTTTGTTGTATACAGCTTTTATTATATTGATAAAAGTTTCTTCTTTTCCTAATGTCTCCAGGGTTTTGATCATAAAGGGCTGTTGAATCTTGTCAAAAACTTTTTCTGCATCTGTGTTTATCAGAGAGATTGGCCTATAATTTTCTTTTTTAAGTGTCATACACACAAGGATTTTCTGAATCATCTCTTGCATTTCTTTCTCCTATTCCAAAATCATTGTCTGTGGTTCACCCATGACTTTTCCAAAGCAGATTCAATCATATTCCCTTAACCTCTCACTGGCTTAACATTCCCCTTCTGTTGATCAGCCCACCTCGCTGTCCCTGACTCAGGACAATGAAAGTGACCTTGCAAACAGGCTTTTCTGAAGCCAGGTTCCTACTTGGCCTGCCAGGAGAGTCACAGAACCCTTTCTGCAAGTCAACATTGCCATGATCTGTAACACAGACTAGCAAAATGATGAATAACGTTGTTTCACGATATGGTTTCTGATTTAATACTGAATTTGACAAAAACGGAGGAAGTGCTTAGAAGGAAAGCAAGGAGGAAGTTAGAATACAAACTTATACTTGAACCCACTTTTGCAAAAACACTAATTTTTCCTTTCTTTGTTACCGGTCTGTACTCTCTCCAAGTGCCTGCCCTGAATTCCTAAGCTCAAACAGCACCAGACCTACACTTCCTGCCATTATCACGTCATTATATATTGGGAGCTGCCTGGACCAACCCCCTCTTCAGTCCTTCTCTGTAGATAATGCTCTTGCTGTTTGGTTTTCCTCCAAGTGTGTGCACACCATATGTGACCAGAAACATTATCAAAGCTGTATAACCACCAGATATTCTTTTCTCACGGAGTTCTCTGATGCCCATTGATGTTAAGTTGACCCATCTTTTTATCACTCTTTTTATATTTTGATTCTATTTTCCAACAAAGATATCTACCATTTCATTTGCTCTACTTATTTCTCTACCACCTTTAGAACTGTACACTTTAATCTCTGAGATGATCCTGTCATACTTTCTCTTTCACTTACAAACGCACTCAAAGTACATTCTAAAAATCAGCCCTCCTTCTGACTTTGTGACCTCTTTAAGCTTTGTCTCATGACCCCCTATTATTAGCTTGGCATCCTCATATGACCAACATCCACTGTCATCCATCTATGGAAATTGCTTCTCTAGATCATTAATATCTACCTGACCACCAAATTTGTCTTTGTATTCTTTAACTAGTATCTCTAATAGCCCTTTATAGTTCTCTCCCTGGCTTCTTTTATAGAGTTACACCAAGGTTTAGAATTTGGCTTAACCACAACCATTTCTTCAGACTTTTGTATGAGGATCCTCCAGGGGCCTATGTTCTTTTTTTTTTTTTTTTTTTTTTTTTTGCATTCCATTCTTTAGGACTTAACTGCCATTCTGTAGTAATGATTCCCAGTAAGCTTGTATTTCATAATTGGTCCACATCATGTGTCTCAACCACTGTGCTACTGTAGCCCATGTGTAACTTTTAGACATTAAAAATTCATTGTATATCATTTGCCTTCCATATTCACAGATTCAACCAGACACAGACAAAAACACTCAGAAAAGTTTTTCCATCCATAATACAGGTGTATAGATGTGTTTTCTTGTTATTTGTTAAATAGCACAGTATGGTACCATCTACATTACTTGCCATTATATCTAGTATTGTGATCAGAGATGATTTAAAGAACATGAGAAGATGTGAGTCACTTGTAATTGTTTAGCCATTTTATACAAGGTATTTGAGCATTCACTGATTGTAATATTTACCAAAGATGCTGAAACTAACTATTCATTACTTCTTCTTCCAGTCCTTATCATCATTCAATCATGTCAAGATTGAAAATTTGGAAACATTCTCAAGTTCCCTCAAAGTACTTTAGGTCCGGGGATACAACTCCACGGGAGAGTATGTACCTGAGCAGGTGTAAGCACCTAGGTTAAACCACCAGTGATAGTGATATGTTGTTCTTTTTCTTTCTTGCATCTGAGAAGCTTTACGTTTTATCATTTGGTTGTTACTTTATCTTTCAGTCCTTCAGGCTGAGTTCCTTACCATTAATTAGCCCAGGTCCCCTCATCTCAAAGAATGTCAGGAGAATGTAGTAGTTTCCTAAGATGGTCTGTTCATTTCCATCCTGTTACTAACATTAACTCTAAATCTAAATCCCCTTCCAAGGCAACACTACACATAAAGTTGAATATGCTTCATGAATGGGACACGGATTTTTCCATGTCACCACTCTCTGTGCCAGCTCTGTTCACACTGGTGCTGAGTCACATGAGCACTCTGTGGCCTCAAACATATTTCTGACAATTTCCTGAGCCCGTGTTGTCCCCTGAGCCTTCACGCTCTGACTTCATTTCCCCGTATTGAGTCTCTCTACACAGTCTTCAGGCAACACATCCTCCATCAAGTCTCCTAAGAATTTCCCTCAGATGAAACTAACCTCAGCCTCTTTTATTTTCTCCTGGACACTTTCTGCCTGGATTCTAATTGTCACCAGAGGCTGCACTGTTGTTCTCTTGCAGAGCTCTTTTTCTCTCTCTGCTGAATTCTGAGCTTCGACACAGAAGTCATGTCTCATTTCATGCCATATCCCTTACAGCACTCCCTCAGAGGAGGAAGGGAGAGCTTACTCAGATGTCAAAATAAGAGAAATGATCATGGAAGAAACTTCAGGGTTTCAGGAGGTTGAATATTTTTCAATTTTTCAGACTGGCAACAATAGGAATTTAATATATTTCTTTAATCCTAAACATTGCTTAACTTGAAAATTAGAGTCATTTTCCCTTGAGAAAAGTATATTTTTTCTTCTATTCTTTTCCTTAGTCACTTATTATTTTAAATAAAAAACTAAATTATTTCTCTCTCTCTCTCTCTCTCTCTCTCTATATATATATATATATATATATGTGTGTGTGTGTGTGTGTGCATGTGTGTGTGTTCACTGAATTGCAGCAGTGAAGAAGGGAAACTGGTGCGTACAGGACCCTCCCTACTGATGCATCTACCTTTAGATACAGTGATGGCCAAATTATAGGTGTCTTATTAATCTCTCTCAGGACAAACTTTCTCACATGGTACATGACCCACTATACAAAAAGATCCTATATCAACTGAAAGCTAAATAAATCTTATTTGCATCCACCTGCTTAGTTCCATGTTTCACAAATATAATATTATGCAAAATTTGCTTTTTAGAAATTTCAAGGTAATCATACAAGTGAATAGCAAAATGATTGTTAATCTCCACTGATACATAGAATAAATCTCCACTGGCAACAATAGGAATTGTTTATGCCTCCTGTTCTCAACAGGGAATTATTCTTCAAAAATCTACTGCTAATTAGCCAATCTTACCAGAACTGGACATGAGGACTTCATCTTCCCAAGAGTTTAAAGATACAGATCCGAAGGCTTTATGTTGATTCCTAAAGGAAAAGAAACATCCCAAAGCACATTTCTCTCCCCATGCTCAGTTAATAATTTAAAAGTTTCTTCAAGGTGTACCAGCTGTTTTAGCTGCTTTGTAGATCTCAGAGGAAAGCCAGATCCTTTAATAAGAATTTAAAAACTACTCTTCAGGCACGACTTTATCAGAGGTCTAGCCAAACTCTCAGCACATGCAGAAAAGAAAAAAAAACTGTGTGTGAAAGAGACATTTGGGGGTGGACTTGAAAAGATGGCAATGGATATTTTTCCCTAATATGTTTTTATCAGCTGTTGAGCCACAAACATACATACATCTGTGCTTTTTTAACTTGGGCACCATACAAGCAGAGAAGCATTGTGATGAAGAGGAAATTAATGCAGGAAGACAAGGCCTTTAAAAGCGATTTTGTATTCCATGCAAATGGAAAAAAATTAAACTTCCTGAATTTATTTAAAAAAAAAAGAAGAAAAGCAAGAAGTGGGCTGCTAAAAAAATTGGACATAAGTTTTTTTTTAAACTGCAATCATTTGTAAGATCCTTGAAGTAAGTGTCTGTAAGTAACTATCAGCCTCTCTACAGATTTATCATGCATGAGAATGAAAAGAAAGAGCCATGCATTTAAAGTTGGGACTTTTTAATTTTTTCTCTTTTTATTCCCTTTCTCTACATATATATTTTCATTTGACCAATCAATCTCACCATCAGTTATAACAAAACATTTCGACAAACTTCTGTAAAGCAATTACTTGTTGCTAGGTACCGTATTAATTGTAATAAGGATGGTGCTGATTCTAAGTGAATGGCTAAAAAAATAAGAAGTGAATACACACGGATCACAGGAGAGAAGGCTTTGGGCAGTAAGATCCTTAGAGACAAAGGATTAAGCAGTCATAATAGAATCCCCATGCTAACAGGGAGCCCAAGAAGAGGTCCTAAGCTATGCCTCTGAGTCCTGAACCCTCACTAGGGTAGATGACTCAAAGGGAAATTCAGTGTCCACATAAACAGATGCTCTGGAGGATGGGAGGGAGAAGGCAGGAAGCACCAAGAGAAGAGGAAGGAAGGAAAAGGGGTGAAGGAGAGAAGGGGGAGAGTGGGAAGGGGGTTGAGAGTGGGGACAAAAGGGGGAAAGGAGGGAGGAGTGAGAAGAAGGGGGTACCTATTCAGCTTCTATAACAAGGTAAAAAATGTAATAAAAAATTTAAAAATTTAAAAAGTGAGTGCATAAACACAGAATCTTCCCTCCACTTCAAACTCAGAGTGTTATATGGGTGACAGTCATCATATCAATAATAAAAGCAAATGCAATGCAATGACTTTCACACCAGATCTGTGCTATCTAACAGGGTAACAGAGACCAGAACATCCTTGGTGAATTGATAGAGACTTCCCAAAGAGAGAACATGTGTGCTTGTAATGGAAGTATAAGCAAGATAAACTGGACAGGGTAGTGAGGCAGAGAAGGGTAAGGATAAAACCCACAACAAGCCACAGAAATGTCGTGTCACAAGTTGATTTTAAAGGCTCTCAATAGGACCAGTGGGTTAGTAGAGGAAAGTGGCAAAGTTCAAGAACAGATGAAAAAAAAAAAAAAACAGCTAGAAATGGACATGTAAAATAATATGGGGCTGGAGAGGTGGCTCAGGGGTTAAGCCTCTGCTTCGCAGGCAGAAGGTCCTGAGTTCAGATCCTAGATCTCATGTATAGATGCCCGGCGGAAGCGGGGGCGGCCTGCGTTTCTGGTCCTGGTAGGGTGGAGCCTGTGAATCCCGGGGCAGAGTAAACGAGGGGTGCAGGTGGTCCATGGTGGTTCCTGAATTCGTCCGTGGTTCTACATACACAAACACACCGCACGCGAACACACACACACACACACACACACAAATTGAATAAATAAATAATTAAAAAGTTAAAAAAATATGACAAATTATTTTGCATAATGCAAATCTATAAGAAATTTTCCTGTGCATTTTGGGGATGAGGTCACATAACCAAATTTGTATTATTTATAGGCCAAGAAAGCTTTGAGCTAATTGAGCAGCTAAGATAGTTTGAATGAAATAAATATTGAATGAGAGTAGCAGCTATAAAGAAAAAAGTGGGTGAAATTGAAATCTCTATATAGAAGGCAACTCTGTAGAAGACAAGTGATGGTACCAGACAGAAAACTGTCAAAGATGACAAAAAATTCTGCCTTTACCTCACAAGCAACAGACTGGAGTTTGGATCCCCAGGTCCCATGTAAAAATACCAGGCAAAAATGGTGATGGTCTATAATTCTGGCCCAGGAATGCAGAGACTGAAAAACCCCAGAGCAAACAATAAAAGAGGTAGTGCAATTGAGGATGATTCCTAATGTCACCTTTGAATCTCCACAGGCACACACACACTCAAATCCCTCTGATATTCAAAGAGAAAGAGAAAGAGAGAGAGAGAAGAGAAAGAGGGAGACTGTAAAGAAAAGTAGATAATGAAGAGATGGCATTGCACACCTATTGATAGGCCTGAACTCTAAACTTTGGCAATGCCAAATACTGCCAAGTTAGCAGCAAGCTGTCTTCATACTTGAAGGGATCAAAAACAGTTTACAACCTCTGGAAAGTGGTTTGTTTGACATCTTCATATAAACCTTCACATAATCTTCATATTTGGCCTGGGATCATTGAAAAGAAGAGTCACCCAAAAAACAAACTAAAGTTTTTATTCACTTTTATTCATGGCTGTGAAATTTTGGAAGTGCCTTACATGCCTTTCAATAAAATGAAAAAAATTCATATATTCATACAATGGAATGCTTTCTAGCAAGACATAGATAATTTCTAAAGGCTTGTAAAGAACAAAAAAGAAATTTAAAAACACATTTAGTGAAAGAAACGAATTGAAAGGAAAATGAACCGTAGGACTTCAATGCATGATGTTCTGGAAAAGGCAAATTATTGATAAGATGAAATGACCAATAATCGGAATATTCAGGGAAATAAATCAAGGGATGAATAGTAGGATTGCAGAAGATCTTTAAGGCAAGGAAACTATTTTGTATAATGCTATAACAATGAATATACAATTATACACTTTGAAAGCTCACAGAATTATACAGTACAAAGAGAGAAACCTAATGTATTTTAGTCAGGGTTTTCTACAGGAACAAAACTGATAGGGAATGGAGATATGCACATATATGAATCTATTGGATTAACTTTCAGATAAAATCAGAATAGTCCAAAAGTGGCTGCCTGTAACTGCTCAATTCTTGAGCTGAACTTCTCAGTGATCTTAGTCTAGTAGTGAAGACGAAGAATCTTTGGAAAGTCCCACAGGAGTCCCAATCAGTTGCTGAAGACCCTGAAAAACCAAAAGAATCCTAAAGAGTCCTCCAACCTCAGTCACACTTGAGAGCCAGAGAGGCTGGACTCTGGCGTCAGCAATAAACAGAAGCAAACCCCAAGAAGCTAGACTCCATCAGACAAGAATAACAGCAGCAGCAGCAGCAGCAGCAGCAGAGAAATGTAGCAGCAGACCAGCAGCTGACTCAACACAGCAAGTGGACACAGGGCAAATTGAATTTCCTTTTATGCTGTCCACCACTGGAAAGTGCCAATCATTATGGGCTGGTTTTTCCATGTCAGCTAAAAAAATCACCTCCAGGCTTGTTCAAGAGTTAGCCTTCACTACCAGTTCTTCACAGTTGTACCCCCAAGCCAGCCTGCAACTGTCAAGTTGGCACCTGAATCTGGCTATCACACAATGTAAGCATTGATTTAATTTAATAATTATGTTTCTATACAGGTTCATCAATTTTAGCACTATGAACAATGCAAAATTGGATTAACTGAGCATAAGAGAAAAGAGGCATATATATAGAAGCTCTCCCCTTTTTTCTTCAATTTTCTCTTTCTTTTTCTCTCTGTCTGCATATATGTGGAGGCCTGAATTCAGACGTCTTTTTCAGTCACTGGCATTTTAAATCTAGCCATTCAGTTGAATCTACAGAAAGATAATCAGCTAACCCAGGCAACTTCTGAGGATCTCTTGACTATACCTCCTGAGTTCTGAGATGTACAGATGCAACCATGTGAGGATTAAAATTCCAGTCCTTCAGTTTGCATGCAAGTGCCCTATCTACTCATCATCTATCCAACTCTTTTCTCAATTTTTCTATAAGTCTGAAACTGCCCTAAGAAATAACACTTATGCATGTAGAAAGTTCAAATATATTTTAATAGGAGATGGATGGTCACAATATTTATTTACCTATGTATGTAGGTAGATTTAGGTAAGAATGGAAACTGGAAAAGAGTTGAATTTAGAAAAAGATCATCTGTTTTTAGTGTTTTTTAAATGCCAAATTTATGTCAATGAAAGGTAGACTTGTAGTTTTTAAGTTCACTGGAGAGCTGGCTATAAAAATTTTAATCATTTGCAAACAAGGAATGTTTGATGCTAAAGAAACAATGGAATTCACCTGTGAAAGCATCTGAAGAGCAGCAGGCCTCCTTTCTACACAATCCTTGCCACTGGCTACTAGAATAAAATGGGGGCAAGGAAAGGATGAAGGAGAATGGCTGCATACTTTGTAGGTTTTTTCCATGATTTGTTTTGTTTGCTTTTTGTCTTCATAAAAGGTGGGTATAAGAGAAATTTTGGGAACAAGACCCTCGAAGAACTTTCCAGCAAGGAAAGAGAAGACATCACTTGGATCCAAAAATATGTCTGTGTCAAGTAAAGCAAGACTCACATGGGACAGTGGTAAGAACGAGACAGAAAACCAATGGAACGATGACCTGCTTCTCAGGTAAAATTCAGTAGGGTGATGGTAATTAATTCAAAACCAGGACAAGCAGTGGCTACTACATGGCCCATCAACCCCTAGAATGAAAGATAAACTGACAATGTGGGAAGAGACAGTAGAAATGGGAATTAATTGAGTTGGAAGAGGTTTCCCTGGATATTCTTCTGCTGATATTTTTCATATACAAGATAGCTTTCCCTGAAATAGTTTTATTCTATAGGCTTTTGAAATTATATTTTGCTTTACTTCTAAAGAAACAAAAGTGGGTCTTGGGAAATACGTGCAGACTGAAAATCTGCAAAGAGGAATAGGCTGCACCTCTGGTCTCACATACTAATTAGAAAGTCTGAATCACTTCCAGGTAGGAAGAGCAGGGCTTAAAGGTCCAAATTTCTGGAAATTCTCATGCATTTATATACAACCTATAAGAGAATTTAAGTCCCATAACTATATTTTATAAAAATGTAAATAAAATTTTCCAATACACTTTCATTTAAATAATTCCTTATTTTTCATCTGTGTGTGTGTGTGTGTGTGTGTGTGTGTGTGTGTGTGTGTGTGTGTGCATGTGCATTTTCCACCACATGTGCGTAGAGATCAGAGTACAGTTTTGGGGACACAGTTTTCTCCTTCCACCATGTCAGTTCCAGAGATGAAGCTTAGGACACCAACTCTGGCAGCAAGCATCTTTATCTGCACAGCCATCTCGCTGACCCTATTTTAATATTTTATGCTAACAAAATATATCCCTAAAATTCACATATTTCTAGGAATAGATAGACTGTGATGAACAAGAAATAACATGTTGAAAACATTGTGGATAGAAATATATGTTCACATATTCATTGGTACAGTGGTCTCTGATATTAGTAGACTAGTTAAACCAACTTTTTGGCTTATAATAATGGAAAACATAGACATCAACAAACTACTGAAAGTGAACAGACATCATAACTGATGTGGGAAACAGACCCAGTTAGGCTCAGAGTTTCACAGCTGCCTTCCACTAACAACATTTGTGGATCTCAGAGAAGGTGATGAAGAGAGTGAGAAACAGAAATCACAGCCTGCTAATAGAGTCAAGGTGATCTCTTCCTTACACTTGGGAGTAAAGAATAGTTGAAACTAAAAAAAAGAGAGACCTGAAAGGAGGGGGACACAGGGTCTTCCGGGGAATTTCAAATTGTTTTTGTTGCTAAAATAAAGTGTTCTTAAGATACCTGACAGAAGCAAACTACAAATCTTCCTCTGAAAGAATATAACATTATCTAACCCACACATTGCTTCTGCAAACAATTCTTCAATTATAATAATTGGAATGAAACCATAAGCAAGAGGGCACATGAGGATGAGAAGACAAGATGATATGGACACAAAGAATGAAACAAGGAATCAATGGATGAGTTTTAAAATAAATTACACATAGCTGAAGGAGTAATTGTTGAATTAGACACCATCAGGAAAAAGCCCACCAAATGATTTATGAAGAGATCTAATCACTGGAGGATAAAGGAAAGTAATAGATACATAAAAAGAATCATGAAGTCAAATATGTACAAAGAACAGGGGATAAAGAGAAGAAATAATGAAGAAAAATTAGGAAAAATAATTTTAACACTCATGAAAATATCAAATTACAGGACCAAAAATCACTGAGAACCCTAAGAAAGATATAATAATATACAACTATTCGAGGACAAATTGCATTACTATTACTGAATATTTCTTCCTCTCCATATCATTATTGTTTATTTTATTTTCTATTTCTAGAGTCTCCAGTAGGAATGTTTCTAAAGGTTTTGCATTTCATGCTGAAAAACTTTACTGGAGTTTTTCTTTGTTGTTGGTCAGCGTAGTCATTTGGAAGTCTGTGGGAGACGTTTTTAATATGCTGAGGTTTTGTGGCTGTGATCTGTTCTCCATTGTTTCTGTGTTACTACATAGTCCCCGGATTCAGCATAGACTGTGAAGAAATTTAGAGAAGGAAAAATTATGAATAAATGTCACACAAAAATTGGGCAGAAAATTCTAAGCAAGATATATGTAAATTAAATCCTGCAATATGTTTAGGAAATATGCCAAAACAAAATGTTCTTTAGGAACTCAGAAAAATTTTAATTCTAAAAGTCAATTAATTGCAATATGAATGGATTCAGGAAACAAATCACAATTGACTTAATAGATGAGGAATTTGAAGCAAAGGGAACGTAATTAGCCTAATAATATGCACACTTTTTGTAATATTAAAGCAAGTATCATACTTACTCTTTGATACTTAAGTAATTTCTTTTTAGACTGTTACTAATACATTCACCATTCTTTGCATATATGAGTGTGTATCATACATATGCATGTTGTGTATGCATGTCTTCATGTGTATGCATGTATTCATACATCAGTGTGTGCGTCTCTGAGGAAGTCATAGCTTGCTACTTTTGGGGACAAGATCTCTTGTTGATTCTGTAGTTCACTGACTGGGAAAGTTGCCTAGCCAATGATCTCCAGGAATCTACCTGTCTCAGGGACTCCCAGTACTGTGATCACAGGTGAACACCAGCATGCCTGGCTTTTTATGTGGGTGCCAATGAGCTGAACTCATGCCTTCATGCTTTGTTGAAAGCACTTTACCAACAGATCCATCACTCAATGTTTTCTATTAACAGCTCTAGAAAGGTTCCTTGTCATTCAAATTGCTGCTAGGAAACTTTTAACACTTAAAGCAAAAATTAATAAATTCAGTGAAGAATTATATAGCAGTTCACCTGCATGGTTGCTAATAAAATGACCATCAAACTGCTTAAGGGAGCAAGGGGTTTATTCTCTTACAGTAAGCTGGTTACAGTTCCTTATCCAGAATGGCAGAAGAGCCTCACACCAACACTAGAGCCAAGAGAACTGGTATCACCATATCCACATAGCAGCTGAGAGAGGTACAATACTTACTTGCCAGACCAGCATATCTGACCAAGTACACACAAGAATGCCCACTTTTTCAACATTATCCAAATGGCCCATTAAAGTCTTCCAAACAGTATTTATGATCCACAGACTCAAAATCTTCAAATATTTAAACTTTGCCCAACAAAATCATTAGAAAATTCACAAAATCCACATAAACAGGTTTATCAGCAATTCTCCATTCTTGGTACCAAATTCTTTCATAGTTAATGTGCATGTTGCTGGTGAAATCATGACAAAACTGTTTAAGGGAGCTTAAGGGTTTTATTCTCTTACGATAGACTGGTTACAATCACTTGTCCATTTTGGCAGGAGAGCACGCACCATCACCAGGGTGAAGGGAACTCACCACAAATATCTTTTCATAATGGCTGAGAGAGGAGCATTTTTACATGTTAGATCAGCATATCTGAGACAATCTCCTGCAGGTTCACTGTGGACTTAACTACGAATTCTCTACAAATGTGCCCAGAGCTTGATCTTTAACTATCAAGTTGACATCTATACCCAACTATGACAATGTATAAATAGGATCGGGGGAATCAATAAGGAATACTGAGTATCTCATCTAAATGAAAAAATGCTATGCTGTCCAACCAACTCTGAGCCAGAATAACAAAGAAGGACGGACTTGGGGTACTGGATGAAGGAGGTCATGGTCACAATGTCATTTCTAGAGTTCTGGCAATGCCATGTTTCTTGAGTGGTGATTTCATGGATGGGCACTATGTCCAATAAAGAAGTTTAAAATTTTTAAGACAATTGCTGATTCACATGTTGCCTGTGTATGCCAATGAAAATGCACATAAGGAATGACATGATTTGAATAAAGACAATTACACAACTGCATGCAGCTTAATTAAAGCAGTTATAAATTGAGGCATGAAAGTCATTTTCCAGTGGAGGGAAAGAAGGAAGAAGGAAGGAAGGAAGAAAGGGAAAGGAAGTTTTGATTTATTCCTTCAGGTCTTTAACACAACTTTCATACTTCTCTCTCCCTCGGGAGTTCTCTGGAATGTTCTCCTGACAGCCAAACCTGTAAGGCTGAATGAGACAAGTTCTATTCTATGTGATCTCAGTGAGAGTTTGGGGATGCTCCAGAAATGAACTTAGGATGTATCTCTGATCTCCTGCATTAAAACATACTGGGTTCCTCTGTAATACTAGATTTGTAGACATTATCTTAAGTTACTTTGTGAATAAGGAAATTAAATCCTGAAATATGGTGTGAAAAACTCATGATCATAAATAGATACCAGCAAGATACAAGCTAAACTGGATCTTAAGAAACCAAAGAACTTGTTTTCTCTTCTATATTAAAAGTTGCCCAACTCATTACGGCCTCATAAAGCAAAAACAGAAACAAAATAATTAAACCCATTCAGGTGACAAAACTTCATTATTTGAGGTACCATAACATTGTCAGAATAATCTTTGAACCGTGCTATATCAAGCCTACACTGATTGCTTGTGGCCACAAATGTAAGTCCTGAAATCACTCAGCCTGTTGGATTTTCCTGACTCCAAGTTAACCAAGAGCAACTAATATCCATCACACTCTATAACTAGAAAAAACACTAGGAAAGTAAATGTCATCTGAATTTATGACTTTTCACAGAATTTATTCATATATTAATTTCTTTAAAAGTTTTAGAGACATTTACAGTTCAAAATATAACAACCGTCTGAATTAATAGATTTTCGCCATTTTCATATATATGTGGGAGTTGTGTGTGTGTGTGTGTGTGTACATATGTGTGTATGTGTGTATGCATGTTCATATATGTGGACTGACATGCGCCTGGGAATATGTTTACACGTGGAGGCCTAAGAATGAAATCAGGAATCACCCTCCATTTCTCTTTGTCTTACTCTTTTGAGATAGGGTCTCTAACGAAACCCATAGCCTGCCATTATGCTCTGGGGATTCTAGGTCTTAATCTTTGGAATTTCAGGCAGACCACAACACCCATCTGGCATTTTATATGGGATCTAGACACAGAAACTCAGGTTCTTTTGTTTGCATAGCTAGCAGCACTTTAACTGCTATGCCATATCCCCAACCATAATCTAACAATTTGTAAAGAGCACTACTTGTGAAGGAGTAAGCAAATATTGTACATTTGTCTTCGAATCACAAATAGTTTGTTTAAAGCACTACCTTATAAACGTCTCAGTGGCCTGCATATCATGTATGTCAGTTTTAGCTGAAATGGAAGGTCACAGGATGCTATTTTAATCCCAAGCACTGATGCATAATGAGAGCCTGTGGTCTGAATGGAAGTAGATAGAGTAAAATCTGACATATCCCAGAAGTGCTCTCTGTAACCTATGTTGCAAGATTTGCCACATATGGGACTCGACCCTTACTTCCAAGCAAAAAGGAGAAAAAACTAAAAAGTCTTTAAAAATATTATTCGAAAATATTCTTGAACTCAAGGTTTTCCACATGCATGCATACCGGTACTCTACCCCTGAGCCAGTCCCTCAGCCTCCCCGAAACTGCCCTCCTTGAGTAGGAGATGCGTAGCTCAGCAATGTGGTGCTTGCCTAGCACCATGCAAGAACCTTTGCTTGATCCCCAACATTACTGAAAAGAAAATCATCCACATGATAGTTCATTGCACCATCAGGCCATGAAAGCATCAGTTACATACAAGTTCTTTAGAAGTTTGTGCACTCGGATCATACACTACTACACTACTATCAGCTTCATTCTCATTTCCTTAGAACATAGACTTAGTTCAGGCAGGACTTAGCTCAGGGCAGGTTCAGAGTAAGAGTCTGGCTTTGTGGGCTCCCGAGGACATAGAGTTGGCAGGATATTGCGGCAGTGGATAAGATACTCATCACTGGAAAGGCATGAGCTCTAATAAATGGGACTGATTCTTTTAGAAGGCTCCAAGAATCATACTTAGATCACCAGCCCCTTTCCCACCCCATTCTTGGTGCATTCACAAACATGCAATTTTTTTAGGTCAGCATTTTAAAAATGTAAGCTTTAATAATATAAAATACATTAGCTCAAGGAGAAGCTAACCAAGATACATAAATTAGGAGATACACATATCTGTCTAAGTTCTCTGTATTTCATTCTTTTTATAGAATGCTATTTAAATTTTTTAATATACAATTTTTCATTTGTCATTCGGAAGTCCTTTACTGTAAAAATCATTTTTTACCTGTTGACAAACAGTAGCTACAATTATTCAGGATTTCCACGTTGGATAAATTCCATTTCTTCTTGTGATATCAGCTTCCTTCTGTATTTCTGAGTTAATGTTTTTATTATTTCTTCAGTGTGTGGTGAACCCTGATGTATCAGCCTATCTGGTAACTTACTTCCTTTAGAATGCTGTGAGATTATAGAGTGAGACGGCAGCCCTGCAGATCTCAAAGCTTCTGAGGCACCGAGTTTAGGATTGTCCCTTGTGTCAGGAAACCTTATTAATGGAGTACATGCTTTCGCTACCTGAACGACCCTGCTGGCAGATGCCATCTTGCTGTCCATCATGATCCCTGAGCAGAGGCAACTTAAATATGTAATAGTTATAACTACAACTGATACTTTACAGTCACAAGGGAACAAGCATATGAATTCCATAGCAACTTACTTCCAGATAATTCATTATATATAAAAAAGCTAGATTTAAGATTTTAAGCCTCTGTAGGTTAAATATGTCATTATAGTTGAAAATACTTTTAGAAGCTGTTTAAGTCTTATTCACATTTGATAAAAATCTTTGTAAAATGTGTCCTTACTCTCTTATTAGAAATAATAGGTTGGAATTTTTCAAACTTTTTGTCCTTAATGACCCAGCTTCACATTAAGATGTGAAGTTAACATGTTTCCTAAATTATTCCAGTCATGTAATAAGTATTCCTACTTATTACACACTAGGTTGAAACCAAGGTAAAAATGCAAGTGAATTAAAACTTGGCAATATAAATAAAACTGACAAAACAAAAAAAAATCAACAAAATCCATGTAGTCAATATATCAAAATTTCCAATAAAATAAATATCAGTGTTACTGATTTTATTTTGCTTCAGGCTCACACACATATTTACACAATTCTGTTCTCCCATCACTATGATTGATTTCATAAAGAACGAATACCTTATCATCACTGGAGCTTAAGGATCATGCCCTTCAATTCAATGATTTTAGCATTTTGTACCTAATCTATTATATGTGAATAAACTTTTGCATTGACATTTTTGGAAATCTTTCTTTAGTGTGAACTTCTAGAAAATGCCTACAGGTAACACAACTCTCTTCCATATTGTTGGAATGCTAATTCAAGAATGTCCTAAGTTAGCCACACTCAGGGCCAAGGGACGAGGAGGACCTCCCCCTGCACCCGGGCCCCACCCCAGCTCCCTTTGGGTTAAATAGCTCCATGCCGACGCCCCCATCCTCCCATCCCCACCCCGCTCCGCCGACGTGGACGCGAACACCGACCAGCCAGGCCTCACCGCAACCTAGGTAAGCTCCGTCCCTGCCCACCCCCAGAACCCCAGACCAAATAATTCAGTTTAGTGAAATTGAAAGATCTTAAGAGTTAAAACGACAATGCCAAAGTCAAAGTGCAAATCCATGAGAAGCAACACTCAAGTAAACAAATTTCCCACTGAAGGAATTAATCCCAAAATGTTAGACTCCAACCAGAACAAACGCACAGAAAATGGCTAAGAAAGTCTGACCCAGGATAACAACATTCAAAATATGATCATTACCATGTTCAATACTATGAAAGAGGAAATCCGGGAGGAATTACATAATAGAATCAAATGCTTTGAGGAGGAACACAACAGACACTTGGAGGAGTTGAGAAAAATAGTGCAAGAAACAAAAACTGGCATAGAGCAGTTAAAACAGACTCAAGCAGAGTTTAAAACTGAGCTAAAAGACAAGTTATCTTCAACCCAGAACTCCACAGAGTCTTATCATCAGAATTAAGGAAGCAGAAACAGAAATTCAGACCTTGAAGATAAAGTGGGAGTACTAACCAGCTCAATGGAAGAGGTTGTTAAAGCCAAAAAGATACTTGAGAGAAATATCCAAGAGATATGGGACACCCTGAAGAAGCCTAACATGCGTATTCATGGAATACCAGAGCAAGAATGTCAAAATACCACCCCTGAGGAAATTTTTCAAACGATCATCAAGGAACACTTTCCTCATCTAAAAAAAGAGAGGCCCATACATATACAAGAGGCATTCCGCACCCCAAACAGATATGACCAGAACAGAAGCACGCCACAGCAAATAATAGTTAAAACACTCCACATTCAAAATAAAGAACTGGTGCTGAGAGCTTCAAAGGAGAAAAAACAAGTCACTTTTAAAGGTAAACCTATTAAAATAACAAATGATTTCTCAGTCGAAACAGTAAAAGCAAGAAGAGCTTAGAGAGACATACTTCAAGTATTGAATGAGCAAAAATGTCAACCCAGGCTGATTTACCCTGCAAAACTATCCGTCATGATCGAGGGAGAAAGAAAAATCTTCCAGCACAAAGACAACTTGAAGGGATACAGGTCCACCAAACCAGGCCTTCAAAAAAATGCTAGAAATGATACTCAAGCGTGAAGAAAAAAACAGGCATATCCAGGAGAACAGAAGGCAAGTATAACACCATTAAAAGCGAAGCAATATACTTATAAAAACTACTAAATATAATAAATGCCTGGAATCAAAAATAGTTTCTCCATTATAACACTAAATGTTAATGGAATTAACTCACTGATCAAGAGACACAGATTACAAACTTGGATTAAAAATCACAATCCATCAATCTGCTGCCTGCAGGAAACCCATTTCACCACAAAAGATAGGCATGCTCTAAAAATAAAAGGCTGGTCAACAATTCTACAAGCTAATGGAAGCAGAAAACAGGCAGGGGTAGCCATTATGCTATCAGACAAAGTAGACTTCAAACCAAAGAAAATTATAAGAGACACGGATGGATACTACATTTTAGTCACAGGTACAATTCACCAGGAAGACTTCACAATACTGAACATATATGCACCCAATATGGGCCCCTCCACATTCATTAAGAAAACCCTACAGCATCTAAAGCAAGAAATCAACCCCCAAACGATAATTCTTGGGGACGTCAACACCGCCCTCTCAACATGGGATAGATCAACAGGTCAAAAGCTTAACAGAGACACTTTGGAACTTAATCAAACTCTGAAAGAAATGGACCTTACAGATCACTATCGAACTTTTCACCCACGCACCAAAGAATACACATTTTTCTCAGTAGCACACGGAATTTTCTCCAAAATAGATCACATATTGGGCCACAAAACAATCTACACATGTACAAAAAAGTTGAAATTCTAACCTGTGCCCTATCAGACCACCACCGCCTAAGGCTGGACATCCACAACACATCAAACAAGAGAAAATACACTAACTCCTGGAAACTTAACACTATGATGCTGAATGAGAACTGGATTCAGGAAGAAATTAAAAAGGAAATTCAAGATTTCCTGAAAGTGAATGATAACGAAAATACAACTTACCAAAATCTCTGGGACACAATGAAAGCTGTTCTAAGAGGTAAGTTCATAGCTCTTAATGCCTACGTCAAAAAAAATGGAAACATCAGAAATAAACAACTTAACAATGCAGCTTAAAGCTTTAGAGAAACTAGAGCAATCTGATCCCAAAAGTAGTAGAAGAGAGGACATTAGCAAAATAAGGGGAGAAATATCTGAAATCGAGATTAAGAAAATGATAGAAAAAATCAACCAGTCAAAAAGCTGGTTCTTTGAAAAAATCAATAAGATTGATACACCCCTAGCTAAACTAATGAAAAGCAAGAGAGAGAAAACCCAAATTAACAAAATTAGAAATGAACATGGGGTTATCACTACTGATACCCAAGAAATCCAGAGAATTATAACATCATATTTCAAAAACTTATACTCTGTGAAGTTTGACAACACAAAAGAGATGGATGAATTTCTAAGTAAACACAACTTACCTAAATTGAATCAGGAAGTTGTGAATTATTTAAATAGTCCTATAACATATAAGGAAATTGAGGAAGTAATCTCGAATCTTCCCACCAAAAAATGTCCTGGACCAGATGGATTCAGCACAGAGTTCTACCAGACATTTAAGGAGTTAATAACACCAATACTCCTTAAACTGTTCCATCAAATAGCAAAGGAAGGAACACTACCAAATTCCTTCTATGAAGCTAATATCGTTTTAATCCCAAAACCTAATAAAGACTCACTTAAAAAAGAAAACTATAGGCCGATCTCCCTGATGAACACAGATGCAAAGATTCTCAACAAAGTCTTAGCAAATCGGATTCAAAATCACATTAAAAAGATCATTCACGGGGACCAAGTAGGCTTCATCCCCGGCACACAAGGTTGGTTCAACATACGCAAATCAATAAATGTAATTCATAATGTAAACCAGTCCAAAGTCCAAGACCACATGATACTCTCGATAGATGCAGAAAAAGCTTTTGACAAGATCCAACAGCCTTTTATGATCAAAACGCTAGAGACAGTAGGAATGGAAGGAACCTTTATCAATATAATAAAAGCTGTATACAACAAGCCCACAGCAAGGATTATGCTCAATGGGGAACAATTGGAAGCATTCCCACTTCGATCAGGAACTACACAAGGCTGTCCACTCTCACCACTTCTATTCAATATTGTACTTGAAGTCTTAGCTGAAGCCATAAGACAAGAAAGGGACATAAAAGGGATTCAAATTAGCAAAGAAGAAGTCAAGCTATCCCTATTTGCAGATGACATGATCTTATACCTGGGTGATCCCAAAAACTCCACCAGAAAAGTCCTGGAACTAATTGAGAAGTTCAGCAGGGTGGCAGGATACAAAATAAATGTGCAAAAATCAGAGGCCTTCCTATATGCCCAGAATGAAAGAAGTGAAAAAGCCTTGAGAGAAACAATACCATTTATTATAGCCCCTAAAAAAATGAAATACCTTGGTATAAACCTAACCAAGGAGGTAAAAGACCTTTACAATGAAAACTTTAAAACCCTAAAGAAAGAAATAGCAGAAGACACCAGAAGGTGGAAAGACCTCCCTTGTTCCTGGATTGTCAGAATCAACATCGTGAAAATGACCATCCTACCAAAGGCAATATACAGATTCAATGCTATACCAATTAAAATCCCAAAGCAATTCTTCAAAGAAGTTGACCAAACAATCTCAAAGTTCATATGGAGGCAAAAAAGACCCAGGATAGCAAAAACAATCCTGAGTAACAAAAACACTGCTGGAGATATAACGGTAACAAAACTTAGTCTATACTACAAATCCACAGTTGTAAAGACAGCCTGGTACTGGCTCCAAAATAGACACACAGATCAATGGATAAGGATTGAAGACCCAGATATAAGCCCACAAAGTTACAGCCATTTGGTCTTGACAAAGGGGCCCAAAGAATCCAATGGAAAAAGAACAGTATCTTCAACAAATGGTGCTGGCAAAACTGGATCTCCACATGCAGAAGATTAAAGCTGGACCCGTACTTGTCACCATGTACAAGACTTAATTCCAAATGGATCAAGGACCTTGCTATCAGGCCAGAGACTATAAAAACCATAGTTGAAAGGATAGGGAACTCCCTCGAGCTGATTGGGCTAGGCCAACAGTTCCTAAACAGACATCCAATGGCAGAGTCACGGCTACCAACTCTGAACAGTTGGAATCTTGTGAAATTAAAGAGCTTCTGTTCAGATAAAGAGATTGTAACACGAGCTCAAAGGCAACCCACAGAATGGGAGAAAATCTTCACTAACCACATATCTGATAGAGCTCTATTGTCCAGAGTGCACAAAGAACTTAGAAAACTAAACACCAAGGAAACCAATGGCCCAATTAAAAAATGGGCCCTGGAACTTAAAAGAAACTTTACCAGAGATGAAATTAAAATGTCTAACAAATATCTTAAAAAATGCTCCACTTCCTTAGCCATCAGGGAAATGCAAATCAAAACTTCCTTGAGATATCATCTTACCCCGGTCAGGATGGCAAAAATCCACAATACTAACAACGACAAATGCTGGAGAGGATGTGGAGAGAGGGGAACTCTCCTACATTGCTGGTGGGAATTCAGGCTCATGCAGCCACTCTGGCGAGCCGTCTGGAGATTCTTAAAGAAATTAAAGATTGAAATGCCATATGACCCTGCAATTCCACTTTTGGGAATAACCCCCCATACAGCAGAGGTTCACCTCGATATCACAAGCACGACCATGTTCATAGCAGCACTGTTTACAATAGCAAACACATGGAATCAACCCAAATGTCCAACAGTTGACGAGTGGATAAGGAAACTGTGGTACATCTATACAATGGAGTACTACTCAGCCATCAAAAATGATGAATTACTGGAATTTGCCAGGAAATGGATGTCATTAGAAACAATTATATTAAGTGAAGTATCCCAGACCCAGAAAATTAAGCGCCATATGTACTCCCTAATAGGTGGCTCCTAGTACCAAACCCACTCAGCCCACCTAGAGACAGTAATTGCAAGGGTTATGAACAGGAGGTATGGGGTAGGAGGGCCACACCAGAAACAAGGAGAGAAGGGACCATGTTACAGCAGGGAAAATAGGCCTCCACCAAGGACCCAAATAAGTAATGAGACATCTGATTAAGTTCACAGACTTTTGTTCCTGATCATTTACTACTGAGGGGGTGTGATCTCACCAGAAGAGGAGGGCATATTGTCTGGCAGATAAAAGTAACAATTTTGCAAATGGGTGATAGACCCCTCCCTTACTGTGGTTTCCCACTTTTATTACATCTACCTTTGAATGTGCTTTTATCACAAGACTCTAACAGCGTTTTGTCTCTGGCCAGGGGGTAACATACAATGCCCACCAGGATGGAGTGAAGGGCATTGCAGGAGAAGCAAAACTGCAAAAGAAAATCAACAAACCACAATCCAGAACTTCAGAGACTCTATATCAACCACCTAGAACTAGGCCAGCTTAGTCTCTCCCCATCTTGAAGCTCAGGGAAATTTGCGGAAGAGGGGGGCGGTAAGAGTGTAAGAGCAAAAGGATGGGAGGAGCAATGATATGTAAGATACTCTATACTAGTTAGGGCTGAAGCAATCATAATTGGACTTTGCATGCCCCGCGCATTGTCCAACACACTGTTGACCTCACAAAGTCTAGCATCTGCTAAAGGCACCAAGATCCTTGGAGGCAAAGGATTGGCAGCCACAGCAGTATTCCTATACCTAAGGGGAACACGGGAAAGGCTTCGGGAAAGGCCACTGGGTCCTTGTACGTCATCGGAGAGGAGGGCCCAGAGGAAAATCAGACATGCACAAGAAAGGACTCTCTGGGAATTGGGGTGGGAGGCACTGGGGGATGGGGAGGGAGAGGGGTGGGGAGGGGCAGCAGGGGGTACGGGGGGGAGGAGGAGGGAGGGAGGGAACTGGTGTACCTAATAAGTTTGTATGACCTGAAATAAAAAAAAAAAAGACTTCCTGAAAGAGAATGATAATGAAAATACAACTTACCAAAATCTCTGGGACACAATGAAAGCTGTCATAAGAGGTAAGTTCATAGATCTTAATGCCTACGTCAAACAAATGGAAACATCAGAAATAAACAACTTAACAATGCAGCTTAAAGCTTTAGAGAAACTAGAGCAATCTGATCCCAAAAGTAGTAGAAGAGAGGACATTAGCAAAATAAGGGGAGAAATATCTGAAATCGACATTAAGAAAACGATAGAAAAAAATCAACCAGTCAAAAAGCTGGTTCGTTGAAAAAATCAATAAGATTGATACATCCCTAGCTAAATTAACCAAAAGCAAGAGAGAGAAAACCCAAATTAACAAAATCAGAAATGAACATGGAATTATCACTACTGATACCCAAGAAATCCAGAGAATTATAACATCATATTTCAAAAACTTATACTCTGTGAAGTTTGACAACACAAAAGAGATGGATGAATTTCTAAGTAAACACAAATTAACCTAAATTGAAACAGGAAGTTGTGAATTATTTAAATATTCCTATAACATATAAGGAAATTGAGGAAGTCATCTTGAATCTTCCCACCAAAAAATGTCCTGGACCAGATGGATTCAGCACAGAGTTCTACCAGACATTTAAGGATTTAATAACAACAATACTCCTTAAACTGTTCCATCAAATAGCAAAGGAAGGAACACTACCAAATTCCTTCTATGAAGCTAATATCGTTTTAATCCCAAAACCTAATAAAGACTCACTTAAAAAAGAAACCTATAGTCCAATCTCTCTGATGAACACAGACACAAAGATTCTCAACAAAGTCTTAGCAAATCGGATTCAAAATCACATTAAAAAGATCATTCACGGGGACCAAGTAGGCTTCATCCCCGGCACACAAGGTTGGTTCAACATACGCAAATCAATAAATGTAATTCATCATGTAAACCAGTCCAAAGTCCAAGACCACATGATACTCTCGATAGACGCAGAAAAAGCTTTTGACAAGATCCAACAGCCTTTTATGATCAAAACGCTAGAGACAGTAGGAATGGAAGGAACCTTTATCAATATAATAAAAGCTGTATACAACAAGCCCACAGCAAGGATTATGCTCAATGGGGAACAATTGGAAGCATTCCCACTTCGATCAGGAACTACACAAGGCTGTCCACTCTCACCACTTCTATTCAATATTGTACTTGAAGTCTTAGCTGAAGCCATACGACAAGAAAGGGACATAAGAGGGATTCAAATTAGCAAGGAAGAAGTCAAGCTATCCCTATCTGCGGATGACATGATCTTATACCTGAGGGATCCCAAAAACTCCACCAGAAAGCTCCTGGAACTAATTGAGAAGTTCAGCAGGGTGGCAGGATACAAAATAAATGTGCAAAAATCAGAGGCCTTCCTATATGCCCAGAATGAAAGAAGTGTAAAAGCCTTAAGAGAAACAATACCATTTACTATAGCCCCTAAAAAAAAAATGAAATATCTTGGTATAATCCTAACCAAGGATGGTAAAAGACCTTTACAATGAAAAATTTAAAACCCTAAAGAAAGAAATTGCAGACGACACTAGAAGGTGGAAAGACCTCCCATGTTCCTTTATTGGCAGAATCAACATCGTGAAAATGACCATCCTACCAAAGGCAATATACAGATTCAATGCTATACCAATTAAAATCCCAAAGCAATTCTTTAAAGAAGTTGATCAAACAATCTCAAAATTCATATGGAGGCACAAAAGACCCAGGATAGCAAAGACAATCCTGAGTAACAAAAACACTGCTGGAGGTATTGCCATACCAAACCTTAGTTTATACTACAAATCCATAGTTATAAAAACAGCCTGGTACTGGCTCCAAAATAGACACACAGATAAATGGATAAGGGTTGAAGACCCAGATATAAGCCCACAAAATTACAGCCATTTGGTCTTTGACAAAGGGGCCCATAGAATCCAATGGAAAAAGAACAGCATCTTCAAACAAATGGTGCTGGCAAACCTGTATCTCCACATGCAGAAGATTAAAGCTGGACCCATACTTGTCACCATGTACAAGACTTAATTCCAAATGGATCAGGACCTTGATATCAGGCCAGAGACTATAAAATCCATAGTTGAAAGGATAGGGAACTCCCTCGAGCTGATTGGGCTAGGCCAACAGTTCCTAAACAGACATCCAATGGCACAGTCACTGCTATCAACTCTCAACAGTTGGGATCTTGTGAAATTAAAGAGCTTCTGTTCAGATAAAGAGATTGTAACACGAGCTCAAAGGCAACCCACAGAATGGGAGAAAATCTTCACTAACCACATATCTGATAGAGCTCTACTGTCCAGAGTGCACAAAGAACTTAGAAAACTAAACACCAAGGAAACCAATGGCCCAATTAAAAAATGGGCCCTGGAACTTAAAAGAAATTTTACCAGAGATGAAATTAAAATGTCTAACAAATATCTTAAAAAATGCTCCACTTCCTTAGCCATCAGGGAAATGCAAATCAAAACTTCCCTGAGATATCATCTCACTTCGGTCAGGATGGCAAAAATCCACAATACAAACAACACCAAATGCTGGAGAGGATTTGAAGAGAGGGGAACTCTCCTATATTGCTGGTGGGAATGCAGGCTCATGCAGCCACTCTGGCGAGCCGTCTGGAGATTCTTAAAGAAATTAAAGATTGAAATGCCATATGACCCTGCAATTCCACTTTTGGGAATAACCCCCCATACAGCAGAGGTTCACCCCAATAGCACAAGCACGACCATGTTCATAGCAGCACTGTTTACAATAGCAAACACATGGAATCAACCCAAATGTCTAACAGTTGACGAGTGGATAAGGAAACTGTGGTATATCTACACAATGGAGTACTGCTCAGCCATCAAAAATGATGAATTACTGGAATTTGCCAGGAAATGGATGTCATTAGAAACAATTATATTAAGTGAAGTATCCCAGACCCAGAAAATTAAGCGCCATATGTACTCCCTAATAGGTGGCTCCTAGTACCAAACCCACCCAGCCCACCTTGAGACACTCATAGGTAAATCTATGTATTACCTACAGTAATTGCAAGGATTATGGACAGAAGGGATGGGGTTGGAGGGCCTATACCAGAAACAAGGAGAGAAATGACCATGTTACAGTAGAGAAAATAGGCCTCCATCAAGGATTACAAGAAAGTAATCTGACACCTAGTTAAGTTCACAGACATTCGTTCCTGATCATTTAAACTAAGGGGGTATGAACTCACCAGAAGGGGAGGGCATATAGTTCAGCAGATTAAAAAGTAACCATTGTGCTAATGAGTGATTGATCCCTCCCATTGCCAAATGCCATATGACCCTGCGATTCCACTTTTGGGTATAAGTATTACATCTACCCTTGAATGTGCTCTTATAATAAGACTCCAGTTTAACAGCTTTTTGTCTCTGGCCAGGGGGTGACATACAGTGCCCATCACGATGGAGTGAAGGGTATTGCAGGAGCAACAAAACTGCAAAAGAAAATCAACAAACCACTATCCAGAACTTCAGAGACTCTATATCAACCACCTAGAACTAGGCCAGACTAATCTCTCCCCATCCTGAAGCTCAGGGACATTTGCGGAAGAGGGGGCGGTAAGAGTGTAAGAGCAAAAGGATGGGAGGAGCAATGATTTGCAAGATACTCCACACAAGTTATGGCCGAAGCAATCATAATTGGACATTGCATGCCCGGCACAATGTCCAACACACTATTGACCTCACAAAGTCTAGCATCTGCTAAAGGCACCAAGATCTTTGGAGGCAAGGGATTGGCAGCCACAGTAGTGTTCCTATGCTTAAGGGGAACACAAGAAAGGCTTCAAGGAAATGCCACTGGATCCTTGTAAGTCATCGGAGAGGAGGGCCCAGAGGAGAGTCAGGCATGCACAAGAAAAGGACTTGGGAATTGGGGCAGGAGGCACGGGGGGGATGAGGAGGCAGGGATGAGGGGAGGGAGAGCAGGGGGTTTGGGGGGAGGAGGAGGGAGGGAGGGAGGGAACTTGTGTACCTATTAAGTTTGTATGAGCTGAAATAATAATAAAAAATATTAAAATAAAAAAGAATGTCCTAAGTAAACAATTCTAAATAAATAAAGTTGTATAAATATAAATGAATCCTGAAAATCCACATGTGCATATCAACATTTATAGAATCTCGGTTGTTAAAATTTTGAATTTAGTGAGTCAGCATTTGAATCACTATTTCACAGCCATCAGGAACTTCAGGATTTCAGATGCAAAAAATTGAACCAAAGGATATCTGTGTTGTTTATAATATTTTAAAACATTCACCTGTCAGTTGTCTGTCAGGTGGAAATGCAAATATGATTAAATATTGGGTGAGCTAATGATGGATGGACAATATTTCATTATCAATGAGATCTTTTGCAGCAAAGTAGAGTAGATCATTGTTATATAAACTTCTAACTGTCCCTGTAGAATAGCCGCAGAGAGTAGCTACAAATATGGGACAAGTGATTACGAGGATAATGCTGAAATGTGGCTTCCTAGAATTCTTCAGCCCATCAGGAGTAGAGCCATTCAAATCAGTGCTCTTATGGGAAGAGGTCATCAAGCAATGCCCTTTCTTTCCTGTCTCTGCACCAACCCATCTGGTTCTGAAAGGGCAGAATCCAACTGTCATAGTCCGGTGTTGGCCTTTCAGGCCATGGAATCATTAGGTGAGAGACTCTTGATGTTTCCCCATAGGACATGAGTGAAATTAGCGGTGAGAGGCAGCATGCATCAGGGAAAACTCATTATGACTCACCCCTTTTCAATTTTCTAAGAGTCTCCCACTGTGATAAAGGAATCATCAAAGACCTGGCACTTAACTGATGTAACATCCTATTTTTAAGTCATAAAGAACCAAATGCTAAAAGTGTTGCTTGCTTGCATTGCTGAGAAGGATTTTCTCCTGCCCTTGCAGTCAAAGAGCCACATTTCCTTGGCTCCAAAACGGCACATACAGTGTCTACCCCAACAAACAGAATATGCTATCTAATTTTATGATTGTACCCAAATTTTGTATTTGAACCTGCAAGCTAAAATTCAACATAACATTAATGACAAAGAGCAGCACAATTTCTAAACTGGTTTAGAATTGACCTGATACAATCACAGAATATAAACTTCGAGGTCTGGAAACTATTGTGCTTGTGTTTCCCCCACCCTGTGCCTTTCTTACACTCTGACATGCCTTCTTGCCCCTATTCTTTATTCTGAAAGATCAAGGAGCATGCAATGGTGAGGTGCATCAAATCCCAAGAGCCCTCTGGATCCAGAAGGCATCTCTTTGATCTCAGTTATGTGTTTTATTTTTCAGATTTCCCATAACCATCTGTCCATTGCTACCTCCCATTGAGGGGCTCCAAGAACTATCATTTTCCTCTAATATCTCTAAGATATTACACCAAGTCCAATGGAAAGGCATGATCTTTCCAAGTAAATATGAAACGTCTACCTCAATAAGTCATATTCTGAGCCATAAAAGCAAATCTCAAAGAGTAAGAACTCAAGTTATATAAGAGTTTTCTCCATCTATAAAGAAAAACTCAGAAATCTATAACATGAAGATATCTGAGATATTCTAAACTATTGGGGAACTTCATGGTACATTTTTTTCCTGTGAGCCCTTTGACCAGTAATTTTCCTATCCCCTGCCTTGCCCATGTTCTCTAGTAATAACACTGTACATTCTACTGCTATCACTTCAATTTTCTCTTTGCTACTTCATCCAAAAAATAAAATAACTTGACAATATTTTAATTGTTTTGTTTTACTACTTATTGACAGTTTCATAAATGAATACAAAAATTTACGACATTTTCATCCCTTATTACCCAACCACTGCCTCTCCCATTTCCCACTGCAAACCAACCTTACCAGTTTCTCTCCAACTTTCAAGTATTTTTGCCTGTATGGCTCAGTGAGTTTCACCTGGATGGGCTCGCGGAATACGCCTGAGCACTTTAGTGAAGCCTGGATAATACATCAGTGGGTTTATCACTGAGGAAAATGGCTCACCCTCCCACAACCAGCCTTAACCCTTGATAGTTTCTCAGGGAGCTGTCAGGTGCCTCAAGGGATCTTCCCCCCTTAAGCGGTGAAATGTTCATATATGCAAATCATGGGCAGATCTTCTGAAGTTAACATGGCTACGGTGAGATCTTAGGTTATGTCAAGAGACACTACAGCTCTGTCGTGTTCAGAGGACACTGTCTAGACACGCCCATCCCCACCCCCTTACATTCTTTCCTCCCCTTTTTCCACGATGCTCCCTGAACCTTGGAGTTGGAAGATTTAGACGTCCTATTTAGGGCCTTGCAATATTTTTCAAGCTGTGAGATTAAGTAAAAATCTCAGTGTCCACATTTTTCATTTGTTTTATTCTTTGACACTTTAATTCATGAGCACAATGAATTTATGCCATTTTCACTCCTGAACAACCCAATCCCATCCACCCTTCCTTTCTCACTTTATACTTTCTCCCTCCTAGCCCAGTGTTCCTCCTACTTTCACATCTTTATGTGTGTGTGTGTGGTCCACCTGGTTTTTGTTTTTGTGGTATCTGTACTGAAAAGTATCTGAGTACTTAAAAAGGCATGGACAATCTAAAACTGGGAAAAATCATTTAAAAAGTAGTAGCCACCCCCTTTACTTCTCTCTGTCATAAACTCTCAACATTCCCTCTGGGAGTTGCAGTGTCTCTTGAGATCTTCTTTCCATGGTGAAACATCGATATGCCAAATACCCTTCCAGTCTTGCAGAAGAAGCAGACATACTGTAGGGAGCTGAGTGCAAAAGCCCTGTCATAACCAGATGGATAGCCTGGACAACGCCCCTCCCCATCCTCAGGTGATTACATTTTTTTCCACCCCCTATTTCACACAGTTCCCCGAGCCTTGGGATGAAGCTGGGGTGTGATTTTAAATGTCATGTTTAGAAACTAAGCAATTCATAGTAACCTTTTCTCTGTACTTTGGCCAGTGCATTAAACACCTTCCATTATAAAAGGATGTTTTTGTTTAGTGCTAAGAGTGTTTCTCATCTATGGACATAAGTGTTTAGATAGCACTTTATTATTACGTACTTATGGTTCAACCTTAGCAGCTTGTTCCCACCTAGGGTTTATGCTCCTCCTTCTATGATTTCTTGGCTTGGTTTATCATGCAAGGTATGTGCTCCCTGCTGAATAGCAGGCCTTAGATCCAATCAGAAAGTAGTTGGTCATGACTGTATCATCTGAGCCATTATTGCACTGATAATGTTGGTCACCTCTTACCAATATGCTTGTGACTGTAGCTTTCAATACTCACAGGTGAATGAAACTGTGGATCAATCTTCTTGAGAAATGGTATATCATAGCAATGCTATGATGGACTGAGCAGAAGGTCCTAGCTTCAGGGGTGTGCACCATTTACTTTCTACATCATTCTTAACATTTTTATTGATTAGTATTAATGATCTATACTAAATGTGCAAAATGATTGATAAATGACATACTACTGCAAAATTAGCTAAGATCAAGTATACTTATATACTGAAACAAGCTATATGGAATAATATACTTATAATCATAGTAATTATATATTACTAAATACTAGGCACTGTTTAAAATATGTTCCATAGATTAACTCATCACTTTTTGTATAGCTCTTTCAGAAAAGTACTAATATAACCCCAGCTTGGGAAGTAAGAAAAACACAACACACAGAATTACATGGCTTCTTTGGCTTCCTAGATAATGAGAGTCATTGTGAAATAAAGTGATATAATTCTGAAACTTCTCAAAATGAAGAAGAGCCATACAACTCTAAAATGTTTCATCATTGCCATTTATGTCATAGCCCATCTATCCTAACAGTTTTTCCATCAGATAGGTCCAATTCTTACAGAGTTGTACTTATTATAAAATGAACCAGATAGCAGAAACAAGCTAAATATTGAATTTTCTTCCTACATACACAGTATGCAAATAAGAAGCATGTAAGATGGTACAAATTTAATAGGAAATAAAATTACCACAGACTCTCATTAAGATCATTGTCTTAACCTTACAACTTGAAGTATAGTAACTAATTACAATTCACTTAGTGTTTTACTTTTCATATAGAGATGACACTATTTCTCCCCATGTTATTCTAGTTAATATAATCTTTGAGGACAAAAACATCAATCCTAAAGCTTATCTCAGTGCTTTTCCCTAGGTCTCTTTTCTTGCAAAAGCTATAGACCATTTTCAAACAACAGCAACAAAAAAAGTTTATTAAAAAAGGTTTTCTTCAAATAAAACCTCTTCCTTCTCAAATTGCGTTCCTTGTAGACTGACTTCACTTGCTACCCCAAAAGCCATATAGTAAGAGCAGTGTCTAGATGATAGTGACGGATGTCATAGTTCAGTGCTTACGTCTTATTAATGACTGACAGTACTGCACTTTGCAGTCGTGAATTCTCTCACATTTCCTCTTTTAATCTTTGCAATAACCCTGTAAGGTATTAATGTATGGGAGACTGGTAACCTCGCAACAATATAAATGTGACTTATCTTGACATGGAATATTATGGGCATATAAAAATAAAGGGCATCAGCTGTGAATTTCTGAATTATTTAGATTGTTATTATGATTTCATTACTTGGGTCCAGACAGGATTTTATGGATTCTCTGAATCAACTACTTTGTTTTCCAGAGAGGAAACCAATTCCCAGTGAGTTAGTGGAAGAACAGGGCAAGAAATGCAGTGTTCTGATTCCCATTTCAGATATCTTTCTACTATCGCACACCTTATTTCTGAAAAGAAAATGGTAAAGGAATATAATTTCTTTCAGTTTGCAAAAGTGGGCCTATTTGTAGAGGTAAGATACAAAAGAAGAAATTTCAAACAACCATGAAATAAAACAAGAAAAATAGCAGGAGAAGGAAAAACAAAATTTCCTTCTTTGATGGAAGAGGAGTTTGGGAGAAATAACCACCCTCAATTCACAGACCTTAGTTTCCTCTTTTCTGTGTTCAGAATATTATATAGCTTATTTCATTTATATTTTGCTTAAATTATCATTATGTAAGGTAAGGAAGATGGCACAGTGGCTAAAAGCCTTTGTTTCTCAAGCAAAAGGACCTGAGTTCATATTCCTAGTTCCCAAGGTGGAGTCTGGGAATTCTCAGCAAGCTTGCTAGTCAGACAAGTCCTAATGGTATGCTCTGGGTTTAATTAGAGACCCGGGCTCACGACAATAAGATGGTAGAGCAATCTAGAATGATTCTTGATATCACCCTTGGGTCTCCATAGGCAAACACATTCAAGTGCACTCATGTACATAAAACTACAAAATGTGTACACCCACCCACATGCAAACAAACACATGCAGAGGCATGCACACATGCACATACCTGCCCCCCCCACACACACACATAAAAATTTTTCATTTTGCATGGTACTGTGTTACAAGCATGGCCAACGGTTCTCCATAAAGGAATCTCATTTCTAAAAGTAAGATATACATTGTGTAGAATCTTTTCTTATTCCATTTTCTTGTGTATGGGGGTGTCTGTGGGGGGGTGCATGCAGAAGCCTGAGTCTGATTTGAAGAATTACCCTCAATCACTCTTCTGCCCATTTTTTTTGAAGCACGGTCTTTAATAAAGGCCAAAGATAGGGTTAGCCAAATTGCTCTGGGAATCCCCAGCTTCCAATTTCAGAGGCTGGAATTAAAGGTAGGCTTCCACATCTACCTGGCATTGTACGTTGTATCTAAGTCTGAAGACCTGAAAGCTAGAATTTGTACAGATATAAGGAAATTGATGTTTCCTCTCAAACACTCAGGTAAACAAGGCAAATACTTCCTTCCTCGACCTTTCAGTTCTATCCAGACCCTCAATGGATTAAGTGATTCTTATCCACATTGGACAGAGAAATCCACTTGGCTCTGTCTCCTAATTCATGTGATAATCTGTTCCATAAACGCCTTCACAAACATACCAGAAATGATACTCAGCCAAATATCTAAGCATCCTATGAACCAGCCAAGTCAGTCCATAAAATTAGTCATCACACCTTCTTCTGCTTAACTTGTTTTCTCCTTAGGTACTTACCACTGTTTGACACACAAACTCTAGAAAATAAATCCCATGAAGGACAACAGCCCAAGTGCCGCATCTACTACTGTATCCTTATAGATTGAAACAACTCCCATCTTACAGCAAGTACATAAATGTGCTCTCAGTGAAAGTATCTTTCAGGAATAAATATACCTGAATGTAGTGTTCTTTACAAATGGGGACTAATCATGCTTTCACTAGCTCCTTAAATGCTCCTGAACCTTTGTTTTCGCTCCATGTCATCCACTCCAGCTATTCATACCAATAGTCACAACTTGATTCTTGTCACTACTCAGAAATGCAACTCCTAGAAGCCTGCATTACCAATTGATCATTCCTCTGGCTCCCTTCCCTGTCCTGCCTTCTTTGCAGATTCACCCCCCTGAACAAGTCTCTAACCCAACTGAAGAGTTCAGTTCCTTCCCTAATGCTGAACTTTCCAACAGCTTCTCCTATTTATTTCTAGGCTTTAATGATGCAATTCCCTGATTGAAAATTATGTGACTCCAAACTTAAATGATCCAGTCTCCAAGTCAAGACTACCTAGGTTCAATGAAATATTAACGGTAACACTTACCAGCTTGTATACTTGAGCAAATTTCTTAGCATGACTTAGCACACTTTCAATGTGTTGGCTGGTATAATGGAAATAGTAATACTTCTTATTTGGGAGGCTGTTCAGGAAGAAACTAATGAGAGAATCTAAGCACAATTCTTATCATGGCAATTTACTATGAGCACTATGATAGTCAAATCAGTGGCCATGGCAAGGATGGTACAAACACCGTGCATGTTTGGGTCTTTGCATACCCTGTCCATCCATATCCTCAGTTGTTTCTTTATTCTTTGAAGCTTTCATACAAAAATATTGTGAACTTGACCGTTTTTAGTTCCCTAATACCCACCCTATCGCCCTTCCCATCCCACCTCACAAGTTTTCCTTTCCATCCAGTCTCCCTCCGGCTCCCATATCCCTCTACATACATGATCCATCGGGCCTCATCCAGTATGTTGGTACTGATGATTGCTCAGGCTTTTGCTGGGGCATGAATAGCCCACCGCTGGTCAGTCTTTAAGTAAAGAAACTCCCCCTCACCTGTCCAGCATAAATCTTAAGACATCTTTCAGGGTAAAGCCACATCTCCTGGGACTTCCCTATTTCATGGTGAGATATTGATAAATCAGCTATTGTGGGGTATTAGTAGACGCAGACATTGCTGCACTGTGTTCTTCAGTTCAGAATTATCTACTCATCTTATAATGTTGGTTTTATTCAAAAATCTTTACTTTCTTCAAGAACTTAGGCTCTACAAAAATATTTATCTTCTTATTTTTCTCCTTTTTCCATGGTCTGTGATGAGGAACTTCTCTTTCATTGTTCTCCGCACCTTCGCTTGCCAGTAACTCCTTTCTTTGATTCTCCAGTCTCTTTTTCACTACTGGCAGTGGTTCTCAGCTTGCTAAAACCATTGAACTAGGAATGGGGACATAGCTCAATTGGTAAAATGTGTGTCTGGTTTATCCACAAAGCCCTAAATTTAGTCCCAAGAAATTTATAACCCAGGGTATGGTGATACACAGCTGTAATGCCGGAACTCAGAAGGTGCAAGTCAATGGGCTTAAAGATAAGTATTTGTAATGCAGCATGGTCCCTTCTCCCTTTAACTAAACAATAGTAGCTTTGGTTAATCACCTTTCTCCTTTAAGGCCTATTACATTAACTTCCTCCTAGCATGGTTTACAGTACTAAGCATGAATTCCAGCCTATGAATCAGGTTGTGAACTCATTTGTAAAATGGTTGCTTGTCCCCAAAATATTCATGCTACCATTTTACTGATAGGCACATCTTACCACATTGGTTCTTGTTGCAGCTCATAGAATTCAAGACTGGTCAAGATTATTGATGGAATTTTCCCCCCAGCAGCCCACAACATATAACATATTCTCATGTTATGAAAGCTAGTCAGTATGAGGAAGCTTCCAGGTGACTTTAGATTTGATTTCTCCATGTAATGTGACTAAAGTGTGTGGTGTTTTTTTTGGCAAAAAGCCCTTACCATCAGGTTCTAGGCAAGGAACCAAAAGCAATGGCAAAAGACTAAATTTAAAGTCTCTCTGACCAAAGGCTCACTCTTATGGAGTTATCATACAACTGGAGGTTGGAGCTTTGGTTAGTCACCAAACATGTTTGTGACTAGAAGTGACCACAGAGAACTATGGCTGCACAAGATGCAAAGAATAAGTGAAAGTTGAGAATTCAGTCCTCAACATGGTATGTAAGTTACCCTAAAGAACTCAGAGACCCATCAGAAGATAGGACAGAAGGAATGTAAGAGCCAGAAGAAAGGGAGAAGTGTGTAAAATGTGACCATCCAAAAAACTGACACAGTCATAATAATGGTGAACCCACAGCAGAGTCATTACTGACACAGAGTCAAGAGTGAACACACCTGACCAATGATCAGGTATGGACAACAGAGGAGACACTCACGGGACCCTAAAAAGTATGATGAATACTCTACAGAGTACTGATGAAGAGGGAGCAACTAACGGATCCACGGGAGGAGACAAAAATACACAGTTAAACTCCTCAGTCCCAGGCTGAGGATCACAAAAAGGTCTTGGTCGAACCTTTTAAGACACAAATCAAGGGGACATATTTGTGGGAGGAGGACTGAGGGAAAGGGGGTGATGGGAAGTGAAGGAAGATGAGAAAGGTTAGAGGGAAAGAAATCAGAACACATTCTCCACATGTATGAAATTGCTAAAGAGCAAAACACATCAATAAATATAAAAACTTTTTATTGGGCTTTTTAAAAAACTTCCTTTACTTTGTGATCTCATTTAGCTGCTGTCTTCATGAGCTCATTGTTGGCAGCTAACTGTTCAAGATTCTATCTCACATGATCAGTTCCTAATTATCCATTAGAATGTTGACCCTCTACATTTATCCTTTGAGCATTTTCCTTCAACAATAAATATCACTGAACACATGAAAATTTTAAATGAAATAGATTCATTTATTTTCATCTGTATTTTCTGGTACTTTCAACATGATAGTATGTCTTCATACTGTAAGCATTCGTCGGATATTTAACTTAATAAATAAACTAATAATAAATTACATTTAACAGATTTACTAATAGATTTAAGTAATAGTGAATATTAATAATACAATTAATTGTTTACTTGCATGGTTGTTCTATGAGACTGTGTGTTATTAAATAAAAGCCTACAGTCAATCTGAAAATTCCTCTTTGGGCAACTCAAACTGGCTCATTCACTCAAGTAGATGTTATCATTCATTCCATTACTCCAAAGAATAAAAAGATTGATTATTTTTTCCACCTTTTCAATAAATTAATTTTACTTTGTAAAGTCACCTTCTAAAGAAAGCTCCCTGCAGACTCAGACAGTGGCCTCAGACTATTTGTCATTCATCAGTTTCTAAGCTCCAAATGGCGACTACAAGAAATTCATTTGGCAGGAAGGGCAATTACGTGGGGGAGTGGAAAGTGCCAGTCAATTTGTCAGGTGCTTTCTCATTAAGGACTTTAGAGATAAGAGTCAGTCTTTGAGCCGGGAACAGATTCTAAACACACACTTTCCTATTAAATGGTTTTTACAAAGGGCCAAATTCCAAACCGTTTGGAGCTTTGAAGATAAGGATACACGCATTGCCAAGTTCCTATCAACTGAGCTGCCATTGTTATTAATTATTGTAATAATGGCTCACACACAAGAGGCATTATCCAACATGCATTATCAACCACAGATGGAGGGACCACAACAGCAGATGTTGGGAAACACTGCAATCCCTTTCCACTAAGTGACTGCTGTTATAAATAACTTATACTTTTCTTTTTAATTTAGTCCAATTGATATGGGCTTTAAATTTTTCCCATAACTAAAATTGACTGCCCAACAATGATAACACTCATCAGTCAACCGTTTATAAATGCCTATGAGGTGTCCAAGGAGAATGCAGAGTTGTACACAGCAGAACACTGACCTCCAAGTATTCAACACCCCAGGAGGCTACTTCACAAAGCAAAAAAAAGGCACTTTTGACCAACTGGGGAAATCACAGAAAGCAAAAGAAGTCCAACTGGATGGTTAGAACTTCAGAATGGACAGTTGCAAGTGTAGTAAGAGGATGCACAGAAGGCAAGAGACTAACTCAGGCACAGGGACCTTTGTGGACATCTGGCAAGAAAGGCAGTTTTCCTGGAGGAGAGGTTTCTTTAAAGGAATCAGAGAGTGAGAGGATAATATTGGGAAGAAGTTGCAAAAAAAAAAAAAAAAAAAACAAACAAACAAAAAAAAACAGGTATAGACATTGGCAATAAAGTCAAAAGGGCACAGGTTTTGTTTCCATCCTGTAAATTAGTATGTGTTCCCCACTTCCATCCCTGCTCTCGCAAGGAAGCCACTATGGTTAGCAAGAATGGAGAGAAGGGAGCAAGTCTCTATCTTAAGAATTATATACATCCACCATTAAAGGATCACACAGAATAGATTGGCCTCCTTGTATTTTGCCTGTTCATTCCTATATCCATCCCAAAATTCAAATGACTGATGAACTATTTAATATCTTTGTACTTTTGTCTTTTCTAGAATTTATTTTTTAAAAATTCCTTACAGTTTCTCCTCTTCAAACTGATTTCTCTCTCAGTAATATTGAGGATTCATCTGTGTCTTTGTGACTCACTCATTTCATTCTCATGTGTGTGTGTGTGTGTGTGTGTGTGTGTGTGTGTGTGTGTGTCTTTTTGTGACAGGGTTTCACACTATGGTCCAAGCTGGCCTTGAACTCTTGATCCTTCAGCTTCGGTGTTTTGAGTGTTGATATTACATGCATGTAACCTCATGCTCATTTTAAAATTTTATTACTAAATAATTTTCCATTGCATGGATGGACTACAGTTACCCAATCCATAATATCAGGACATCTTGCTACTTTCATTTTTGGAGTGATTATGGCTAAAAATCCCTGTAAATAATCCTGCATATGCAATTTTAATTTAGTTGAGTAAATATCTGATAAAATGTTTGACTTTGTCAAAAACTATGAAACTAGTTTCAAAAACAATTCTATCATTTTGGACCCACAGAAGCAATAAATAAGATTGCACATTGTTCTGAATTGTTCCAGTAATTCATATGATCAAATGTTTAGGTTTTAGGAATTCTTACAGGTACATAGTGGTATATCATTGATTTTATTTCAATGTTTTAATGACAAATTGTATTTGGATCTTCCAGCATTTACTTCCCTGTAAATATCTTCTTTTTGAGCTGACCATGCAGACATTTGTCCATTTTTCAGTCAGTTATCCTATTTTTCAAAGACTTTATGTATGCTCTGGATTTACAGTCTTGATGACTTGGGTATTTAACCATGATACAACTGTACAAATGTTTTTCTCTCTAAATGTCACTCATCTTTTCATCTTCTTATGCTATGTCTTAACATATTTGCTTTAAGAACTGTTAATTTAACCAATAATTAGATGTTAATTTTTACAGTTTTCTAAGTATAATTTTTCACTTTGTCATACCTTGTAAGTAAATCTTGTATTTACTTAATCTTAATAATTAACTTTATGTAGATAAATCACCCAATCACACTATCAACTTAGTTTGGCTCAAAATTCAGGAAGCTTGGAGGACGCACCGTTGTACAAGATCAGCACATCTTGTAGTTTCTGATTGAGACACCCATTTCTTTCTTCACACTGACCATTTGGGAGTAAAAGAAGAAAGCTCACTGTTTTTGAGGGACATCATCAGCTACAGATTCCTTCTAAGCAAAATAGCAAGCCAATGAAGTGAAAAGGAAATGTATTCCATACCATTTTAAATGATTGCACTAATTTTATGTAGCAGTAAACATCAATTTATTCAGCAGTAGATTTCAATTATGTTTCTAATTTGCAAGTGTTGCCCTCCAGTAGATCTCAAATTAGAGGGCTAAGCACTAAGGAAAGGCAAAACAATGACTTTGCAATTAAAAGCTCCTCTAAAATATTCAATTAACTATTTCAGAAAGTAGTAAACTATTCACCCTTTTTACTTACAGAGGGCATACATGAAATTTTATTTAGATTGGATTCACAACCACATTTCTTTGACTAGTCACCCTCTACGCCCTCTACTTTCATTTTGTTTGAACTTTCTCTCAGATGGTTATGATTTGGCCCAGTATGACCAATGTCATGAAAAATAATTATTTAGCCTCTCTAAAAGATATTAAAGGAATTACCCTAATTTTTATTTTAATGAATTTTTATGTATAGTAGAGAACTGGAAATAGCAAATTCATTCAGTTGATTTCCAAACATTGCAAGAATACACTTGAAATATTCTTGTCTAGTCTTTAGAAAGTCTTTTCTTCCTAACTTTGTTTTAACTCAAGAAAATATAAGCCAGATAAACTTATGCTTACCATCACAGTTTAACGTGAGTAATTTGTGGACCTTTCTCAGAGCTTTAATTCCTACGAATGAAAAGGAAATAAGAGAAACGCATGCCTTTGAAAGTTGTTGAGAGGACTAATGGAATTAACAAAGATGAAATTTGCACAGAACAATGTCGGCTTCCTCTCCTTTGTGTGCAGAACATCTTTCTTTTGAAATATACACAACACAAGATTTTATGGCTCATAGAGATGTCAGTCATGACTCTAGTGTTCCATTTCCTTTCTTTGTTAAAAATGCCCAGTCTCCTGCACCGAAAATGGCCAGCTGCCTCTCTATCTACCCTGTCCATCTAACACCTATGCATTAGGATTTTAGAAAATGTTTAGTAATGGACACAGACAAGGAAAGGAAAAAGAAAGCAAGAAAAGGAGGGAAGGAAGGAATTTGACATGGGAGGCTGTCATGTAGCTTGAAGTCTGACATGAAGAGACTAGAAACTGTTCTCCCTTTTTATTAGACTGATGATGCTATACGGAGCTAACAAGACATCTTGTTCTCCCTTTTTATACGTACTCAGAACGAGGCAAACTTTGTTTAGCAAATCGATCAGTATGAATTTAAAAAAAAAACTTTCAACGTATTAGTCTAAAAGGAGCTTAGTCTAGAAGTCCACTAGGCATAAATGTCTCCTCCTGGTCTGAATTATTCTTACTAGCTGTACTTATGATGAAATGTGAGTAAAACTTTGAAGCCTTCAGATTTCCTGAGCACTCCAATTCTTCTTCTAATCCCCTAAGAATCTAGAACCCTCAAGTTTTCCTTCTACCTTACCACTTTACGTCTACATCATCTATGCACATGAAAATAAGGAAACAGCCTCCTCCCCCCAGGCAAGTGTGCTCTGCCACATCTTCAACTCTAATATAAAACATAAACAGCAGATGAAGGTTTTTAAGATTATAATTGGGGTTAAGGGAGGATGTAGAAGACTTCCCTCTTAAATATGAAAACTTTTTCCAAAACAGTATGAAAGCTCTGTTGTTTCAGAGAGTAATGGCCTAGACAGAGTTCCAAAATTGGCTTTCATCTCAGAAAGTGCTACTCGGAGTTTCAAGATTGCTCTTCAGGTTAAAGAGAAGACAACACTGCAGCTGCCTGGGACCTGGTCTCCTGAACCCAGGTCAAGTGATTTCACACCATAAAGTTCATGGGTCTAGAACCACTCTACCAATTCACTCCTCCCGTACACTCCTGTCCTTGACTCTCTCACTGTCAGAGTTAGGCATGGGTGTCAACTTGATGGTTGAGGGTTTGAGCTCTGGGCACATTTGTGGAGAATTAGTGGTTGAGTTGGGCCTAGAGCAAGCCTAATGGAGATTGTCTAGCTGATGGGGAAGGCCCAGCCTACAGTGGATGGAATTAGGTCCTGGAATAAAATACAGTGAGCTGGTTAAGGGAGCTTGGCATCCTTGTGTACACTTGGCCAGACATGCTGGTCTGGCATAAGGATTGTCCCTTTCTCAGCTATTATGTGGTGATGATGATGTGTTCAGTTCCCTCAGCCCTGGTGTTATGTGAGCTCTCCTGTCAAGCTGGACTGAGAACTGTAACCAGAAAATCATAAGAGAATAAACCCCTGTTCCCTTAAGCCATTTGATGTCATTTATGCAGGCAAACTGCTACACTCACCTTTCTGACTTCAGTTCCTTTGTGCCCTAGAGTCTGACTCCCAATATCCTTTCAGTGCAAGAGAGAAATCTGTTTTTGAGAAAGCCTACCTAAACAATTATCAAAACTTTCTAAGATGCAGTTTATTCATTCAAAAAGAATTTTAACATTTGCCACACTGGAGAACTGTGGAAAGAAAGAAGGACCCAAATGGAACTCCGGTGTCTGAGGCATTTACCAGTAAGCTTACAGTTCAACAAGGGTCTTTTGCACCTTCATTACTTGATTACTCACTCGTTAAAATTCCTATGTGCTGTAATTTATGTATGGAAATCAAAATAAGTTTTTTCTATCCTTTATCTTTAATCCAGTGTTTGTTTTGTGTAAAGCTATTATAATGTCACTTCAGTTAAATTTCATTTGCACTCAAACTCTTGAACTGTTAATGTCCAAGTTCTTGTATTATTATGGAAGTTAGTAAATATAAGTAAAGTACATTTCTAGAACCGAATGACATCAGACTCATTTTCATTTTAACTTTCTACGCTAAGAAAATACACAACTTCTAGCAGAGTGCTTTAATTCTATTTTCTTTTTAATATTTCTGAGGGTTACTTGCCTGCACTTCTGTTCCCTATACATAAACAAAGATATGATACCTGGCTACAGTTAGAATCAATTTAGTGCAAAAATTTATGATGAAAACTCATGGTCTAAAGACATATTTCATCTCCAGATGCTGCAAGTAATTTGGGATGACACAAATTATAAAGTCCCTAGAAAATAAAAATCATGGGTCATTTATTCATTATGCCTATAGGGTATGATAGATGGTTTATTTTTACCTGTGCTTCTTCAAATTCTAGATCATTGCACTAAATGTTTGTGATGTAGAAAAAGACTAGCACAAGAATGTACTTCCCTTCCTTATTAATGGATTCCCACCGAGAACAAGCACAAAAAAATCTACAGCATTCTCTAACCCAGGGATGTACATTACAGATTGCAATTCAGCTATGGATACCTATGTATAAATATTAAGCACTACAGGGGTCAGAGAGATAATCAGAAGGTAAGGTGCAGACCTGGGCAGAATAAAGTTGTCCTGGGATCTCTACCTATGCATCATGGCATGTTATGTGTGTACCTCACTCTCACAACCTCCCCCCACTGCCCTTCTCCCTTTCTGTCAAACACAAAAATAAAATATTTTTTTAAATTTGTCTTTATTAAAAAATACAGAAGCCCCACAAATAAACCTCCTCTTTGTGAACCTATGTCATATTTAAAGTAAAAGTTTTGTTCACTAGGATCTGTATTGATTTGGTTAGCACTGTCTAAAGTAAATGTTTCCTTTGTCAATTTTTCAGTGAATTGTCAAAACAAAATAGGAGGATTTTCAGTGAGCTGTATTCTGTGTGTAAATGTAGTGCTATTTATTCACCAAGGAAAACTGCTTCATGAAAAACAGATTATTATTGTGCCAACCCATTTTTTGTTGAAGCCCTCTTAAGGTCTATAAATATTTGGCAGCGCATTTCGCTTTTAGAAGGACGATGGTGATTCTTTTCAGCAGATCATGAGGAAGGAACAGACTCTGATCCATAGGGCCACAAGGAAGCATAAAGCACTGTTCGACCCTTGCTGGCCACCGCTAACTCAAATCAATATTGCAACCATAACCAAACATAATCAAATCACTTAAGAGTGTTAAGGCCTAGACGACTGGCAAAGGCACGGCAGGGGATGCAAGAGCTCTTTTGATTCTCTCAGACCTGACCAGGGAGCTGCCTCATCTCAATACCTCTAATTCAAACTAAAACCACTCCAAGAGGAGAGGAATGGGGATGTTGAGAAGCAGATGACCTTTGAATCCATTTATACCTCTAGGCAAAAACAGCAGCAGGATGCAAGGAGGTAAACAGACTTTTCTATGATAGGAGCCTTGTGCAGCCAGCACCTGCTAGAAAGATGCCAAGAGCCACAGGAAGGTTTTCAGAATGCTGGCCTTCTGTCTTCCAGGCAATTGCTGTCTCCAAGCAAATGGAACAGTATTTTTATTTTGCTTTGCTTCGTTCCATTTCTCAAAAATAAAACCCACCTAACAGCTTGCTGTCTCATTGTCTCCCATAATTAGACCCAGTATCTAGGAACCATAGAAAGTACTGTACCAGTTAGCCTTCGAGTCATCTTTATTAAATTCAATAAATAAGGCAGTAAACATAATTTATGGTTTATTAAAAGTGCAGTCGATTGTGTGCTGAAATATTTAGAGACCTCTGAATAAATCAACTACTTAGAAAAGTCAATAGTTTCAGGGAGGACAAATTTATCCTATAAGTACAATGCAAAAATAAAGGCTGTTTCCTGTAGTCTTACATGTTCAGCTTCATGGAATAAAAGCCAAAGGCTTAAAAGGGGGATTCAGTGATTCTTCATTCATGTGAGACTAATCCATTCTTCTTCAAATGCCTATACCTTTACTCTTGAAACTTTCCTAAATGAGATACAGAAAGCCCATCAACCTATCCCCACATCTATAACAAAACACTGAAGGTATTCTAATTAGCTTAAATGCTTTTTCGTGTAATTATCTTTTATCTTTGGAAATGAAGGAAATTTGTGTTAGAGAGAAACATAGTGAAAACTCCATGGTGTTGGCTTTTTTACATGCGGCCTCCCATCCTTGTCCCCATAGAAAGTCTCTTACTGAAGTCACTCTTGTGGTGACCTGAGGCCTGTCATGTGACTCTACAAACATCCTCTAAGTCCTCATCTTGTTGAACCTCACTGCAGATGGTAGCACAACTCACAGTCCCTCTGCCAACTTCCACACACCACTACACAGTGGCTGCTCTGCTCTCTTTCCCTAAAGAGCCCAGCTATTTAGTCTTCCATCTATTCTCTTTTCGTTAAGTGATCCTCTTCCCCACACAAATGACTTCACTAATGTGATAGTTAATCCTGGGTGTCAACTTGACACACCTGGCATTAACTAAAATTGGCTGAGACCACACCTGCAAGATCAGCTGAGACCACCTGAAGAGATTATCTGGCTAATACAAAGATCAGCCCCAGATCTGATGGGAACCTCCAGTATATCTCACTGGAATCTCCCAGTAACAGACCAGATAAAAGGAACACAGAACAGAAGAAGAC
Organism: Typhlomys cinereus; assembly: GCA_023101885.1. Taxonomy (NCBI): domain Eukaryota; kingdom Metazoa; phylum Chordata; class Mammalia; order Rodentia; family Platacanthomyidae; genus Typhlomys; species Typhlomys cinereus. The sequence goes on from JALPQD010000227.1 coordinate 1,428,794, forward strand.
AGATTCTCTAGGAATCTTTCTTTCTGATGGGTGTGACGTAGCCTGTCTCCAGCTGTGGCCAGCCGGCCATGCCACTTCCACCGTGAAAATGAAAGTCAGTTCTCCCCCTCTGGAACTGTACGTTAAATAAATCTCCCTTTCTCCCTTAAGCTGTTCAACTTTGGGTGCTCTCTCACAGCAATAGTTAAGAGTAACTGTTAACAACCAAGGTATTGATACGTTGGGCTTTAAGCTTCTTTCTGAAGTCAATGCATTTGTCTCCTGCTGCCCACTGGAAATCCAAGAGTAAGCAAGTATCTTCCACCTAACTAGTGTCTTCTCTTCAAGACAAGCTGTACTTTGATTAGCAGCACCATTTTCCACCTGAATCTCCAAACCAGGGGCCTCACAGTCACTGGCAGTCTCTTCTCTTCTGTGTTAGCTGGTGACCAGGTTTTACTGATTTTGCTCCTAAAACATCACCCAGTGTATCTGTTTTTATCTTTCTACTGCCACCAATGTAGCTTGACCTTCAGGTCTTGCAGCTGATCTAATTCTTACTTTATCATCTCATCATCTTCTTGTGCTAATACCTCAGAGAGTGTTTTATAAATCCACTTTATAAAATAGTTTCAACTTTTATGTTTTACCAAACATAGAAAGTCTCTTTAATGACTCGATTTTTTTCAATGAACAATAATTTAACCAACATACATTGAACACAGTAAGCTGATGCTGTGACAGGTACTACTTCATATTAATATATCTAAAGAACATGGCATTAGGAGGTAAGTAGAATGGGTTTTCATTCTACACATCCATAAATTTCCTTTCTAGTCCTCTACTTTTCCATCTGCAAATGAAAATCTTATATTAAATGATCCCTTAAAGGTTTTTCAACCTTTTCCTTTTCAGAAGGGCAATTAAATATGAGATAATACTGATAAACTGCTTTAGGATTCATTACAATATTGAGAACTTAATCCTTACTTTAATTCTCTCAAACAACGAAGATTTATTCAGGAGCAATCAAATGGACAAACAGAAGCAGAATCAGTTCTAATTGCCTTGGGATTTTCAAAGGAGCTGTTACAAAAATAGGCCGGATTATTCCTCAAGGTATGAAATACCCATAGTCTATATTATTTACATAACTGTCTGAATAAATAAAATAGATCAATCTTCCCTGCAGAAAAATTCTAATTAGTTTATGTATCCTTCTTATTCTCAAGAAGGAGCATAACTGCTCATTTCCTAGATGTAGAATGTACTTCTTTACTTCCAAAGAGCAAGGTGAAATAGAAGGAAAGAGAATTTTGGTGGTAGAGGAACTTACCAAACACTTCCTCAGGTAATCTGAGCTCTTTTGAGTCTATGGGCAGAGCATTAAAGGCAATATTCCCTATATCCCTAGCAGACCCCTTTCAACTACAGTAGATCTATGTTATAGAATTTCCCGGATAGCTTCACCAAATCATGTTTATAACTGAGCCCAAAGAAGGCAATTAAGCAAGAGTCTTGTTTTCTATTTGCTTTGAAGATACAGAATCCAGCACTAGGAGTCTAATGTCCCAAATACATACCTACAAAATAGGATGGGGGCTCTACTTTCCTTAACTAGACCAAGGTACTCTTTGGATAAAATTATTCAATGCATTCACTCCCCTGTCTCTCTTATTAATATTATTTGATTTCTATCAGAGATATTGAGACAAGATCAAAGAAGGGATTTAAGACTTAAAAATATTAGGAGGCTACCACCTCCAACTACACTGAAACTTCAGAATTTGGGAAGTACATGAAATGTAGATTATGTGAGATCAGCCTGAAGAGATGAACAGAAAGGCTGCTAATCAGTTCAACACAGTTGTGTGAGCATATTTGTCAGCATACTTAAGCCAATTCAACTTGATACACAAAGTTTAAAGCCATAAACATAGCAGCATTTCCATACCATGGGATGAATAGAATACACTTGCGATAAGTACGATTCTGAAGACTAAGTAAGTCCAGGCTTCTCATGAAGGAGGTTAAAGGAGGCTAGAGAAAGAAAGCCATCTAAGCAAATGAGAAGTGACTCATGCTCCCAGTTCTTATAGGAAATCTCAAATGCTAAACTGGAATCTGAGAACAGACCAGAAAAGCAGGTGGTTGAAAAAGGCTAATGAAGATATTGCTGTGCGTTTACTCTGTTACAATAAACATCCGACTCTATAAGCGGTCCTACCTTGGACCCTGTCCACGGGTGAAGAATCTCTCCATGTGTTCTCTGTTCTGTCCACTACCAGCTCTGCTGTGGTGAAAGTTCTAAGCCTTAAAACAGTTTTTCTCTGTCTACAAATGATGAAGAAGACTAAAAGAGGAGAGGTTGTACCACCCAAGTGGTAGGTGAACCCCAAATGGACAGTCAGTTAGGATGAAAAAGTCTGTGGTTGCCCCCAGGGATAACTCTCCTCAAGTGTCCGTTTGAAAGAAATCTTCATAAATTGAATATACACTAAGGTCTGGGCAAATAAAGACCCAAGAGAGCTTTTCAAATAATAAGGGTCCAGAGTCCCTCTTGCCAAAAGGGCAGTATGTCTATAAAATAATTCTACAGAAAGGAAAGGAAGAAATGGAACTCTTTTATCACATAAAGAGAACAACAGAAAATTGGAAGGTGATACATAGATGCACTCTAATTTTGGTCTAACACAGCCTTGTTTAGAACACTTGTTTAAAAGTTGCCCTCAAAGAAAAAAAGAAAACGTCCAACCTTGTATCTAGTAGATTGTGTCCTATGTTGAAGAATCAAATAAAGCCAAACAATCTGTGTGTTCATTCGGTTCATTTAAAAATCAAGCAGTCAAAAACCATCATTTTATCCAGAGTCCTGCAGTGATTTATCCAGGAGGGATGTTCCTTTGGAATGTTCACCCCTGAGTGTCTAATTGGGTTTTCCAGTGCACCCGGCAGATAGTGGCAACCACCATGCTGTGAATGTTAAATTGAAAGTCAGATCATTTTCCAGCAAGTGAGAAGTGTATCTGGTCAGTCTAGAGAGTACCTTTCGTTACACAGTGTCTCAAATTTTTTAGCAGATATTCTCTATTTTATTCCCTAATAAGAAATTCGCTAAAATTTTGGTCTTTATGGGAACCAGAGGAGCTGTTGGTGGGGGAACCTAGGGAGAGGTGAGACAATATTTTTTTCTTAAGTCATCTCACTTATGAGAAGAAACAGTGGTCTCTGTTAAGTTACGTTCCTTCTGTTACAAGTACCTAGTAGTTGGGCTTGAGAGACAACTCAGGGTTTCAGACTCTGCCTTGCAAGCAAAAGGTCCTGAGTCCACATCCCAGGTCCCAAGAAAAATTCCAGGCAGCCTGCATTTCCAGCTCAGGTGGGCAGAGCCTGAGAAATACCAGAGCAAAGCAAGGAGGTAGAAGTAATCTGGGATATTCTCAAAGTCACCGTTGGTCCTCCACAGAGACACACAGTGCCTCTCTCACACAGACAGACACAGTAAATAAATAAATAAATAAATAGACAAATAAATAAATAAATAAATAAAGTACCTACTAGCTATACCATAGTATCCTCTAGTTGAAGGGAGACAAGCTATAGAGTCTTCTTGAAGAGTTTATGTATTCCTTTCCCTCTCAATGACTGTCTTTTTATTCTTCTTGCTGTAAAGAAATATTTTGATTGGCTAATTTCAAGGAACAAAGATGTAGATGAATTTGAAGGCAAAAACTTCATATTCAGAACGACATCTCTTACAACTCTATGTCCCACCCCATTTCCCTACTATGAAATATGCATATTTTCCAGAAATGATGTTTATGGAAAAGAGGATGAGAGGGATGCTTCAATGAGGGGGTTAAAATAATTCTAGATACATGGATTTATACCTGAAGTGTATCTGTTTTACAGATCCCCAGTGTGGTAGATAGGAACAGAAAGCTAGACAGCAGTGGAAAGATGGTCAAAAGCTCTTAATTTGACCAAGGCATGACAGACAAGAAACTCTGTTTGTGTTGTGTGGGGGAAGCTGGGGGGTAGAGACTATTACTCAAGAGATCAGGAAAGTCAAAAGGAAAATTCAATGCAAGAAATATCACTGAGCTACCTGCTCCTCTAAAACATGGTTTTGAAGTCTCAAGTTACCAACAAAGGTTGCACATTGACTTTTTTTCTCCTGCTCTTTAAGCCAGGAAGCTCTTTGTGGACAACACAGAGCTGAGGAAAATATGCCAACTTCTCAGCTAGAGACTGTGATGGACCACAGTCAACTCTTGCTCATTGACAACCAACAGTTCTGTCTCCAGAAACAAGACAAGGAACACCCTCCCAGGCACACCCAAGCTTTAGATTTTAGCTCCGCATAGCTTGGGGACTAAAGAAGCCTCATTTTTCCCAAAAGCATATTTAATCCTAATATCCATATAAACATAAACAAGTGTGATTTTTACACTGAAAAGTTATAAGAATGGATAATGACTTCTTAACTATACAGTAGCATAACGGTTTAATACTCATTTCATAGATTTATAGTACAACCTAAATCCTTCTTAAGCCTATTTATTCTCTCTTTTTCTCAGTTGTCCACCCTAGAGAGATGATAGGCAAATTCCATCATCTAAAATTAAATTTTATTTCCAGTCCTTTAAATGTAATGAATAATATAAATATTAATTTTCGAATTTGTTGCTTCCAAGTAGAATAAGATGCCGAGAGGATCCAATTTTTCACATAATTGACTTTTAACCAACTCATTTCTACAAATAATTCTTAGAAACTATTCATCACAATTAAGTGGATATAATAGTGACTCATCAGCATATAAATAAGGTGCATACAATAGTTCACATTCTTAGGTAAACATTATTCTCTTCTGGATGAAAATCTCAAAGCCGGTTCCTTACATGATTGTTGAATCGATTAGCTATTTGCTCCAATAAGCATTCAAAAAAAACATATAATGCTTTAGGAAGATCAGTTTGTAGATCACAGTGTTGACTTAAGTGAGAAAGATGCTCCCTTCCCCCCAGCCAGAGTGCATGATAAGAAGTCAGGATTACAAAGGAGGTGTGTTCTTGTATAAAGAATAAGGATGCCTCTTGAAGTATTATATTCAATCTAAGTCATATTAGTCATTGTTGCTATATCAATGGGGCTAGAAAGTACTTTGAACTGGAATTCTGTTAAAGTAACATAATTAAAATGGAGGTCAAATGGGCAATAATTTGTGTTCATATGGCATTTTTCAGCTTGTAAAATGAAAATGACTGAGTGAATATTAAACAAAAAGACTATCAACATATTTTAAAGGATATACCTTTAATCTTCTGCAAGTTTGTCAGAGAGACATCTACTCAGGTGGTTTGGAAAATTGCAGTATTTTGCATGATAAAGATGGAGTGAGAGATATCAGGAGAGAGGATCAGAACTGGACAGTCTCTCCTGAGTTGCTGAAGGACCAAGCTCCTTAATAGCAAAAGCTCTGCGTTCCTCTTGGATGCGTGATGGTGGCACATCCAAGCCTGTGACCTTCCAAGCTCTAAAATATGAACCCTTTCCAATTCTTCCCTTCTCTGGAGGCACTACTGTAGATTTCAAATAGCACAATGCCTGACTGGGGGCATTCATTTCCCTTAAGTGCTGTTTAATTGTCTCTCAGTTCATAGGTGTTGACTAACATTTGCATAAACATAAAGATTCCTCAGATCAATGTGTGTGTGTGTGTGTGTGTGTGTGTGTGTGTGAAAGAGAGAGAGAGAGAGAGATTTGGGACTGTATAGTGTAGTGAGTCTCAATGATCCTGTTTAATTTGCATTCTACACCAATTCATAACATCAACCTACCAAGACATTACAATAAGAATGTCCCCCAACAAAATTACATTCTTTAATCATTTGCTGTTCTCCACAAGGTATATCTGAGGCGCAAACTCATAGTTATGTAAGTAGCTGCGATACCAAGAACAGAATATTGATCTTGTCATCTGAAAAACCTGAATTGTCCTTATTAATATTACATGACTTAATAATTCACTAAAATCCTCCTGAGCTGTAGAATTTTCCTCCATGAAATTCTTAAAACAATATCTGCCTTCTAGGTTATCATGACAACTTGGAGATGGAAGTTCATATAGACAAAAGCAAGAAAAGAAAACCAACCTCAATTCAAGGAACACACATAGAGAGTATAATAATACTTAGTAAAAATGGGGACCATTCCCCTCTTAAGAAGAAAACAAAACACTGTGTTTAATAAGTGATGTCATGTGACAGCCCGGTACTGGATTAGAACTGTACATGTTATATAAATGTCATCACTGATATAAGGTATTACTTCCAGTTTAATTTTCAAGGGTCTTCAGTACCATCTTCCTCCAGCAGCTAGTGGAACCTCATTGGCTTTGTAGTGACAGAGAAGTCAGACCTGCCATTTACTTACTCAGTGAGTGATCTATTTAAATAAAAATATCTACATGAGCCAACAGCACATGTATCATCATTTTTTAATCCTCAAAAGCAGATAATGTGTGATTGATTACCCTGTGGATATTCAGGAAAACGCTATTCTTCAAACAGGAAAAAAATCATTTTAATGTTTTAATCTATGATTTTGTTAGTTATGGGCAGAGCACAGCATTGGATGGGTTTTCTTCTACACAGTTAGTGTGGCTACTTAAACTGAGAGAGGATTGAGGCACAGAATAAAGATGCTAGAAAAGGAAAGAAAGTTTCAAATTAAAGAAGGATGGGGTGGGAATTGTGAGGAAATGCAGATCAAAGTAGAGCGAGCGAGCAAGGGCAGGAAACAGGACAAAGAATGGCAGATAAAAGCAGGACGGCTGAGGCTCGGCGTAGAGCAATCTGAAGGAGGAAGTGAGAAGGAAATATGTTTTCACTTACAGGAGACTCCGGAAGGATATTAGACTCACATGATGTCACTTCCATGTCAAGGAGGGCAGAGAGATTTCGTATGAAGTATATCTGGGTTCCTTTATTTCCTAGGGAGCTGATTGTTATCACCACAGATTTGATGTTAATGTGAGAGTGTATGTGAAACCATGTGTGTTCATGTGTTTCACAGGGAAACCCTAAAATTATGTAGATTAAACTTACCTTTTTACTTAATAATTTTATTTTTTCTCTCCGCTTAATCCCCATTTCCATCCCCCCTTTTCTCCCCTGACAACCTTTTTTCTCCCCTGTCACACTCCCTCATATTTTCAACTCTTCACTCATGTGGCCCACTGTGCTTCATGTAGTCTTGTCTTTGATGTCATACGCCTCACTTCTACAATGTATGCCCCATGAAGCTATTTCTAAACATATGATTGATATCTTATCTGCATGACTCAATAGAGAAGTGTCAAATCACATCTGTTTTTCTAAGACTTATAAATATTTACATTTTAATATACATTCAAGCAACTATAACATTCCTGACATAGAAGTGATGTCACCTTAAAAATTACTTTTCCTTCACAATTTGCAAATCAGAACAAAACACTATGTATCTTATTAGAGATATGAAAGGAATTTCCAATTAGAAATGTCCTTCAAAAGCTTTCCAACAAACTATGTTCCAAGAAATATGTGTATGAGCATATGTGTATGAGCGCAAACAGAAACAGACTCAGAAAGACTATAAACATTAGAACTGCAAAATCTAAAATAACCACACTCAATATAGATAAATTAAAGTATCTGGACTGAAGAGATGGCTCAGAGGTTAAGACTCTGCCTCACGTGCAGAAGATCCTGAGTTCATATCTCAGGTACCCACATAAAAATGCCTGATGAAAACTGTGGTGGCCTGTACTTCTGATCCTGGGAGGAAAACCTCAGAGCAAAGCAGAAAGGCAGAAGCAATCTAGAATGATTCCGAAGTTACCTTTGTTCCTACACACACACATACACACACACACACACACACACACACACACACACACACACACAAATTGAAGTATCTGTCTAAAGCATAACAAAAGAATAGGACACCTAAAATAATTAGGTATGCTTTGAGAAGAAAGAATAAAGTAGGGCTTATGGAAAAAGTAAACAATTTTTTAAAATGAAATTAGAAAGCCCACGAAAGAATGAAATGGACTAGCCACTAGACAGGGAAAATGAGCTATAAAAGTTCATGGAGCTGGGCAGCAGGAAGATTTCTGCTGGGCATAGCATGACCTTGCAGCATGAACTCACTGCAGATGGACTCAGCTGCTAAGGACCTGCAGGAGACTGGTTCCTTCAGCATTTCCTCATGGAAAAGGGAGGGCCTATAAGGTCACAACTTTTCTTGAGGGACCAATGCCAAGTTAGGGTTGTTGGAGAAGCAGGTGTCAGTTTTTTTTTTAATGGTGTAAGCACTGATAAGTTGTCCTCGATTCAGTAAATTACCTCCCACCCACATTCAGACAAGAAACTCCAGTTAAACTCCATAGGGAAATTAAAAGATTTTCCTTGAGTATGTCATTATGAGGCTTAACTAGGGAGAACATAAAACATCTAGTTTGCTCTGCTTGGGATACTTCATTCAGTGTGATTTCTTCCAGTTCCATCCACTTAGCAGTAAATTTCATTAATTCATTTTGGGGGGCTGTGTAGTATTCCATTGTGTATATGTGCCATATTTTCATTATCCATTTGTCAATTGTCAGACATCTAGGTTGATTCCATGACTTTTCTGTTGTGAATAGTGCTGCAAAGAATATGGATGTACATGTGTCACTGTAGTATGATGAAACATTTGGGGGGAATATTGCCAGCAGTGGTATAGCAGGGTCATATGGCATTTCAATTTTTAACTTTTTTAGGAACCGCCATACTGATTGCTACAAAGGATACAGGAGAATAGGAGGGAGTAGACCAGACCCACATAGGGAGGGGAGAGGGGGTGAGATGGGATCAGAGCGGGAGGGATGAGAGGGAGGAAGAGAAGGGGAAACAAAGGAGGCAAAGAGCATAAAATGCAATTTTAGTAAATGTTTAAAAAATAAATAAACTCCATAGGTCACATGTGAAAGGGAGACAGGAACGTAGAAGGAAGACTTGTTGGGGAGAAGGGTTCAGTGACAGAGAGAAAGGAGGAGAGAGGTCAATGGGAGGTGAAATGACTAGAATTCATTAAAAACATGTAGGAAACTATGATACGTTAAAAGTTCTTTATTGTGATAAATATGAAACACTTGAGAAAGTCAAGGATTTTGCACAGTAAGTTGGCCCCCTGGCCTGCTATGGAGAATGGTAGAGGAGAGAACACCTCTCCATTATCTTAGGCAGCATTCTCCTGGGAAGAGTTCTCCCTGCATTCTCCTCTTCAAACAAGACTACAAACCTCTAGAGAGAAGAGGCTTAAGTACTGTGGATGCCCAGTGTTAGAAACCGCCACTATGAAGTACTTACCACACATTTGTCAACTGAATTCATGATTAATACTTTATTTAATAAGAGCTGATATAAAACCTAGGTAATCATTTGGATTTGTTATTCTAGCTTTGGAACTATATATCTTTACAGCACCTAGAGGGGAAAAGTAAAAGAGTCGGTCAATAAAAAAATGTCATTTTTTTCCCAACACAGGTGCCAGGGTATTATCATGTAAAAGGATCTGGGTTCCTCTAGGTCACTGAATGGTGGGTGTTTCCTCTCCTAGTCTTGTTTGGATTCAGTTCTGAGGAAACTCAGGTTATCCCGCAGCCTGCTCTGCTCCGTCCCCCATACTCCCTGCACAACTTAAGATACTAAAATAAAAACTTTTAAATGCCGGTGAACAAGGATTCAAGGCAGCTTTCAAAATCGCAAAACTTTTTATCAATCTCAGTAGATTAGCCCAATCTCAGTAGATTAACAGGGGCCTGTCAGTCAAGGAGTGGCAGCAGAAAATGAGTAAACACTTGTATGCTGCCCCGGTTTCAGTCTGTACCTACCACACAGCACTCTGGCCACAATATTTTTTCTGATGCTCGGATAGCTGTACATCCTTCAATGTGAACTCACTGAAGAATTAGGCTCTTCACCTCCCAAGCAACCTATGGATCCATAGATATGATCAACTTCGTTGTGGGAATTTCATCAATCAGGTCATCCACTAGTAGGAAGGAGAGAGAAAATGTCAGCTCGATGCATAGATCTCACTGCAATCTCAGGGCTATTGCTTTGAAACCAGGCCATTACTGTCCACAGGAGTAGAACAGATTTCCTAAAATGGATCTGATCTAGAAACACAGAATAAAGACCAGGTTCAGCCAATTAACTCTCCGTTTTTATTCTGAAAACCTTATTGACTAAAAAAAAAAAAAAAAAAAAAAAACTGTTGTCTCTGAATGACACATTTATAATGAAACTAATAAAAGCTTGATAGTACCATAAATTTTCACACTGTTATAAAACTCCAAGCAAGAAACCTTACATGGGCTTGCTCCTTTCAAGGAATTGCAAGCAGAATACTGTGTCCTCCATGGATTACAAGAAAAAGAATAGGCTTTTGGGATTCTAAATAATACTTCTCCAAAAATTTCTTAAATTTATACCAATTCCTGAAGAACATTTACCCAATACTAATTCCTCACTTACAGTTCACTTGTCTAATGCTTTGAAATATAATTATAAGTGAAGAGAAGCTCCCGCCCATCAATATATAGTTCAGAGACATTTTTAATACTGATCATAGTTGCAAATCCCATGTGGAATACTGCTGGAGAGAGCTGGCAGGGCAGAACTTTCTTCAGCACAAATCTCACAAAATGCCTGTGAGTATAGAGATGAAATCTCCCTTCTTGAAACAGACAGGTAAGCATTGTGGGACAATCTCCTAAACCAGCTTCTAAATGAAGACTATGAAGAAATAAGAAGCATAGCTTGCAAGCCCAATTTTTTATCTTTCACAGCCGTTGGGCATAAAGTGCCATCATAGGTCAGAGAATGTGCCATTTGAGATATTAATGACTTCATAGTTGTATGCAAAGGGACAAGTATACGCTGGAGGCAGGTTGACTGGAAAAGCACATGCCCTATTTCTGATTGCATTTATGCTGTACCACAGCAAACTCTTGCAATAAATGGCTTGAATGGTTTGACAATTGCTTAGATGCTATAGATATTGGCACTGATATCACAGGGAAAGGTTTATTACTAAGCTCTACTGGGCTTAAAATTATGTTGGAAAGAATACAAATATGTATGAGATGCATAAAGATGCATTAAGAAAACATTCTAGTAGAAAACTGAATATCAAGCATGACAAATGTTGAATCCCGAGTTTTCCAAAGAATAAATTTAAATAGACAGAGGAGAATATCCATTAGGTTGTACAATATGGTAGGAATGTGCACAATCTTCTGCTTTAAGGATTCCTAGCACCTACTCAGTCAGTGTGTTAGTTTTTACTGAAATTAATACCATGTTTTAGAAGATTTTTTAAACCTGCATCAGCACCCTGGAGGTTAGCAGTGGAAATATTCATTTTCTTGAGGCATATAGAACACTTCAGAGGGTAGAAAGGGGACAGGGCCTATGACATTAAGTAATGGAAAAGAAGAAGGAAATCTGTCAATCATTTATGAACTTGATATATTCTAGAAACACTAGATCTCTAGACGCTAAAAAATCTATCTGAAAGCAAGGGGAAAAATAGAATCTAAACTTTCTATTTCTCTTAACACCCAGCTATTTTGGGGAAGCTTAAACCCAGAGTTAAGTCGAAACTTACATTTCAAAAGTCATGGAGAAAGAATTTGTGATTAGTTTTCCTCACATTTAAAAATTGTATCTAATATGTGGGCTCATAAAGTGGAGTGGCTGCACTCTTAATATTATCCTTCCCCTTAAAAGAGAGAGAGGAAAAAAATGTCAATTCTTAGCATCATCTAAGTTTCATGCTTGAAACAACACCTAAGGTGTATTCATGAACCAGAAAAGGCCTTATTACTGTTATACAATTCCATTTTGGCATCTAGTCAGCCATGAAAGCAGTTTCATTTTTATGCGAAATATGCCAGATGGTGTATGCCCTGAATGGTTAAAACAAACACTCGGAACTCAATTCTGCTGCAAGCGTGTTAGTGAAAGGACCATTTGATCAGGTGGTGATGTTAGCTCCACGTGGTACTTTAAAAGCAGCTAACATTCTTTTGGTAGGGTTTATTATTATTATTTTTATTGTTTCGACAAGAAAAGGATGTGTCTCATGGATATATGGGTGATGATATCTGAACTGTGGTTGCTAAGCTTCCAAAGAACTCAGATTTTCTATTTAAAACAATAATTTGGGATGGGGAGATGTCTCAGTGGGTAAATTGTTGGCAACATAAACACCTGCATATGGGTCCCCAGAATCCACATCAAGCTGGATAGGTAGCTAGCTAGCTCTTATCCATAATCCCAGTGCTTCTGCAGTGAGATGGGAGGTAGGGATAGGAGAATCACAGGAAACTTGTGGACCAGCTAGCCTGGTGTTCACAGCACCCAGCAGGAGATAGAAAGCGAGGCCCACAGTCAACATTTTCCCCTAATAACATACGCACCAGAGAATGTATATTCACATTCACCCAAAAATGAAATCATTATACATACATACGCACACATATAACACACACACACAAAAAAAAAAACTTTAAAACTGTTTTTTTTTATTATTTATTCAACTGTGTGCATGTGCGTGTGTATGTGCACGCGCGCGTGTGTGTGTCTGTGTGTGCATGTGTCTGTGTATGTGTAGAACCACGGACGAATTCGCGAACCACCATGGACTCCTCCATCTCCTTCTGCCCCGGGATTCACAGGCTCCACCCTACCAGGACCAGAAGCGCAGGCCGCCCTTGCTTCCACCTAGCGTCTATACGTGGGATCTGGGATCCGAATTCAGGACCTTCCACCTGCAAGGCGGAGGCTTAACCCCTGAGCCACCTCTCCAGCCCCCCCCCCAAAAAATCTTATATTGAGCAATGTAGGTACAATGGGCTGAGAAAGGTATTTCCAGTCATTTTGAGAGGAAGAATGAAGTCTCAGTCATTAAATTAAACTGCAGGGTTCAAGAGCAGAATTATTTAATACTGATATGTTTTCAAAAAGATACATGCCTATAGCTTCCATCAAACAGGATTAGATGATAAAATGATGTTCTTTCCAAGCAAGAATAACATTAACAGTATACACAAGAAAGGCATAACATGCATGTAAGTGAGAGACCCAGTATGTGACAAAACTCAATTAAAGTGAACAAACATTGCTCATATAAGATCTTTGTAACATTGCACCAGGCAAGATGAGAGATACATGAACTCAATATGCTCATAGTCTGAGTTGGGAAGATGGAAGTTAGATATTTAAGGCACTATCTAAAGAGAATAGCATATTGTCATCATGGGTCATTTTAGCAGTTCTGACCCCACACAAGCTGTTTCAAGTCCCTATAGAGATTAGCTTTGAGGTAAGCTTGCCCCCTTTTGTCAATACTGAAGACTGGGTCAGAGAGGATCTAAGGCTCTGTCTGCATTGAAGCTTATCACCCCTATGAATTGAACTTCAATCTACCCCACCTCACTCCTTCCCACATTCTGGTTTACCTTTCCTAAATCCATGTCTAGTCTGCCCAGTACCCTACCCATCGATTGACAAATCAGCACTCACTTGTAGCTTTCTAATCATCCACAGGTAATTAAAGACTGCAAGTTAGCCTTTTCTCTGCTGGTGACAACAGTGTTCAGAAAGCCCCATGTCAGTAAAGAAAAGAGAAACCTTTTGAGAAAACCTGGAGCTTGAAAGAACTAGAAGAAAAGAGAGGGCAAAGTCAATTAAGACACAGTGACAGATAACAAACCTCACTCACCCAGTTGCCCAAGGCCCTGCCCCAACTACCAACCAAGAGCCTGCTGAGCTGTTACCATCCAGGAACTAATGTATATCCAGAACTACCTGGCTGAAAAAGTGATCCTCTAAGTATTAGAACTTTGCAACATCAAGAGTAACTTGTTCAGTGTCATAACCTGAGTCCAAGTGCTCTTCCTGAAGTGACACAGTGCTTCTTGAGATGGACATACTTGTGGACGACCTAAGTGATGCTTTCACGGTAAGGTCAACTTAGCATCTCTGCTGGCGGACCTGTCCTCCTTTTCTTGACGTGATTCAATCACCATGAATTCATGATTCATCATATATGCTACCTTTTATTTTCATGTCTGTGTTTCCTAAATAAGTTCATGACGCTCCAATAGTTGGGATAGGCAATGCAAATACAGCCATGTCCTGCCTACCTTGGGCCCTGCCCTACATTTCAACCATGCTAACTGATTATGTCGCTGATTTATTTATAACACAGGTCAAGATAGCAACAGGAGGACTATTACAAAGATAACTAAGCAAAAGTAGGCATCCATAACTGAATGCATCACTCTCTCTTGCATCCTTATCATATTAGTGAAACAGAGTACCTATGTCTAAGAATTATACATTATGTAGACATTATATGTCTAAGAAAAAATACACAGCTTTAGTATGTTAAAGGATTCTAAACTCAAACAATCACATCTCCAGCAGATTTGCGTTTGCATCTTCTAAATTTCAGTACTCCACCCAGGCATTTTACATTTAACTTGAATATTGTCATCTAAATTATGGAGGAAATGATTGCCTTTAAAGGGAGGAAGCTCTTTAGTACTTTTGCCACATGGCAAATGAAAAAGAGAAAAAAGTGAAAGGGGTGACTAGGCAGAAACCAGAAGGGCACATCTCACGTGTGATCATTTGCTAGAACGTGTGACTTTGTGTTATTTGAAATATAGACCAGATTAGAATGTGGGTTCTCTTTGGCATAAAGCAATACTGTTTAAATTAGGGCAACCGCTGGCAGCACCAAGGGCTAGACTGATCAAGAATATACATTCTTAGATAGTGAAATGAAGCTGCTGCTGAGGTGGATGGTTCTGGTGTTGGCAGAATAAATTCAACCCATTACTGACAGGTCTTAGTCTCTCAAGCATCGGTGAACGGCATGGAGAATCAGAGAAGAGACTGACAGCAAGTGGTCAGGATTCATTTGGCTTCAGTGTTAGAATTTCAAAGCCAACCCAAACTCATCTTAAACATCTAAATGAGAATATACCCGTAATATAATCTAAAGTACTGTTGAATCAGCCAAAACAAAAAAGAGGCCAAGGCACTGGGTCCTTGCACCTCATCGGAGAGGAGGACCCAGAGGAGAGTCTGGCATGTTCATTAAAGGATGCTCTGGGGGTGGGAGGGTGAGGCACTGGGGGATGGGGAAGGAAGGGGGAGGGAGGGGGCACAGGGTGGTGGGAGGTTGGAGGGAGGGAGGGGACCGGTGTACCTGTTAAGTTTGTATGAGTGGAAAAAAAAAGTTGGAAAAAAGAAAAAAGAAAAAAGGCCAAGGATATATCTTGGAGCTTAGGAAGAGCTAAGGCTAGAACCAGGATCATGAATGACATAAATGAATCTACTTTTCTTTCTTTCCTCTTCTCTGTGTTTTTTCTTCCCACTGGAGGGGAAAAAAAAAAGATCACTTGACAAAATGGAACCCTCTGAAATAGTCCCAGGAAAAAATCTCATAATTCTCTATGAAAGGACCAAGAAAAGGGGTTTCCAGAGAGACATTTCCATAGATGCCCTTTCAACATCATCTTAAAACGTCACCGTACACTCTGCTAAATACTCTGGTTTACTTGGTACAAAGAAGATAGCCCCACTACATGTGGTGGTAAAGGACTAAGCATGTCCTTACTCTATGTAATTCAAGATTCATAAAGAAGAGAATGAGGACATTTGAATTGTTTTAAAGGATGGATAAATGCATGATTCACACTCAGTCTGCCTTTCCTCTTTTGGTGAGCCTGACATCATATCGAGAGGAAGAAAAGCTAGAGACAGGGAAAGGACAGGCACCCAGATGTACTCTGCTGGCCACATTTTCAGAAAGACAAATGGAGACAGATGGCATGGTGCTTCCTTGTTCACAGAACCTAGAAAAGAATCATCCATTCTTCCAATAAAAGGGGTGTGAAACAGCATTTGAAGCAAGGTCATGCTGGTATTGTTAAGTTTCATTTTGAAGAGAGAGCAGAGGATGGATACCTATTGCAGCAAACTCTCCATTATAAAATTTTCTAGAACAATGGTCAACAGATTATTCTGTCTTTATCTGATTGTAAACTCACCAGAACCTGCAGGGCTTTGTATTAGTTTGCAGCTGAAAGGACAGAAGGAAAAAGTTAACTCTACTGTCCTCTTTGTAGCAATAACAATCATCTCACCATAGCCTATGAGCACAGTCAGTGTTGATGCTTTTAGATAAAGGGAGATAACAGATCAGAGGCTGCTACACTGGAAGACAGCTACAGAAATTCAGTGTGAATAGGGTTATCTACTCTCCTTACAAAAAAAATGAGAATGCAGTTTGCAAAAGAAGTATATATCCTTAAAATTTACCTTTATTAAAGAAAGGTGTATTTGTTCAAATTCACCTACTAAATTAACCCGTCATTAAATAACTCAACAAATGTTTCAAATCTAGCAATCTAAAAAGAGTAGATATACAAAATAAAGATCAAAGCACAAAAAAATCTATAACCAAATATCCAATGAGAAAAATGAAATCATTCTCTGCTCCCAGAGGCATTTAAGTGATTCCATGTATGATGATGTTCTCAAACTGAGCATATTTATCAGTTTCCTCCTATGGTAGTCTTGACAAATAAAACAGCCAGTGGTTAATGTCATATCAAAGAAGAAAAAAATCTAAATTAATCACATCCCCACAGAAACCACATCTTATAGTGATTTCATTCTCTTTAATTATTTCTTTCAATATCAAAAGTGGGCCTGACCCCTTCAGATTTCTTATAGGTTAAAAAAAATTGATTCAACAACATTGATTTTGCACCTATAGGAACAAACTCTTTGAATTAGTCTGCAAAATAAATGTTTCGGTTAAACTTGACTCTACTTTGACTATAGCACATAGGATATTTTTTCTCCCTGAATTAATAAAACATACAAAATTTGGATGGCAGCATATGGTGCCTTCCATGGGAACATTTCACTTGAATTATTGAGAACTCTGCATTCTGATTGCAGTTTAAGAAACATATGAAAATTTCTTCTCACATTAGAAATGCGTAGCTAGCTAGATTAAGTATTTTCATATGCTTTGCTGATTTTTCTAATACCTCCAGGAGTTAGAATAAATGTTTTATGTTGAGTCAAAAGGGATGATGCATGCTATTTGCCATCAATTAAGGACCCTTTTTAAGCATTTTTGAAGTGTCAAAGAAAGTGACAGCCTCCAATAAGCCATCCCTCATCCTTCACTCCAGGGCCACTGCACATCTGCAGAACTTACTAATCATTCCATTAAATAATTATCTCCAAATATCAAGATAAGCCCACTCATGGGAAATAAAGGAATACAAGCTATCAAAACCTCAGGGAAGAAAACTTATAAACATTCATTAACATTTTTAAACCTCCTCTCAATTTTTTGACCCAGAAATTCTCCATCTTGAAATCCATCCTAAAGCAAGTGCACATAATATATGGTTGTCACAGTAGTGTTTATAATTGATGTGCCCTGGCCTGTGATTTTATAAAATGGTAATATTTCACTAAATACTCAAATTATGGTGGCTATTTGACCTCAGTTGTCTATGCTGGAAGTAAGCTGACCTCAGTCTATCATTTAGCTATTTCTTAGAGAAAAAGACTTACTAGATTGGAAAAAAGTATTTTTAACATGATATCATTCAGTGCCGGGGAAATCCTATTTATATACTCACCAAAGCATTAATAATAATTATCACTGTGTAAGTGGGATTCAAATTATTTTTACTTTCTTTTTAATACTTACACTGAAATTTCCAAATTTTTAATATGATTGCTAATATTATTGTAAATCGTTTGATACACTTTAGAAAATATATTGAGATGTTAAAGATAGTGGTGACCAGCCTTCCACCAATGACTTCCTTTGTACAACATATGTACTTTTCAGGTCTTGCTTTTCTGCTCACATAAGAATGATCCTTAGTGGGGCTGGAGAGGTGGCTCAGGGGTTAAGCCTCTGCCTTGCAGGCGGAAGGTCCTGAGTTCGGATCCTAGACCCCACGTATAGACGCCGGGCGGAAGCGGGGGCGGCCTGCGTTTCTGGTCCTGGTAGGGCGGAGCCTGTGAATCCCGGGGCAGAGTAAACGAGGAGGAAGTGGAGGCATCCATCCATGGTGGTTTCCGAATTCGTCCGTGGTTCTACACACACACACACACATACATGCACACATGCACAATTTAATAAATAGCAAAAAAAATTATAAAAAAAAGAATGATCCTTAGTAAATGTCTGACACCAGGCTCTTTAAGCTCCACCAAGCCCCATGCTGCAATGTTACACCCCTCATGCAACTCTGTCATTTTTTTTTTACTAGAAACGTCAATGATGGGATTGTGGGAATGCCATAGAAGTACGTTGTCTCAACTGTAATTTAAACTCCAATAATGAACTTTAGCAATGAAATTTGCAGAGTCCATTTCTCAATAGAGTAGAGATCCCACAAAAGAGAATTGGAGATCACCCTGTGAAAAAAGAAGTGTTCAACATCACTGGTCATTAGAGAAATGCAAAGAAAAGCTACATTGAGATTCTCTTTCACCACAACCAGAATGGCAGTCACCTAGTGACTGGAGAGATGGCTCAGACATTAAGCCTGACAAGCAGAAGGACTTGGGTTTGGATTCCAGATCCCACAGGGCAGAAATGATAGTGACCTGTATTTCCAGCCCTTAGAATGTGGGCCCTGAGAAACCCCAAAGCAAAGCTAAAAGGGATTAGAGTAATCCAAGATGACTCCCAAAATTACACTTGGGTCTCCACAAACACATATGATGCCCTCTGATACCCTCAGATATACTTACACATGAAAAAAAAAAGAAAAAGAAAGAAAACAATTATTAGTGAGATTCAAACAAAAGGGAGCCTTTATATACCTATAGTAGGAATGTGAATGAGTCCAGCTTATGATCCACCTATACGACTCCATGTCATTTACCCAAAAGACTGCAAGGCAGCATTTTACAGAGCACATCAATGTTTATGGCTACACTATTCACAATAGCTAAATTTTGAAACCCAACTAGATGTTCATCAATGGAGAAATGGATAAGGAAACTGTAGTATATGTCCCAATGGGATAGTTTTGCAGCCATAAAGAAGAATGGAATAATATTATTGGAAAAAAATGAATAAAACTGGTGATGATCATAATATGAGAATTAAATCCAGTCTCAAAAAGATGACTATTGCATGCTTTCTCTCATTTGTGATTCCTAGACTTTACAGTTACATAAAATCATATATGCACAGATGAAATGAGAGTAAAAGCAAGCCTACCTGGAGAATCAAGAGGACTAACAGGAATCGGGAGGAGAACAGTGCAGAAAGTCAGTTACGGAACAGGGGAACATGCTCAAAGTTCCTTATGTACTTGCATGAAAATGGCTTTATATAACTGTGCATGATAAACTTTTGAAAGAACAACAGAAACTGGGTTTTTTCAGTGGATCTTGGAGAGAATTGTGTTCAAGACAAAGCTGGCAAAATCCCATTAAGCCTGATGCCTCTTTCTATATGTATAAAAAAAAAATCTCAAACTCAAGCTGTAGAGACTCATTCAACTGCATTCATCACAGGAGCACTGCAGATCTGTGCTCAGTTTAGAATATTACTGAACCATATTGCTTTCAATTTCAATATATTCTTCCCTACTTACCCATACCTTTTCAATTATCACAATGAAAGCAAATGCACTGTTTTTACAGATTTGTGCATTAGTTTGGACTGTTCCCACTAATTAAAATTCCCTAGTCCATATGGACTGTATCTGCCCATTAGGTATGGTGCCTTGCTTCTCCCTGCATCTATCTTAGACCCTAATCTAATTTCTGGGTCTTCTAGACTCTTGACTAGGAAGATAATATGGTGCCTAAATCTTTCTAAACTTCTCCATCTCTAAAATATTTCTCCACTTGCTGGAAAGGTGATGCCTACATAATAACATTGACATGATCCTAGTCATACTTTGATTATCTCCATAGAAATTATTCTATTTCAACAACAGGATTCCAAGACAGAAAATATAGGATTTAAGAAAGCACAATGGACAAGCAAACACTCATGTCTATTAAATTACAGAGCTCCCGTGTAACATTTCCTTTGGCTGACTCCATCAGCAGCGTCGACTTTCCCACCACTTTGACAGGATGATTTTTCTCTACTTGGCAAAGCAGAAAGGGAAATCAGACATCATCAATCCCTTTGATTTGATTCCTTTCTTCTTTCATTTTCAGCTTATTAGATTGTACGCGTTTCTAAGAGCCACTGAAATGTAATGGAATAAAACGCAAAACAATCAGACGGAGGCAGGATGGGGACAGATGACTCATAACTCACAGGGCAGGCTACAAAATTCACAGTCCCTCCTTTGGACGAAGGGGACCCTCGTGACGCATATTTCAGGTAGGAAAATAACTGGATCAGATTCGTTTCTTGGATAGCAACCTGGTTGAAAATGGGAAGGTGGACTAGCAATAAGAGGGGAAAATGTAACTATGGTAACAAAAAGCAGTCCACAAATAATGGTATTACAGGGAAAGAATAAGCTGGAAATGAAGATAAGAGGTTATGTTGTGATTTTATTTTTAAAAGAAGGCACGTTGATTGTTTGACTCTAGCCTTGTATATAATATATGAAACCAGCTTTTAAACAACCTTTTTGAAAACAAATATGTATCAGGATCTTTAATGTTGTGTATCGGTCATGTGCGCTGTCTTTTATAGAAAAACAGACGAAAAAACCACAGTGAGTAAAATCTAGTGTCAAAAAGGAAAGTGGACAAAGCAAATTGTTCCCCTGACTCTCATCTCCCATCTGTGAAGTTGAAATTACTACAAAAAATAAATAAATGACTCATTTACACAGAAAAAAAATTGATAAAAATTATTTCCCTACAAAAGTAACATCGATATACAAAAATAGTGCTGTGACTGCCTTCTGGAACTTACATCATGTATTATCTTGAATCATTTTTTCTGGTATAAAAGATGATATATGAAATAAAAAAAATAGTGCTGTGAAAAGAAGACAGCTAAGGTCCCAGTTAAGTCCAAATGCTGACCGTTGAATTCCTGAAATACACAAGTGTTACTGTGTTTTCCCTAAAGTAAAGCATTTAGAGTGTTTGTCAGTTCTCCCAACAGGAGATTATCACAGCCCAGGCTGAAAGATCACATCATGTTTCAGACAGCTACAAACTCTAGTACTGCAAAATATCCAGAGTGCATGGATGCTGTTAGCAGGTTTATTTACCCAGGTTTTCTCAACCTTGAAGATGAGCTCCTAGATCCCTGATTCATTTTCATAACATGTGGAGCAAACGAGTACCTGGTTTTTGTAAGCCCCTTTCCATATATGTAAGACAAATAATCATCAAGAAATTGGGTATTTTAATCTTCTACCATCTGCAATCATCCACGAATTAGAGATAGATCAAAAATAAAGTCAGGGAGTTGTTTACATGTCATTTCTTGTGTCATGTTTTTGGATTATGAATCTGGAGAAAAATGAAGATATTTATAATAGTTCTCGGTCCTATGAGATCTTTATGAAGAATCCATTTTAACTGACAGGTTATTATTATAGCATAAATGATATGGATAGAGACCGGCACAAATTTTAGTTAAGACCCATACTGTGTGCCATATTTTGAATGTGCCTTTCACAGACTCATGTGTTTGTATCCATAGCTGGGCTTAATGTTTGTGGCACCTTTTGGAGGTCGAGATTTGCTGGAGAAAAGCACAGGACAGGGGCAGGGCTTGAGGTGGCCCCTGTTTCTTCAGTTCGCTCTTGCTTTCTCTTCCTTCCTCATGGCTACGGTGAGCTGAACCAGCCTCCTGTTTCTGCCTCCAGCCATGCCTTCTACTTTGTGATCCCACCATAATGCACTGTGTCCCTTCACAAACTATAAATCTAATAAATGTCCCTTTCTCCCTTAGGTGTTGGCATGTGAGTGTTGTCTGCTACACTGCTACACTGTGTTATCTCAACTGGTGCGTCACAAATGAGTGGGACCAAAATGAAGATGAACCATCTCAGCAGAGCGGAAACACTGTGCTGACTAAAAGTAGAGAATTGCTCAGGTAACAGTGTCTACAGGATACGTTCAACATAGTCTCAAGTACTGAGGAATTTTTCATGAAATAAAATACCTACAAGTATATAATTAAAATACCCTTTCCCCATGGATACCTTTAAAATACATGAAACTGAAATATATAAAACTCCTGCACAAAAATAAACCAGTAGGAATACTGGTCTAGGAATCCTGAAAAAAAAAATAGAAATTTCAAATTCATGTATGTCAGCAAAATTAGGCAAGACATAGGAGAGTCTAGCCTCAATGTTTACCATAAAATAAGTCTGGCACATTGAGTCAAAGACCTTTCTATAAAAATACTAGACTTGAGCTAGTGTTATTTCATTCAAATCAGTTACTTATTACTTAAGGAAGAAATTTCTTAAGCACCTGCTTTCTCAGTGACATGGCAAAGTGCTGAAGTGGAGTGAATACAGATTGATGGGTTCAAATTCTGTCTCCTCCAGGGAGCATCAAAATGGCCTCCAGGTTATGGGCAGCTATACTGGCTTCACTGGCTGAAGCAAAACCAACAGTTGGAAAACACCTAATGTAATTCATGGTAATTTCCATCTCCATTCTGCCTCATCTCCCCTTGCCCCCAACAAGTCAAACGTCTTTCAATCTCCAAAGGGATCAATTATAGCAGTGGTCAGTCCCAAAGAAGGCTGTTGCAAGACATCCCACTCAGTTTATTATTCGTTTCGTTCAGGCCTTCTTCATTTCAGCCTCCTTCCACTTTCTGATTCTTAGACATGAATTTATTGTCCTGCCCAGAATACAAAATTTTAAAGTTGTGCTTATGTCCTGTTCCAACAGTTACAATAAAAGCTTGATGTTGAAGTGGGCTGGACTCAAGCAAATCACAGAGAAAAGACAACTCCTTCAATCAGCTTAATCTTACCATTTCTAAAAATTTATTGAAAAGATCACCTCCACTGACTTAGATTTTAAAGCTTCTGATAGAACAAAAATCTGTTGTTAGTCTGATAATTGATACTTGTGCAGAAGAGATCAAAATGAATTTTACAAGGGTGCTCTTTCATAAAATAGCAGGGATGACAGAAATATGCAATATTGACTCAGAAAAAAATTCTCATTGTGTAGTTTTTATTCCACTACCACACCAAGGTGATGCATCTGTTTTAAAGAATGAAGACACCCACCTCCATGCATGTGTCAGAGAAATTCCTGGTCACCTCATCTTTTAACAATCCCCAGCCCCTGGGAAACTCAAGTGACATCAGAACTTAGTCATTCAGACAGTACAAAGAGCACCTGTCTCTTTAGGCTCCTTCATCAATGGACTTGCATTTTTGTAGGAGGAAGGGCATAGAGTGAGACCTTGCTCACATTCTTAAAACTATCAATAGCAAAATAAAACAGTGAGTTAATTAACTCTGCTAGCTACCTGAAAGGAGGCATCATCTAAGACCCACAGTGAGAACATTTGTCATTCGTTTCAAGGTGACTTTTGCTCCTATATTTTAAATGTAAAAAACATTACAATACGAGACAATACATTCATGGTCTGTGTTCAAGGCTGATGAAAAAGTGTTCTATTTGAAATGAGACAAATATATACACACAATTGAAAGTTTTAAAAAACTACAAGATAACTTTGAATTTCACTATGCAATGGTGTATGATCAACTGCCAGTCTTTTTGTTTCCTAAAACCTACGATTGCAGGTTGGCCCAATTTAGGTTGCACTAAGGATCAAATCTAAGGCTTCATGCATACTAGGTATTCTACCAAATGAACTCTATCCCTAGCTCTACAGTTCAAAATCTAAGACAAAAATGTTCTTTCTAGGCAGTGAAGAAATGCAAGTGAGAGGTGAGACGAGAAGTTGTAGGATCTGTGTTAATTGCAGCTTTATTCACAATAGCGAGAAAATGGAATCAGCCAACATGCCCATCAACAGAGGAATGGATAATGAAAATGTGGTACATATACACAATGGAATATTACTCAGCCATCAGAAAGGATTATATTATAGAATTTTCTGGTAAATGGAAGGAACTGAAAAAATTAATATTAAATAAGGTATTTCAGACACAGAAAGTTAAGCACCACATGTTCTCTCTTATATGCAGATGCTAAACACTGTTATCCTTGTCAATGTATTTAGATTATAGTTACTGAAAGAACCAAAAAATTAGAAAGGGATCAATGCGTGGAAGGTAGGAAGGAGTGGTTAGGATGAAACCTTTTAGAGGGGAGATTTATGATACCAGGACAAGTTAGGTGAGAGAGGGTATAATTGGGAAAAATACATAGGAGGTACAGAGGGAGGACTTACAGAAAAACCCTAAAATTGTGGAAAGTAACCTCAAAGGATCCTCCTATGCTAGTAATATGTTAAAAAAATGTCTTTTAAAGAAAGAAACAAGAATGGGCAGAACTTCATCCTTGCTGGATAGCTTACACAATACCAAGGAATACTGTAGCTGCTACTGTAGGAGAGAAATAACCACAAGCCTCATCAACCCCTAAGATCTGCAAGATGCAATAAAAATCACCATAGCAACAGGTGATCACCAGTGTAATAATGAGTATCAAAGAAGACAACCAACAGTTTTCTGATTGGACTCAAGATCTGCTTGTCAGAATGAAACATAGAAGGAACTAGAACCTACAAAAGGGAGGGAAATAGATCAATAAGGAAAAACAGACAATTAACTTATAGATAAGAAGACTGCCCTGAAATAGCTGCTATCATACCCAGAGATTGAAGCACACTTAACGCTCAGCCTATATAAGTCTTCTACAACAGTGGCAGAAGATCTCGACACCTGACAGGATGCAGCCCAGGGCAGTAGAATATCACTGAAGTTTACAGCGATGGCCAGCCATCATGCAAAGTACCCTCCTAACTCAGCAAGGCTCACCCAGAAACAAGTCAACCTACTCTTTCCTCATCCTACAGCTTTGGAAACCTCATGGAAAAGGGGGTGGTGAGATGGTAAGAATCTAAAAGATGGGAAGGTTCAATATTGGACAAGACATTTCATTCAAGGCAGGCCTGCTGCGTCTAGGAACTCACTGCAATAAAACTTGTCCTTATCAGACGTGCATAATGACTGACATGCCAACATGCTTTCATAGATTACATATAGGAACTCAAAAGAGATAAGAACATGCAGTAGAGACCTTGGAGATTAAAGCAGGATGAGTAAAGGGAAAGGCCCCTTTTCAATGGGTGGCCTAAAGAGAGGCAACTTAGTATGCCACAAAAGTCCTGAACCCCCACAAGAGTAGACAAGCCAGAGGGAACCTTGGAGTCCATAGATGCAGACAGGCAGGAGGGTGGGAAGGAGTGGGATGAACTGATGAAAGGATGGGAGGGAGGGGGGGATGGAGGGAAGCAGAGATAAGTACTCAATATTCTTGTAAAACTAAAAAATGTTTAAAAAGGGATGAGAAGAAAAAAGCACAGAAATAATAATTTCAGTAATTATGAATGCTTCATATTTCTATCAGATGGTTAAATATAGATCAATGTCATACATAGAACCAGAGTGCTTTGGAAGGACATCCACTGTATAAATAGCTTTCTTTTCTTAAGAGATGAGGCACAGAATTTTACAGGGTGTATAAAAAATCATTCTATCATTGTAAATGGGCCTCTCCCAGGATCTGTTTCTCATTTCAGTCTGGGTCGTGTAGAACACATTTAAGTACAGGCCTTCAAGTATGTTGACTCATTTTTAAGAAAGAGCTCTGTGGGGATTGTGGCAAGATGAGAAACAGGACTCAAGTGGCTTTCGTCTTCGCAGCACTACTTCCTTTTATTGCTGCGAACACACAGTGCCCATTTTTCCGGTGTTAGTTACACATCCCCAGCAGCTAACATATAGAACAGAATCACAGACTTTAAGGCAGTGTTCTTCTAAGGCTTTTGTTGAAATTCTAAGCATAATATGTTTTTAGGATCCATTTGGGCTTCTCAGAGTTAATTCACAGATGCCTATGCTTGGTGCATTAACTATAATTCTACTATAACAAAAGCATGTTATATATATGTATAACATCATATAGTAAAGCATTATATATACGTGTGTGTGTATATACATGTGTGTTGTGTGTGTATGTATATATATATGATTTGAACCAGTACCTCCTATATTTGATCAAGTACCAGATAAGTCTTCCGTTTTCTGCCATCACATTCACTGGAGTAGAGCATCAGTCATTGGGTGCACAGAGATCACAACAACATACCTTCGGAATTTACCAAGTCATGAACAAAGTGACTCACTGCCTGTATTGAACCCATTATTTAAAGGAACTTTTTTTTTAACCAATGTCAAAGTCGCTATCTACTGTCCAGATAGTAGGTTTTCTATTACACATGAATTGATCTTTTAGAGTTCATCTGAAGAGCTCTATTGAGAAAATGAGCTCAGAGCACTGATATATTAGTATATGGGTACAGGGGCTACCATGCAAGTCCAAGTTCTCAAGCCATCATTTTACTTACTCTGTGAATGAAACCCACCAATTAACTAAATTTCTATAATCAATATTGTTTGCAATGTTCTAGACATGGTTTTAGATTTTCCATGCATTGTGTGCTTCATTTTTAAAAACATCATGACGCCAACACTATGACGAAATGTAATTTACTTATGAAGAAACCGTTGCTGAGGAAATGAAGTTGGTCAGTCCTCAGACACACAGCCAGACTGATAGTAGGTGTATAGCCAGCTCGTCCCAGCCCCAGGGCTAAACTCAGAAATGTTCCTCACAAATTTTGATTAGTTTAATCTAATCTAATCTAATCTAATGATGACTTCTTCATCTCTGTCTTGAACTGTGCAAGTCTTTGTCTGGCTGGTCAGTGGACTATTGGCAGAACTGGCACTGTGCTAGGTTCAAAGTGTTACTCTTAGGTAAACTGGAATCATTTCCTTCCTGCATCTTTGAAACAAAAGTCTATGGGATTGGAGAGATGGCTCAGTGATGAATGTCTTTGCCTCACAAGCAAAAGGATTTGAGTTCAGATCCCCAAATCCCACATAAAAATTGCTGAGCGAATATGGCAGGGCTTATAATTCTGGCCCCGCAAGGCAGAGCCTAAGAAACCCCAGAGCAAAGCAATAAGATTCCTGAAGTTACCACTACAAGCATACACACTCAAATGCTCTCTTATGTATACACACACACACACACACACACACACACACACACACACACACAACGATTGTCCTGATGTGGTATCAATATTAAGTGTCGGCCTGACACTTAGGAAGCAGGTCTTTGTGCCCCCTTGAGAAGGACCCGTAACTTCCTTGCAGGGATGGACCGTGACCTGGAACTGTGAGCCATTTAGACCTTTTCTCCCCTAAGTTGTTTCAGTCAGGCATTTTGTGGCAACAGTGTGTAATGGAATTAAAACACTTGTGATCACAATTCTGTGAGAAGGCCAAAGGGAAAGACCATGAAGCTTGAGATATCATAGAGAGAGAGAGGGGGAGAGAGAGAGAGAGAGAGAGAGCTAGAGACAGAGACAAACAGACACACAGAGAGAGAAAGTGGTACTGAGGAGACTAACATGCTGAGCTTGAAGAAGGAAATCATCGTGAAAGAGATGGCCCAGCTGAGCCACACCAGTGGGCAGCTAATTCAGTGGAGATGAACTCTTCATCCCCACAATATAAATACAATTAGTATTATTTGAAGTTTTACAATGTGGGGTAATTTGTTACAAGGAAATAATAACACACTCCTGTGCATAATTATAATTTTCAATTATCATATGTAAATATTTAAGCCTGGATGGTGCCTGAAACTTAATGACACTTACTGCTCTTTGACTATTATGATCATAGGTTAATCAATAGAAAAGACCTGTAAAACTTCTTTAATAGTTGATAGCTGAAGCTATCAATGAAAACTCAAAAGCCTATACAGAACATAATTTTAATCAAAACTCAGAATAATTGTGTAAAATAAATATCCTACTTACCTGGAGTTATTCTTCAATTTTCATTTTCACATCAAGTATGTAGATAAAACCACATAATTCTGACTCAGTGGTGATATTGCTTTATTGTTTATATATTTAAAACTTTAGTATGTTCTGAGGTTCTTCACACATTTTCTTCAATTTTGTGTTTCCCCATTGTCTTCAGAGTAATTCCAAATGATGCACAAGTGGTATGATGCAAAGCACAGGGATTCTTTTCTGCACCTGATTCATCCGCTTCAAGATAAAAGTTGGTCTGGGTTATTAAACAGATTTGTAAGTGTTCGTCCTCCAGAGAGCTGACGTGGAATATAAAGGCTTCATTATCGTAAGTTCCCAGATGAACACAAATCCATAGTAAAATTTAACAAACTTTCAACCTCCGCAAATATTGCTGATTTTCAGCATTCATCCATTTCTGCATTGGAGATGCGCTGGTATTTTATCCTTTTAACCTCACGCCTGACACTACACAGAACCCCCCTCTGATCATTAAAGTAGAAGTACCAAGTCATTGAATATCTAACTACACTCCTCCCCATCTGCTGGGAAGGCACAGTGCCACATGGGGTACCTTGCCAGGACTTTTGAGGCATAACAATCAACAGTAGATGGCATGAGGCATAAACCACGCTGATTGCAACAACTGTTCTGCCCAGTTAGACTTTCTGTTTAGCTCTAGGCAGTGGAAAACATTATGGTTGTCATGTGTGGCTATAATCTATTACGAAGGCTCAATGTTTGGGTCATCCCAGTGGAAGATCAATTTAAAGTTTGCAAAATCTCTCACCATGCACTGAAGACTTTCTTATCGGATAACAATCCATGTTACCATCTGTAACTGGAACACAAGGACTTCGTCTCAACCTAAATTGGACCTTTGCCTTTTCCTAACCCACAAATAACTTTCCTTTTCCACAGAGTTTGTGCCAACCAGTTTCACAACCCTCAAATCTCCAACTCTGCTTTCTGTATGCTCTTCTCTAGTCTCGTGGGTTAGCTAGTTTGTAGCTGATTATTTCTTACCATAAACTTGGACTCATATACGCAACCATTTGTGGGGCACTTCAATGACAATGCATCCCCAAATGAATCTGCTCTTCAGTTTCCATTTCCTATTTGAGGGAATGGTGATATCTGCCCAGAACCACAAGCCTACCTCTCACTCCATCCCCACCATGACTGAGCTTCTCAGAAGTTTCAAAATTAACCCCTCCATGCCATATCCTTGGTTCAAATGCTCATTATCTTTTCTATCAACTATTAAAAATCTTTTTCAGGACTGGAGAAGTGGCTCAGGGGTTAAGCCTCTGCCTTGCAGGAGGAAGGTCCTGAGTTCGGATCCCAGATCCCACGTATAGACGCCAGGCGGAAGCCGGGGCAGCTGAGCTTCTGGTCCTGGTAGGGCGGAGCCTGTGAATCTCGGGGCAGAAGGAAGTGGAGGCGCCCATGGTGGTTCGCGAATTCGTCCGTGGTTCTACACACACACAGACACACACACACACAGACACACACACACACAGACACACACACAGACACACACACGCACAACTGAATAAATAAAAAAAAGAAAACTCTCTTTAAAAAAATCTTTTTCATGCCTCTTTACATTAGTTCATCTAAGATCATAATAGCTAATACTATTGAATATCATTTTATATCAGACACTAGAAGGGTTTACAGATTTCAATTTATTTAATCCTTTGAAGGCATTTTAGTGTTCTCCTATTTTAAAGAAGTCATAAAAAAGCAACATTATATTGGTTACTCAAATACCATTTAAGCATAACAGACTAGGAGTAGGAATCCAGGCAGTCTGACCTGATTGGTCCATACTTCAAAGTACGTAACACTACCATCTGATTATGACCTCTGTTTCAACACAGCTGCCAATCCCTCACAGATGCAAAACCAGACTCCCCAAGACCTTTCTGAAGACCCTACTGCTTTCCAGTCTTTGGACTTTCCTTACTTTATGACACTGCCTTCCATGTGAAGATCTAATTAGGATCCTCGCCATCTTAAAAAGAAAAATAAACCTTTGCAAACCATATTTGTTGTACTTCGTATTTTTCACACTCCCTTTCTACAGTCATTGTACTTGTCATCAGTCTCCCATCTTCATTGTTTTTTTTGAATCTTCTTTCTCAGAATCACCATAACCTCTCTCGTGATTGACAAGCCCAACACACAGAATCAAATAAACTCCTTTGAGGTCCAGATCAATCTTTTCTAACCATGTGATAGTCAAGAAGTAATTTAATTCCTCTGGGATGGTGAGTATTTTATATTTCTCTGAAGCATATCTACTGTCCAGCTATCCTGATACTGTTAGGCAGTTGTTTCTACTCCATACAAGATACACACACACACACACACACACACACACACACACACACACGATCATTTTTTTTTGTCTGTCTTGGTTAGTTTTGAGATAGATTGTTATGTATTTAAGGTTTCTCTCAAACCCACCATGTATCTGAGAGTGACTTGAACTTCCGATCCTCCTGCCTCCACCCTCAGAGATCTGGGGCATGTACTGAAGCCAGGGCTTCATGCACACTACACACTAGGCAAGGACTCTACCAACTGAACTTCATCCGCAGCCTCACCCCACTCTCACACTAAAGCGCTCATCCGCACCTTATTTGCTTAGAGAGTACATTGGGCTGCAGGCGTTTCTCTCTTCTTCTTCCATAAGTCCACGGAGCATACACAATGTGCAGCTTCCACGTTGAGCCACTGGCCAATGACACATTCTTCATAACTTCTCTGCACAATATATCCTCGTCTGTAGTATTTAGTAAAGCCCATGTAATAAGCATCACTTTTCTTAATAAAGATTAACATATTACACGTGGAATTATGTTGGAAACTCTATGAAAACTGTCATTCACGCATTAGTATGATTGATGGGAGTGGTGAATAACTTTAAGACAATTTCAAACTCAAAAATTACAAGGATAACACAAAGCTCATTTGCTTAGCCATTTAGGAATGTGATGTGAAGTGTATGCTTTAATCACCTCCTAAGTCTTTAGTTTATATTTTTTACAAACAAAAGATTGTTCAATATAATAATAGGACCAGAAAAATTAGGAAATTACCATTGATACGTTGCTAACATATAATGCCAAGGCCACTGAGGATTTCCAGATGTCCTAAGAATGTACTCAACTTAGTTAGCACATCTTTTCAATGCCCCTTCACTCTGAAACAGTACCTCAGCTCTTCTTCAACTTACATGACATGAAAATTAAAGCACAATTCTTTTGTGAAGGGTCCATCAGTTTCGTTTTATCTATTGTTTTTTATGATTCTACCTTGGTTGAGTTTTACATAAGAATAACATTAGCTGTGCTGCATTCTTCTCAGTCATCCTTTTAGGTGGTGTGTGATTTTTTTTGATTCATCTTGTTAAAGATGATGCTGATGGCACATCCAGTTAAGATGGTATCTGCCACCAGGTTTTTCCACTGTGACCTAATGTTTCCCCCATTCATATGTGTTTTGTGTGAATAGAAGTTCTTTGTGGAAAAGCATTTTGAAAATATGTAAATTTTCTCTTTTTCACCAAGGTATAAAATGTTTCATTTATTTACATCTGTGTACTGTAATGGTTTTTCTTTTTTCTTTTTTTTTTTTTTCAGCGACCAATTGTTCTGAGACTCCAATATCAAAATTTGAACAGTAAAAGCAAAAACATCATTCTGAAATGCCCTGTCTTCTCTTAATACTTCTTTATGGTAATAATAGAAAAGCTGTTCCTGGCTCATGTGATTTGTATCTTTGCTTGAACTCTGAAATCAGCCATTTTTCTATAAAGATCTCATTTAAAAAAAACATTATATGCAAAATGACACTTGGAAGACATAACTATGGGCTCTAGAAATACACCTTGCTAGAAAAAGAAAGGTCTGTTCCAAGATGTTCTCAAATCTGAGAAGTCATGTGTCTATCTATCATACACACACATCAATGTGGACAACTTATGTTGGGCCCACGCAGGATTTGCCCCAGGGAATGGCCAAGCACATGGGACTAAAGATGGCGCTGAGGGCAAGGGTCTTGGGCGTAACCTGATCACTTCACAGAGAGCCCTAATTGGCTTTCAGGTATCTACCTGCCCCCTGTGCTGAGTGGCATTGAACTTGACCATTAGCACCTGTAGGATGCATTGATATGTGACACAATTGGATGCCTGTTTCGTGCCTTGGTGGCCTTTGTCTATAAAAGTTCCTTTTCTCCCCCCCAATAAAGAGAGATCTGCTTCTGACAATCTCCCCGTCCCTGTGCTGAGTCTCTGGGGGTAGAGGCGGAGGTGGGGACGACTGGAACCTGCTTTCATCACAGCCAGCAGCTGTGTGTGTGTGTGAGTGAGCGAATGAGTGTGTGAGTGGGAACCGGTTCCCACAACTTACATGAAATACTGGGAGTTGGTAAAACAAAATTTTAAGATCAACAAGTGCAATATGCTGCATTTTTCCTTTTATGACTGTTTTAATTTTAAAGTTTTTAAATGGGGAAGAGCAAGAGGACTATCCCCCTAGAAACAAATGCCCACATGAAATGGAGATTTAGCTTTTATGAGAAGAACATCCGTATTTTGGGGGAGTGAGGCATGGGATCACTGAGCTTGAACACTGCCCACATGGAGAGGTAGTCAGAGCCTTCACACAAGGAAGAGCGTCCACAGTGGGGAAGACTTGGCATGGGGATGCAGTGTAAGAAGGGCACCAACAGAGCGTCAGCACACCCAGCATGGAGTATCAGGGTCACAGCTGGGTGAGAAGGATATCAGAATAGGAAAAGCCCAGAGTGGGATAAGGACAAGGCATTCACAGACAGGAGAGCCTGTACAGCTATTGGAAATACACAGTAGGGTTGACTAAATGTGTGCCAGTCACTGCTCACCCTGTTTGAGAGCCGATATCACATAATAGCCAGTCCTTCATGTGGCCATTTCTCTCCTTTTGCCTTACCTAAAAGCTTTAAGACGAAATTATTCAAAGAGGAAGAAGGAAAAGAAAAGATCGTTCTACTCTTTGTGTTGCTCTCATTTTATGTTTCCCCTTATATATATAAACACTAAATATATTCTTGCAAGTTAACTGTGACTCCTTGCTGTCCCCATTTTCTCAGACCTTGAGTGTCTTTAATCCATTCCTATCTGGCTGCAGCCTTCAGTTTCCCAAGGTTTCCCATGCATTAATGACTTCTCTGCTTCTAAATTCAGAAGATATTCTTCAGGTCTTCTACTGTTTGATCTTTTTGAGACACTTGACAACTTGGACTCTGAAAATCAATCATCCCTTGGCTTCCACAACAGCCATGATGAAACTCCTCCCACCTTCCTGACTACATCTCCAGCTCCTGCTCAGTCTCCTCTTCTTCTACCCATGTCCCAAATGTTGGCACGGTCCGAGGCTCAGTCTTGGCTTCTGCTCTTCTCCTTTATCACACACCCCCACCTTGGCTCTGGTTCTCAGCTGCGTCTGCTCCAGTCCTTGATCTCTGCTAGAAATCTTTATCTGTATGTCCGCAAGCTTCACTTTGAGTGTCTGTCATGCCCTCATATAACTCAGCAGTACTTACCAAGTCCCGACCATGCACAATGCACAACCTCCAGGCTCTTAGCAACTTTGATCTAAGGCATCCACACCCGCATAAGATGGCGCCCACGCAAGTTCCAGCCTTCTCCATTTTAATAAAAGCCAAGTTTCTCCTCACATGGCTAGAGGTAGAAATATCGTTCAATAACTCATGTGCATATCCAGTCAGTCATTGTGTCCTACTAATTGTGCTTATTAAATTTTCTAAAGCCCG
This sequence comes from Typhlomys cinereus, assembly GCA_023101885.1. Lineage (NCBI taxonomy): Eukaryota > Metazoa > Chordata > Mammalia > Rodentia > Platacanthomyidae > Typhlomys > Typhlomys cinereus. Next base: position 1,462,766 of record JALPQD010000227.1, read on the forward strand.
TTCATTTCACTCCACTGCCACTAATATTCCAGCTCTGGTTACCATCCCAATATCCTGAATGTCTTTCCCACCGTCAAACTTGCCCCTTCACAACATACATTTTCAGACTATTTTTGCAGGATATGCTTTCTAAAATGCAAACCTAATTATGTCATTATGGTACTTCCCAGATTTCAATCTTCCATGTGTCTTCTTTTTTTCATACTTAGGATACAGGAGAACTCGCAGGCATATACAGCAATGGCTTTCCATCATCTGATCTGTACTTTCTAGCCTCAATTCTATATGTGCCTACTCAGGTCACCCATTCAGATGGACCTCTCTGCAACCTTCTATCTGCACCTTGAAATGCTCATACACTTTGCCTGCTATTCATCCCTCAGGCTTCTAGGGCAATGCCATGTCCACAACAAATCCCCTTCTAATTCAAAGGCTTGGTTAAATCTGTTCCCATCATGTTACACATTGTGTGTAGTCTTCTGAGATCACTCATCTGTACATATGTGTGCCCAAACCAAATAGTGCACAAAATCAGGAATCCTGTCCATTTTATATCATCTACAAATACACAGCAGGAGTTCAGTAAAAACTGTTTTATGATTGAATTACTGCCACTGTAACACACCAGACCCTATTAGGTTTATTATTTTATAATTAGAAACATTACAACTTGATTTTAACATATTTAATTAGTATTAATAGATTTCCATGTGATGCAGGGCATCAATGACAGCAGAAATCAGAGGAAGCTCATCTTCTCAATACCACCATTACACTCTTTATTCTGTCCATTGGGTGGACATCACCTCCTCTGTATTTCTATTTCTCCTTTTAACTAGGTGTGGTTTGGGATCAAATGATACATTTGTGTGAAAACCACCTAGAATTGTGGCTGGCACAGATTACAGAAACATTACATAAATTAAGACTATTATTGTTAAATCTTCACTTCAATAAGAAGTTTGCCAAAGCAAAGTCTCTTGATCATTAGAAATAGATTTGAAATATGAGAAAGCTCAGAAAGCCAACAAATTAGTGATCAAGACCCGTCATTGTTAATCTTCTCTGTCAAAATCAGTGGATAGGAATCACCTAGGAAACACAGATGTAAGGTGTATATTCCAGGGAGTTTCCAGGGAGGTTTAACTGAGCAGAGAGGACTGGCTCTCAATGTGGTGGCACAAAATCACGGCCTGGGACTCTAGAGTAAAGAATAATGGAAAAAGGTAAGTGGTAGATCAGTGCCAACATTAATCTTTCTTTGTTTCCTGATCCTGCCTAGTCTTTAGGAGGAGTCCAAGCCTCAGGTCCAAGCCCACACCACAAGCTCTGCCATGCCTTCCCCAGCATGATGGCCACTACCGTCTCAAGCAGTGAGCCAAAGTAAATCCTTCCTCCCAGCCATTGCTTCTTTTCAGGTGTTTTACCAATGAAATGAGAAAAGTAAAATAAAATCATTTGAGACCAGGATTCCATGACTGTTCAACCTGAACCTGCCTCTGAACACATTACGAGTAATAAATCCTTGTGATCCAAATAAAGACTCAATGCATCTATATCAAAGTTATCCTCCATATGAGGATAAGCTCAGTGACCAACCTAAGCAGGGGCAACCTCCACGCTGCTCCATGTGGTAGTTACATGAGCTCTCCTTTGGTCTCAAGTCAGAAAACCTAAACACTATTGCAGGTGTTAGATGTGCAAGTTGGATGTGTCCCAAGCAACCAACATGGAGATACTGAGACTGTCTTTCAACACTTTTCTATTCAGATTGTACTTTGCTTCAGGATTCATGACTCTTTTCGACTGCAGTGTTCATTCTGACTTGAACTCAATTTATGGAAGGAGCAATAATAGAAAAAGTGACTGGTTCTGCAACAGAACTGTCATTGTGGGTTTCTTGGTCTATATTCTATTCTCTGTGGGCACTGCATTGGTCCCAGAATGTGGACAGTCACAAATGCAATGGAATGATGGACAAATGTTCTCTAAAAACTCATTGAAAGCATCTGCCACAATATATAACACATAAATAAGAGACATTTCAAATGGCCAAAACAAAAAAGAATGAGATTTAAAAAGTAATGAAATTTCTATATAAAAAATAAACAATATGTGTTTTCAAAAAAATTAACTAATTTAAAGAATGACTAAAATCTGACTTTTCCAAGAGAAGACCTTCTAAAATATTTGAGTACTATGTATAAAAGAGATACATATTATTAAACTATACATGTATATACACAAAGTAAAAAATGTACGTTCTTTAATTTTTTGATGAGTTTATTTATAGGACTAGAAGTAAGGATTATTTACAGGAACAGGGAAGACCCAGCATGACTGATGGCTACCTCATAGCTATCTAGATGGTAGTTCCATCTAGGAACTCCTTCAGCTAACCTTCCTCAGCCTATGTACTCTAGTGCCTCTCCCAGACTTCAAGGCCTAGAGAGCACACATGAGGTAACATGTAATTAGGAAGAAATCACTCTCTAATGGTTGGAGAGTGCTATGAGCAAGGACAGCACCTCACGTGCTGGACCAGTGATCTCCTCCATCTCCTTTGTATCTGAGGGAGTCAATAGACTGTAGATGTGACTTTAATGATTTCAAATAAATGCCAGAGGAAAGTGCCATCTAACACCATGTTAAGTTGAACTCATTTGTGAACTGATAGAAAGGTAGATGCAAAAACTGCTCATGCAAAGGGAGGAGGTATTTTCCTTGTCAGACTCCTGGCTTCTTATTTACAACTGAAATACTCTCAGCAATCCCCTGGCTGGTTATTCTTTGCATTTCCAGGAAAAAACGGAGTCAAGATGCTTTTTTTTTAATTTTAAATATATATCTTATATTTTAAAATTAAACAAACATGTGTAACTTCATGCTGTGAATCTACTAAAGTCACAGAGCATTCAAGAGGAAGACAATTTTCCTTATTTCCCAGGAGAGATGATATTGATATTGCTGGATGGTAAATCAGACATCAGGTCCTTTAGAGAAGCACACAGTTTCTACTAGCATCCAAAATGTGCGTAAGATCAGGGGCTGGCAAGAACTGATCATTAGACCCAGCATTAGCCACTCTGCATCCTCCAGCTTCGGAGGAAGAGGAGAACCAGCTTCAGCCACTCACAAACAGGTCAAAACATCATTTTGCTAGATGTGAAATGCTGTAACTTAGTTTGCTAAATCTGTGATTTCAGTATTAAAGCCTTTATGCTGAGGATTTTTGAAAATATCTTAACCAATATTTAGTTTTGGTTTTGTGTCTGGTTTTGGTAATTTTTCTCCAACATTTTATTTTTTTCCTAAGCATACAAGCACAATAGTAATGTCCTCTCCCTCCTCCTCCCTTTCCCCCATAATCCCACATTCTACTCTTTCCTCTTCCCCCTTTCTTTCACACCCCTTCCTTTCTCCCCCTCTTCCGGTGCTTCCACCTTCCTCCCATCCCCTGGAGCATCCATTTATGTGGGCACAAACCTCCCTGAGTCCTCAGTGAGGATTCAGGAGTCAGTGGCATAACCCAGGCCCCTTTTTGGGCTCCCCGTTAGCATGGGGACTCTATTATGACTGTTTAATCCCTTGCCACTAAGGATTGTACTGCCTGAATCCTTCTCCCTTGTAATCCATGCTAGACTTTGGGGGGGGGGGTCATTGACATGTCAGCCATTGTGCCGGTCTGGCAAAAATCCAATCCTGGCTGTTACAGCCCTTACTTGTGTAGAGTATTTTGCATATCATTGATCCTCCTCATCTTTAGGCTCTTACAGTCTTGCTGTCCCCTCTTCCGCAAGGTTCCTTGAGCTTTAGGATGGGGAGAGATTTGGTTGGTCTGATTCTAGGTGAGTGATTCAGGGTCTTTGATGTTCTGAATTATGGCTGGTTGTTGTTTTCAATTTTGCTTTTCCTGCACTGCCCTTGGCTGCGTCCTAATTGGTATGGAGGTCATCTCCTAACCAAAGATAAAAGACTGTTTAAATGAAGATCTTAATGTAAAAGGAGACTCAAAAATAGATGGAAGAATAGGAGTAGGACACAGCAGTGAGAGGGATTCAGTGTTCCATTTGCCAAATGGTCACTGTGTATCTGCCTGTCCCTACACTCTTCCTGATTGGTGAGATCAAATCTGTTCAGTCACAAGTTACCAGAAAGGGAAGTGAGAGTGAGCTGCACCAGATGTCTCGCTACTTACATGCAGTACATAACGGAGGACTGTTTTTAAAGGGCTTCACAATGCTTAGCACGTGCTAAGCCCTTGATAAGTGTTACAGTTTGCCAGCATTGTTTCTGATAAATTAACAACCAAATGGCTTAATGGGAACAAGTAGTTTTATTTTGGCTTACCAGTTACAGGTCCTTGTGCAGCTTGGTAAGACAGCCCACACCTACACCAAGTGCTGAGGGAACTGGCCACACTCTACCTACAGAACTGCTGAAAGGGATAATCCCTCCTTGTCAGACCAACATGTCTGGCCAAGTACACAGAAGGATAACAATTTACTTAAGCAGTTTCTTCTATCTTTTTTTATTAATACATTTTTATTATTATTTCAGCTCATACAAACTTAATAGGTACACCCTCCCTCCCTCCTCCTCCCCCCGTACCCCCTGCTTCCCCTCCCCACCCCCACTCTCCACCCCCACTCCCTCCCCATCCCCCAGTGCCTCCTGCCCCAATTCCCAGAGAGTCCTTTCTTGTGCATGCCTGATTTTCCTCTGGGCCCTCCTCTCCGATGACATACAAGGACCCAGTGACCTTTCCCTGAACCCTTTCCCATGTTCCCTTTAGGTATAGGAACACTGCTGTGGCTGCCAATGCTTTGCCTCCAAGGATCTTGGTACCTTTAGCAGATGCTAGACTTTGTGAGGTCAATAGTGTGTTGGACAATGCGCAGGGCATGTAAAGTCCAATTATGATTGCTTCAGCCCTAACTTGTATGGAGTATCTTACATATCATTGCTCCTCCCATCCTTTTGCTCTTACACTCTTACCGCCCCTCTTCCACAAATGTTCCTGAGCTTCAGGATGGGGAGAGATTAAGCTGGCCTAGTTCTAGGTGGTTGATATAGAGTCTCTGAAGTTCTGGATTGTGGTTTGTTGATTTTCTTTTGCAGTTTTGCTGCTCCCGCAATGCCCTTCACTCCATCCTGGTGGGCATTGTATGTTACCCCCTGGCCAGAGACAAAAAGCTGTTAAACTAGAGTCTTGTGATAAAAGCACATTCAAAGGTAGGTGTAATAAAAGTGGGAAACCACAGTGAGGGAGGGGTCTATCACCCATTTGCAAAATGGTTACTTTTTATCTGCCAGACTATATGCCCTCTTCTTCTAGTGAGATCATACCCCCTCAGTAGTAAATGATCAGGAACAAAAGTCTGTGAACTTAATCAGATGTCTCATTACTTATTTGAGTCCTTGATGGAGGCGTATTTTCTCTGCTGTAACATGGTCCCTTCTCTCCTTGTTTCTGGTGTGGCACTCCTACCCCATCCCTCCTGTTCATAATCCTTGCAATTACTGTCTCTAGGTGGGCTGAGTGGGCTTGGTACTAGGAGCCACCTATTAGGGAGTACATACGGCGCTTAATTTTCTGGGTCTGGGATACTTCACTTAATATAATTGTTTCTAATGACATCCATTTCCTGGCAAATTCCAGTAATTCATCATTTTTGATGGCTGAGTAGTACTCCATTGTATAGATGGACCACAGTTTCCTTATCCACTCGTCAACTGTTGGACATTTGGGCTGATTCCATGACTTTGCTATTGTAAGCAGTGCTGCTATGAACATGGTCGTGCTTGTACTATTGAGGTGAACCTCTGCTGTATGGGGGGTTATTCCCAAACGTGAAATAGCAGGGTCATATCCCATTTCAATCTTTAATTTCTTTAAGAATCTCCAGAAGGCTCGCCAGAGTGGCTGTATGAGCCTGCATTCCCACCAGCAATGTAGGAGAGTTCCCCTCTCTCCACATCCTCTCCAACATTTGTTGTTGTTTGTATTGTGGATTTTTGCCATCCTGACCAGGGTGAGAAGATATCTCAGGAAAGTTTCTTCTATCTTATTCACCTAGTCAGGGACTGGCCCCACCCACCACAGGCTGGGCCTCCACATCAATCAGACAATCTCTTGCAGGTTTGTTCAGAGCTTCATTCAACTATCAATGCTTTACCAACGTGTCCAGAGCTCAAATCCTATCCATGACAATAAATATTAAACTATGACCACACTTATTACATAATTCCTCTTCACAGTAGCTTGATGTGCTCCTAGGAACACCGTTCCTGGATGGAAGAGATTTGGGTTTCCTTGACTGGTCGGAGTTAATAAAACCTACCATCGATTCCAACTTCATCTGCAGGAAGCATAGCTGTAGGTGGTAGTTTTAGCTTTCCTGGCTTTAGTTTACTCATCTTTAAGATACAGAAGGACCTATCTTTCTGGGTTAAATGAAATAAGGTGTGTAAAGCACCCACCACAAAATGATGTCTCATAAACAGTCACAATAGCATGGGGAAAAAGAGACGATCAGTGTTTCAGTGTTTTATTGGGATGTATTAAAATGGAAATCCAAGCAAAGAAATAATATTTCAATTTTATGCCAGTTCATCACACAGATGAAAATCCCTAGTAAAACCATTCTGTGCTGCTATTCCCAATGATTGGAAGAGGCTGGTGTGAATTATAAAATATTTTAATACTTCAAAAAACTATCTTTCAGCAGCATAGACAAGAAGCCTTATTTAGTATGACATGCCATGGTGATATATTTATCACTTTATCTGTTGGAGAATGTTTTCTGAGGTCATTAACCTCAGAAATGATGTCAGGAAAGCAGTGCAGAAGCATGCACATGGTGAGGTTACAAGGTTTCCTGGGGGTTTTCTTTTGCTGCTGATGGCTGTGTGAGGAATTTGGTCACTATAAGATGCTCTGGAGTTCCCAGAGCACCTGAAACAAATCTATCAGAAAGTTCTCACCACTTGTATTAATCACACAGGCATCAACTCCCAGGAGACACTGGGTAATTATTTAATACTGAGACTTTCCTGCCAAAGCATAAAACCCTGAGCAGTGAGATGGTTCTGTGGGTAAAGGTGTTTGCCACCAAGTCAGAGAATCTGAACTTGATCCCTAAAGTCCACATAAGACAAATCAGGGAAGCAACTTCTGAAAGTTGTCCTCTGACCTCACAAATAAGCACACTATGGCACCACACACACACACACACACACACACACACACACACACACACACACAAATGCACATGCACAGTACGGCATACACCACACATATACAAACACATGTGCATACACACACTTGTACTGTATACATACACACTACTACATACATATGCACTCATGTACACACACATATTATAGCACATACCACACACATATATACAGAACATGCACACATACATGCACATAACATACACACTCTTGCACACACTACACATACATCCACACATGTATATACACACAGGCACACCTGTATTCCTCTCCTTTCTATTCTCTCCCATGCATGTATTGTCTTATTCTCTCTCCCCCTCTCCTCACTCAAATAAATAAATAAAATATTTAAAATATGTAAGATAATATTTAACAATATAAAATGCCCAGATCCTAGGCTTTAAAGTGAGGCTCATAGGAGCCATGTTCATCTTCTTCTTTATGACTCTAGAAGTAAAGCGTAGGTTGATTTAATAGAAACAGTATTAACTCAGCAGGTCATGAAACAAAACAAACAGACCTGAACGTGAGAAAGAGATTTTTAGGAAAAAGGTGAGGAGACGGGGGTGATAGGAGGAAAAGTGGAGGTTGAGAAGGGTTGGTATATGTGATGTACCTGTGTAAAATTGTAAAAAAAAATATAAATTTGATTAATAGAAATACACAAGTATTCTAGGCATCCAAATTCAAAACTCAGCTCTGCCATTACTACTGAAGCTTTGAAGACCCATCCAAATTTGTTTCTGTCCCCAGAAGGTGAGAACACCGCCTATGATGTTGTAGGATTAAATAAAACAAAGCATATAAATCTTTGAAACCACAAGTATATTAAATCAACTGCTCATTTAGTGAATCAAGGCATTACTTTTAGCATCAAATGAATAAATTATACTAGTTAACACATATTGTTTATTTACTGTGTACCAGATGGTAGGTTAAATGCTTTGTGTTAATTATCTTATTTTTTTCCTCATAACCAAATCTATGAGGAAAACTCTACTATCTCTTGTACTTATTTGATAGAAAGGTTGAGACAGGTTAAGTAATCAGTCTATGGTTATAAAAGAAGATAAATATCCAAACAGGAGAGCACACAAATCTTTATCATATCACAACCTTGGTGTTTCCAAATTTTTGGTTTTCAAATAATTTCCTAGACATGTAACAATTCATAAAAACCTATGTCCATATCACAGATAAAAGCAGGCTACCGTCATTCCATCAGGTACCAACGGCATTGCTCTCTGCATGGCCTAAGAGCAAGCCCAGGGCTCCACAGAGCACTGTGCTCAGAGAAACTCAGTACTGCCAAAACATTCACCTCTTTTTCACATTTGCAGTTTTGACACTTTGTAACTCACTCGAAAGGCCTATGGCAAGCAATAATTTGTAATGTTTCTAAGGCATCAATTTGAGTTTTGTATTGCAAAATTATCGGAAGCAGTCATTTAGCTGGTGAGTTTTTGAAGACTGTTTAAATATTCACAGGGCACATGTGAATTCATGATTCATGGCACATTTGAGATTTGGGGCAAAGGAAAGGACCCTTTCTAACCTCATGAATTGGTGAATTTCTGAAGAATTTAGGTCATAATATTGACAAAAATGCTTGGGTTTTTTTTTTACAATACATAATTATATCAAACTGACAGAATGTTTCTTTTTGTCTGTTTTTTTAACTAATGAGTAAAAATAATGTCGCATTACTCCATATGAGTAAAAATTTAAAAATTGACCTTTGTTAGAGTTACTGGATTCAAAAAATAAAAATAAAAGACCTCCTCTGGTTAAACTTGAATTTCAGATAAATGTGTACTTTATGCAAGTGTCTCAAACACATCATACTTAAAACATATGTACTAAAAGTTGTTCATTGTCATTTTTTATGGTCACTTTTTGGGTTTAATATGCTAACTTAAATAGGGTGTTAATAGAAGGCAGCAAATATTGCTAGACTTCCAATAATCTAAGTGTTACAGGGTCAGGAGAGCAAATACTATATTAATGACATGCAGAAAAAGAGTGGAACCAGATACAAACAGGGTTGCTGGATTTGATTTGACTTGGAGTCAGGACTCAAGGGGACTAGGCAAATTATTTGTTGAGACTGATCAACTTCTTGGAATAGAAAGAAAGCTACATTTATTTAATATATAGTTTAAACAACAAATGCCATACATTTTGATTCTGATATCAATTTCTAATCATCAAAGTATTGTTGGAAACTCATAATACAGAATGTCTAAGAAAAGATTTCTTTGTTCTGATCATTCCAGCTCAGGCTTAGCTTCTTCCCATTGTAGTTCTGAGCCCATCAGAGTCACATACTCACTATGATTTTATTCCTTACTAGCCAACTCCGGAAAAATATGCATGTGATATATCAATCCTTACCTATCATGTTGTTAAGGCACGATCTGTTGTTGTTTATCACAGTGTGTTCCAGGCAAGCTGGCCTGCACACTTTTAGGATTCTCTTGTCTCTACATCCCATCTCGAAATAGGTGTGCTGGGACTGTGGAGTATTACTTCCTGTGGGTTTTGGGAACCCTCAAGTCATGCTCATTTACTTTTTTTTCAGAACTGGGATATGAGATATGGGTAACAACAACAATAATAATAATAAACAGAACTGTTCCCTTCAAAACACTGAGTAATGCTTGTGTCTAGTTAGAGTATGGGAATGGAATGATACTTTTCTAATTCTTTTTCTCTCTCTTTTTCTCATCTTAGCATTCTAAATTCTACTCATCCACTTACATAGTTAGTGATCTGTAATCTCCAACTATGTCATTTGCATTGGCCTGAGGAAAAACTCTCTAATTAATTGAAGACTAAAATATATTTCTTAGAAGGAGACATTACAGAGGTATCAAATACTACTGAACACCCCCAATATACACTATGATTTAATGACTGGCTATCTTACAAGCACATAAAGATAGCCTTTTAGAACAATGATATTGCTGTCTTTCTAAAATGAACAAGAGCCTTTGTGGAAATCACTAATCACTGTTACATAATGAGATAGGACTTCATAAATACACAATTCCTACAAAATTTTGTTCTTTGCCACTGTGAAATGCTAGGAAAATCAAGTTTTCATTAAATTTTACATGCAGTGTTATTCAAGCTAAGGTAATAACCAAAAAAGTTGCTGAGTTGTGAAATTAGCAGAAAGATTTGCAATCACAATTTCTTAGGTGAAATATAAGATCTCAGTTATAAAGAATGCCAAATACTTTGTTCTTTTATTCAGGATCTTAAGATAACTTCTCTGGAAAGATTAGTGCACAAGTCGCTAGATATAGCCAAGTCCGAGTCCTTTCTGCTTCATCCTTCCTAAAATCACCTTTCCTAAGAATGTTGTAGGAAAATTCCTTCAAAACTCCACAAAATCTGATATACACCATAGTTTCAACCAAACGCAAGGTCAAGTTGTCCAGGAGAGTTACATACCAAAACTTTGTCCCAGCTCAGAATAGGAGGCTCAATGGCAGAAAAGAAATGGACCCAAAATACAGAAATTAATTAAAAAGGGACAACAACTCTTTATAATATCATAATAATATTATTTTTCTACTTTCTTGAGAAACATGTTTGGTTCTCCTTTAGGCGATATAGACACATATAGGGGAGTTTAACATTTAATAATTTAATCATACCATTATTAAAATGATATATTACCAAAAGTGATCTGTAGATTCCAGTCAGTTCCCAATAAAATTTACAGAAACAGAAAATGAAATCCTAAATTTTATATGAAATCACATGCATATACACACACACACACCAGATTAATTAAGATAATTAGAAGCATTACAATTCTATAGTCACTAAAGCAACATATTTGTGACATAAAAGCAGATAAATAGACCAGTGGAAGAGAATAAAAGCCTAGACATTCATCTATATCCTTATGGCGCCAAGAACATACAGTGAGAAAAAGCAATCTCTTCAGTAAATGGAAAAGGCAAAATCAGATATGCATATGCAGAAAAATAAGACTATATCCCTTAGTGTTATCATGATGTATATCATGCGTGGAAGTCTCCTCAAACTAGATCAAAATCCTAAATCTTTTTTTTTAAGATTTCTTTTTTTTTTTATTTCCACTCATACAAACTTAACAGGTACACCGGTCCCCTCTCTCCCTCCACCTCCTCCACCCTCCCCCCGTGCCCCCTTCCCCTCCCCCTTCTTTCCTCATCCCCCACTGCCTCCCCCTCCCATCCCCAGAGCATCCTTTAATGTGCATGCCCAACTCTCCTCTGGATCCTCCTCTCCGATGAGGTGCAAAGACCCAGTGGCATTTTCCAGAACCCTTTCCTGTGTTCCCCTTAAGCATAGGAACACTACTGTGGCTGTCAATCCCTTGCCTCCAAGGATCCTAGTGCCTTTAGCAAATGCTAGACTTTGTGGGGTCAATAATGTGTTGGACATTGCACAGGGCATGCAAAGTCCACTTATGGATGCTTCAGCCCTAACTCATGTGGACTATCTTGCATATCATTACTCCTCCCATCCTTGTGCTCTTACAATCTTACCGCCCCCTCTTCTGCAAAATTCCCTGAGCTTCAGGATGGGGAGAGATTAGGCTGGCCTAGTTCCAGGTGATTGATATAGAGTCTCTGATGTTCTGGATTATGGTTTGTTGTGTTTTTTTTTTTCAGTTTTGCTGCTCCTGCAATGCCCTTCACTCCATCCTGATGGGTATTGGATGTCACCCCCTGGCCAGAGACTAAAAACCTGTTAAACTAGAATCTTGTTATAAGAATATATTCAAAGGTAGATGTAATAAAAGTAGGAAACTGTGATGAGGGAGGGGTCAATCACCTATTTGCAGAATGGTTACTTTCTATCTGCCAAACTATATGCCCTTCCCTTCTGGTAAGATCATACCCCATCAGTTGCAAATGATCAGGAAGGAAAGTCTGTGAACTTAACCAGATGTCTCATTACTTACTTGCAGTCCTTGATGGTGGCCTATTTGCTCTGCTGTAACATGGTCTCCTCTCTCCTTGTTACTGGTGTGGCCCTCCTTCCCCATTCCTCCTGCTCATAATCTTTGCAATTACTGTAGGTATTACAGAGATTTATCCTTGAGTGTCTCTAAGTGGGTTTGGTACTAGGAGCCACCTATTAGGGAGTACATATGGTGCTTAATTTTCTGTGTCTGGGATACTTCACTCAGTATAATTGTTTCTAATTCCATCCATTTCCCGGCAAATTCCATTAATTCATCATTTTTGATGGCTGAGTAGTACTCCATTGTATAGATGTACCACAGTTTCCTTACCCACTCATCAACTGTTGGACATTTGGGTTGATTCCATGACTTTGCTATTGTAAACAGTGCTGCTATGAACATGGTCGTGCTTCTGCTATCGAGGTGAATTTTTGCTGTATGTGGAGTTATTCCCAGAAGTGGAATAGCAGGGTCCAATGGCATTTCAGTCTTTAATCTCTTTAAGAATGCTCCAGATGGCTCACCAGAGTGGCTGTATGAGCCTGCATTCCCACCAGCAATGTAGGAGAGTTCCCCTCTGTACATCCTCTCCAGCATTTGTTGTTGTTTGTATTGTGGATTTTTGCCATCCTGACCGAAGTAAGATGATATCTCAGGGAAGTTTTGATTTGCATTTCCCTGATGGCTAAGGATGTGTAACATTTTTTAAGATGTTTGTTAGACATTTTAATTTCATCCCTGGTAAAGTTTCTTTTAAGTTCCAGGGCCCATTTTTTTAATTGGGCCATTGATTTCCTTGGTGTTTAGTTTTCTAAGTTCTTTGTGCACTCTGGATAATAGAACTCTATCAGATATGTGGTTAGTGAAGATACAAAAATCCTAAATCTTAAGCCTGGAACTACAAAATTCCCACAAGAAAACACAAGAAGTGACTTCAAGATATTTGACTCCATGTTGGCATAACTGCAACTAGGACCAGATCCCAGAGTCCAAGCAAAACAAGACAAGTCCCAAGAGTAACTATTTCCTCATCTTCCCTTAACATATTGGAGCAAAAAGTCTCACAATCAAAACCAATCCAGAATGACAAAGAAACTTAACGCAGAATCTAGTCACTTGTACCAAATAAGGACTCTTCCAAACCCAGAAACATTTCTTCTTCCCAAAGCGAAATCAGGTCGTATGGTTGCAGGATGCAAAGCAGGTGTTTAAACTTGTCTCCAAGTTATTAGTATGCCAAGTGGCAGACAAGTCAGTTTCACTGGAAACAGTTTGGAGAGCTATTACCAAATCAGGTTCCTCTGGCCCAATGTGCAGCATAACAATTCCTAGAAGGATGAACTTTCCTGAACAGAACTCGTTCAAGAGGTGGCCATGTCTATAGGAAGGAAGAATAAACCCTAACTGGATTTCCCCATGGCCAGGGCGGAGAGCATGTGTAAGCCAAGGCTTAAAGCAAGATGATTTATTGAAAGTTAACTAAGGAAATGTGAAGCAGTTAGTTCTGGAGCATTGAAAAAGGATGTAGGGCATCTTCCCTTGTCCTGTCTTACTTCCTTGAGACAGGTTCTCTTGCTGAGCCAGAAATTAGTGGTTTCATCTGGGCTGGCTGATCAGTGAGCTTTCTAGATCATCCATCTCCAGTCCTCAATGCTGGAGTTATAGATGGATGTAACTATTCTTGGCTTTTTCCATGGATGCTGGGGATTAGAACTCAAGTCTTCAGACTTAAAGGGTAGGTGTTGGTATCCATTGAGCCATCTCCCCAGCCCTATTTTTATGAATTTTAACCAACATTTAATAAACTATATGAATTTGGGAGGTAATGTGTGATATTTTAAAACACATTTGATGTGTATGTATTTAAAAATAAACAAATAAAAATTAAAAGTAGAACAACACAAAAATCCAAAAGAAGAGCAAAACATAAACAATGAAATGGAAAAAAGATAAGATACCAACAGACACATCCTCAGAGATAGAATGGGATCCCTGTGAGAGGGGTGCTGGCTCTGAGTCAAAGATAATTAACACCCAGGGGCCCATGGGGGAGCTCAGTCCCCTGCTGCCCGCTCACAACCTGCTCTAAACAGAGCCATCTTTTCATTTGCCTAATAAAGCCAGGACACGTGTACAGGCTCCACCTGCTCTGTCCCTGGCAGTGCTATGGTTCTGTGCCCTGCACTTCCCCCAGGAGCCCTGGTGAACCTAGTCGCCAGGGTCCTCCCAAAATCATGTCTTAGCACATGGTGTTCACTCCACCTGACACATTCCCCTTCTACCTCAGCTTTTAATTTATAGCTGCCCTGGAGTTCTGGGGTCATTTTCTCTGTTGACTTTATTCCTGCATGCTGTCTCCTGCAGCTCACACTTCCTCTTTGCCTCGTGGAACCCTGTCCTTGTGTGTGTCCCTCTTCCCAAGCTGTGCTCTAGTCTTCTGGTTGCTTTTCCATGTCCTCAGACCCCTTGTTTCCTGGGGTATGAACACGATGGATGAACACTGAGTCTTTCCATTCACTGCTGACTTCTTGGTCTGTGTTTCGGGCTTACTCTCAGTATCTGACTCAGTGGTGAGCAATCGTGAGTACTCTGTGGCCTCTGTTAGCACCTGTCCTGTGTTCTTGATATGAGTCAAATACTAGGTCTCCACTGGGGTTTTATTATTTTACTTATTTAGTGTGTGTGTGTGTGTGTGTGTGTGTGTGTGTGTGTGTGAATGCATGCACATGCACGTATGCCTGAAAGCCATGGCCCATGTGTGCTCAGACAACAATCTTTTGGAGTCTTTTCTCTTCTCATTCAAGTCAGGGATAAATTCAGGTCATCAGGCTTGACAGCAAACACTTTTACCAGCTGAAACATCTCTCCAGTCCTGGTGGGCCATTTTTAACTAACAGAGGTTAACTCCATTTATTATGCGAAATTCTTGTTCCTCATCAAGCAGTCAGCTGGAATCTAGAGGACAAACAGAACTTTTTAACCCTTCCTACTACAGCCATGCCTTCTTTTTCACTTAAATGTATGTACCCATAAAATGAGGGCTGTGGTTATCATTACATGGAATAATGAACATAAACTCCTCCGTGCAGTTCCTGCACTGAGCATTTGATTTGAGGTCATTTATTATGCGAAATTCTGTTCCCATTTGCCTGTGCAGAAACACCTGCTTCATCTAACTGCAGCCACACCCCGTCCATCCCCTACACCTGCCATTGGAGAACACCTGGGCACTGAAACTGAAGGTTCCACCTTCATTATTGTGATTCCCCTTTATTATCCTTATTAATTCAGGTAGAACCTTGTAGTCAAATTTGAGCACGATTCAAAATATGTATTTGGATTTCTGAATTTATATCACCAGAATGCTCACTGAGTCTCTTCATCATGTTACTAATATCCCAACCAGAATCTGCTATACATAGGAAGCTTCACTCTTAGGAAACCCTGGGGCTAAATGTCCTAGCTGGAAACTTCTGATGAGAATCTTCTGTGATCTCAAGACCTGCTATGGAGGACTTGAGAATGCGCTTCAGGAGCTCAGGTTTAGCTCAATGGTAAAGCACTTGCCCAACACACACAAGGCTCTGGGTCTCATCCATAGAACCACAAAAGGAAAAAACCATCACTGAAAAGGTACAAGATATCTGGATCTAGAAACAAGGAGAGAAGGGACCATGTTACAGCAGAGAAAATACGCCTCCATCAAGGACTCAAATAAGTAATGAGACATCTGATTAAGTTCACAGACTTTTGTTCCTGATCATTTACTACTGAGGGGGTGTGATCTCACCAGAAGAGGAGGGCATATAGTCTGGCAGATAAAAAGTAACCATTTTGCAAATGGATGATAGACCCCTCCCTCACTGTGGTTTCCCACTTTTATTACACCTACCTTTGAATGTGCTTTTATCACAAGACTTTAGTTTAACAGCTTTTTGTCTCTGGCCAGGGGGTAACATACAATGCCCACCAGGATGGAGTGAAGGGCATTGCAGGAGCAGCAAAACTGCAAAAGAAAATCAACAAACCACAATCCAGAACTTCAGAGACTCTATATCAACCACCTAGAACTAGGCCAGCTTAATCTCTCCCCATCCTGAAGCTCAGGGAAATTTGCGGAAGAGGGGGCGGTAAGAGTGTAAGAGCAAAAGGATGGGAGGAGCAATGATATGTAAGATACTCCATACAAGTTAGGGCTGAAGCAATCATAATTGGACTTTACATGCCCTGCGCATTGTCCAACACACTATTGACCTCACAAAGTCTAGCATCTGCTAAAGGCACCAAGATCCTTGGAGGCAAGGATTGGCAGCCACAGCAGTGTTCCTATACCTAAGGGGAACACGGGAAAGGGTTCTGGGTCCTTGTACGTCATCGGAGAGGAGGGCCCAGAGGAAAATCAGGCATGCACAAGAAAGGATTCTCTGGGAATTGGGGTGGGAGGCACTGGAGGATGGGGAGGGAGGGAGGTGGGGAGGGGGAGCAGGGGGTACGGGGGGAGGAGGAGGGAGGGAGGGAACTGGTGTACCTATTAAGTTTGTATGAGCTGAACTAATAATAAAAAAGTATTAATTAAAAAAAGAGAGATCTGGATCTTAGTCCTAACCTCTCACATAGTACCTAAGGACATTGGGCAAGTCCCTTAACATCTGTCCACTTCAGTTCCCTTGCCACTGGAGTGAGAAGGACTGACAAGATCATTCCTACAGTAGACTGCAGCTGAGAGCATCCTGTGATTCCGTGCTTAGGAGATGGTTCAGCTTGGATCCTGGTGGAAAACAGACGGAATGCTCAATGTGATCATTGGAGGATGATTTGGTGATTGGAGGATGATTAGGATGATTCGACTACTTACTGAGACATGTGCAGGGTATAATGAGACCATAGGAATAGGGGTAGAGCCTCAAGATTAGTAACAATGAAAAACCCCATCTACCCATTAAGTTCATACAATCCAGAGAAGTAAGAAACATGCCGCCTAACAATACCAGTGGCTGTGCAGTGGAGGCAGACAGCCTGAGGAGATCCCACATGTATGGACCCAAAAGAATATTCTCCACATTTCACATTCTTGTTCCTCATCAAGCAGTCAGCTGAAATCTAGAGGACAAACAGAACTCGCAACTATAATCTGAACATAGCAGCCCTGTAGGGAAATCATACAGGTAGGAGAGGAAAAGGAAGCTTTGGAGAGGAAACCAGATACCTCGTGCACAGGAATGTAGATTAGAGGTCGGTGTAATGGCATCTCAGTCCAGAGCGCCTTTCTGTACATGATGAGCCGTGCTGACTACAGACAAAAACATTTTTTATTGTCTGCCAGAGCTTCCTCAGTCCCTTGGCATTCTGGTCCAACGTAAATCATCTGAAGCCCTTTAAAGAAATGACATCGTTACCATCAGCTATATCAAATAAGACTCAGGTTAGCAAAATACAAAATCGTTTCATGCTACTAGGGAACATTTTTGGAAAGTAACTTACGACAACATAAGATATTTAATGTTACCTAATAACCTATGTATCTTATTTTTTTAAAAAAATCTTTTAATTGGATGATCTGCAGAATACCCTTTGGAGAGCACTCTAAATTATTATTATCCAATTCTTATGTAGATTTATAATTAATCTAACAACTATGATCTGACCATGAATATGCCTTTGCCATCTGTTATCTTTACCCTGAATTTGATCATGAATAATACATCACCATCTGACAGTTGAATCCCATCCATAGCGCACCCATACAGAATGCAGAGCCGTCCTTGGCCTGCTGATTCGCATTCTCCACCATTTTTGCTCGATTCCTACACAGAGCTTTTTCATTGAGCTTCAGCCACCAGGAGAACAATCCACCTACAGACCTGACCATACGGGATGTAGCGCATATTCTCCAGTGTCCTGGGTCTCATCCTAATTGTCACCAGCAAAGCCAAAATATGTCACTCCAAACATGGACAGAGGCGCTTCTGGGCATTCATATGATGCTCAGCGGAGCTTTCAGTGCTGCTGACAGCATGTGTTTTAATTAGACTTCTAAGTGCACATCTATTTTCCCCACCAGACCACCCTACATGCAGGTGAAAGTGAAAGACATGCAACTCTGGGTGTCAAACAGCGTGGTGGGCAAGCAGGACCACATTACACTAAGTGGGTGATAAGCATTTAAAATTATTAACCAGACAAAATACTGCCCCTTCCCCATCCTTGAGCTTTCCCCTCTCTTTCTTCATTGTCACACCCACACATTGCCTCCTGGGAACCGTTACGTAGCTCTGGCTCCCGTTCCATTAGGCCCTTCTGATTGATGAAGACTGTTGATCAAGTTCACGCGTTCCATTCATCTACATACATTGTAATTCAGATGCTTGCAAAATACAGTGCTTGCCAAAATGAAAAACATTTCTGGACCCAATTTGACTGCCAGACCCACAGGCTACGAATTTTGTCTTATGTAGTTATTAATGTGTTTCTCTCCATCGACTTGACCCAGAGTCTTTATAACAGACATGATGTATTTCCATAGCAATTAGTTCTGTAGTTCCTATAAAATTTCTGACTATGGGTGAAAATAGAGCAGGTTTCAGGATAATTCGGTGTGTGAATAGGAATCTGATTAAGTTCTGGAGTTAACAAATTTTATGTGAGAATTGACCCATTAACCTTCATATTTGAAAATAACACTTACTGAATTTAAAAATGACCACAACTCCCATAGAAGTATGGTGGGCTGAGTTCTATATGATAAAGAGTTTATTCCACACTGTGCTCATCAGAATTGGCTTCTGAATTTTCTCTTTGACTGTAAGAAACAGATCTTAAAATTTTTCTTCCAATATATTTGCTTCAGTTGAAACAGTGGCTGTTGAATTATTACTTTGCTGCTGGTTCTACAGTCTAGTTTTTCTTGTATAATTTCACCTGACCTGTGCTTATAAACACATCAACTTGTCCACATCTAGCTGATGTAAGGTAAGCTAACTCATGGTTTGAAAACATCCTACAAGTTAGCCTGGGACCTATGACTCCAACTAAGCAAATACTCTAATCCTGAGCTTTTCTAAATGTGAGATGGACAGATTTGACAGTGAGCTGAGACTCTCAAGTAAGCAAATATAAATAAGGATGGAGAATATGTGAAAGAAGAATGGCAGGAACAGCTGAAACAGATTGGTTTAAAGGACACATCAAAAGCAGGACCATGGGTGAATGCGGCCTGATAAAACAGCCAGATGCTAAGTGACCTCACTTAAATGACAGTTTGCATTCTCATGTTCTGTGTCTGACTCCTTCCTAATGTGCTGGAGATTTCAGATTTTTTACAAACGTGACTACTTAATCATGCAAATTCTAGAGAATGACAGCAAGTTTTTAAAACAAATCGATTGATTTTTATTACTAATTAAGTCTCGTTAATGACTAAGAGTAATATCTGTCTATAAACCTCACATTCGTTTTGCTCTCACCATTTGAAATCTACTCTCTCTGTCCTCTCCTTGTCAAATTAATTCTGCTAACAGACCATTTCTAGATTTTTGAGCAAAACTATTCCTCAAGGGAACACTGTGCACTGCAAGACTGTTGACATTCCCAGTACAAAGGAAGTCTAACACAACCCTCTCCATCCGTCTGTGACATTTAAAAGTAAATCCAGATTTTTTTCCATATTCCAGCCAATGACATATCTTCATTTTTCACTATAGCTGAGTAAAACTATCATGTCTCTATTTCACATCTCCTTTATCCTTTCATCTTTTGTAGGGCTGATTGTGTAGTTTGACTATTGTGGCTAGTACTGTACAAAAGATGAATACGCATGTGTATTTGTGGTTTATTGACTTATACCCAGAAGTGATAGAACTTAATCTAATGAATTGTAGTTCTATTCATAGCTTTCTTTAAAAAAAGAATCACCATACTAATATCCATAGGTAGAGTCAGAGGCAGAAAGATATCATATGCTTTCTATCATTTGTGGGTCCAAGAGTTCTTTACACATGCATAAATTTATTTCTTCACACATATGGTATAAGCACGGAAGGAAAGAAGTAGGAAGGAGAAAGGAAAGAATGGGATGGGATGAATATGCCCCAAATGAATGATATACTTGAAAGAAATTATCTGCATGAAACATAAAACTATATACAATGAATATACACTAATTTACAAAAAGAACACATACATACATAGGCATACACACAGAGGACATCACACACATGCACACATGCCTGCTAAGGAGTAGGACAGGTCCCAGTTAAGAACTCTATCAATCACTCAAGCCTCTGTATTCTTCAAGGGACGGCTCAGTCCTCTTTAGTGCTTTGCTTATTCCACATATATTTATCTTTTGAAATCCAGTGCAGCACCATTGGCTACCTAGCCAGATGCTATTGCTTCATGTAAGTTGATTTCCCTTCTCAGCTTCCACTTAGTCACTGATTCCTCAGATCCAACAACCGATGCATGAAGTTCTTTGCTTGTACCTCCTACCACCTAACATAGAATACCATTGCATTCTGATTGGCTCCCTACAATCTACTGTCTGCTTCATTCATCATCAGTATTCCTATATGCCCTGACTGCTGCCCCTGACCCCTTGCCTCTCCAAAGAATAAGAGAAGCTCTTTACAGTTCTCCAGTGGGTCTCCATTTATGCTGCATATATTATATACATAATGCATCAACTGATTTGAACTTGTCTTTTGCTGAAGAAAAAAAAAACATTTCCAAGAACTAGAATGCATATGCATCACAACAGTTTGAGCTTGATTCCAACTTACGTATATTAGTCCGTTTCATTAAAGAACCTGAGATAGTCCACTTGGTTGTGCCTTGTTTAATTTCTTTGATTTTGTTGACTTTCCCTTACAGTTGTGCCAATGAAGTCCTCAAGACACTCCATCAGCTGGTATCACAAGAAATTAATTCAAGCTGCACACTCAAATGGGAAGCAAATAATTAGTGTGTTTTCTGTGTGTGTGTGTGGTTTTTTTTTTAATTTTCTCTTTAGGACTGGACTTGGAGATGATTCCTCTATTAATTCTATATGGAAAAACCGTGATATCCCTATGGGTGTCAGGAACATGACACAAAGCAAAAGCTAGAAATATAGGAAGCACTGCAACCTTTTGAGGAAGTAGCATTTAAGGACTTCTGGGTTCAGAACACCTTTAATGATCCAGGGCTGGTAAAGATGTTATACTTGATCTTAGTCAGAGAAGAGGGCAGGACAGGCACAGAGTGTGGAGATCACTGCTGGCCTCTGTGCAGGATGCAGTCCTGGTTGGTGAGCTGAAGGCCATGCTCACTATTGATGGATCAAAGACCTGGATACAGCCAGGTGCTGCTGGTGACATGCCCAGGATCTGAAGGGACACCACTTGTGCTTCGGAGAGGCTGATTTGTAACCAGCACCCACTGAGCCAGTAGGAATAGGAATGAATGTCCATATGCACTGAGAACCAAGAAGTCTTAGCCCTAGTCTTGAAGGGGAACTAATCAAGGAAGATAGGGACACGATGAACTGTAATCTGTTTCTTTCTCTATCATGCTCCTTATAGTTCTTTTTCTAGAAACTAAGATGTCTGCAAACAACCTGATAGGTCTCTAACTTAATAGTGCTTTCATATTTTAATACCTAGAAATGACTACCCAAAAACTACATGTACTAAAGTTGCTGATCCAATTCTACTGGAAGGAAAAGTCTGTCTTTGACAGTGCTTTATACTATGAATGTCATTACATTAACTGTTTTGAATATATTGTTCAATATTTGACGTGTGGGGAGAAAGACAGGTAAGAGAGTCTTTCTTCCCTATTGCAAAAAGGAAGATAATGTTTCCCTTCCAATGCTGTGCTGCGAAGTGGAAATAACACATGTAACATAACACTGTACCACACAGCTGAAAGTATAGACCATGGCTGATGAACATGAAGGACTGAATGTGGCTGTCTCACTGATTAACAAAACATTATGCCAGAAATTTTAAGCACACTCCAAAAAGCTTAAATGAACCATTAGAATCCTTTATCCAAGATCAAGCCATTAAAATTATAAGCAACTAGTCCATTTTGCCTGAGGCTTTCTTCCTTGCTTAGAAGTTACAGCTTTGCAGAAATTTAGGAGCATAGCCTACAATTCTGGCCCCAAGAAATACCCTCCCACCCACCTCACCCCCCACACACATACACACACACTCACTCACCTGGTTGCTTCTAAGTACCTCTTTTTTAACCTTGTGTAGATACTTCACAATTCTTTCAATCAGTGAGCCAGACAGTGTGGTACAATGTTTGAGAGACCTCGACCTGTAGAGTCAGACAGAAACTTTAACCAAGAACTTGAAAGTTACTGGTCTTGGGACTTTGGCAATTGATCAGTTTTTTAAATCTCTTTTACTTATCTATTCACCAAGAAAGATGAACTGTACTTTGTAGAATTGGAAGCATCATGGTGGGGGAGAGTGATGTGGGTATGGGGGGGGGTCACCAGTGTTATAATCTTTCTGCTTTTGTAGGACAACACTCATGCAATAAGCTTAATAGCAAAAGAGGAGGTGCATTTGATTTAAGGTTTCAGGGAGGGGGATGTAATCCTTTAAGGCAAAAAGGAACATGGTGGGTGGCAGAAATAGGAGACGCTACTGCAGCCATGATGGAAGCAGAGACCCCAAGCAGCTAACTGCTAACTGCAAGAGCACACTGTTAACAGAAACAGGGTGGGGACACCCATCCTCAAGCCCCACTCCCAGTGATGTGCCTCCTCCAGCAAGGATCCACCTCCTCAAGGTGCTGCCATCTTTCCAAATGTCAACATTAACTAAGGAGTCACACATGGCCCGTGGGGAACAATTCACACTTGAACCGTGACATATATATGACTGTCCATGATATATAAGGAATTAATCAAACATATAGAGCTTTAGCCCTAAAAGGTGCTACATACATGATGGTTTATGTTTGCTCTTGTGTCATTGCCACATGTGATCAGCAGGGATTAAGAGCTGCAAATCCTTGAAGCAGGTATTAATGCCTATAGAATCTATGGTTGTTTGTTTTTCTCTCTGAGCCTTAATTTCTTCTTTTGTAGAACGTGTAGGCAAACTGAGATGATAGAAAATGTCTCTATTATCCTTGTTTTGTGTCCTTGCTAATTTTACTTTCCTCCCTGAGGCTAATCACCTCATTTACACGTCCTGTTTTTGTTTTGATTTTGGACTATTAACACCAAAAGAAAATTAGTTGCACAGAAAATTCTCAGAATAGCAGCTTCTATATACTCTTCTCTAAGATTTTTTCCCATGTGAACATTTCCCATATGCATGATGCATTTATCAAAACCAAGAAATTAACATTGGTTCAATGCTATTAACTAACTTACAGGTTTTATTAGGTGTGATGGTTAATTGTGTGTGTGACCCTGGGTATGTAAAGAGGTGTTTAGGTAGCTGGTACCTGTGCTGGGTACATCAGGAAGAGAGAAGTCAGCGTTAAGATCAATGAAGTTAGTGAGGAAGAATGCCCACATCATGTGGGTAGGAGCACTCAACCCACTGAGAATGTGCCAGTTGGATGGGACTGCCAACTTGACAATTGAAGGCCTAACCTTTGGACACATCTATGAAGAGTTATTAAGTTAAGGCAAGCTTTGAGCAAACCTGTGAGATACTTTGATATGGGAAGACCCTACCCATAGGGGATGAAACCATTTCCTAGTGAGGTGGATAGGAGGATGGCTCAATAAATTGGCATGCAGGCATGCTAGCAAGGGAGAAAGCACTCCCTCTCTTCCTCTGGTCATAGTGTGCAGCCAGTTCCTTCAACTGCTGATGTTGGAATGAACTCTCCTGCCATGCTGATGAAGGATAGTCAAGAATAATATGAATAAACTCCATGTTTCCTTAAATTATATTCACAGTAACAAGGTGAAAAGTAACTGGAACAGAAGGCACTGATAACAGAAAGTGAAGAAAAGGGAATTGGCTTCTGTCTTCAACTGAGACTTCTATTGCCCCATCTTCCTTTAGTTCCTGGGCCTTTATACTCAAATCAGGACTTTGAACGCCAATCCCAAAAGTCAAAGCCACAGACTTAAACAGGAAGTTGCATCATCCGCTCCCTGGTTTTCAGAATCCACCAGAATCATATCAAAAACTTTTCTGCTTTTCCAGCTTGTAAGTCAGAACAGGTTGTTGTGGCATCGTGGTCCCCAAAATCACATGAACTGATTCCCATTTGACATGTACAAATATCAGTTTGATGTCATTTCCCTAGAAAACCTTGATTATAAATATGTGCAGTTGTCCTGCTTTCCAAGAATATCATTGTTCTATCCCAGGCCCAAACCCAGAAGCCCCCATTGCATTTAGGTATTGTGTCTTCCTTTGCCTCTTCACACCTGCTTTTCTTCAGTTTCTGAAGAGTAGTAGAAATGTCTCTCTGGTGAGGTTTGTCTAACATTCCTAAGACGACCACTGCTATTGATGCAGAGGGAGAATGCTGCAGAGGGATTACCCTTTTCATCTGCTCTCCTCAGTGAATGTGCACCTGCATAACTTTCCAGGAATGCTGCCATCTTTGTTTCTATGATTCGTACTTCCTGTTTTTCTCCTCTTAAGCAAGTCTACAGATCAACCACACACACCAAAAAAGGGGCGAGGATAAGCAACGCAATCTCGACAAAGTTCTATCAAGGAATTTATAATTTCCAATTATTAACTATTTGGAGCTGTCAGGAATTTGTAATTTTCCAACTCTTAGTTTTTTGGAGCTGTTAGACACAAAAAAAAATTTCTCCAATGTATCCAAACACATTGTAACAGAGTCTTTTATCACCTACTAGGACAGGATAAATATTGGTTTCAGTCACCCTGTCTGTAAATACTCTTTAATTATTGAGCCAATCTCAAAGAGATAAGGGCCAAAATTTAACTAATGCAGAAAAAAATGAAATCAAGCTAAGCAATACTGTACACTAAGAATATGTAAATATTTTATGCTAGCATGCTATACTTTTGATTAGAAGGTTCTCCAAAGGTCAACATGTTAAAAGGGTTAATCCTGCTCCTATGACAACACTGAATGATGGTAAATCTTGAAAAAGCATGGAATCTCAGGTCGCTGCATCATGCCCTTCAATGGATTATGTAATCCGTTCTCTTCTTCTTTCACAGTCTTCCTGGCTAAGAGGTAAGCTTCTCGCTTTACCACACTGCTTGCCATGATGTACATTCTAGCTATACATCCAGAAGAATCTAGGCCATCTGAAGATGCTGTGAAACCTCCAAAGCAGTCAATTTATAAATTGATATATTAGGTATTTGCTACAGTAGCAGAATACTGACTAATGCACACCACCAGCTTTACTAACTGAATAATCTGTAGAAGAATAATCTGTAGAAGTTGCCCCACAACTGTTTGGGTTCTGTGGAGAAGTGTGGAAAGCCTAAGCACTACCCTTTCTAACAGAGCAACACAGAGGATATCCTTCTCCACAATGATCAAGGCCATGCTTCAGGAGTTAGTGATATTCAGCGATATATATGTAGACTTCTCTCAGAAAACGTGGGAGTAATGGACTGAGGAGTAGAGAGATTTGTGCAGAGATGTGATGCTGGAGAATGGTTTCAGTGGGTTATATCATTTCTAAACCAAATGTGATCTCATACTTGAAACAAGGGAAGGAGCCCTGGTTGGTTGATGGACTGCGAACGAGAGGCCAATGGCCAGTTGTGAAGTCAAGATGTGAAGCAAAGAAATTATTTCTTAAGAAGTAAATTTATGAAATAGTCTCAGCACAGCTGAGGATAATGGGAAGATCAGAAGACATGACTTTCAGTGCACAAGTTTTAGAGATGATTGGGAATGTACGGGCCAGTTTGAGAAACATCACGAATCCCAGGAGACACATTTCAGTGAACTAATAGTTACTCATGAAGACATGCCGACTTCTCAGTCAGCACCCATCCTTCACACTTCAGCAAATTATTAATGACCAAGACATATATTGTGCAATCAAAGAAAATAGAAATTTCTCTAAGCATGGCTCACCATTTGTCACCCACAAATAATTAATACTACTGAGAAGCCCTGTGAATGTATAGACTGTGCCAAAGCTTTTAGACACTCCTCTAAGCTTGCTCGTCATCAGAAAATTTACACTAACAAGAAACCATTTGGATGTAAAGAATGTGGAAAAACATTTATTTGTGGCTCAGACCTTACTCGCCATCACAGAATTCATACCAGTGAGAAACCTTATGAATGCAAGGAATATGGAAAAGCCTTTAGTAGCGGCTCAAACTTTTCTCAACATCAGAGAATTCACACTGGTAAGATGCCTTATGGATGTAAAGAATGTGGAAAGGCCTTTAGTAGTGGTTCATGGTTTGCCCAGCATCAGAGAATTCACACTGGGGGAAACCCTATGAATGTAAGGAATATGGCAATGCCTTCGGTCAGAGTTCACATATGGGTGAAAAACTCTAAGAGTAGAAGGAATGTGAAAAGACTTTTTGCCCAGGTTTTGACCTTTACCAAACATCAGAGAATTCATACTGGAGAGAAACTCTAAGAATGTAAAATTTGTGAAAGCTTATTCTCAGAGTTCACAACTTACTAGTCATCATAGATCTCATGCCAGTGAGAAACCCTATGAATATAAGGACTGTAGAAAGAACTTTAACTATGACTCACACATTATTCCACATAAAAATTTATATTGGTGATAAATCAAAACATACAAAATCTATAGGAAGATTAAAAATATCAGAGAATTTATCTTACAAATATTCCTTCATACTGAAGAATAAAGAAGTATTTTTCTTGTAGACTGCATCTTGCTTAGCTGAAGAAAATAGTTGAAAACACCCAATAAATAGCATGCATCTGGACATCTTCAGTATAGCTTCATTTTTGATATATATTATCCATCCTAGCAAATACTGAAAAAGAATATTGATCTTATACATCATAGAATTCATGTAGAAATGGAATTCTATTTGTCTCATTGTTTTCTATAATTGTTACATTAATATTTTCATTCATCTTAAATTTTTATGGCTGTAAAGTTTGTTTACATTATGGTTTAAAGAATATCTTAATTTTAAAATTACTCAGAATTGATAGTTTTAATTTTTAAAGATGACTTGCTTTTGCTCTTTACATTTTTTTGGTAAAAACATTCACAAACAACTTTCTGGTTGGTAAAAGCAATTGTGTTCCTGTTGCTTTGGCAAAAATACCTTACAAACACAATTTAAGGAAGAAAGTTTATTTAGGCTTATAGTTTGATGACACAGTCTATCTTAGTGTGAATGACATGGTAGAGAAGCGAAAGAATGTTGGTTGACTGGTCAATTAGTTGTTCTGTTGAGTCAGGGTCTCCTTATGTTGCCTAAGCTGACCTGAAAGTTAATCCTCTAGCTTTAGACTCAAGAGCACTAAGATTTTTAAGTATATGCCCACCTGGACACCTTTCTTTTTATAGATATATTTCTTATTAGAAATTATAAAATGGAAGTATCTGTAGTATCTACCTCGATGTTTGTTAAAAATTAGGTGTATTGAGACATAGAAGGTGCTTAGAATTGGGCCTATCATATAATAAATATGTATTTGCTATGTAAAAAAAGAACAAACAGAAAATGCAATGTGATAATATGACTTTATTGTTTAAGGACACAATATTTCTGATGATAGATAATATAAGGTATGCAGAAAAGAGATGTCTGATCACAAAACTATTTGTTTTGGTTTTGAAATCAAGTTTGCCAGCCCATTATAGCTTGAAGGGACCATTCTTTTCAGATGTTCACTGAGGAAAAATTCTATATACTGTCCAGCTACTTTGCCTCTTCTGCCAGAGTAAGGAGTTGCACAGGGGATTCCACTTTCCTGTGGCGTGGTTGTATTCCTGGACCATAGCCAGCGATGACCCTGGCTGAACTATGAACGGAAAGAGAAATGAATCTCTGTTTTGTCATCCTGCTAATATTTAAGATGTGCTTGTTGCATCCACCAGATTCCCCCGACCAAAACAAAAAGAGGCAGCAAAGGGTAAGATTGGTTATTTACAGTAAATTGATTATGTAATACCTAGCACAGTCCTATCTGTAGATGGAACCTAAGTGAATCTGTAGATGAAAAAGAGAGTGATATGTAGCATGTGGTTACAGAAAGGTATTTGATTGCAAGAACCACTCAGTGCCTTTGGAGGAAATGAAGTTCTGGCCTGTTTTTTCTACAGTTATCACAAACATTGTCTGCCCCCGGTAACAAAAAGGAACAGCATCACTCTACTGGCACAGTGGCAAAAGCAATAGGCTGGGAACAGAACAGACTGGCATGAATTTGTCAGATGTTTCTGGCTCAGGACTCTAAGCCAATGTAAAACTGACCAAAAATAAATACTGCTTTCAGTATTTTTTCTAGACTACGGTGTACATTAGTGGCACAAAAATTCTTTTACCTCAACCCCATCTTTACTAGTGAAAAGCTAAATGGGAAATAAAACATAATCGAACTTAGCAAAAAAATAAATAGCTTGATCAGGTTTCTAGAGTTTTCAAATAAATGTAGTAACTGTATTCTAATAGATCTATCTATCACTTACCAAGACTTGGTGCCTTTCCACTGCAATACATCCCATAAAAGTCCCCGTTCTGCTGTATTAATACTTCAAATCCAATTTTTGTGATCAACTTCAATATTTTATATCTCACTGAATATATTATTTTTCATGCCTTCACTGTCTACTGAGATTTATATTTTGAAAACTCTACCTTGGTGAAGTTTCATGTGCCCTCAGCATAGAGATCTGGCTCCATTCCGCTCTCTTGTCTTCTCTGAGTTCTCCCAAGGACTCATACTTCCACCTCTAGCCTTGAGATCTCATGGCCAATTTACTTAACAAAGAAAATGAGCTCACCAAAACAACCAAAACCACAAAGACAATAATAATTAGCCACAATTCTAGTTACATTTTCAGTTAGTGTCTCCGCCTCTGGCAAACATTGACTAATTCTTTTTCAGTGGACTTGCAGGGAAATAATACCGAATTCACTGGAGTAAATCATAAAAGCCTGTGATCTCTTGCTGCCCCTAGTCTACTCCTCAGGTGACTGGGTAAGAGAATTTCAGTTCTGTGCACTATTATATAGCTCCTTTAAAAATGTCCTTGTAGAGGATTATGAACAGGAGGGATGGGGTAGGAGGACCACACCAGAAACAAGGAGAGAGGAGACCATGTTACAGCAGAGAAAATAGGCCTCCATCTAGGACTGCAAGTAAGTAATGAGATATCTGGTTAAGTTCACAGACTTTCCTTCCTGATCATTTACAACTGATGGGGTATGATCTCACCAGAAGGGGAGGGCATATAGTCTGGCAGATAAAAAGTAACCATTTTGCAGATGGGTGATTGACCCCTCCCTCACTGCAGTTTCCTACTTTTATTACATCTACCCCTGAATATACTCTTACAACAAGACTCTAGTTTAACAGCTTTTTATCTCTGGCCAGGGGGTGACATACAATGCCCATCAGGATGGAGTGAAGGGCATTGCAGGAGCAGCAAAACTACAAAAGAAAATCAACAAACCATAATCCAGAACATCAGAGACTCTATATCAACCACCTAGAACTAGGCCAGCCTAATCTCTCCCCATCCTGAAGCTCAGGGAAACTTGCAGAAGAAGGGGCAGTAAGATTGTAAGAGCACAAGGATGGGAGGAACAATGATATGCAAGATACTCCACACAAGTTAGGGCCGAAGCAATCATAATTGGACTTTGCATGCTCTGTGCAATGTCCAACACACTATTGACCTCACAAAGTCTAGCATTTGCTAAAGGTACCAAGATCCTTGGAGGCAAGGGACTGACAGCCACAGTAGTGTTCCTATGCTTAAAGGGAACACAGCAAAGCGTTCAGGGAAATGCCTCGGAGAGGAGGGCCCAGAGGAGAGTCAGGCATGCACATTAAAGGATTCTCCGGGGATTAGGGGGGAGGCACTGGAGGATGGGGAGGGAGAAGTGAAGGGAGGGGCAGCAGGGGGGTCGGGGGGAGAAGGAGGGAGGGAGGGAACCGGTGTACCTATTAAGTTTAAGAGCGGAAATAATAATAAAAAATGTTTAAAAAAATGTCATTGTAGTTGTTTATTTAGGTATCCGGCTAGTTGGCAGTTGATTTGTTGGCTGGCTGGTTGGTTAATTGGTCAGCAGATTGGTGAGTCAGTTGGTTGGGTAACTGGTTTGTTGGTTGGATAGGTGGGTAGTTTTAAGGCAGGGTCTTATGCAGCTGAAACTGGTCTTGAATTGCTGCTATTTCTCCCTCCTCCCAAGAGCTGGGATTACAAGCATGCATCACCACGCCTGGCTCTTGCAGTCATTTTTGGGACAGGAAAGCAAAGCCTAACACATATTTAATGAAAGCCACAGAGGTCTACCATAATTATGGAAGGACCCCATGAGAGGTAATCTAATCATCAATTCATTGTTTAATAGCTGCTACGCACTCATTCACGGATGACCAGCCCCACATGTGAACTCCCTCTGAGAGTCAGCATATTGACATTGGCAGCTGATTTGCTACAATAAACTGTGAATGGACTCTAATAAATTCACCCTACTTCGTATCCTCCAATTCCTAATATTGGGGGCTGGGCTCTAATGCCTGGATGGATATTAAAACAATTCAGACATGCATGAAATTCACCTCAGATTTCCTCTGAGGAAATCAGCCTTTCATCCTTGTTGTGACTCTGGCAGAGACAGCTGAACAAAAATGCCCTCTTTGGAGTGGTTTTCACTCAGTCTAATTAGGCTGCCTAGTTTGTGGATCCTGCTGTTTTCTATTTGGTTTTGCTGTTTTGCTTTAGTTGTTGCCTGGTGTGAAGGGTGTCACTGCCTTAGCCGTCTTGCCACAGAACAAGTCCATGCATCTCTTGTGTACATATGAAGCTTTTGCTACACTACTTCAAGGACTCTTGGAAGGGTTAGGTGGCAACCCAGGATTAACCATTTGGTTGTCCTTGAAGGACAATGAAATAACTTATTGCTCAAGCAGAGACACGTTTCAGAGTGCTATTATGACTGATTAGGGTCCATTTGGAAAGACCAGAGAGTTATGATAAAATCACTTGGAGTTCCAACCAAAGCTGCATGAGACTACGTCTCAGGTATTACAAGTCTTCAACAGGGCATTCACTTCTTTCAGGGGAATTCACATTACAGCAGCTAGAGACATTGAGGCCTAAGGTGCACAAGTGCTTGGCTTCCCCCTTTCCCTCCACTTTCTGTTCCTCAGCTTTGAATGATAACCTGCCACTCCCCAATCATAGAAGCAAACCTTGGCCCTTTTCCCCTGCAAGATGTGTGAGTTCAGAAAATTAGGCTTTTGTGTCTTGGATCCCTTAAGTACTGCTGAAAATATTTGAAGATGACGTGTTTCTGTAGAATATCTGAGTTAATGCTTACAAATTAGCAGAGGATCTGATGCAGCATAACTGCATCAACCATCAACAGTACTGCTTTCTTTCTTCACGAACAGATCACTAGGACTTCTGATGTCCAGTCTTATGGTTTCTTGTCAATGTAGGTCCATCAGGCCTGCCTTGTCACGTGCTTTTTGTCTAAAGTACTCTACTTTGATGTGACGGGTTATTTTGGCCTCCGGTTACTTCCCAGCCATTTCTGTCTCCCCTTTATTCATCGTCGTACACTGGTTTCTTTTCATTTCCAGAATTTTCATAAGTTGCCTGCAGCCAAATACATTGAATACCCGTTCACTATTCAGAGCCAAAGCCATGAAATAAAGTGCTAAGGAGCATGCCAAAATGAATCAGCCACTTCACCCCTGATGACGCATTACTCTGTCTCCATATCTTGGGGGATTTTCATGTCAGGCACTGGTTTCTCAGCTATTACTGCCTGAAGGTTACAAAGGAATTCGTCTTCAGAACCATCATTAGTACCCTCTGCTAGAATATGCATGGCTCTCAGTGACAATTTAATAAATCTTGTATGAAAGTGGCAAGGAGCCACCTTTCTTCAAGAAAATAGCAGGGAAAATAAAGATATTTTCCAGATCTCACGAGAAACATGACCTTTCATGCTCCTCTGCATTGTGTCCTTGGATGAGGGATCTTACCCATGATTTGAGAATATAAAGAACGTGGGCCTTGGAGGTGGGCATGCTAGAGAAATGTCCGGGGGAAGCGGGAGGAAGGGGTAGCTGTGGTTGAAATGCATTGTCTGCATGTATGTTATTTTAAAAGAGTAAAAATAAAATTAATTTAAAAAAGAATATGTGCCTTAATCTCTTAGCTGAGTAAAATTGAAACTGCTCATGTGAATCACCTTCAGAGTGAGTGTGCCTTAACTATTTGGTCTATTCATATGACTTGATAAAGATGGCTAGTCTATTTAATATCTGGTGCTAGCTTCACAGGAGTAGGAGGAAAGGATGAAGACATGTCCATCAGCTGTAGGCCTCATTTTGCTCCCCCATGCCTTACAACCATCATAATCATCATCTTAATTGTATCAGCATTTACAATTACTGAGTACTTATTTTGCTTCTGGCATTTTGCATGCCTAATGTTATTTAATTCTCAAAATGATACAGTGAGATAGATTTGGTCAAGAGCATCTTAGTGTAGGACACACCATAAGTAATCAGAGGTACACTGGAGCTAAATGCCTTAGTCACTCAGTAAAGTAAGACATGAAACTAGGTCAAGCCACATTAACTATAGCATTAACTACTATATTATACCTGCACGTTCATGCAGGAAGGTATGGATTGACTGATTCTGAGAAAGGCAAGCAAAGCAAATGCTCACTCATGCCAGTCAACAGAAACATTTTCTACCCATGAAGAGCAGCAGGAAAGCAATCACACACCCGAAATGCCATTCCATTGAAGTAAATGTTCAGCAGGCAACCTAGCATGCTATTGTGCGTGAGCAAGGCAAACTTCTTGGGATTTGCAAGTAATAGCCCAGCATGTAACCATTGGTCTTAAAACTGTTTCTATTCTTCTGTCCCACAAAGCATATGCCAGAGTTCAAGACCTGGAATGCTTCTGTAACATAGGCAGAGCTTGCAGTTCTTTGATGAATGATTTCCACATCACAGAGACCTTTCTAGGTGGGTGTTCTAAAAAGATTTTGGGCCCTTGTATGTGTTAAGTCTGGTTGTATGTGTATTGTAATTGCATCGATGGGGTTTTCTAAGAAGCAAACAGTGCATTCTGGACTCAGACTAAACAAAAAGAAAAAAGATATTATAAAAATTAACATTCAAAGAATTCGTACATCTTAAAAGCACCTTCCATGAAGTACTGCACTTTATCCTCACAATCTCTTAATGCAATTGTGACATTTTTAGTTCCATGTCAACATCAAAGGAATGGAAGTAGTCGCTCTAAGTGGTGGATCCAGGATGCTTTGAGAGGAAACCATGATCGGTAATCTCATTGTCTTTGAGGCATGGTTAAGTCAGCTCCAGGAACATGAACCTAAGCTGGACCACCTGTTTATTGAGCATTTACTACTTTCTGGACTTGTAGTAAGCCCAATACACAGGCATCTTCTTTTACTTTCACTTAAACTCCAGTTACATAAATATAAACCCAAGATTCACACATTTGTGATAGATGCCATATCAGAATATGGCCTTAGGCCCTAATAGGACATCTAAGCGACATCCACACCCACACCCATCCCAAGATTCAGGGACCTCCGTAGAAGCCTAAAGTGGGACAGTAGAGGACCAGACATTGTCTTCTGGACATGGCAGGATTGTGGGATCCATGAGTTCATGGCATATATACAGATAGATAGATGATATAGACATAGACATAGATATATATGCAGGCCATGAGAACTGTCTCATCAACCTTTCAGCAAGAAAGGAGAAAGATCTCAAAAAGCTCCACTTCTCCCTGAGAAACTGATGAGGACTAAAATTATAAGGAAGAAAAAGAAGATGCTTTTCTCCATGGTGTATTCACTGATTTATGATATTTGCTGGATACTTGCTGGGACATTATTCATGTCAGGTATATGTCATCAAAGGCAAACTAGATAAAACACAGTGGTCCACACAAGTCAAAAGACTTGAAAACAGGACAGAGTCTGGCAGGAAGATGAACGGTTATAAGGGGAAAAGGAGTGATGGGATTGAAAATTAAGGGGTAAAATATCATGACTCCACTATATTCATGCATGCAACACTAATAAAAAATAAAACTAAAAAATAATATGGCTCCAAGAACATTTATCTCAAAGTCTATAATTTAATCTCCATGACAGAAAATAAGCCCTTGTTTAGCTATAAGTTTCTTCTGCTATTTTAATGATGTATATTTGATTCTTTCCTGTATGTTACTCCTATCTCATTAAGACTTATTGGCTAATACTCCCATTGTTTCTGGTTTGCCTTTACAATGGTGGAATCATCCAGAATGTTTATTCTTAACTGTCAATATTATATTCTTTGTAAAAGTTTATTCCCATGTCTGTTTCACCTTTCCCCCATAATTAAGTGCAAAGGATTGAAGGTATTCTCTCAAATCCTTACCACTGGGGTAACAGCCTGAGGAACATTTGAGAAGTGTTTTGATCAGGAGGATGGAACCCACTGCTTCCACTACGTCATAATACAACACAAGATTATTCTCCACCCCAGAAGGCCTTCACCAGAAACTGACCATGTAGACACCGCGGTCTGAAACTTCCAGCCAAACTCAAGACAAATCTGTTGTTGTTATGCCTAATTCACATGATCTATGATACTTAGTTTTAGTGGCTTGGAAGCACTAATACATAGACCTTCTTTTTAGTGGAGCACTTCTCCCAGAGTATTTCAAAGAGAATCTTTGCATGAGAAACTTTTTAAAATTTTAAATTTGCAGAACGTAGCTCAGTTTGCAAGAAGTAGTTGGTAACCACTTGCCTAACAAGCATGAGGCTGGGTTTGATCCCCCACATATAAACTGTGCCTGGTGGTATGCTCTTATGATCCCAGTATTTGGGAGTTGTCAGCAAGAAAAACAGAAGTTTAAGATCATTCTTGATTACCTAGCAAGTTCTAGGCAAATCTGCATTACATAACATATTGTCTCAAAAAACAAAATCTTGTCAATCCTGAGAGCTAAAAAGGTAGTTTATGTGGATATGAAACTCTAAGATCTTAACTTTTTTTCTAAAGTTATTATCCAAGGTTAAGAAGTCTGGCATAATCCTGGCATTGCCTCAAATCTTTTCTTTCTTCACAGAAACTGTTAAATTTTCTCATTGTCTCTGTGCTGTAACATTTCACTTTCATCTGTCCAGGTTTTAACCTTGGCTTTCCTACCAGTCCTGTTGAGTCCTCCATTGGGTTATATATCTCCAGCCCTACTCTTATTCTTTCATCCTCCTGAATATCTTCTTTCTCCTTGTGCCTATCTCACAGAAAATTCCAACTGAGGGACTAATTTTGACATTTCCCTCACTGTCTCACAACAGCTGGCTTCCTGGTGTTCCACCTTCCTTCTGTTTTCTCAGAAGTTGCCAGTCTCTAACTTCATTTAACTGGTGCTTCAGGTGTGCCCATTCTGCAATTCCAACTGTCCCTCTAGTTGTCACTTCTTTTGATCTCAAATTTATGTTTTCATTAGCTCCTCTTTTTTCCTGTTGAAGATTTCAAAAGATTCCTTTATCTCTCTTTGAATTGTCATTACAACCATTTTACATTCATATTCTTTTTCATTAGCTCTGCTTCCACGAGTAAGGTTTATAATTTCAGTTCCTACTTAGAGTTAATGTTCCTCAAATATTTAACCTTATTTCCAAGGGAACACATCGTCTATTCTTTTGAAGCAGTTGCTTTGGTCCTGGCTCAGGCTTCTTTGAGAGTGGAGGTAGAGCGCAAAGAGGTCTAGGGTAGCGTATCTCTGGGCTGCAGCCTGCTCACCCACTTCAGACCCCAGTGCACATCCCCTACTGATCTTCATCACTGACATCTTCTCTCTGGTCTCGGCATTAGTAGCACAGCCACTCTTTTCCCAAACTGCCTACTTCAGAAAGGTGGCCAGAAATAGGGAACACAGAGGTCAGCTCATGTGTCAGATCTTGCTTTCAACTCTAGGAACTTACCCACAAGCTTCTGCTTGCTTGAGTTGTATGACACATCAGGATAAACTACAGGAAAGCTCATATTTCACTTGCAACTTCAGCCTCACTCAGGGGCTAAAATTTCTTTACAATACAGAACTTTCCAAGTCCTCCCCTCCCCAGCATCCCTACATGCCTTGCATATTGATGAAGAACAATCCTTTCTACTTAGGAACATTCGATTTCATTGAGTTTCTGAGGCGTTCACTGACTCCTGGTGTGGACCCCATGGGTGGTTGGTTGGTGGGCAAATCCACAAGACCCCAGGTTCAGGACCTTCACACAGCTGAGTGCTCCGTTCCTGCCATCCACTAACTGAAAGGAAGCCCAATTTTTTCATGTGTGGAAAATCTCACAAATTCTGGGGTCAGTGCTGCCTATGACACATTCATGCTTGCCTAGCAACAGCTGATGTTAAGTACCCATGCTCTCCAAAACCAACAGAAATGAAAGTTCTAGAAAGTTCACCCACAGGGCTTTCCTCTTAATCAAGTGCTGACTACATATTCAACTTTAACAAAGCTTCAATAAGCTATTTGGGGGAATTAGAATAAGTCAGAACAGCATTGCATGACTGCTATAGTAACTAAAAGCTACAGAACCTAGACACCACCCTTCAAACAGCCAGAGGAGACGGAGGGTCTGGCTTCTCTATAGTGCCTGCTTACCACCATATCACACCTTTTCAGGGGGGCAGGGAGGTTAAATAATTTGAGAACCATAAACTTTGGTAAATGAAGCTTTACCATATGTATGCCTTGACTCTAAATAGTTTATAGTTTATATATCAGGCATATATATCTAGATCCTTGCATAAACACATCTTCCCTTGGAAATTGGGTCTATTTAACAATGTTATCAAAGGGAGACAGATAAAGATGCTAAAAAAAGTCTTGTTCTAATGGCTGCTAGGAGAAAGGAAGAGAGAAAGAGAGAAAGAGAGAAAGAGAGAGAGAAAGAGAGATAGAAAGAAAGAGAGAGAGAAAGAGAGAGAGAAAGAAAGAGAGAGAGAAAGAGAGAAAGAGAGAAAGAAAGAAAGAAAGAAAGAAAGAAAGAAAGAAAGAAAGAAAGAAAGAAAGAAAGAAAGAAAGAAAGAAAGAAAGAAAAGAAAAGAAAGAAAGAAGAAAGAGAGGGAGGTAAGGAGGGGGGAGGAAGAGGGTGGAGAGAAGGGGAAGAAGGGGGAGGGAGGGGGAACAGAGGGAGGAAATTCAATTATTCCTGTATACACACACACACACACACACACACACACACACACACACACACACACACACACCATAGGCACAGGCAAAAGCACATGGAAGATGTGAAGGGGGGAGAGAAAGAGAGAGATTCAAACCAAATATTTTCTCTCTAGAAACTTTCTTGCCCAACCTAAAGGCATGAATTATGAGTGCCATTGAATATTGATGAAGAATATTTGAGTTTATGCATGGCATGTTCTTTGCTTTTTCATATTAGTCTTTAAAAAGGTCAGCAAACAAATAAATCTAACTCAAAAAGCTCAAGTTTCATTAACAGTTCCTTTCATGTTGCAAAATACTGAATTATTTTCAGTTTTCTCATTGATTGTAAGGATTCCCATTTGTGCCATCTTTGTTCTGGTAGGACTTCCTGGGCCAAGTACTTCCTAAAATAAGAGAAGGCACTTCCCTCTCAGTGTTCCTGAATCCACTGCTGCTCCTTCCAAGTTCCCTGTCCTTTCCCAAACAGTATAGTTCTACCACAGCACAAAAGACAATTCCAAACAACTTGCTGCTTTCAACAAAGGCAATACTGGCCTTATTTCTCCAGACTACTTTTGATACTATCAGAGTTAACAATAATATACAATGATCAATGTCAAAACAGTCTAATTTTTCTCAATTTTATTGCCAGATTTTCTTTCACTTTGCAAAAAATCTCGAATTTTCTTTAATATGCCCAATAATATAGTATGATAGTAAGATATATAGTCAGATTGACATTTGAAGGCTGAGCTTTTGGGTGCGTCTGTGAAGAATTAGTAGTTAAGGTATACCCTAAGTGAGCCTGCAGGAGTATATCTAATTGATGTGGAGTAGCTGGGTAGAACTATTCCCTGGGTAGGTAGATGAGACTCAGGGAGCTGGTTTGGTAAAGTTTGGTATACTTTGGCATACTTGGATAGACTTGTCTGGTAAGTGAGGTTAGCCCCTCTCTCAATAAGTCCTGTGGCCAGTTCCCTTAATGCCTGGGATTGGTGTAAACTCTCCTGACAACTTGACTAAAAACTATAACCAAGAATAATAGGAAAGAATAAAAAAAAAAAAAAACTTGTTCCCCTAAGCTCTTTAGTTAGGAATTTATCTGCAGCAGGAAGGCAGACTGCAACACATGGGAACAGAGGTAAGAATCGTTGATTGCAATGGGTGATAGACCCCTCCCTTTCTGTGGTTTCCCACTTTTATTACATGTACCTTTGAATGTGCTTTTATCACAAGACTCTAACAGCTTTTTGTCTCTGGCCAGGGGGTAACATACAATGCCCACCAGGATGGAGTGAAGGGCATTGCAGGAGCAGCAAAACTGCAAAAGAAAATCAACAAACCACAATCCAGAACTTCAGAGACTCTATATCAACCACCTAGAACTAGGCCAGCTTAGTCTCTCCCCATCTTGAAGCTCAGGGAAAAGGAAGAGGGGGCGGAAGAGGGGGCGGTAAGAGTGTAAGAGCAAAAGGATGGGAGGAGCAATGATATGTAAGATACTCTATACTAGTTAGGGCTGAAGCAATCATAATTGGACTTTGCATGCCCTGCGCATTGTCCAACACACTGTGGACCTCACAAAGTCTAGCATCTGCTAAAGGCACCAAGATCCTTGGAGGCAAAGGATTGGCAGCCACAGCAGTATTCCTATACCTAAGGGGAACACGGGAAAGGGTTCAGGGAAAGGCCACTGGGTCCTTGTACATCATCGGAGAGGAGGGCCCAGAGGAAAATCAGACATGCACAAGAAAGGACTCTCTGGGAATTGGGGTGGGAGGCACTGGGGGATGGGGAGGGAGAGGAGTGGGGAGGGGGAGCAGGGGGTATGGGGGGAGGAGGAGGGAGGGAGGGAACTGGTGTACCTAATAAGTTTGTATGAGCTGAAATAAAAAAAAAAGAATCATTGGTTGCAAAGAACTGACAACCTCATGCGTGGTGTGGCGGTGGAGTCAGAGCTTAGTGAAAACTCACAGAAGATAGAAAAGAGGTAAATACAATTAGTGGCAATCAATGACATATACAGAAGGTTATTTTCCCAGAAATGTTGAGCAACTTACAGGATTTTCAAACAATCTGTGCCTCAAAAGTAATCATCGGCCTATGTATACTGGAAGAAAATGGCACACCAAAATAAAGTCATTTGAATATAGTCAAGTGTTAGTAAGAAGTCAAGACTGAGCCTGCCAGTTTTGCCTCTGGAAGTCAATGTTGTAACTGTTACATATTTGCTTCTGGAATCAGACCTTCTTTAATCATGTGAACACCAGAGGTACCATAAGATTTCTGTCCCAACTTAGGCTACTATAATGCAATGTTAACCATGGCTGGCTTCAATGACAAACATTCGTTTCTCATAGTTCTGGAGACTGGAGAGTCCAAGATCCACATGTTGGCCTATTGAGTGGTAGGTGCATGGGTAATCACAGGATGTAGTTATCTTTCTTTTGACTGCTGTGAGACGATGCTAAGACACAGCCTAAGGAAGAAAGAGGCAATTTACTTGGCTTACAGTTCTGAGGAGAGATATATTCCATTATGGTGGAAAAGGAATTGTAGGCAGCAGAAGTTGGAGGCAGTTCAGGGCATAGCAGTCATCATGAGGAAGAGAGAACAAGATCTAAACTGCAAGAGGAAGCGGGGCAGGGCTACCAAACCACAAGATCAGCCCCACTCTGCTGTGCCTTCCTCCCGCAAGGCTCCACCTCCTAAAGGTGCCATTTTTCCCTGTACGTTAACATCAGCTATGGATTCAAACATCTGTGGGGGGCAACTCACAGTCAAACCATGGCAGAAGACAACTTTCAGAATCACTTTTCTCCTTCCACCATGTGGGTTTCCTGGAATCAAACTCGGGTTTGACTCGCCAGTATAAGAAGGTACCTTATTCACAGAGCTATCTAGACAGTACCCTAAAGGTTTTATTTGGGAAAAGAACACCTATTAAGGGCGGATATTCTCACATAGATAAAGAAAACAGAGTTCAGGAACCACTGACAAGGGTAGGGGAATTATGGAGTGAGGAAGGGGAGGAGGGTGGGGTGATAATTAAAATTTCGTCTCCCAAGGTCACCAGAATAGACAGGCCTGAGTGTAGGAAGATAAGTCAGGAGTGGCCAGTATGGTCATTTCAGGTATCTGTCACAGTCCAGCCAAGGTGGGGGAAGCTTTACAAAAAGGGTGTGGCCATGGATAACGTTCAGTATCTGGCAAGAGACTTCTTCGGGGGTTGAAGAAACCTGACATTTATCCCTTCAAATGGTAAAGAACAAGAGAAAGCATGAGTTCTTATGGTTCTTAAAAGAACATTAATTCATTCATGAGGTATCATCCTCATGTCCTAATTACCCCCTACAAACCCTACCCCACAATATAGCAACACTTGAAGGTTAAGGCTGCAGCATAAAATAAAGAAGGAGATACTGCAGTAGTTACTCTTCATTGTTGCTGATAAAAATCACCATCAAATAGCTTATGGTAACAAGGGGTTTATTTTCTTACAATAGACTGGTTACAGTTGCTTGTGCAACTTGGCAGGAAAGTCCACAACAACGCGAATGGCCAAGGGAACTGGCCGTACCATATCCACGTAACAGCTGAGAGAGGGACAGTTCTCACTTACCAGAGCAGTATGTCTGGCCACGTATACAGGTGAATGGCAACTTTCTCAACCAGCTCTCTGTATTTTATTCACCTGTCCAGGGCCTAGTCCCACCTGACCATGAATAGGGTCTTCCCCATCAACTAGACAATCTCCTGCAGGTTCTCTATGGACTTAAATCAAATACTAATCCTCTACAAATGTGCCCAGAGCTCAAATGCTCAACAATCAAGTTGACACCTGTATCTAACTCTGACAGACAGCATCTAGTTAATAAAATTCTAATGGCAAACAAATCATGGAGCTAATCTGTTCAAATGTATTATGAATGAGCAGGAATCTCCTATAAAGCTTTGAAGTAATGAACATATTCTAAAAATCCCCATGAATGCTGCAAGTGTTTGGTAACTATTTAGAAATGAATGACCTTGAAGGTTATCAAGGATGGACTCTTCCCTTATAATCAGTTTTAGAGCCCATCTCTTATTGTTAGGGATCCGCTGAAATCCACATCTCATTTCCCTGGAAACACTGAAATCTGTCTCCACCTTAATTTAATCAGCTGTGTCCAGCACCTAGCCAAGATTCCTGCCCCCCACCAAGGGAAACTGATTCACCTGGTAAAGAGATGACTTCCAGATGGCATCTCTCTCAGTCCTTCTCTTCCTCTTCCACAAGACAGGCAGAGGGAGCAGCAACATGTGACTGGTGAGTCATTCATTCTGGAGTTTTTAGCTCACAGAAAAGTACTTTTCCTTTTCTTCTCTTTTAAGTATGATTTTTCTAATATCCAGAGCCTTTGCTGGTTTTCTAGAGAAGATGATCCAGAGGGAACCATGGGGCGCATTGAAGCAGACAGACAGGAGGGTGGGAGGAAGTGGGATGAATTAATGAAGGGAGGGAGGGAGAGGATAAGGAGGAGGGGCAAGATAATCACCCAATATGCTTGTAAAACTAGAAAAAAAATTTAATTTTTTTTATTATTATTATTTATTCAACTGTGTGCATATGCGTGTGTATGTGCGCGTGCGTGTGTGTGTGTGTGTGTGTGTGTGTGTGTGTGTGTGTGTGTGTCTGTGTATGTGTAGAACCACGGACGAATTCGCGAACCACCATGGACGCCTCCACCGCCTTCTGCCCCGGGATTCACAGGCTCCGCCCTACCAGGACCAGAAGCGCAGGCCGCCCCCGCTTCCGCCTGGCGTCTATACGTGGGATCTGGGATCCGAACTCAGGACCTTCCTCCTGCAAGGCGGAGGCCTAACCCCTGAGCCACATCTCCAGCCCCCGAAAAAAAATTTAAAAATCTGCAAAATTCAGCATCTATGAGAACAGAAGATGAAAAGGAAGAAGTATTATGAAATGCCAGGAGAGGAAACAAGAAGCTTTACAAAGAGGACTTTGCTTAAAATTTATAAAAACACCCTATATGGAAATAAAGAAACTTAACCAATGTCCAAGAAGCTTGTACCTAAGCACCCAGTGAGTGGAAGAAATGGCCAGGCATTTGCACTTGCCACTATAAAAATAACTGTTCTGCCCTTGAATGGTTCACTCACCATTTTGACCGGGTTAGTGCCTGACTCCACGGGATTGGAAAATAAAGTGCCTTGCTTTTGCTGCCCAGAGTCTCATGGACTCATTATTATGTGGTGGATCTTATTTCCTAGAGGGAAGCACAGACCTGTCTCCTTCTTTCCATATATGCAATGCCTCATCCTGGTATCCTTAAACTCCTAGCCAGTGTCCACCTTGAAGTCGAAATGAACATTTGCTGACCAAAATGAAATTAAACACAGAGGTGCTGGATGCATATATCTAACGCAGAGTTTCTATACCTGTAAGATGAACAATCAAGCTGTACACCAATGGTCTTTAGCCCAGACTAGACATGACAGTCTTCTGAGGAGCTTGAAAGAAGCATCGCTGCGCTAGCTCTGTCCCAGAAAGGTTGACCTTAGTTAGGTTGTGACAAATTTAATCAATAAACAAAGTGTTTAGTGTCTGGACACAATGCATAAATTATGAAGCACTCAAGATCACACTGAAAGTGTATCTCAGTCTCGCATAGAGATAGGATCATACAAGAAATATTCCCCCAGACCAGGAACCTAATTAATTAGCATATTAAATTTCTCACAAACCCCTAGACATATACATTATTGTCAGCTCCACAGTACCTACTTGGTGGAAAGCCC
Source organism: Typhlomys cinereus (assembly GCA_023101885.1). Taxonomy (NCBI): domain Eukaryota; kingdom Metazoa; phylum Chordata; class Mammalia; order Rodentia; family Platacanthomyidae; genus Typhlomys; species Typhlomys cinereus. Next base: position 1,506,156 of record JALPQD010000227.1, read on the forward strand.
TGATCTAATTTCCCAAACCCCACAACATCACTATGTCGAAGCCTCTTGGGAGGGAATTTGATCCAAATGCTTGAACTGAATCATTTAAATTGCAGGAATTCTCTTTTCCCTGCCTGACTTGCTAGAAGCACACCTAGCAATATCAACACTGTCCTTTCAAAGGTCCTTAGGTAAGAGAAATTTAGAAAAGGAAACTGTCAGTTGAAGAAAAAGGACCAACTTTCATGTCCCTCTCGTGCAATAGACACTCAGATTCATAAATGGTTTCAGGTCTGCAGGCTCTAAAATACTTTCACAGGGCATTTGGATCAAAACACAGGCCTTCCTCTGCCTCTTGCATTCAACCTGGAGATAAACTTTCTTGGTATATTCCAAAAGCAAAGAGACATTTTTCTGAAAACCTAAAGCAGTGCTCAAAATATTTTTCTCTGTGAATTGGTGGATTTTAATTCTGAGATTACACAACCACCTTTTTCAGAAGCAATTTATTTGGAAGACAAAATAGCCTATCTTATCTCAGATGAGGTAGCTTCCTCTGCATCTATTTTCCCAGCAAAAAGACATAAAAGTTTCTAAGAACAAAAATATGCTCATCTTCCATACTACTATGTCTTTCTGGGGCTTTTGACTCAAATGGGAACTTCAGTCTAATTTCTGAAATAGTTCCCAGGGAATTATTTGAATGTCTTCAAGAACAAACAGTATTTCTATTTGTCACATTTTTGTACTTCTTGAAGAAAAAGATAAACAACCGCCACAGTAGAGCAAACATGTCCTAAATTCTTAAATACGTATCTGTGTAAATACAAATGAGATTTTTGTGCATGTATTTCAGGGATGCCATGTTACCGTGTATCACCCTCTGGGCATCTGGGCACAGCTGAGGTCCAGCAATTTATGAGTTTCACAATCTTGGGTAGGATTATTTCAGCTCTCACTGTTTTGCTTCCTCTTCTACCACAATAATGGTATCATAGTAACTCTGTGAGCTTTTGTCAGTATTACAAAATGTAAATCTTATTGTTATGTCTCAATGAATAATTTCCCAGTCCAGTTATAAAAATGATGGTTGTGGTAACTGTCTATGTTCTGCTTACTATATCGGTATCATGAACTCCTATGAACCAAAGACACTCTTTGATTTATTCTCTGATGATAATCATGGTCTTGATTGGCTACTGATATTTCTCTAGTGCTATGCTGGTAAGTACTTAACAAATAACTAAAGAGCTTAATAATTGTTGGAAACTGAAGAAGAGAAAAAATACCTTTGCAAAATTTCCATGGTATAAATACTTCTTCTATGACTAATTTCAAGCTACCAATACAGGGCAATAAGGATGAACAAGCTAAAAAGAAGTGCATTTGACCAGCTCACAGACACTGACTGTGACACGCTATTGTGCTTATTCTGATCCTGGTGCCTATAGCTCTGGATGTCTTCTGTACCTGCCAATTTCCATTTCTCAGACATGCTAGATATTTCAGAGAGATTAAGTAAGTCCATATTCTTATACATTAAGTAGTTGAATACACTATTTGATAAATATGGATAAATTTGGAAAGTACCGGTCAGCAAATGATGAAATGATGTTACAACATGAAGGAGCTACTGATAATATCAAGCCACCTATGAAAGCCCTTATTCTGAGAAGCAAACTTCACCACTAAGAATTATGATATTTGGTGACTTGGGAGATAGCTCAGCCAGTAAAGAATTTCTTGGGCAAGCATGAGGACCCGAATGCAATACCTAGAAGCCATATGAAAAACCTAGGTGTGCCAGCAAGCTTGCAATCCCAGCACAGGCAGAGACAGGCAGATTCTTCAATGACCAGTCAGCAGTCTGTTCAAATTGGGGAACTCCCAGTCACTGTCTCAAAAAGTCAAAGTGGAAGGTATTCTGAGAAATGACACCTGCAGTTGAACTCCTGGTATCCAGACACACAAAGAGAGAGAGAGAGAGAGAGAGAGAGAGAGCGCTCTGGCATATAGAAACCAAATGCACATCATTCATAATAAGGAAAGAAATGAATTTATTTTGTACAATTCATAGTTCTATTCATTTGGAAGAATCACAAGCAAATAATCCAGATTATTTTTTTCTCAAGGAGCCAAGACCATGATTTCTCAAGGAGCTCAGTGAGAGAGCATTTGCCTAACATGCAGATGGCCCTGATGTAAGGCCACATTAAAAAAATTTTAAAATGCAGTGACTTTGCCCCAAATGCCCACCTATGGACTAAGCTGTTAAGATGGAATGAGATATCCTTCATGAGACATTTCAAGTATTACTTGAAAGGAGTTCTCAAAAATCAGCACACAGGGAAGGGAGCCCTAACTGTGAGTCCCTTCTTAAAAATTAATTTGGTCAAATTTTTTAAATATTTGAACAGACTTTTCAGTATATGATCAACTGAGAAGATGAGAGCTCTTCTCTTCCTGGGGCTTGCTGTCTGGATGGAGAAGAAAAATCAAAGATCAGTGACAGCAAGCGAGGTTGGCATCATCTAAACATGCAAATCACAGCGGGAAAGGTCTTTCTGAGGAAAATGATCTTCTGTCTGACAACTTAAAGAAATTAAGCCCCCCCCCAAACAAGCTTGGTAGATTTGTGGAACAGCAGAGAAATGAGGAAATATTAGTAAATGAGAATCATGTAGGGTTGCAAAGTCATGAAAATTTGTTTGGGATTTTATTCTAACTCTGAGAAAACTTAAATTGTTTGGAGCAGAGGAAGAAGTGTCTTGAGAAACTCCTGAAAGATATTCTGGCTGCTGCATGGACACAGGCTTTGAAGATTCTAGGGCAGAAGCAGGAAGGTGGTTTGTCTACAGTAATACTCCAGTGGAGGGAGGATGTGTATTGAACTACAGTTGCCATAGAGATACTAAAAAGTGACTAAATTCAGGAAAGGTTTTGAAGTATTGCTAGCAGGATTTTCCAGATTAAAAAAAATCTATATGTAGAAGAAGTCTCAAGGATGACTTCTTGTACTTAGACTGATTACGCCAGAGCCTTTTGTTTATGGTACTGCCAGTAATTAGAAAAAGTAAGGAAAAGACAGATTTGAAAAAGACAAAAAATAAGAAGTACTTCTTTAAGCATGCTAACTTTGAGATGATTATTAAAAGACTCCAAAGCTCTGTGTGTGTGTGTGTATGTGTGTATGTGTGTGTGTGTGTGTGAGAGAGAGAGAGAGAGAGAGAGAGAGAGAGAGAGAGAGAGGGAGAGAGATGGTTCTCTCCCCTGGGCCACTACTGTAAGCAAACCACCTTTCTGCTTCTTTCCTATGCTATTAAAAGCCTGGGCCCATGCAACAGCCAAAAATATCTTTTAGGAGTTTTCCAAATTACTTCCTTCTACTGCTACAAAAGTTTTAAGGTTTCTTATGCATACATGTCAAATGAAGAGACCATGTTGAAGATACCTGATGTCATCCGCTGTTCTTCCCATTCACATGCACCGTCCTATACATGCACAGCCCCCATTCATGCACATCCATCTCACACTCAATACCAGGAACCTATCATATCTATGAAGAATATTGGAGACGCATCAATATATTTTTCTTCTTTCTTACCTATTTATCTCTTAGCTTCTTTGTTTTTCTTTGTCTTTAATTTTTATCACATATAAATTAGAATCATTCTTTGTACCTGTAAGCAACTCAGTGTATAAAATTCCTTATTAAAAACCTGGTGACATGAATTCAATCCCTGAAAGTCCACATAGCAGAAGAACCAACTTTCAAAAAGCTGTCTTCTAATCTCCACACTCATGATACTATACATATTCATATACATGTGCTTGCTCTGCCTCTCTCTCTGTCTCTCTCTCTCTAACAAATAAGCAAAATATTTTAAAACTAGTATCAGACTGTACACATCCTGAGTCTCAAAGAATTAGAAGAGTCATTGATAGATCCGGAACCAGACCTCAAAACCAGAGACCTCACCTGATAGATCTGAGATCAGAAACAGATCTGGACCAGAGACTCCACCAAGAATGTTATTAGGATCTGATAGGAAAACAGACAACTAGTTATTCTACAACAGAACAGAACCAACTGGTCAAACTGAAATTCCTTCCCCCTGCACTCCAACTGTTAAAAATCTTGAACCCCTGACTCCAAGTCAGCAATAATGTCCATCTGAAATTGCTGCTCCCTCCCTGGAGTTTTAGAGGAGCTTTCTGAAAAAAAAATGTCAATCTTCATAGATGAAGCTTGGGTTCATGTTCTGTCTCCCTTCCCCAACTTGCTTATTTCTTCTTCTCTTTTCTACCAGTCATATCTGATCAAGGACTGTTGGCCTCTGCTGAGTTCACTTTCAGATGGGAGAAAGAATTGAGAGCAGCAGGGGCAGGCACTGTCCCCATCAATGACCTATAAGAATCCCAGCTAAGAGTTGGGCCTTTCTTTTTCTCCTACAAGGAAGAAGCATGGCAACAAAGAGGAACACATGGTATTGTGTCCAGACATGACGGCTGCCAACTGCAGTTCATAGATGATTAGTAGATTTGAAGTCGCTTAAATGGGTCTTGACTACCGTTTTGTGTAATAAATATTCTCAAATAAAATTATCAAAAGGCACTAACTGTAATGAGAGTAAAGTTTTGAGGAAAATTAAATTCACAAGAGAGCTATATATAAATGTGTGAATACATTGTGATCATGCTCAAATGTATATAAATATATGCATCAAGTCATGATGTAAAATGTATGCCTTACTGTAAGTCGTAGCCAATGAAGTTTCAGGCAGCTTCCTTTCCATTATAACATCTTGCAGATTTCAACTTCTAAAAAAAATGGATTCTAGAAATGATCTCTCCTCCTATCTTCATTTATCACTTTATGTCTCCAACTCCCTACTGAATGTCCATAGAACTCCCAATTCAAGTTGCTTAACACAACTACTGACTTTGTTCCAACCTAGAACTCTCCCTGACCTGACTATATCTCAACTAATTCATCCAGACACTCAAGTGAAAACTCTCTGAGTTCCTCAGCTGTCATTACATTTAGACTCTTCTTCTTACCCATCTTGGCTCCTATTTTGTTCATAAATGCTTCCATCTTAGTTTATCCGCAGTAGTCATAGTGTAACAGGAACATGGGCATTGCTTTAAATAGTGGCACCAGCTCTTTGCTTAGGCCTGAAGATGACCAATAGTTAAATAAAAGCAGAGTGGTAGCTTGGCACATCTGCCTCCATTCTGCTCCTGTCTTCTTTGCGCTTAGGGTCAGGATTCCAGAAGCACCAGGTCTGATGGATAAACTTCTTGTGACAGTTTGTCCCTCGGATGACACCAAATTTCATATGATCAATGAAGCCCTGACTGACAAATCTTGAAACAATGATTGGCCAGGTCACAGTTTATGAAGACGGATCACCTGTACATATGTCTTCTGTCCCTTCCCCATATGATTTGGAGACTATATGGGGAAAGGACAGAATCTTCCTTATAAAGATTTTCGTTGAATTATTGTACTCAAATCATGGTCCGTGTACCCACCATTCTTATGCCAGTGCCCCCCATGAAAGACAAGACCAGTGAGGCCAATCTACTTGTATTTCCGGTACAGCTCCACTGATTAGAGTTCCTGCCCTGTATTTACCATTGCTTTTTTGATTTGGCTTTTGAGGCAAGTGACTGACTTCAGTTGTTGACATCTCCAAAGTAAGACCTGGGATCTACTACTCTTAAGATTACTCTGGTGCCAGGTAGTCCAACCTACAGTCTTCTAAACCATATACCCATATATCATAGCTAATTAGACTCTAAACACCATCATGTTGATATGAGACACATGACAAAAAGCAATTAATCCCCTTAAAATATGCCAAATAATGTCAAGACACACTTTTTATTGTATGTTGAATTACTGATATTTGACACTCAGAGATTTTGCAATATAGCTCAGTATCATTTTTCTCTACTTAAACAGGTTGATTATGTATAGTAGACTCATGATAAATGTTTGAAGAATGAATAATGAACAGAAAACATCATTATTAAACCATCAGTGTACAAAATGAAAATAAAGAAATTCACTTTATGAATTAATGATTACATTAATCTGAATTTCTTCATGTGATTCAAGACCTCAAATTTTTTAAAAGTATAACAAGGTCAGCTGACATGGCATTCCTAGCAATCTAGACAAACACCATTCAGCCAATGCAGTGTGCACAGGAGTATGGCATTAAAAATAAATGAAATGATTCATTTGTATAAATAAATAAAATGACTTTTGGTCCACAACATTAGCACCATATAGATTTTCATTAAATTATTTAACTCAAATCATGGTTAGTTCTAACAAAGTGTGCAAAAGCAGGGATTTTATGTAGGCAGATAAGGCTGGCCAAATTGCCAACTCACACTGCTTTCTCTCTATTTCTCAAATGTATGTCCAAATTATGAGGAAATGATTGACAGGATAGCCAAAAATTACTTCCACTCCCTTGGGAAAAAAAAAGGACATATTAAACAATAATGGGAAAATAATCTTAGTCTGCCAACTCTACATGAAAATGAGGCTGAAATCAAAACTGACAGCTCAGTCCCCAAACGCACATTGAATCTAATGGGAAAGAGCGGCAACAGAAAATAATTCCCCATTACTCTCACCCCATTTTCAGTGAAATTAACATGAAAATGTTTCAGGTTGTTGTTAGAGAAAATTTCAACACACAGGTTAATCTTATCTTTAATTACAGGAAAGCCATGTATGCATTTTTAACATGCAAATTCAATTGTACACTAGCGTAGGAAAGGTTTGCCATCAGGTAGAAAATACCTTCCTCTCAGAACAATGGTGCCAGGTGTGGACAAATGAAGCTTTATTTTTAGTCGTAGTTTAATCCTACTCACAAAAAGAATGGGAAAGGCAGAAACAAAGATTAAAGTACATCTGAGTATTTAGTTTTAGCATTGAATGATTATGGGGGCGCATGAATATTTGCATAAAAAGAATTCTAGCTTTAAACATATGTTATAGGACTGGAGAGATAGTTCAGTGGGTAAAGAGGTAATTGCTGTGCATGGCTGAGGATTTGAGTTCATCCCCCCAGAGCCCATTATGGATGGAGAGAAGCAACTCTTGAAAATTGCCCTGTGACCTCTGCAACTGCACTATGGCACATGCACGTCCACTGAACAACAGCAACAATAGAAATTAAAAATATGCAATAAAATAGGCTTAATTTTGCATAGTATCTTCCATTTTATCGAGCATCTTGAAGCACTGCTACATTTTGCTTTATTGGACTTTCAGCATCTGGAGGTTCTGTTACATCAAAGTGATATTACAGTGTGAGGTGACAGAGATGGGGGTTCTGGGAACATAAACATCTATAGTGCAGAGGAGCAAAGAGAGTGAGGAGACGGCAGAGCCTTTTACAATTGTGGATCACTTTATAATGAGAACAAATAGGTGTTTTACCACTTACTCATAAAATTTTCATCTAACCAGTCATGCTGTCTTGTTATGCAAATTTAAAGAAGTGGTCTCTCCTGAAGAACTTCTACTCTCATCCAACAGAATATTATTATATTACATTACTGATTTAGTTAAAGAAAGACAGTGTTAAATAAAAAAAAAACTCTAATGTCTATTACATGAAAGAAATGTGCTACTCCGCAATGGCTATTATATAAATGGAATTCTCAGAGATGCGGTACACTGGCGCCACATAGAAGCTGCTCTGACATCCACAGCATCCCAAGGAGAGTCAGTGTATGACTATACACAGCAGGCCCATGTCAAGCGTTTTCCACACATTAACTTACTTGATGTTTTCAAGAGTCCCACTAGTTGAGGATTAATGTCCAACTTAATTTAAAGGAGATTTCAAGTAATTTCCCTAATGTTGCACAACTAATTAAGTGTCAGAATTTGAGTTATTGACAAAAATGAACACAAAACAACAACTAAAGGATAAGTGCTGTCAAGGACATTAACACACTTTTAACTCATCAGTGGGAATGAAAGATACAACGGTTCATAAGTAAAATGATACAGAGACGACTCAGCATCAGTTCTTGGTAAACAGGCTTTCTGTACAATATCTGTGCTCCTGTGTTCACGACTTCACTATTCACAGTAGCCAAGATACAGAAACATTCTGAGGTCATTGAATGCTCAGATGAATGGAAAAATGGATAAATGGATGGAGAAAATATATGGAGCGGAGGAGCTGGCTCAGCTGCTAAAGTCCTTGCTGGACTTGTATAAAGATCTGAGTTCAGTTACCAGAGCTCAAGTAAAAAAGAAAAATGTCAGATGTGGTGGCATATGCTTGTAATCCCAGTGCTGTGGAGGAAGAAGCAGATGGATTCCTGGGAATTCCTGCCAAGCCAGTTTAGCCAAATCTGTCAGCTCCAGGCCTGTGCCAAACCCTGTCTCAAGCGCAAAGCGGATGCCACATGAGGAAAATACACAAGGTTGACTTCTGACCTAACACATGTGCACGTACACACACACACATAGACACATACATACACATGCATGCACATATGAAAAAGTGGTATATATTCACAATAGAATGTTTAAGAAAGGAAGAAATCACATCACTTGCAACAACTTGGATTAAACTCTATAATAGTATACTAAGTGAACTGTGTCAATATCAGAAAAAAAACCTTGCACAGCAGACTTAAGTAGAGAATGGAACAGAGGATGCCAGTGGTTGGGGAAGATGTTGTCAGTTCAATTAGTACAAAATTTCACCTACAGATGGATTAACTCTAATCAACTTCCTACCACAATGCCTCTAGTCCAATAATACTACATGAAGCACTGAAAAATTTGTACACTCTTAATAGTATTTTTGTGGTTCCACATTGTAATATACACTGTTCTTACCACAAAAAGAAATAGACCAGTGGAAAACTTTGGGATATTATTATGGTCATCTTCATTATTTTCTTAACTGGATTTGAAATCATCTAGAAGACAATTTGGGGCGTGTCTGCAAGAGTGTTTTCATGGAGGCTTAGTGAAGAAGGAAAAAGAACCCTGGTGTGGGCAGCCCCATCACTATTGACTGGGGACCCAGGCTGAATATAAAGTATAAAAGAGACAGCGAGTTTGAATAGCAGGGTTATCGCTATCGCAGGATGAGTTGGGAATTATGCTAAGATCTTTGCCCTGTGGACAAAGTGTCAGAAGGTTTGTATCTGTTGGCTTCCTAGCTGTGAGTTTCCTGGGACCAGCCTCTTCATTCTCTCACGATCATGCTTTTCCACTGTGATGGGCGTCATCTTCTCCAACTGTGAGCTGAAATGAATGCTTCCTTATGTCGCTCTTTCAGGTGTTGTCAGGGCAGTGAGACAAGTAACTAATGAGGAGATGACAAGTGAGTCTTTCGCTTTGATTGTGGTGAGACTTCGGTGTGTGCTATACCCAGACACATCAAGCTGTGCATATTAAAGGCAAGCCGATTTTGCATATCAACCCTACCTCAATGAAGCCACCCACATCCATCACTCTGTGTTCTCCAAAGACAAAAGCCAAAGTAGCTCATGAACTAGACATGATAAAGCTGGGAGGCAGGCTCAGGAATCGCTATCTATTTCTATTGAAGGGGGGTTCATAGCTGTTCCCTCACTACACTCAGTCACCAACTCCATCTTAGAGCTGATTTAAATAAGGAATAGACTTTTTTCCCATCTTATTAACAATACAACTATTTTTCTCTAGCATTTTTAAAGATATTTATTTATTTGTTTGTTTGTTTGTTTGTTTGTTTGTTTATTGTGTGTGTGTGTGTGTGTGTGTGTGTGTGTGTGTGTGTGCGTATGTGAGTATCAGAGGGCACTGGGGTCCCTCTGGAGGACCAAGGATTACTTAGGGAATCATTCCAGATTGCTTCTACCTCCTTCTTGCTTTGCTTTGGGATTTCCCAGGCTCCAACCATCATGGCCAGAAGTGCAAGCTGTTTCCACCTGGCATTTTTATGTGGGACCTGGGATCTGAACTCAGGACCTTCTGCTTGTGAAACAGACTCTTAACCCCTGAGCCATCTTTCCAGCCCAACAGTACAACTATTTTAAAAACTGTCCCTGTGACAAACAGAAGTAGACAATAGATTCTAAAATTAGACATGGTTAGTAAATTATCCTTAATAGGGTAAAATTCAAAAGAATGAGCACAAAAAAATGATTCATGTAAATTAAAGCTATATTTTAAAACAAGCAAAAAAGCTGAGTTTTTTTTTTCATAGCTCTGACCATTTGGACTGGTTTTACTGTAGAATTTAGGTACTATAGAATTTAGGTTACCACACACTGGTGCAAATTTTTTTAGATAGCTATAGAAAATGGACAGAACCACACACATATTTATAACATTTGATCCAGAAAAATTCTACTTGCTCCTGTCTTGATTTCTGTTTCCTCTGCAGTCCAATGGCTAAGTTCTGAGCAAATTTGATTTTGCTGCTGCTGCTGCTGCTGCTGCTGCTGCTGCTGCTGCTGCTGCTGCTGCTGCTGCTGCTGCTGCTGTTTTCAGTGCTTGGGATCAAGCCCAAGTCCTTAAATATGCTAGGCAAGTAGTTACCATGAAGTTTCACCCTAGCCCAATATGATCTAAATCAGTGGCTTAACTGACTCAACCAAACCCTTCCTTATTTATACGTGTCATCTTAAAAGGAAGATGTGAGTAGTCTCCGTCTTCCCCAATTTCCCCTACTGCCAGCATGTGCTGGATGTGATAACTGAATGCCTAGAGCCAACTCAGCTCTGGCCATTGCTAGTTGCTGGAATTAGCCTGGTGAGCCAGAAAGAATGCTAGCACCTGAGTCCGCGGACATGCCCTTATCCACTTGGCTTACTTATTAGAAGTTCCTTAGATGAGAGGAAACTCACTATTGTATGTTAACGCACAGCCATTTCTACATTTGATACTTCAACTTGTACCCAATTCCTAGCTCATTTATCAAATGTCATTTATTTTGGCCAGGAGCTGTGACGACATTCCTCAGAGACTATTTCTCCTATCTCATTTCTTAAATCTCAAAGTCAGCCCATGAGGGAGTACACACCACCACCAGATGTTCAGTCCTCTGCTCTGCTTTTAATTTTTTTATTATTATTATTTATTCAACTGTGTGCATATGCTGTGTGTATGTGCGCGCACGCGTTGTGTGTGTGTGTCTGTGTGTGTGTGTGTGTCTGTGTATGTGTAGAACCACGGACGAATTCGCGAACCACCATGGACGCCTCCACCTCCTTCTGCCCCGGGATTCACAGGCTCCGCCCTACCAGGACCAGAAGCGCAGGCCGCCCCCGCTTCCGCCTGGCGTCTATGCGTGGGATCTGGGATCCGAACTCAGGACCTTCCGCCTGCAAGGCGGAGGCTTAACCCCTGAGCCACCTCTCCAGCCCCTCTGCTCTGCTTTTATTGGTTGGCACAAAGGGAAAAATGATACAGCAACGAGGAGAGAGAGAGCTGACACACAGGGTCACAGACACTTCTCTTCTTAGCTGAGTTTTCATCAGATTTAAAATATGTTCTTAGAGACAGACAAGATGCCCTAGCAGGGGGTAAAGGCACCTGCTCCCAAAACCAGTAACTTGAGTTGGATCTCTAGAAGCCCGTATGATGTGAAGAGAGGACCAATTTCCAGAAGTTGTCTTCTGACATCCACCCATGTCCCATGACACCATGTATATACATACATATGTATACTCTCTCTATATATATATATCTTTCTTTCTCTCTCCTCCTCTCTCTTTTTTAAGTAAATAAGATATCCCCCCTAAACTAAATAAAATATCTTTAAAAATATATTTTAGCAGATTGGAAGGATATAAAGGAGAACCCTGAACACTTTGGATTTGAAATCAGAAATGGGTCTTTCTGAGTCTTCACTCATTTTTGAAATATTGACCTGCTGAGATTAGTAGTTTAGACAAAACAAATCTCATAAAATTTCTCAAACATTGCTCTTGGTCATTGTCTCCTAATCTTATTATTTTACAACTTTTTGAACTTCTGCTGCACAGGCTCAATTTCTAGAACCATTATCCCTCTCAGTTTAAAACCTAGGTATTTCTCATCAATTCATTTTATTATCTAAAAACAATCTTCTTTATCAGTAAGATACATCCTTAGTTATTTACTAAAGGATCATCTTCCAGAGAGAAATGAACTTGAAACTCACTTTCAATTGGAGGATTGACTCCTGTTCATTGGTAAATAACTACATGTAGGTCACTTAAGATAGGAGATAGAGACTAGATACTCTCTGGAGATCAGGGTAAGGTTGGTGGAGGGGATAAAGCTGACTTGATTCATAACCTTAGTTTTTCAACAGATAATAAAGAATCTGTGCTTATGAAAAATACAAACACAAGCAAAAAGAAGGAGCTCTTTTTGAAGGATTGTTTAATAAAGTTTTTACATTTTTCTTAGCATTTGGGTTTGACCCTCAAATACAGCTATTAACCCGGAAAAATATAAAGTTGATGTGAATTCGTTCAACTCTTGAGATGCACTTTACATAGAATAATGCTCTATCCCTTATGATGCACAAAGCTGGAATCTCACAGCTCTGTGGTGTTGTTGAGTGCATCACCGACTGCCCTTAGGGTAATTTCCATGTGAATAACTTAACTTAGACTTTCATCTAGTGAAGCATTTGTTCCTCACCAAAATTGGTATAATTATTCTCCCTGGTCATTAAAACTATATCACAGACTAGATTGTTTTCAAGTAGGTTGCCAGGATACATAGAATCCAATTTCTTATTCATTTCTAATAACTGCGAAGACCCATATACTATATGAATCTTTGTGGTTTTCACCTTTCTCCTATCTCCAAACCCTAGTCTTAACTTCCCTCTGACTAAAACTTACAGTGTCTTCATCTTAACATGCTTTCTCTCTCATTTATTACTTTATAATGCATTGTAGAATTAGGAAATACTAGACGAGTAAATTAACACAATTTTTCTCACATGTAGTTCAAGAAAAGGGGTTGTCTTGAGTTACCCTAAGAACAATATGAATCCTCTAATGCCCTACTTCCTGATAATCCTGATGCCCTGTGGTCTTCTCCCACTAAAGCAAATCAGGCTATACAACAGTATTCTGCAGGAGACCTGACTCTATAAAGTAGAAAACTTTGGACAGAAATGGTAAGTCCTTTTCTCCCCAAGGATGATGGTAGAATTCTACACAGCAAAAGCTCTTGAGGCCATTCAGCTCTGGTCTCACATGGTCACCACATATGGCGACAAACATTTTGTCCTAATCCCATTCTAAGATACACGTCACCCAAATCATAATTCTTTAATTATAAAGACGCTTATTTGATTTTCAGTTAGTGAAACAACTGAAAATGTGTCACTTGAATCCAAGTCAGCTAATAACTGGCTGGTGCCAACATTTCCATAACAACTCATTCAGGTAATAATGGTTAATTAACTAATCATTGTTTGTAAGTTGCTATGTAAGGCATAATAGGGATGCATTGAAGGCCTGACACTTGGCATGCTGGTAATAGAGCAGGGAAAGCTAAATCAATTCTCGAAAGCTCTGTGATTGTTCAAGGTGCTGCAAATAAGTGAAAGTTGAATCTTCAGCTTTAAAAAATACTTCTACCATATCCTCAAAGAACATTCAAGAAGAGAGGAGAGCAGGAATGTAAGAAGCAGAGGATAAGGAAAAGGACTAAAAAATGCCACCTTTGGAGCCAATTTCAATACAGCCAATTTCAATCATGAGCTCAGTGCAGCTGTGCTTGCCTAAACTGAGTCTATCTGAGAATAGACCCCAGCAGTCAGTGATAAGGTAGTGGCTTGAGGAAACCCACCTCCTCCCTACTGAACTAGAAGTTACTGATAGGTTCTGGGGAATATGGAGCCACTGTTTTCCATATCCATCCCAGGCTCCAATGGAATCTCTAAACCCAAACAAGTACTGAAAGGCCCTGGTTAAGTTCATTGGGTAACAAAACAAAACAAAAAGACATAACCCTGGAAACTAGTTCCATAGGGAGGTGGAGGATTGATGGGCGAATGGAAATAAAGTAGGGTAGAACTGAAAGCAATTATACAAATTGCATTATACAGAATGCATTCTACAAATGTGTGAAAATGTCAAAGAATGAATTTAATTAATAAAAAAAACCCACAACTCCTATGCAGTTAATTCCTTCTTCAAATGCTATGCAAGAAGCACAGAGGTCTTCCAGAAGGAAAAATTAAATAGGGTGTCATAGAAAGCATTGATTTCAAGATATGCTTGGAAAATTTAAGGATATTAGCAAATAAAATTAACATGGTAAATGTTGTGGTTACCAGGAAAACTTGAAAAGAAAAAGACCTCAAAGGTAAATGGCTTCATTTAACATGTTGTTAAATGCTGGGATTTTAGGGAAGATTGATAACGTTGAAAAAGTGTGTGTTACTTCAATTGTGTTAGATAATATGGAGACTGTTTAGTTCTTCCACAAAACCAAAATAGTAGGGAGAGAATCGGAGATTCCTTGAGAAGTCTTCTTTGGAACAGAAGAAGGAGATCAATTGGAGCAGGGAAAAGGTTGCCTAGGGGATGTGTGAGAACCTGGATAAGTTTCCCATGTAAGAAGGACTTGTTTAATACCTTACTGAACATCAAACAATGTACTGCATCAATGTACTGCACACATGTGAGCACATGCAAAATTGGTACTAATAATCCTTGAAACAATTTACTAATGAATCTTGGCTTTCCTGTTGCTCAAGCACAGTGAATTTCCAAGGAACAGAAGTCCAAAATGATGTGAAACTTTATCTCAATCATTTCCAATTGAAAGAAATCAAAGACTATTTCCAGCAGTGTCTTTGCAGATTTTTTTTCTCTTTTACTCGGGCAATCAAAGCAGCAAGGAGCCTGGTTTTCTGAGTATCATTGAATGGGAATGTTTATTCCTGCCGATCCTGCATGTGCTTTCAAAACTTTAGACTATTGCTTCTTCTCTAATTCACTAAGTGTTTTACTCCATGGCTGCACACTGGAATAGCAGGAAAACTTGCACAAAGGAGCTCTCTGTCACAACTAAGGCCAATCAGAATTCCTAACATGAAAAATAATCTATGCCCTGCTTTTCACTTTTTTTCCTATGATACCAAAAATGATTCTATTAAAAAAATAGAATTAACTACACCCATTGTGAAAATCTAGTTCAAGTGAGCTCTTACATAGAACTTATATCAGGTGTGTTGTTTTAAAATATTTCACTAGTCTAAATGTATTAGATTGTTTCTATAGAGGGATTGTGTCTAGATGTTATTGCCCATTCATGTCTCAGGCCATGTAGCTTTGCATGTCTTAGCCCAGATTTACAGTCCTATATTAATATACTTTGCATGCCTTATCCCAAATTCCATTGAAGATAAGCCTCTGAAACTATTTATGTCTGGCTGTCATTCAGCAAATTGCATGTGAGTGCATGAGTAACAACAATTCAAATTCCTCCAATTGATAAATTATGATGAGGATTTACTTTATCAGTGGTAGTTTTGTAAATTTAAAATTTTCAGAATTATAATAATAAAAAATCTCCTTATCTATCCCAATAAGCCTAAATGAATCCTGACCTCCTGAGCTCACAGAAGAGCAGCCATAACCACACAAGGATGACAGTACCACCACATTCCGGACTTGGCAGAATGGACTGATAAGGCTGTGATCCAGTTTTCATGGGCTCAAACATACAGTAAGTTCCTCAGTTTCCAAAAGCTCTTCACAGAACACCACATCTAAGTTACTCCTTGTGTTGCATAACCAGACAAAGTACCATCTAGCTCTGGTGTGGAGTATGAGAGAAGGGCCTGAATATGTGTCTACCAAGAGTTTTGTGCAAAGATAAAAAAGGAGGCAGCTTAATCAATAGAGTACTTGCCTTAGTTTCATCTTCAAAACTCACATCTTAAAAAGCCAGACATGATGGTGCCTGCTTGTATCACAACTGGCCAACTAACATAGCCTAATTTCACAAGGCCAGTCAGAGTCCTTGTCTCAAAAAACAAAGTGAATAATAACTGAGATACTATAACCAAGATGGAGATTGTTCTCTGTTCTTCATGCAAATGTGCACATGTACACACATATGCATATATGCACACATATGAGACACACACAAAAAAGATATTCTGTTTGAAACAGAAAGCTTTGTGCCTCACGAAAACAAAAGTGTTAAATAGGCCTATTTCATTAGTAGTCTAGTAATGTTTCCTTTTCCTTGATTAGCACATCCAGAAAATTCCTTCCTTGGCCCAGCAAACCATGGTGGAAGGATTAAAACAATCTGAAAAGCAGACAGTCGCTCTGCCTGGTAACTCGCAAGCACAATGCCTTGTTCAAACTATTCTTCTGCCGAAACTTTTGGGTCACCTGGAAAAACAATACCAAAGTCCTGATCTGCAGTTGGATGCATCTGGCCTTCTTTCCCTTCCTGACTTTTTTGATTTCAGTCCAAAATGTCCCTCAAAGACTGTTGAAAGCCTGGTCCCCAGTGTAATAGTGTTCGGAGAAGTGATTTTTTTTAAAGGCAATTGATCATGAGAGCTCTGACCTCCCCTGTTCTTTCTTTAGTGTCTGTTTATCTACCTGATTGCTGACTCCTCTAAAGGAAGCAGAATGAACCAGAAAAATCCCAACAGAATGTTCCCTTCCCCCATCACCCAAAGAAGTTGGTGCTCCCTCTGTTATGAATTCCACAAAGAACGAAGGACAGGGAACAAAGAAAGACACCGGTTGCACCATGGAAATAGGAGAATATATATAATTGTTTTAATTTGTGCAAATTACTCAGATCACCTGGCAATCTTAGGAACCCCTTGTAAGTGTAAAGCATTACTTGGCAAATGAAAAAGAAGGCTTCTTAGCAGGAAAGGGAGAAAAGAAAGAAAAGCACAGGAGAGAAAACTACATGCACAGAAGTATGAGCAGCAAACATATGTCATTTGCAAGCAACGTAGTGCACTGCAGAGACCGAAGCTACCTAGAGAGAAATGGTAGAATCACATTGCATCAGAATTCTAGTGGAATAATTCCAGTGCACAGTAGAAAGAGACAACAAGACAAAAGCTCACAGAAGGGACGTAGAAAGTTGGTGTGGATCCTAGCAAGGGGTTCAGCACCAGGGACAGAGCAGCAATGACTGGAAAACATCCTAAATGAAGAATGCAGAGTACCAGTGACTCAGCAAGGCTCACCCAGAATCAAGCCAACCTAATCTCTCCTATCCTAAGGCTTTGGGAAACTCGCAGAAGAGGAAGTGGTAAGATCATAAGAACCTAAAGATGGGAAGATTAACTGTTGGACAACACATTCCATTCAGAACAGTACTGCTGCATCTAGGAACTCAATACAGTGTGACTTGTCCTTACCAGATCTGCATAATGACTGACATACCAACATGCCTCCATCAGTGGGGTGGCCTGAAGAGAGGTAGCTTGGTATTCCATGGAAGTCTGAACCCCCACAAGAGTAGACAAGCCAGAGGGGGACCCTTGGGTCCATAGAAGCATACAGGCATGAGGGTAGGAGGGAGAGAGAGGGACTGATGAAGAGATCAGAGGAAGGGAAAATGGAGGGAAGCAGCTCAGTATGCTTGTAAAAGTAGAAACAGAAAATAAAATTTGAAAAATATCAAATATTATAAGTTGATAGAATTTTACTGTATTTGAAGTTTTGCTCATTCATGTAATTCAGAATTTCAATGGGACAATAAACGTATCTAAATTTTTTGACAAAAAAAATAGGCCCTTAAATTTAACCTATCTGGTCAAAAATTAGATCTTGATCAGTCGACTCTATCCTTCGGGCTAGTTCTACTAGAGGGAAAGAAAAGTGAATTCACAGAGTGAAAGAACCCAGTGGATCACTTTTTCCCAGCAACCTATATTGAATAACCACAAGGCACTAGCTAGACCAGCATTTGGGAAAACAGTCTAGCCATCTCTCAGTGTATCACTCAACATGTTGCTGACTCAGTATACCACAAGCATTCTTCTCCTGTGCTTTTCTCTTTTTTTCCTTCTCCCACTGAGAAAGCAGGAACCTCAAGCAGCTGGGCCTGCAGCCTGCAAACGGGCTGGTCAACGAGGGACAGGAATGCAGAGCTCTTCAGCACCTCCCTTCCCAAAAGAATAAACGCAGCAACGTATGGAAAGGCGCTCAAAGAGTCAAAGTGCCAAAGCACGCTCTTATCTTCCAAGCTAGAAAGACTCCAGCCACAATGTGTTTTTTTTTTCTCCCACATTTTATTTTCTTCCCTAATCATGCAAGCTCGATAGGTACCCCTGCCCTCTCCCTCCCTCCTCCCCTCCCCAGTCCCCCCTTGTACTCTTCCTCCCTTTTCCCCTTCCTTTCAAACCTCTCCCTCCCTCCTCTTTTCCCAGTGCTTCCCCCTTCCTCCCTCCCATCCCCTGGAGCAACCTTTTGTGTGAATGCCAAACCTCCCTCTGAGTCCTGCACCCTAGTGAAGGGTAAAGACTCAGTGGCATAGCCTGGAGTCCTTTCTTGGGCTCCCTGTCAGTATGGGAACTCTATTATGACTGTTTAATCTCTTGCTTCTAAGGATCCTACTGCCTGGAGCCTTCTCCCCTGTGATCCGTGCTAGGCTATGGAGAGTCATTGACATGTCAGCCATTATGCAGGTCATGCAAAGTCCAATTATGGCTACTGGAGCCCTACCTTATGTGGAGTGTCTTGCATGAGCCACACAGTTTTTAACTAATGTTTCTACATCCCACCAAGCCACGCTCCACTGGAAAAATCCTTGTTGTAATAAATATGGTCCCTGCATAATTACACTTATATAATCCTTCTCCAATTTCTGTCTCCCTGTTCTGTCCACTATTAATGCTATTATAGCATTAGTATCCATTTTGCTTCCTCTTACATTTGCACATGCTGATATCTAACATGTTGCTTCCTCTGGTTTTCAGATAGTTAATGATTTCTAATCTCAGCTCAAGCAACCCTGGTCCAAAGAAGTCTGCTGTTAGGTCTGAAACTAAAGCTAATGCCAAAATGCCACAGTAGCTGTCATCCGTTCAATGCTTGCCCTTAATTCACTGTCCTTTAACTGTGTGGTTTTGTTGAATATGGGTCTTTCCCAATAGCCTCTTTCTGAGCAATGTGGGCAGGAACTCTCCTGATGTGACATCCCATAGAGTGGTCATTATAAGAGCCCAGCACATGATGAAGCTCAATATATATCCACTCAATACAAAACTAAATAAAATGCATTTGCCTAAAGTAATCAAAGAAAAGATAAAGTCCTGACCAGAGAGCCAGGTGTGACAGGTCATGGAGATTGCACACAGCTGGCACTTAAGGACAGGAAATTAATGGAGGTCACCTCGAGAAAGAGAACCAAACAAGGTGGAGCTTCCTCTGTGAAGAGAC
Source organism: Typhlomys cinereus (assembly GCA_023101885.1). Lineage (NCBI taxonomy): Eukaryota > Metazoa > Chordata > Mammalia > Rodentia > Platacanthomyidae > Typhlomys > Typhlomys cinereus. The sequence goes on from JALPQD010000227.1 coordinate 1,525,569, forward strand.
AGAGCATTCAACTAAAGTGCAAAGACGAAATGGCTTTATGATAAGTGAAAGCTGGGAAGAATGTCATGCTGGTCAAAACTGTCCTCTGGCATACACACACAAACACATGCACACACACACACACACACATTTTAAATAGAGCAAGCACATTCATTGTATGGAAGCAGCTTACCACTCAGGTTGAGCAGGACAGAAGAGAGTCACTCAAACTTCTGAACTTCCATTGTTATGGTGCCTTGAGGACTCCTTCTAACTTCTCAAATAATTATTACTTTTATATTTTTATGGAAAATGGTATGATAACTGTCTCACATGCTAAATTTGTAGTGACCAAAGTTAGCATTTCTACTTCAAACAGGGTCTCATGTATTCCAAGCAGAAATTGAACTCTCTGTGTAGTCAAGGGCGACTTTGAACTTCGTAGTCTTCTATGGCCAATTCCTGAGTGCTAGAATGTGCCACATAAGTCACAGCGTATGTGGCACTAACCATCAAACACAGAGACTTGTTAGGAACTAGGCAAGCACTCTCCCAGCGGAGACCTAGCTCAAGCCTAAAGCTTAAAAGCTTTAACAGAGAAAGAGACAGACAGACAGAGACATAAAGAGAGACAGACAAACACGCAAGTGTGTGCACATGCACACACATTGCATAGGTCAAAACAAAATAATTTATTCACTCATCTCATTGTCATTCCTTGGTTGTGAGCCTTCTAGTCTCTACTCTTCCTCTCACTTGTAGACATATAGCGGGTACTTATGAACTGCAATCACCCACCTGCTGTGTTGTAGATGATTGGCACCTATGGCCCACAGCCTTGTGGGCCTCCCCTTTGCTGACAACATCATTAGAGTAATCGCCACTTCTTACTGATGTCACCATGGGGCTTTTCTTTGCTTCGCCTCTAAGAGGAACCAATGATGAGGAGACCTTTGAAATCCTGCTTCATTGCCTCACATCCGCACAAGTTTTCAACAGCAACTTCTCAGAAGGACTATGGGATGTGTATAAACCACTCTCAGACCCATGGGGGTCTAAAGCTAAAAGGTCATACTGTGTAGAATGGCTCTCACAGCCATCCGGGAACAATAACTAAAACATATAAATTACAAAACTGAGATGGTTGGCTGCCGTATCCATGGAAACAGATGTTGGCTTGGCCAAAGTGCTTTATAATGATTATGATTAATCATCCTTGAAATCACTGTTATTTATTGGCATATAACTGATGGAAGCATGTTGGAAGGGCTGTATGGTACAGTTTTACAAATTTCAATTGCTAGAGCTAGCACCCTGGCTATAAAATAGCAAAAATGTTCTTTTAAATGCATTCATTAAATATCAGTCAGAGAGAACAGAAAAATATAAAAGCCATAGCTTGGAATAATAGTCAATAAAAACATTGTGCCAACACAAGTCACTATGTTCAAAATAAATTTCCTTCAATCTTCATACAAACTTAGAATGTTCAAATACTTGGGAACCCTTCCTTGTGAGCCGTTCCTAAGTCTTTCTGTTATGTGTATATAACCTAGAGCCATAGGCCAGCACAAAGTCTTGAGTGTAATCGTTAATCCTTCCTTTAGCCAACTTGCTGGCACAGTATTCTTCTGTAACCACCTTTTGAACCTTACCACAGAAGTGTGATTTATTTTAACTTACCAGTTTGAGATGATTCTTTATTCAAGTTTGTCATAAAATGGCTCAACTGATAAAGGTTTGACCTTTCAAGCATGAGGTCTTGAGTTTCATTCTCAGGACCCATGTAAAAAAAATCCAGGAATGGGGCTGGGGAGATGGCTCAGGGGTTAAAATCTTTGCCTCAAAAGCACAAAGAACTGAGTTCAGATCCCCAGATCCCACATAAAAATGCCATGCAAATATGCCAACAGCCTGTAATTCCAGCACTAGAAGGAAGAGCCTAAAAAAACCCCATAAGGATCATCCCCCGTGTCATTCTTGAGTTCACACACACACACACACACACACACACACACACACACATACACAGAGACACACGCACATACACGAATGAATGAAAAGCCTAGAGCATGGTGGCACATGGGGCTCCCTGGCCAACCAGAATGATCTGCTAGGAAGTCCCAGGTCAGTAAGAGACCCTGTCCGCATTAAAAAAGAAAGAAAAGAAAGAAGAAAGAAAGAAAGAAAGAAAGAAAGAAAGAAAGAAGAAAGAAAGAAAGAAAGAGAAGAGAAGAGAGAGAGAGAGAAGAAGAAAGAGAGAGAAGAGAAAGGGAGAGGGAGAGAAAGAAGAAAGAAAGAAGAAGAAGAAGAAAGAAGAAAGAGAAGAAAAGAAAGGAAAAGAAAGAAAGAAAGAAGAAAGAAAGGAAGAAAAAGAAAGAAAGAAAGAAAGAAAGAAAGAAAGAAAGAAAGGAAAGAAAGAAAGAAACGAAAAAAAATGCTGGATAATTCCTGAGGGAAACAACCCTCAGGTTGTTTCTCTCTCTCTCTCTCTCTCTCTCTCTCTCTCTGTCTCTCTATCTCTCTCTGTCTCTCTCTCTGTCTCTCTCTGTCTCTCTCTCTCTCTCTCTCTCTCTCTCTCTCTCTCTCTCTCACACACACACACACACACACACACACACACACACCTTGTTTTAAATAGAGCAAGGATCACTGTATAGAGACGGAAAGCCTATTCTCCCCTGACTCCCCTTCCCACTCTTACCAGCATATCCAAACAAGACAGGCGCAACCTTGGCTTTTCCTCCCTTGCTCAGTAATGCGTGCCCAAGGCAGAAATACTGAGGGATGTACCGATAGGTCCAGAGACTACTGCGACCTTGGGCGCATTCCTCCAGCACACTACCCCACAACGTGCCCACGCCAGTCAAATACACACAGCATTGTTTCTGATGACAAGACAATGCAGAGAGAAAGGGCCAGGGCCTCGGGTGCTGTCGTTTGTTTTTTCCTACACTCGAGCAAAAAGCCATGGCCACACAGCATTCTTGATCTAGTGCCACAGATAAACAGCAGCCTTGGGCCCTGGGCTATGCTCTTTGGATGGCTCTGGGACTACCTGCACAGAGCTCTTATTGTCTGTAGAGTAGGGCAGCTAGAGAAAGGAGTGGGTGCCGATCGTCTGCTAGGGCAGCACAGTCAGGATCCATTCCAAGCACCATGTACAACAGCTGCTACTGATGTGCAGAGGCAATCTGAGGCATATGAATGGCCGCAGTCACGGCAAACCTCCGACCCTTCTCTATTCAACGAACAGAGAAAATGACAGGGGCGATTTGAGCAGATGGGCTGGACAAGGGAACCTTGGAAAACTACATACTGAAGGAAGACAAATAAAATTACCTTAACATAGGAAGGATTTAAGGCTATCTTTCAGTAATCATAACTAGCAGGTTCTTATATAGTATGTCAAAGAAAGGCAAAGTGCAGCCTATACACTATTTATGTAAGAAAGGCAAAGAGGAAGCATGTGGAACTTTTTGTCTTTAATCCACAGAAAAGAGAATTCGATCCAACTCTCTGAACCTTCCAGAACCGAGAATTACCCTTCTCTGTTTTTGCATTGCCTCAGATCACATTTCCATGATCTTATCGCAGAATGAATTCTAGAGTCATCATAAAATGTAATGAAGACAAATGGCCGTTTGATATCATCTCTCCCTGTGATTCTAACTGGAGGTATGATTTTGTTCATAAAGCAAAGTCCAGGAAATATCTAGCAATATCCAGAGACTTTTTTTATTCTATTAGTATGTCATCCATGAATATAATGAACTTATAATGCTCTCATGCCTTAATCCCCAATCCCATCATTCATCCTCTTCCAATTGCAACCCTTCTCCTCCCATACCACACTTCCTTCTATTTTAAAGTCTTTTCCCACGTGTGGTCCACTGGGTTTCATTTGGTTTGCCTTTGATGTCAGGCACCTGAGTACTTGCTAGAATATGAATCTTATATCAGTTACTATGCCATGGAGGAAAGCACCAGAAATTATTTTTTATCATTACGACTAGTAGAGTTGACCTGTTCTTCTGACATCTCACTGTAGAGCCCAAGGATGTAGATCATGCCCTACAATACAAAGGACAACCTCACACAGCAAAGCATTACCAGGCCTAAAGGTCAACGCTTCCAAGGTTGAAAAGCACAGACACAGACAGCCAATGGGACTGAATCATTCATTTTTGGAAGAGTCAAGCAAGGACAAAGCCTCACAGTTTGAAAGATGGACTTAATCACTGAAAGCATCTGTGTTTTTAATCATTGAAAGCATCAATGATCTGGTCCCCGAACACAGCACAGCATTAATCTCACTGAAGGATATCATTGGCAGTGGTTCAAGAAAACTGAAGATATAGTTAAAGCATCTACCACACAGACAGACCCCGTCTTAACAAGGGTTAACATCAAAGAGGTGATGCTGATGGCCACAAAGCATTTCACAGGTGTTCAGGAGAAGCAACTCCACTCTCCTCAGGGTCGGGAAAATTCTCTCATGGGGGAAATGACGTCAAGCTGTCAGGCTAGTTGTACTTAACTCCCTAATAGTAAAACTTGGCTTTAGGAACTCTTGGTTTAAATAAGAGCAAACACTATTGTAAATACTCTATATGCCTTATTTCATCATATTCTCCAAATAATCCTGTGGCTTAGGAACTATTATCGTCATCTTGTACAAGGTCAAATTCTAGAAGGAACTGCATCATTCTCCAGAAGGGGTCTATAACCATGAGAAACATAGCCTCTGTGGAAATAATAGTCATAGAAATAAAAACTTCATGTAAAGCCTTGAAAATATACACAATCAAAAACTGAGCCTTGAAAATATACACAATCAAAAACTGACTTAAAATTTACCACTATCTCATTCTTGGAAGTTGCTGGTCTTTAAATCCTCTCAACTCCAAAATTCACTAGCCTCACATCAAAAGAAAATGACAAGTTCTCAAGACTGTCATCTTGAGGTACATTCTGTGTGGTGGAGGGCAAATATTTTCAAGTTATAAAAATAACATTAATTGGATTTTTAAGATATTGAGTCAAAAAACATTTTACTTTAGACTATACTCCACACATGGGACATAAGTAAAATCCCCATAATTGCCTCAAATCAACTTCATGTTGATTACAGAAATACTACTGACAACTCACATTCATTCAATCATTCATTCATTCAGCAAATATACACTGGTTCTTTACTATATGCTGAAAAATAAGCCTGTTTCTTAGGCTACAACAGCAATCCTCCATTTTAACCTCTTGCAAACAGTCAATGAAACAAAGACTGAAGATTTAAATTTTTTCCAGTGCTAAAGTAGACATGATGCTTTTAAAACTTTTCAGTTACCTGAATGAATACCATAATCATTCATTTGAATTTCCAGTTTATACCTAATGTCACCAACAATGCTTCTTCTATTTGTGTTAAAATAGATATACACATAGTGTCTGGAAAGCACATTTAAAATTTAAACAATGTCGTCACCTATTTCACAAGTATTTAAATAACAAAGATGTTTTGAACTCCAAGATACAGATACGATTTTCTTATCTCAATGACTTGCTTTTTGCTAGAGATTTTCTAGGTTTTGTTCTAGTATTGAGTGATAACAAATATTTCAACCTATTTGTACATAAAATAAAATAGATTCAGCTGAGAGACATTAGAAAACAATTTCCTGTTACTGCAATACATCTTTCCTATGTTTAGTTTAACAATGTCACTGGGCAGCTTTCTCCTTGACTGTGATAAGGAAGATCTCTTTTTTTTTAAAGCAGGATCTGCCAAAACCATCGTCTCTACCTTTACACGTTGGTTGGCCTTGTTTTCTGCAAATAGAAGCCTCATTTTCTCTTCATAATTCCCTTGAGAACGCTATCTGAGATTGTTTGATCTGTGTCTGCGTGTTTATTTTCATGCTTTGATTTGTTCCTGTAAAGATTAGATGCGGCTTATAATAAGACACGCAGAAGATGACCCAGTAATGACAGTTAAAAGCCGGCAAGAGAAGAAAGCAAAACTAGAGTGGGGGTGAAACAGACCCAGGAGCGAGCCTGGTGAAGCCGGTCACAGCAACCCACACACGTGGAAAGTGGGCCATAAATCTGGCTCTCGGTGTTTGGCAGCCCACATGAAAAGGAAACCGGTCAGTTAAGCAATTGATGGTTTCCGTGAAACACAAATAGCCTGCATTTCCTTGGGAAGACTAATCGTTCTCGGTACTCGGACAATAGAATCCGGCCCAGGATCCTCATAGATGGGGGATGTAGGCAACAAGCTAAACGCTGCAACATCTTGGTAATTCCTAGAGGCTCCTGGCGCAGCTTGCTAAATTGAAGGCCCTACTCTTGAACTAGGTTAGTAACATGCCCACAGACATCATGCGGGGGAAAGTGTTCTTGGAAAACAGGAAAAGGAAGAGATGCATCAGTTCTTAAATACTTCATTAATTCATTTGAGGGGACGGGGAAAGAGACAGAGAATGCACGCCATGCATGGTACATAGGTGGACGTCAGAGGACACCTTTCAGAGGTCGGTTCTTTTCTTTCCACCTTACAGATTTCTAGGGAACAAACTCAGGTCTCCAGGTTTTCTTTATAATCATCATCGTCATCATCATCTTGGCTTTACAAACATATTGGACACTTATCCCTGCTTCCCTATCCCCCTCCCTCCCAATCTTCCTCTTTTCATCAATCTATCTCACTCCCTCCCACCCTCTTGTCTGTCTGCTTCTACGGACCCCAGGGATCCCTCTGGTTTGTCTACTCTCGTGGGGGTCCAGGCCTCTGTGGCATCAAGGAACTCAAGAGTGATTAAAAACATACAGTCGAAATCTTGGTGGCTAAACCTGGGTGAGTGAAGGGAAATGCCTCTATCAGTGCCCAAGGAAGGGCAACTTGGTAAATCTCCAGGTTTTCCAGCAAGGCAGGCAGTGGCCCGCAATTCCCTGGAAGGTAGAGCTTAGGAAACCCCAGAATGAAACAATAATAGGGCAATCTGTGATGATTCTGAAGTCACCTTTGGGCGTCCACAAGCACACATATTCAAGTGCCCTCTTTTACACATGCCCATACACACATGTACACGCACCTCATGCAAACACACACATGCAAAAAATAGTAAGGTGAATTAATAAGCTCTTGAGTAATGACAGCTGAGGTTGACTCCACATACATGCACATAAACACACATGCTTACTACCCTGTACATAAATGTACATGAACATAATAAGTGCAGACAAGCACACATGTGCTCAAAATAAATTTTAAAATCCATGGTGCATATGAACAAAACATCAATACTCTTTATGAGATTGTGAGTCATTTATAATCCAACTAAAAGATGAAAACAGCAACCAGTTTTTAAAAGTAAAAAAGAAGAAAGACTAGAATAGACTTATCTGTGAGTTTTCTTTTGGTTCATAATTGGCCAACAGAGTCAGTTTAAAAACATTCCTTACTTGAGAAAATAGAACCATAACATTCATGTTTGAAAGAATGTTTGTGTTACTCCTCTCAACACCAGGAGAGGAAGGAGCTGACGTCAGCTCAAGAAGATCATTCAGAGCCAAGAGTTAAAAGAAAGAAAACTACACACAATCCTTTGTAGTCCCAGAGGCAACAGTCTCCTGTGACAAAAGATTGTTCCAATTGGCTCTGATCCAAGCAAAGCCACAACATGGTCAGTTCTGTAGAAATATCTGTACCTGAAGCTCCAGATGACCTGAGCTCACTCTCTTGAAGCAGCCAAACTTGATGCACAAGGATAAAGACCAAAAGATTGTCCAAAGATGTAGCAACAACATCTGATTTTCTCCCACTTTTTTATTCCCATAGTGCTTCATGCATGAATTTTTGTGAATTTATGGTCTTTCCCATCTTAATTCCCAATACTATTCCTTGTCCTCTTCCCATTGCAATCATCCTTCTTCCCTGTCAGATCCCCTCCTATTTTCAAGTCTCTCCACACGTATGACCCACTGGGTTTCATCTGGATATATGATATTTTTACTAGGTTTCCCTAGAAGTCCATAGAGGATACAAGTCAACTGTAAAAGAATGAGATTGCTTCCATGGTCTCTGCCCCTTAGAAGTAATATGCACCCATGGAACTAAACTTGTGACTTGACAATCACATAGGTGAAATATATTTGAATGAGGGTCATTTCAATAAATGTTAGTTACAACCTGGAATAGGGAGGATTATCCTTTTAGAATGTGGAATAAGTCATGCTAGTCATTCAATCAGGGAGCATTCAGATTGTAGTATCTGTAATGGCGAGCACATTTGCGATGCTATCTTTAATGGGCTTGGAGGGGAAAATAGCTCTTCACTCTAACTACCTTGTTTCTTACAGAGGCCTTATTCAAACTTTGACACAGATTGGGATAAGATTTTTAGGTAGTGATAAATTTTAAGTAAGTTTTTGATCATATATGTTTTCAAGTGGCCACATGACGTTTTTATTTCACATTCTGACTCATTAACCTAATTGCAGATGTTTTAGGCTTTCCCACTCTCTACCCATATGTGGAAATAAGGTGGCCTTTGAAGAGTTTATTCATCATCTAATAACAGCTCGCTTCACCAACTTGAAAGCTAATTTCAATCTCTCTAGATGGCCCCAGGGCTTTCATAGAAAAGCAATTTGGTCATTTCTGTAAGACTATTTATAAATAATACCATATTCTGAGATGCTAAGGGTTAGGGCTTTTGCACCTCTCTTTCTAAGATGTGATTTAACCCATAACAGATTCTCTGGGTTATTCTACAGGGCCAAAGAAGAGTCTTCAGATCTTTATGCTAAAACAACGATGAGGAGATCTCACCTATCCAAGAGCCAAGAACCTCTGCTTCCCACTATAAGAAAGGGCCAGCTTGGGAACTCCTGCAGAAGCCGAGATAAACAGTGATGTCTCCTTGCTGTCCTCTGCAGAAGGCAGGACAAGTATAGGTGTGACTGACAGCATCAAACCTGGACCCATGAGGCCTGAGTACAAACTGCAGCACCCCTGCTTAGGAGAAACAGCACCACTCTCCGAATGCTGGATCATGAAGCCAGTGAAAACTCCCAGCACCACCACCCGTGAGCTGGATCACAAAGCCAGTATCACTGTCTGAATGCAGAACAATCAGCAACTCCTTCATCATCTCTGATCTCCAAATCTCCCATCTACAAAATGGAGCAAATAAGGGAATTTACTTCACAAAGAGGCCATGAGATTTAAATATATATCTATGTATATTTAAATACATGGTATAAGTGCATATGTATGCATTTATATCAGGGCTAGCATACAAGCACTGTTAGTGTCCCATTCTTTAAGCTTTGTATTTCAAATAAATGTTTTCTTTTCAATCAAGAAGTATAATGTTCACACTCTCAACAATCTAAACAGGAAACTGATCACCAAGAAAAAAGGTCTATTTCCCTGGAAAACTTCTTAATGGCCTCAATTTTATAGCTCTCCAAATGTTCTAATGCTATATCCTTCTCAAGAATCATCACTCTCTCTTGGGATACTGTCAGCTCATTCTAATCATTCCCCCCTTTTTGTGCAATGTTGAGCATCACATGAGTATTAGAAGGAAATTGCATCTTGACTAGTATCTTCATGTCAAGATAACTTGCTTTCTACAGGGTGCCGTGTGCAAGGTCTTCAGACTATGAGCAGTTGTTCTACTTCTTCCACATTTCACAAGTTTAGAGTGTCAACTGGCAATGTGATAAGCATAGTGCTAGATAAATTCTACACAACTAGAAGCTAACTACAAACTAAACTTTGAGTACAAAGAAGAAGGCCCTTTTTTGTGTAAACAAATCTACATATCCAAGGGTTATTTTTTTCTGAACTATTATTGTTCAAAAACGTTCAGAAAACTCATGAAAAGGTACAGGATATAAAACCTAAAGAAAACTTATGACTGGGAAGGATTGGCTCTGGGCCTAGCATTGCTTTCTCGTGGTTCTGGCAAGCAATCAATAGGAAATTCTGTCACATAGACATAAATCATAATTGAGTTTTCATCAGCCATGTGCCAGATCTGTGCCTGTGTGAAATTCAGGATCCTGGTGCCAAGGTGCCTTATCAGCCCATATGCAAATACGCCTTTTGATGAAATCAAAGAACAGTAGAATTCAGATGAGCACCCAAGCCTGAGCTGCCAAAACCATATGGACCTTTAACTCTTCTATTGGCAAATGAGAAAGAGCAACTGTTGCAATGCTTCTTCTAGGAGCAACACCCGGAACGGCTAGTCTCTATACATGAGGAACTTTTGCCAAAATCCTGGAAATTTTACCTAAATAAACTGTCTTAAGAGAATAATGAATTACTTTACAGAAAGATGTGCATGCATGTTTCCTCAAGGCAAAAGGCAAGAAAATGTCATTAAAGATGTTCTCCTGGAAACATTAGTAAAGACAACACAACTTTCAGGCTTTGATCCTTTTCCTCAAAGAAAACACATCAGAAACTCAAATTCCATTTGAACTAAATAATTCAATTCTATGCTTATTTCTGTTGATGTGAGATGATAGGTTTAGACACACAACTCCACGGATAAGTTCTTGAGGATCTGGACTTGTAAAATAGTTTCGCATACTTGTTAAAATATTTGTTTTAAGATTAACAGTGTTAAAGGTTTTTAGTGTGGGGATCAGATTATTATTATTACTGGAAGCAAATTTTATGCAGATAATTTGCTCAATAGTCCAGGAATCCTTCACCATACAAGACGCAGAGAGAGAGAGAGAGAGAGAGAGAGAGAGAGAGAGAGAGAGAGAAAGAAATTGAACCTTTGTATCTGCATTATACATTTAGGTCTTAAATGTACCCCAGTCACCCACACTTTCTATGATCGATCCTTGTAGAAGTGCTACTGTAGGGCTGGAAGATGGCTCAGGAGTTAAGAGTCTGCCTCACAAGCAGAAGATTCTAAGTTTGGATCCCAAGTCCCATATAAAAATGCCAGGCAGAACAGTAATGTTCTTATGCTTAAAGGGAACACAGGAAAGGGTTCTGGGAAATGTCACTGGGTCCTTGCACCTCATCGGAGAGGAGGACCCAAAGGAGAGTTTAGCATGCACATTAAAGGATGCTCCGGGGATGGGAAGGGGAGGCACTGGGGGATGGGGAGGGAAAGGGGAGGGGAGGGGGGCACAGGGGGTTAGGGGGTTGAAGGGAGGGGAGGACCGGTGTACCTGTTAAATTTATATGAGTGGAAATAAAAAAAGAAAAAAAAAAGCCAGGCAGAAACAGTGATAGCCTGCACTTGCAACCCTAGTGGGAAAAGCAAAAAGGAGGTAGAAGCAATTCAATATGATTCCTGAAGTCATCCTTGGTCCTCACCAGGGATGCAAAGTACCTTCTGATAGATACAAACAAATTAAATAAATAAATATTATTTTTAGAATTAGTTCTGTAGACTGTAGAAACTCAGGAGGGGTCTCACAGGAGATCTTTAACTCACCAAAAGTTCATGTACTTCATGTGTGTATCTGTGTGTAAACATGTGCATGAAAACTGTGTGGAGATCACAGGTCAACCTTTGATGTCAAAGGAGATGATGGGATGAAAAGAGACGCTAAAGAACATGAAGAGGAGCTCACACAAATTTTTTAATAAATATAAATTGTGTTAATGGAGAAGAATGCATATTTTGAACAGATAACTTAGAAAGTAACTTAAAAATTGAGCCTTTCAATAATATCTTATGTAATAACAAAAACTTAAGTACACAATAATTCAATTGATTCCTGTAGAGTATCTGTTTATATAGTTTCTGAAAGTTCAACTCAAAAGAAAGTTTCAATGATAAAGAAATCAAATAATGTTTGACTACTTTCCAACATTACATTCTCTGACTTAAATGATAATTAAAAATTATTAATACATAGGTGTGTGTGCACATGTGTATCCCAATGTGGTAATTAATGTTGTTTGCCAATTTGACTGGACCTGGGATTAGCTAACAGATTTGCCAACGGACCACCTGAAGAGGTTATCTGGATTAAGACATTTAAATCCAATGACCAACATTACATATAGGCAGCACCCTCCAGTAGCCGACCATGCAAGAGGAAGTGCAGGAAAGAAGAGCTCTTACTCTCGTGCCTTGTGCCGGCAAACTCATTTTTCCTGATGCTGCCATTCTTCGCTCACATTAGAACCCAGCTTCTTTGACCCTCCAATGTGACTGGCCAAACATGTCTGGCCAAGTGAACAGAAGGATACCGACTCTCTGCACCGGCTCTCGGTGATTTATCCAGAGCCTAATCCCACCCACCATGGACTGGGCCTTCCCCATCAGCTAGACAATCTCCTGCAGGTTTGCTTTGGCTTAACTCAATCACTAATTCTCCACAAATGTGCCCAGAGCTCAAACCCTCAACAGTCAAGCTGACCCCTGTGCCTAACTCTGACAATTGGCAAGCTTGGCTGAGTCCTGCTTGGCTTCCCACCACTGTGAGAGTTTTGTTGCTTTGAAAACTGGCACAAGAAATAACCACCAAAACTCTTGCTTCAGCCTTTCATCTCCCAAAGTCAATCTAGAGCCCGAGTTTCTCTTGAAGCGACGAGCATCAAGGGTCTCGTTATCTAGGATGGTGGCAGGAGTAATGCCATCACCCTGTCCCTAGTGTGACCATCATAACCACTGAAAACTATTTAATTCTGCTAAATCTCTGGAAGTGGTTCTAAGGTCATCCAGAAAAAAGCAGAGGAGCATTAATTGAGAAAATCTAAATTGAGAAAGTCTCGGTTAAGAACAGCGAATCTGTAATATTTGAGCAACTGACATGTTCCTCTCCCATATCAGACTGGCATAATCGAAGTTCCACTCCAGATGCCACCAAGAAGACAAGATTCCATCTCTCTGCCCCCAGCTCTCAGTCTAAGGCAAAAATGTCTCCTCTGGAGGCTCAGGACCCTGTTTTTGCTATGTTCACCCAATCCCTCCCCATTTAACAGAAATTGTACCTGAGCATAATGAAGACAGCAGGTCCTGAACATCCTCACTTACATTCATTCCTAGGGTAAAAGTTTCCCAACATGACAACAAAGGCAGCCTTCCAGCCTAAGGGCCCTTCTGCCCTCCCAGACCACTGTCCCCATCACCATATCTAAAGCAATGATGCAAGTATTTCCCCTAGTGAGAGAAGTCCTCATGAAGAGAGAGTCCCAGTAAGGAGATGACTTCATTTTGGAAAACACATGGGGAAGTACAAGACAGGACTCCATTGTCAAAATCAAAAGAGACTTCAGTTAGAAGCAATTAAGAAAATGGTATTTTTAAACCTTTTTTTAAACTTTATTCATTCATTCACTTAGTGTGTGTGTGTGTGTGTGTGTGTGTGTGTGTGTGTGTGTGTGTGTTTGTGTGTGTCAGAGGGCACATGTGTCCCTGCAGAGGACCAAGGTGACTGAGAATCAACCTAGATTGCTTCTAAATCACACTGCAATTTCCCAGGCTCTGCCCACCAGAGCCGTAAGCGCAGGCTGCCACCATTTCTGCTCGGCATATGTGTATGTTGGACCTGGGATCCGAACTCAGGATCTTCTAGCTTGTAAAGCAGAGTCTTAACCCCCGAGCCATCTCTCCAGCCTAAGAAAATGATATTTTTATGGTAGCAATAAACTAAAAATTATATTAGCTAGAAATTTAAAGGTGAGAACCAGGTTAAAAAAAAAAAAGGTGCTTCCCGGATAGAAGCAGTTCAGAATGGATCTCAAGGTCCTCCTCTAGTGAAGGGTACCAAATTTACTTGAGTGACTCCAAAGCACTTCCTGATCTAGGTCATTTTAAAACAACAGAGCAATAAGTTGGTTCTAAGTCTAACATAAAAGTTGTATATGATGGCAGTAGAGACAAAATGGACAGGAATTTCACAGCGTGATCATGGAAAAATGTAGCCACAGGAAGCCTTGCTAAAAAGTACTTTTTATTCATGCACCAAAGCAATCTCACTAGAAGTTGTACGCTAAGGGATCAAGATGTTTTACTAAAACTCCAAAAAATCATTAAGCACAGATACAAAACACGTAATGAGGAGAAACCAAAGCCTCCAGTCACCATGACGGTTTATGCAAAATGTCTGGTCTTCAGTTAAAAATGTGGAACACTGAGAGAAGATGAAATGTGATTCATAAACAGGAAAGGAAATTGAGATAATATGCATGCTTTTGGGAAGGCACAAGTATTGGAGTTAGAATACAATACCTTTGAAATGATGCATTGTATACACAATCCAAAGAACTAAAAGAAGCTAGACCTAAAGAAGCAACAGAAACAATTCAAGAAAACCCAAATGAATGAGAACATGTAACACATCTATACAACAGAAAACTTATTAATAAACAGGTTTTTTATCCACTGGACAATTAGTACATCAATATAATCCCTATTTTTTTTAAAAAATCCACCTATTTTGAAGAAAATAACAATATGATATTTAAGGCAGATAGTTTTAAATGTCAGTTTGACAATTGAGATCTGTGCCTGCGGGCATACCTATGAATTACTATTTATTTAAGGCAAGTCATTTAAAAACATGTAGGAGTTTATCTAAATGACATGGAACTATGCAGCACATAGCAGGTGGAATGACTCCCTGGGGAGGTTCACAAAATGGAGAGGGAACTGGTTGGATCTGGCAGACTGACAAGCTAGGAAGCTTCACCTCTCTCAGCTTTTCCTGGGATGCAGTGTGGTCAGCTCTCACTGCTCCTGAGGTCGGTATGAACTATCCTGCCATCACCATGGATTGCAACTTAGGACTGTGATTGTGACTAAAACCCTGTTCTTCTAAATGGTTTGGCCCACATATTTATCACAGTGATGGATCAGTAACAATTAACATTACAATAATTTCACATGGGAATAAAAAACTTTCAGAATGGTCAAACTGATCTTGAAAAGTGGGGCGGAAATGGAGACTATATATTTCTGATCTTCAAAATTTATTATGAAAAAAGGTAAGAAAGCAATAAAGGCAGTGTGTACTGAAGTAGAATCGACACAGAGCCATGAAATAAATGTGAGTTGAGATATTAATACTTTCATCCACACTGAACTTATTTTTGACAAAGGTATCAAGACAATTCCTTTGTAAAGACAACCCAGCAGTTTGCAAAAGTGAATCTGAACCAAGTACACTATCCATGCACAAGAGAAATACATCAGTCCTCATCCTTACATCACATGCAAAGCTAAATTTTAAGTTGATCATGAGCCTAAATGCAAAGGCTAAAACTATAAAAACAAGTCTTAGAAAATATATGAGCAATTCTTTTTTGCTATGACTTCAAAAGTATGAGCTACAAAGAGAAAAACAACAGATAAATTGAATTTCAGTAAAAAAAATTAAATTTACTTCAAAAAGAAATGGAAAGTCAGTTAAGTGAAAAATGATAGACAACTTGCTCCTTTCCATCAGCTTTATGATAAAATGCTTAATGTGATTTTTCAGAAGTGTCTTGCTTTACCTTTTAAAATTATGATATATACAACTCTTTTTAATGCAATGCATATAAAGTTTTGATATATATAACTCTTTATTGTTGTGATTAAAAATTATGGATTTATTTTTCGTAAAAAAAGGGAAGAGACAGGTATGATAGCACATGCCTGTAATGCCTGTAATCCTTAGGAGGCAGAGATGGAAGGATTGCTGCAAGTTCAAAATTAACCCCACTTGTGTAGCACCTTGTCTCAAAAAAAAAAAAGAAGTAGAACAAAAAAAAAAACACTGAACAGCTTAAAGTCAAAAGAAAGAAAGAGAGAAAGAAGAGAGAGAGAAAATAGAGAGAAGAAAGAAAGAGAGAAAGAAAGAGAGAAAGAAAGAAAGAGGAAGGAGGAAGGAAGGAAGGAAGGAAGGAAGGAAGGAAGGAAGGAAGAAGGAAGGAAGGAAGGAAGGAAGGAAAGGAAGGAAAGGAAGGAAGGAAGGAAGGAAAGGAAGGAAGGAAGGAAAGAAAGAAAGAGAAGAAAGAAAGAAAGAAAAGAAAGAAAGAAAGAAGAAAGAAAAGAAAGAAAGAAAGAAAGAAAGAGAAAGAAAGAAAGAAAGAAAAGAAAGAAAGAAAGAAAGAAAGAAAGAAAGAAAGAAAGAAAGAAAGAAAGAAAGAAAGAAAGAAAGAAAGAAAGAAAGAAAGAAATGGGAAAAATATTTGAGATCATATATACAATGACGGATACTGTCTTAGTTTCATATTCCTGTTATTGTAATGAGGACATGTCCTACACATTCGGGTATTTTTATTCATGTTTCTAGGTTACAGACAATCATGACCAGAAGAAGCAGAGGGAACTGACTAAGCCACATTCAGAACAAGAGCAGAGGGTGGACAGAGGCTGCTGCTGCTCTTTAGCTTCTTAGACATTCATTCTCTCCCCACCCCCTATGAGCTGCGTCTTCCCACATCAATTAGATAAAGTATAAGTTCATCTTAACTAGATATTACCTCATAGGTATGCCTAGAGGTTCACTTCTGAAGTGTCAAGTTGAAAGCTAAAACTGTCATAGATTGATAGCCAGAATCTATAAGTTCTTACCACCTAAGAGTAAAAAGTCTCATCTCTCAAATGAATAATGGGTAAAATATTTGACCAGATGTGCCTTCAAAAAATATGTTCAAATAATCAGTGACATATAAAGACATACTCGGCATCATTAATGTAAAGAAATCTCCATCAAAGCCACTCCAGACTCAGAATGGCTATAGTTAAAAAGAAAAATGATGAGTCTTGATGAAGACTTGGAAAAATCAGGCCCTGCACACATGACTGCTGGGATCGGACATGATGTGGCTGTTTTGAGAAACTGGCAAAAGCACAAGGTGCTAAACATGGATTTTATCAGGTGATTCAGCAATTCTAAGTCCAGAAACACTCACAAGGGAAATGGAAAATAATCTCAAAAACTTGTAAGCAAATTTCATCAAACATCATTCATAAAGCTGTAAAGTTGCAGTGTTTTACCAATTGATAGATGGATAAAATACAATCCATCCACACCTTGGATTCTTACTTAGCAATAACAGTAATGAATTACAACATGTGCTACAATGTGAATGAAGGTTGGAAGTATTATGCTAGAGAAAAAAAAGGATTAGAAAAGTCCACATAGTTCGCAAGTTCATTTATATGAAATTTCCAAGATAGGCACACTGTTGTAGTTTGCCTGCATGGTTGCTGATAAAAGCATCATCAAAAGACTTAAGGAACAAGGGGTTCAATTGATTATGATGGTCTGGTTACAGTTTTAGTCCAGCTGGCAGGACAGCATGCTCCATCACCAAAGGGCCAAGGGAAGTGGCCACACTATGTCTGTGTAACAGCTGAGAGAGGGATGATCCTTACTTACCAGACCAGCACGTCTGGCCAAATATGCACAAGAACGCCAGTTTCTTCAACCAGCTCTCTGTATTTCATTCACCTGTCCGGGGCCTAGTCACACCCATCACAGACTGGATCTGCCCCATCAACTAAACAATATCAAGTAGGTACACTCTGGGCTTAATTCAACTATCAGTTATCTACAAATGTGCATAGACTTCAAAGCCTCAAACATCAGGTTGACACCTAGGTCATAACACACACTCTATAGAAAGAAAGAGAACCACCACCAAATGGATTGAGGGAAACAGGAGCAGATGATAATAGATATGGCATTTCCTTACAGTGATTTTTTTTAAAATCATCAAATTGGTTATGGCACAAGTTACACAGCTTTGTAAGTGCATAAAAAACTATAGAGTGTATATGTTAGGTGAACTATAGTACATGAATTATATAGCAAAACTATTCTGAGGTTCTTTGAAAGAACAAAAATCCAAATGTAGAATGCTAAAAGATTACTTCTCAATGACCTAAGATTATAAATACTTTCTTAAACAAGTCTCTTTCACTAATGACCAGAGAAGAGAGTACATATTTAACTCAATCTTTTATAAACTAGCTATAAAATAAAATTGTAGCTTTAATTTCTTATATAATAAATATGTTTTGTGCAGTGTATGAAAAGAGTTAAGCAACTTGAAGAAAATTGATTACATAATGATACCTGAAAATAGCAGATTAGCAATAATGTCTGGGTTCTATTAACCTTTCTGTAGCTTCTTCAGACCTTTGTCTTGAGAAATAAGCTTGCTGGTACCTGGTAAGATAGAGAAGTTTAGAAAGCACATTTGTCTCATGATTTATTTTCTCAGAGGGCTGAAAAACTGGAACTCTGACATTACCTCTGAGTTCATGAAAAAGTCACCAACATTTGCAGACAACCTGCTAGAATTAAAGATGTGTGCAGCACTTCTTGTGGTCATAATGTCTAAATGTGTATGTCAACCGACCCAGCACACAAGGTGCCCAGATATGATATGACCAAATGATACTCTGAGTGCATCCATGAGGTTCTAGATGATTAAAATTTGAATCAATAGACTGGTTAAAGCCACAGAGTAGGAAGGGATGAGACCACACTAAACTTGAACTAGAAGGCTAGCAGGGAAACGTTCACGTCTAAAAGCTTGTGAAAGGTTTGTGGTCTTCCTCCACTGTACTGATGGCCTTTCTCATCTCTGCAACAAAAAATACCTTATGGAAGAAACTTGCAGCAGGAGATTTACTGTGGCTCACAGATCAGAGGGAACCGTCCACTGGTGGTGGCTTAAGTGGGTTGGTTGTTAGTGGCAGGAATTTGTATCAGTTTCTTTTTTTATTTTCTACTTTTACAGGCATACTGAGTGTAACAGTTACTCTTAACTATTGCTGTGAGAAAGCGTCCCAAAGTCAAGCAACTTAAAGGAGAAAGGGAGATTTATTCAGCTTACGGTTCCATAGGGGAGAAACAGTCTCTCCTGGTGGAAGCAGCATGGCTGGTTGGCCAAAGCTGGAGGAGGCTAGGTCACTGCCGACATCTTGGAGATCTGAGAGCCGCCAATTGTTTGCCTCAAAGGCAGACTTCTCCTCGAGATAGGGTGGGATTAATCCACCTCAAGGCCCACCCCTTGTGACTGCCTTCCTCCAGCAAGACTACACTTCTCAAGGTGCCATGACCTTGCCAAACACATGAGACTGTGGGGGACACATTTCAAACCACAACACTGAGCATTCATCCCTGTGTCCCTCTATACCCTCCAACATCCCCTCCTTTCCCCTCTCACTCCCACCCTCCCACCCACATGCTTCTATAGATCCCAAGGTTCACCCCAGCCCTTCTGCTCTTATAGGGATTCAGGCCTCTCTAGCATATCACGTTACCTCTCTTCAGGCCACCCACTGACGGGCACTTCTCTTCACTCATCCAGCTTTAGACCGAAAGGTTTCCACTGTATGTTCTTATCTTTCTTGAGTTCCTAGGTAGTCTACAGGGGAACATTGGCATGTCAGTCATTATGCAAGTCTGGGAAGGACAAGACTCACTGCAGTGAGCTCCCAGATGCAGCAGTCCCTCCCTGAGTGGAATGTCTTATCTAATGGTGAACCTTCCCACCTTTGGTTTCTTACAATCTCACCATCCCTCCTCTGCGAGGTTCTCAAAGCCTTAGAATAGGGATTGGGTTAGATTAGAGATTAGGTCGGCCTGATTCTGGGTGAACCTTGCTGAGTCGCAGATACTCTGCATTATGGTTGGCCTAAGCTGTCCACTTCACTGCTCTTCTATAGCTCTACGATCATATCAGCTTCTTCTCAGGGTGCCAACCTGGAAGCAGAGAGCTGATCAGAAGTAAGTGTTAACTTCTATGATCCTCCCTGCAGTGACGTACCTCGGCCAGTCAGGCTCTCATACGAAGAGTTCAAAGCCTCCCCAAATGGTGCCGCCAGTTGAGGATCAAGTTTTCCAAGATAAGGCATTTATCCTCAGCCCTAGAAGCACTGTCTCTTCACACCGAAACTGAACCATGCACACTCCTGCATCCTGGGCCTCCAGACTCCAAACACAGGTGCACATCAGCTCTCTTGAGTCTCCAGCTTGCCTACAGCACTTCCAGTATCAGAACCTTTAACTGCGTGGGCCAATCCCTTATAACAAATGTTTCTCTGAAGAGCACCATTGCTTCTGCATCTCTGGAGAATACTAACATAAATTTTTAATTTCGTGTTGTTCTTCCAAACCACAATTCCTATAATAACCTGTGAATAACTATTGTTGTCACTCCTTCAATTACATTAAGCGTGTAATCATGTCATGTTACCAAAGGTTGAATGTGTTTAGAAAAACTCTTTTTCCTTAAAATAACATTTATAATAGCTTCGAATTTCTAAAACTTTCTTTTAAGTTCTTTAAAAGTTTTAATCTTTGGGATCTCACCAGAAGGGGAGGACGTATAGTGTGCAGACAGAAAGTAACCATTTTGCAAATGGGAGATTGACCCCTCCCTCACCGCAGTCTCCTACTTTTATTCCATCTATCTTTGAATATACTCTTATAACAAGACTCTAATTTAACAGGTTTTTAATCTCTGGCCAGGGGGTAACATCCAATACCCATCAGGATGGATCCAAGGGCATTGCAGGAGCAGCAAAACTGAAAAAAAAAAATTAACAAACCATAATTCAGAACATTAGAGGCTCTATATCAACCACCTGGAACCAGGCCAGCCTAATCTCTCCCCATCCTGAAGCTCAGGGAAATTCACGGAAGAGGGGGCGGTAAGAGTGTAAGAGCACAAGGATGGGATATGCAAGATACTCCACACAAGTTAGGGCCAAAGCAATCATAATAGGACTTTGCATGACCTGCGAAATGACCAACACATTTTGACCCCTCAAAGTCTAGCATGGACTAAAAGCACTAGGATCCTTAGAAGCTAGCATTTAACAGTGTTCCTATAATTAAGGGGAACACAGGAAAGAGTTCTAGGAAATTCCACTGATTCCGTACAACTCATCAGAGAGGAGGACCCAGAGGAAAGTTTGATATACACATTAAATGATGCTCCAGGGATGTGGGGGAGAAGGCACTGGGAGATAGGGAGGGAGGGGGGAAAGGAAGGAGAAAAGGGGGGAGGGAACAGAGGGGGTCCAGGAAGGAGTGGAGGGAGGGAGGGGACCAGGGTACCTATTAAGTTTGTATGAGCAGAAATAAATTTTAAAAAGTTTTAATCTTTGGGAGTCTTGTATGTTAGTATTGGTCAAATTATTTTTCTCAAGCTTTTCAATACTCTGATGGAAAAACCTAACCACAATTCAGAGCATTTAGTTTTCCATTAACCTATCTTGCTTTGGTTGACCAGGCGCGCGCGCGCGCGTGTGTGTGTGTGTGTGTGTGTGTGTGTGTGTGTGTGTGTATCTAGTATGTGTGTATGCATATGTGCATGCTGGTACATGTTAATGTGTGAGCAGTTACAGGAGCACATATGTGTCATCAGAAGTCAACCCTAGGCACCATTCTCCACTTTTTTTTTCTTTTGAAAAATCTCCCATTTGGCCTGGAAGTGCCATGTTGACAAAACTGGCTGACCATTGAATCCAAGGTATCTGCATGGCCATACCTGTTTAGCACGGGGATTGCAAGTGTAGGCACCATGTCTGGGTTTTTTTATTTAAATAGAATGAGGATTGAACTCAGGTCCTTGTGCTTACAGCACCTTACCAACTGAACCATCTTTCCAACCTTTGTATTGGTTGGTCTTGAACTCTACTTGTGCCCAGGAGTGATTAAATCAATGTGAAATGGTGATTTTCCCTACTTTCCTCCGTAACAAGATTTTTATGATGATTAAGTCAGATCAGACATATGGAAGTGCTCATAAAGAAAACATATAATAGGAATGTAATTTTCTATCTTTAAGTAGTTTCATGTTGTTAATATTTTAATGTTAACTGAAATCCTCTGGTGACAACAGAGAGAAAAACTATGCTAGGGAAACTAGAATGCAGTCTACACATTAGAATAAAACTTGGAAGTACATAATGCATAAAAATCACTAGATCATTTTCTGCTTCTTTGCACATTACAATATAATATGGAATGAGAATTAAACTTGCTAGATTCATGCAGCAGATGAGCTATTAAATTAATTTAATGTAACCAAACCTGATGAAAGGTAGCATTGCTTATTGACTTAGAAAACCTCTCCACTCTTACACTATCATTTGCAATTGTCCAAAATCTTCAAAGCTCAGTGCTAGGTCTGAGCACATAATCAAATTTACAAACTGATTAAGACAAAAAGCATTTATGGATAAAGAAGAAAACTGAATATAAGAACAGGAAGATAATTTTTTCACTTGGTATTTCAATTCTATGTCGTTTGGAGTCTGAAACATAAGTGAATGGAGAATTTGGAAAGGTTCCAGAGAAAAGCAATGAAAATGATTAGAGTTGGAAAAATAGGGTCTATAAATCATTACTATGGGAATTGGGAGACACTTAGCCTGAAAGAAAAAGCTGTATGAATGTGCTAGATCCATACATCTGAAACTCAGAGATGACAAGGTTTGCCTTGACCTGTCCATACAGCTGTGAAAGCAGAAAGAAATCCAGAAGCAACAAAGATATTTTCAAAGTATTTCTGCTACTTCTACACCTATCAAACTATCTCTCATTTTCCAAGCAGTCAAAGGCAGCCCTGGAATGAGCAGGGTTTACACCAATTCAATACACAAATATTTACCATTTGACATGGAAGAATAGGCATCTTGCAAAGCATTAGGGAGAGACAGGAACAGAGCATGAACTCTAACCTCCAGGACTGAGGGTTAGTCAATCTGTAAAGAAAACTACAGAACATCTAGAAATCTATAATCAAAGAATATGCAAAGGCCCTCAGTGACTCCAAGGATAGAAAGACAATTGCTATGTATGATCAAGTGCTTCCTGGAGGTCTTAATGCTATAAATGATCAAGATAGTAGAATTAGACAGGGTATGCATGAGAGATCAAGTACAGATAATCCAGACAAGACATAGTGAAATCAAGTCACCATTTTGAAATCATTACTTATTGTGACTTACTGGATAAACATATTTTTCCATTATCCCTAAAGCTGTTATGGATAGAAAATCCAAGGCATTGATTAGTTTGGCATGAAGGAATGATGTAATCATAGTCACAAATACACACAAATGAGTACTGTGTGTATACATATGATTTAGCTCATATTTTAAAAGTGCTAAAGAATTTCATCTTGCTCTTCATTCACATAATGAGGAATGGCAATATAAACTGAAATTAAAATTTTTAACTTTTCTTTTAAATTAAAGCAAAATGTACCACCATGCTCATACTATCTTCTTTTTTTTTTTTCTCTTTTTTGAGACTGAGTGTTTCATGACTCCAAGGCTGATCTTGATTATATCTGTGTAGCTTGAGAATGATTTTGAATATCTTATTCTCCTGTCTCTACTTCCAAAGTGCTGGAATTATAGGTGTACACCATCATACCCTACTTTGTGCCATGTTAGGAGTCAAAACACAGAGCTTCCCACATGTTATACAAGGACTCTACCAACTGAGTTACAAGTCCTGATCAAGAAGTACTTTTCAATATTGTTTCTGTTACCCCTTTCTATTATTGATTTGCCCTGTAGCTTAAGTAGAATTGTCACAAATTTTTAAGCCATTTAGCAATACATTTTAATAACCAATTATCAATAATGCATGCTAAATTTTTAGAATAAAAAACAGCTTGTTGGAATCCAGGCATATGCCAGCATAAAATCCAAGTCAGTATTTTTTTAACTGAGGGTGAAGAGATGGACAAGTTAACTTATTTTGTTTTGCTTCTCTGTTTTCTTCTAATTTAAGTTCTGGATTTGAAGCATTTAGAATGGCTCAAATGATAATTTTCTACATCATTAATTGACTGAAATGAAGAAAACCCTGTATTCGTTTTTTTCATTTCTGATTGGGAGGCATACTGGAAAAGCTTCACAGAAAATAAATACTGAAGAGAAAAAAAAACTGAAGAATTCTTCACATCCTTGTGACATTTCTTAGAAGGTTTCAGGGCAAGCTCCCAGTTAAGGAAATTGCTCTAGAAAAATCTCACACTTTTACTACCATCTGACCACTCTTTCAGAAGGCTCTCCTTTTCACCTCCCACATGACTGGAAACCACCTTAAAATTCAATATCACAAGATGAATGATCCTGGCTCAATTCTCAGGTGCCCTCATTGTAATTATATCCAATTTGTCAGTAGCAGCATGAGGACACAAAAGCTGCCCTCTTACCCAGCTCGCTGGTCCTTCTCTCCTTGCACAGACCCCTATAATAAATGAAGAATGCACAACTGTGCCTGGGGGTCCCCATCTGCTTGTGATTACCTCTATGCACTTTCCCGCAGGAAGGCTCTGGGAAGCAGAGTAATTTCTTAGCCATCAATTCTAAGAATGCCAGCTGCCCCCTCGTCATTTACAACATGAGCACTGTGTCCTCAAAGAAGCTTCTAGTCTCACTGCCCTGCCTGGCTTCAGGAAATTTCTGAGTTGTTTTTCATAGAAAAAGCAGGTGCATCTGAAAGCTAATGGCTTGGAATATAAGCTTCAGCAACTTTGTGTCTGCAAAATTGACTGCATGTCACAGTAACCTAAAAAATTAATAAATTCACTCTCGTTGTATTCATGAATGATAGTCAGTTCTGATGTGACTGAGAGGAGGACTTGAGTTAAGAGACTGGCATGAACAGCTATCTATCTTGGCAAGGAGACTGACACAAGCTGGTCACTGCAGGGAGGAGTGTGGCCCAGGCAGAATCCCTCACCCAAAGACATAGGTGGCTGAGTCAGAGGAGAAATATAAGCACCCATTCCAGAGAAAATGACCCAGATCAAAACCAGAAAAGCAACTGAATGAGTTTGCTAGGAAAAGTGGATCCTGAAAAGCAGGACTTGGGAAGAAAAGAAAACAAGATAAACAGGAAGGTGTTTGGGGGAAATGGTGTTACAGAGCTTATATGCACTGTTGATGATATACCCTGTAAAAACGCAGAGCTTATTCAAAGGACCTTGTCAAGGCTTTGTGAATTTATCTATACTGATACTCCTAAGTTATATGAGTTAGACTCTTTCCCTCTAATTTCATATTACAATTAATATCCTGTTTAAATCATTACATAGTTGCTCTCTCTGATCAGTCCCTTTTGACACAGAGGCAAGGAACTCTTTTTAAAAGCCCCTGAAAAGATATTACAATTTTCCTTCATTGACATAGTAAGTAATTACGTTCCTAAGAAATTCAGTGACTATAAAATAGTGTGAAAACAAGATCTTAGTATTTATATATAGAATAGAATTTGATTCTAAACTCAGACAACTGTGGTTTTACCTCTGCTCAGGATGACACTCTGAGCTAGTCACTGTGTGTAGCAGTCAATGGGGGGTATGATCATGATACAATGATACAATGGGGATTCTCTGAATCCTACCTGTCATATTTAGATACAGATGTCAACCCGACGACTGAAAGTTTGAGCACTGGGCACATTTACAAAGACTTAGTAGTTGAATTAAGCCCCCATCAAGCCCACAGGGGATTGTCTAATTGTGGGCCAGGCCTAGTCCATTGGGGATGGGACTAATCCTCCAAGCAGGTGAATAAGATGGAGGGAGCTGGTTAAGGAAGTTGGCATTCTTTGGTAAACTTGGCCAGGTGTGCTGGTTTAAAAGTGATGGTTATATCTCTCTCAAAAGTCCTGTGGATACAGTGTGGTCAGTTCCCTTGTTTCCTGGTGTTGGTATGAGCTCTCCTGCCAAGCTGGACAAGGAATTATAACCAAGAATCATCGGCCACAATAAAATCCCTTGTTCCCATAAGCAATTTTGGCATGAATTTATCAGTAGGAATGTTCCATGTGTTACAATACACAGAGCACTCCAGCCTCTACTAATTCTGATGGCAACACATCCCAATCATTCCAGCAAACCAAAATACCTAAGACTGACAGACTGCAGCTCTGAGAACAGTCTTCTCCCATCTTACCTCACTAATATCATCTGCACTGTTGTTATCAACTATCATTGTTGCTATGGTGATAACAACAGACATGATATCTACCTTCTGGACACGTCCCCAAGCCTCTAATGCAGGATTATTGCTTAGACACAAAGCTGTTCGACAGACTTCTGTAAGGAGGTCATCTAACCTCCTGTTCATTGGATCTCTCTCTTGTCCCACGCACTCCAATAACCTTGGAGTTCTTTACACAGCCTGTGTTCTCTTCCTCCTTGTGACCCATTACAACCTATGGTTACTATGCATGGGAACGCTTCAGTGTCTCTAAACTCCTTTATTCTGTTCAGGTCTCTATCAGATGTCACCATATCAGAGTCTTCTCTGAACAACCCATTGAAAAAGAATCCTGGGCTGTGGAGGTGGCTCAGTAATTAAAACCTTTGTCTCACAAGGAAAAAGACCTGAGTTAGGGTCCCCAGATCCCATGTTAAAATGCCAGATGGGTGTGGTAGCCAATTCCAGAGCTGGAAAGGCAGAGCCTAGGAAACCCCAGAGCAAGCTTGCTAGCCAGGTAGCCTTAATGATGTGCTCTGGATTTAATTAGAGATCCAGACTTATAATGGTAAGGTTAAAGAGTTAGATCTAGAGGCATATATATTTTACTTACATATTTCCTACATCCCCTCAGTCATATGAAGTTGCATAAAGCCAAGATTGTTTTCTGTACTGTTGAATCCTCAGCAGCTAAAACTGTGCCTTCCCATGCCAGAGACCCAATAATTTCCTCTGCAATGAACAGTCACAATTTCACACATAAGAACACATGCTTAGCACACTCCTTTTCCATTTATCAAGTCAATGAATTCAGTCATTTCCCTTCCTCTTTCTTCCTTCCTTACCCAAAACTTGAGTCGCACTGACCAAAAGTAAAAGTATCCAAGTTTATCAAGTCCTATATTAGAAAATCAAATCACATTGACATTTCTTGAATAATGACATTAGTAATATAGAATAGTACTCCGATAAGAATGAATAAGTACTCAATTTCATTTAACATGAGCATTTGGTTTAGAAATCAGAAATAATGATAGAAACTAGTCTAGCATAATCCAAGTTGCTTGATCTGCATTCTTATATCAAAAAATAAAGAAAACTCAACCCATTTCATCTAAAAGTAAATAAAAGTTCAATGATATTAAGTGGAGTAGAATTCTAAACCATATCTGTCTGACTCCAAAATCTATAGCCAATTTACCACATTGCTAGAGTCAAATGATAAAATATGCTGAATACAAATGCAATTTTCCAGAATTTAAGCATGTTTTAAGGCTTATAGTTTCAAAGGGGAGATCAGGGCAAAAACATAAATCCAGTCTGTTTGTAAATAAATTAATTAATTAATAAAATATAT
The DNA here is from genome assembly GCA_023101885.1 of Typhlomys cinereus. NCBI lineage: Eukaryota > Metazoa > Chordata > Mammalia > Rodentia > Platacanthomyidae > Typhlomys > Typhlomys cinereus. Next base: position 1,552,860 of record JALPQD010000227.1, read on the forward strand.
TCTAATCACAAAAAAGGAGGTAGAAAAGGCTTACAGTTTCCAGAGAATTGTTCTGATTGACTTCCAAGAATTGTTATCCCATGCCATTGCAAGTGATATCCTAAATCTCTTGCGGAATAAAGTCATTTCATGCATCTTTAGGTGAACTGTACATGATTTTGACTGATTCATGGTAAACTTTTGTATCAGGTCAGTTTCTTAAGTGATAACATCTATTCTGGCTTTGCTTATGTTATTGACACTTCGTGCGTGAGTGACCACGCTTTGTACTAGATGTACTAGATGTATTCAGATGGTTTTGGAACAGCGGCTTCAGCTTTACAAGGCAAAATATCACCAGTCACCTCTGTGTGCACCGTACAGTTTGTTTTGAGCATTACTAGTGTGTAGAACAGGATGAAGACAGTAGTGTGTGGACTCAAGTAGCACAGGAACATCTATAATGAAATTTGAAGAGTTAGATGAATAAATAAGGACAGGGCCTGCGAGCCCAAGTTTGGAGTGTTTAAGTTTGAACGTTGAAGCAGATGGGGGAACAAGTGAGGGGCCTGCGAGCCCAAGCAAGTGTGCTGAGAAAAAATAAGAATGTGAATGACAGAATGGGCCTGCGTGCCCACAAGTGCAGTGACGTGTGGTGTGCTAATCTGTTTGAAGCATTGGTTGATGACCTATGTGTGGAATTTCCCCGGTGTGGTGTTGAACCTTGTATGCAGTGTACTGATAAGCAATAAAGACGGTACTTAAGGAGCAGGCCTGGGCTACACAGGACAGTTCGGTAGGGAGACAGAATAGCCTGAAATTCTGTCTCTGTAGAGCCTGGACCCCCAGTCCCTACACCTACCGTAGAGTGGAGGGGCATCCCAGACGGTGACCATTGAGCATCCGTCACCCCTGGCTCTGACTCCCTGAGGAAACCCCGAGAGGGGGGCAGCCTCCGGAGCCTCCTGTCTCCGTGGGAACCTTGGAACTGATAAGGAGGACCCTGTGTCTGTTTCTTGCTAAACGTTCTATAGTGAAAGTGTATGGGTGGAGGTTGCTCATCACAACTATTTAATCTTCACAATAGTTATAGTTAGTTATTTCCAGTTTACAAATAGAATATTGAGAACCTTATGATATTTAGATATGAAGGAGCTACAATCCGGGGATTTTCATATGCCTTCAGGGCCCATGTCCTTGCCCATTAAACCATGGTATGAGTTAGAGACACCCCACACTAGAAAGGGAAGCATCATAATTCTCAAGGCCCAGTTTGAAGAAGCAAACCCTTGGATAATGCCGGATAGAAGACCAGAATCTGAATCTCCACCTAAAAACAAAAACATAACAAGTATCTACAGGCTCCAACTAAGTATGCCAGGATTCAGGTCAGCCTCCACATACCTGCCAGGAACTGAAATTGTAAACCAAGAAACAGGAAACCAAGCATAAACCAAGTACAAATAAGCAGAAAAAGACAACGAACTGCGTGTCAGACACAAGAGTTTGTTGAGCTCGTTGAAGGCATACCACTCCTTGGGGATCACATGTACCCTATGATTCACTGAATCAGTGAATCTTACTTGATGAAAGCGGCTGAGCACAGCAACCCAGTAACTTCCCAGTTACAAAGAAGAATCTACGTATATATAAAAACCCTAGGTGATCTTCCATTCAAACAATATCAACTTGATTAGTTGGTTACAATTAGAACTTGGTTAGTTCTAGTTGATAACTTGACAGGATCTAGAATCACTTAGGAGACAAGCCTCTAAAGGATTATTTAGCATCTAGGCATGCTTATGAGAGATGACTTTGGTTAGATTAATTGAAATGGGAAGACCCACCCGAAAAGTGGTTGGCACCATTTGCTGGACTTAGATTCTGGACTGCATGAAAAGGAAAAAACTAGCTGTGCATCAGCCTCCATCATTCTCTGCATCCTGTCTGTGGACATATGAACCCAACTGCTTCAAGCTCCTACCACTTTGACTTCCCCATCTAATGGATCATACCCTTTAACCAGAAACCAGAATAAACCTTTTCTCCCTCCAGTTGTTTTTATCAGGGTGTTTTTCACAGCAGCAGGAAAGTAAACTAAGACAAAGACCCTTAAACCTATGTATTACTGACTTCATTCATTCACTAACATTTTTAGTGCATAACATGTATATACTATCTGGTTACCAGACACTTTGTCAAGCTTACTATTGATTATTGTAGCCAAAATTTAATGAATAAATTGTACCTCTTTGTCTCTTTCTCCAGATGTCTAACCTTTTTGTTTTTAATTTTTTATTATTTATTCAATTGTGCTTGTGTGCGTATGTATGTGTGTGTAGAACCACGGGCAAATTCGGGAACCACCATGGACCACCTCCACATCCTCCTTGTTTATTCTGCCCCGGGATTCACGGCTCTGCCCTACCAGGACCAGAAATGCAGGCCGCTCCCACTTCCACCTGGCGTCTATATGTGGGGTCTAGGATCCGAACTCAGGACCTTCCACCTGCAAGGCGGAGGTTTAACCCTTGAGCCACCTCTCCAGCCCCCAGATTTCCAACCTTTTTAAGTGTTGAAAATCTAAATCAAAGCCTTGTACAAGCAAGGCAAGTGCTCTATCATTGAGTTACATCCCAGTCCCAAATTTGTACCTGTTTTAGCTGCTCATTTTCTTGAAACTTAATCACAAAAAGAGTTTTTCAATTTAAAGAAGGGAAGATAATTCTGGGCTTGGAAATAGGTGACATGGACAAATATCCTAAAATACTGAAGATCTTGATCTGCTTGGTGAAAGGGGAGAGGTGGATAGGATAAAAGTAGTGGAGACAGGATTAAGATGGAAAAACTGCCATCTTTATTTTATCTGTGGTATACCTTTCCGTGAGGTGGTTGAAGTGAGTCAGAATCCTGTATTGTACCTTGCATAACACTCATTCTACCCATCACTTCAGTTTCACAGTCTCATTCTTGAAAGGAATGTGCTTCGAAATCCAACCACTTCTACTTAGGATCAATTCCAAAGAAAGTTTGATTTCTGGGAGAAAAACCTGGATGGGTTCCCATCTCTCTCTCAGTCGACCTTCACACGCAGCATGCTTTCCTCCGTCTCTTTGATGTGAGTTTTGAGAACATTGGGTGTAACCAATATTCAAACAGCAGTGAAATAAACCTGTCTGAAACCAAGTTGAAGTGTTTTCACAACAGTCTTCATTCAAACTGGCCATATCTTGAACTCCCACTCACAAATTTAATAGTCTTCTCTTTTTTGGCCTTCAGAGTTTCTGTAGAGTTTGTGGCTTCTCATTATATAAGAAAATTCATTCATGGGAGTATGAAAAGATAAAATACAGAGCAATGTCCACTGCAAATAGAAATCAGTGTTTCCATACAGAAACTATTTAGGTCAATATAGTTCTTTGAGTCCACCAGAAAATTTAAAAAAAAGAAGAGTGCATATGACATACTGTTCTCTCAGACACAAAGAACAATGACCATACAGAGACAACTTTTTTTAAAATGAAATGAGTGGGGCTGGAGAGATGGCTCAGGAGTTAAGACTGCCTCACAAGCAGAAGGACCTGAGTTTGGATCCTGGATCCCATTCAAAAAATGTCAGATGGAAATGGTGGCAGCTTTCTGACTCTGGAAGGCAGAATCTAAGAAATCCCAGAGTGAAACAAAAAGGAGGTTAAGAGCAATCCAGGATGATTCCCAGAGCGCGCGCGCGTGCACACACACACACACACACACACACACACACACACACACACTCACAAAATAAATAAAATAAATAAATAAATAACATGAGTTAACTCTAACACAATAGGAAGGTGTGGTCTTTTTACAAAAAACAGTTCAATATATGCAAAAAGACATCTGTCTACCACAAGAAATGCAAAGATCCCTATCTATTTTGGATGCTATTATTGATATTATTTTCAAAGAATTGCAAATACTTAATGTAATTGACTTTCAAAGAATTACAAATCAATCTAAGACTAATTGCTGTCATTTCATTGCAAATTGAATGTAATGGATCTAATCTATTAGAGAATAATTAAACCCATCAAGATTTTTTTAAGTCTGTTACAAATGGAGTGTTCTAAATTTTAACAGAACTAAACAGAAAGATACACCAGTGTTATATTGTTCTTGCTAATTTTCAGGATGTTTGAAATGTTTCACAGTATAATTTATAAATATTAGAATCTCCTTTAATAGAAAAAGCAGCCTTGATTCTGAGAGCAACAGAAACTTGGGCAGTAAGTCAAAGGCTGAGATCCAGTAGTGAGACTTCCTACGTAACCTTGAGCTGGTCAATTTACTACCTCTCTGACCAAGGATTTCCTCACCTGCAAAATACAAGAATTGGACCATATGATCTCTCAGATTCTTCACTATAAAATTTTATGGCCAAGTCTACTTTTTTGACAGCTAAAAAAGATGGGGCTAATTTTAATGCATATTGTCTGTCTGCATATCTAGCATATAACTGATTGTGGATGCCTAGAAGCTAAAATGAAGGGTCAAAGAAATGCCATCTGCTTCTATTACCAATTACATGGAGAAGCTGCCTCAATTTTTTAAAACATTTAGTGAAAAACAGAAGTTGGCAGGAAATGTGTTGTAAACAATATCACCCCCACACACTTATTGAATAATTCATAGCCAGTGTGTGGTAGAGGCATAGTTTTTGAAATAGCATTTTCTCCCAAATATCTGAATGTTCCAACATCAGTAACAAATAATTAAGTTGGCATTATTCTGATAATTAGAGTGCTTAAAGATTGATGTCTCAGATTCAAATTTATTTGACTCTCATCAATTTCTCTTGAACATTAATGCGGCTGTGTTACAGTGAAATGAAATATTGACCATAGTTGACTCCGCTCAATATTATGCTTTTATTTGTTCAGCCTTATTGAAGCATAATTGACAAATAAAAATTATATACATTTAAGTGATACAGCATGATGCTCTGATACATGTACATACTGCAGGATGATTACCATGCATCCACTCATAAATTATCATTTGTAGTCTTTTCTGTAAGGACCCTCAGGATTTGCTCCCTTATTAAATTTCTATTATATTCCACTGTATTACTAATTAAAGACCCAGTTAACTTATTCTTTCTAGATATTTGAAACTTTCTACACCTTAATCAGCACCTCCTCATCCCCCACTCTCTCATATCTTTAAAAGCCACCAGCTTTCTCTCATCTTTTATTAATTCACATATTTCACATGTAAATGAGGTCAGGTAGGATTCGCCTTTGTATCTGACTTGCTTACAAATATAATGTATTGAATTTTTCAATTTCACTCATTTATTGAACAAATTCTTATTGAAATTTTGCTATCATGGATCAGAGACTTTTCTGAGTAATTGCAAATACTTAAAAATTGACTATATAATGATAATAAATAAAATTGGCAACATCATTCATGAATTCTGCTGCTGTTAACTATTTAAACTGTGAGTAACCATTTTTTTTCTTTTTTGCTACTATACCTTCAAGAAAGGTTAAGTACATATCTATAGATGAACTGAATAGACTAAGTAGCTAGAAGCAGTTTCATTGAGCCTCCCTGTGCAGCTATTCTTCTGTTGCTGTGAGAAAATACTGTGACCCAACCAAATTAAGTAAAAAGTGTTTATATCTGTTTAATTGTTCCAGATGAGATATAGTCCAGTCATGGTGGGGAATGCATGATTGAGTGCACCAAAGTTGAAGAAGGAAGCCAATTTGCTACAGCAGCCAGTAGGAGGCAGAGAGATCAAAGGAGAAGAACTGGAGCTGGCCTATCAAACCTCAAGGCCCACCCACAGTGCTTCCTCTAGTAAGGATCCACTCCCTAAAGGTCCCATGACCTTCCCAAACAGCTCCACCACTTGGGAATCCACTATTCAGATACATGAGCTCATAGTGAATAATTCACATTCAAACCATGACATACCCCTACACATATACTTAAACCCTTTCTTCTCCCTTTTCTCAATTCACTCATCTTCCTTTACCATAATCTTAAGATTTCCATTTACCCACATTTCTCATTCTATGCTTAATGACCAGAACCCATTGTCAATGACTAATAAGTTACTAAAGGCGACCAGTTTACCAGGCATTATATCTGTCATCTGCTTTGATAGATTACCTGACTAGTTGTGATGTCACTTGAGTCCTCTGGAAAGTAAACGCTGAAATGAATAAGAGTACAAGAACTTTATAGGGTTGTGACTGTTAGTGGGGATAGGAGACAACCCTTTACAAAAGATAAGAAAGCAGCTGGGCAGAGAGAAAAGTGGTCCACCACACAGAGAGTGCATAATCTCTACAGTGGGATGTTGTGGAGTTATTGGATAGAAATGGCCTGTTCCTAGCACGTTTATATATTCCCATTTCCTAGAAGAAGCATGGGCTCAGCTGTAAAACTGAAGAGAAGTCCAAAGTCATGGATAACTAGAGACCATTAGCCGATTTCACCTCCTATTACTGAATAGTGGGTCCCTCTCAAATAGATATCCAAGACTAAGACCTCAAAGGAGTCCTATGTATCTCAGCAACATGACTTCTTAAAAAAGAAACACTTCTTTTTTTATTGTTTTATTTTTATTTTTTATTTCTTCCACTCATACAAAATTGATAAGTATCCCATTCCCCTCTTTCCCTCCAGCCCTCCCTGGATCCCCTTATTCCTTCCCCATCTTTTCCCTTTCCTTTCCCCCCTCCCTCCCTTTCTTCCAGTGCCCTCCTCCCATTCCTGGAGCATCGCTTAGTGTGCATGTCAAACTTCCCTCTGGGTCTCTTCTCTGATGAGGTGTAAGGACTCAGTGACATTGCCTAGAACTCTTTTTTGTGTACGTGTTCCACTTTAGTACAGAAACACTATTGTGGCTGTTAATTCTTTGCCTCTAAGGATCCTAGTGTCTGTGATCCATGCTAGACTTTGGGGGTTCAATGATATGTTGGTCCTATTATGATTACTTTGGCCCTAACTTTTATGGAGTATCTTGCATATCATTGCTCCTCCTCATCTTTAGGCTCTTACACTTTTACCGCCCCCTCGTCCGCAAATTTCCCTGAGCTTTAGGATGGGGAGAGATTAGGCTGGCCTGGTTGCAGGTGGTTGATGTAGAGTCTCTGAGTTTGCAAATTATGGTTTGTTGATTTTTTTTCAGTTTTGCTGCTCCTGCAATGCCCTTGGCTCCATCCTAATGGATATTGGATGTCACCCCTTGGGATGGAGAGTGGGTCCTGTCCTTTAAAAAAAAAAAAAAAAGACACACTTCTAAAAATGAATATTTAAACAGGATCGTGAAAAGGAAAAATACAGGAAAGCAGAGAAGAGTGAATGAAAGACACACCCAAGTCTGGTGAGGTCTATATAGTTAAGACAAGACAAGGAGGAAATGGGCTATATTGAGTATCTGATAAGGACTGGGATCACCCCATTGTTCCAATCCACAAGAGTCTTGTAATCGTGATCATTTTCTAATTTTGGAGCTATGTCAGTGTAATAGACCAACATAATAAAGCTTGAAAAATAAAAAATATAATTCCAGCAATACACTAAATTCTAACAATTGTCATTCAAAATTGTCCTCACTGCTGCTATTGCAAGTTCTCATTCCACTGAAGAGATGTTGACCTATTTTGCCTTTGTCCCAGGTCCCCAGGGCTGGGCTCTTGGGAAGGTGACCATCAGCCAAGTAGACAAGGCAGGCTCTAGGTTCCAATTCTACCCTGCCATTCATAGTTGACCTACTAAAGCTTCAATTTTCCTAATTTGTGAAAGAAATATTTATATACAATGGAATTTTATCCAACTGTAATGAAAAATGAAACCATGAAAATTTGCAGGAAAATGGATGGACCTGGAAACTATCATAAAAAAATCAAAAAAAATCACATGTTCTCTCTCATACGTGGATCCTAGCTTACTTCGTGTACATGATTCTATGTAAGTGAGGGTGGATTTAGTATAATGTCAGTCACTACAAAAGTTTTCAATAACTATAGCTGTTAACACCTGCAAGTAGTGTTTTGCTATCATAAAGCTAAAGTTTATTTTTAAAACTCTCAAAAATAGAATGTAACTCGAACAATGCAAATTATTCTCACAGGTTTGGCACCAAAAGGCAACTTCTCAGTTTGTACAATACCCAATAAATGGTCTACACTGAGGAGTCAGCCAAAATTCTACACAACTTTCTGTCAGCACTCATTGTGTCCCTACCTTATTATCTAAATGTTGCTTTGAATTTTAGCTGATGTTTTAAGTAGAACATCATCATATCCATAAATTCCAAACTTTCCATTAATTTCTCTAAAAGTTCAAGAAGCACTGCACAAAGTGTTATACTCAAACATAAAACTGGTATTCAAGGTTTATTTCCTCCTCCATTCCTTTATTCCTCCCTCTCTTCTTTCCTACCTTCTTTCTTTTTTCTTTCTTCCCTTCTCTATTCTTTCTTTCCTCTTTTTCTTCATTTCTTTCTTCTTCCTTTTCTCCTTTCTTCTCTCCCTCCTTCCTTTCTTTCCTTCCTTCCTTTTTTCATTCTTTCCTTCCTTCCATTCTTTTATTCTTTCTCCAGATGGGATCAAACTATGTAGGCCACACTAGCCTTGACCTCATAATTCACTTGCCTCAGAACACTGAAATTACAGGGGTGTCTCACCATACTGAGCAAGTTAATACACTGTTTTTTCTTCTATCTATATTTGTACTATTGATGCTAGTCATATCCACAGAATATACATATGATTATATCAGATTAGATCTGATCAATAACTTTTCAACAATCTAAGCTTTCGGTATCACGTTGAGAAAAAATTAATTGTTCAAACTCCATGTGATATTTTTCAAGATGCTTGGTATAGATCTTAGACTGATTCTAGAGTATGAACATCTCAAAATTCAGAACACTGTCCCATAAATCTATTCAGCAAGATGCCTTATACACTTACTACCATAATTGCTCTTTTACAGTTATGTAACCATAGTAGTAATTAAAAAGGCATTAAAAGAATTTTATAATACACCATACCCAAGAATTGCATAAACAACAGAGAACAAAGAATGAAGAAAACCCACTAAATAACATTAATTCAATTTATGTACAGCTTCCAAATGTCCACAGACTCAATCTGTGGCTTGAAAGGCAAGTGATTTTTAATAATTTAATTATTTACATTATCCTATGAGCAAATATTTCATGAACATCCTGTTGGGAGTTGGAATTAATTTGTCCATTAGCACAAAGTTATTGAAGATGGTGAAATGGTAAGGTCCGTCCACAAAAATCTGTCTAATTGGCAGTGGAGCTGGATATTATTAATTCTCCAAACCCTGTCTTCCATCTGTGGAATCCTTCTTGGTCCAGTACTTTCAGAGATGTAATATGCTGACTGCCAACTGCTCTAAACCAAGGCCTACCTGAGCCATAAGTTCAGATCTTCACAACTCCATGCCAGCAGTTCTAGGGCATGGGGCTTAGTGAACAGCTACAGCTAAGGTAATTACCACCTCAGGAAGTCAGAATTTCAAATGTGTCAATATACCGGTGATACTTGCTACCTTAATTTTGCTTCTCCCTCTCAGAGTCTAATTTTGCACGTATTGGGTTTTTCCATTGAATGTTGTTCTAATGGTATTTTATTTTCAGCTTTTAAGTGGCCAGTCTAACAGAGGCCAATTTTAATAGGCAATCATAAATGCACCATGGTCCATACCTTTGTGCATTCCTTTTAGGCTTATTCGCAGCTCTGATATGATTTATTCTTAGAGTCCTCCCTGATTTCAACTCCATCTCCAAGTTCATTGTGCATCTCTCCTCTATGCTTCCACAGTTCCTTATGCACTTCTCTGTAGTTAATCTAAAAACATCTATTTATACACTTATCACTTTCTGCCAAAAAGACATGAACTTTGAGTTAGTGAGATTGTTGTCAAGTGTCCTGCACACAAACATAATGACCTCAGTCCAATCATTGGATCCCACAAGGTGGCAGGAGAGAATCAACTCCAGAAATCTCTATTCCGGTCTCCACACTAGTAGTATATCTTACAGGGAAGGAAGGAAGAAAGGAAGGGAGAGAGGAAAAAGGAAGGTGAGAGAAGGAGGGAGGGAGGGAAGAAACTGCTTTACTATACATTCATCCTTAATACACAGCACAGTACCTGATTTATAGCAAGTATTCAAGAATTTTTATGAAAAATGAGCTCCTGTGAAGTGCCCAATATTAATTCTAGAAGTTTTATAAATATCTAAAAAATTTAAAAATTTTAAAAATATTTGTTTTGTATTAGAATATTATAAATAGTTTTAAAGTGTAAGTATTATCACAGCACAGCAAACACCTTATGAGACAGATACTACTGTCAGCAAGCTTAGAGAGGCCAAATTTCACAATCAGAAAGGACCACGAAGGGAACTACGACCTGGTACAAAAGCAACACTCTCAGTGACTCCCAGTATTTCCTTCTGCTCCCCAAGCATCTGTCATTGGCAGATACTTCATTGCTCATGGTTTTCATAAATAAGCCACTAATTTGATCTCTTCCATTCATAAGTAGTCAAAAATAAGAAAGATTTGCTTGTAGGTACCTTAGATAGTACATGTAAAGAATCTAGTAGTCAGTAAAAGGCTGGTGGAATGACTCAGAAGTTAATGGTATTATTTTCAAGTCTGACAATCTGAATTTGATTCCCAGAGTTGATATGGTGGAAGGATAGAAATAACTTTTGAAAATTGTCCTCTGACTTCCATGCATACACACACATGAGTACACACACATGAATACACACACACTCACACACACAAAGTAAATAAATAAATGTTTAATAAAATAAACTAGAGCTGGGGGGTTAGTTCAGGGGTTAAAGCCTTTGGCTAGCAAGCAACCAGAGAGCTTCAATGTAATTCCCAACTCATAACTCTCCAAGAAAACTCAAGCTCTTCAGTGTAGGCCCCACAGGCTGTAGAGGAAACGCCCTGTTTTCTTTGTTGCTTATAAAAATCTGGGCTTTGTCCACTGTTGAAAGGGCATGAAGATGTTGTGACAGTTCCTCAGACCTGTGGACTGCATCATTTAATAAAGAAATATTCTCCACCCACATGTGGAAAGGTCCGCGGCCAGCATTCATGCAGGGTTCAGGATTAGAGAAGAGAGCTGGAATCACTAAATGCTCAGGCATCGAATGGCAGCAGAAAAGAGGAGAGAAAGAAAGAAATAGAGAGAGAGAGAGAGGGAGGGAGGGAAAGAGGGAAGGAAGGAAGAAGGAAAGAAGGAAAGAAGGAAAGAGAGAGAGAAAAGAAGAAAGAAAGTTAAGAAAGAAAGAAAGAGAGAGAAGAGAAAAAAGAAAGAAAGAAAGAAAGAAAGAAAGACAGAAAAAAGAAAGAAAGAAAGAAAGAAAGAAAGAAAGAAAGAAAGAAAGAAAGAAAGAAAGAAAGAAAGAAAGAAAGGAAAGGGAGAAAAAGGGGACGGGGAAGGGAAAAAAAAGGGGAGGAGAGGGGAAGGAAGGACAGAGGAAGGGAAGAAGGAAGAAGAGAGCTCCCTCATCTCGAAACAAGAAAGACAAATCAGCAAATCAAATTTCAAACGCCTGGCATCCTAATCCAGCAAGCGACACATCAACAGATGCCTTGCTGCCCAGAAGAACCATCTCTGAGAACTTGGAAGATGCCTCTGAGACACATGGTCAGGGCATGCGCTCCCAGTCAACTCCCTGGTCCAGCTGCAGGGCTGCAAGTTGGCAAGAGAGGAGGAGACACCTGGAAAATTGCAGCAAAAATCAAAGCATGTCTCTTCGTTAAAAGGAAACCACATGTGATTTGGGCGGGGGTGTTAGGATGTACCCTGGATGGCTGCCTGAACAGAAGTTGTTCTCATGGTGCTTGGGGCCATGCTAAGCACTTTTATCCTCTGAGGTGCACATCCGCTCAGTGAACTGGGGCCATTCGATCATTGTTGTTAGAAGACAGTCATACCCAAGAGGGTGACGATCTCCAGAAGGCTCAGAGGAGAGCGTGGCTCATCGAGGGGCCCACGGAAGAAGCCCTGCTTTCGGATAGTCTAGGAACTTCATTCAAATGACAGAGCACACCCTCCTTCCCAGCAATTCAAACTCCATTGCTCAGTCAGCAATTTGAACTCACTCCAGGGCACGAGTCCTTTCTACTTACCTTCCCTGGGCTATGCTGACATCAAAGAGTCAGTCATGACATGGGCATCTAGCCTCTAGATCTACAGGAAAATAACTTTCCATTGCTTGAGCCAAAAGTTGGCAGGAGAAAAACCCTGCAGAGAACTTTGCTTTAGTGAGCCTAGAAAGCAAATACACCAGATTTCAACTTTCCACGGTCGAAGCAAAGATCCTTCCCCCGCATTTTTGGGTGAATGGGGAAGTGTCACAGGATCTACTTGCTAATCTTCAGGAACCAATGCTCAAACACTGAGTTCAAGGAAGGTTTCTGAGACACAGCACAGAGGAGGATGCTCACAGGGGTGTCAGCGTTGGTGGCAGCAGATGCTTTGTGCTCAGGCCAATATGGCTAAGACAGTCTGCTGTGTTCTCTGACTTTTTAGACAGCACCCCAACTCAGCCATCTGAATCCCAATGTGGTGAATGTTCTCCTATCCATTCCATCACTCCAGTAAGTTCTCATTCAGGGTCTGAAAAGGAAGCAGATTTATCCATATATATATAAAAAAAAATTGGGAAGCCAAATTTAGGGTGAAGAAAGCATTCATGATTGAGCAACAGGCATATGTAAATACCTATTTACTGTCCTTAAAAAGAAAACAAAAAGATCATAGAAGAACGCCAGGCACATTGCCTTTTTCAGTGACTCAAAAAGCAATTTGGGGAACATTACTACTAAGAGAAACTTGGTGTGCTATATAGAGTATGCCAGCTTCTCAAAAACTGTGACCATTCTTTATAAAGCACAAGTTTAATATGTTTTGACCTGCCTTTTCTCTTACTTGACTTTAGCAGGTCAAAGGTACAGACCTATAAGACTGACATTTTCACAACTTTTGGTGGCATTTACGTGGCTGGTTTGTATGCAGCAAGTTTTGAGAAAAACACACACCAGCCTCTTTCTGTACCAGTTCAGAGACCTCAGTCCAGACTCCACTTCACATCTTCTCAAAAGCCTCAGTTGGCACAACAAAATGCCTGCTATGTGGATTATAAATATGCACTAATAAATAAATAAATCTGCACTTAAATAAATGTGCACTAATAAATATGCACTAATGATGCTGGTTGATGGAGAAGCTCTATTGCTGCAGTTACTCTGCATGTGGCAGATAAACTCACAAACAGCTTATTTGAGAACAAGGAGTTTGATTCTCTCTTAAATAGTCCAGTTACAGTTCTTAATCCAGCTTGGCAGGAAAGTTCAATGCCAGGGGCCCAGAGAACTGGCCATACCATGTCCAAAGGACTGCTAAAAGAGGGACAATCCTTTCTTGTCAGACCAGGATGTTTGGCCAAATTAGGATTCAAACTTCCTTAACCAGCTTCCTCCATTTTATTTACCTGGGACTGGCCCCACCCACCATGGGCTGGGCTTCCCCTTCAATCAGACAACCTCCTGCAGACTTGCTCGGGGCTTCATTCAACTACCCGTTCTTTAAAAATGAGCTGGAACCCTCAACCCTCAAGTTGACGCCTATCTAGAAGTACACCTCTGATAGAGTAACTTTTCTCAGTCCAGTCTGGATACTCTTTCAAAGCCCCAGACAAAGATACCTCCGTGAATTGTGATTTTTCAAATACACCAGGAACAAAACTGGAAGATCCGATCGGTTCCACATTGAAATTGAGATTTTAAATGGTGTTGACTAACAAAGAATGAAAAAAAAAATATCTAAATTTCTTTTTAGTGTGCTTTAATTAGCATATATATGTGTTATTATATTTGCTTTAATTAGCATATTTGTGTATTTCATTGTCATATTTTCATAGACACATATAATGTACTTTGCTCATAGTCACTCCCATGGTTCTCCCAGTCACCTTCTCTCCAAATAATTGTCCTTCTTCCTTCATATCATATATGTATCATTCCAGATTTCACATAAGAAAACATTCTGAGAATTTTGAGACAGGGTTTAACTGTATCCTGTTTGCCTTTATTTGAGAAGTGATAGTGTACGTGGTAACTCAAAATGTAAAACTGTCCATATAGTCCAGAAAGGATATTGCTGCATAGTTCAGGCTGGTCTCAAATTCAACAATCAACATCTAAGTTCTGAGATTGCAGTTACATGCCAATATACCACAATGCCCTGTTCAAAATTTTAAAAATGTCTTTGAATGCTGTACCAAAATCTTCAGCTTGGTATCAAAATTCCAGTAATTACCTATAATTTTTAAATGTTCAAGGCAAATAATTCAACTAGGAAACATATGAGGAACAAATTGAAATGCTGAGAACATACAAAATTGTATGTGCTCTGTTTCTATTATACCATAGAAAGCTATGTATATTCATATGTGCATGAGTATACGTGTGCATAGATGCATAAAATAAGAGAAACACTGAAATGTTGACTTCTTAGCTCTTGGAGCAGTGCTAAGGAAGCTGTTTTACTTGCCTGTTTCATGGCTGTAATAAAAATGACAAAACAATTTAAAGGATAAAAGGCTTGAAAGGGTTTATGTTGCTTACAATTCCAGAGAGATGAAGTCTATCAAGACAAGAAAGGCACAATGTCAGGGAGGGAAAGCATGGAAGCCCATTGCCTCCACATTCAGGAAGTAGAGAGGGTACAGGAAGTGGGATGGGCTATCAAATCTCAAGACCCACCACAGTGATGTACTTCCTCCAAAAGGACCCCACTCCCTGAAAGCACCATGTTGCAATTCACCTGCGTGGTTGCTGATGACCACCAAACAACTTAAGGGAACAAGGGGCTTATTGTCTCTTATGATTATCTGGTTACAGTTCTCAGTCCAGCTTGAAAGGAGAGCTCACACCAACACCAAGGCGGAGAGAACTGTCCATACCATCTCCATGTAATGGCTGAGAGAGGGACGATCCTTACTTGCCAGACCAGCATGTCTAGCCAAGTGTACAAAAGGATGCCAACTTTCTCAACCAGCACTCTGTATTTTATTCACCTGTTCAGGGCCTAGTCCCAACAATGGGCTGGACCTTCACCATCAGCTAGACAATCTCCTGCAAGTTTGCTCTGGGCTTAACTCAACTACTAATTTTCTACAAATGTGCCCAGAGCTCAAACCCTCAACTGTTAAGTTGACACCTGAGGCTAACTATGACACTCTAACCCTTGTCAACTTGATACAAAAACATACCACTTTTAAATTGTAACTTTCAATCCTTATTCCCATAGATGTTAAAAGTTATCTTAAAAGTATAAATATATTTTCATAGACAAATTTAAAATGTTCTCACTAAAACTTCAGTTCCAACATTTTAAAAGTTCAAAGTTTTTTAACCTTAAGATTTTAAATCAAAGTAAGTTAAATGCTTTAAAACAGATAAAACATTAAAACAGGAGGATCTTGAATAATAAGAAAACATTTAAAAAATCAAAGTCCAGCAAATCAAATACTGCATCCTTTACTTCAATGTCCATTTTCTGTTGTTCACTATATAGTCATGGTGGCTCAAAGATTCTAGGCATTCCCAATTCCTGTTTGCAGCTCAAAGTTGTAGAAGCAGAGTTCTTCAGCAGTCTGAATATCCATTCGCAGCCATCCTCAGCATACATCCCATAGTTCTGGCATCTCAAACAACATTCTCTGTTCATCTCTGCAGCTATAAGCTTCACATTCTCTTGCAGGAACTCTATACCTGCAACTTGGGTCAAGTTTTTGCTGCTCTCCATGAACTCTTCAGTCTTATACCAAAACCAGTACCACCTGGGGGATGCTACCAGATTCTTAAGTGGTATTGAAACATAGTTTGGTCCATTCGAGCTACAACTGTACCAACTTAGCATGCTGACTCTGGAAAAGAAAAGCCTCTTTCTAAGTAGCTGAAACTTCCAAAGGGCAAGAAATGGCTTCAACTTGGGCTTTTGGCTCCTGAAGGAATCTGGGTTTTCAAACCACTGAATCTCCGTATGTGGTATGCATGTCTTCCACCATCCCAGTGCAAGTCACTAGGTTTTCCTTCATTTATGTTCATCTCTCCAACAACAGCAGCTGTTCTGCTGCCTGCCCTTTCCACATCTAGAGCTTCATGGCCACCAACACAGCTTTCCTATCAAGAAAAGCAGTTTATCATCTTTAAATTCAAATTCACCAAAGTCCTTGTTTCCCTCATCACAAACTGGGCCAAAACAATCCATGACTCTCTCAGCATCTCTATTTTCCAAATAGCACACCAAACTCTTCTCAAATGTTTTTGAATCCACAAAAGACCAAATTTTTCCAACAAAAATATTTGAAATCCACAAAAGTCACATAGGCAGATTTATCAGCAACACCCCACTCCTGGTACCAAATTCTGTTGCAGTTTGCCCGCATGGTTGCTAATAAACAACCACCAAACAACTTAAGGGAACAAGGGATTTATTGTCTCATGATTATCTGGTTACAGTTCTCAGTCCAGCTTGACAGGAGAGCTCACGCCAACACCAAGACCTAGGGAACTGGCCACACCATCTCTGTGTAATGGCTGAGAGAGGGACAATCCTTACTTGCCAGACCAGTCAGATGCCAACTTTCTCAACCAGCTCTCAGTGTTTTATTCACCTGTTCCAGGCCTAGTCCCAACTATGATGGGCTGGCCCTTCCCCATGAGCTAGACAATCTCTTGTAGGTTTGCTCTGGGCTTAACTCAACTACTAATTTTCTACACATGTGCTCAGAACTCAAACCCTCAACTGTCAAGTTGATACCTGTGCCTAACTATGACACTCCATAACCTTCCCAAACAGCAGCACAAGCTGAGAAAGCAAGTGTTCAAGCACAGGGCCGATAGAGGACATTTCCCATACAAACCAAATCAGAATATAAGCTAAGATGAAAAGGTCTCTCTTATTTAACAGGTGCATTTATCTATGGCATGAAACTTATACAGAAATAACCCATTAATATAGTAATTATATAGTAAGAGGTTAATTGACTAAATATGTTAGATACATTTTGAAAACCTTTGATGAACCATTGTATAATTCAATATAAAAAATGTATACATAAATTATGGGAAAAATGAAGTCCCTTCTGTAATCAAAAAGAGTGTATACGGTCTTCAGAAAAATGTTTCAAGAGGAAGGAACTATTCCATAAAGTGTATATGCCAAGTATGGTGAAATCTGAAATACTTTACTCTGAAAGAATTAATACTCTCTCTGAAGACTTTATTAATAATTCTAAAAGGAAGTTGTAAAAGTCATACTGATCAGAAACTGAAAAGAAACAGGAAGTTTCTGTATGGGCAGATGAAGAAAGAAATGAGGACTGAAAGAAGAATACTTTAGCTTTTTCTTCAGTACAGTGCAAAACAAGAGTTGTGGTTCTTTCTTGCTTTCTTCCTTTCTTTCTTTCCTTTCTTCTTTTTCTTTCTTTCTTTCCTTTCTTTTCTTTTTCTTTCTTTCCTTTCTTTCCTTTCTTTCCTTTCTTCTTTCTTCTTCTCTCTCTCTCTCTCTCTCTCTCTCTCTCTCTCTCTCTCTCTCTCTCTCTCTCTCTCGGCTGGGGATCCAACCTAGGTCCTAGTAATATACTAGGCAAGACGCTGCCACTGAGCTACATCACCAGATGTGATTTTATAACTATGGTTTCCATCTTGAATGTGCTGATGCCATGTACAGGCTACTGCTACATGATACATAACGTGCGCGCACACACACACACACACACACACACACACACACACACACACACACATTTTATTTGTAACCAAAGTTAATGTTACCAAGAAAACAGCCTACTCATGTTTATAAATATGGACTTTTGGCCATCTCTCTGTGAACAGTCATTTCTTGGCATCCAACTGTAGCAAATTACTGAGACCTGGAATGATTCCTAGGAAAGTGCATTGGAATTACTCTATTTTTCTCATTAAAGTCAAGCAATTGCAATGTATGGTAGAAATTACACCTCCATTAAAATTATATGTTTTCTTTTAACTGAAGAATTCTTTCCTATTGTAATTGTCATAATTCTACCTCTAAATTCATAAATGAAAGTTTTCTAAAAATGTTCCCAAGTAACTATCAACATGATTTTTATTTGCAATATTGTAGCATTACACCCAATCTTAGCTCATTTCATGACTATTACATATGAGTAATTTTTTCTAGTTAATTGTCAGAAATTTCCAATAAGCTTCATTTTCTTTGAAATTTTAACTGCATTTATGAAAGTAACTATTAAATGTATTAAGCCTGGCTGCATTCATAAGTAGAGCATAGAAAATTATATTTAACATATTTTCCATTATTTCAGCTGAAAATTACATGTTTTCAGTGGGCTGATTGTCAGTTCTTCAAAATTCATATCATGAAGTCCTCACTTCCAATATCTCCAAAATGTAAATGTAGTCAGAGAGAGAATTTTTGAAGAGATGATGATTATTCTAAAATGAGATGGTTAGGGTAAGTCTCATCCAATCTTATTTGTGTCCTTATAAGAAGAGGAAATATGGATGCCTAAAGAGACACCAGGAAGTCATGCACACACAGGAAGATCAGGCAAAGGTGCAGCAAGAAAGGAACATTCTAACCTCCAGGGAGAGAGCTTTCAAAAGAAACTTAGCCCTGCTGACACCTTATTCTTTGACTTCTAGCCACCAGACTGAGAGAAAATACTTTTTAGTGTGTGTTCAAGCCATTCAGTCTGTAGCATTTTGTCATGACAACCATTGTAAATTAACACAATGACTAAATTGCTGGAACATGTAAACCAAACCAGAAATGGCAATGGGATGGCTTTCTAGAGCCAAAATGTGATTAAGGTTGGGGAAGCTTAGCCTGGATTATCTAGGTAAACCTAATACCATTACGAGAATCCTTGTAAGAGCAAAACCAATAGAGTTCAAGATAGGCGCACAGAAGGGAAGATAATATGAAGAGAATAGATGAAAAAGCAAACCTAAGAGTTATGAGAAGCCAAAAGAGGCAACGGATAGAAACTAACCTAAAGGTCTAGAGACCACTACAAATCCTTTACCTGTACCTATTTATGTTAGAGTATAGTCTAGGTATAAATGCGTGTGTGACAGAGAGAGAAGGGGAGGAAAGAATATGAATCTCTGGTTTTACAGACTCTCTCAACCAGTTGAATCCTAGCATGTGCAAGGAATGAAAGTGCTTATTGTGTATGAGAGAGAAAGTCTTAATATTTAAAGCTGAGACTGAAAAGAGATGCCAGTACCTGTAACAAATACAGAATAAAAAATAAATTATAATTCATTTAAGTCTTTGTAGCTGAAGAATACAGACTTGACCAGATCAAGGCAAGATAAACTATGTTCTAGTTTGTCGACTAGATCTGCAATATTTCCACTTTTGGAATAGGAAACAACATTAATGAATTTTAAAAAAACAAGAAATAAGACAGAATATCAATGAAATCAAAATTTGGTTCTTCAAAAAATCAATAAAATTGATAATCCTTCAGCCAGGTTAATTAAGAAAAAGAGGCAAGATACAAATTACTAATATCAGAAATGAACTAGGCACATAATTATAGATTCCATGATCGTTAAGTAGGTAACACAGAAATGTTATGAACAACCTATTATCACAATTTTTACAAACTAGATGAAATGGACTAATTTCATGAAATACACAGTCCATCAGAACACACAAGATAAAACAGACAACTTAAGTAAGCCAAAATACTAGCAAATGTCATTCACAAATATAAAATGAAATATGCTCCACGACCAAAGGGATTTATTCCAGCTATGCAAAGCATGTTTAACATGTGAAAACCAACTTAATCTATCATATCTGGCTAAAGAAGAAATAAATATACCTTCATGCCAATAAATATAGAACAAACATTTTTTAAAAAATCAAAAATCTGCTGACAATTCTTTTTAAAACTGTCAGTAAACTGAATATAGCATCATGTTAAAACAAACAAAACAAACTCTAATAATATCAGAGTTGGTGTGAAAGTTTTAGAAGTTAAGCAAGGATATGTGATTTCACTACTCTAACTTATATTATTGAAATTTCTAGCCACTGCATAAGGCAAGAGAATAATGATAAAATTAAATTAAAAAGTACAACGATTTGAATGGAAGAAATAAGGTTATACCTATTTGCAGATGATATGATTGCCATGTTATAAAATTCCAAGACCCCTTGGATTTAGGTATGTGTAGCAAAGTTTCAGACTCCCAAAGAAGACCCTAAAATTGGTTAGATCTCTGACAAAGATGAGGTGGAAACTTGGTCTTTCTAAGTGCTACCAGTATATTAAATTTTTACATAAAAAAATCAAACATAGAAAATATAGAATCTGCCCCGCCCCCCGCCCAACAGGTCCCAGGTCCGCAGGTGAGTCTGCCCAGCCCCCCAGCCAGTGCCCCCCATCTCCCAGCCGCACCCAGGCGGCCTCCGGCTTTGCCTGGGCCCCGCCCCGGACCCCAGCCCCTGCCTCCAGTCCCACCCGTTCCCAGGTGCGCAGGTAAGTTTGCCCAGTCCCCAAAACCGGTGTCCCGTCTCCCAGCGGCACCCAGGCAGCCTCCAGCTTTGCCTGGGCCCGCCCCAGACCCCAGCCCTTTCTTCCTACGCGCCTCCACCAGACAGGACTTGCTCACATTCCTCCATCTCTGGAGCTTGGGTGGGTCCTAAGCCAAGTCCCAGGTAAAGAATTCTGCCATCAACATCAGACCCTCTGCCTCTCCAACCAACCGGGGACCTACTCACATGGTCCGGGGAAGATACACTGCTACCAGAATTCAAGAGAGTCCAAAGGAAACTCAAGCAAAACATTAAGTGACAAAGGCCATACATCTGGAGTCCTCTACAATCATCCTATCACATGGGAAAGATTCTTCACATGCATCCCAAAAGATAAGTAAACCTCCTTTTTTTCACCTTACTGATCCTTTCTAGTATCAATTGCTGTGGATCAACTTCTCCATACAGCCACCCCAAAAACATATACAACTCCAGGGAGGACACCACTCACCCTCACATATCACCAGGATACTAAATTGCAAAAGTGCACTACCATACTAATATTCACCCCCTTGTCTACTTAACATGACTTAACTGAGGTACTAATAGCTTCATCTAGGAAATTACAATAACAATAAACAAACATACCCAAATCCAAGGCAAGCACTAATAATCACTGACAAGGGTAATAATACCAAATAACTCAGTTCAGTGAAAAACACACAGAAACGGAAAGTCCCTAAGAAACAAAACAACAATGCCCAAGTCAAAGTGCAGATCCATGAGAAACAAAACCAAAGAAGACCAATCTCCCACTGAAAGAATTAACCCCATAATGATGGATTCCGACCAGAACAAATTCACAGAAAATAGCCAAGAAAGCCAGACCCAACATAATGACTTTCAGAGTATGATCATTACCATGATTAATACTATGAAAGAGGAAATCCGAGAAGAGTTCAACAATCGAATCAACCACTTTGAACAGGAACACAACAGGCACTTGGAAGAGTTCAGAAAAACAGTTCAAGAAACAAAAATAGGCATAGAGCAGTTAAAACAGTCTCAGGCAGAGTTTAAAATTGAACTAAAAGACAAATTATCTTCAACCCAAAACTCAAAAGAGAGTCTTATCAGCAGAACAAATGAAGCAGAAAATAGAATTTCAGATCTTGAAGACATAGTGGGAGAATTAACCAGCTCAATGGAAAAGATTGTTAAAGCCAAAAAGATACTTGAGAGGAATATTCAAGAGATATGGGACACCCTGAAGAAGTCTAACAAGCACATTCATGGAATACCAGAACAAGAATCCCAAAGTACCACACCTGAAGAAATATTTCAAATCATCATAAATGAAAACTTCCCACAACTAAAGAATGAGAGGCCCATCCAAATACAAGAGGCATTTAGCACTCCAAACAGATGTGACCAAAATAGAAAATCGCCACGGCAATAATAGTCAGAACACTCCACATTCAAGACAAAGAAAAGGTGCTGAGAGCTTCAAGAGAAAAAAAGCAAGTCACTTTTAAAGGTAAACCTATTAGAATAACAAATGACTACTCACTGGAAATAGTAAAAGCAAGAAGAGCGTGGAGAGATGTATTTCAAGTATTAAATGAGCAAAAATGCCAACCCAGACTGATATACCCAGCGAAACTATCTGTCATGATTGAGGGAGAAAGAAAAGTTTTCCAGCACAAAGACAACTTGAAGGGATACATGTCTACCAAACCAGGCCTTCAAAAAATGCTAGAAATGATACTCAAACTTGAAGAAAAGAACAAGCATATCCAGGAGGACAGAAGGAATTATAATATCACCAAAACATAAATATCAAAAAATACGCTTACAAAAATCCACTAAACATAAAAAATGTCCAGAATTAAAAATATTTTCTGTATTATAACATTAAATGCCAATGGGCTTAACTCACCGATTAAGAGACATAGATTACAAACTTGGATTAAAAACCACAATCCAACAATCTGCTGCCTTCAGGAAACTCATCTCAGCACAAAAGATAGGCACATCCTAAAAATGAAAGGCTGGTCCAAAATCTTGCAAGCTAATGGAACCAGGAAACAGGCAGGGGTAGCAATTATGCTTTCAGACAAAGTTGACTTCAAACCAAAGAAAATCATAAGAGATACAGATGGATACTACATTTTAGTCACAGGTACAATTCACCAGGAAGACTTCACAATACTGAACATACATGCACCTAATACGGGCCCCTCCACATTCATTAAGAAAACCCTACAGAGCCTAAAGCAAGAAATCAACCCCCAAACGAGAATTCTTGGGGACTTCAACACCGCCCTCTCAACATGGGATAGATCAACAGGTCAAAAGCTTAACAGAGACACTTTGGAACTTAATCAAACCCTGAAAGAAATGGACCTTACAGATCTCTATCGAACTTTTCACCCACGCACCAAAGAATACACATTTTTCTCAGCAGCATATGGAACGTTCTCCAAAATAGATCACATATTGGGCCACAAAATGAATCTACACATATACAGAAAAGCTGAAATTCTAACCTGTGCCCTATCAGACCACCACGGCCTAAAGCTGGACATCCACAACACAAAAAAAAGACAGAAAATACACTAACTCCTGGAAACTTAACACTATGATGCTGAACGAGAACTGTATTCAGGAAGAAATTAAAAAGGAAATTCAAGACTTCCTGTAAGTGAACGATAATGAAAATACAACTTACCAAAATCTCTGGGACACAATGAAAGCTGCCCTAAGAGGTAAGTTCATAGCTCTTAATGCCTACAACAAAAAATTGGAAACATCAGAAATAAATAACAATACAGCTTAAAGCTTTAGACAAACTAGAGCAATCTGATCCCAAAAGTAAGTAGAAGAGAGGAGATTAGCAAAATAAGGGGAGAAATATCTGAAATTGAGACTAAGAAAACAATAGAAAAAATCAACCAGTCAAAAAGCTGGTTCTTTGAAAAAATCAATAAGATTGATACACCCCTAGCTAAATTAACCAAAAGCAAGATAGAGAAAACCCAAATTAACAAAATTAGAAATGAACATGGAGTTATCACTACTGATACCCAAGAAATCCAGAGAATTATGACATCATATTTCAAAAACTTATACTCTGTGAAGTTTGACAACACAAAAGAGATGGATGAATTTCTAAGTAAACATAACTTACCTAAATTGAATCAGGAAGTTCTGAATTATTTAAATAGTCCTATAACATATAAGGAAATTGAAGAAGTAATCTCAAATCTTCCCACCAAAAAATGTCCTGGACCAGATGGATTCAGCACAGAGTTCTACCAGACATTTAAGGAGTTAATAACACCAATACTCCTTAAACTGTTCCATCAAATAGCAAAGGAAGGAACACTACCAAATTCCTTCTATGAAGCTCATATCATTTTAATCCCAAAACCTAATAAAGATTCACTTAGAAAACAAAACTATAGGCCAGTCTCTCTGATGAACACAGATGCAAAGATTCTCAACAAAGTCTTAGCAAATCGGATTCAAAAACATATCAAAAAGATCATTCATGGGGACCAAGTAGGCTTCATCCCCGGCATACAAGGTTGGTTCAACATACGCAAATCAATACATGTAATTCATCATATAAACCAGTCCAAAGTCTAAAACCACATGATACTCTCGATAGATGCAGAAAAAGCTTTTGACAAGATCCAACAGCCTTTTATGATCAAAACGCTAGAGACAGTAGGAATGGAAGGAACCTTTATCAATATAATAGAAGCTGTATACCACAAGCCCACAGCAAGGATTATGCTCAATAGGGAAAAACTGGAAGCATTCCCACTTCGATCAGGAACTACACAAGGCTGTCCACTCTCACCACTTCTATTCAATATTGTACTTGAAGTCTTAGCTGAAGCCATAAGAAAAGAAAGGGACATAAGAGGGATTCAAATCGGCAAGGAAGAAGTCAAGCTATCCCTATTTGCAGATGACATGATCCTATACCTGAGTGATCCCAAAAACTCCACCAGGAAGCTCCTGGAACTTAATGAAAAGTTCAGCAGGGTGGCAGGATACAAAATAAATGTGCAAAAATCAGTGGCCTTCCTATATGCCCAGAATGAAAGAAGTGAAAAAGCCTTGAGAGACTCAATCCCATTTTCAATAGCCCCTAAAAAAATGAAATACCTTGGTATAAACCTAACCAAGGAGGTCAAAGACCTTTACAATGAAAACTTTAAAACCCTAAAGAAAGAAATAGCAGAAGACACCAGAAGGTGGAAAGACCTCCCTTGTTCCTGGATAGGCAGAATCAGCATCGTAAAAATGACTATCCTATCAAAGGCAACATACAAATTCAATGCTATACCAATTAAAATCCCAAAGCAATTCTTTAAAGAAGTTGACCAAACAATCTCAAAGTTCATATGGAGGCACAAAAGACCCAGGATAGCAAAGGCAATCCTGAGTAACAAAAACACTGCTGGAGGTATCACCATACCAAACCTTAGTCTATACTACAAATCCATAGTTATAAAAACAGCCTGATACTGGCTCCAAAATAGACACACGGATCAATGGATAAGGATTGAAGACCCAGATATAAGCCCACAAAGTTACAGCCATTTGGTCTTTGACAAAGAAGCCCAAATAATCCAATGGAAAAAGAACAGCATCTTCAACAAATGGTACTGGCAAAACTGGATCTCCACATGCAGAAGATTAAAGCTGGACCCGTACTTGTCACCATGTACAAGACTTAATTCCAAATGGATCAAGGACCTTGATATCAGGCCAGAGACTTTAAAAACCATAGTTGAAAGGATAGGGAAATCCCTCGAGCTGATTGGGCTAGGCCAACAGTTCCTAAACAGACATCCAATGGCACAGTCACTGCTACCAACTCTCAACAGTTGGGATCTTGTGAAATTAAAGAGCTTCTGTTCAGATAAAGAGATTGTAACACGAGCTCAAAGGCAACCCACAAAATGGGAGAAAATCTTCACTAACCACATATCTGATAGAGCTCTATTATCCAGAGTGCACAAAGAACTTAGAAAACTAAACACCAAGGAAAATAATGGCCCAATTATAAAATGGGCCCTGGAACTTAAAAGAAACTTTACCAGGGATGAAATTAAAATGTCTAACAAATATCTTAAAAATTGGTCCACTCAGATAAAAAGTAATCATTTTGCAAATGGGTGATGGACCCCTCCCTCAGTGAGGTTTCCTACTCTTATTACATCTACCCTTGAATGTGCTATTACAACAAGACTCCAGTTTAACAGCTTTTTGTCTCTGGCCAGGGGGTGACATACAGTGCCCATCAGGATGGAGTGAAGGGCATTGCAGGAGCAGCAAAACTGCAAAAGAAAATCAACAAACCACAATCCAGAACTTCAGAGACTCTATATCAACCACCTAGAACTAGGACAGCCTAATCTCTCCCCATCCTGGAGCTCAGGGACATTTGCAGAAGAGGAGGCGGTAAGATTGTAAGAGCAAAAGCATGGGAGGAGCAACGATTTGCAAGATTCTCAACAATAGTTAGGGCCAAAGCAATCATAATGGGACTTTGCATGCCCTGCGCAATGTCCAGCGCACTGTTGCCCTCATAAAGTCTAGCATCTGTTAAGGGCACCGAGCCCCTGGAGGCAAGGGATTGACAGCCATAGTAGTGATCTTATGCTTAAGGGGAACAAGAGAAAGGGCTTATGGAAATGCCACTGGGTCCTTATATGTCATCGGAGAGGAGGACCCAGTGGAGAGTTAGGCGTACACAATAAAGGACTCTCTGGGAATTGGGGGGGAGGCACTGGGGGAAGGGGAGGGGAGGAGGGGGGAGGGAGGGAACTGGTAAAAAAATTCAAAAAAAAAATTGGTCCACTTCTTTAGTCATCAGGGAAATGCAAATCAAAACTTCCCTGAGATATCATCTCACCCCGGTCAGGATGGCAAAAATCCACAATACAAACAACACCAAATGCTAGAGAGGATTTGGAGAGAGGGGAACTGTCCTACATTGCTGGTGAGAATGCAGGCTCATACAGCCACTCTGGCGAGCCGTCTGGAGATTCTTAAAGAAATTAAAGATTGAAATGCCATATGATCCTGCTATTCCATTTCTGGGAATAACCCCACATACTGCAAAAATTCACCCCAGTAGCACAAGCACGACCATATCCATAGCAGCACTGTTTACAATAGCAAAGTCATGGAATCAACCCAAATGTCCAACAGTTGACGAGTGGATAAGGAAAAGGTGGTACATCTATACAATGGAGTACTACTCAGCCATCAAAAATGATGAATTACTGGAATTTGCCTGGAAATGGATGTCATTAGAAATAATTATATTAAGTGAAATATCCCAGACCCAGAAAATTAAGTGCCATATGTACTCCCTAATAGGTGGCCCCTAGTACCAAACCCACTTAGAGACACTCAAAGATAAATCTCTGTAATACCTACAGTAATTGCAAAGATTATGAACAGGAGGGATGGGGTTGGAAGGCCCCACCAGTAACAAGGAGAGAGGGGTCCATGTTACAACAGAGAAAATAGGCCACCATCAAGGACTGCAAGTAAGTAATGAGACACCTGGTTAAGTTCACAGACTTTCGTTTCTGATCATTTACAACTGAGGGGGTATGATCTCACCAGAAGGGGAGGGCATATAGTCTAGCAGATAAAAAGTAATCATTTTGCAAATGGATTATTGACCCCTCCCTCACTGTGGTTTCCTACTTTTATTATATCTACCTTTGAATGTGCTCTTATAACAAGACTCCAGTTTAACAGCTTTTTGTCTCTGGCCAGGGGGTGACATACAATGCCCATCAGGATGGAGTGAAGGGCATTGCAGGAGCAGCAAAACTGCAAAAGAAAATCAACAAACCACAATCCAGAACTTCAGAGACTCTATATCAACCACCTAGAACTACGCCAGCCTAATCTCTCCCTATCCTGAAGCTCAGGGAAATTTACGGAGGAGGGGGACAGTAAGATTGTAAGAGCACAAGGATGGGAGGAACAATGATTTGCAAGATACTCCACACAAGTTAAGGCTGAAGCAATCATAATTGGACTTTGCATGCCCTGCGCAATGTCCAACACACCCACAAAGTCTAGCATTTGCCAAAGGCACCAAGATCCTTGGAGACAAGGGATTGACAGCCACAGTAGTGTTCCTATGCTTAAGGGGAACACAGGAATGAGTTCAGGGAAATGCCACTGGGTCCTTGTACGTCATCGGAGAGGAGGGCCCAGAGGAGAGTCTGGCATGCACATTAAAGGATTCTTTGGGGATTGGGGGGAGGCACTGGGGTATGGGGAAGGAGGGGTGAGGGAAGGGAGAGCAGGGGTGTCACGGGGAGGAGGAGGGAGGGAACCGGTGTACCTACTAAGTTTGTATGAGCGGAAATAATCATTTAAAAAATTATCAATAAAAAAAGAAAATATAGAATCTGTATGCTGACAGCTGCAAAACACTGATGGGATAAATCAGAGAAGACCTATATAAATGGAGAAGAGAAGCAGGCCATGCTTCACGCATGTGCCCATGTGTGTGTGTGTGTGTGTGTGTGTGTGTGTGTGTGAATTTTCAGCACTGGGTATGGAAACCCATAGTTTGGATTGCTGGGTAAGCACCCTTCTACTTACTGTTTACATCCCTAGATCCATACTATTTTCATTGATTAGAGGATTCTGAACACTAAAGTTAGACATTCTCCCAAATTGGTTCTATGAGTTCAATATACTGCCTATGAAAATATTAGCAATGTTTTTGTATAATAGATGACTTTATTCTGAATTTTATGTGGAAAGGAAAATGTCTAGCATAACTAACACTATTTTTTTTAAAAAAGAAGACTAAAGTGGAAGGAGTTATTACCATGCTATCAAGTCTTAGACTACTGTTAGAGGGTTCAAGACAATGATATTGTCAGGTTGATAGACATAGTTCAATGAAACAAAAATAAGGAACTTGAAAGTTAGATTCAGACAAATACATCCAATTGTTTCCCAAGCAATGTAACAAACAGTGATGGAGGCCCATTTCCATATATATGTTACAAGGGGTATGCATGTGTAAATGTATACATGGTATATTGTACAGGTATACATGTATAATACACAACGTGAACAAGCATGTTGGGCCCAAGGTTGATACTGGGAATCATCCTTGATCACTCTTTCTCTTATTCTCTTAAAGACGGTCTCTAGTCAAATCTGAGCTCACATATGGGTCTAGTCTGGCTAGACATCTTGTTCTGTGAATTCCCATGTGGAATGTAAGGCTGGAGAGATGGTTCAGGGGTTAAAACCTTTGCCGTGAATCGTAATGGGACTTTGCATGCCCTGCGCAATGTCCAGCGCACTGTTGCCCTCATAAAGTCTAGCATCTGTTAAGGGCACCGAGACCCCTGGAGGCAAGGGATTGACAGCCATAGTAGTGATCTTATGCTTAAGGGGAACAAGAGAAAGGGCTTATGGAAATGCCACTGGGTCCTTATATGTCATCGGAGAGGAGGACCCAATGGAGAGTTAGGCGTACACAATAAAGGACTCTCTGGGAATTGGGGGGGAGGCACTGGGGGAAGGGGAGGGGGGAGGGAGGGAACTGGTAAAAAATTTTAAAATGTATAATTAAATTTTTAATAAAAAAAAAAAAACCTTTGCCGTGAAAGTAAAAGGACCTGAATCCAGCATCCCCAGATCCCATACATAAATGAGTGGTGGAAATAGTGTTAGTCTGTACTGCAGGCCCTTGAAGGCAGAGCCTGGGAAACCTCAAAACAAAGCAATAAGAAGGTAAAGCATGGTTCCTAAGGTCACCTTTGGGCCTCCACAAGAGCATGCATTCACAGGCCTGCCTAATCTCTCCCCATCCTGAAGCTCAGGGAAATTTGCAGAAGAGGGGGCAGTAAAATTGTAAGAGCACAAGGATGGGAGGAGTAATGATATGCAAGATACTCCACACAAGTTAGGGCCGAAGCAATTGTGACAGGACTCTGCATGATCTGTGCAATGACCAACATATCATTGACCCCTCAAATTCTAGCATGGACTAAAGGCACTAGGATTCTTGGAAGCAAGGGATTAATAGTCACAATAGTGTTCCTATACTTAAGGGGAACACAAGAAAGGCTTCTAGGAAATGCCACTGAGTCCTTACACCTCATCAGAGAGGAGGACCCAGAGGAAAGTTTGATATACTCATTAAAGGATGCTTCAGAGATGCGGGGAGGGGGCACTGGGAGAAAGGGAGGGAGGGGGGAAAGGAAAAGACAAAGTGGGGAGGGAACAGGAAGGTCCAGGGAGGGGTGGAGGGAGGGAAGGGACAGGGGTTCCTATTATGTTTGTATGAGCAGAAACAAATTTTAAAAATTAATTAATTAATTAAAAAAAGAACATGCATTCAAGTGCTCTTTGGTACACACACATGAAACAATAATAATAATAATAAAATAAGCAAATAAAGTAGAATAAAAATCTTAGAAAGAATACATATAGTCAAGTGGCAGAACAAAAGAAAATCAATCAATTACTATAAAAAATAGCATTATTATACATCGATAGTAAATTACTTGAAAAATAAATCAAGAAAGCTGACAAGCCTGGTGGTACATGACTCTTATTGCAGCACTGAAGAGGTTGAAGCAGATTGTGAGTTCAAAGCCAGTCTGGACTACAACTCCAATAAGCAAAAGAAGAGGAAAGAGGAAAGGGAGAAAGTCAAGTAAATAAATTAATAGCTTCATTTATAATAGCTTAAAAATAGAATAAAATAACCAGGAAATAATTTTTAACCAAAGAGGTAAAATTACAAATGGCAAAGCATTAACAAACTAAATTGAAAAGGATACACAAAAATAATAGAAACACATGCCACATTCATACATTTGAAGAAACAGCATTGCTAAAATATCCATCTACCCGAAGTGATCTATAAACTCAGTATCATTCTTATCAAAATATCAACAATATTCTTCACAATATATAGATCATGAAAAACATATGGTCTCGTTATTCTGCATAATTTTAATGTTTTCTTATTGGTTAAAAAATAACAAACAAAAATAATTCAAAAACACATCTTTATTTTTTGAAAAATGAATCATTTGATACCAACATATGTATTCAAGCATTGAGATGTTTTCCATATTTAGCATCTTTCATTTAGCTTAAACAAATGACAATTCCAAACGCCTCTCCTGATTATTTATTCTATTCCTCAACATTAACCATATGCTGATTTTTTTCTACTTAATTAAAATAAAACTTGGATCTTTTAAAGCCTGCAGCCAAGTCTGATATCAGTTCCATTAAACCAATCATTTTCTAATCCCTTAAAAATCTTTTCCAATTTGATGTCTCAAAAAGAGGTCGTTATCTAAATGCTGGATGGTACCTGGAGCCAGAAGCATTGCCCAAAATGAAACGTGCTCACTCCAGGAGGCCTTTCCACTCCCACATAAAACTTTTAAACTATATGTAACATTATTTGAAAATTACAATTCAAATGGGCAAATTAAACTAAAGGGGTAACATCATATTCACATTTATGTCATTCTTAGTTCTGCTATTTCAACTTCTGCTCTCTCCTAAGTGGGACCGAAGATTTAAAAATGCATCATAAAAGATTTCCATTCCAATTTCCCTGACTTTAACACTCCCCTGAAGCACAGTCTTTCTTTCTTATTCCTGCTGGGGGAGTATAAGAGCCATTGTTCCTCGTGAGTCTTCCTACATTAGCATTCCATCTGAGTCAGTCTAGATAGCCTGTGTCTGCACTACATCTGCACTCAAACTAGACACTTAATTTTCAGGTTACCATATTTTAATCAGTCATCTCTGACTGTTTCTGAGGTATTTGATATTAACAGAGTGCTGAGATGAATCCTGCTCCAACCTTCATATTGGCGAATTTGCATATTTAAAATGACAGCTACAAAGTAACCCTGAGTATCTAACTTGAGATTGTGGAGTTGAGACCCAGTTTGCATAGATTATAAAGTACTCTCTTACCATAGACAGAAAAAATAGCTAATGCTTCTATTTCTCATGCAAAAAAAAATGGTCAACCAAATTTCTTGTTTAATCAGTAATTCCAAGTTTCCACCTTGCTACCCAGTCAGAATAACCGAAGAACAGCACTAGTCATATTTATTGGCTGTTCAAATTATACATCTCATAGGAATTGAGTCCACAATAGAGAAGTAGATCTTCTCTTAAATAGTCCCAGTTCACACGGCCAATACTCCAAAACTGGGATTGATACCCAAAACTTGGATTGACAATGCCTTTACACTATGCGGGAGGTAAGAGCAAATGCTAGTAGACAACAATAATCAAACACGAGCTTCCAACCACCTACACAGCAAGTTACCACAAAAGGGAAATAACAAGCATGCAGCACAGAGATTTGCTCTTAAAAAGTTCTGGATTAATGTTTGTTGAATTTAACAGAATGACTAAATTATTCCAATGCCATAGGACTGACTATGAAGAGTTTAAGATATTGGGATGGGGAGGAGAAACGAAGCAAGAAAGAAAACACACCCTTGATTCAGTTTCTGTACTGAGAATACATGCATCGTGGTCAGTTAAAAGTTTCCAACATAATGTCACCAGGATGAAATGGAGAAGATATTCTACAAAACATTTTCACTGCTCAATACCAGCATGCTACAGGGACCAGGACACACACACCACACACCAAAAAAAAAAGCAGTGGAGAAATGTATTCTGGGTGCCTACTAGATGCCAGACTACTCCTTGGCCAGTAATATAATATTTCCCTGTCTCTGCATTCATTGAGAAGGTTATATGTGGGGTACAGTACATGGAAGATGTTTACAGCATATCTGTGAACAGAGCTAGTGCATTCGCTCTCCTGTAAAGTCCATGTTCCACATCTGTTCTGTATGATCTTTGGAATTCACCCCAGAGATCACCCAAATCCTAGCCTGTATTTTCAGTTGCTTTCACTGTTTAAAATCAATGCCCAAGCTCAGTTTGCATCATATCCTGGCACTGACAGCTTGTTACTAAATGGAGTTTTCCTCAGTTTTTAACATACACATCTCCTCTCGCCTCATTTTACCTCTGCCCCATTTTCTGACTCTTTGTGGCTTCTAGGGCCTTCCTTTCCTTATGAAGCCACAGGTAACTTGTACCCACTCACCACACAAGAGCCTTAGAATACTTACCCAATATGTCCAGCTCTTCTTCCTCTTAACTTTTGCCTTGTTTTCTTGGAGGACTTTAGGACAGGGAAATGCATTTATCTTTCCTTGATGTTGATGCCTGACCTTCAGTGTCATTGCCCGAGGCTCTTCATGGTCCTAAACACAGTTGCTTCCAGAGAAATCCTCTAAGGTTCTCCCATTGCTTCTGGCTCCTCAGGTGTACTTGCTCTTTAATCTGGCATTATGCCGTGCTACTCTTAGAAATTCCTTTTAATTAGTCATGTTTGAACCTGATTTTATGTGACTGTTCCCTGAGGAATGGAACTGATTAACTTTCTTTTTCATGAACCAAATTAATAAAATGCCCACTGATTTGATTTCCCTACAATCCTTGGTGAATCATGCTCCTTAAAAATCAGGTTCTCATCAAAGCCATTCGGCTTCACATAACAGAGTTACTTCACAATGAGTCTGTGCTTTGTTCTTTTAAACCATCCTTTTGCAAAATTAAAAAGAAAGAAGGAAAAATTATTTTACTCCATCCTGAAAAAAGAAAATTAATGAATTTGCTACACACTTTAAGTAAACCTTCTGGAGATATTAATGCTCAAAGTAAAGAAAATGTGTAGCTTTTAAAGACTGCACTAATGCTTTCACTCTAAGATTTCTTTGAAAACTCTGTTTTCTGCACACTTTTCCTTTTCCTGAAATTTCTAAGCTGCTACTGTAAAATAACTGGGCCCCTGCTCTCATTGGGACAAGGGACCATATCCAAGCCCCCAGCTGACTTAAGAATCAGATTGATGCAGTAATTCCAAGGATTATGAACAGGAGGGATGGGGTTGGAAGGCCACACCAGAAACAAGGAGAGAGGGGACCATGTTACAACAGAGAAAATAGGCCTCCATCAAGAACTGCAAGTAAGTAATGAGACATCTGGTTAAATTCACAGACTTTCCTTCCTGATCATTTACAACTGAGGGGGTATGATCTCACCAGAAGAGGAGGGCATATAGTCTGGCAGATAAAAAGTAACCATTTTGCAAATGGGTGATTGACCCCTCCCTCACTGTAGTTTCCTACTTTTATTACATCTACCCTTGAATGTACTCTTATAACAAGACTCCAGTTTAACAGCTTTTTGTCACTGGCCAGGGGGTGACATACAGTGCCCATAAGATGGAGTGAAGGGCATTGCAGGAGCAGCAAAACTGCAAAAGAAAATCAACAAACCACAATCCAGAACTTCAGAGACTCTATATCAACCACCTAGATAGAACTAGGCCAGCCTAATCTCTCCCCATCCTGAAGCTCAGGGAAATTTGCGGAAGAGGGGGCGGTAAGATTGTAAGAGCAAAAGGATGGGAGGAGCAATGATTTGCAAGATACTCCACACAAATTAGGGCCGAAGCAATCATAATTGGACTTTACATGCCCTGCGCAATGTCCAACACACTATTGACCTCACAAAGTCTAGCATCTGCTAAAGGCACCAAGATCCTTGGAGGCAAGGGATTGGCAGCCACAGCAGTGTTCCTATACCTAAGGGGACCACGGGAAAGGGTTCAGGGAAATGCCACTGGGTCCTTGTACATCATCAGAGAGGAGGGCCCAGAGGAGAGTCAGGCATACACATTAAAGGACTCTCTCGGGATTGGGGGAGAGGCACTGGGGAATGGGGAGGGGCAGGGGGGTAGGGGGGAGGAAGAAGGAGGGTGGGAACCAGTGTACATATTAAGTTTGTATGAGCAGAAATAATAATAAAAAATGTTAAAAAAAAAAAAAAAGAATCAGGTTAAGATGTCCCCTGACTTGGGAAACAGCCCTAGGGGATCCAAGAAGACAGCCAGCCTGAGGAACGCCTCCCAGACTAACTTTCTCTGGGGCCCAAAAGTCTTTGTATAGGTTAACTCAGATGACCTGAAAGTCCAAGTATAGGGTAGCTTGCTCTGAGGCCCTGGAAGTCTTGAAGTACAGGCTCATATCAGAAGTACAGAGGCAAAATCAAGGAGCAAAGGGAAAATCATCTTCAGCCTCTAAAGAAAGCATGAAATTGAAGAAGCAAACCACAAGAGAATGTGTCAAAAATATGACATACACAGAAAGCTGTTAGTGTTTAACATTTTTTTAGAGCTTGATGAGTCTAGATTGAAGTGTATAATCTAGAATTATCACCAACACCTATACTGTAAATATGTACTTCTAAAGATTTTTTGCTACCTCCTTTGTTTACCATTATTGTTGTTACTTACTATTATAATTAATTTATGTTTACATGTTAACACCATCTAACAAAAGCTCTACCCATTGGTGAAATAGCTGAGTGGGTGCTGTAGTCTTCCTCCATATTGCCAATAACCTCACAACCAAACAGTTTAAGGGGGGAACAAGGAGTTTTATTCTGGTTGACAATTATCTAGTTACAGTTCTTAATCCAGCTTGGTAGAGGAATTCAGACAGATACCAGGGACCAAGGGAATACGCCACATCACATCCATGTGACTGCTGAGAGAAAGACAAACTTCACTTGCCAGACAGAGTGTCTATCCAAATATGCCAAAGAATGTCAAATTACTGAATCGACTCCATCTTTTTTATTACACATTTTATTTTGGCCTAATCATACAAGTTCAGTAGGTACCCCATCCTCTCCCTCTTCCCTCCTTCCCTCCCCCACCTTCATCCCCCTTTGCACTCTTCCTCCCTTCCCTCCTCCCTCCCTCTCACCCCCTCCCTCTCTTCTCTGCTCCCAGCACCTACCACTTCCTCCTTCCCATCCCTCAGAGCATCCATTTCTGTGGGCTGTGAATCTCCCTGTGAGTTCTCTACCCTAGTGAGGACTTAGGACTCGGTGGTATAACTTAAGTCCCTTTCTTGGGCTGTCCGCTAGCATGGGAATTCTATTATGACTCTTTTACCCCTTGCCTCTAAGAATTTCTACTGCCTGAAGCCTTCTCCCCTGTGATCCATATTAGATTTTGGGGGTCTTTGACATGTCGGCCATTGTGCAGGTCAGGCCAAGTCCAATCACATTGTGGCTATATAATGGCTGCTGCAGCCCTGACTTGTGTAACTCTATCTTATCTGACTTCCCAGAAACTAGTCCCACTCACCATGGGCTGGGCCTTCCTCGTCAATTAACAATCTCTTGAAGGATTGCTCAAGGTTCAACTCAACTGCTAATTCTTTACGAATGTGTCAGAGTCTGAGTCTTCAACCGTCAATTTGTCACCTGTATCTAACTATCACAATGGATAAAGGCACTTGTCACTAAGTCTGACAATGAGTTGGATCCCAAAACCAACTGTAAGAGAGCCAACACCCCCCTCCCAGACACACACATTATACACACACGTAAAAACAAGATAAATAAATGCAAATATTTTTAATTTAAATATACTGGTAGAAGTCTTTTTCAACCATGTTGGTGAGTCATACTGATTGTTTATAGAATCCTTAGAAATAAATAAATTTTTGAGATTCAAAGTTTTAATATTGTTGCAGTTTAGAAACGAAGGTTTATTTTTATGTATTTGTTCACTTCCATGTGGGGAAATCTTACACAAAATGATATGAACTGATGGAATCTGGCACCCGAAAATACTTTAGAAACAAAACTTAGTGGAAAATAATCCCAGTAAAATAGAGAGTGGGATAAAAGATTTAAATTTCTTTAAAGGGTTTCTTTCTAGGTTTTCATTTTTAGGTTAAACAGTTTAAATTTTTAGAAAATAAAATAAAATGTGAAGAGAAAATGTATGAAATTGAATCATTTGAAATTATCTTTTTAGTGAATCATATTTTATACTTAAGCTTTGGAATTTATAATCATATTTCAAACTCAAGTATGTCATTTTTAAATGTATGTCAAAATAGTATTTAAACTCAAAAAGTGAGTTTTGCCAAATGCCTAAAATTCACCAGAGATGAACTAACAAATGAGATGAACCATAGCCAAAGAGGTACATTTTCCACGGTTCCCATAACGTCCTTTAGCTCCCCACTTGTGATGTCACATGTTCTTAGCTACTTCAGTATACTATCTCTTTATAAGATTATTATGAGTGCACTCTAAGGTGCTATTAGAGAATGACACATTCTTGGTTTTCACCATCTGCAGACCCCAAAGTGTACTTCCCAAGACTTTTACAGGGAGGTATAAAACATCGATGAAATCTCTCGTCTTTGAGTTATGGAAATTAAAAACTAAGACTTTCCTATTCCAGAATGGCATTGCCAGCGTGTATTTTAATCACAAACATGTCAAATTTTAGCATTTCACACAAGTCTTTCAACCCGCCCTTTGCTTCAAATAAGGGCAGAATCCATCTGTCTTGACTATTGAGGGTAGTAAATGGGGTCTACAAAATTAGTCTTCCCAACTGTCATTTGGGACTAAGGGTCATATCTCAGTGGTCCTCCACCTTCTATGTAACACACTGAAGCCAGATGGTTGATTGATAGGCCCCTCCTTCACTCTGAAAACTATTGCAAGTATATCCCATCAGATAACAAAACTTATCTCAGACCACCTTAAAGATGTTGAAGAAGTACAAAATGAGCAAATTATCTTGACTCAAGAGAAAACATAATTTCTAATCACCCCTTCCTAGCATAAAGAGGGTCATTTGACCCAATAAGTAAAGTCACAGTGCATTTAGTAGAAGGATAGCATGTTTGCTTTCTAATATCTGCTTAACTTCTTTCCCCTTAGCATACTTACTTATCAGTACCTGTTAGAAAAGGAATTGTTATCATTGATAGCAGCAGGGTTGCATCAAATATCCCTAAATTCCAGTATCAGATGTTTCCTTCCTAGGCATTTATAAGAATGACTGACAGTTCTACTTATCGCCAATCCCAAATCGAAGCAGCTTCTGACTTGCCCCAGGCTACCACACTACAAATACGAGCTCTGTCTCATAACCTTTTTTGTTTTCCATTTAAGTTCTATGAGACATTATTTTTACTCACATAGTATGGAGCAGATTTTCACTCACCACTTGGTTAAAAAGATAACAAGTTTCCATTGTTAAAATAATGTGGAGCCATTAGGTATCAAAAAAAAAAAAAGCAAGTTCCATTTATTTCAGAGTGGATGTCTTTGTATCTCTTTGACTCTCCTCCTAGTTAGAAGTAGCCTTATTGTCCATAGAGTAGGCATAATGAACATGTTCCCATGAGACAGATTCATGCAACCAAAAATTAATAGACAGTGAAAAGCAGGAAGTGCCTGTTAGTTTCATTTAGCAAGAATCCACTGAGTACTCACAATTTTCTTAAACTATGCTAAGTATTTCAAAGCATATAAAGATCTAAATGATCCAGATGACCTCAAATCCTTTTTAATCTTGTTAGAGATCATAAATCACTGGCAAACAATTTGAGGAGGTGGAATGATTCATACAACCAAGAAGTTCTTCTGAACACGTGCATGCCTGGTGCTTATGAACACACGCACATACACATATACACACATTTGCTTCTGGAATGTGGAAGAATTTCAGACTGTAACTTCTATCTTCTCTCTCTTCTTCCAAAAATGGTCCTTTGTTTTCACAGAATTCTAGACCTTTAAACTCTTAAGGAGAAAAAAAGATGCTTAACATTCCAAAGAATTATCTCCACTTTTCTCTCACACCATTAGACAGTTGGCATTTTTCTTCATGTATGGTGGCAAGGAGGTAGAAAGTAGACATAGGGTGTCATAAAACTCAAGGGCAAGGACTTTGAGAGCAGAAAGAGCTATGAGTGTAAGTGTTATGTGACTGTCTGTAGACAGGAACAAAGCATGATATCCAAAGGCTCATTTCCTGCTCAGAAAAACATATCCAGGAGCCTTAAGACTGAAATGGAAAACAAGCTCTCAGAATTACAAGACTGGCTACAAGATTTGGTATTTTCTTTGAAAATCTTGTTCCACCTATGAATCTTTTTGTGTGGATTATATCTAGTAAAATCAGAACTTGATATAAGTTTACAAAGTTTACAAAGATTAAAATACAAACTGGCTAAGTGAAAACAAAGCAAACATAATTATTATTTAATCTATAAAAAAGAGCTTTTTAATTAAATGCCAATGGGTGGTGCCAGTTTATATTAACACAAATAACCAGCTTGAATTATTATTAGGATATTGCACCAGATAATATATTTGTGAGAATGATACTCTGTTAGAAAAAAAGATTTGAATATGGAACCCTATTCTAGAGTTATATAAACACAAAAACTGCGCACATTACCCACCTGAGTTGAAGATAATCAAGAAAAAGACAGCGAAGCAGAATCTGACTAATTGAGGTGAAATACTCAGGTTAACTCATCTAGGTAACTTCAGATTGATGTTGGGAAATAGTTCATGTGCTCCATTTGGAATATAGATGAAATAGCAAGAGAGAGAGAGAGAGACTTGCTAGCATGAAGTAATTGACTTCAAAAATTAACTCTTTTGTATTCATCCAGGACCTGCATTCATCCATCACAGGAAATATGACATTACCACACGTGTCAAAATCACTTTCCAAAATGTCAGCAACTACCAGTTGTTGAACATGCCTCTTAGGCTTTTAGTTCATAAACACTAAGTCTTGACCTGACAGTTATGCTGTAATACAGGCTCTAATAGTGGGCCTACTTTGAAGACAAGGACACTGTGAAGCGGAAGAGTTCAAGGCATTATCCAAGGTAGGAAGACTCTCGGTCAATGACCAAGGAAGGTCTGAGGTGTGAGAACTGAATATTCAGTTTGTGCATCTCATCCACTCTGGCAAGCTGGGTGCTGGCTAGCAGGGAGTGGGTGCAGAAATACACTTTGTCTCTCCTTGGGCACTTACCTTGGAACACGGGCTCCCTGGAGGCCAGGGTAGGTTCTTGCACAACAGGGAGTCGTGTAAGCAAGTGTCACCTTGGTAATAAGAAGAGTGACTAGCAAGAATATAAATGGCGGTAGGAGCCTGAGCTTGACTTTGTATCTGGACTTCTAAGAGGCTTGGGAATGGTGTGCAGGAAGGAGAGAGAGAAAATCTCTGAGCGTGGGTAACTGCATCCAAGTCTTCAATGCACACTCTCAACCTTGCTAAAGAACAGACCAAGCGCAAAGGCCGCTCTCTATGTAAGGCACTGCCAGAGACCCTATGCCCAAGCTGCTTTCTATTGTAGGAAGAAGGAGGTCAGATTTCAGGGTGCCTCCAAACCAAAGCATCCTGTCTTCTTGTCTCCCCCGCATCAGCAGCTTGAGTCTGGAATTTTTTTGTGCAGGGGAGTTAAAAAAAAAAAAAAGCAATTTTTTGTGTACTTTGTAGATTACAGAGACTTAACAAAGACAAATACTGCCTCCCTCAGTGTACTTACACTCTAGGAAAAGAGTATTCAATAAAAAAGTATAGATATGCAAGTTATCTAATAAATTGGCTAATTACAAGTGAAAAAGAAAAAATAAAGCAAAATAAGTACCAAACGGCTGTTGCTGTCATTGCCTTTCCCATGGTCATTTCGCTATTAGCAGTTGGCAGAGCGACCGTGTAGGTTGAGATCTGAGGCTGGATGAGGGATGAGATGTCAAGGCGGAGCCGCTGCAGCCTGTGGGGAGCAGCTCTTGACACGCGCTGCAGACAGCCCGCGTCGGCTGAGAGTCAGTCCGGAGGCTGCCAAAGCGATGCGTGAAAAGATCAGCATGTTCAAGCCTGCCAGCTATCACTCTCCCTCTCCGCCCCCATCCTCAGACACAAGTTCCTTCGTAGTAACAGTGCAGCACATTACAGCAGTGGGCACGGTGTTGGTTGAAACGCACCATTACTCTCCAAATGTGAGCCTGGCTGTGAAAGAAAACCCTCCTTCCCTCCAGGTCTTCCCAGACCAGCATATTCTCTGAAGCTCCGCAGGAGTTCAGATTTCCGTTGCTGGCAACCGTAGTCACAGAAGCTTGTCTTCCAGTGGACAGTGGTTAATGCAGGAAACTCCTAACTGCTCCAAGTACTGAGAACAAAGCGATTGCCTATGGACAGAGCATCTATTCCTCGTAGCCTCAGGGAACCTCGAGGAAAGGGGAGAGGAATGACTGTGGGAGCCTGTGGACGGAGGAGGGGAAGCACTGTGAAATGCTGTCTTCTATTCAGGACGCAAACACTGCATGTCCCGTGAACACAGAAAGCTGTGATCACCTGCACAGGACCTGCAGAGGACCAAGCCATCAAAGTTCCATCACCGATAGGTGAAGGACACCCAAAATCCCACTCCTAGCTGAGGATTATTAGCAGTTTGTGGCTACAGGCTGAGAGAGAGTCATTTTTCCCTGGAGTCACCACCAATGATGTAGGTTGTTCATGTTCCAGCAGAAAAGCTCACAATCATGTGCATAGGGGCAGTACTAATTGGACTCAGGTGATTTTTAGAGAGAGAGAGAGAGAGAGAGAATGAAATTGGAAGGGAGAGGTACCAAAAAAGGGGGCTCTCGTGTGAGTAGGGTGGGTAAATATGACCAAAATGCACTGCATAGGTACATGAAAAGTTCAAAACAACTAATGAATTTAAAAGAGAAATGGCTTGGCATTGTTGATCTGTTGATGAAGCAACATCCCAGGACTGCTCAAAATGTGTGCACAGTGGAAACACACGTACACATACACTTGGCTTGTTCTATAGTTGATTAAATATCATTCCCTGGTCCCTCTGTCTTTGTGTGAGTGTGTGTGTGTGTGTGTGTGTATGTGTGTGTGTGTGTGTGTGTGTGTACACTTTGTGTGTCTGTGGCCATCCAAGGGTGACTTAGGGAATCACCCTGGATTGCTTCTATCTCCTCTCTTTTTTGCTTTCCTCTGGAGTTTCCCAGGCTCCACCTTCTAGGACCAGAAGTACAGGCCACTTCCATTTCTGCCCAGAATTTTTACATGGGATCTGGGATTCAAACTCGGGTCCTTCTGCTTATGAGACAGAAACTTTAACCCCTGAACTATCTCTCCAGCCCCTGACCTTCTTTCTTGAGTTTCTACACTTGTTACCCAAACTTCAGTTAACCGTGACCTCCAAGAGAGTATGCTGGATATCACCATTACACCCTGGATATTACACCCTGAGTTTCATACTGAGGAATATGTACACGAGAACATCTTGACCTATGCCAAAAGAACCAGAATTCTTAACTTGCTTTAATGGTGCTTCTTTTCCATTGCATAGTAAGAGTCCCCTTAACCCATTCTTAAAACAAAGGATTCAGTAATCCCACCATCCCATTCCTCCAGGAGATAGGAACCAAGAATTGCTTCTAAAGATATAAAGATTTGCATAAAGATATATAGTCACTATTGATCTTAACCTTACAGTAGAGAAAAATAAGCACTATTCCATTATAGGGAATATCCAGTCTAGTGACTATTGCATTCTTTCTGGCTATGTCTTCCAGGAACATACTAGGCAAAAGGAAAACATGTGTTCAAATTAGTAGTTAAGTGTAGCCAGAATAAGAAGGAAATGAATGAAAATCAATTGCTTACTCTCTAAGAGCTCTATCACTCAGATGATCTAAGCTTAAAGCTTCACAGCTGCAGATCCAGGGGGACCAAGGAAATAGAAGATTCAAAGTGCTCAACACAGACCAGGAACCTGGCTGGCAAATTCAAAGCATGTGATCCTCCCATGAGTAGGTGCCTGGTACAGCCATGCTGTGCTTGGAACGCTCTTCCATATCAGTAGGTGGGAGCAATCTTCGCAGCAATACAGTGCTTTTTCTGGGATGTTCTGCAAGAGGCCTCCTTGAGATGCAGGCAACAAGCATCCTTGGGTGGAGGCTGGGACTCAGGGATATAACCCAATGCAGTTATGATTCTGCGGCAGCCGGGTTAGCCTTAGACATAATCTTTTCTGTTTC
Organism: Typhlomys cinereus; assembly: GCA_023101885.1. NCBI lineage: Eukaryota > Metazoa > Chordata > Mammalia > Rodentia > Platacanthomyidae > Typhlomys > Typhlomys cinereus. The sequence continues at coordinate 1,595,520 of JALPQD010000227.1, forward strand.
CTACTTTGCTGAAAATAAAGAACAAATCTGGCTTTCACAGTTGTGGGCTTTATTTGCATGGAAAAACATGTGGTAGTCCTAAGAATTTTTTGCTTGTGTTGCCAAAAAATCCATGAGAACTACTGATTATTCCAGTCCAAGTATTACAGGGTTTGAACCGGTAATTTAATACAGCCTAGATTTTTAAAAGCAACTTAGGAAACTTTAAAATATTTTATTGAGTGACTATTATGAGTAAGATTTTTGGACCCTTAGAGACAAAAATATTTGTATGCTAAATTAAAATTCAGATAGATTTAATTAAAATATTTTATGAGAATACTATAGTGTGATTTAGGGTGGGAAAATTTTTTTTGAAATGACACCAATGACAGAAACAATATGGAAAACCATAAATGAATTTCCTGTGTAAAATTATTAATATCTAGGGAAAAGTGAAACTAATGATAAAGTACAAAACTATGAAAAATCTGTAACTTATATGAAACATAAGTGTCATGTCTTTAAAATGCAAAGAATCAACAAGTAAAAGAAAAACCTTCAGTGACACATCAGCAAAAACATAATTAGACAATTATTGAAAATAAATAGAAATGCCAAATTAAATATTTAATTATTTAGAGACATTATATGAAGATTTTCTCCAATAAAGAACTTGGAATATGAAAAGATTAATATTACTGAGCTCTGATTTAGCTGACTTTTACAGGTTGATGAGGTATTTAAAAGTTGGTAACATCAGTCATGTCCATTAGAGTAGCCCTAACCTCTAGTGCAACAAATTAGGAAGTGACAATGGCTGAAACATATGTCTTGCATGTAAGTCTTACCCACCTGAAATCAAAAGAAGCATTCCTGAACCCCAGTAAGTTCCTCTCCAAATAGTGATTCCCAAAACTCAGAATCCTTCCTTTATTCTCTCTATACAATGTGTCCACCATCTTTAATTTGCCCCCCAGAGTTTTGCATCAAACTGAAAGGGAAGATAGGTTTGATAATAACTTTTCAGGTGTCTATGGGATAATCTTGAGTGACAAGCACAATTTCCACAGATACACTATTGATTATCATATGTGGCAGATGTATGATGTCTTAAGAGGGCTCCATAGTGCTTCCATGATAATATTGTGCCTTACCTCAGGCTTCCAATCAATGGAGCCAGTTAGACATAGACAGAAATCTCTGATGTGCCTAAATAAATCCTCCCTCCTTCAAAATGTTTTTCTCAAGTATTTGCCACAGAAGTGAAAAACTGACACACCTAAGAGATCAGATACTTATAAATATCTCAGTGATACAACTGTTAACCATATCTGCTAAAGGCCAGGAAAATAAAATTTGTTGATACAGTTGAGAAAATAAGGGAAGTCTGACATAAATATCATTGGCTACACAATCAGGAAAGAGTTAACAAGAGATGATTTTGCAGTACTTTCCAAATTCCTCAGCTACCATGTAGATGAGTGGACCAAGATACTAGAGGCTGAGTACAGTAATTGTAATTTCATTTCTTCCTTTGACTAAGAATATCATTCTTCCTTTTACATTATTGAGTGGTGACCAAAAGGTCCTCTCTGGGAGGTGAACACATTGTTTTTTGGTTATCTTAATCTTTCAAATATTTTTCCTCTTCTAATAAAATATTTGACTCTTTCTTTGAGATACTGTCTACAACAGATGTTTGTGTTTTATCACAAGCAATCAAACACATCAACAAATTTAATAGTTTCTACAAAGCTCCAAATTTTTTCATTTGTTCTCATCCCTGTGTATTTTATTCAGAGGAATACTACATATATAGTGACATAATCTCTGGAAATAAATTTATTGATCTGGGATGTTTCAAGACAATACATGAAACACACAAAATCTGTAGTATAATTTAAACATTTATTTGATCAATCAAAGTAGTAGACAACACCATCATGGGATGGAAAATAAGCAGATGACTGGCTCAAGAGAAGAAATCTATAATCAATAGGGCAATAAGAGCAGTGAAAGTTGGAAACCGCTCAAGAACTGTTTGGACTACACATTCTTTGTGAGCAGAAGGGTAACCAACACAATAGTGGGCACAAAAGGCTATATTAACCCAGGTGCCCTTAACTTGAGGCATCTTAAACATTCTATCAGTTAGAATGCCTCTTTGAAAGTCAAAAAGACAAGTTTAGGAATCTATGTGACTCACAATACTGGTCATCTATGAACTGAAACTGATTCTAGCAGCAAAATTGCAGTATCCAAAGCATCATGAAGAATGGAATGAATTTTCTAACTGATATCAGCATTCAAAGAATACAACTTGGTTGAGACTCATGGTCTCACAAAAAGTCATGGTCTCACAAAAAGTTTTGTGATGGTCACTAGGAAAATGCACTCAGTAAGCCTATAACCAAGCACTGGGGAGAAGCTTATTTGCCATTTGTACAGAAAGATTTAGTTTCTATGGAGAAGGTTAGCAAGGCCTTGGATAGTAACAATGTCCAGCCAGCTTTATTTAGAAGAAAATTCTAATCCAAATTCACGCATTAGTCAGGAGCTGAGTCATCTCATTAAGAGTTATGAAAATAGAAAATTCAGGAGCACTTGAGCAACTGATAACTTATATCACTTATGAGAAATGTCGGGATTAGGATACTAAAATTGGTATGGAGGGTTTTAACATTATGTCACTCATCTTTAGCAACCACTCTGCACTTGTTATGTTCCAAGTCCTGTGATAGTTGCTGGTAATAGAAATAAAAATAAGATGTAATTTTTACCACCCTATATATAGCAAGAGATACAGTGGCAAGTCAGTGTGCCGTAATTTCAGTAGGAAACGCCATTCTAGATTGGTAGTCACAGTAACTTGGAGGGAATGAGTATTTGCTAACCAATCTTTTCTTCCAAATTTTCATAAAATTTGCCATGCTACAAGTATAATTCTCTACTTAAAAAAATGGGGAAACTTCAAAGGAAATCTGCCCCTGCAACTGTATTAAACAATCCCAAAGAAGTCTTATGAAACAAAAAAATTTCAAACATCCTTCTGTATTTATTTTGTCACATTCAATAACCCATCACAATCCTGCTTCCATGACTACAAAACAGCAAGTCAATCAAATAAAATGATAAGTCTTTTAAAAGGCACAATTCAAATGATTGAGATCTTTATCTTTATGAATCCAGGTTAAAATACTGCAATTACATTTATTAATTGGTTGTTTATTTTAATATTTACTCCCAACTCCCTTTTAATCCACTATTTTATAAAGCACACAGCTTTGCCTGAGTTAAGTTGTATCTATCACACCATATGATCTTCTAGTCACTAATTTCCATCAAAGAATGTCATCAGGGAGTTATGTCAGATTGCAGATTACAGAACTTGAGTTCTTGTAAATCTCTTTTAACCTCTATAGAACTTTTCATTTTATCAACTATTTTCCATCTCACTTGAAAATTTCTTACATATTTTTCTTAAAATTAAATTTAAATTTATCAACACTAATCCTGCCTTCTTCTTTAACAGGAAGAAATTCCTTAAGTCCCTATTATTTAGGGAGGAAAAGTGTAACAAAACATTGAAGAAGGAGGGCAAATACCTTCTCTTGTTTATAGGCAAAGAGGGATTCTCCATGCTATTTTTTGGAGAACAACACATATGTTACTTCACACGGACAGAGCATCACCCTTGGCTACAACAGAAGTCAATGTCTCTGTGCAAGACTTGTTGAGAAGCACACTACAGAATTCTCCCCAACTGTTAAGCAGAACAAATCCAAATGAGGCAGGCAGCTGGAGTGCCTGTGAGAAGTAAACAAAAAAAGGAAGCTTCTCTCTCTGGAAACCAAGATAATTGTTTGTGATAACTCAAGGATCCAGACAAATAGAATAACTGACAACGGATTCTCCTGCTGGATGTTCGAGATCCTCGTAGTCTCCAGGGAGGTACATACATTCTTAGTGGAGAGTCCTGGAACTCTGAGGCATGCTGTGTTATTAGTTTGGGGGCCTATTTTTCCAACTGTACATATAAGAAAGTAGAAGCTCCTAGATTTAATGACATTTCTGAATAAAGGTGCTCATTTCTAGCTTTGAAATTTAGGAAGGGCAGAGACCACTGGAACAGACTATGGTGATAAACTTTAGAGGATATGATATTCCTAGACATCCTACTCTAACTCTCCATATCCCTTAGAGCATTAACAGAATATTTTGCCTTCACACAATATACTACAGGGGATGCCCAGGCAGCTTCTCAACCAATATAGATGGGATGACTAATCCAAACAAGTGCTACTGGAGGAAAGAAAGGGAGGTATGTAGGGATGACTCAAAGGGATGCCTCAGGAATATAGAGGGCTGGAGGAAGGGTAAATTTCGCCCCAAGAAAACCAACCATGCCACCTGAATAGAATCTTAGAAGGTAAGGCATCAGGTAGAATCAGACTGACATGAGGGAACACATTATTTCACCACACCGAGGTTGTCACATAAAAAGATTGCCATCCTCCCAAGCTTCTGTACTCCTACCAGGCCAGATAAACCGAACCTAGGAAAAGAATGAAGGACTCAAAGTCAGCCTCAGCCTTCATCCAGCTGCTTTACCTCTTTTACATCCAGCTGCCTTAGATAGAATGATAACACTGGATCAAAAATAATGATGTAACTTTAAAATTGAGTGCATTTATGTTTTGAGTGGGAAGTTCAGTATTCTGCAGATAGAACAATTTCTTATTAAAGTCAATAAGGAAATAACTTTATGTATAAATTTGAAAATTGCATGAAATGTCTAGTTACTGAGCCAGAAAGATAGCTCCAGTCATTAAAGCATTTGCCACTCAAGCAATAGGACCAGAGTTCAGATTCTCCAAGTCTCATGAAAAATATCCATAGCTATAATGACCCGTCTATAATTCCAGCCTCCAAAGGAAGAGACTGAGAATTTATAAAGCAAGCTGGCTCACCAGACTAGCCCTATTGGTGATCTCTGAGTTTGATAAGAGACTCATTTTCAAAAAATATGGTGGAAGAATAAACAAGCATGTTTCTTGACATCAGCCTATGGCCTCTACATACACATGCACACACACGCACACACACACACACACATACACACACGCACACACATATACACATGCATACACACACCTCCATGAACCTCTCACACTCATATGCATAAAAAACTGAAAAAGAAGAAAAGAAATCTAGTTTTATCTATGTATTTTTTCTCTTGATGTTTATATTTTAATCCATTTGCCATTGACAGAAATGAAAACCAAAATTCACAGGTCCTTTACCAAAGTCTCCACCCAAGCTGTCTTAAACTCTTCTTAAAATGATGCATAGGGGGAAAAAGCATTTAAAATGGAATGAATTCAGAGAATAGAAAGATATTGAACTTGCTACTGAAAATGTTTAAAGCTCAGAAAAGCTTAATGGAGTGAAGGGAATTGCAGGAGAAGCAAAACTGCAAAAGAAAATCAACAAACCACAATCCAGAACTTCAGAGACTCTATATCAATCACATAGAACTAGGACAGCCTAATCTCTCCCCATCCTGGAGCTCAGGGACATTTGCGGAAGAGGGGGCGGTAAGATTGTAAGAGCAAAAGGATGGGAGGAGCAACGATTTGCAAGATTCTCAACAATAGTTGGGGCCAAAGCAATCATAATGGGACTTTGCATGCCCTGCGCAATGTCCAGCGCACTGTTGCCCTCATAAAGTCTAGTATCTGTTAAGGACACCGAGACCCCTGGAGGCAAGGGATTGACAGCCATAGTAGTGATCTTATGCTTAAGGGGAACAAGAGAAAGGGCTTATGGAAATGCCACTGGGTCCTTATATGTCATCGGAGAGGAGGACCCAATGGAGAGTTAGGCGTACACAATAAAGGACTCTCTGGGAATTGGGTGGGAGGCATGGGGGAAGGGGAGGGGGAGGAGGGGGGAGGGAGGGAACTGGTAAAAAATTTTAAAATGTATAATTAAATTTTTAATAAAAAAATATATAAAAAAAATCAAACTAGATCTCAGTTTGGAGTGGCTTTGATGGGTGGGTCTGTCTGGACTCAAGATCTTGGGGACCAGGCTGGTTGGAATCCCCGCTGTGATCATCTCCAGATGCATTTGAGACTGAGACTCTCTGGAAGGCCTTCATAGTTCATTCACAGAGGGCTGGTCCTCTTTCGGCCATCTGTATGCAAGAGCTGTCCTCCTCCTCAAGCCCAGGTCTTCCCTGTCTCCAGGGTCAAGTCAAGTCTGTCCACCAGAAACTAGCAAGTCTCATGGTTTGGATGGGCATCCAACCTGAAATGCTTCTCCGACAGGCATTCAACCCATGTCCCATAGGGACAGGGTGAGAACTCTAGCTCAGAAAAGCTTATCTTGCCCGTGAATCACTTCATCTGGGACGTGAGGCTGCAGTCTATACTACATATTTAATTAATTATCATGCCCCCTTCCCATGAAGTTGTTTATTTCCATCACTCTGTAAATCATTGTGTACATTTTTCTATACCTTAGAAAAAAACATGTAGAATATAGTATTTTAGAAATAAAAATTGATTTAAATATATAAGTTTGGGTAAAATATCCATATGCCTTTTTTCAGCTTTTCAGAAGAGTATGTCACTGCATGTATCCTTTTAAAAAGTCAAATAATGAATATTGTATTTCAGAAAGAAATATATTCGTGAAGAAATAAAATGAAGCAATGAAAGAAAAATGTGAAAAAATATGGCTCTTGGACCACATCCTTACTAAATATTATTTGTGTTTAGGTGTAATTGAACTATATGGCTAGCTTGGCTACAAAGAGAATAAACAAAATTGCAAGTCAAGTGAAGTGTGTTTAAGAGCACCGTAAGCACTTTCAATCTCAGGACTGGTGCTATATTTTCAAGAGATTTCAAGAAACTAAAGCAAGGAATCCCTATAAATCCTTCTCCCAGGGCATCTCGATTTCTCTCCCAATGCTAGTTACATTCTTCCTCTTCTCTGAAGAGAATCCTAATCTCCTATGGTTTGTATTGGCTTGTAAGCATGTTACAACTCTCAGCACACTGAACCTCAGGTTCCAGGATTAACTGACAACTTCTCTTTATGTCTCTGTGTTCAAACAAACAAATGATAGTTGATTTGTTTCTGCCCCAAGTCATGTGATAATAACCAACCATTAACAACTGCCCCTGGGTTTTCATCTAACATCTTCCTGCCACAGTGTCACATAGAGAACTTGAAGACGTTTGAGTTCCCAGTGATTTTTCGTTCCTAGTCCCACAATGGAAAATGATATAATATGTATCCAAGACACAGGACTTAGATTTTTATTTATGTCACACATAGTATGTTGTTTACTATTTAATTACCAATAAGTTAGTCTTTAAGAAATCCGTTTTATTATTGAGGTAGAAATTTAGGCCCTTTGATATTTTCCCTATTTTAGACCACAGAGTCACTAAGGTCAAGAAAGATCTCAGATATCCTCCATTTGATCTCACTTACTATTCCCTGAAATTTTAGTTGGATTCTAATTATTTAAGATGACTGACTTTTGTATTTGGCAAATAATTTTGAAAATGAACATTGTGATCTAGGAGTCAACCAACCATCACAATTCAGTTGACAATACATTACGAGTTCATGAAAACACATTACTTGTTCAGAAATTGAAGGTAAATTATTTACACATAGTTGAATGTAAAATGGAGAAAAGAGCAGCTAGGTCAACTGAAGAAAAAGAGCATTACAGTTCCTCCACAATAAAAACTACTCTCTCCATGGAAGAGGCTTCAGAAAGGAAAATCTTTCTGTCGTCTAACTTACCACATCCTCTCTTGTTCATTCCTAAACAGAGATTTTTAAAAAAAAGTAACATGGCATTCTTTCACAGCGATAATGCCAAGTTAAGCTTAATATTAAATACTTGTTGCATTAAATATTACTAAATGTAACTCACAAATGGAGAATTTCAGGAGCTCAAATGTCCCATATCTTGAAAGATGCTTAAATTCAACTTCTGAACTCCTCTGAAGCATATGCAAAGTGCCTTACCTTTAATTTAAGCCTATAAAAAATAGGAAAATTAAGATTTCCATGGCTCTAAATTTAAATGTAAGTACATCCTTTAACCGCATGTGTTTTGTAATTATAATAAACCAATCAAAATCTAAGGATATGTTTGATTTTATCCTAGTGTTTGTGGAAGAAAATGTAATCTCTTTTCTATTAGTTCTATTTTAATCAACAATGCCATGCTTATCCCAAATGGTATTCTCAAATGGCATGCAAAGTACATATGCCTCAAGAGAATATGAAAGACAATATTAAAGGCAATCTTTTACAGAGAGAGAGAGAGAAAGAAAGAGATTCTTTACAAATAGGCAAGTCTCCAAGGGGAGAGCAAGTAGATGAGAGAGAACTACATCAAAGAGCTGAGATAGATTCTGGAGGACTAGAAATCAATAACTTAAGTGGAGAGCACTAATTCAATTTTAATCAGCTCATAAATGAAACAAACCTGGAAGGCAGACAGACCTCAGGAAGAAACTGACCAGAAACCAAGAAATTTTCTAGGTTCCTTATAAGAAAAGGAGATGCAGTATTTTCAATGATCGAAGTAACTTCTAAACTTCTTGAGAACACTGTATCACTCCAAGAAGAAAATTTCTTTGCAGATTTAATTGGGGCTGGTCTGCTCATTAGTTGTAAAAGAACATAGATGATCTTGCTTTTCTGTTCCCTAGGACCTTCAGTCATGTTGATGATGCAAATCCTACTTAGGTTTTTGTTTCTCTAAGTAAATTCTGGTCTGCACTGATATAATTGTGAATAGTTAGTTCTGATACTAAAGTTAAAGCTCTAAAGGAGGAAAATTAGGCAGGAGTTTAGGGATCAAAAAAGTCCAGGAATTCAAAAAAGACATGGACAGCGTTCATTTTCCATACATGAATGTTTTCCTGTTAGTTCTCCATTGTGTCTTCTCCAGTGATTCTCATATTTTTGTTCTTTTAATCAGAACACCATTTAACCATGTTTAAATTAAAGAGTTGCAAATAAGAATGGTATCATTACATATAGCTCTCTCCATTTCAGAAACTGAAGATAGGTGCTCTGCAGTTTAGGTGTCTATCTTGTTTCTATTCAGAAGCAATAACTTTTTAAAAAGCATATGCAGTTCAGCAACACTATTTCTGTGTTTTCAAATAATATATTACAATGTAGGTATATGTGCAGTCATGCATTCTAGTCCCTTCTAGCTAGAGGCAAGACTACCACATAATGTTATCAGTAGACACTTCAGCAAATCAGAATCACTGCTTATCATCCTCCATGTTCTGCATCTGGGGAAACAGAATGGAGAAAATAGGCCATCATTATACAAACAGGTCTTTAGCAAAGATATTCCAATTACATATTTGAACCAGACTGCCAGTGGCAGTGACTCTACTTACAGGAATCATAGCTGAGATATTCATAGGGGCTGAGAATTCCTCATCTCAGAACCAAACAAGCAATTGAAAGCAAGAGACCATTATAAAGCAAGAGTATGGAAGAGCACACAGCTGGCTGTCTGGAGCCTTACAGCACTCAGACAAGTTGAGAGTGAGGTAGTTCCAAGAAATGAATGCAATTCTGAGAGAAACTACTGGAAAATAAAAAGATAAATCAGATGGCCAATCTGAAATGAGTCTGGATGACTAAAGAACACCGGAGATTTTATCCAAAATTATTCTTATCAATATTCAGGGAAAATGTACTTGGGAACACAACCATATTTGGAGGCTCAGAAATTGATTGAACAGCAATTTCATTCTCTCTAGGAATGATGATGCTAACTGGCAAAGTGTGCATGTGTTAAGCTTTTTTGTCATGCTTCTGCAATGTGAGCATCCTTCCCCCAGCCAGTCCCTCGGCCGACCCTTTTTTAGTCATTCTCTCTCTTTCAAGGGAAGGGTTCTGAAACTGGTATCATTATAGGAAGTGCACATATCAATACATCCCTCACTTAGCTAGAAACCAAAACTAATAGGAGCATTGTTTTTTAAAAAATGCAGAATCTTGGGCTGGGAGATACAGACAGGCTCCCCAGGGATCACTGATCAGCCATTATAATTTAAATCACAATCCCCAGGTCCTGTGAAAGACCCTGTCTCAAAAAAAAACCAAGGTTCAGGCACTAATTTAACAGGTTTTTATCTCTGGCCAGGGGGTGACATCCAATACCCATCAGGATGGAACCAAGGGCATTGCAGGAACAGCAAAACCGAAAAAAAAAATCATCAACAAACCATAATTCAGAACATCAGAGACTCTATATCAACCACCTGGAATCAGGTCTGCCTGATCTTTCCCCATCCTGAAGCTCAGGGAAATTTGCAGAAGAGGGGGCAGTAAAATTGTAAGAGCACAAGGATGGAAGGAGTAATGATATGCAAGATACTCCACACAAGTTAGGGCCAAAGCAATTATAACAGGACTCTGGATGATCTGTGCAATGACCAACATATCATTGACCCCTTAAATTCTAGCATGGACTAAAGGCACTAGAATCCTTAGAAGCAAGGGATTAACAGTCACAATAGTGTTCCTATACTTAAGGGGAACACAAGAAAGAGTTCTAGGGATTGCCACTGAGTCCTTACACCTCATCAGAGAGGAGGACCCAGAGGAAAGTTTGAGATACTAATTAAAGGATGCTTCAGAGATGGGGGGAGGGGACACTGGGAGAAAGGGAGGGAGGGGGCAAAGGAAAGGACAAAGCGAGGAGGGAACAGGGAGGTCCAGGGAGGGGTGGAGGGAGGGAGGGGACAGGGGTTCCTATTATGTTTGTATGAGCAGAAATTTTTTTTAAAAATCTCTAAAAATTAAAAAAAAGTTTGTATGAGTGGGAAAAATAAATCAAAATTAAAAGAAAACAAGGTTGATAGTTTCTCAGTAACTCACCTTAAGTTGACCTCTGACTTTCACACACAGACATGCACTCTGAGGTGAGAACTGTTGGGAGACTGACCATAGGCATGGTGAGGAAGCCAGAACATTAAATGTAGGTACAGTATGGAGAAAATCGAGCATCACCGGGCTGCAGGACCACTCCATGCCTCTGACAATGGACTTCACAGTTATCAAACATAAGTAAATTTGGGGTTTCAGTTAGCATTGGTAACTTCTCTGCAGTTTATAGTAGATTCCACCCTGAATTTATTACTATAGCCCTAAATTTCAGTAATGGCTAAAATCTTTAAAGTTCCAGAAAGTTTCCTACTTACTTACCATCATTTCTTTTTTACACGTGTGTGTGCTGTATGTTTGTATGTGTGCCTGTGAGGCCCAAAGGGTAACTTCGGAAATCATCTTGGATTGCTCTACCTCCTTTTTGCTTTGCTCTGTAGTTTCCCAGGCTCCACTTTCCAGGACAGGAAGTCCAGGTTACAGCTGCCATTTCCACCCAGCATTTTTTTTCATGGGATATGAAGATCTGAACTCAGGTCTTTTTGCTTGCAAGGCAAAGTCTTTAACTCCAAGGCCATCACCTTCCCAACCCCAGTCAGCCTTCCATCATGTTATTTGTGCCCTGATAACAGCTATAGAAAAGTCATATTTCACTCAAAGAGAGTATCTGAATACAGATTTGATCCTGGCACTAATGACATTCTTAAATGTGTAAATTGTTAGAATTATGCCAGCTGTGAAAAAATATATTATGACAATCACAAAATTATACTAATTAAGAAAAAAATGTCTACACCAAATGTCACCTGACCTGTCATATAATAGATTAACAATTGTAGAACTTGCTTTGTCCAACTTCAACTGTTAGTAGAAGCTGCAAGCATAAAACATACTTTTTAGTCAAAATAACAAGTAATATGGAAAAAATAAAGAAGATGTTTAAAAAGCAGTATGGAAATTAATAAAGATTTCAGGCAACTTCAGGCACCTCTTTTTGCCTGACTGGATCATCTCATTCCATTCTGCTCTACTCCTGATACATCCATGTCTTTCTTTCATCTCTGCTTTCACTATTTTAAATTTTTTTCAATCTCTTCTTTGACAATTCCATACAAGTACATCATGCATTCTGGTCACAAGTCTGGTCAAGACTACTTATCCCCTTCCACCTAGCCAATGCTATTGCCCTAAAAAGTTCCTATCCCACCCTCATGTCTTTCATGACCTCCTGACCTCCTGAATGGGCATGAATGTGGAGCTCTCCACTGGACCACAGGCAAATCACCAATGGCTACATCGCTGTTAATAATCACTGTCACCCTCCCTTCTCCTCCCCCACCCCAGCAAGCCACTGCCAATGTCCCTTGGAGACAGCAGAGGCTTATGCCTGCCACTGTCTTTCGCTGATGGAACTTTCAAGTTGTGTCTACATTTCTATCTTGGTCCTGTTTTACTTCTCAGACCTCAATGTTGGGACCTTCTCTGTCTTCCTGTTCAGTTTTCTGGTTCATGGCTCAGGGTTGTCTCCCTGTGCTCATTCTTCGAAGTTACCTGACTCCATGTTGCGCGTTGGCATCTACGTTCACCCCTTCAACTCTGAGTTCTGCTTTGGGTGCTGCCTTGAGACGCTGCCTGTCTATACACATTGCTGCTCGAAGCTTTCAGATGCTCTTGCCAGCTCCCGGCTCAGCTCCTCCTCATGTACCCGAAGCCTTTGCACGAGACATTGAATTAGTTTTTTCATTAAAAAGGAAATGTCTTACAAAATGAAGGCAGATGTTACTGTGTGATTACAACTATAAGAAAAATTACACTTTTAGAAAAAGAATTCTATGGGGCTGGAGAGATGGCTCAGGGGTTAAGGCTCTGCCACCCTAGCAAAAGGTCCTGAGTTTGGATTCCCAGGTCCCATGTAAACAAACAAAAAAAAACACCAGGCAAAAAATGGCAGTGGCCTGCATGTCTGACCCTGGTGGGCAGAGCCTGGGAAATTCCAGAACAAAGCAAAAAGGAGGTAGAAGTGATCCAGGATGATTCCCAAAGCCATCCTTGAGCCTCCACACGAACACACACACACACACACACACACACGCACGCACGCACGCACGCACACACACACGCAAAATAAATAAATAATGTTTATTAAAAAAAAAAAAAGAGGGGCTGGAGGGCTCAGGGGTTAAGCCTCTGCCTTGCAGGCAGAAGGTTCTGAGTTCGGATCCAAGACCCCACATATAGACGCCGGGCGGAAGCGGGGACAGCCTGCGTTTCTGGTCCTGGTAGGGTGGAGCCTGTGAATCCCCGGGCAGAGTAAACAAGGAGGAGGTGGAGGCGTCCATGGTGGTTCCCGAATTCGTCCGTGGTTCTACACACACACATATACATACTCACACATATATACACATGCACACCACATGCATAATTGAATAAATAATAAAAAAATGTTTAAAAAAAGAATTCCAGAATGGGTATAAGTAGTGATCTTTGACCCCACTAGTCATGATTAATCCTTTTTTCCAATTTATTAATTTTTCTTTTAAAATCCATCTTTTAACTGACAAGTAAAAATTGTGTTTCACTGGTACACAGTATGGTATTTTGGTGCAAGTATAGCACTGCAGAATTTAAAAACAAATTAGCATATCCATCACCTCACATACTTTTTTAAAGTGAGAAATAAGCTCTTAATATTTAAGAACATGATAGTTTATCATTAATCATAGTTCACATGCTGCATAATAGATTTCCAAAATGTTCTCATCCTTCTTACTAGAACATTTTTCCCTTTAACCAAACTCTCCTCATCCCATCCAACCCTGACCCGGGCACCACCACTCAACTCTAGCACTAGTAGTCCAGCTGGTAGAGTCCATAAGCAGATCATGTCATTCATCCTTCAATGCCTGATTATTTCACTTGTTATAAAATCCTCTATTGTTAATGACAGAATTTCCTTTTCTGTTGTTAACATACATTAAAGTATGAAAACAACCAGTTTCATGCTGTTTTCATACATGCATATAAAGTACTTTCTTTGTACTTATCCTGCCCTCTGCCCTCATGTATCCATCCTTTCCTTTACACTAGTCATCTTTTTTTCCCTAATTTTTGTCTCCTACATTCATGTCTGTGTATTTAACTCCACATATGTGAGAAACATTCAGTAATTGTCCTTCTGTGTATGGTTTGTTTTGCTCACAACCATACTCCCTAATTCTGTCCCTTTGCCTGCAAATGACATGATTCTGTTCTTCTTCATACCAAAATAAAATAATATGTGTATGTAGACCACATTTTATGTACTCATTCTTCAACTGAGGGGCAGATGTTTATTCTCTTACATGCTATTGTAAATGGCACCACGACACACTTAAGTATTTATCTATGGCTTACTGACACCAATTCCTTTGGATAGAAGCCCAGCAGTAACACTGGGCTGGATCATACAGTAGTTCTATTTTTAGGATTTCTATATGGATTTCCATAATGCTTGGACTAATGTACATTCCCACCAGCAGTGTAGAAGTGCTCCTTTTCTCCTGCAACTTCACAAGCATTCATTGCTATTTGTGTTTGTGATTTTGTATTTCTGGCTGGAGTAAGATGGAATCTCAACTTAGTTTTGGTTTGCATTTCCCTAATTTCTAAAGATGCTGAGAAATTTTCAATTATTGTCTGTGCATTTCTTTTTTTGCTCTATTTGGTTCATTTGATCAGATTACTAATATTTTAATGTTAACAGGTTTAGTTCATTACATATTTTACATATTGATCCTCTGTTGAATGAACAGCTGGCAAAAATTTCCCCTGGTCTGTAGACTGTCTGTTCACTCTGATATTTGTTTACCTTGTTATGGAAAACTTCTTTAGTAAAACTGTCAGTTTTGATGTTTCCGGAGATAGGAGAGTCTACTCAAAAAGGTCTTCCTGTACCTATATCTTGAAACACTTCCCTAAGTTTTACACTAGCAAAGTTTCAGGTCTTATATTAAGATCTTAGTCCATTTTGTGGTTATTTTTGTATAAGGATATTTTTGGAAAGTTTGTTCAAAAATCAGATGGCATTACTTGTGTAGATTCACTTTTATGAGCTCTATTCTGTTCCATTGATGAATGTGTCTGCTTTTATAATATTATTATAATATATTGTTATTGTAACTCCATGATATAATCTTAAATCATATACAACGACACCTCTAGCACAGATTCCTCCACCCAAGACTGCTTGCTTTATTCAGGAACTTTTGTTCATCCACGTGAATTTTATTATTCTTTCTAGTTTTATGAAAAATGTCATTGGAATTTTAATGAGAATTGCACTGAAACTGTAGATGACATTGGTAACATGGCTACGTTTTATAATACTAATTCTTCCAATTGATGAATATGGAATGTCTTTCCACTTTCCAGTACCTTATCAATTTCTTTCCTCAATGCTTTGTAATTTTCATTAAAAAAGTCTTTCACAACTTTGGATAGTTTCCCCCATAGGATTTTGTTTGTTTGTTGAAGTAATTGTGAATGGAATTGATTTCCTGATTTCTTACTTTGCAATTTTGTTGCTATGTATACAAAGGCTACAGTCTTTTTGTATTTATTATTATTGTTGTTATTTTATATCATGCTATACTGATGCAAATATTTATAAGATCTAAGAGAAATGCTAAGGTCTTTTCAGTATAAGATCATGCTATCTGTAATAAGATCACTTAATTCCTTCCTCTCCCATTTTTTTTCTCCCACATTTTATTTTTTCCTAATCATACTAAGCTCAATAGGTACCTCCCCATCCTCTCCCTTCCTCTCTCCCTTTCCCAGTCGCCCCCTATTGCACCTCTCCCTTCTTCCTTTCCTTTCACCCCCTACCTCCCCTGCACCCTCTTTACCTCCTCAACTTCCAGTGCCTCACTCTTCCTCCCTCCCATCCCCCAGAGAATGCTTTTATATGAATGCCAAACCTCCTTCTGAGTCCTCCACCCTAGTGAGGGTTTAGAACTCAGTGGCATAGCCTGGAGTCCCTTCTTGGGCTCCCCATTAGTATGGGAACACTATTATGACTGTTTAATCCCTTGCCTCTAAGGACCCTACTGCCTGAAGCCTTTTCCCTTGCGATCCATGCTAGACTTTAGGGGGTTGTTGACATGTCAGCCATTGTACAGGTCAGGCAAAGTCCAATCCTGGCTGCTGCAGCCCTGACTTATATGGAGTATCTTGCATATGGTTGGTCCTTACCATCTTTATGCTCTTACAATCTTATCACCCCCTATTCTGCAAGGTTCCCTGAACTTTAGGATGGGGAGAGATTTGGCTGTTCTGGTTCCAGGTGAATAATGTAAGGCCTTTGGTGTTCTGAATTATGGTTTGTTGCTATTTTTAGTTTTGCTTTTCCTGCACTGTCCTTGACTGTGTCCCCATTGGTATTGAAGGTCACCTCCTAAGCAAAGATAAAAGACTGTTTAAGATCTTAATATAAAAGGAGACATAAAGGTAGATGGAAAAATAAGAACAGGACACAGCAGTGTGGGGGGGGGGGGATGGTCAGTGTTCCATTTGCCAGATGGTTACCATCTATCTGCCAGTCCCGATATCCTCCCTGATTGGTGAGATCAAACCTGTTCAGTCCCAAGTGACCAGAAAGGGAAGTGCTTCCTCTCCCATTTTTTATCCCTTTTCTTTCTTTCTCTAGCCTTCTTTGGCTAAAATTTCTAGTATAAAATTAACTAAAAATGGTAATTGTGTAACCTGTCTTGCTCTTGATTTTAGAGGAAATCTTTTCAGTTTTTTCCTTCTTCAATATATATGTGACTATGGATCTGTCATATGCAGTTTTTGCTGTATAATATGCTCTCTCAATCTTAGTTTCTTCGAGGCTTTTATCATGAAAGGATACTGGATTTTTGACAAGGGCTCATTGTGAATCTTTTGAGATGAGCTATTAATCAATCTCACTTCTATGTATATGAGCTGTATTACATCTATCAATGTGCTTACA
The DNA here is from genome assembly GCA_023101885.1 of Typhlomys cinereus. Lineage (NCBI taxonomy): Eukaryota > Metazoa > Chordata > Mammalia > Rodentia > Platacanthomyidae > Typhlomys > Typhlomys cinereus. The sequence goes on from JALPQD010000227.1 coordinate 1,612,450, forward strand.
TTGAGCCATCTTTATTTTCTTTGAGTAAGTCAACTTGATTTTGGTGTGTGATCTTTTGAATGTGTTCTTGAGGTCTGTTGGCAAGGATTTTATTAAATCTTTTTCATATCTATGCTTATCAAGGAAGTTGATCTGTTGTTCTCTTTGTGTTCTTTCATCCAGTTTTGTTAATGACCCAAGTTCAATTTCTGCAGCCCACAGGTTGGAAGTAGAGCAGACTTCTAGAAGTTGTCTTCTGACCTCCAGACACATGACTATGCACTCTAAATAAATACACAAACAAAATATTTTCAAAAAGAAGCCATTTCTTTTGGCATTCACACAAGAGGATGCTCCAGGGTGTGGAAGGAGGGGAGGTGGCACTGGGAGATGGGAAGGGGGGAAGAAGGGGAGGCCAGGGTACCTATTGAGCATGTATGATTGGAGAAAAAAATAAAATAAAATAATAAAATTTTAAAAAGAAGCCATTTCAACTTGATAAAGGAATGTCTCATGTCCTAAAGCACTATGTACATTGAAGAATGTTCTGTAGATTGCTATGAAGAACATGTATTCTGCAGCAGTTAAATGAGATGTTTGGTAGATGTGTGTCTACAACATGGCTTAACCCTAGTATTTATTTGTTTATTTGTGTCTAAATGACTTATATATTGGTGAGACTGGGGTATCAAAGTCACCCACTCTTAATGCATGGGAGATCTAGCTGGTCCCCTATGTTAAGCAGTGCTGTTTTATGAAATTGAGTATATGGATATTGGGAATATACATTTATATCCTCTTGGTGAATTCCTTCTTTTCTCTACTAATTTTGGTTTGAAGTCTGCTTTGTCTGATATGAGTACAGTTATTTAAGCATGGGTTCCATTTCCTTGGACCATCTCTTTCCCTTTTTTCGTCTCTTTGCTTGTGAAAGGTGTTTCCTAGAAGGAGAAAAGAGTTGGGTTTTGCTTTTTTAATCCAATCCAGCACTGTGTCTTTTCATTAGATGATTGAGACCAATAATATTCAGAGTTATATCAAAAGGTATGAACTAATTTATAATTTGCATTATGTTTGGAATGTTTGGTTGTATCTCAAGTCACTTACTTCTCTTCTAATAGGATTCTTTTCTGCATTCTCATGATTAAGTTATCTTCCTCTTCTGTGTAGGATTACTTTTTTATGGCCTCTACCTACCTTTTATTTAAGCACTGGCAATTCTTGGGACTAACATAACTAGTCTTTCCAGATTCTTGCATTTCCTATCGTAAAGGACCCCGATTGTCCAGGACTATTGTCACCAACATTCTTTCACTCCCCACATCTGCTTTTCTGAACAACTTACTGCCAGCCAAAAAGAAATGCTTTAGTTCCTGTGATAAGTTAGCTACAGGAATCAACATGACAATTGAAGGTTTGAGCTGTGGCACAGTTATGAAGAACTGGTAGAAAGCCCCAAGCAAACCTGTGAGAGGTTAGCTAATTGGTAGCGAGGGCCCAGTCCAGAGTGGGTAGAACTTTTCACTGGACAAGAGAGTGAAGTGATTCTGGGAATTTGCATTCTTCAATATACTCGGCCAGACATGCTGGTCTGGCAAGGGAGGATTATCCCTCTGTCAACAATGAATATAAGGTGGCCAGTTCCCTTGATTCTTGGTGTTGATATGAACTCTCCTATCAAGGCAGGAACGGTATGAGCAAGAATCATGAGAGAGAGAGAGACAGAGAGAGAGAGAGGTCCCCTTGTTCCCTGTTCCCTCTTAAGCTGTTTGCTCATAAATTTATTGGCAACAGTTCAGACAAACTGTAATAATTCCTTTACATTCCTTCCCACTTGTTAGTCATAGCCAAGCCATTTTGTAAAGCCACCGCCCAGGTTGGAATATGGGAGTTCCCAGAATTTAAATCCCTGACCTCCCCACTTTAATGACCTTGGGGGGGGGGCTATCTTTTACTTGACTTTCATTCATTCCCCAATTCCATTACCCTATATCCCAAGCAACTCCTTAAGAACAGGTAGCCGACACCCAAGGACCCTCTTCAGACTTTCTATCATAATGCTACCCGTGGTGATTCTCTCCCTATCCTCTCTGACTTTAAACTATCTCTTCTATTCTATGCTTTCCCACCCTAAGGCTAAAAACAATGGTTCCCTTGGCCACCAGGCTGTAGATGCAATAAACTGGCATTTCTAAGTCTCTCCATCCTGTTGCCTTCTCTTCGTAATGGATCTCAACGTCAACTTCACATAATTTTGTAAAGTCACTGGATTCCTTTTTCCCATTGACTTAATACACCTTCCTCTGTAACCTATACAAAGGGCAACCTCACTTTGCCATGCATGGGGCCAAACTCCCTTCAGATCAGATCATGCTGTCTCTGCATGGTGTTATTTCTCCTACAATCCCTTTCCCCTTTCCTCTTTCCCTTCCTACCCCTTAACTACACAGCCTGTAAGTGAGGCTCAGGGCTCTAGTTCTTTACCAGAGATTCTCCCTACCCCCAGCAGGTTTTACTACAATGTGATTGTACACGTCATTAAGTCTGTGTATCCTTCCTTCCTTCCTTCATATCTTCCAAATCTCATAGCAAATCTTTTAAATTCTTAAATTTTTGAAATTTTTCTTTGGACAGGCAGTCTGAGTTCTGAAACAGGAAAAGGAATTAAAAACAAAAAAGCTTTTGACAGTAATACCCAGTGAAAGAAATTAGGGGGTAGAACTCTAATTTTTTTAACTTTTGATTGAATTACAAAGCAAAGGACTTTATCATGGCATTTTCCTGCATGTCATTATACTTTACTTCATTCATTCCCCTCCTACAACACTTTCCACAGCCCCCCTCCCCTCTCTGATAGTTCCCTTTCTTCCCTGGATAATATCAACCTGGCTTTCCCTCTCAATGAAGTAGTTTGTTTGTTTGCTTGCTTGCTTTTTTAATTCACTTTAAAAGAAAAAGAAAAACAGGCACGTTGATCTGCACACTGCTCAGAGACCCAAGTGGATGCTCTACCCCTCCCTGGGGACCCAGTAGAGATGATCAGGCACTGCTGCAGATGTTCTTGGGTTAAGACCTAGAAAGAAGATATTGAAAATTCCCAGCACAGAATCAGCTCCCAACTCACAGCCAGAATGTCCAGCTCCAGGCTAGAGGTGAGCTAGGATTACTTTAGATATCAGCTACAGTATTGGTTTTAGTGATCCGAAATTTCTTCAGCTTGTGCTTATCATGGAAAGTCTCTATTTTCTCTTTCATCTTGAAGAATAACTTTGCTGGACATAGTATTCTGTGCTGACAGTGATTTTCATCAGGGCTTGCAGCATACACTTCCATGTCCTTCTGGCTTCTTGAATTTTGACTAAGGAATCCCCTTTAAAGCTCACAAGTTTAATTTTATATGTAACTGTGCTTCTCTTTTGTAGCTTTCAATATTCTTTCCTTGTTCTGTAAACCTGGCAAGATGCAGGAAGTACTTTTCTGGTCATGTCTGTTTGAGGTTCTAAATCTATTGTTACCCAGATATCTACCTCTTTCCTAAAATTTAGAAACTTGTATTGTTTCACTGAATGCATATTTATACTTCCGTTTGTACCTCTTCTCTGTCTGTGCTTGAAAGAGTAGTCTAAGAAAGTTTTCCTTTCATGTTGCTCACCACCATCTCATGAGACACTGCAGTAACTGTGGTCCAAGTGGGACAATTTACTTCTGCAGCATTGTACATGCCGTGTTAAGTTTGACAGACATGCACAATGCAAGAGTTGTGAAGTCATGGAAACTCCTACCCCAGGAAGAACTGGGAGGTTAGTAAATATATGGTAGGTAGGTTTGGACTCCCTGCAGGCAGCACCTGAGAGAGAAATTCATGAAGCAGTGAGAGTGGGGTCAAAAATTCAATGGAGGCCCAGGAAGTTGGAGATGCCAGGAATGCAGAATATCTGCTGCAGAAAGCCACAGGCATGTCGCAGAGCCAGCCTAAGAGAAAGGTTGTATGCAATGCAATTGGCAAGGATGTAAGAGTGGAACTGCCCAACTCTTAGGGGACTTGCATCTCATCCTGTGTGCCCCAGAGGTTATCAGGTATTTAATATTTTCCTTGCTGGTTTGAGGCTTCATTTTGGTCCAATTCCTATCCCTTTCCCTTTGGAATGGGAAGTGTCATAGTTATATTCAGGTGTTAACTTGAGAGTTCAGGCCTTAAGCACTTTGTAGAGAATTAATAGTTGAGTTAAGCCCAGAGCTAATCTACAGGAGATTGTCTAGTTGATGGGGGAATACCCAAGTAAATGGGACTAGCCCCAGGGCAGGTGAATAAGATGGAGGAACTATTTGAGAAAGTTGGCATCCTTCTATATACTTGGCCAGACATGCTGGTCTGGCAAGTAAGGATTGTCCCTCTCTCAGCCATGATGTGGATATGGTGTGGCCATATGGTGCTGGTGTGGACTCTCTTGCCAAGCTGGACAAAGAACTGGATTATCGTAAGAAAGAATAAAACCCTTGTAACCTTAGGTTGTTTTGTCATAATTTTATCAACGACACCAAGCAATCTGTGACAGGAAGGCTTGCTCTGTTGCTACATATTGCAAGCTTAGAACATGTTTTTTTTTTTTTCTTTTTATGGAACCTCCCATTTAAGAGTCTCAGGGGATTTTGAACTTAAGATTTGGAACAATACTGGAACTCTTAAGACTGTGAAGACTATTACAGACAGACTGAATGAGTTTTAGTTTTACACTATGTAATAGACATGAGTCTTTTGCAGGACAGGGCTAAAATGTTATGGTTTAAAGAGATGTATTGAAATGTCATGTTGAATGGGGCAGAATCTGTGCATTGGATAATACGGGGTAAAAATGACACGAAAGGATGTATAAAACCCTAAAAGAATAAAAATAAATTTAATTTTCATAAAAGATTCTGTCTGTTCACACTTGAAGCTACAGTGCTTGTTTTTTGAGTGTCTCCTTCCTTTCGTCTTGGTCCTGCTCTGCCACAGTCATATCGTTGCTGGAACTGTCTTTCTCTCCCTCTGTCCTGCTTCTCAAATTCTGCGTGTGTGTGTGTGTGTGTGTGTGTGTGTGTGTGTGTGTGTGTGTGTTTAAAGATTTCGTCTTCATTACTGAAACTCAGTGGGTTCTTGCCATTGCCACCTGAAGGAGTATTTGCTCTGCAGCTGCCTCAGTTCTCATCATGGAGACGCCTGCCACAGAGCATAGTCCACTCTTCTACGTCTTTCACAATCCTGTTGCTCTCATGTCCTTCCCTCTGAGGACTAAGATTCCACTACATGCATACATATCCTTTTTTTCACAAATTCATCCATTATTACTCACTTAGGCTAATTCCATTTCTTAGCTATGGTGAACAGAGCTGCAATAAGTATGGGAATTTAGGCATCTTTGAGAGGCTGATTTCATTTCCTTTGGATAATACCTGATGAATACCTGGATAATACTGGATGAATGGTGGTTCTGTTTTTACTTTATTCTTTATTGTTTTTTTAGTTTTAGATATAAGCATTTTTATTATTATATAAACATAAAATTTGTGCTACCACTTTACAGTCTAACAATACAGGTTATCTTTATTCTTTAAGAAGTTCCATATTGGTTTTTATTTAATAGCTGTCATGTCTATTTTTTTGTCTTTTTTTCCAGGAATATTGAGAGGTTCACAACATATCTTAATAATTAATCATTGAAATTTAAATTCAAATTTATTAGACTTTATAAAAACATTGTCCTTCAAGCATATTTTATATGCTGCCTATTTACTATGTCACACACATATACATGTGTGTATATGTGTACATATATACATATATGTATGTATTTACAAAGACAGTGGCTAAAAATGTGCATACCAATTAGTCTTGCGTTCAAAAATCAAGGCATAAAACTATGGAACAAATATAGCTTGTGAAGTGGCAGTAATATCTACCATGAATTTTGCTTTCTTGAAAGAGTGATTTTCAGAAGGTATCCAACAGAAATAATCTGCATCATTTAAGAGTCCCCTGTGTGAAAGAAGCTGTCCTACTTTACTTTTGTTGGTTTGAAAGGGTGTTTGAGAAAGAATGAGAAAATGAGCCCGGGAGATCAATATTCTGAACAATTAACCTGTAAACAAATAAATAACACAGTATATGGGCCACTTAATGTCACAACTCTCCTGACAGACCACAGTATGTGTAAGCCAGCTTGACATGATGGATGTAACTAGATCAGTGACATGCTTTGCCAGATTTGGAAACAAAAGCACACATGCTCTCCCTCCTTGCTCTCCTTGTAAGTGACTCTCTCTGTTTTTCCCACTTTTGGATCGTCTCATCCTAACACTCATCAATAACTAAGATGCATATATTCATTCGAAGAGAAATGGCATATTATCACATGTCATTTCTGCCAAAGAAAAGTCAGAAGCAAACTTAGCCGTTGGGGAGCTGGAGATTATAGTATTTTTTTTTACAATTCCAAGGAAAAGGCCAATAGAAAGGACACATAATAAGCAGTGATGGCTTGCCTGACCTCTTGAAGGCAGCGCAGGTGTGTGTGGCACACTTACAGTCCATCAATGTGATGATACTCAGTGCTTTGTCACTCTGCCAATAAGAACAAGCAGTGTGTCCCCATTCTGCACATTAAATAATTTTTTTATTATTTATTCAATTGTACGCGTGTATGTGTGTGTGTGTGCGTATGTGTGTATGTGTGTGTAGAACCATGGATGAATTCGGGAACCACCATGGACCGCCTCCTCCTTGTTTACTCTGCCCTGGGATTCACAGGCTCTGTCCTACCAAGACCGGAAATGCAGGCTGCCCCTGCTTCCGCCCGGTGTCTATACGTGAGGTCTAGGATCTGAACTCAGGACCTTCCGCCTGCAAGGCAGAGGCTTAACCCCTGAGCCACCTCTCCAGCCCCCCCACTCTGCACATTAAAACAACTCACAAGGTTTCTATTTCCTAAGTCTTCAGCTCTTGCCCTCTCCCTTCCCCGCCAATTGAAACTGAATCTCAAGAATCTGTGGATGTTGGACTCAAGACTTGTAGTTGCTAAAACTTTCCTATATGATTCTGAGGCACAGGGGAGGTGCATTAAATGCAGAAACCTCCTTTAATTTCACTCCCCACATATGACAATAATGCCAAAACTTTACAAGCCGCCAATAGTACCTTTTCACTGGTTACCATGAGTCAAACTCATTAACACAGTTACTTTCATTGAACCCTAGGACTTCTTTTCTTTTCCAAGTTTCACAAGCATATTGAGTACTTATCTCTGCTACCCTCCATCCCCCCTCCATTCCTTTTCTTCCCTTCATCAATCTATCCTACTCCCTTCCACCCTCCTGCCTGTCTGCTTCTATGGACCTCAGGGTTCCCTCTGGCTTGTCCACTCTTGTGAAGATTCAGGCCTCTGTGGTGTTCCAAGCTGCACCTCCTCAGGCCACCCCACTGACAGAGGCATTTCAGTTTCCACTGCATGTTTTTATCTCTGAGTTCCTTGATGGTCTATGGAGCCATGTTGATATGTCAGTCATTATGCCGGTCTGGGAAGGACAAGTCTCACTGCAGTGAGTTCCTGGATCCAGCAGTCCTACCTTGAATGAAATGTCTTATCTAACAGTGGACCTTCCCATCTTCAGGTTCTTACAATCTTATAGCCCCCTCTTTTGCGAGGTTCCCTAAAAATTAAGATGAGGAGAGATTAGGTTGGCCTGATTCTGGGTGAGCCTTGCTGGGTGGTGGACTCAGCACTATAGCTGCTCTTCTGCTGCCCTAGGCGGCATCCTGTCAGGGTATTGAAATCCTCTATCTTTGTTGTAGAATAAGACTTCTAGGATGAGTGCTATGTGCTCTTCAGATCTATGGTTATAATAGCAGCTATTTGCAGAGCAGTTTGGTGTGCTATTGAAGCATAGACTTCTAAAGATGCCATTTATGCCAAAAATAAAAGTACACTATGAGAACAAGAATAGAAAGTTTCATTGATCTGAATTTTCAAGTAATATATTGGGAATTTCTTTCCTAGAGACAAGCCCATTTGGGTAAAATTTAAAGGTGTTTTGAAAGTACATATTAAAATGTTGTGTGAGATTTTTTTGCATTTTAGGTTGTTTTGGGGTTCAATAAAGCTGAGAGTCATATTAATGCAGAACTTCGACGTTGATAACAACCTTAAGGCTTTGCACAGTTGTCTTAAAGGAAAGAACAGAAAACAATAGGTGAGATGGTAATGGTTTCCTACCTTTTGATCTCTCCACAACTTGCAATGTTTTCCGTTCTTATGTATGATAAAAATTCATCAAAATTCAAGGAACATATCTTTACAATAGAAGAGTGCTGCTTTTTAAATAGCTGAGATTGAATTAATTATTCAAGGAAAATATAAAAAAATGTATAAGAGAAACACTTCATGAAAGCAACCGTCTATCCTTTGAAAGAAAGAAAAGATGTAGCTTATTCTTCATCGATTAGTTCCTGCTCTGGGGTAAAATCGAGGTGAGTGCTTTAACAATGTTCATGTGAGCAAGATGAAATAGTATAGACAATGCCAGCTGCCAAGGAGATGAGATCCGCAGAGAAGAAAACTCTGACTAAGAGGGTTAGGGAAGAAAGGCATTAAAAATTAAAAGGCAGACAATAACTGCAAGAGAGAATTTTACATCTGAGAAGACTTTTGAACTGTAGATAGTATTAACAATGGAAGATGTTTCTAGGGACTGTGGAGGAGGAATAAAGAAAGAAAATAGCCAAATAACAGTTGTCTCCTTTGGTTTTATCATTTCTATGAAGATAAGCCAAAGAATAAGGTCGCAGACAAAGGCTGATTCCTTCTCTGTCCTTTCTTGGATTCCCAAGTGAACACATATTTGTGTGGGAAATAAGACAATCTCCCAAATAGGAAGTGGTGTGGGCAGTAGAGTCCAGTGAATGAATCTTTGTCAACATACTTAACCTTTGCTTTCAGATATTTCAAAACATTTCCTTTTGGTGTCTTGTGTCCCAAGTTACATTATGACTCGGTAGTTAACAGGCCAAACTTTTGCAGACCCCATCTTCAGCTGCTTTGGTTCCGCCTGGCAAAGGGAACATTAGAAATGACCGTATGTCTCCTGAAGGATGTTCTAAGCAAGTTTCTGTTGCAGATATGCAGATTGCCCCAGAAAGGTGGGAGAACTGTTGCTAGAGAGGAAAGACATGCCAGTGGGGATCACATTACTCTTAAAAGCGCTGCTAAAGTGGTGCTTCGTTTATGGACTAGAACTGTCTGTACTGGCATGTGCTCATTTACTGCATTGCAGGGTATCACTTTCCTTTGCCCCTCACCAGTCCTGAGCTTTTCTAAAAAGAATATATTCTAAGGTTCTTGGCGGTGATTTGTTGTGTTCTCGTCATGTGACTTTCCTGCTTGAGGGTGTAGCTATTGGTAGCAGCGTAGAACACTGGTGTTATTTGTGAAATTGAATTACTGCACATTTGTTCTTTATTGTTTCTTGTTGGGACACCCTTAAGCCCAGCATTCCTTGAAACTAATGAAATAGCTTTCAGTCTCAGAAGGACTACTATATATGCATTCTTTTTTAAAAAATTATTTATTTATTTATTTTCCCAATCATACAAACTTAATAGGTACCCTGGTCTCCTCCTTCCCTCCACTCCTCCCTGATCCCCCTTGCTTCCTCCCCCCTTTTCTCCTTCTTTTCATCCCCCTCCCTCCCTTTCTCCCAGTATCCCCCTTACCTCCCTAATCCCTGGGGCATCCTGTAGTGTGAATGTCAAACTTCCCTCTGCATCCTCCATTCTAGGTGTAAGGACTCAGTAGCATTGCCTAGAGCCCTTTCTTGTGCTCCCCTTTAGTATGGGAACACTATTGTGACTGTTAATCCCTTGCCTCTAAGGATCCTAGTGCTTGTGATCCATGCTAGACTTTGGGGGTGTCATTGATATGTCAGTCATTGTGTAGGTCATGCAAAGTCTATTATGGTTACTGCGGCCCTAACTTGTGTGGGGTATCTTGTGTATTGTGGCTCCTCCCCATCTTTAGACTCTTACAATCTTACTGCCCCCTCTTCCGCAAATTTCCCTGAGCTTTAAGATGGGGAGATATTTGGCTGGTCTGGTTCCAGGTGATTAATGTACGGTCTTTGATGTTCTGAATTATGGTTTGTTGTTGTTTTCAGTTTTGCTGTTCCTGCAATGCCCTTGGCTTCATCCTGATTGGTATTGGAGGTCACCTCTTGCAGTACTTGATGCTGACTTATTTTCTCTGCTGTAACATGATCCCTCTCTCCTTATTTGGGGGGGGGCTCCTTCCCCTTCCCTCCTGTTTATAATGCATTCTAGGCAAAAAACACTATTACACATGCATTCAGCTGAAGACAAAGTTAAAATTGATGATTATCTGAAATCTTTGTGACTTTTCTTCTGAGTACATAAAAATTCAATATACTGCTAGAATTTATTTCTACTATCTTAAGAAGAAAACATTAATTTATAAAACTGCCTTTGATATTAGCTAGTGACTAATCAAGCAAGTTAAAATTTCCTGCGTAGGTGCTTTGCATTTTACATTAAACTTGTCAATAAACTTTGAATGGTTTTTGTTGCCATTTGTTGTTTCATTTTTTGAGATCGGGTATCATGCAACGCAGTATGATCCCCAACTCACTATATAACTGAGAATAGCAATGAATTCCTCCATCAGCCAAGTCTGGAATTACAGATGTGCTTCTATCCTATTGCCCCATGGAATTTTAGTTTCCAGAAAATAACTAGTGACTACCTGAACAATAGAAACCAGTTGTAAGAGTACTTGCCTAGTGTGCAGTATGCCCTTAGGATTTGATCTCTAGCCTTAAAGAAAGTGGGCACAGCATAGGACTTTAATCTCAGTAATTCAGAGAAGTGGAGCCAAGAAGATCAGAATTTCAAGGTCATTCTTGCCTACAGAGGGAGACTGATGCAAGTATAGGTGGCGACAGAAAGAAAAAAAGAGAAAGAAACAAAGAAAAAAGAGAGAGAGAGGAAGAAGGAAGGAAGGAAGGAAGGAAGGAAGGAAGGAAGGAAGGAAAGAACGAGAGAAAGAAAGAAAGAAAGAAAGAAAAAAAAAGAAAGAAGAAAAGAAAGAAAGAAAGAAGAAAGAAGAAAGAAAGAAAAGAAAGAAAGAAAGGAAAGAAAGAAAGAAAGAAAGAAGAAAGGAAAGAAAGAAAGAAAGAAAGAAAGAAAGAAAGAAAGAAAGAAAGAAAGAAAGAAAGAAAGAAAGAAAGAAAGGAAAGGTACAAGCAGAAGGACCTAAGTTCAGATCCCAGACCCAGCCTGCATTTCTAGTCCTGGGAGGCAGCAGAGCCTTGGGAACCCCAGAGCAAAGCAAAATATGTGGTAGATCAATATAGGGTGATTTCCATTGTCACTGTTGGGCCTCCACAAGCACATATAGTGCCCTCTGACAGTCACAGCTACATACACCACACACACACACACACACACACACACACACACACACACACAAAAAAAATACAAAAACTGTCATTGAGACAGGATGTCAGGTCTGATTCCTTATTGCCTCTCACCTGACTCTTGTATTCCAAGAAGCGTGTTCTCTCCCTTTACTTTGAGTTTATTAGCAGCAGGACAGCAAAACAGCTTCCTGTTCCATTGTGTAATATGTCAGGAACTCCACATGGGTAAACTAATCAGTGACAAAAATAGCTAAAGAAAATCGTGTTCTTCATGCCTGAGATTTGAAGACTGAAAGCCTGTGGTTATGTGATTAGCATCTGATACGTGCCATTTGGCCACAAGCCTCCACGAGCAAAAAGATTTCCACAGTCTGAGATCATCCACTTTCCCCATAAGCTACCCTAAGTCAATCTCCTGACAAAAAATTCCCTTCTAGCGAGATATTTTGCCATCTTCCAACTGGTTCATTGTAATAAAGGTCTCCGTTTCCTGAATAATTGGCTTTCACTGTGGACCAAGGTGACCAAACCCAGGCAAAATAATACCACTGATTAAAGATCTTTATGTATTTATTCAACAAATATTTATTAAATACATGGAATATGCAGGTATATTTTTAGTTTAGCTAAATTGACGTGAAACTGAATTATATCTGCTTCCACTAAACTTTTATTGAAGTATACAAATAAAAGGTGAAATCGTTGTTTGAATATATCAGTCAGTTGTGCTCAAAGAGTGACCCTAAATCAGCAACATTACCATCTCTTGGGAACTTGTGAGACCTGCAAATTCTTGGACCTGATCCCAGATGTTCCACATCAGTAATCCTAAGGTAAGCCTCGCCCATTTGTGATTTAGTGGGCCCTCTGAGTGATTCTAATGGATACAAAATTTGAGAAACACCTCACGAAGGCATGCACTATGAAACAATTACCATAATATGAATAACTAGTGATGGGTTCTTAACTCCTCCCTGGGAGCTTGCTCAAAAAGAATGAATGCACTTTCACTGGAGATTACTGGGATTTGACAAATGAGTCATATGAGATGAGGGAGAAACTTCCAGACAAAAGCAATGATATAAAGACCTAGTCAACATCATTCTGCATGTCAGTTTTAAATGTTTGGGGTTTTAATTCGTGGTTTTAAACGTTTTCTTTTTTAATTGACACATAAATATTGTACCTATTTATGGGTGCAGTATGATCACTAGCATGTATGTGAAAATCAAGATAATGAATGTTTCCATTTCATCACTGTTTGGTGCATTCAAATGCCTCTCTTCTAGCTCTTCATAAAATATATCATAAATTATTGCAAACTCCAGTCTTTCTTTCATGCTGGGAAGACTAGAAATTATTCTTCCTGTATAACTATTAAAGTACTTTTTGACTAAATGGGCTTCTTTAAAAAAATCATAGCCTTGAAAGAATTTTCTTATAACATCAAGGCCTACAATATTTTGAATTGTATAGTGGTTGCCAAAGACCTAAGGAATGATCTGTATTGCAGAAGCACAAAGTAGGTTGGCTCCATGTAAATATCACAAGTAGACACTTTATCTAGAACTGAGAAAATTGATAAAAACTTGCCATCCACTTGACAGGCTTTCAAAGTAGACGTTGTGTTTCCAATTAGTTTCATCTATCTGCTCTGTCTCTAGAAAAAATTAAAAGTTGTTATAGAGTGATTTATACTATATTATACTATATAACATTATATCAATTTCATTATAGTTATTGCAATTTTATATTAATAAATATGTATGACACAAGGGGGTCACCTGCTACAAAAAATACTCAGCCAAAGCAGAGATTAATGCTTCTGGGATTTATCAGAGCAACAAGAAAAGGAAAGAATATAGTGCAAGATCAAGATCACACTTCAGTGTCCTATTTTTCTCTAGTACTTTCTTTTCTTCCTATTTGTTATATTCTTTCCTATCATAGATCGAAGATAATTAATCATATATACTATCACAAACAATTTCTAAGAATTTTATGCCCCCAAAAATTGAGAAAATTGCTGTTCTGCTTTAATTTAATGTCAGACGTAGTGAAAATTAATCACATGGACCATTTGAAAGACTTAGGACTAATATGTATGACTAAAAATCTCCAAGAATGCAGAAACTTGTTCCAATGACTGGCATTCCCACAGTCTTAAAAAAGTGCTCATAGGCAAGGGATTGACAGCCACAGTAGTGTTCCTATGCTTAAGGGGAACACAGGAAAGGGTTCAGGGAAATGCCACTGGGTCCTTGTACGTCATCGGAGAGGAGGCCCAGAGGAGAGTCAGGCATGCACAAGAAAGGACTCTGGGAACTGGGGCGGGAGGCACGGGGGGGATGGGGCAGGAAGGGTGAGGGGAGGGAGAGCAGGGGGTTCGGGGGGAGGAGGAGGGAGGGAGGGAACTGGTGTACCTATTAAGTTTGTATGAGCTGAAATAATAATAAAAAATGTATTAAAATAAAATTAAAAAGTGCTCATAAATACTAGGTGCATGGTGAGTACGAACTGAATAAATGGATGAATGAATGAATTTCAATAACTAAAAACTAAAGTTCTTGAAGCTTATTTCATTGTTATAAGTACTAATATACTAAATGATCCTAAAAGTAGTCAAACTATAGTGTATTTTTTTATTTATTCAATTGTGCGTGTGTGCGTATGTATGTGTGTGTGCGCGCGCGCGTGTGTGTGTCTGTGCGTGTGTTGAACCACGGACGAATTCAGGAACCACCATGGACGCCTCCACTCCTTCTTCCCCGAGATTCACAGGCTCCGCCCTACCAGGACCAGAAGCTCAGGCCGCCCCCGCTTCCGCCTGGCATCTATACGTGGAATCTGGGATCCAAACTCAGGACCTTCCGCCTGCAAGGCAGAGGCTTAACCTCTGAGCCACCTCTCCAGCCCTATAGTGTATTTTTTAATAAATGGAGATGAGACTTCTGTGTAAACATCTGAAAAAATAAGGAATTATTTTCATACTACACACAGGGAAAACTCCAAAGAACAAAAAATGTACCAGAAAAAAAATATATTATCCATTTGTGATCTTGGAAGGGATCAATGCCTTAATGAGCCTGCTATGACGATACAAGCTTGAAATCCCAGTACATGAGAGGCGGAGGTGGGAAGACACAGTGCAAGTCAAGTCTGAAATACATAGGGAGTTTTAGATCAGCCTCAGGTACACAAGACCCCAATTCAAACATGAAAATTGACAAGCAATAAAATATAAATAGAAATGAAAGTACGGAAGTGAATTAGAAAATAAATTTATTCATGAGCAAAATACTGAAAAGCCCAAGGTGAAAGGCAAGTAACAAAATCAAGTACTTACAATTCACATCAGAGATAAGAATTCAGCTTTCTAGAATTTAAAATGCTCCTAAAAAATCTTCCAAAGACACCAGAAATTCAAAAGATGGCTCAGTAGGATGGCTCAATGAGTAGGGGTAAATGTTATGCAAGCCTAATGACTTGAGTTGAATTCCTTAAACTCATATAAAGGTGGATGCAGAGAACTGGCTCCAGAAAGTTGTCCTCTAACCTCCACGCATGTGCTATAGCACATACACACGCGTGCACATGTGCACACACACAAAGTAATAATAATAGTCATAATACCCAAAAGAAAATGAACACAATGAATCAATTAGATGCCTTCAGAGGCAAAACATGTAAAAGTGCTCAGCCTCAACCTCATCTACATCAGCAAAATACTGAAATACTGGAAATATAGCAAGGTTCTGAGGTAAAAGAATTAGTACAACCTTTGTAGAAGAAAACCGAGAAGTACACTTCAAAGTTAAAATTTTTTAAATGAAATCTAAGAATTTATCATATGTTTGCACTAGTGAAATTTATATAGCTATACTATTATAAAGCTATACTTTATAAATATCCAAATACCCATCAATGAAACTCTTCTTATATTATCTGTTCAGTACTCAAATGCTAAAGAAATAGGATGAGTAGTTCTTTGTACTGATGTAGGAAGAACTCCAGGTCGTGTCATTTAGTAAAAGAAATAAAGAATAAATGTTTATGTATTTACAGTATGCCTACTGAGTTAGAAGTTACAATAAACCAGATATAGATTTTGCACTTGTCTACCATAACAAGTATTACTTAACAAGTATTAAAAGTGTATGCAAATATATAGAGGAAGAAGGAAGAAGCATATATGGACTTGCATATTAGGAATTCTCTGTAATGTCTTTTTTAGTATAATAAAAGAAATGCATGCACGTGAAAAACAGAAGCCACTTTAATTGCTGGGGTTGTCATTAAATATCTCAACAATATATAAATACACTGAAAGTGGGATGATAAGTGAGGACTTATTGAATAAACTAAGGGATGGATGGAGGATGTTCAGAGAAGCAGAATCTTAAATAGATCCTTGACTAGAAATGAGGAGCGGGTGAAAGAAACAAATGGAAAAAAAGGTTATCTGGTTCCTTAGAATGAGCCAGACAATAGCAGAAACATTATTCTGCTTTGGTTTTTTAAAAAAAGGCAAAGAAGGCTTATTGAGGGAAACAAGCGAAAATTATGTTTTGTTCCTTTTCTAATTAATTCCAAGAGAATAAAATGAAACATCAATAAAAAAACTTCCCTTCTCATTAAATAAAACACTCATGACTGCTTGAATAAAACAGGTGTTTTGCGTGAAGCTGACTGAGAGCAAGAAGTATCTGGAATTAAATTGTAAAGGACTTTCTAATCGCGCGTCTCCCAGCAGAGTTGTGACTTCAGACACGCGACGACAAGGAAGGCTTGGAAATGAAGAGCAATGGCTGGCTTTAGCTCAATGAACTCTTAAAGATATGGGGGAGTTGAAAACCATTCTAAACCACAGCTGAATCCCTTGACACTCCTTGTTCACACTCATTCTTCTTCCTTCAGAGAGAAAATTGACTCAAGATGCCCTAGACACTCCTCTCCAAAGGACACATGACAACTAAAATCATCTTTGTCTCTATTGCCCTGTGTGAGCCCAGTTTCTCTTTTTGATCAGTATCAGTATCTTAAGGTTATTTCTTGAGTATGTTAAGCAAAAGTTCTTCACAGAATTATGAAAGAGCCCCTCTTATGCGTGTGCCATGAGATTTGTATGTGACTATGGGTAACTATAAAGTAGGTGAGGATGAGACATGTGTGTGGAAGGCAGCAAAGCTTGAGTTTGAGTCTCATCTGCTCTTTCTAGCTGGATGACTCTGAGTCCCCAAATCTTTAAGTGCTTAACATTTAAAGACATGCATTGTTAGTCTATCAAAGCACATTAAATTATGATCTTGCATTTTAGAACAATTGTTCTCAAGGTAAAACACACAGGGAATACAGAAACACCATTGTAAGTTACCATTGCATACTATTTACTTAGTTAAACAATTGGAACTTGTTTCTTCTAAGAAAATGAATGGACAAGAAAGCACTTGGGTGCTCCTTCACTGATGAAGTTCAGGGCATCGTCTCCATTTATGAAACATCTGTTAAAGCAGCTGCTTCTTCGTTAAATAGAAATTAAAACATACTTTTCCTTGTCAGTGCTGGTAAATGGGGACAGGTGATGATCCCAGAAGAAATTAGAAATATAAGTGAACCAACTGAGCTTCTTCAGAATTTTATAAATGTATCAGACTTAAAGTATATAAAAAGCGAAAAGGGAAGGGAGGGTTCCCTTGTAAATGCCTTGGGGGCCACTGTGGAACAGCTCACCTGGGCGTTCCAGTCAGCTAAGATTCCACATTCTCAATGTCAAGGAACTAAATCAATGCTCTTTCTGCAAATCATCCTGAATTCACTACATGGCATTTTGCAGATAACAGAAATAGAACGTCTTCTAAGACTCAAATTCTAACCACAGGAAAAAAATTCGACATTCTGTGAAAGTCCTGTCAAACTTTTCTTTTGATGACTGAGAACCCAATGATAATTTAGGGCATGTTATCCTCACACACAAGTGTGATTATCTGACAGGCAAAAAAAAAGTGCATAATTGATATGCAACTATAAAAAGAATTTTGACCCCAATGCAAAGCATTTTAATCATATCTAGCCAAACGGTGTCAACCTTAAGCCGGAAAAATAGTTCAGGGGTTAAGGCTTTGCCTCACAAGCAAAAGGACCCGAGTTCAGATCAGATCCCACATAAAAACACCAGGCAGAAATAACAGCTGCCTTACACCATTGGTCCTGACAGGCGGAGCCTTGGAAATCAAAGAGCAAAGCAGTAAGAAGGTAGAGCAGTTCAAGATGATTCCTGAAATCACCCTCAGGCCTTCAGGAGTACACACAATGCCCTCTTCTACTCACATACACTTACAAACACCCACACTTACACAAGCAATAAAAAAGGAAAACAAAAGAGTGAACTTTCAGCTTCTATACACTGTCAATGCCTTTCTAGTAGAAACATACTAAAGAAACTAGAAATGTAACCCAGTCATCCGAACTTGGCAATGGAAGAGCTGGGAGAAGGATTTATGTCTTACTGCTTATCCCTCGCCTTATCAAGGTAGCCAAGGAACTCTCCCAAGTAATACCACTTACTCTGAACAGATTCCCACCATAATCATGGAGTTAAAAAAAAATCCCAGCACCCAGAGAGGAAAGCAAGGTCATGAAAAGACTCTCTTGATGAACATGACTCAACGGAGTTGCTTTCAGAACGTGTGAGTAAGACATGTTCCACTGTGTGAGCTGCTCTGATGATACACAATTAGATGGTGATTGAACTTAGAGCTGAACAACGAAGAATGACAGTAATCACAGGGGGCCGACTAAAAAGCCAATGAAAGGAGTACAGTGACTGAGGTACCTGGCGTTTTGGAGATGTGTATCTGTTAGCAATTTGTCAGACTGTAACAATAGAGGTAATTTCACGAATAACGGGAGTTCGTCAATTCACAATAGCGCTCACTGGTATTTAAGATTGAAGAAAAGGCATTGTACTTGGCTTATTAGCTGAGAGAAAGAGTTATAAAACTTAAGCTCAGCCTACATATTGCAAAGTGAAATAAGGAAGTTGTGGTTGGTCAGGAAACGTCGAAGCTGTTCCTAATCTTAAGATACTCTGAAGGTTGGTGTTTGCTTCAAAAGAAGAATTTACAAAATCCAGAAGAGGTTAGTCATAGTGTTTATGGTGGAGCAGAAAGTAAGTTTCCTTTAGAATTGTATCACATTTCCCTCCACGTTTACCTACTTCACAGGTATGTAAAGATATAGCCATGAACACTACCTGTCGCCTTCAGTGAGCTTACCTTTTCCACACTTACATATAGGTGATTCCCACCAACTACAGAATCCTTTCTCTTCATTTCACTACAGAGCTCTTCATGCTGGGTTCAGGTAACATTTCTGAGATAGCTCTTTTTTTTATTATACATTTTTTATTATTATTTCTGCTCATACAAACTTAATAGGTAGACCAGTTCCCTCCCCCCCTCCTCCTCCCCCCAAACCCCCTGCTCCCCCTCCCTCCTCTTCCCATCTCCCAGTGCCTCCCCCCCAATTCCCAGAGTCCTTTATTGTGTATGCCTAACTCTCCTCTTGGTCCTCCTATCTTAACTCTAGTCTTTAATTCCCCCCCAAAATTTTATATAACAATATAAAATAGAGTCCATTCCAACTCATGTTATCCATTGTTCTGTACTAGAGTAACTGGCTTGCCCTGTTTCCTTTCATACTAACTGGAGTTTTATAAGACACACAACTCCATTTCCTTACTCTTTCCTTTGTCCTTGAAACACGATAAAAGCTTTAAGAAAAAAAGAGAGATGAATGATAGATTTAAAATATCGACAGTGAAAAAAATACATCGAGATCCTTTTTCTATCACATTACCCTCCCCTTTCCAGTATATCTGAAAGATACCTAATAGGAAAATCTGCATGCAACCCTTCTAAATTGCTTTTAACTCGAGGAAGAATTGCAGATATGTCAGGGGTGGGGTATTGACTTGAAACTATAGACAACTGGGAATGATAGAAACTTATGCAATATAGCTTGTCTTACTCAAATCTGACATTTGAAAATTCGGATTACATTACAAACCATAATAAAGTGATTGCCACAGTATAATCCTAGCTGCTGCTTTTTCCTTTTTTAGTCATTTGTTACTACAATGCATCACATACGTCTAGCTAGGAGTTTTTCATAACTTACAAAAATATCTCAAAGTTGCTTTAGACATCAAATATAAGTCTTCTATTACTCTATTTTAATAAACCACAAGGTATTTTCTTTTTCATTTCACTTTTCCTCCATATCACACAACACCTTGATTTTCTCTAGGAAAACACAGCTACAGACACATAAGCAAGGCATGTAATTAAAACTCAGAGTACAAAATAGTATCAGTGACTCTTTTTGTCTTTTAAATGCCATAAAACAAAGTCCCCACTGAAGGAAAAGAGAATATCGTGTCTAGCACTATTGTCAGAAGTAGCACAATTTGCAATTTACTAATGTGTGCATGTAGAGAGAGATAAACAATCCCATACCGATCTAAGATGATTGTGCAGACAGAAAAGCTTTCAAAATTGCTGCCTATAATCTTTCAACTTAAGATAATTGGCTTTTTCCCCTTTGCTTAAGTCAGCAGCAATAGTGTTTCAATTTTTTCCTTCTTAGTCACAAGCAATTTATTCTTCATTTTGCTGCTTAGGGATCATCATCATCCTTCTACTCATTTAACCCCAGTGGGATGGGGAACAATGACCCAAGGGACTTAGTTCTGGATCAAAGAAACTGTTCAGTGTGTCTGGATGTAAAATGAGCAGGTTGTGAGGGGGACTGTGTGAGGACACCAACAACACGACAATGAGTCTCACGGATCTCTCACATACCCATTGGAAGTATGGAAGCCCCACGTACCAACAGAACGAACTGCTCATTTCTCGGTGCATCCAGGTGATTTGGGTTTTTTTGGCACATTCGCTATATACAAATTTGGGGAGTTTCAGTAGATCACTACTGAAGGGAAATGATAAGGTGGAAAGAATAAATGTTTGAGTGTCTTAATCAGAAAATGCAACTCACTCCAGACCTCATTACACACAGGGAGAGCCTGTGTGAAAGGAAAGTACATTGGCATTATAAGGGAAAATTATTTGGTTTTTTTCTGTTTTTTTTGGGGGGGGGTACTGCTGTGTAATATGCTCACAATCCCCTAATTCTGTCCACTGGTTCCTCCATATTTCCCACAAGATCTGCGGTGTTCTTGCATGGCCTCATCTATCTGGCTGCTAGTGATTAATCCAAGGGCAACTACATAGGCAGGGAGGGACAATGAATGAATTTCCTGGGTGTATGGATCTGAAATCAAAGAGTGAGTCAAGATTCTCTGTCTGCAGGAGAGATAAAACATACACAAAACAGCACCATACTTTCAGAACCATGACTCGGGGATTCTGCCCAGGGGAGAACAGGCAACTAAGCATAGCTGCTAACCTCTCCCTAGAAGAAGCGACTTCATTTGCAACACCATGTGAAAAAGCACAAACCCAAGAGCCACCTCCAAATTGGTGATCAAGGGCAACTGAGGCTAGACTGACTTGCTTTCTGGACACGCAAGCTCTGCCAATTTGCTGGGAAGAGAAGACAACTGGGAAGAGAATGCTAAGATCAAGAATGAAGAAATTACCTCAAACACTGAACTCAAAAAAAACCATCCTTTCAAAGAAGACCAAATGTGTTCAGTAAGTCTGAGAAATAATCCATTTCCTGGGGCATCACTGAACATAATAGAACAATAACCTCCAAATAGCAAGTAATAAACCTCCGAAATGTGGTCTCCTCTAGGGCGGCTGTACCTACATGCTTGCCTGTGCCCCTAAGAGCAATGTGAGAAGCTATAGACATGGGAGGAACATACTTTACAAACCTTACTGTGGTGTCACATAGAAAGCAACCATCACATAAGAAAGTGGGCAGGAACCAATCACAATTGGACTTTGCATGCCCTGCGCAATGTCCAACACACGATTGACCCCACAAAGTCCAGCATTTGCTAAAAGCACCAAGATCCTTGGAGGCAAGAGATTGACAGCCAAAATAGTGTTCCTATGCTTAAGGGGTACAAAGGAAAGGGTTCAGGGAAATGCCGCTGGGTCCTTGTACGTCATCGGAGAGGAGGACCCAAAGGAGAGTTTGGCAATCACATTAAAGGATTCTTCGGGGATTGGGGGAGGGGAGGCACTGGGGGGTGCCTCCCCAGTAAGCAGAGGGGTCGGGGGGAAGAGGAGTGAGGGAGGGAACTGTTGTACCTATTAAGTTTGTATGAGCGGAGATAATAAAAAATGTTAAAAAAAAAAGAAAGAAAGTGGGCAGGACCAAGGGGCTTCAGGATGTAAAATGTCCAGGTTCCAAGAAAAAAAATTACAAGTCTTTTACAGAACTAACAAAAAAAGGGGAAATATGGTAAGGTTAATAAGAATCAGGCAAATTGTCTGTGAAAATTACTGGCTGTTGGATTTAATAGAAGTAGCCTTATGAGAGGCCATCGAGGAGACCTTCCGAGGCCTATAGACAGCATGATTAAATGGGTAAAGTAATGCGTCAAGGTAGTGTCACTTCAAATAAAGAATATTAATAAAAATAACTCATTAAGAACAAAGAGGGGGAGATGGAAATTTTGAAGTTGAAAAATATAATGAACAAAATGAAAAATTCTTAGAAATTGCTTAACAGTGGATTGAGCATGAAGAGTTAGCAAAATAGAAGATAGATTGATTTAAAGCAATTATTGAGAGCTTAAGAAATGGTTCAGGATTGACCCTCCCCCAAAGTCTAGCATGGGTCACAGGAACTAGGATCCTTAGAAGTAAGAGATTAACAGCCACAATAGTATTCCTATACTAAAGGGGAACACAAGAAAGGGCTCTAGGCAATCAAGTCTTTACACCTCATTAGAGTGGAGGACGCAGTGGAAAGCTTGACATTCACACTAAAAGATGCTCCAGGGATGGGTAGAGGGGGCACTGGGAGAAAGGGATGGGGGGGGAGAGCACGGGGGTCCGGGGAGGGGTACAGGGAGGGAGGGGACTGAGGTAACTATTAAGTTTGTATGAGTGGAAAAAATAAATTAATTAAAAAAAAAAAGAAGCAAAGGGACCTGAGTTCAGATCCCAAGTAAAGCATGTCAGGTAGAAACGGCAGTGGTGGCCTGCAATTCTGGTTCTGGAAAGTGGAGCGTGGGGAAACCCAGAGCAAAGCAATAAAGAGGTGCAACAATGTCTCTCCAGTGTCTCCCTTGGACCTCCACAGGCACATATACTCCAAGTGCTGTCTGACGTAGACACACACGCACACATGCACACACATAGCACACACTAGAAAAAATTATGCAATCCAAAGGAAAAAAAAACAGACACAAAAGAATGAGGAAAACCGAACAGAGATTTAGAGAACTGTACAAATAATTAACTACAACACAAACCTAATGGTAACACTAGCGGGAGAAGAGAGATGAAAGAGAAGAAAAGGCATATCGAACATGGCTGAAAACTTTCCAAATTTATTTAAAAATATTATCTACTCATCCAGGAACTCAGCGAATCCCAAAGAGATTGATACAATGAGGCACCTGTGGCACTACTGATTCAGAGAGGCCCATAACCTGGGCTCCCCAATCCAGGAGGTCTGGCTACAAACAAGCTTGAACAAGGAACCATACAGGCAGAGGGATGGACAACCGATGGGAAGCGGCCATCTAACCTGGACACCTAGTAAACAGCTAAATGATTGGTGGCTGTTCCCCCCTTCCCCCGGAGCAAAGGGATGGCCACACCTGATTGGACCCCGACCCTATATAAGCCCAAACACTTCGCAAATAAAGCTGAGTCTGCAGCCAACTCTGCCTGCTGCTTCTCGCCTGACTCCCGGGATCGGCCAGCTCACCCTATTCGCCTTGAGCCCGTTGGACAACAGGTACCTAAGCAGAAACAACTTGTGGCAGCCAGAGACGAGACTGTTTCGAAAGAAGCAAGTGAAAGGCAAATCAGGATCTGTAGGAGAACTTTTAATTAGTCCCAGCTTCTCATTGGAAGCTGTAGAGGCTTGGCAGCTGGTGGCATAAGGCACTAGAAGACATGAAAGGAGAAAAGTCCACCAACCAACAGTTACATTTCAAAAATTGGAGGTAAAATATATTTTCTCACAAAAAAAAAGAGAGAAAGGAGACAAAAGAACACAGTTCAATAGAGAAATTAGGCCATGGTGAACGCCTGTAAGTAGCAAGACATGTGACACAGCTCACTCTCACTTCCCTTCCTGTTCACCTGGGACTGGACAGGTTTGATCTCCCCAGTCATGGAGGGGATGGGCTGGCAGTTAGATGGTAACCAATTGGCAACCAGGAGACTCATCCCGTTCACTACTGTGGCCTACTTCTATTCTTCCCTCTACCTTTAAGCCTCTTAGTATACTAAGTAAGACCTTCTTTTAAACAGATTTTTATCTTTGGTTGGGGCGATGACCTCAACACCCAATCAGGATATAGCCAAGTACAGAACAGGAACCGCAAAACTGAAAATGACAACCAACCACAATTCAGAACCCCAAATACCCTAAATGTTCACCCAGAACCAGACCATCCAAATCTCTCACCATCCTAAAGCTCAGGGAAACTTGCAGAAGAAAGGGCGGAAGTTTCTAAGAGCCTAAAGATGGGGAGGATCATCCACCGATAGACAAGATACCCCACTCAAGTCTGGGCTGTGGCACCCAGGATATTGCTGCAAAGCGATTCGAAGGTTGCCTGACCTGCATAATGGCTGACAAGTCAACAAACCCTTAAAGTCTAACATGAATCTCAGGGGAGAAGCCTTCGGGGAGTAGGATCCTTAGAGGCAAGGGGTTAGAAAGATATAACAGAGTTCCTTTATTAGTGGGTGGCCCAAGAAGAGGCCCCAAGGTATGCCACAGAGTCCTGAACCCTTACTACTGTAAGGGTCATGTAAGCAGATATTCTGGAGGATGGGAGGGGGCAGGAAGGAAATACCAAGAGAGGAGAGGGAGGGAGGAAAGAGGGGATAAAGAGAAGAAGGGGTAAGAGTGAGATGGGAGGACAGCAGGGGAGAAGGGAGGGGAGAAAGGAAAGGAAGAGGAGCGAGGATACTTACCCACTGAGCTTGCATAACTAGGTAAAAAAATAAAAAATAACATAATCCGATGCTAGCATGTTATCGACATGAGATGCTAAATAGGTTTATTTTATGCTAAATACAAGTAAACAGACAGTAATTGAAAACCACAAGAAAAAATGAACACAAATAAAAGTACTTATGTAATTATTTTAAAATGGTAAATATGTGTATTTTGTCTCTGTTCTCTTTTAAATGATGTAGGAGTCATGGTTGGAGCGATGGCTCAGGGGTTAAGACTCTGCCTAGCAAGTAGAAAGACTTGAGGATCCCATGTAAAACCACCAGGCTCTGCAGTCCCTGGTAGACAGAGCCTGGGAAATCCCAAAGCGAAGGAAAAAAAAAGGAAACAGATCCTCCATGGGAACACACACACACACACACACACACACACACACACACACACACACACATAAATAAAGATAAATGATGCAAGAGTCAGTAGTATAGGAATGAGACAGATGGTTTTTGTGTAAAGGGCTGCACAACAAATGTAAGGACCCGAGTTTGATCTCCACTCTACATGTAAAGACTGAACTTGTTATGCGTCTTTAACTCTAGCCCAAGCCGGGAGGGTGATGAAGACAATGTTCAAAGCCATCTGTAGATAGAAATGAGACCAAATGAAATTAAAGTTTTTACAAGACAGAGAGATATAGTCTATTTGCTAGTACAACACGAAGGAGCTGGGTAGGTATAAAGCTATAGCAAATTAAGGAAATTTAAGGAAATGACCATAGATGACTAATTACATACTAACACTATGATAACTATGTCCAAAATGCAATAAAGTTATTATAACAAAAGTTGTTAGATGTGTTTGCTGTTTTTCTCCTCTCAGTTTTAGCTATAAAGCCACAAATGGTAATAATTGTTATAACTATTATAATAATTAAATTGACATAATTATGACACTGATTCAAGGTATGATACATGTAATAAGCCCCCGCACACAGCCTCATGCTATATGAGTTCCCACTACCATGACATTCTACCTCATCTAAACTCTATTCAGTGTTCCACGAAAGAACCAGGGTTGAACACAGAGTAGGTGGCCATCTGCCAAACAGCAAAAGAGACTTAAAAAGAGAGAGAGAAAAAAAGGACACTTAATTGAGACAGAGTATAGACTGAAATCACAAGCTAAAGTCCTCTCTTTGTGTTAGCTATTGTGTCAGAGCAACACAGAAAAACAAACACAGAATCCAATTAAAACAATACTTTTTTTAATTTATTTTTTCCACTCATACAAATTTGATAGGTACCACATTCCCCTCTCTCCTTCCAATCTTCCATGTATCCCCTTGCTCCCTCCCCCCTTTTCCTCTTCCTTTCAATCTCCCTCCCTCCCTTTCTCCCAGTGCCCCCCCCCATTCCTGGAGCATCCTTTAGTGTGCATGTCAAACTTCCCTCTGGGTCCTCCTCTTTGATGAGGTGTAAGGACTCAGTAGCATTGCCTAGAGCTCTTTTTTGTGTTCCCCTTTAGTATAGGAACACTACTGTGGATATTAATCCATTGCCTCTAAGGATCTTAGAGCCTATGATCCATGTTAGACTTTGGGGGGGTCAATGACGTGTTGGTCATTGCGCAGGTCATGCAAAGTCCTACTATTATTATTTTGGCCCTAACTTGTGTGGAGTATCTTGCATATCGTTGCTCCTTCCCATCTTTAGGCTCTTACAATCTTACCAACCCCCTCTTCCGCAAATTTCCCTGAGCTTTGGGATGGGAAGAGATTAGGCTGGCCTGGTTCCTGGCGCTTAATTAGGTCTCTGATGATCTGAATTATGATTTGTTATTCTTTTTTTTCCCTCTTCTTCCAGTTTTGCTCTTCCTGCACCGCCCCTGGCTCCATCCTGATGGGTATTGGATGTCACCTCCTAGCCAGAGATAAAAGGTAAAGCAATACTTCTGATGAAGTCTATAACGGCAAATACTAGACTAGAAAATTATAAAGTCTATGAATCAATAGCCTGAGCTCCCAAGATTAATTGCTATAGGAAGAAAAAACAATAATAATTAGTAGTAGTATAAGCAAATGAAATATAAAACAGAAAAGAAAATCAACAAAATAAAAATTTATTTTTGAAAACAACAAAATTGACAAGCCTTTAACTTGAGTTACCAAGGAATAATCAAAGAAAATGAAAATCACTAGAAGTATAACTGGATAATACAGAGGTAAAGTAGTCTGAAGAAATAGTTATAGTCCTCTCACTCTGTTTATCAGACTATTGAAATAACAGACCCCCCAAATTAGATTTTTTTCAAGGCATACTGAGAGAAGAAAAAGTCTGAAGCCAGCAAGAGGAGGAACCTGCCCCCCAAGAAAAGATTTTATGCACCACTAACAAAAGACAGGTAGAACCACATCTTGAGCAAAAATGCTTAGCTATGCATAGTTCTCACCCTCTGTTCAAAACTAAACTTACATTTAAAAAGACAAAAACAGACTTTGAACATTAAATATTCCTCTTCCAAATATGGTCCAATTAAATAAATCTTTCTCTGTTTTACAATGTTAACTTGATTTCCGTTTTTTTGTTTTACTATTTTTTAATTCTTTTAGTGTTTCATACATGCATAGGTGGATCTATGATATTTTTATACGTTATTCCCTAATTCCATCCCTCTTCCTCCCATTATAGTCCTACTTCTTTCTTGCCAGTCTTCCTTCTATTTTCATGTCTTTTCACGTGTGTGGTCCTCTGAGTTTCATAAGGTTTGCCTTTGATGGCATGTGCCTGCGTACTTCTCCAGCATGAATCATAGATCAGTGGACATGCCATTGAGGGAGGCATCTTCCATTCCTGCCCCATCAGCACTAACACTCATCGGTCTCTCAGAGAGGTGTGGGGCCTCTTGAGATCTTTCCCCTCCCACGATGAAATGTTGATAAGACAAATCTTGTTCAGGTCTTTGATTTTTTTAACTGAATTATTAAGGATAGATGGCTGAACTGAGACATAGGTTTGGTGACAGAAGCAGAACTGAGAAAAGATTATATTGCTACCAACTTTATAAAAATGAAAAATAAATTATTTTTAAAAGTAGAGAAGGAAAAAAAGGATAGATGGGCTGGAGAGATGGTTCAGGGGCTAAGATTCTGTCTCACAAACAGAAACTGAGTTCAGATCCCACATAAAAACACCAGGCAGAAAGTAGCAGCCTTCATTTCCAGTCCTGGTGGCCAGAGCCTGGGAAATTCCACAGTAAAGTTAAAAGAAGGTAAAAACAATCCAGGATGATTCCTGAAGTCACCCTTGGGTCATCACAGGGATATACAATGCCCTATGATGTACACACACACACACACACACACACACACACACACACACACGTACACAAAAATAATTTTTAAAAAGTGAAAAGAAAATTTTAAAAATATATTTAAAAATATGGAACATAATTCAAATAAAATGAATTAGAAAACTTCCTAGAAATATCAAAGGTAAATACAATAAATTACAGTATAATTGATCTTTAACAATAAAATACATTGAGAAAGTAATCAGAAAAAAAAGAAAGTAATCAGAAATTTACCAAGAAGAAAATCTAGACCACGGAAGCATCACTGGTGATTTATAACAAACTTTCAAGGAAGAATTAACGCCAGTTCTTCATAAACTCCTCCAAGAAAGAGTAAAGAGAAAATTTTCCAGCTGATTCTTTAATGTCAGTATTGCCTTAAAATCAATATCAAAAGCATCATAAGAAAATTATGGGCCAATAGCTCTATTAATATGGATATAAAAGTCTTCAATAAAATAGTGGTAAGCTGACTCAGCAACAAATGAAAAGAATTACATGATTATCAATTGAGATTGCTTCACTAAGACTGAAATCAGAAAAGATAACACAGCATATCAATAGAATAAAATACAAAATCACCCAATAAAATTAATAGATGCTTAAAAGGTATTTTCTGGTATATAAAAAAATCTCCAAAAACAAGGAATACAAAGGAACTTTATAGAGTGCTTCCAGCCATAGTAATTGAACACGGAAAAGAAGCAAAGGACATATAAATTTAGAAGCAAGATATAATGTATCTTTGTCATAAGTGGTATGATTTTATAAAGGAAATCCTGAATAACTCACTAAAAAAAACAACAACAAATATGTGATTTAGCAAGGTTATAAGCTACATAAACCCAATCATATTTCTGTATATTTGCAATAAGCACTCAAAAGTGAAGTTAAGAAGGCAATTAAATTTCACAGAAAGAATACTTAAGATACTTAAGAACTTATTAAACAAAAAATACAATATGTGTACTTTGAAAACTACAAAACTTTGTTGAACAAAATTAAATAAACCAAGTGTGGTCAGTGGTACACATCTGGGGTTGCAGTATTCAGGAGAGTGAGACAAGTTTGAATTATGAGTTTGAGTCAGTTTGAGTGATGTAGCAAGACAAAAGAAAAGGAAGGAAGTCAGGAAAAGAGGGAGGGGAGGAGAAAGAAAGGAAAGGGTAGGGACAGAAAGCAAGAGAAAGATGGAGAGTGGGTACAGAACAGGAATAGACGGGAAGAAAAATAAGAATAAATATTTACAAATTTAAACAAATGGAAGAATATTTTATGCTTATTGATTAGGAGAGTTAAAATGGTTCAAGTGATACTATTCCACAAATGGATACACAGATTTATTTCAGTCTCTACCATAACCCCAGATGGATTTTTGTAGAATTTAAAAGTCCATTCTGAAATTTGCATATAATTACAAGGAACCACAAATAATTGAAAAGATTAATCATGTAATCTGCATTAGCAGAGCAGACGTTTAGCATTAAGAAGTCCCAGGATTAGTTCAATGGACAGCATCAAAAAGTAAAAACACACAAAAAAATGTTAATATATTGCTACTCAGATTCCACAAACATATTAAAATGGTATGTAATTAAAATAGAGTGATAATGACATAAGAATAGACATATAGAACAAGATAATGGAATTTAAGGCTCGGAAATAAAATCTCACACTGATTTTTCACACGTATCAATTCTCTGTGCCTAAATGAAATTTTCCCCAAAATAAAATGTGCTTCAAGTGCAGCTGGGTAGCCATATTGAAAGAATAAAGTTGGAGGCCTATCTCATATGGCATGCAAATTCAACCCAAAATAGACTGAAATTTTAATTATAAAAGCTGAAATTTTTTATCTTAATTCTTTCATATTTTTTGCATGTGTACAGGTGTGTCCAATAGGACACTTGAGTGTGTGTGTGCACCTATGGAATTACAAGGGTGAAATCAGAAATCATCCTGGATTTATTTCTCTACTTCCTTATTGTTTTGTTCTAGAGTTTCCCAGGCTCTGCCTTCTGGAATTGCAAGTGGCTACAGTTTTTGCCCTACAAGCTAAGAGTGGAAAAAGCAAAATTCAACGAAAGAGACAAACATTGGAAAACATTGCTCCAGAGCTAGAGAAATGATCAAATCGCATAAGTAAAGATGTTCAACCTCCTTAGGGTTGATTAGGGAAATGTGTTAGATATTATGTTAAACACAAATTGACTCAAGGTGATCCTCCCTTCTCTTCCCTCTCACCCTATGTATGAGTTCAGACAAAGAACCCTCACAGTTCCCAGTTTACTTAGATAACACAACTCCGTCCTCTCAAGGGCAACTCCATAGCCCCTACCCTGTCTACAACCTCTACACAGCCCTAATCCACCTGCAGCTAAGATAAACTGGCACATTCTCCCAAGGACTTTCACCCACCCTGATATGAGCCCCCTTTCCATTCCAGCACTTTTCCAGCTACAAGCCTCTGCCCTATAAAAAATTCCCAAAGCCTAGCTTGGCTGCTGCCTTTCTCTGACCCAGAGACAGCCATCCTGATTGTTTGCTAATAAAATCTCCTGTGTGTATACATGCTGATTCTTGGATGTGTGTCTCTGTGTTCCTGATCAGTCTGAGATGGGAGGCTTTCCCAAGAGCCCCTGAAAAATGCAGATTAAAACCACCACAAAGCAGCAGCCTATATCCGGCACAAGGCTGTAATCAAAGGGGAAATGGTACCAGCTGTTTCCATGGATGTGTAGAAATCAGAAAATTCACAGTCTCCACAGTAAGAAAACAGAGGCTGCAGCCTAGAAAAAAAATTTGTAGATTCCTCAGTTATTGAAAATTAGCATATTCATACAACACAGGAATCCCACTTCTAAAAGCTTTTCATTTTCATATACTCCCACTTGTTTAATGTTGGGCTTATTCTCTGTGCTATTAGGAGCCTGTGAATCCTGGGGCAGAGTAAACAAGGTGGAGGTGGAGGTGGAGGTGAAGGTGGAGGTGATCCATGGTGATTCCCGAATGCGCCCGTGGTTCTACACCTGCACACACTTGCACACACGCGCACAATTGAATAAATAATCATAATAAAAAATATTAAAAAAAGAAAACTGTTAAAAATATCAGTTGACTGTAAGTATATGCACTTATATTGGACATTCATTCTAATCCATTGGTCTATATCTTTTTTTGGAGCTAGTACCATGCTATTTTTAGTACTATGGCTTGGAAATATAATTTAAGGTCTGGTATGGTGATACCTCCGACAGAGTTTTTTTACTAAGCATTGTTTTTGCTATCCTGAGGCTTGTATGTTGACCAATGGTTAACAAAAATGTGGTGCATATATTCAATAGAATACTATTTATTTGTCAGGAAAAATAAACTAATGAAATTTGCCAATAAATGGATGGATCTGGAAGAAATTATACTGAGTGAAACATCCCAAGTGCAGAAAGATAGATATTGCATGTTCTACCTTACAAGTGGATTCTAGCATTAACCTTCAGTTTGATGTAATCAACCAGAAATTCCTACATCACCCCCAGATGCACAAGCCATGGGGGGCGGGGAGAAGAAGATCCCAAAAGAGCAGAAAAAAAGAACAGGGGCAAACAGGTAAGGGTTTTATGAAAGAAAAGTCTTAAAGGGGAAGGAAAAACAGAAATAGGACACAGTAAGAAGTGGGGTTAGCCTCCAGATAAGCAACCACCTCTTTACTAGTTCCTAACCGCCCACCCCAATAACAGGGAAAACATGTTCAGTAATATAATCCAGTCTAAACAACAGTGAAAAAAAGCAAATTGACACTAGACAGGATCAGATTTCTTAAACATCTGATAGTAAACCCCAACCATCTAAACACATACCTTTACGTAAGAAAAGATCTCAACAACTGAACGAGATGCAACCTATGGCAATGGAAGATCAGTGAAACAGACAATAACAACCAGCCAGAGACCAGTGTATTGGCTACCCTAAAACACTCAGCCTGAATCAGGTCAAACAAACCTCTTCCCATGTAAGGCTCAGGAAATCTTGCAGGAAGAAAGGGCGGTAAGATTGTAAGCGCCTGAAGGTGAAGAAGTCCACTGTCAGCCAGGTCATGGCAGTCACCACATGGCTGCTGCATCCAGGAACTCACTGCAGTGAGACATGCCCTCACCCATCAACATTCATCCCGCGGACAAGGGAGAAACTCAGGAGAAATGACTGCACACAGTGGGGACCTTAGGGATAAGAGCCAGACAGGTGAAAAGGAGTGTCCCTATCTGTGGTCTACTCAATGAAGGACCACTTAAACTGTCACAGAGGTCTGAGCCTCCTACTAGAGCAGATAACCTGAAGGAAACCCAGTGATCCACACAAGCAGACAGACATGAGGGTGGGAAGGAGGGGAGAGAAAAGAAGTGGGGAGGGGGAGAGAAGAACAACCACTCTATGTTTGTATAAAAGAATTCTTAATTTAAAAAGAAAGCCCACATCTCCCTCAGATGTTGCTTTTTCTCCCTTCTTTGTGGCAGTATGAAACAACCAATTTCTTCCATTCCTTGACCATGACACATCATGTTTGGGGCTATACCTTAGAGATAGAGGAATAGGGGAAGTGGGGGAATAAAGGGGAGGAGGGTGATTGCTAATAGATACAGAATTTCCTTTTGAGCAATGAAATTTGTTGAAGTCAAATGGAGATAATCTATAAATATGCTGAAGATTATTGAAGCTACATTTTTTAAAGTGTATCTTATGCAACATGAATTTTATCTGGAGTCCCCAAAGAAACAACCTTCCAGGCACATCTGGGAGGAATTACTCAGGTTCAGTCAAATAAGGTGAGAAGAAACACCATCAAGGAGGATAGCACCAGACCCTAGACCTTGATCCCAAATTGTGTAAGAAAGAAAAAGCTAGCTGAACACTAGCATTCATGTCTCTCTGTTCTGACTGTGGATCAACATGACCAGCTGTTTTAAGCTCCTACTCCGCCCCCCCATGATGCACTATACCTTTAACTATGGGCCAAAATAACCGCTTTGTACTTTAATTTGGATCTTTTATGTCAGAAACTGGAAAGAACCACAACACAAAACTAGTACCAAGAAATGGGGTCATTGTAATAAACCTGGCCGTTGGGTTCTTTGGCTTTTGGAATTTGTTTGTGGGACTAATTTGGAAGAGTTTAGGGCTTTGTACTTGAAAAGTCCTAGCATGCTGGAAGCAAAGCTCAGTGGGCTATGCTGGTGAAAGCTTGGAACATATGAATGCTGAGTGACATATGGACAGTGGAGATCTAACTCATGAGATTTAAGAGAAAAACAACAAAGTACTAGGCTAGGGGCCATTCATGTGGTATCTTGGCCAAGAATCTAGCTTGATTCTGTCCTGAGAACTCGACTGAAGCTGAATTTGAAGATAATGTGCTATTTTGTCCGAAAGGCCTCAAGACAGGGTAGCATTCAGGCTCGTGGGTAGCTGTTAAAGAGATCAGCCACGAGTAAGAAGCCTCCGGCACTGCTCGGAAACACTAGGAAAGGATTACCAGGTGGATAGAGACTATTCCTTGAACCATGAGCTAAACATCAACCTTTCTCCCTTAAGTTTTTTTTTTTTGCCTGGGAATTCTATCACAGCAACAGGGAAAGAAACTAGGACAGAATTCAAATAGATATTCCAGTTCTAGTGTTAAAACAAGGACTACCAGGTACTTATTGCATATTTCAAAATGGTGAAGGAACTAGAGATATAGCTCAGCAGTAGACCACTTACCTGGTATGCATGGGGTCCCAGGTTTGCTCCACAGCATTAAAGATAATAAAACACATAGAATGGAGAATGAATCAATATACCGGAAATAAAAAGCCATGTACAAAATATTGAAAAAAATCTCCCTAATGAGCCAAGAATTAGAATTTGCACCTGAATAGCATCAGAAATATTGAACTGCATGAACTGTTGGTACTGATAGAATGGTATAGATATTCCAATTACCTCTCCAACTGACATGATTAAATATGCTGGATGAAATATCAAAAAGATTCATTTTGAATTACTATTGAACCACAAGTAAATAGGATTTCTTTGAGATCTTTTTTTTTAAAAAAAAAAAAAAAGTACGACAGACAGAAATATAGGGAGATGAGTAAAATACTGAAACCAGGTGATGTGAAAGGGCTTTTGCTGACTTGAGGGGCACTTGAGCTTTGACTGTTTCAAGACTTTCCAGAGTTGAAAAAAGAAGCTTAACAAAAGAAGGATGGCATGATTTAAGACCCTTACGCAAATAACTGTGTCCTCAGTACTCATGCAAAGACTGAACTGTTATCTATGTTCACTCCCAGCTCCAAAGAATGGTGCATTTAAACTGACTATCTTGACAATTTGACACCAGGTGGAGAGAAACCCAAAGAAATTTTCCTTGAGAATTTCCAATAATAGTGCTCATCCAAGTTCCAGGATAAATCCATTCTTCTATATGGTACACAAAACCTTTGAGAATCTAGGATCAAGTGATCTCACACTAAGAACTACTTTGAACATAAAATATATGATGATCATGTGTAATACACCTAATTTTTTGTTTTGAAAACATAAACAAAAATAAAAGAAAACAAAATGCATAAAGAAGTGAAATAATTACAAATGTGATAGCTGAAATATAAACCAGTGAATGACTTTAATAATGCATTTAACATAGAGAGACAAACATCGAATTGAAATATGGATCATAACATGAAACATTTAAATAACACTTAAGAACTATTTACTGTTCCAGCATATTCAACAAATGCTGCTGGCAAAACTGGATCTCCACATGCAGAAGATTAAAGTTGGACCCATACTTGTCACCATGTACAAGACTTAATTCCAAATGGATCAAGGACCTTGATATCAGGCCAGAGACTATAAGAACTATAGTTGAAAGAATAGGGAACTCCCTCGAGCTGATTGGGCTAGGCCAACATTTCCTAAACAACATCCAATGGTACAGTCACTGCTACCAACTCTCAACAATTGGGATCTTGTGAAATTAAAGAGCTTCTGTTCAGATAAAGAGATTGTAACACAAGCTCAAAGGCAACCCATAGAATGGGAGAAAATCTTCACTAACCATATATCTGATAGAGCTCTACTGTCCAGAGTGCACAAAGAACTTAGAAAACTAAACACCAAGGAAAATAATGGCCCAATTAAAAAATGGGCCCTGGAACTTAAAAGAAATTTTACCAGGGATGAAATTAAAATGTCTAACAAATATCTTAAAAAATGCTCCACTTCCTTAGCCATCAGGGAAATGCAAATCAAAACTTCCCTGAGATATCATCTCACCCCGGTCAGGATAGCAAAAATCCACAATACAAACAACAACAAATGCTGGAGAGGATGTGGAGAGAGGGGAACTCTCCTATATTGTTGGTGGGAATGCAGGCTCATACAGCCACTCTGGCGAGCCGTCTGGAGATTCGTAAAGAAATTAAAGATTGAAATGCCATATGACCCTGCTATCCCACTTTTGGGTATAACCCCCCATACAGCAGAGGTTCACCTCCATAACACAAGCACAACCATATTCATAGCAGCACTGTTTACAACAGCAAAGACATGGAATCAACCCAAATGTCCAACAGTTGATGAGTGGATAAGGAAAAGGTGGTACATCTATACAATGGAGTACTACTCAGCCATCAAAAATGATGAATTACTGGAATTTGCTGGGAAATGGATGTCATTAGAAACAATTATATTAAGTGAAGTATCCCAGACCCATAAAATTAAGTGACGTATGTACTCCCTAATAGGTGGCTCCTAGTACCAAACCCACCCAGCCCACCTTAAGATACTCATAGGTAAATCTATTTATTACCTACAGTAATTGCAAGGATTATGAACAGGAGGGATGGGGTTGGAGGGCCACATCAGAAACAAGGAGAGAAGTGACCATGTTACAGTAGAGAAAATAGGCCTCCATCAAGGACTGCAAGAAAGTAATGTGACACCTGGTTAAGTTCACAGACATTTGTTCCTGATCATTTAAAACTAAGGGGGTATGAACTCACCAGAAGGGGAGGGCATATAGTCCGGCAGATTAAAATGTAACCATTTTGCAAATGGGTGATTGACCCCTCCCATTGGCAAATGCCATATGACCCTGCGATCCCACTTTTGGGTATAAGTATTACATCTACCCAGACTCCAGTTTAACAGCTTTTTGTCTCTGGCCAGGGGGTGACGTACAGTGCCCATCACGATGGAGTGAAGGGCATTACAGGAGCAACAAAACTGCAAAAGAAAATCAACAAAACACTATCCAGAACTTCAGAAACTCTATATCAACCACCTAGAACTAGGCCAGACTAATCTCTCCCCATCCTGAAGCTCAGGAATATTTGCAAAAGAGGGGGCGGTAAGAGTGTAAGAGCAAAAGGATGGGAAGAGCAATGATTTGCAAGATTCTCAACACTAGTTAGGGCCGAAGCAATCATAATTGGACATTACATACCCGGCGCAATGTCCAACACACTATTGACCTCACAAAGGCTAGCATCTGCTAAAGACACCAAGATCCTTGGAGGCAAGGGATTGACAACTACAGTAGTGTTCCTATGCTTAAGGGGAACACAGGAAAGGGTTCAGGGAAATGCCACTGGGTCCTTGTATGTCATCGGAGAGGAAGGCCCAGAGGAGAGTCAGATATGCACAAGAAAGGACTCTGGGAATTGGGGCGGGAGGCACGGGGAGATGGGGAGGGAGGGGTGAGGGTAGGGGGAACAGGGGGTTCGGGGGGAGTAAGAGGGAAGGAGGGAACTGGTGTACCTATTAAGTTTGTATGAGCTGAAATAATAATAAAAATGTATTAAAAAAAGAACTATTTACTGTTCCAAACACTTTAAAGATATTAACTCTTATAGACAGTAATGGGGTGAAGAGGTATAGGAAAAATGCACATTATTTTCTCACCTGTGAATCAAGGGGTCTGTGTGTGTGTGTGTGTGTGCGTGTGTGTTGTGCTAAAAAGAGAAGCATGATTTTTGAGGAAGGAAGGAAGGAAAGAAACCAGTGGAAAGGGGAAGAAAGAGCAGAGGAGGATAACGGGTCAGTGTGTGAGTATGATTAAAGCAAAATAATACACATGCATGAAAATTCCATGTAATCCATGACTTAATACAGTAATTAAAATCATCACAATAATAACATATGAACTCATTAAATTCTGAAAATAATTCTATGGGTTCATTTTTATATTTTAAGTCATAGTCCAATAGTTTGGTACAATTATTAGATAATTCATTATGATAATTACCAATTAAAGGGCTATTCTTCTAGATTGAGCAAAGTTACACTTCTCTGAGCATTTACAACAGTCATAAAGCACATATCATCATCTCCAAGTTGAATTATATGCATTTTGGTGAATGCTTAAATTTAGTAAGCATTCTATTTTGTGAAGATCTTTTTTATTATTATTTCTGCTCATACAAACTTAATAGGTAGACCAGTTCCCTCCCTCCCTCCTCCTCCCCCCAAACCCCCTGCTCCCTCTC
Organism: Typhlomys cinereus; assembly: GCA_023101885.1. Lineage (NCBI taxonomy): Eukaryota > Metazoa > Chordata > Mammalia > Rodentia > Platacanthomyidae > Typhlomys > Typhlomys cinereus. Next base: position 1,649,886 of record JALPQD010000227.1, read on the forward strand.
CCCTCCCTCCCTCTCCCCCAGTGCCTCCCCCCCAATTCCCAGAGAGTCCTTTATTGTGTATGCCTGACTCTCCACTGGGTCCTCCTCTCCGATGACGTACAAGGACCCAGTGGCATTTCCCTGAACCCTTTCTTGTGTTCCCCTTAAACATAGGAACACTACTGTGGCTGTCAATCCCTTGCCTCCAAGGATCTTGGTTCCTTTAGCAGATGCTAGACTTTGTGAGGTCAATAGTGTGTTGGACATTGCGCAGGGCATGCAAAGTCCTATTATGATTGCTTTGGCCCTAACTAGTGTTGAGAATCTTGCAAATCATTGCTCCTCCCATCCTTTTGCTCTTACAATCTTACCGCCCCCTCTTCCGCAAATGTCCCTGAGCTTCAGGATGGGGAGAGATTAGGCTGGCCTACTTCTATGTGGTTGATATAGAATCTCTAAAGTTCTGGTAGTGTTTTGTTGATTTTCTTTTGCAGTTTTGTTGCTCCTGCAATGCCCTTCACTCCATCCTGCTGGGCACTGTATGTCACCCCCTGGCCAGAGACAAAAAGCTGTTAAACAGGAGTCTTGTTATAATAGCACATTCAAGGGTAGATGTAATAAGAGTAGGAAACCTCAGTGAGGGAGAGGTCAATCACCCATTTGCAAAATGATTACTTTTTATCTGCCAGACTATATGCCTTCCCCTTCTGGTGAGATCATACCCCCTCAGTTGTAAATGATCAGGAACGAACGTCTGTGAACTTAACCAGGTGTCACATTACTTACTTGCAGTCCTTGATGGAGGCCTATTTTCTCTGCTGTAACATGGTCCCCTCTCTCCTTGTTTCTGATGTGGCCCTCCAACCCCATCCCTCCTGTTCATAATCTTTGCAATTACTGTATTACATAGGTTTACCTTTGAGTGTCTCAATGTGGGCTGGGTGAGTTTGGTACTAGGACCCACCTATTAGGGAGTACATACAACGCTTAATTTTCTGGGTCTGGGATACTTCACTTAATATAATTGTTTCTAATGACATCCATTTCCCAGCAAATTCCAGTAATTCATCATTTTTGATGGCTGAGTAGTACTCCATTGTATAGATGTACCACCTTTTCCTTATCCACTCATCAACTGTTGGACATTTGGGTTGATTTTATGTCTTTGCTATTATAAACAGTGCTGCTATAAACATGGTTGTGCTTGTGCTATCGAGGCAAACCTCTGCTGTATGGGGGGTTATTCCCAAAAGTGGGATAGCAGGGTCATATGGCATTTCAATCTTTAATTTCTTTACGAATCTCCAGATGGCTCGCCAGAGTGGCTGTATGAGCCTGCATTCCCACTAGCAATGTAGGAGAGTTCCCCTCTCTCCACATCCTCTCCAGCATTTGTTGTTGTTTGTGTTGTGGATTTTTGCCATCCTGACTGGGATGAGATGATATCTCAGGGAAGTTTTGATTTGCATTTCCCTGATGGCTAAGGAAGTGGAGCATTTTTTAAGATATTTGTTAGACATTTTAATTTCATCCCTGGTAAAATTTCTTTTAAATTCCAGGGCCCATTTTTTAATTGGGCCATTATTTTCCTTGGTGTTTAGTTTTCTAAGTTCTTTGTGCACTCTGGACAGTAGAGCTCTATCAGATATGTGGTTAGTGAAGATTTTCTCCCATTCTATGGGTTGCCTTTGAGCTTGTGTTACAATCTCTTTATCTGAACAGAAGCTCTTTAATTTCACAAGATCCCAACTGTTGAGAGTTGGTAGCAGTGAAGTGCCATTGGATGTCTGTTTAGGAAATGTTGGCCTAGCCCAATCAGCTCAAGGGAGTTCCCTATCCTTTCAACTATAGTTTTTATAGTCTCTGGCCTGATATCAAGGTCCTTGATCCATTTGGAATTAAGTCTTGTACATGGTGACAAGTACGGGTCCAGCTTTAATCTTCTGCATGTGGAGATCCAGTTTTGCCAGCACCATTTGTTGAAGATGCTGTTCTTTTTCCATCGGATTCTTTGGGCCCCTTTGTCAAAGATCAAATGCTGTATTTTTGTTGGCTTATATCTGGGTCTTCAAGCCTTATCCATTGATCTGTGTGTCTATTTTGGAGCCAGTACCAGGCTGTTTTTATAACTATGGATTTGTAGTATAGACTTAGGTTTGCTATGGTAATACCTCCAGCAGTGTTTTTGTTACTCAGGATTGTCTTTGCTATCCTGGGTCTCTTGTGCCTCCATATGAATTTTGAGATTGTTTGGTCAACTTCTTTAAAAAATTGGTTTGGGATTTTAATTGGTATAGCATTGAATTTGTATATTGCCTTTGGTAGGATGGTCATTTTTATGATGTTGATTCTGCCTATCCAGGAACATGGGAGGTGTTTCCACCTTCTGGTGTCTTCTGCAATTTCTTTCTTTAGGGTTTTAAAGTTTTCATTGTAAAGGTCTTTTACCTCCTTAGTTAGGTTTATACCAAGGTATTTCATTTTTTTAGGGGCTATAGTAAATGGGATTGTTTCTCTCAAGGCTTTTTCACTTCTTTCATTCTGGGCATATATGAAGGCCACTGATTTTTGCACATTTATTTTGTATCCTGCCACCCTGCTGAACTTCTCAATTAGTTCCAGGAGCTTCCTGGTGGGGTTTTTGGGATCACTCAGGTATAGGATCATGTCATCTGCAAATAGGGATAGCTTGACTTCTTCCTTGCCAATTTGAATCCCTCTTATTTCCCTTTCTTGTCTTATAGCTTCAGCTAAGACTTCAAGTACAATATTGAATAGAAGTGGTGAGAGTGGACAGCCTTGTCTAGTTTATTTTGTGAAGATCTTAAAGCACACTCCAGGAAATAAAAATCAACCATGTTAATATACCAACTAAATACATCAAGACAAAAAAATCTAAATTATGAGCAAAAGGTTAAGGATCAGTCCAGAAATACAACATTCCAGACTTTTTGGAATCTACTTCCTAGAGTAGAGCCCCAGAGGGCTGTGAAAATAAAGGTGCACCTTACAAAACCTCTTCTTAATCATAGAAACACAGTGATTTCAGGGTTCACTTCTCCAGACTCTCATTCAGAATTTTCTCAACCTTTCTGATGCAATTCCTCAGTCATTGCCTACTGATGGCTGACTGCTGGATCTGTCACCTTAAGCTTCATGTTCATTGTATGAATTTATCTTTTCCCAAGCATGTTTTTATGAACTAATTATGATGGTATCATTTCTCGGTTTAATAAGCTTCTCAGAATATACTTTTGTTCTACAATTAATACATTTCCATTGTTTATTATGATGGGAAAATGCATTTTATACAAAATCACCTGGTTTCTGGAACTCGATCTATTTTATAGGGATTGAAACATTTCATTGTCTGTGCGGGTCATTTTGCTTTCCTCAAAAATAAACTGATATTGATTCATGATGTAGCACACTCCTTTTCCATTACTCTAGCTGGGCATACTTGCCGATTCTCTTTTCAAAGTTTACTCCTTGCAAAAGCATAAAATACAGCATAAGATAGGCTTTGACTTCATCAGAAAAGTAGCAATTTTAAACAAAGTATGTAGTTTCGGTCTTTATTAGAGTACACATCCAATATAGTACACATTATATTTTTAGATTTTCTATCATTTTCCTCCATACATTCTCTCAAGAAATTAGTTTCACTAATGTTGACAACTAACAATTATGATTGCTTTAAAAAATGCTTTTGAAAAAAAATGAATGCATAGTATAAACATATGGCATCTTAAGGAGACATGCTGGAACTGCACAAATATTAGTAAATGCAAACTTAAACCTAGGGCTAGAGATTAAGATGAGAAAAAGAAACTATATTTTCCAGAAAACTGAATGACTTGACTTTGGGTCAACCTTTTGGAACACTGTCAGGAAAATCAAAATAAATGAGATGCCACTGGCAGGAAGTCGGAAAAGACAGTGGAAAAAAAGAGTGGTTCAGTAACTCCAGAATAAGAAGAGGATAAAAGAACACATTGCCCCTTTATTACACGGAGAGAAAAGCAATAATAGTGGATAGCAAAAAAAGCCATAGGTTTAAAATTGTTTTGCTGAAGATACTATTTTTTTCCAAGCTGAGTCAAAGCTTCATGGCTTAGATGAAAGAATTAGAAAAATGGCTTACTGCACTGAAGAAACTGTTCCAAATGCTGTGAGCACGGAACCTTCCTGTTCTCAGCATCTAACTGCCCTGTAAATGCATTTTCAACTAATTGCTTCATATGCACACACAAGGAATCTGCCTTGGCTAGAACCTTTTTGGTATGTATTTTCCTTAGGCCACTCTACAGCTCAGAAGAAAGGAGAAAATGGACAGTTCCAAGAAATTCCTTAAACTGACTTGTGTTTGGTGAAATTTATCAAATTTCACTATAAAAAGGCCTCTTGAGATTTTTTCCCCTGCCATGGTGAAATACTGGTGACCAAATCTTGCATAGTTCTCCAAACAAGGATTTTAACTGTATGTTTTAAGAAACCATAAGGACAATTGCTTGTTTTCAGCTCTGACCCAACTTAGCAGTACCTGTCCAGTCACACCTCCCTGCGAGACTGTTGAGTGTTAGTGCTGGACTGGGGGAGGGAGGGAAGATGCTTTTCCTCAGTGGTATATCCACTGGTGTAGAAACTCAGTAGGCCACATGTGCAAAAATGTATGAAAATAGGAAGAAGAAAAAGGGTTGCAATTGGAAAAGGAAGGGGGATGGAATTGGGTATTAATGTGAAGAAATCTCATCCTTGACCAAACCTCAGACAGGCAGAATGTTGATCATGAAACAACTAAAGACAGTGAATCTCAAGAATGAGATTCAAGCCCTGAAGACCCAGGGAGCATCCACAGGCACGTGGCAAGTATCTGGAAGCCAGCAGACTGCAGGAACACATGGGAGGATGCATGCTCTCTCCACATTATATTAGATCTGGATTTCAAGCAACCATCATTTTTGCTGAGTGCTGAGAGCTCCTCCAATCTGTGGGTATAATGATGACTGTTTAAAAGGCAGCTTGATACAGTGCTTTGTAGCTAAACCTTAGTAGTTTTCACCCTATGGCTTATGCTTTCCCCTTTCATAGGTTTCCATCTTAATTTACAGTACCAGGAATGTGATCCCGGTAGAAGAGTAGGCCTTAAATCCAATTAGAAAGCTGTTGGTTACCATTTTAACATTCATGCCACTGTTGTACTGCTGGTTGTCTCCTGCCCGGTGGTCGCTATTGCAGCTTGAAGTTTTCATGGGTTGATGAGACTGCTAATTGCTGTTGTCCTCCAGCAGCTGGCAGAGTACTTTCTGGAACTATGAAAGCTGGCAGCAAAGAGGAAGTTTCCAGACCAATCCCAGCTTGTGTTACTCATCCATGTCCTATAATCAACATGTGTACTGTTCATATCCTGGGCACAAGAAACTAATCGTTCTGCATCTCAGTAGCAGTTGTTGCCCTTGACTCAAAAGCCATTACTTTAGTGCCCAATGGTTGCAAAAGAGCCAGAAGTTCCTGTTTTTCATTACATTTCCCTATCTCTCATTGCTCTAGTTTTTCCCTTGAGATAATAGAGTATGAAACTGTTGGTTTTTTCTCCATCTGCAGTGTCATGTCAGTCACTTTCAAATAACATTGATGGCTTTCTCCATAAATCCAAAGTTAGAAAACACCTCAACGTTCCAAGCTATGATGCAAAGTAAATAAGCACCGCCCACTCGATGGAAGTGGCTAAGCTGGCCAGTGTCTGTCCATAGTGCTATAGAAAATAATGGAAGAGGCTTCCAATACTTTTTGAGCTTTTGTTTTAATAATTGTTAAGAGTTCAGGAAGCAGGAGATGATGATTTGAGGAGTTTGCAAAAATACTACTCTTATTATAAGTTTTCTAAGAACAGTTGGCATGAATGTTTTATTGCCCCTGACAGAGAGTTCAATATAAAGTGCATAGTCAGTACATGCTACCTTTGTATTTACAAAAAAAAGAAAGAAAGAAATGAAAATAGCAGACATTGATAAAATGCAAAATAATAATGTTAATTATTAAATTCCACATGAAGTTGTTTCTTTCAAAGGAAACTAATGCTAAATTCCAAACATTAGAGGAAAGGGTATGACATGAATTTCAACAAAACACTGAAGACAAGGAAGCACTCTTTTAATTACTGGGGATTGAGGCTGGGGCCTTGGGCCTGCATGCTAGACAAGCACTTTTCTGATTGAACTCCATTTCCAGCGCCAAGATCAGAATTTTTAACATTTTCTAGTGTTTTCTTATCATGCCATCGCTTGATAAATGAAGGTACATGGAGCTGGAGAGGTGGCTAAGGGGTTAAGCCTCTGCCTTGCAGGCAGAAGGTCCTGAGTTCAGATCCTAGACCCCACGTTTAGACGCCAGGCGGAAACGGGGGCGGCCTGTGTTTCTGGTCCTGGTAGGGTGGAGCCTGTGAATCCCGGGGCAGAGTAAACAAGGAGGTGGAGGCAGCCATGGTGGTTCTCGAATTCACCCGTGGTTCTACACATACATGCACACACATACATACACACACGCGCATACATGCACAATTGAATAAATAATAAAAAAAATGAAGATACAGAAATAAGGCAGAGTCTGCTGATCTGGTGTTACATGGATGTTCAATTATAACTATACTTCATCTGGGTTAGGGGAATGGAGTTTTTTTGTTTTGTTTTGAGACAAGGACCCACGATGTTCCCCAGGCTGGACCCAGTTCGTGGTCCTCCTGCCTCAGCAGCTAACTGGGCTTGCAGGTTGTACGCCACCACCACGGCACAGTCACCCCTCGCCCACCTGCCTCTGCCTTCACCTGCTTTTCACTCCATGGTCTCCTTCCAGACAGGACTGAGGATGATGATGATGCCACGGTGACTCCCAGAGGAACAGCTCTGAGCCCAGGAAAAGAAACAATATAAGGTGAGCATTCATAGTAGGCCATGGCCATCACGAAGCAAGTGATGTGTCTGTATGTATTATGTGCACATGGGTGTTTCTTATTGGTGAGCTTTCGGTGCCATGCTCATAAGAAAACTGGGCCTAAATTTGTTTACACATAAAAACGTGTACGTTCAGGTATGTGACTCAATGATTGAGCATGTGGTTAGCAAGCACGAGACCCTGGATTCAATCTCCAGCACAACCGAAAGTGTCTATTCACAGATAGCTTTAATTTTTATGTATTTTTTAATTTTTAAACAATTTTGCACTAGGATCCTTGGAGGCTAGGGACTGACAGTCACAGTAGTGTTCCTAAGCTTAAGGGGAACACAGGAAAGGGTTCTGGGAAATGCCCCTGGGTCCTTGCACCTCATCGGAGAAGAGGACCCAGAGGAGAGTTTGGCATGCACATTAAAGGATGCTCTGGGGAATGGGGGGAGGAGGCACTGGGGGATAGGGAGGGAGGAGAGAGGGGAGGGGGGAGCAAGGGGGTCAGGGGGAGGTGGAGGGAGGGAGGGGACCGATGTACCTGTTAAGTTTGTATGAGCGGAAATAATAATAAAAAAAATTTTTTTTCTTTTTTTTCCATTTTTTATTATCTTGGTGCCTTTAGCAAATGCTAGACTTTATGGGGTCAATAGTGTGTTGGACATTGAGCAGGGCATGCAAAGACCTATTATGATTGCTTCAGCCCTAACTTGTGTGGAATATCTCGCATATCATTGCTCCTCCCATCCTTGTGCTCTTACAATCTTACCACCCCCTCTTCCGAAAATTTCCCTGAGCTTCAGGATGGGGAGAGATTAGTCTGGCCTAGTCCTAGGTGGTTGATATAGAGTCTCTGAAGTTCTGGATTATGGTTCGTTGATTTTCTTTTGCGGTTTTGCTGCTCCTGTAATGCCCTTCACTCCATCCTGATGGGTATTGTATTTCACCCCCTGGCCAGAGATAAAAAGCTGTTAAACCAGAGTCTTGTTATAAGAGTATATTCAAAGGTAGATGTAATAAAAGTAGGAAACCACAGTGAGGGAGGCGTCAATCACCCATTTGCAAAATGGTTACTTTTTATCTGCCAGACTATATGCCCTCCCCTTCTGATGAGATCATACCCCCTCAGTTGTAAATGATCAGGAAGGAAAGTCTGTGAACTTAACCAGATGTCTCATTATTTACTTGTAGTCCTTGATGGAGGCCTATTTTCTCTGCTGTAACATGGTCCCCTCTCTCCTTGTTTCTGGTGTGACCCTCCTACCCCATCCCTCTTGTTCATAATCCTTGCAATTACTGTAGGTATTACAGAGATTTATCTTTGAGTGTCTCTAGGTGGACTGGCTGGGTTTGGTACTAGGAGCCACCTATTAGGGAGTACATACGGCTTAATTTTCTGGGTCTGGGATACTTCACTTAATATAATTGTTTCTAATGACATCCATTTCCCGGCAAACAATTTTTTATGTGAGCATTTCTCAAAAAGACTGTAGTGTGGCACTTTCCCCCTCTGGGCAGCCATCTTGACTTTCGCCCAAGTCTCAATAAGTTCCTGAGAATAACAAGCCAGGGGGTAGGATTCCCCCAGGATGCAGGAAAAGAGTTGACAACAGCAGGGAGGTAGGGGGGGCACAGGACAGATGGACGACTCTGTCTGCCAAGACAGCTGGAAAGTCTGAAGGCCAACCCTGAACAGAGAATGAGCCTCACGGACTGCTGAACAGCCAAGCAATTTAGTTAGAAGAAAATCCCAGGGCTGTCGGGGAGAGAGAGAGAGAGAAAGAGAGAGAGAGAGAGAGAGAGAGAGAGAGAGAGAGAGAGAAGAGAAGAGAGAAGAGCAGGCATGCCACTGTGTGAGGGTCACACAGTGAGTTCTCACTGTGTGAAGGTCACAGTTACAAGTCAGTTCTGTCTCGCCATCATGTCAGTTCACAGGACTGAACTCAGGTCACCAGGTTTATGCACAGGGCTTTACCCACTGAGACATCTTGTCAACCCGTATGTTCAAGTTCAATATTTTAAGTCTTAATTTAAAATATTCTCACTGATCAAAAAGTTGCCTTGTGCCTTTGTTTTTTTTACTAAGATAGAATCTTATGTAGTCCAGATTGGCTACATAAACTTGCTATATAGACGAGGATGATTGTGAACTTCTGATGCTCTGTCTCTACCTCCCAAATGCTGGGATTACAGGTGTGCATCCCCATACCTGGTTTATCTTATTCATTCTACAAAAGCACTCTAAGAACTGAGCTAAATCTCATTCCACTTCATGCCTATTTATAGACAATGTTGCTCACTATACACACTGAAATATAAATTGAAAGTCCATTAAATCAAACGATAAAGTATAAAATGTATCTCATTCTGGCTTTTTCCACTTAACCCAACTAACACTTTTGAGATTCATTCATCATGTTATTTTGAAGTGTTAATACATAACTAACACTTGGCAGTTAGATAATAAGTATGGAAGGAAAAAATGTGCTAGAATCATGAGGAAGAAAGATAACCTGGTTGGTAGGAATGTAAATTTGTAGCAGTCATTATGGAAAGGTATGGAAATACTTCAAAAAATAAAATATTGAATCATAAGATGATATCTTAGGAAAATATCTGCAGTCCCATATTTGCTTGCAATATTACTCTTAACAGCAAAGAAACACAATCAAACTAGGTGTCTATCAGTGAAGGAACAGACAAAGAAATGCAGCATTCATATAAATGGAATATTATTTAGCCTTAACCGATAAGAAAATCCTGTCATTGATAACAACAGATAAATCTGAATAACTTCTTGCTGAAATGAAATGTCAAGCACAGAAAGAAAAAGGCTGCGTGCTCCCACATAAATATGTAACCTAAAGGAGTTGAACTCATAGAAACAGAGTGGTGTGGTAGGAATAGCTAAGGGTGAAAAAATGAAGAGATTGTCAAATGTGTACGATCTTATCTGTAATTATTCTTCAGAAAAAACTGGAAGGGAATATAATATATATTCATATATATTATATATGTGTAATACATACTACATACGTATGTATGAATTCAGAGGGAAAAAATCAAGCTCAGATAAAGACACCTCTGAAGCTTTCATATGGAGGTAGTATTTACAACTCTAGGATTAGATGACATCATCAAAATGAACGATGATGTCCAGATGTGCTACCTTTCTAGATAGAGATAAGTAAACAGAAAACTGAGAAGAAATATCCAGTGATAAAAGAAGGAGAAAACAACTGATAATCCAAAAGGGAAGAGTCCTTCCAAAAGGGGAGAATGACTGGCTGCCAGGCACATTCTTACCATCAACATCTCAAGCTGGGATTGGTCAATGCCTTCTCCAGCACTTTTAATAACTCCATGTTGGAAAGTACCTGAAATTACAATGACGACAGTAATAAATATTGGGAATTAAGATGTGAAAATGTCATGGATTTCCTGTATTCTCTGTAAAAGAATAAAAACAAAACAAAAAAAAGATTGATGGCCGCCAAGGACCAAAGGAAGAAAAGATCAGAGGGTAGATATAAGAGAGGTACAAGGATTGTGGGGAGCCTTTCACCCATTTCTATGGTACTATAATGTTGTTTTACATGAGCCCATACAATACTCAGAATAAATTTGAATGTATACATGGTGTTTAGCGATAGTGATGTGAAAGATTTCTATTCTTTTCTCTCAATTTGTCATTTAGATCTGCTCCAAAAATGATTTGAATTATAGACAATGTTCTTGGATGTTACAGTGATCAAGGAGAAAGTGTAATAATCCTAATCCTCTTGAAAATTTCCAGTCTAATAAATAGGGCTTTACTTTGCTTCTTAATGTACATGCAGAGCTTGGAAGAGACATATGTAATTAACTAACATAGGAGTTTAGAACTTTGGAGAAAATTTTAACTCTTTGCCTTTTTCCCCTGAACGAAATTTTAATACATTTTTACTAAAGAAAAATGAAACATTGTTATTTTAATCTTAAACATAGTAGAAGAAGGGTGGCTAACCATTCCCCAATCTTATATTCAAAGAGATTATTAACTCTCTTGCTGATGAATAATTTAGAATGTTTTTAGAAACACAACCAATTAGCTGAGAGTAATTTGCATTTTTATGTTTTTTCATTAGTTTCCTAAGTTCTTTTCTACAGTTTCTGTAATGAAAACATTATCTTTCAAAGGTGAATAGCATTTTTTGTGCTTGCTTGGTAATGAGCTTTCTTTAATTATCAGTTATCCAATTTTATAGATTTCAAATGTAGCTGTTAGTGTTGAAAGAACAGCAAACCCAAAGCCAGGGTTCTCTATTGACCAAAACCAATAAGCTAGAGAGTTTTAGAGTGACTAGTCTATATGATGTGGAGGCAGGCAAGGACCAAAATTGGCAATATCAGGCCACAAGCTAGAAATCCAAGGGAACTGATGGTGTAGTTTCAAGCCTGGCTCCAAAGGTCTAAGATCTAGAGGAGTTGATAATGTTTCCAGGAACAGCAAGTTGAAGCCCAGGAATGAAGCTCACTGTGTAGAATGCTTGTTTAGCTGGTCCCAGCCCCAGAACCACGTAAAACCAGGAATACTGGCTCACACCTGTCATCCCAGCAGTTGGAAGGTGAAGGCAGGAAGATGAGAAGTTCAGGTTCATCAAGCTCATCCTCAGCTGTGTGGCAACTTCAACTCCAGCTGAGGATGCTTGGACCCTGGCTCAAAAAATAAAAAAAGAACAGGAGGGATGGGGTTGGAGGGCCACACCAGAAACAAGGAGAGAAGTGACCATGTTACAATAGAGAAAATAGGCCTCCATCAAGGACTGCAAGAAAGTAATGTGACACCTAGTTAAGTTCATAATTCGTTCCTGATCGTTTACAACTAAGGGGGTATTAACTCACCAGAAGGGGAGGGCATATAGTCCGACAGATTAAAAAGTAACCATTTTGCAAATGGGTGATTGACCCCTCCCATTGCCAAATGCCATATGACCCTGCGATTCCACTTTTGGGTATAAGTATTACATCTACCCTTGAATGTGCTCTTATAATAAGACTCCAGTTTAACAGCTTTATGTCTCTGGCCGGGGGTGACATACAGTGCCTATCACGATGGAATGAAGGGCATTGCAGGAGCAACAAAACTGCAAAAGAAAATCAACGAACCATTATCCAGAACTTCAGAGACTCTATATCAACCACCTAGAACTAGGCCAGCCTAATCTCTCCCCATCCTGAAGCTCAGGGACATTTGCGGAAGAGGGGGGCGGTAAGAGTGTAAGAGCAAAAGGATGGGAGGAGCAATGATTTGCAAGATACTCCACACAAGTTAGGGCCGAAGCAATCATAATTGGACATTGCATGCCCGGCACAATGTCCAACACACTATTGACCTCACAAAGTCTAGCATCTGCTAAAGGCACCAAGATCCTTGGAGGCAAGGGATTGACAGCCACAGTAGTGTTCCTATGCTTAAGGGGAACACAGGAAAGGGTTCAGGGAAATGCCACTGGGTCCTTGTACGTCATCGGAGAGGAGGGCCCAGAGGAGAGTCAGGCATGCACAAGAAAGGGCTCTGGGAATTGGGGCGGGAGGCACGGGGGGGATGGGGCGGGAGGGGTGAGGGGATGGAGAGCAGGAGGCTCGGGGGAGGAGGAGGGAGGGAGGGAACTGGTTTACCTATTAAGTTTGTATGAGCTGAAATAATAATAAAAAATGTATTAAAAAATAAAAAAATAAAAAGACAAAAATATATATATATATCCTAGCTAAAAATTTCATTGTTATAAATAAATATATATGTATAAATAAATAAAAAAATAAAATAAAATAAAAAAGGACGACCCAATGTTTCAGTTTGAGTCTGAAGGCAGTAAAAGCATTGACATCCCACTGTGAAGTAAGAAGACAGGAAAAATTCTCCTCTCCTTGTAAGAGGTTCCATTCTCTCTCTTCTATTCAGAACTTTGTCTGATGAGCTTCTTGCCCACAGTTAAGGACAGTATATTTTATTCAGTTGATCGATTTAAAATGTTGATCTTATCCAAAACCACTCTGAGAAAAACCTAATAATGCTTGACCTGGACATCTCATTACCCAATGAAATTGGCACATTAAACTAACTGTTACTTTATAAATATTATATTTTATGTTTTAGCATAGTGCCCAAACTCCTCTTGTTCAAAAATGTATGGAGTCCTTTTTCGTTTCTGTTTTTTGTTGCTGTTTGATTTATTTTACCGATTCTGTCAACAATTATGTGAATTAAACATCCATCAATTTGCCGTTACCATCAACTATGAACTACACAAAGTGTTGGATCTATGACTTATTTAATCCACATCTCAGTGATACATTCTCCCAGAGTATTTGAGAAAGACATATAAAAAAAAAAAACGAGCATGATAAAAATCCAAAACACGTACAACAATAAATGCTGGAGAGGATGTGGAGAGAAGGCAACTCTCATACATTGCTGGTGGGAATGCAGACTTGTACAACCACTCTGGAGATCAATATTGCGGTTTCTAAAAAAGTTAAATATTGAATGCCATGTGACCCAGCTACACCACTACTGGGAATATTCCCAAAGACTGCTTCATCTTACTATAGAAACACATATACATCCATGTTCATTGCAGCACTATTCACAGTAGCAAGGTCATGGAATTAACCTAAATGTCCAACAGTTGAGGAACGGATAATGAAAATATGATACATATACACAATAGAATATCATGAAGTTATCAAAAAATGAATTAATGAAATTTGCTGGTAAATGGATACAAATGGAAGAAGTTATACTGAGTGAAGTATCCCAGACACAGAAAAACAGACCTCTCATGTTCTCCCGTATAAGTGGAACCTAGAAATTAGAACTAAGTCCTCATAATGACATACTCAAGAGGAAATTGCTACAATATCCATTACAACCACAAAGGAATATAATTTGGGGGTTAGGGAAAAGAAGATCCCAAGAGAATGGAGATAAAGGACACAGTTAAGTAGAAATATAAGGCCACTGTTAAGAAGAACCCATAAGTATCGAGATATCTGACCCTGTCCACTGTCAGTTTCCTAACTATCCACTGCTATTTATACTGGTTTACAGTGTTCCCTGTCATTAAGGGGGACATAGGGATTAGGTGTAAGTAAGCAAGCGGCTGGATATCTGGAGGCCCTATTCCTGCTCTTCCCTCTCCTTTAAGCCTTCACTTACATAAAAACCTTTTTTGACAGCTTTTTACCTTTAGATAGGAGAGGATCTCAATACCCAGACAGAAAACTGTCTAGTGCAGTACAAGAACAGTGGAATAGACAACAACAGAATCAGAATCAGGCCAGTCAAATCTCTCCCCATCCTAGAGCTCAGGGAACCTTGCAGAAGAAGAGGCTGTAAGATTGTAAGAGCCCAAAGGTGAGAAAGTCCACTGCTGAACAAGACATTTCACTCAAGGCAGGGCTGCCACATCCAGGAACACACTGCAGTGGAGGCTAGGGCTAGATGGAAAAGGGGGAGGGTCCCTATCAGTGGGTCTGTCCAAGGAAAGGCCACTTGGTCTGCAACAGAGGCCTGAACCTCCATAAGAGCAGATGAATCAGAAGAACAATGGAAATCACAAAAGCAGATGGACAGGAGGATGGGAGGGAATGGGATAGATTGATGAAGGGAGGGGAAGAGAGGGAGAGATGGAGCGAGGAGGTAGATTACAGGGAAAGGGAGAGAGGGGGAAGGTATGGGATGCATTGATAAAGGGAGAGGAGGAAAGGAGGAAAGGGAGAAAGGATAAATACTCATCATGATTGTAAAATGAGGAAAAATTAAAATTTATTTATTTAAAAAAAATGAGCATGAGACACCACAGAGGAAAATACATCTCAAAATTTGCCTTCCACGAGTTGGTATTTAGATAGATGGTAACCATCCTGCAAATGAGAGACTGACCCCCACCCCCTCACCGCAGTCTCCTACTCTTATTCCATCTACCTTTGAATCTATTCTTATAGTAAGACTCCATTTTAACAGCCTTTATCTCTGACTAGGAGATGACCTCCAATATCAATCAGGATGGAGCCAAGGGCAGTGCAGGAACAGCAAAACTGAAAACAACAACAAGCCATAATCCAGAACTTCAGAGACCCTACATTAATCGCCTGGAACCAGACCAGCCAAATCTCTCCCCATCCTAAAGCTCAGGGAAATTTATGGAAGAGGGGGTGGTAAGACTGTAAGAGTCTAAAGATGGGGAGGAGCAACAATACGCAAGATACCCCACACAAGTTAGGGCCGCAGTAATCATAATAAGACTTTGCATGACCTGCACAATGACTGACATATCAATGAGCCCCCAAAGTCTAGCATGGATCACAGGCACTAGGATCCTTAGAGGCAAGGGATTAACGGTCACAATAGTGTTCACATACTAAATGGGAACACAAGAAAGGGCTCTAGGCAATGCTATTGAGTCCTCGTACCTCATCAGAGTAGAGGAAGCAGAGGGAAGTTTGATATTCACACTAAAGGATGCTCCAGGGATTGGTGGGGGGAAGGGGAGCACTAGGAGAAAGGGAGGGAGGGGGTAAAAGGAAGGGAAAAAGGGACGAGGGAACAAGGGGATGGGGGGTGAAGGGAGGGAGAGGACCAGGGTACCTATTAAGTTTGTATGATTGGGAAAATAAATAAATATTGTTTAAAAAATAAGCATGAGACACCACAGAGGAAAATGCATCTCAAAATTTGCCTTCCATTGGTTGGTATTTATGAAATATTGTTCTCATCCTGTCTTATGGAGGTAAAGTACTAAGGCAGAGATGAGTGGGGCATACTATGCATCTAACTGACTAACTTCAAAAACATTTATCATTAGTGGTAGTTAAGTACATGGAAAGTTTGTTAACTACCAGTTTTTAAGTTGTTAATTGTCTAATAAGCAAACTTTCTCTCTGAGTGGTGTCTTTAAGCAATATAGGGGTTTCCTATAATCACCTGGTTGATTAAAACTGTTGAAGACAGGTTGCAAATGTTTATAGACTTACATGAACAAAATAAATCGCATGGTTCTTTAGAACCAGAAAGGAAAAGAAGAAAAACAATGTGTGAACCAAAGTAAAAATGGAAAAGACTGTACTCATCACAACATGCTATTCCAAAGGATCATATTGATCTCAAGGAAAAACAAAACTATACCACTTTAGGCAAGAACATAAACAAAACCTCAGATAAAGACTGTGGTAATAACTTTTTTAGATACAACACCAAAGGCATAATTCATGGAAGAAATAATTGAGAAGCTGACTTCATTAAAATTAAAAACTTTCATTCTGCGGTAGACAATATGAAGGAAAGAATAAGACAAAACACAAACTAGAAGAAATATTTACAAAAGTCCCACTGGATAAAGGACTACTACCCAACCAAGAACTCCAGAGACTTAACCATCAAGACACAAAACCCAACTGAAAATGAGCAGAAGGTCTAAACAGATATCTCACTAAAGAAGGAACACTGATGGAAAATGAATATATGAAAAAATGAAATACGAAATTCAAAACGAGGAATAAATGGACACATTAAAATGACCAAAATCCAAGAAGCTACCCCAAGTGATATTAAGACTGTGGGGCAACATATTCTTACTCATTATTCATCATACGTGAGGATTGCCACAGCCCAGTCACACCAAAAGAGTTGGCTGTTGTTTTCAAAAACTTAAAACACAACAAGATTTCCATCAGAAAGCAAATGAATAAATTGGTACACCCAGAAAATGAAGTAATAATTTGTGTCAGAAAAGAAATCCACAGCTATGAAGTCATTAACGAGTCCTCTGTGGCATACTGTTAAGGATACTGTTAAGGAAAGGAAATAAATCTGAAAAATCTACACGCCTTATGCCTTCATCAACTAAAGACATTATGGAATGACAAATTTGTGAAAACAGTAAAAAAAAGAAAAGTAGTTGTTGCCGGGTTTGTAGGGAGAGGAGGGGAAAGGATAACTATGTAGTACATGGAGGATTTGTAAGACAATGAATACTCTGGATGACACTGTAATAGTGGATACATGTCCTTATACATTTCTCCATTGAATATGCACCATGAGTGAACACTATGTACGCTATAGATTTATGAATTTACATATGAGAACTCTCTATACTTCCATTTTTGCTGCGATTCTAAAACTACTCAAAAATGTTCCTATGCTTGAAACCAGGCTGTGTCGTGTCTGCCTACAATTCCAACACTGAAGAGACTGAATTGAAAGGACCCCAAACTCCACTTGAGTTACATAAGTAACTTCCAGGCCAGCCTGGAATACATGGTGAGACCCAGTCTCACAATTAAAAATAATAATTCAAGAATGACACATTCAAGTTAGAATGGATATCATCATAAATTGTGGAAATGAGGTTTAATCGGAAAGGAGAGCAGGAGAGAAGGGAAGGTGAGACTAGGGGCAGCGTCAACAGCTCAGGATATGGAGGAAAACTACACTGAAACTAGTTTGTAACATAATTGAACTCTTGCTGTATCCCCCGGGCCAGTGGTGTGGGGGGGGGGGTGGTTCCAGACGAATGGGTGAGCGGGCGACGGGGTCCACCACCAGACCCCGGGAATCAGGTGAGAAGCAGCAGTGGACGAGATGCCGCTGATTCAAAGTTATTGAAGGCGTTTTGGGCTTATATATGGTCAGGGTCCAATCAGGTGTTGCCATCCCTCCTCCGGGGGAAGGAGGGGACAGCCACCAGTCATTTAACTGTTTACTAGGTGTCTGTTGCAGGTGCAGGTTAGACGGCTGCTTCCCATTGGTTGTTCATCCCTCCGCCTGCACAGTCCTCTGTTGGGACATGTCTGTACGTGCCCAGGCTTGTCGGTGGCTAGGAGCTGGGCTAGGGCCTCCCTGAATTGGTAGTGCCACATAACTCATTAGGAAAAAAAACATTTGAATAGATTATGTTGGTTTCATCTTCCCACTGCTGACAGGACCCAAGCAACTTAGGGGAATAAAGGATTTATTTCAGTTTATGATTCTCAGTTACAGCTTGTGAGTATAAAGGAGAATTTATAATGACCTCAGGAGCCAAGGGAATTGGCCACACCATATCCACAAAATGCTATACAAGAAACATACTTTCTCTCTTGCCAATCTGCCAAAACACTGAACCAGCTCGGCCCATCTCTTTCTGCCTAAAGAATAGTTCTACCCACTATGCTAGGTCTTCCCTTGTCAACGAGATAATCTCCTGCATAGGTTTGTTCAGGGTTTGCCATGGTTAAACAACTTTTCACCAACGCACCAAGATGCTTACCCTTCCATTGTCAAGGTGGCATTTGTAGATGCTACATAGATAATATTGTTCCCAGAAGCCACAAGTCTTAAACAAAACCCCAGTGCTAGATGTGGGATACCTCCCTATGAGTTGTTGGTCTGAGACCCCCCTTCTCCCCAATAGCTTCCAAAACCATAGAGGTTACTGCCATTGCTCTTGGACTCATCAAAACTAAGTGGTGAGATCCTGTTTCTGAAGACACCTCACATATGGATTGCAGCACGTAGACAAATCACAACAGGATAAAGCTGGAAGCTTCTACTGTACTGAATAGCATTCACAGTTATAGAAGAAGTATGCAGAATTTTTTAAAATGTGTCAGTGGTCTTACCCAATTTCAGACCCTAAGTACTACAGCACTGGCCTGCAATAATGGCAGTGTTGCCACTTTCCCTGAACGATTGCTGATAAATCACCATCAATCGGCTTAAGGGAACAAGATTTTTATTTTTTTTACAATAGTACCATTACAGTTCATAGTCCAGCTTGACAGGAGAGCATGCACCAACACCAGGGCCCAGGGAATTGGCCGCACCATAATGGCTGAAAGAGAGACAATCCTTACTTGCCAGGCCAGCATGTCTGGTCAAGTATACACAAGGATGCCAACACTCTCAACCAGTTCTCTGTATTTTATTCCAGGGCCTAGTCCCACCCATCACGGGCCGTGTCTTCCCCATCAGCTAGACAATCTCCTGCAATTTTGCTCTGGGCTTAACCCAACTATTAATTCTCTACAAATGTGCCCAGAGCTCAAACCCTCAACCGTCTAGTTGACACTTGTGCCTATGATAGGCAGGATTGTCTTGGGTATAACCACCATTTTCTGATTGGATTTGAGGCTTGTTCCATGGGGACAAATACATACCTAAGACATGAAACTGGAGCAAAAACTATGAATGGAGACATGACAGACTCTAGGCAGGAACTTATTACTGACATTGAAGTAAATGGACATGTATCCAAGCTACCTTCCTAAATATTTATATTCATACCCTCACACTAGTGTTGCTATCCACCTTGGCCAGAGAAACTTTTTTTTTTCAATGGGTGATGGTTAATGCAGAAACTCATAACTGATTAAACTGCTGAAAATAAATTATTATTGAACTCCTACTCCTACCAAGGGGTATTGAATATCACCTTTACCAAGTGGTCCTGGGAACATCATGGGAAAGGGGGTAAAAAGATTGTAAGAGTTAGAAGATGGGGAGAAGGTCTATGAAAGATTGTACTCTAGATGTGATATAGATAATGATATCATGAACACATAGCAGCTCTGGTTACCTGCACAACACCTGAACACACACACACACACACACACACACACACACACACACACACACACACCAGTAGGATAGGAACTAGTTGAGGGAAAGGGATCTGAAAGAAGTAACAACAGAGACAATATGTTCACAATACATTTTATACAAATGTGAAATTGTCAAAACTTAAATTTTCCAAAAGAAAAAAATATAGTATACCCAAAGCACATTTATTGAAAATACTTATAGCATCCGTGTTAAAAGAAGAGAGAAAAACCTATTGATTTGAGCAGAGACTGAACATCATTGAAGCAGAGTGAGGGAGTAGAAAACATAACATTATAGAAATAAGAGCACGGTGAAGTAATTAGAGTTACTACGGATGAATCCAGCACTCAAATGATGCTTTGCTTCCTTGGCAGGAGGGAAATACCACACAGATATCTATTCATCCAGACAGGAAAATAAAAAAAAACCAAAGTAACAATTACACCAATGTCCATTTGGCAAACCAATAAGTTTGCTGGGATTACTTAAAGGAGAGTGAGGATTACTTACTTAGACAACTTAAAGTAGCTATATCACTAACACGCTTCCTCCAAAGTGGGTGATGACTCATGCGGACTAGAGCACGTACAGGATCTGCTAGCAGCTTGGCTCACCAGAGTCTTTTCCCCTTGCAGTTGTTTACTGCTTCCATAACCTTGAAGAGGGTTCTATTGAATTTCAAATATTTCCTGAGACTCTTGAGCTGTTTACTTTCTGAGTCTTATTGCTTCCTTCAGGATGGAATGTCTCAAATTTTTCTGCAACATTCTTCTGGGGTTAGACTAGGGGCCAAGGTCAAAGTGACAAATGACCTAGGAACTCAGCAATGAGACTTGTCTTTACCAGCCCTCATAATGGCTGACATATCAACATGCCCCCATAGACTATCTAGGAACTCAAGAAGGGTAAGAGCGTACAGTGGAAATCCTGAAGACTAAAGCTGGATGAGTGAAGGGAAATGCCTTCTTAGTGGGGTGACTCAAAGAGAGACAATTTTGTGTGCTACAAGAGTCCTGAACCCCCACAAAAGTAGACAAGCCAAAGGAAACCTTGGCGTCCACAGAAACAAGACAGGCAGGAGAGCGGGAGAGAGTAGAATGGATTGATGAAGGGAAGGAAGGAAAATGGGAGGGAGAGGGAATAGAGGGAAGCAGGGATAAGTACTCATTGTGTTTGTAAAACTAGAAAAATAAAAATTTTTTTATTAGCAAATGCCATGCAACATGCCATCCCTTTTCTTCAGTTCTTACATTCTTGCCAGCCCCTCTTCAGCAGTGCTCCGTGCGCCTCAGAGGGGATGGCATAAATGTTCATTTGTGGCTAAACACTGGGCCACACTACTGTATCACAGCAACACTCATGGTTTCTTAGGAACTTCACCAGTGGTTATGAATCTCACCTGCAAAACCTCTTCCCATTGTTAAGAACTTTTCTACAACCCAGACCAACAACGCACTATCTATGGACTTAAAGCACAATCATTTAGAAGGTATTTTGACCTTTGCATTACATTCACTTAACAGAGCAATGGCAGTGGCCTTTCAATGGAGGCCCATGAACTCCCCAGTCACGAGATTTTTGGTCCTGGCTTGCAGTACCAGATATGAATTTGCTCCTGTAGAATGGGCCTTAAAGCCAATGTGCGAAAGCTGATGGTTGCACCCAAAGCATCCTTTGCCACTTGCACCAGCAGGCACATCTTGCCTACCATTCTGGTAGTATAGCTTGTAAGAGTCATAGGTCTATTGGTGACAGGTATCTCCGAGCATCTTTCGTCTATGGAAGTCACGCAGGAATTTAATTTCGACTTGATTTCTCTATGTCCTGTGACCAAAGTCTATGGTGTCCCCATCCATAGGGTCTTACTACATAGTTCCAACATGCATCCAACAGCACTGATAATAGCTGTTATGACTCTGGTGCCTCAGGGTTCCTCCTGGCACTGTAATGTTCATTAACCAATCAGTGGTGGCGTCCTAGCGTATCTTTGTTGAGAACATCCTCTTTTTAAATTCTTATCATTGGCTTTGCTCTTCCTAGAGAATTTTACAATCTGCAAGATAATCAAGGTTTAGCACTAGGTAATAAAATCTTTCCAAGAGAGTGGGCAGAACCTCCCAAAGCCACTGACATCCAATTCCAGGTGTCAGGTGATCACAGGAGTCAGCAGCTAAGGGGATGTTAATGGAAATATTCGTAAGGGCCAATGCCGCATGGCAAGTTCTCATGGCTTGTAGTAAGTCTTCATAGAGCAATGCTGGGTACACTGGCATGGACTGAAGCTGCTACCTTATCAGCTCTCTGTAATCCACCGATATTCTCCTGCAGATTACAGAAATCCCGAGCTATTCTGCTTCCTGACCTTGGGTCACTTCCATGGGGGCCTCTGTGCATCTTGCCATCCCACTGGGTTCAAAGGAACAGGCTCAAGCTGCTGGACTTCACTTAGGACCAAGGAGGAATGAGGCCTTTCTCTGCCTTGCTGCATCTGCTGCTCAGACTGGTTCCTTGAATCTAATGGGATCTGGAGTGGTATTCTGGATGAAGCGGTTGTTGCCTCTCCATCTGCTATACCTGGCTGCCGTTGAGAGACCTGTGTCTGATAACTTCGGGCGGGCATCGCATCTGTGGACATTCCCCATTGTCTCTCTCTCAATCAAATCCACCTGCCATGAGAGCCTCCCTCTCCCCCCACACACACGTACACACATTTCTTTCTGTAGACAAGACACATCTTACTCTGGAGGAATTATTGCCCACATCCTGAGCGAGCTAAGTTTTTCTTTTCTATCTGCATTGTTTTAACACTTCTGCCTTCTGTGAATTGGTCTGTAAAGTCTTCCAGATGCTCACCAGCATAGGATTTGGATTCTGATCACTTTTTCCCCCTCAGGAACTGCAGTGTGATACAAATCTTGCCCCATTTGTCTCCAAGTGATGGAAAGAGACCCCTTTGTCTGTTTTTTCTTTCTCTTGTCCCCTCTAGATTGCTTTACTACTTTACAGGCCCGGCTTACACGTGAAGTCCGCTTCACATTGCTGACTAGTTCACTCTGATCCAGCAGAGCCTCTCTCCTATCGGGTAAATATCACACCCTGGCAAGGGACCGGACAGTCACTGAACCCACATACCAGTCTTGAGGCCCCACTGAACCAATTTCTTTCTTAATTTGTCTTATGATCTGGTCTAGCAAACTGGGCATAAAACACTTCTCTTGCTCTTGATTCCCTGGGATAATGTTTCCCTCCATTGTCTTCCATCTAGACAGTCATGGGGATCTCAACTTCCTGAGGGCTCCAGGGTCTCTGTGGAAATAACTGCCTGCTTGGCTAAGAGACAGTTTTCTCCCCCAGCAACTATTACCTGCTTTTCTTCCCAATGAAGAGATAACCCCCTCCCCACCCCCATATTCCCAGCCCTCCACCCCCTACCCCCATCCCCCACAAAGCTTGTTAATTTCAGGAACTTCCTGAGCTTAAATAGTAAATAACTGCAAGGCATGCTTCTAATTGTTACACAACATCCCCCTTAGTTCAGAGTGGGGCAACGTGTAAGATGACATTAAGCTACGCCCAGAGGAAACATGCATGTAACATTCAATGAATCAGGACTAATTCCCCTCCTATTGCCTTGAGTTACAGAACCTTTGCCTTAAGAAAGAATGGGGAGTTATATTACTTAGCTTTTCTATCTCCTGGGGACACAGAGGAATTCCATCCATTCCTAAGTCCCACAATCTCACTAACCTACCGTGAGAAGCTCTTTCCAATACTTATTTAAAAAGTCTTTCTCAATTCAAACAGTTCAGGTGCTGAGTGTTCCCAAGCTACCACAGTTTTTGTATAGACCCTTGTCAAGGTCTCTGTCTACATGCTGAACCATGAAAAAGGTCAAACCTGCATATAGTCTAGCAGATAAAAAGTAATCATTTTGCAAATGGGTAATGGACCCCGCCCTCAGTGAGGTTTCCTACTCTTATTACATCTACCCTTGAATGTGCTATTACAACAAGACTCCAGTTTAACAGCTTTTTGTCTCTGGCCAGGGGGTGACATACAGTGCCCAGCAGAATGGAGTGAAGAGAATTGCAGGAGCAGCAAAACTGCAAAAGAAAATCAACAAACCACAATCCAGAACTTCAGAGACTCTATATCAATCACATAGAACTAGGACAGCCTAATCTCTCCCCATCCTGGAGCTCAGGGACATTTGCGGAAGAGGGGGCGGTAAGATTGTAAGAGCAAAAGGATGGGAGGAGCAACGATTTGCAAGATTCTCAACAATAGTTGGGGCCAAAGCAATCATAATGGAACTTTGCATGCCCTGCGCAATGTCCAGCGCACTGTTGCCCTCATAAAGTCTAGCATCTGTTAAGGGCACCGAGACCCCTGGAGGCAAGGGATTGACAGCCATAGTAGTAATCTTATGCTTAAGGGGAACAAGAGAAAGGGCTTATGGAAATGCCACTGGGTCCTTATATGTCATCGGAGAGGAGGACCCAGTGGAGAGTTAGGCGCACACAATAAAGGACTCTCTGGGAATTGGGGGGAGACACTGGGGGAAGGGGAGGGGGGAGGGAGGGAACTGGTAAAAAATTTTAAAATGTATAATTAAATTTTTAATAAAAAAAAAAAAGAAAAAGGTCAAACCTGAAGGGTATTCTCTGTCATTTCTACCATGCTCTCTTCCTTCTCACTCTCTAGTTATTTCCATGAGTTCCAAGCTTTTGAATCCTAGGAAGAGCTGTTTAGTACACATCTAAACCTTACTGCTTTTTCTTTTCACCTGCCCTGTTATAGGAAATAGAAATTTCCTATGTCACTTTCTTTTTATCCAATTTTATCAACAAGTCAGGGGGCAACACTGGATGCTAGCCACCACATCTTTTCCCATTGTAATCCTTTATACGAACAAGTTTTCTCTAAGCTGCCATCTTAGCCTCAGATGCATTTCTTGCTGCACATATCAGCAACTTTATCTTCCACAGTCACTGGCCAGCCCCTTTATCTTTGGCATACTACTTCAGGGTCTGAAAATTTTGACTTAAACCTGCAACTGTTCTCAGGGGATAACGTTATTCACGTGACAGATTCTGCTTATCATGAAAACATGCCATACCATACCACATAGTAGGAGAGTGCTACACTAAGATTTTCTCATAGACATTCTACCTCCAGATGACTCAGACTTAGTTATATGTCTCTCTGCCCATAGCATGCCCATAGAAAGACCCAATCAACCACAAACATAGCAAAATGACATATTGCCACATACCACAAGGAGAAAAATGGACATATCAGGACTGCTCCAAGGGTTGGGTGATGCTTATGAAGGACATGCCACACAAATGTCTATTCACCTTAGAGAGGAAACCAACAACAGTCAAAGTAACAATTACACAAGAGTACAATTTAGCAAACCCATGATTTTATTAGATGCACTTTCACGAGTGTAGGCGAGCCATTACTCACAGGAGCAGAAACAACTGGAAGGCCACTGAAAAGCCTGCCCTAGCGATGATGACTCATAGAAGTTACATTCCTGGAACTCTGCATGGTTTGCAGGCAGTCTGGCTTATCAACAATCTCCTCCAGGCAACTTGTCCAGCCAGGAGGTCTCCTCTCCTAGCCATTGCCTACTGGCTCCACAGTCCTACAAAGGGTCTTGTGAGTGTAGAAAATTTGAAGAACTTCCTGAGACTAACTTTTTGAGTCTCATTAGATTCTCTCTAGGATAGCATGCTTCAAATTGCTCCACATCAG
Source organism: Typhlomys cinereus (assembly GCA_023101885.1). NCBI lineage: Eukaryota > Metazoa > Chordata > Mammalia > Rodentia > Platacanthomyidae > Typhlomys > Typhlomys cinereus. The sequence goes on from JALPQD010000227.1 coordinate 1,675,192, forward strand.
CCTCCTTAGGTTAGATTCTGGGAACAAAGTTCAAATGACATCATGCTATGCCCGGGGGAAAAATGCCATACAACAAAAGACAAAAAAAAAAAAAAAATTAAACATAACCTGTGGAAGCATTAGGACTTTGGAAATGAGCTTGATTACCTTTTAACATATATCTACATTCATTAGTGTTTTAACTTTAATCACATAATTTAAGTTTTGTGAGTTCTAGCACATCTTTGTGTGTGTGTGTGTGCGTGCCTGGATGCATGAGTGTGTGTGTGTGTGTGTGTATTTAGGAAGTCACTTGAATATGTGTCCATGTAGAAACCAAGGATGTCATTGGAAATCATCCTGGATTGCTCTACTTCCTTATTGCTTTTGCTTTAGAGCTTTCCAGGCTGTACCTCCAGGGTATTATTACAAGTCACTGCTATGTCCACTTGGGATATTTATGTGAGATCCAGGAATCCAAACTCATGTCCTTTTGCTTGCAAGATAAAGGTCTTTATCCCTAAGTCATCCCCCTAGTCACCAGAATTTCTTACTATGAGTAAAAGAATATCTATCTTAACTGTGAGCTAAGACTTAAATAAGGCAATATATAGAACATACATTGAATGGGCTTTGGAATATTATATATAGATGTACAATATGTGCTCAATAATAACAGGTCCTTGCACCTCATCGGAGAGGAGGACCCAGAGGAGAGTTTGGCATGCACATTGAAGGATGCTCCGGGAATTGGGGGGGGAGGCAGTGGGGGATGAGGAGGAAGGGGGGGAAGTGGAGGGGGGAGGAGGGGGGCCGGGGAGGAGGTGGAGAGAGGGAGGGGACCAGTGTACCTATTAAGTTTGTATGAACAGAAATAAAAAGAAAAGAATCTGTTAGAGGCCAACTGGCAGGAAATAAAACTGCTTCCTGGGATAAAAAAATAATAATAACAGGTCTGTTTAATATGAATTGATATATGTGACTACATGAAAAATGTAAATAGAGAAATCCAAGTATCTTTTCAGAAACAGCCAAAGAAATAACATTACTAGTCAACTGAACAACAGAAAACAAGCTGTTTCAACACAAGACCCAATATAAAAACACCTTTGCTAGCCAGAGTGAACCTGGAGACCCACAGAAGCACACAGGCAGAAGAGTGAGTGGGAGTGGAAGGAAACGGAGAAGGGAAGAGAGGGGATGGGAGGGAAGGGACAGGGAGAGAAGCTGAGACAAACACTCAATATCATTGTAAAAATAGAAAAATAAAAAAAATGTCAAAAAAAAACACTTTTGTAAATGAAGCAAAATTTCAAACCTGTGTGTTGTGTATAAGACAATACTTCCAGGCTCATAAGTCATGCAAAGCATTTAAGATATAATTATATATATATATATATATATATATATATATATATATATATATATATAAAAAGAATCAGTTGCACTAGCAAAACTTGCAGAAATGACTTGTGAGTATGTTTATTCATAGCTTACATAGAATTCTTCATGGAAGCAAGAATCTCCAGAGTGAGGACTTGGTCTATAATGATAGTCACAGAGACTTAAGATAGAAGTGTATATTCATTCCAATTACATCATCAAGAAATTTTTTAAATATACCCCCTCCCCAAGTATTCTTAAGTTCCTCAAACAAAGTAGGAGACTGAAATGGCAACAGAGAACTTGTGCCATTCTGCATGTTCTCCTAACTCACCCCCTCGTCCTCCTCCTGTACCCACTGGTTCTCAGGCCTTCCTGATCATGGAAAAGGGGACCAAAGGAACAAAAATTGCTACAACCAGGAAATTATTGATAACAATTATCAATGAAATCACCTCCTCTTCCTCACTCAACTCTCTTCCTCCCCTTCTCCCATCTCCCCCGTCCCAGTCCATCACTGCTTAAGCAGTGTTATATCACTGGTGTTGCAGTCAGTGAGATGATAAATCCAATGTACTGAAAGGCATGCCAATAGAAATTCAGACTCAGAGGAGGAAACATTATTTCCTGAAAGTTTTTTAAGAAGGAAGATTGGGAGACCCACCAGGCAAGACAACACAAAGAAATAAATGATGCAAGTAAATTAAAAATGGCCCCAATTTTTGCAAGAAGTGACTACATAAGTCATGTCATGTGAGAGGAAGATGATGGGAAGTTTGTGAAAGTATGAGTGTGAAGCCTAGTTGGGTGGTCATGTTTCTCTGTGTAAACATTATCCATATCCTCTCACTATCACAGATCCATTTGGTCATGGTTTGAAATGTTTCCGCCACAGTCTCATGTGTTTGGGAAGGTCATGGCACCTTTGAGAGGTGGAACCTTGCTGGAGGAAGGTGGTCACAAGGGGTGGAACTTGAAGTGGATTAGTCCCACCCTACCTCCAGGAGGGGTCTGCCATTGCAGCAGCAGTTTGGTAACTCTCAGCCCTTCGTGTGGTGTGACATAGCCTGTCTCCAGCTTTGGCCAGCCAGCCATGCCACCCCCGCCATGAAAGACTATATCTCCCCTCTGGAACTGGAAACTAAATAAATTTCCCTTCTCCCTTAAATTGATTGATTTTGAATGCTCTCTTACAGCAATAGTTAAGAGTTTCTGTTATACATTCCAAGAGTGTGATATTACCTCTATTCTTGTCTGAAGAATTTCTCTACTGCAGATTTTATACCATTCTAGAAATGATGGGAGAAAGCAGATATCTGGGTCTGCAAAAATCAAGCTGTTCCACTTCTTGATGAACCTAATACTTTACTAGTCATGTCTTTAAGCTGTATATACATTCACTCTTTCATTCCTAGTACTGAAGACTGAACTAAACTACAAATACATGTGTTACTCTAAACCCCAAGACCAAATCAATCAATATTTACATCAAGTGAAAATTGAAAAGAAAATTGAAAAGTAATGTGAAAATTTTCAAGGTAAAGAAATGTAACTTGGTAGAGTGCTTGATGAGAATATGCAGGGTCCTGAGTTATATCTCCATTACTAAAAACTGTTCAGCATAAATGCACATAATTAATATGTGGCTTACCTGTCCCAGCAAGTTCAAATATTGGTTGATTACCACAAGGAGTCCAAATGAAATAACTTTCAAATTATTAAAGCCCATTTTTTTAAAATGTAAAAGTAATGTTAAAAAAATGTTTCACGCAGCCAAATGAAACTACAATTATTTATTACTGTCCCTTCATAACTTTAAACAAAAGTTCAGAAAAATGGCTCAATAAATGACAGACTTTCAACCGAGAAGCTTTCTTCAGCAATGGAAGATGTAGGATACAGAGAATCACAGCTGGTTAAAGTGCAGAGAATAGGTGATACGGACTTCTTGGGCCAAACAGAACATCTAAATCATCTAAATCAACTTCCCCCTTCCCCAAGGTTCAGGGAACAACATGAAAGAGGGGCAACAAGACTGGAAGAGTCTGAGGGTGGGAAGGGGTACTGCCAAGTAGTGTTGTCTGAACATGACGGGCTGCTGCACCCATGAACACTCACTACAGCTATGTTTACTTCCAAAGACCTGCACAAGATTTAGACTATCAGCATTTCATTCATCATGATACAGGGAAGACCTCATGAAGTGCCATCTTTCCCTAAATTACTGGGGGTTGATACTGGCTGTGGGAAGGGGAGCTACTTTTCTCAGTGGTGTTCTCACTGATGAGGCATTCATGCTCCATCAAGTCCTCAGACACATCCAGTGCAGACAACCCAGATGAAACCCAGTGAGTCAAAAATACAAAAAAAAAAAAAAAAAAGCAAGTAAGAAGGATACGGGTTGAGAAGAAAAAGGTTTTCATTGGATAATAAGGGGGAACAGGATTAGGTGACGAGGGATGAAATGACACAAATTCATTATATCCATGCATGATACTCTGAAAAATTAGGAAATATATTAATAATAAAAATGTTCTCTCCATGCATTCGTTACTACAGTGATTCCTGAATCAGTATTTGAAATGTACTCATTCTAAAATCCAGTGTCCATTGCTAAATTTTATCAAGCAACCAATGTAGTCTCTGCTTTTGCAGAATAATTACAAAGTGTTGTAAGAGACTCATGAAGGTATAGACAAGGATAGAGCTGAAATCTTGTTTGATTTGGTTCTAGTCAGCTCATTCCTCTTGTGTCCATTCTTTGCTATGTGCTTGCTATGTAGTATCTCATTTAATGCTAGAAAGCCTCTGCATAATATTGGTAGTATGATCATCTCTATGGTAAAAACCAGGGTACCGGAGGGCAGGAAACACAGGTAGCTTTACCAAGGTAAACAGCAAAGGCAGGAGTTGAATCAGGGCAGAATGTAGAGGCCAGTCCCTTGAACATTGCACTGTCAGAAAAGCTGGTCCAACTCCAGGTAACAGAATCTCATTTAAATCATGTGTTTACCTGAAACCTATTTTTTACATAGAAATGTAAAGCTGAGTTGTGAGGTATTCAAAAATATTTATAAAATCCAAACTATTTCATTTATTAATGACTCAATGGCTTGTAAATAATGCACAGTCTGCTGAGACAAACAAAGAAATATGAGCTTACTGGTTTGGAGTATAAACAAAGAACTAATTGTCTATCGACTGTAGTTTCTGGCTGCTGTATCTGGTCTATAGTCTGCACATGGCACAGAATGTAAAATTGGAGTCGACGTGCTTTCCTGGTAAGACGACATATAAAAATCCTTCAACTTTGACATTTGATAAAATTCTCCAAGTCTCTGTCATCCCTGACCATGTCTGTGTGGTGTCGTAGACACGCTGTGTGATGCAAAAAGCCCAGAGCTGGCAGCATTGAGAAAAATAGGCTCACTCCTCCCTAGTGGTGGAAATCTGGCCTTTTTCCTAGGCCACAGAAAATGCCAGAAAATCTTGGCTGTCTCCTGTGCAGATGCCTGCTACTGATTACCAGCATGGTTAGGCAAGAACACTGCCCAAACGCATCATCACTAATGGAAAACCACTCAACATGCCCGCCCCTTCTAACGGTGGTTAGCAATAATGTTCTTTGCATACAAACAGCAGATGCACTTATTATTTGACTTTTCATTCATTGCTAAATTATTATGGGAAGCCACTAGATGGAGGGTTCTAACATGTGAAAATAAACAGTTGTTCTCAGCTGCAGTTATTTCTTCTCACTTTCAATGCCACTTTCTCTTAACATCTGCTTCTCAAACAGGGGTACGGTTCAGAATAACAATATGAATACTTCACAAGACGTCTCTCCTCAGAGAAAAACCAAAGTAGAGGGGATGAGCTTCCAATGAGCTGTGGGAGAGTGATTGGAAATAAGACTGCAGATCTGGAAAGACCCTTTGAGATAGAATTCTTTAAAGCCCAACCATTTGGATGTGAAAGATTCACCTCAGAATTGCGTGAAAGCCAATAAGCCACAAACTTCTTCACAATGGACATTTTCCAGTTTTCACAATGTTGTTAGTCTGGGTGCTAAAACAGAAAGAGCTCCCTTAGGAAACGACCGGAAGTGAGGGAGAAACCCTTAAAAGTAAAACTCTAGCTGAACTTAAGAGTCCTAAGATTGCTCTGCAATCGTTTCATGACCTGTGTAGTTGTCATTATTCTACATGGCGTCAAGGAAATCTCCTGGTACTGTAAGAACATCATTCTTAGTAGAAAACATAAATGATGTCTTGGGTCCAGTGCAAGTGAAAGGTAGAATAGGAGGAGGAGGAAAAGAAGGAAGAGAAGGAAGAGGAGAAAGGAGAGAAAAGGAGGGAGGAAAGAGAAGCAGAGAAGAATAGAGGGGAGAGGGAGGGAGGAGAAGAGGGGACAGGAGAGAGAAGGAAGAGAGGAGGAAGGGAACAAGGGGAGAGGAGGGAAAGGGAGTGGAGTGAAGGAGAGGACAAGGTGGAAGAAGAGGAAGAGGAAGAGGAAGGAGGTCTCCAAAATTAGCTTTGGGGAAATTTAGTTTCCCAACAGTAATGTGTCGCTGAGCCTTGAAGAACAGCTATTCTCTAATCACTCTATGCTCTGCTTGTCCCACCCTGTCGCAGTAGGCTGCTGTGAACTTAGGAGATAATAGTGCCAGTGCTTTGGTAACTGAAACTACCTTATAGAAGTGCTTCTGAATGTGTGCAGAATTTGCCTGGGTCTCTCCTTTCCTGTGACAAATGTCACAAGGGGGGCTGACCTTCACCCTCTCATCTAGACCTTCTCCAACACCCTACCCCTCCCATCTAAGCAGAATCCTCTTCTTACTTGAGAAATGCAAGGAGACAGGTCTGTCACATCTCAGCTCCTATGGCATTCCTAGTCTGTGTGAATAGGGAGATGCAGTGTAGCTTCTTGGCAGAGGGAGCATGCTTTCAGAAGAAGAACTGTGCCTATGTGTCCCCTCTTTAAAAGGTAGCTCATGTTGACAATAACAATACCTTGGAGTATTGCTGAAAGAGTTAATGAGTTAATGCATTCAGACTTTAAAACAAGGCTGAAGGATGTTGCTCAGCATTTGCCTAACATGTGCAAAGCCCTTGATTCCATATCTGGGGCAGAGGGGGAAAAAGTTTAGCACAATGCCTGTCTCTAATTGTTAGCTTTGGGTATTACTGATTATCACTACTATTCTTGCCACCACCAGTCAGAGTCGTGTTCCTTAGAGTCAGAGCTTGTATTGGAAGAAAGTAAAGAGTGCTGTAAGGTCACAGAGCTGGAAATGTGCATTTTTTTGAGTTGTGATTCCTTCTCCCACAGATCTTTCTTTCTTTCTTTCTTTCTTTCTTTCTTTCTTTCTTTCTTTCTTTCTTTCTTTCTTTCTTTCTTTCTTTCTTTCTTTTTCTTTCTTTCTCTTTCTTTCTCTCTCTCTCTCTCTCTCTCTCTCTCTCTCTCTCTCTGTTCTTTTTTTTTGAGGTTTAAGGTAGAGCTTATTAGAGAAGAGAAAGGTTGAAACTTCATGGACTCCAGATGTGGAGTGCCACAAGGAGGCTAGGATCCCATCTAATGCTGGCAGGGTCAGGTATATACCTAGACAAGCCCAGAAAACTGGCTTTTTCTCGTTGGTTAATTCCGATTGGGGTCCAACCCAGTTGCTCTTGGGCCCAGGTGGTCGAGAGGTCAAGTTGTTTGATATAGATAGAGAGCTCATCTCCATAATCCTTTCATAGAGAAGTTGGGTATCTCATCTCTGGGAGGAGTCAGTTCCTCAGCAAGAGTGTTCCTTCGAGGTAATTCCTGGATGACCTTCAGGAATTCCAAAGACCTTGAGAGACCTATCCCAGCATGGCTGCCCTAATCCTGCCTCATGCCCCCCTAAACCTATTTGAAGACTCAGACTGCTCTGGGGATAAAGGGCAATGACCTCGCTGGCTGCTTCCTGCTAAGTTGGGGCACTAAAGTGAGAGCAGTCTGATGTCCTCATCTATGAAATGCTGGGATGGTTTAGAGGTCTTTCATAGATGGTTTTATTACTTGAAGATTAAACTTCCAAGATCTACACAAGGGTTATTAGACCATTGCAACTGGGAAGGCAGACTAGGCAGGGAAAAAGGGAGTTAAGAGTTGCAGAAACTTCCCCCACAGATCTTTCTAAGAATCTCCTCGGAATATCATTTTGTGGAACAATCAGACTGGCAAGGGCACAGATGCAACCTCAGACTCAGCATGTGCAACCAGGACTCCAGAAATTTCTGATGATGTCCTGGGCTTAGGACTCACTGCTCTGGAGGAGAGCACGCCCTCACGCTTTCCCAAACGACTCATTCTTCCATCCCAGTGATTTCTTCCATCCTGCTTCAAACAACCTCTTGAAAAGTTAATTGATGCGAAGTACAAAGTGAGTTCTTAGGAAGCTCCCATTCCATTGGTGTCAGGAGATGTTGTTCCGCTGTGGTGATTGCATGGGTAATAGTTATAACTGCTTGAGCTGTTTACCAGTCAGTTCTTTCATTTTACAGATGAAGAAACTGGAACACACATGGGGGAGTTGGGAGGAGAAGTTTCTGCCCATGATCACATTATATACTAGGAAATCACAGAGCTAAGAATCCAAATGGGTAAGACCTTAAATTCAGGTCTTTTCCTCAATTTTAGTAGCTCAAATGTCAGTGAAGGGGGAGAGTGTGGCCTGAAAACCCATCCAAAAATCCAATTTCTGAGCACCAATACAAAGACTTTGGTTTTACAGCCTTGAGTTTAGAGCCTATAAAACTGCACAGGCAAAATGGTTCGGCGGGTAAAATCATGTGCTATGTGAGTCAGACAACCCGAATTTGGAACCCACAAGGTAGAGGGACAGTACCACCTTCCAGAATATGTCCTCTATCTTACACACACACACACACACACACACACACATTCAATAATAATAATGATGATGACTAATAGAAGTAAATGATAATAAAACTGCACTCTAATCAGAAGACTAAATAAATCTGATGCATGTGGTCTGAGCCTGTACCATGGAAGCACTACTCACTCCAATTTGCCTCACTTTGATTTTTAAATCTCCCTCAGCCCCAGCAAAGAGAGAGGCTTAAAACAAGTATTTCCTAAGTGATGGCTCCTGTGGATTTTTTTAAAGGCGCAGATGCAAACTGTGTGACCAGCATTTGCTCTCAGAAGATCTGGACTCCACTTATCTCCACAAAGGACAGTCAATAAACCAGCAAGGTCCCTTTTGGGTTATGTCTGTGGCAGAGATAGAGGAAGATTAATCGTTGCAAGAGGGCACTGGGTTTTTTTTTGGGGGGAGAGTTGTTTGTTTTGTAGCTATGATATAGAGATGAAATATATTTCCTTTCACGTTATCTTGATAGTGAAAATTATATTCAGGTTCACGAATGGAAGACATAGACTTTACCATTTGTCTTTATTTTAAATCACTATCAAAAAAATCCTTTAAACATCTGCAGTGCAGCTGAGAAGAAAATTACTAACATTTACAGTATGACATATGAGACTATTAATAAAAATATATGCATGGATCCCGAGGGGCAGTGAGTCCATTTAACCCCCAAACCCAGATTGGAGCTGGGTGTGATTTCCCTGCACATGCTGATAGGGAACATCTCCAGGCAAAGCTCATTGGTTCTCTTTCTATAAAGCACAGACCACATGCCTGACCTGAGATGACAGAAGGAACCCTGGTCACAAATCAGCTGAGTGATGAAAGAACTTAAAGGCATAGCAGCAGGTCAACATGGAAGATGTCAGGGCATCCCTGCTGAGGGCTGGGAGGCAGCTCTGTGGATAAAAGTGTTTGCTGCAAGTGGAAGAACCAGAGTTTGGGTTCCCAGAACAGGGGTAAAAGTGAGACGGTACTGCCAGCTGCTTGTCGTCCCAACACTTGGAGGCAACGACAGGGAATCTCCAAGGCAAGACAAGCAAGCGAGGTAACAGAGTCAACTGGGGCACTCTGAATTCAACTGTGAGAACCTGATTTTTTTATTATTAGCAGAAATAGAGAGCAAAGAACAATTAAGGATGATAACCCAGTGTCAGCTTTGGGCCTCCACATTCACGCACACATAGGTGCACATGTACCCACATCCTTGTACACACATGCACAACACACACACGTGCTCAGATTAAAAATCCCAATCTGAGATGAGCACCATGAGACTATTTTTTTTCATGCTGCCTCCTAAAGCATCAAAATAGGCAGCCCGGCCAGACAAGGAGAGGAAAAGCCAGACATAATCAAGTCTTTTAACTCTGTAAACCCATTTCCTCATCTGTCAATGTGGTAGGGAAGGGATGAGACCCCTTCTGCTTCCTAATACCATAAGATAGAGCTCTCAGCACAGTGCCTGGCATGGTAGCGTGTGGACCCACAACATGTTGTCTCTCCAACGACAAATAAGTTAGCAACAAAGGGCTGCAGGGCGTAGTAAAAAGGGAAGCTGTTAATGTTCTCAGAAGTCTTTTTAACAGTCCTGCGCTGCTCACATTAGCAAAGTGCCTGACTTTAAAACAAATGGCTGCACAATCTGATCATAGAGAAGTCGTCATTTACAGAGGAGTTGGCCTCATGAGCAAGCCTTCCATGAGCGTTGCAGGCAACAAATTTTACCTAAACACAAATGAATTTGCATCAAGCTCTTCCAGGATGCCTATGTTCTCTGCTATAGGAAGGCTAAGGGAATCTGTTTGTGTTCTTTTTGTAACAAACTCCCGCTAATCGAAGGTAAAAGATTCTCTGCGGCCCTACTTCCCAAGTACAAAAGCACCATTTCTCTGATTAATGACCCAGGAATCCGCAATAACTGCAAAGCCAACACTGTCTGGTTCTAACCGAGTCAGCTAACTCTGCCCAGGTGTTAAGTCAACGCGATCATCCTGGGGGGGCATTTGGTAATTAGCAGGACCAGCAGGTGCTTGTGCTTGCTGCTGTTGCTGGTAGTTGAGCATATATGTCAGGACCCTGGTGGGAGACAAAGAGCAAAAGAGGGTGAAATAAATGATTCTCCCAAGCTCCCGCAAGGTCAACTCCTTCTAGAAAGAAAGAGCCAACTTCCTGCATCTTCATGGAGCATTATCCTTGCACATTCTCTTAAAACACTCAGCTAATTTTGAAATTGGCTTTGTCACATATAACAAAACATCCTTGGAGAGGACGTTTCAACAGCTCTCTTGAAATTTCCTGAGCATTGGCCATTTATGACTTGCTTTTCCTCCAACTTTTCCTGCTTTTCTGAAATCTGCCCATCTTGAACCTTACCACATTGTTAGATCATACTGTAACCTTCAAGGAAGTACTCAGCTAGGCTGATAAAGTACCTCGTTCCAGGTATAATGTGGATGTGGACCCCTTGCATTCCTTGAAAAAGACTAATCCCATATTAAGCCTCTTCCCACAGAAGATATTCGAAAGTCTGGGGAGAAGCAATCTTTGTAGTATTTGCCAACTTCAGTAGTGTAAATATTTTCCCTATAGACCATGTCAAGATTCCAGTGGGGCATAAGTGGAAAGTGACTCACAGGACTGGAGCCAGTGAGCCCCAGCATTCCCCGAATGCTGCATGTTTCACCATGACTCCCTAACAACGTGTCACGACTCACATATTTAGTTGGTCTAAGACCAGAGGGCCTGACAGAACATGTAAGAAGATAGGATCTAGTTAGGACCAATGTCAGCTTGACAATTGAAGGCTGGGCTCTGGGCACATCTATGAGGAACTAATAGTTAAAGCAAGATCTAATCAAGCCTGCAGGAAATTGTCTCATTCATATGGGAAGACTCAGCCCATGTTGGTGGGGTCATCTCTTTGGGCAGGTGAATAATATGGGGGAAGTTGATTCAGTAACTTGACCTTTTATTCAGCATATTTTGGCAGACTTGATGAGGTTTGTTCCTCTCTCATTTGTGAATATGGTGTGGCCAGTTCCCTCAGCTCCTGGTGTTGGTCTAAGTGCTCCTGCCAGGCTGGATTAAGAACTGAAACCAAACAATCAAAAGCCAAAGTAAAGTCTACTTGTTCCCATAAGCCATTTGGCTGTGAATTTATTGGCGACATGCAGGCAAACTACAAGATGGCAGAATGAGCTTACACCTTTAATTCCTCTCCATCCTGAAGAGCCTTAAAAATACACTGCCAAGATTTAAAAATGTATAAACCTAAAGCAAGAAAGAATGGGGTGACAACCACTGGTGGATGATAGATTCTAATAAACTATGTGATACTGAGAACAGGTGGAGCAGTGATGGATATCATGGGAATCAGCCCCAGAATGCTTGCAAAAGGGGCTTGGAGTGGAAACTGGATCCAGTCTGCCCAACGGGCCCCTCCAAAGGTTCTTTCACACACTAGGAAGGCAAAAAATAATGGAGTGCTTGAAGAAAGGAGGTGAAAGTTCTCAAGAAAAGAGGGAAAGACAAATGTCCCACGTTCTTAGAAATCCTCAGTTACTGCTGGCCAAAAAGTAGCAAGTGAAGACAGGTGGGAGAAGGTCCTGCAAATTTGGTGATGTTAATGCTAAGTGACCCCTAAAGACCTCTGTGACTCCCAGCAATCAAAGATTCAAATCAAAGTCCAGTGGTTCAGATTCATCACAAAGCATCAGGTGTTTATTACATCAGGATGGATTTCCATCGTCGTGAGCACATGTATTGGTGCAGTCACGGCAAGAACATCATGAACATGGGGCGAGTGCAAGCTACACACCAAAAGAAAAGGATGTAGGAAAAGACGACTGAGATACAATGGAGTCAATAGTACCTTGTGACACACAAAGTTTAGGTGGTAGGTGATTCTGTTCCCAGGTAAAAGGCCCTGAGGAACTTGCCCATTTAGCCAATGTTATCCTCTTAAAGTTTTCATAAATACCCTGTACCTTCACACTCATTAAACAAATATAGGCACATCTACCAGAGTCATGCTGTTTTCTGCTGCGTATTAGAGAGATAAAGGGCTGCAATGGGTGAGATTTGACTTCGGTGTACTTCAGTCAAGGAGAGATGATTAAATTTCTCTCTGTCTCTGTGAGACTATGGGGAAGCGAGATGTCTTAACAGACAAAGGATGGAGAGGACCGGACATTCCATAGGTTTAGTAGTTCCAGCTGCAGGCAGACATTAAGGTGCTACAGTCGACAGCTAGAATACAGGATACCCTGTTGCACTGTAATGTCAGAACAACCAAAACACTTCTTTTAAGGCAAGTGTAGACTTGACAATCACTGGCACTTCATTTTATAAGGCAGGTAGGATATGAATTACCCTGGAAATCAGAGGCAATGCATTCCCGGCAGAATGAGAAATAGTTACTCTTTTCATTAGCTGAAGTGTTTTCTCTATGACATGTCTTACTATATGGCATACTATGTATTTGTTTATTGTTTATCCTCCTCCTTCTAGAATATTACAGCAGTTAAGGCTGTAATGACTGGCACAAAGTAGGTCCTTGGTAAATATCTGTAGGCTGAATGTATAACAAATGAACAAGAAAGTAAATGAAGAAATGGACATGAACCAACTCATTTGTTTCTTGTGACTGGCACTTGGTAGATGCTTAGTTGGTATTTGTTAAAATGTGAAAGAAAGCACTTCAGCAGTCTCCGTTCTTGATGCAGCACTTATTGTAAATGGGGACACAAGAACATAGCTTCCTGCAATCTAACTCTTTTAAAGGTAGTAAGTAAAATCCAGAGATTAGTGAATGTAACTAGACAGTATCTTCTCGACATGACAGAGCTGTTGCACCCATGACCTCAAGGAGGTTATGTCTATTTCCAGAAGATCTGGACAAAATTTGAGCTGTCAGCATTTTACCACAACCCTCCCAGAAGGGGTTAATGCTGAAGAGGGGAAGGAGAGCTACTTTCCTCCGTGGTCAATCCACTGCTATAGCACCCATGCCTCAACAAATGCCCAGGTGCATGCCATTCAAGGGAACCCAAATGAAACTCAGTGGTCACACACAGACAGATGTGAAATAGGAGGGAGACTGGTCAGGAAAAAGAAAGCTTACAATGGGGAAAAAGAGGGGCATGGGAGTGATCAATAAGGGGTGAACATGACATAAATTCATTGTAGTCATGTTTGAAACTCCAAAAAAATGAATTTTAAAACAAGTTATTGTCCATGTTGCAGAGGTAATAAAGGGATCAAGTGCAGGGAGAACACGTATTGGTTTATGAGGACCAAAATCAGGAAAACATTCGTGCATACCACTAGTGGAAGTCAAGGGTTGTTCTGGGATTCCTCAGAATCAACAGACACTGCAAACTCTGGCCCCTCCCCTCTTCTCCCACCTTAGGAGAAGCTGCCACAGCAGCCACAGCTCCTGAATATAAAGTCAGTCCCGGCCCTGTCAGCCCACTCTGTCGAAAGCAATGGATGTGCTATTAATGTTAATTGACAGGTAGATTTAAGATAAAAGACTCAGATTAAGAAAGGAAAAAATGTGCTGGACCCTCCACTGAGCAGCCACTTCACCACTAAGACCCTTCTATTTAGCCCATGTAGTAAGGGTCCCTCTCATTTCTGAATGTACAGCTCACACACAACTGCTACCAAAAGCAATTGACCCAGACTATCCTCAGATGGTGGCTTTGTGCCTCTAGCTTCTTGCCTCTCCACCTTTTGGCGGCATCTTATGACTTCAAGCCTTTGGCTGTTCTGTTGTCAGTCACTGTCTTGACATGCTTTTGATTATCCAACAAGCAAATTAACAATTAAGACAAAATACCAAGTATGTGTTGGCAATGCTTAAAATCTCTGTGAAAAAGAAAGATGAGAGGAGAAATAAAAAGTGATGGAGAGATGCTAGTGATTCACACACAGACCAAACACAGTCAACAGTCTGGGTTCAATGTTTTCTTGTCTCTTTCTGTGGTAACTAATACAAAGGTATTAAGTTGGAACAAAGCATCATGCAGGTAATTCTTACAGCCCAAGTCAGTCCCGGCCCTGTCAGCACTCTGTACTTGCCCATTTTAATGATAAGCTACAGACCCTTAGGTTATTAAAGAGGATTGGAAACTGCTCTCGGGCTTCTTAACTCAAAAAGATTATGTTGTGTTCTTTGTGTGTGAGCTATGAGGTGTCAAGTCCTTCTATCTTGGTGCTGTCTGCAAACCTGATAATGCTCCTAATTGCATTATCCAGGTTTGTGGTTTAAAAAAATAATTGCAAACCCAGATTTATCCACTAACAATATTAACTCAGGTGGGTAGAGATTAAGTAGTACTCTAAAAACTATTCCTCATTGATGTGAATACCATGTCATATAAAATTAAACATATTGAAATCAAAATATAATGTCTGTATTGCTTTCCTCTTTGGCACACTGCCCAAAAGAAACTGAAGCCCTTGGATATGATTGGCTCCTCATAGAAGAACAGGATGGTATGACCTGTGCTCAGGTCTTCTCTGTATTTACCAACACTTTCTATTCCTTGATCCCTATTAGAGGAATACAGTTTCTCTGGTGACTATTTATGGGTTAACTCAGGGTAAATTAAATAACTCGAGGCTGTTCATGTTTCACTTCACTGTGGTTTCAGTTTTATAACTCAATATTTTTCTAGAGACTTTATGTAAATAAATTGCAATACATGAACCCTAGACTGAATGGTAATAGTTTTTTCAAGCAGACTCCATGTTTTGGGTTCAATCCTTAGCATCAAAAACTAGAAATTAAAAAAAAAAAAACACGTCCTTGCAAAAGGCCCTAAGTTCAATTCCCAAAGCAAAAAAAAAGTTTCAAAGGTAATTTCTCAGAGACCATTAGCCACAAAATAGATGTCATTTATTACCCTATCTCATTACATGAGTTATATGCATGTAAAAGCTGTCCTATAATCTGTTAAGCAAAGATTCACATACTTTTTACTCACTAATTATTAATGTATTTATTAAACTAAGATTAAGCAGTATTGTGTCATATGTTTACACTGATATGGAAGATCCGAGAAGTTAAGAATGCACAGATTTCATGCTGTTGTTCTGGATACTAATATCATCTGGCACCTTGTCAAGTAAGTGTCTTTTAAGAGATGCTCAGAGTACACAATGGGACATGAACATTTCATGTAACTATGAACATTTCAGTGGTACACTATGTTGTATACACACATAATGTGATAAGAAATATTTGGAGGGGGAAGAGAACAATAAGTATCATGTTGCATGTTGCTGGTAAATTCACAACCAAACCACTTAAGGGAACAAGAGGTGTTTTTTTTTTTTTTCTTGTGATTGCAGGTTACATCTCATAGTCCAGCTTGGCAGAAGAGCTTATACCCGTATCATGGGCTGAAGGAGCTGGCCATACCATATCAACAGGAGAAAGAGGCAAACTTCTTTATTGCCAGAATGCCTCCATACCAACATGCCAACATATTCCAAACTACTGAACCAGCTCTCGCTACCTTATCTGTTTATGTCCTAACCGCCACGGGCTGGGTCTTCCCGTATTAACTAGATAATCTCCCACGAAGTTGCTCCCAACTTGCCTTACTAATTCTTCACAATCCCATACTGGGATTGTTTATAAATGTATCTCCCTTATGGTTCATGGACCCATTAGAATAATGAATAATACCACACCCATGATCAGCTTTGTAACTCCAATCTCTGTCATAATGACTGGCATAGAAAAGACAATCATTTGATAAGTATTTGTCAAATTTGTTAAACAATTAAATTAACATTGATGATAACTTCATTTCTCATCCCTGCCAGAGAAACTGGATGGAATTGATCAGATACTTTCACATTTGACTTCATTAAGTAAGTCTGTGCTTCTATTTTATGGTTCTCAATTACTTTTGAATCCTTCACTTGATTTTACTTTGACCTAATGGCATCTATTTTTATGGAAGTGATTACCTCTTATTTGCAGTGAATGAATAGAGTGAAATGAAGAAAGGAGTAATGTGTCATTTTAAGTGAGAAGATTTCAACTATACTGCAAAAGCAGGACTGGAAAAATGGCTCAGAGGTCAAATCCTTTGCTTTATAAGCAAAAAGACGTAAGTTTGGATCCTCAGATCCCATGTTAAGATGTCGGGTAGAAATGGCAACGGCCTTCACTTGCAGCCCTGGAAGACAGAGTCTGGGAAATTCCAGTGCAAAGCAGTAAGGAAGTAGCGCAATCTATTGATGTCATGCTTGGGTTGGGCCACCACAGGCACACATACTCACATGTCCTCTTATGCATGCACGCGCGCACATACACACACACACACACACACACACACACACACACACACACACACACACACAAGAAAGAAAAAGATGGAAGGAAGGAAGGAAGGAAGGAAGGAAGGAAGGAAGGAAGGAAGGAAGGAAGGAAGGAAGGAAGGAAGGAAGGAAGGAAAGGATTTTTAGCATCCTCCAACTCTCATCTACAATGGGAGCCTCGCGTATTCACTTATCTCGGGCCGCGTGATCAAACCTAATGCCAGACAATTTGCCAGGAAAGCATGAGGCCTCCAAAGAGAAGTGAAACCAGAAACTGGAGCAATGTTAGCAGTCCAGAGAGTTTCTCTCTGTATGTATCATCTCCTCTCTCTACTTGCCTGATTCACTCGTTCTTCATTTCCAAAGACTGCTTTTGTTGTTTCTCAGTTTGCAGTGTCCAACCCCAAACCTTCCATATTCCACATTCCAACAACAATATTCTCCCATGGTCCTCAATTCTACACACACATAGAAGTTAACTGGATTGGTTACACACTCAGTCCTCATCAACACTGTTAGAGGAGAGGAACATCATGTGCCATCGTCCTGGGAGCCAGGCTGGCTCTTGTGGGTGAACAGACCGCTCTGGATCTCATGACAATCACAGAGGTGAATCTTGTTCTTCATGGAGTACAGGTTTGCTCGAGATAATGTATTCTAAGGTCTAGAAATATAAATAATTAAGTAACATCAGAATCAAGTTATGTGGATTTTAATATCTTCCATTACCACCTTATTCCCCTGACCAATGACAGCTCAGAATGGAAACCATCAATAAGTTAAAAGACAAGAACCATTTGTCTTTATTTTATTTGCACTTCCCTCTGTCTACTGTTAAATCACATTGTTAGCTCTACTTCTAATTGGGACAAAGACTATTTCATAGAGTGACTGACCAGACCTGTATCTATATCTGATTTCATGACTTTGAACGAGTCTCCTCCTGGAAGCTTCCAGGTCTGCATGTGTAAGGAGAAGGCAAGTTATCTCACCCATTTCAAGTTCAAGTTCCTGATGGAATACTACCTGATGGACTATTGTGAAAATTTACTATTATAATGCACATACTGAGGCAGTACTTGGCTTTCAGAAGCTTTTAGTTGATAAGGAATATTGTTAATGTCTATTATGACAATAGATTAAATTAAGTAGATTTTATCCAAAAGTATTTAAAATTTCAGTTACTTTTTTTGGCATTCAGGTGCATGTGGAAGGAGTCCTGTGTACCAGAGGGCACCTGAATGTGTGTGCCTGTGGAAACCCAGGGGGTGACGCTGGAAACCATTCTGGATTGCGCTACTTCCCTTTTTGCTTTGCTATGGGGTTTCCCAGGCTTTGCTTTCCAGAGTTGGAACTGCAGACTGCCAACATATCCACCTGACATTTGGGCATCTAAACTCAAGTCTTTTTGCTTAAGAGGCAAAAGCTTTAACCCCTGAGTCATGTCTCCAGTCCATCTCTTTTAACTATAAAACAAATGTGACATTTCCCTTGATCCTAAAGTAGTCTGTTCTCCTATTCCCAGTGGCCTTTTGAATGTTCAATATACTTTTTCCTCATTCCGCTAGACAGTTTGTTACCTGTCTCTCCTAGGTTGTGTGGTGTTTTTCCTTACTGATTCCTAACGTTTAGGCTTTTCATCTAAAAGTCAGTTAGGTTGGCTATATTGTGTAGCTTTCTTCAACTCATTTTTCAGTCATGGAAGTAATTAAATACATTTTCTAACATTAATTTCTCTGTCAACTACACCCCCCAGAAGACACAGAGAACTTCGAAAAGATTTAAAAGGAAAGAAAGAAAAGGAAGGAAAATATGATATACCAAAGCTTGGGGCCTAAAACCAGGACTGAGACCAAGAGAGAGCTTACAGGTGACAAAGGACTGGCCACCTCAATTCCACCACCTACCTTCTCTCTAGTAAGCAGTACCACTTGTGGTCAGAACTCGGGGTCTGAGTGGATGTGAGTCCTGTCCACTGTGCTGGCTGCACAGAGCTTGTTGCCATCTACAGAAAAACTCTAATTGGTTTGTTTGCAATCGCCCATCAAGAAGCTATCAACACACACCCATCAGAAGCAAAATGAGATCCTGGAGCTATAGAGAGTGGTTGTGGTGTGGAAGAGAACATCCACAGCCAGTCAGTCTTGAGATGTTCCCTCAGGCTGGGACAGTGATTCAATACCCCCCGTGTTCTACAGACAACTTAAGAATCTGATCATGTTAATAAACTATTAGAGACTGAGGGAAAGGCTGAAGGAAGCAAGGAGAACAGCTAAGAAAAGAACCCAGCCTGGAATGAGCAGTCTGGGCCAATGACTCCCCAGGAAGTGAATTTTTTCAATGGTAAATGAGATTCAGTAGAAGGAGAAAAGAAAAAATAAAGAATGGCAACAATGGAGACTATGATGTATTCTCGGAGGTGAACAATTGGCACTGTGTCTACAGAGGTTAAAAAAAAAGGTGGGCTCCTATAAAAAGAAGGCCATACAACAGACACATTAAGAACATTGGTCCCAAAGTATAGAAAATAAGTGATTGTGGACTATTTGGCCCCAAATAAGACTGCAAGACACACACCAACCCAGGGTTCAGGGAATGTCGCAAATGAGACAGTAGGGAGATTCAAGAGCCTAAGGCATGGAGAGAGGTGGCCAGACTTCCAGACGTGACAGGGCTGCTACACCCACAAACTCACTGCAGCTATGTCTGTATCCATGAGGACCTGCACAAGATCTGACCTATCAGCATTGCACCATGGAAGGGAAAGATTTCAGGAGGCGCCACATCTCTCTGAGAGATCAATGAGGGTTAAAGCCAGATGTGGGGGGAGGAGAGCTACCCGCTGATGTATCATCCTTACTCCCTACACACTGCATTAACAGCAGCCCAGATGTAACATAGTAGGCCAAGCACACACAAAGATGTGAAAGTGGGAAGGAAACTGGTAGGGAAAAAGGCTTACGGTGAGAAAAAAAGAGGGTTTTGAAGAATAAGGGGTGAAAATATTCATTGTTCTCATGCATGAAACCCTAAAAGAATACATATTTTAAAAAAAAATCACACTGGTCCTTTGCTCAAGAAAAATAGGCTGCCACTGAGGGAAATCAGGAAAAGTTGTGAAAGCATCACACTGTAAGATGCTTCTGTTCCTTCAGGTGACCTTAGCTACCAAAGAAGCCTTAGTGTTGCAAATGATGCGTTCGCATTCCCCATAGATCGTTTTGCCTTTGTTCCTTTTGAATTTGAATTTTTAATTCTGTCTTCCATCACTTTTCTTGACAAAAATCTCACTTAATCCGTATTTTTTAAATCCACTTGTTTTGGATTTAAAAATAGGCACTAAAAGAATAACAGGGGTTAGAGAGATGGCTCAGAGGTTAAGCCTCTGCTTTACAAGCAGAAGTTTAAGGTTCTATAGTGGTCAACATTTCTAGTTCTGGAAGGTGAAACCTGGGATACTCCAGAGAAAAGCCAAAAGGAGGTAGACCAATTGAGGATGCTTCCCAAACTCACCTCTGGGCATCCGCAGAAGTGCATAGTGCCCACTGATACGCAGACATACAGATTGCACACACTCATGCAAAAAAAAAAAAAAAAAAAGAATAGAACAAACTGGACTTACACTTAGCACCATCCCTGTGGTTTGCATGGTTATTTGTCTTGTTTTGTTTTTCTGTGATCATGTTTTATTACGTGGGTAATTTCTCTCTGGCTTATTCTCATTGTTTGGATATTCTCCATACCCTCTGTTCAGAGTGCAATAATAAGTGATTCATTAAAGAAATAAGGTACCCAGAGGAAAATAACAAAGATGATGAACAAACCTCAGCCCCAGGAGATGATGGGAAAGGAGGTATTCCCTTGTCAATAGGAAGGAAACGTTGGGGTTACATGATGGATTCTTCTAAATGCTATCACTAGAAATAAGCAGTCATTTTTTTTTGTCCTGTCACCTAAAAGGTCAAAAATAAGACTAATAGGAAGATCCAAAATGGATACAGATATCTGTTTAAATAGTGCAAAGTTAGATCTTTCTATTTCTTGCCCGAAAGTGGAATAGACTATTTTGGGATGCTGTGCACTTTTAATCCTTGGAGATACTTAAATAGAATTTGGATGGCCATTTTGACAGAAGCAGGTTGAAATTGGTTATCTTGAAAGTCCACCTTGAGCCTTCCCTGCTAGCACTCCTGTCACTGAGGTGGAGGACGGTAGAGGTGGATCATACTTTCAAGACCTAGATATCTGACATGGGCCTACACTTCTGAGAGAAACCAAGCTTATGGGGTGTGTGTGTGTGTGTGTGTGTGTGTGTGTGTGTGTGTGTGTGCATCTGCTTGCATGTTGTATGCATATGCATGTGCATGTGTATTTAGATGACTACACTTGAAAAAATGTGTTTTGTTTTGTTTTACTGACCTAAATCTTAGTTGCTTTCACCAGCATACACTGTCATTTAACTATAAAACACACTTTGCTGTTGGTTGGTACAACACGGTTCCTTTTAAAATAGTTATCAACTCAGTGAACATAAATTGCTACTCTGAAGTTCATTTTTCTACACAATTTTTCTGGGAAAACCTACACAGACTTTAATTTCACTTAAAAGCCCACATTTTCAGCGACTGAGATAGGTAGATTTGGTGTAGCTGTTTAAACTTGGCACACCTAACCATTAAAACAATGTTTGGTGATGAAGAGATTCTGGTTGCAAGTTTCTTTTCCAACACCTGGGCAATTTAGCTCGAACGGAAAGAAAGCCAAGAAGAAATTGGTCATGCCGACATAACCCTAATGCTTGACTCAGTTTACAGAACCCCCCTTTTCCTCATCTCCCCAAACACAAACACGCAAGAACAACAGCACTAATCATTGCTCTTTAGATATATTAAATGACCAGTACTTATTTCTATATATGGAGATGGTTTATGCCACCCAGTAAGGCAGAAGTTGGTGAGTGACGCTGCCTCCCCCTCGCCCCTTCTGCTTCCACCAATACCACTGTATTGTTAAATGAATAGATGGAAAGGTTTACAAAGAGTAAACGGATAAATAGACAGATGAATGAGAGATATACATACAACTTATATATATACATATATACATAAATTTGTGTCTGTCAAGCAGAAGTGGCCATAGAAGGTGAAAGGAAAACATAAAAGGAAATGAAACAGTGTATGACAGGCATTTCACAAACAATAATGCCCTCACCATGAACTGCAAAGTGTGACTTATTTATGTCTACTTCGGGTTCAATACATTTTTTAAACTATATTCTTATGGAATAAAGCTGAGTAGCACGTGCATACCATCCGTTTTAAAACTCATGCGCATATAAAATAATTGTTTTCCATAATACAGATATATGTCAGAACCATTCATTTTTTATTGCTAGGTAACAAACTACCACAGTCTTAGTGACTTGAGACAACACAGAGTTATGGTCTCGCAGTTTCTGGGTCTCGAGAGTCCCAGCTTAGCTTAGCTGGGTGTTCTGTTTAGGGCGTCACAAGCCAGCAGTCAGGGGTGTGAGCCAGGAATGTTCTCTTCTCAAGGCTCCACCAAGAAAAAAAATCTACCTTGAAGCTCGTTCGGTTTCTTGAAACAATTCATTATCTTTGGTTCTCTGCCTGAGACCAACTCAAGTTCTAAAGATCTGGGATCGTAGAAGTTGCTCCTAATGTCTTACCCCATGGACTTTTTCAACATGGCTGCTTACTTCATCAGGCCCATCTACAAAGAGAACCTCTAACGCCTATCTCCTCAGAGTTTTATCTAACAAAAGCCTAATCAGATCATTGAAATCTATTGGTTGGAAACAAGTCAAGGAAACTACACTGTCTTGTTCAAGGGGAAGGGACTTAAT
This sequence comes from Typhlomys cinereus, assembly GCA_023101885.1. Taxonomy (NCBI): domain Eukaryota; kingdom Metazoa; phylum Chordata; class Mammalia; order Rodentia; family Platacanthomyidae; genus Typhlomys; species Typhlomys cinereus. The sequence continues at coordinate 1,697,682 of JALPQD010000227.1, forward strand.
TACAATGTGAACTGATGCAGTCATTGAGGGTTTCCTTCGTGACTGCTAGGTAATGTTCCAGACAATGATATTACATCAATGAGCAAAAACAAAATATATGTGTATGTGAATATGTATATGCGTGTGTGCATGTGCAAGTATGCATGTGCGTGTGTGTATGTGTGTGTATGTGTGTGTGAACTGAGAAGCCGAGGAAAGAAATTTTCTTGAATCCAGGTTTCAAGACCAGCCTAAACAATATAGTAAGACCCTGTTTCAAAACAAAATAACAAATAAGAAGTCTATAATCGTACTTTTTGTTAAATTTCTACGTCACATTTTCTATTCCACATATCCCGGATAATTTTCTTTTCAAGTACTTAGGGAACTAAATCATCCTTTATACTGCAATAGCTGCATAACACACTGAAACACTACCTTCTTTAAGGACCTTGTCATTGAGTACTTGTGCTGGTCACCTTAAAGTCAAGTGAAGGGGCTAATTTCTTTTAACCTTGTCTCTACTTCCTTCTAGATAGATATACAGCATAAGCAGGCTGCTTAGGCTTTAGTGTTTCATTCACTTTATCAAATTCAGAGTGATCACTTAAATGGATGAATATCTGAAAATATTCAGAATACATTAACTAGTGTGTGGCAGACACTTTGAGTATCACTCTTCTTTTTCTGTGCTCTCGGTGAACTATTCCATAAGATACTTTTCATGTAGATTTTACAAATCAAATGAGAGAGAATGGGTTGTTTTTGGAAGGTGACAGAAAGAGTCCATTTGAACAAGGATAATATGTATAATAACATCATTCTTTACTCTATGATAAACTTGGCCTCTCTAGCTTTCCTGTGATCTAATCATGTCTGCTTCCATCACCATTTTTGTAACAGCAACGTAGTTACGTAGTTTACACCAGACTCAAAATACTACTCCTACCTCATCTGCCAGAGAGCTGGATCCCAGTCATGTGCTACCATGTCTGACTGTTTGATTGTCATTAACAAGACCTGTCTTATCTCCCTTATTAACTGAAATACATATTCTTAAATCTGTATAAATTTCAAGGAGATGAACAGATATTGTAACTTCAACTTGATACATTTATGCAATTCAACTTCATGTTAATGTGCTTACAGACAGCAACATGTAGCATGCACATCTAAATAAGAATGTGTTCATTTATACAGTGTCCCCAGCCTCAGTAAGATTTCCCCATACACCCTTTACTCCTGATCAGAAGGAGTCATTGACAGAGTTGATGCGTGAGAATGCTCGAAACCATACCTTTGAATTACACCATAAATTTGAACTCTCTTAAAGCTTGTTCTACCAAGAGGGGCTTAGGAATCTGGGAAGATGCTAGGCTTGATCTGACGCCACTCCATATACAGGCCTCCTGGCCACTCACAAAGCTCATAAAATGTGTTTCTCCCCCAAGAAACAGCTTTTCCTTAGTGTGAAGTCCAGACAAAGGAAGATGGGCATGAGAGATGGGAACCCAAGAGGGCTTTCTTTCAGTCTCACCAATAAAAAGGGAAGCCGTTCTCTGGGGAATTACACTCCTTGAACCTTTTCTCCATCTCGCACACAAAGAAAGGCCTTACCAAGGAACCAGTCTCTTGTCTGCATGTGCAAGCACAGGGATCTGTACAGAGTGACACCTAGTGGTCACCAGAGGAATAGAGAGGCCATATAGGTGAACACGTGAACATGAATATTTGTAAATGAACTACTTTTCTTCATAAACTATAAATTAGCCACATTGCTAATTGCTTTTGCAACAATATCTCAAATTTGCAAACAAATCCACTACATTGTTACATCATAGAAAGCATTAATTTTTAACATAGCCCATTGAAGTCACTCAGTCAAAAGAAACCACGATTTTGCTGTGTGAAGGAAATAATTTTGTCCAAATCCAGCATCTGAAAGACATGATACTTAAATAAAAGCACAGTATCTACTTCAGTGATTTTCAAGGAATCAAGACGGACACTCCTGTGTTCGTTCTCCTGAGTTCTCACTCTGACTTTTCCTGTTTGTTCGCTCTGGGGTTTCTCAGGTTCTGTCTTCCAGGATCGGAAGCACTGGCTGCTGCCATTTCTGCCATGATGTTTTTACGTGGGATGTGGGATGTGGGATATGAGACTTCAACTCAGGTCCTTCTGCTTTGGAGGCATAGGCAGCCCCTTCTCTGCCTTCAATACTTCCCTCAAGTATATCTGCTCAATGCTGGACTCTACTCCTGTTCCAGTTGGCAAAGGCAGGAAGGGGTTAAGGCAACCATTACATATGGAAGTATCTTGGCCTATGTTTGATATGTCCCTAAGAGAACATTTGTAACTCCTTCGTAATGCCTTGAGAGGTTTTTGTCCCACTTCCAATCACCTGTTATGCTATATTGTGGGATCCAGGAGAGGAAGCGCGAGTAGACAAGCAGACTTCTTTCCAGGTAACGTACAAAGTACAACTCCTGTGGAGTAGATCAAATTTAAGTCTTATCATAAATTCTGCTTTGAGGATTATAAAAATAGGGCAAGATAAGCATGACACATACAGATCCTGGGAAATAATAACTGGATTAAAAAACTGATGAAACTAATATTTCACATTCTAGCAGAACACAAGAAAATTGGCTTTTCTGACTTTGTAGACTAAAGGTTGCAGGGCCCAGAATTTTACAAGCATCCAGCCTGTTTTACCAGTGAGCTGATAACACCTCTTTATGCTTTGTATATTGGGCAGTGGGGAGGGGGTACATCAGGGGAGGGGGAAAGGTTGCAGTACTGATGACTGAACACAGAGCCTCATGCCTGTTAGGCAAGTGACCTGCCACTGACTTATACCCTTGGACTCAACCTGGAAGTTGAGTCATGCCAAATAAGATGGAGAGAATACTTCCCATTACAAAGTTGGCTGGTAGATCCTGAGATTTGCACCTGTATATGATCTTGGTCATCTCTACAAGCATGAGTCTCTCCAAGTGGACTTGGCATACACCTTTCCTCCTGCTCTTGAGCTCGCATGCAGCCGCTCTTGGTCTCCATGATGTTAGCAGTTTTGTAGCTCTCAGCCTCCTTGATGGATACAACTTAAACTTCCTCTGGCTTCTATGAACCAGTCATGCCTTTTCCACCATAACTCTCTGGAACCTTAAGCTGAATAAATCTCCCTTAAAAAAATACACCTTTGGTTTCTTTCTTCTTTTAAAAGTGTAAATGTTTTTTCTTTATTATTCTTTGATGGTTTCATATTTGTATATAATGAATTTAAGTCAGTTTCACCTCTTATTACCTGACCCATCCCCTGCTTCTACTGAAATCCTTCTTGTCCCCAACCAGTCTGTCCTATTTTCATGCTTCTGTGTGTGTGTTCCATTGAGTTTAATAAGGGCTCCCTACATTTCATGTGCCTGGATGCTTGCCAGAATATGGATGGTATTTTAGTGGGTACACTGCTAAAGAAAGAGGCTCCCCTTTCCACAGCCAATATTAACCATCAATAGTCCCTTGGGGAGAGGTGGTACATGAAGTCTTTACTCTTCCAGTGAAATGTTGAAAGGCCTAATCTTGTGCAGGTCTACTGAAGGTGAACATAGCTGCAATTAGAAGCCTTGTCATGTCCAGAAGTCAATGTTTGAAGGCATCCCTCTCTACCCTCAGGCTCTTACATTATTTCTGACCCCTCTTTCTGCAGTGTCCCCTGAGCTGTGGAGATGGGGGAATCATGGGGGAAAAGATTAAAGAGGGAAGGGTGATGGGTAGAGGAGAGGTGGAAGAGGAATAATTAGCTCTGAGGATGTATGAGTCAACCATAGAAAAGCCAACTGCAGAAAATGCTATTTAAAACTGACAATTTTAGAAGTTTGAGTGGAAGTACACTACAGGGTTACTCAGGGGAAGAAAAGGGAAAACAAAAACTGCTACAGATCCTCCTTTCAGAAGTCATAGGCAATTAATTAAAACTCAGTATTGATTATGCTAACTCCATTCAAGCTGTTTGTCAGTGTACCGGTTCGCCTGCATGACTGCTGATAAATGACCATCAAACAGCTTAAGGAAACAAGGGATTTATTTTCTCCTATGATTACTGGTTACAGTTCTTAGTCCAGCTTGACGGGAGAGCACGCACCAACACCAGGGCCAAGGGAACCGGCCACACTATCACCACATAATGATTGAGAAAGGGATGATCCTTATTTGCCAGACCAGCATGTCTGACCAAATGTACACAAGGATGCCAGCTTCCTCAACCAGTTCTCTGCATTTTAGTCACCTGTTCAGGGCCTAATCCCACCCGCCATAGGCTAGGCCTTCCCCATCAACTAGGCAGTTTCCTTCAGGTTTGCTCTGGGCTTAACTCAAGTACTAATAAACTACAAATGTGTCCAGAGCTCAAACCCTCAGCTGTCAAGTTGACACCTGTGCCTAACTATAACATTCAGTGAGGTCCAAGATGCCTCTAAAATAATACAGACTTTTTCCATCGTTTTTGGTTAAACCCTGATGGTAAGACCTTGTTGAAGAAGACACCACATACATGGATCACAGGATGTAGAGAAAACAATCTGGAATTGATCTGAAAGTTTTCTCTCTAATGGCTAGTTTTTGTAATACCCAAAGAAGCTATGGAGACTGCTGCGAAAGAAAACTCATCAACAGTCTCACCCAGCAGGGAATTCTGTGAGCTACAATAGTAAGTAACCACCCCAACAAGATATGCCCATTGGGGCAACAGTGATATGAATGTTATGGTGTTCACCAATCGCCTCTAGTTAGATTTAAGGCCTACTCTTCAGGTGGGAACTCATTCCTGGTACTGTAAATCCGGCTATGAATCTGTGAATAAGAAGGTCACAGAGGGGCTGGAGAGATAGCTCAGGGGTTAAGTCTGCCTGGGAAGGAGAAGTTCCTGAGTTCAGATCCCAGATCTCTCATGCAAATAGTGATGGCCTGTACTTCTGATCCTGGAAAACAGAGCTTGGAAAACTCCAGAGCAAAGAAAAGAGGAGACAGCACAATACAAAGAGTGACTTCTAAAGTCACCCTTGGGCCTCCACAGGAACACACAGTGACCTCTGTTACACACAGGCACACACAGAGACATGCACCTAAATAAATAAATAAATGGTTTTAAAAAAGAGAGAGAAGATCACAGACTCTTGAGTAGAACAAACTATTGTTATTTTAATATGTGAACATGATATTGAACTACCTTTTTAAAATATTTATCTTGTTAGCAGTTGATTAATGCAGCACTAAGCCTTCAAGAAGCTTCTTCCTATATCGAAAGATGTTTAGTAAAGGGAATCACATTACTTTATTTCTTGATGGACATGAAGCCTGTCCAACCCAAAGAGAAAGCAAAATTTAGGATCATTTCTTGCTCTGTGCTCCACAGTTTTGTGGTTTTGTTATCATCTTAAAGCAAAATCTGTCAAAATTAAAACATACCATTTTGCTCTCTAGAGCATTTTGACTTTGTGACAAATCAGTCCTCACCTACATTGCACTAGATCAGAAAGATTTTCCTGTAGCTTGCCATGCAGCTAGGGATATGGTGATTAAAGAGTTTTTAAGATATTTTTAAAATATTTTCTTAAATGAAATTACTTTATAAGTGGGAAAATAGGGTCATGCCCGAAATGCCTTTTAATCTGTGTCTTTTCATCAGCATATAGTAACTCAACATAATAACAGGCTTTGTTACTACATTTTCATGTATGTCATTCTCTTTTGTTCCCTCCTACTTCCACTGATCAATTCTTTCTTTCCAACTTTTCTTTGCTGATGAATATTGCTCTTTGACAATTTCATACATGATTGCAATTTTCCCCTTCCCCCAGTGCCTCCCCCCCAATTCCCAGATAGTCCTTTATTGTGTGTGCCTAACTCTCCACTGTGTCCTCCTCTCCGATGACATATAAGGACCCAGTGGCATTTCCATAAGCCCTTTCTCTTGTTCCCCTTAAGCATAAGATCACTACTATGGCTGTCAATCCCTTGCCTCCAGGGGTCTCGGTGCCCTTATCAGATGCTAGACTTTATGAGGGCAACAGTGCGCTGGACATTGCGCAGGGCATGCAAAGTTCCATTATGATTGCTTTGGCCCCAACTATTGTTGAGAATCTTGCAAATCGTTGCTCCTCCCATCCTTTTGCTCTTACAATCTTACCGCCCCCTCTTCCGCAAATGTCCCTGAGCTCCAGGATGGGGAGAGATTAGGCTGTCCTAGTTCTATGTGATTGATATAGAGTCTCTGAAGTTCTGGATTGTGGTTTGTTGATTTTCTTTTGCAGTTTTGCTGCTCCTGCAATTCCCTTCACTCCATTCTGCTGGGCACTGTATGTCACCCCCTGGCCAGAGACAAAAAGCTGTTAAACTGGAGTCTTATTGTAATAGCACATTCAAGGGTAGATGTAATAAGAGTAGGAAACCTCACTGAGAGAGGGGTCCATCACCCATTTGCAAAATGATTACTTTTTATCTGCTAGACTATATGCCCTCCCCTTCTGGTGAGATCAGGAAAGAACGTCTGTGAACTTAACCAGGTTTCTCATTACTTACTTGCAGACCTTCATGGAGGCCTATTTTCTCTGCTGTAACATGGTCTCCTCTCTCTTTGTTTCTGGTGTGGCCCTCCTAACCCATCTCTCTTGTTCATAATCCTTGCAATTACTGTGTTACATAGGTTTACTTTTGAGTGTCCCAATGTGGGCTGGGTGAGTTTGGTACTAGGAGCCACCTATTAGGGAGTACATACGGCGCTTAATTTTCTGGGTTTGGGATACTTCACTTAATATAATTCTTTCTAATGACATCCATTTCCCATTTTGCTCTCCTCCCCTGTCATCTTCCCTTACCTTCAAGTCTTCTTCCATATTTATGTCCTATTGTTTTGTTTTGTATACTGTGGGTTCAACCATAGCTCTCTGTGTTGGATTTTCTTCTGGAGTTAGTGGGCTTCTCCATAGGCACATAATTGAATACTTTTTTCCTCCCTTGAACCTGTTGCCTGTTGTCCATTAATACTATGGGTTTCTCCTCGATTCATAGCTGACCATTGGCCATGTAGGTTTTCCAGTAGGCTTAGGGTCAATATCTGTGTCTGTTAGGGGTTTGTGATGACCCTGACTGTCCTTTTTGAAAGATAGCAAATCACAACTCTTTTGCCTGTCTTCTAACTCTTCATTATTTCCTCTCCCTCTTCCACAGAGAGAAGCATTAGGGTCACTTATTCTTGAAATTTTGTGCAACCATGCCAAACTGTCTACTCTATCTAGTCACAATGAGAGAGTCTGCTAAAGGCTATCAGGATAATCTTTGTATTCTTTCTACTTCCCCTACTGTGATTTCCATGACCCTTGAGGGGAGAGGGTTAAATGTCTGCCAGGGGTAGAGTACTCCTCAATCATCCCTTTTCTGCTAGCTATGACATAATGCTAAAAGAGGTTTCTGACATGGAGGGTGAGAGTTGTACAAATCATTGTATTTAAAGATGAGTAATTAAAGGGCAATCTGATACCATGTCTTTTTAGCAAAAAAAAAATATATATATATTAGAAGTTTCTCCCTTAAGACCAGGGCAATCTGATACCATGTCTTTTTAGCAAAAAAAAAAAAAATATATATATATATATATATATTAGAAGTTTCTCCCTTAAGACCTATGAATTCTCCTTCCTCGGGTTCTTAGTGTGGTTTGCATTAGCAGGTAGGAGTTCCCTCCTGTGTGGTGGGCCATGAGTACAATTGGAAAGCAGTTGGTTGCTCCCATAATATTCTTGCCACTATTAACCTTCAGTAGTCTCTCAGGAAGTGTGGAGCCTCTTAAGTTCTTTCCCATTCCATGGTAAAATTTGAAAGGCCAAATCCTGTGCATTCTTGAGGAAGTAGACATAGCTACGGTGAGTTCAGGGAGACAACCCTTTCATGTCCAAAAGACACTGTCTGGTCACCCTTCTCCCCTCCCTCAGGCTCTTGCATTCTTACCATCTCCTCTTCTGCAACATTTCCTACACTTTGGGATCTTCTGATAATTTGGATACATACACTCCCTAATCTCAAAAAAAATTATCAAGATAATCTTCATGTTATTACCCTGTATTCAGTGGTCTCAATAGACTGTTGACATTTCTTTCTACACAGTCATACAGTCAGACTGAAGTCCAGGGCTTCACTTCTGAGCAAAGTCCACAGCAAAGGCATACATTCTCTACTAAGCAATAGAGATAAATAAGGTCAGAAAACATGCTACACTTGAATGAAATTATCATTATGGATCCTGCCCATAATAATCACTAATAGATCAAAAGAAAGCCTTTATTGCAATAATTCATTCAGGTACTTAGAAGGATATTTTGTAAGCAGTTCTTAGATTAGCTAAGGCAATACATTATATTGGTGGTTTGTACTTGGGTTTTACGTTCCATGCAGGCATTTGGCCATACCTCTAATAAAACGTTCCTAACATCATAGTATTGTGTCTCTAGCTGCTGAAAAGTTTGAGATTTTTGAATATCCTTACTTCTTAAGCAGTATTTTGTCCTAATCCAAGGTTTTCACCTTGCCTCATTTTTTATGCAGACTCCAAGAAAGTATCTTTTACTGAACATATATCCTCCTCAGATCTGTAGCTTGGCTAAGGGCAAGAGTCCTCAGTGCCCTTCCTTAAGTATATGTGCAAAGATGTCTACCTGTGTTTTTCACATCAGTGGTGAGTAATACCATCTTGAAGTCACTTGATATTTATCAGCTGTTGAACTGGCGATAATACTTCCAGAAGTATCTGTAGCACTTAGGACCACTTAAAGAAGGTAAGTTAAGAGTAAAGAGACACTAGACTCTACAATGTTCATCCAGAACCAGATCACCCAAATCTCTCCCCAAGCTCAGGGAACCTTGAAGAAGAAGAGGCAGAAGACTGTAAGAGCCTAAAGATGGTGAGGACCACATATAGACAAGATATACCACTCAAGTCTATGCTGCAGCATCCAGGATATTGCTACAATGTTATTGGACTTTGCCTGATCTGCGTAACCGTTGACATGTCAATGAGCCCTCAAAGTCTAGCACAGATCTCAGGGAAGAAGCTTCAAGCAGTAGGATCCTTACAGACTAGAGGTTAAACAGATATAATAGAGTTCCCATATTAATAGGCAGCCTGAGAAGGGGCCCCAAGATATGCCACTGAGTCCTGAACCCTCACTAGTGTAGACAACTCAGAGGGAAATTCAGCACCCATATATACAGATATCCTAGAGGATGGGAGGGAGCAGGCAGGAAAGACCAAAGAGGAGGAGGCAGGAAAGAAAAGTAAGAGAGGAAAGAGTGGAGATTGGGATAGGGAGACAATGGGTGAAAGGAGGAGAAAAGGGAAAGAAGTGAGGTACCCATTTGTACATCTAGGTAAGAAATTTTTTAAAAAAGAGTGAAGAGACACTAAATTTAGGAAACTGAACTCCCGAAAAAGATGTTAATTAAAAATATAAATAAATGAAGAAATTTTCAGCTACTTCTGGCATTTCTTTTATTATGAATGTTTAGAATATATTTGTACTCCATTGATTATTAATATGTAATGCTGATATGCAATATTAATCTTCCATTGACAGGTAGGAAAACCTGGAGTGTATGGAGAATGTCAGATCCTAAGAAGATCTGAGTGTTCTTATTTTTCCATTGACACGCATTGTCCTCTTTAGGAATATTGTAGTCAATGCCCCCAAAGTAGCTAGGAAAGCATTCAAATTCTCACAGCCTTCTAGCTTTCTGAATCCTTGAGGTAATACTTTCCTCCCCTACTCACAGATGCTGCAATACAATTTTCCATGTAACAGAAAGAATACAATTTTGCCTTCCACTCCACCCACCTCCCTGATTCCCTGCTCCAACCTGTCTAATTCAACCAGAAAATTGTTCAGTGCTTAGCTGGCAGTTTGATGGACTGTTGGCTGCTTCCTGAGTGTTTCTAAAGGAGGCAGAGAAAGCAGAAGAGCAGGCTGTGGTAGGAGAGGGAGTGCACATACACATGATCGGATCAGTATGTGTCTAGGGAAATTCACATTTCCTGATATTTTACTTCCTTAAAGACTCCCACGTCAAGTTCGGCATGGTGAAGCATGCCTGAAGTTGCAACACTTGAGAGGCTGAGTGAGTTAGGGCATTACAAGTTTAGGGGCAGCCTGGGCCATGTAATGAGAGTGTCTCAATACTAAATAATTAGAGGTCAGGAAATGGCCCACTAGGTAACATGTTTGCTATTTAAGTACAAAGGCCTCGGTTTGATCTCTAGTACCCATGGAAAAGCTGGGCACTAAGGTACTCATTTGTAACCCCAATACTGGGGATTAGAGGCAGGTAGATCTCAGGGTTTTGCTGGCCAGCTAGCCTAACCAAAAGGATGAGACCTGATCTCAAAAAATATAAGGTGGAAAGCAATGGAGGAAGACACACACTGACAACCTCTTACCTTCACATGTAAACACACGGATGAGTACATGCTCCAAACACACATGCACACTCACTCACTCAATCGATAGATAGATGACAGATAGATACATAGATAAATAAATTCTAAATAATGAGTCCTAAAGAGATAATCCTAAAGATATAATCAGATCTATCAGATAGAATTGAATTGAATAGGAGCAACTCAACAGAAATACCTTAATACCTTAATATCTGACTTCCAATAATGAAAAGCACAGTATAACAGAAAATCATCTATGGAACAGAAGATCTGAATAGCCCAATAAACCAATTACATCTAACTGACACCTATAGAACAATCAAGCCCATAATAGCAAAATAAATTTTCTTTTCAGGTGCATGGGAACATCTCTTAGGACAGACCATATGTGAAGCCATAAAATAAACCTTAATAAATTGGAAGAAGAGTAACGATGCAAAATATGTCCCCTAACTGCAAGGAAATGACATTGGAAATCAGTGACAATAGAAACTATGAAAAATGCATAAATGACTGGCAAATAGACGGGACAATCCTGAATGACCAATGTATCTAAGTAATGAAAGAGAAAGCATTGTTTCCATCTTTACAATAATGAACAAGAATAATATAATCTAGAAAAAAAATTGAGAAATTCCTAGACAGTCATGAGTTACCAAAACTGAATCAAGGAGTAGAATGTTTTAATAGACATATCAAGTAAAGAGACTAAATCAATCAAAGACTAAAGGCCTTTGTCAAAATCCATCACCATTTCAATAACTGCAGCTCTGCATCAATGAGGAACAGTGGAGAGAACTTCCTCAAGGTGATAAAGAGGAAGTGAAAAACCCTCAACCTGCTGTTAACATGGCACTTCAGAAAAACAAATCAAATACAGAAATAAGGCAAATGTGCCTGCTTTCAACCCTTCTGCTCAACATTCCCCTTGAGAGTCCAACTAGAGTGATTAGGAAACAGAAGAAAATTATACGTGTCTATAATGAAAAAGAAGTAAAATCATTTCTATTTGCACAGCTACGATTTTTATAAGTAGAAAAAAACTAACAAGTATCCCCCAAAAAAACTATTAGCATTAATAATTTCAGTAAACTACCTAAAAGAAGAGCAATCTATGACAGTCTACTATGTTCTTCAATGTTGGCAATGAATAATTTAAAAGTGAAATTAAGAAAACAGCTGGGTATGTTGATTCTCACCTGTAATCCCAATACTCTGGAGGCTGAGGCAAAAGGATAACCATGAATTCAAGGCCAGCCTAGGCTACAGAATGCAACCCTGTCTCAAAAAACTAAATAAACACTTCCATTTGTGAGAATATCAAAAAGAATAAAATATAGAGGGATAAAATTTAATAAAGCTTATACTGTGAGAATTATTAAATACTGTTGGAAGAAATTCGACACTGAATAAACAGAAAGCGATCCCTTACCATGGACTACAATGGTTCAAATTTTCCAAATTGACGTCCAATCAGGCATACTCAACATTTTGACATTGCAACACAACATTCACATTTATGGCCTCATGCTCAGTTAAAGTACAAAGTAATTGATTTTTTTTAAAAAATCTCATACTGATTTAAGTGAGTAATAATTTTGCATTAGGCCATGTTTACCTGCGGGTCACAGGTTAAATCCTCCCTGACTTTACTGCAGAAATCGACATGCTGATCCTAAAATTTGTATGGGATTGAAAGAGACAGAATCTCTAAAAGAATCTGAACAAGAAGGACTTAGTTGGGGGTGGGGACTAAACTCCCAGAAGACCTAACATTTCCTGATTTTAATATTTACTACAAACAAATAGGGATCAAGAATGTGATATGGCTGAAAAAAGAGACACAAGCATTACTGGACTAGATTCGAGAGTCCAGAAACCAGTCTCACTTTACTATCAGTTTATTTGGGGGAAAATCAGTTGAGAACAGGAAAATCTACAGAGACAGAAAATAGATCAGTGGCTGTCAGGATAGAGGGAGGGAGGAATGGAATGTGACTGTTCATAACTATGCAGTTTCTTTTTTGAGTGATGAAAATATTGTAGAATTGCCTGAAGGTTACACAACTTTATGAATATCCAAAATGACTGAATTGCATATGTTTTAAGAAATCACACACGCATACACATTGTGTGTGTGTAATTTTTTTTGAAGACAGTGATGATACCTGTTTGCAAACCTGGTGGCCTGAGTTTGATCTTGAAGCCCACATAATGGAAAAGTAGTAGCTTTTTTAAATCGTCCTCTGACTTCCACATGCATTCTGTGGCATATATCCATCTCTCTCTGTCTCTCTCTGTCTCTCTCTGTCTCTCTCTCTCTCTCTCTCTCTCTCAAATTAATGTATGTATTTTAAAGCTTGTTGCATGCCACAATGAATTAAGTTTATGGATATTACCTACTGTAACTTATTTCAAGTATCATGGCAATTAAAAGAGAGGGAGGCGGGGATTTTGCAGAGTGATTCACTTCTGTAATCCTAGCATGGAGGAGGATGAAGCAGTAAGGTTCAGCCTGGCCTACATGGCTACCTTCAGCACAGGGTTTCCCATGGCTAAATTATTTACAAGAGCCCAATTATAGAATCAGCACAAGTGTCTGTCTACAGATGAATAGATAGAGGAAGTAAATATGTCATAGAGTATTTGCTAATCCAGAAAGAATGGAAAAATGAATTATGTCATTTGCAAGAGCATGTATGTAACTGAAGATCACCATGTTAATTGAAACAAGCCAGTGTTATTTTCTTCTGATGCTGTAAGAAAACACTCTGACTTAGACAGCTTGAGGGAAAGAGAGTTGTTATTTGGCTTAAATTTCCAGAAAGGATTGAGTCCACTATGTGGGAAATGCAAAGCCAGTGCTATGACAGCTTACACAGGAGGTCAGCTTACTTTACTACAGCCATCAAGAGACAAGGAATCAGAGAAAGGGGGAAGCAGAGAGGAAGTGGGGCTGGGCTACCAAACCTCAAGACCCAGAACCAGTGACTTGTTTCCTCCAGCAAGACTCCAGATCATAAATATTGCATTGCCTTCCCTAAAAGTTCCACCAACTAAATACCAAATATTCAACACATGAAACTCTGTGGTCCAGTTCAAACCACCAGTCAGCTTCATAAGATAAATAGCACGTGTTTTCTCTCATGTATAGAATCTGGGTGGGAAGAATTATAAAAGGAGACTTAATAAAGTTAGAGGAGAGGGAGAAAGGACAGAAGAAATACTTGGGGGCAAAAGTGATCAAAGTATATTCTATATGTGTATGGAAATGCTATTACTTCATACAATATAACAGTAAGTTTGCCTGACTAAAAATTATTTTTGAACACATATGTTCTCTCCGTATAGGTTATATGGAGATTGAAAGCATGATTATAAATTATTCACTTTTCTAGCAAGCAAAATATTTGTACCTGGGAGGAGATATCGATAAATCTTTGTTGAGTAAATTGGTACCTCAACACTTGAAGCTTCCTAACACGTTTCCCTAGGAGCCTTCAAGACTACTTGAGTAGACTCCAAAACCACAGATCCAGCCTCGCCCACTCAATGTCTTTGAGATTCACAGATTTGCTTGCCAAATAATTAGAACCAAGAGCTTGTTTGTGTCGATTCTGATTTTATTCCTTGCCTGAGGAGCTAGTTTGTTAGAACGTTTCTCTTCAGTTCAGCCATTCAGTTCTCTGTGTTACATACGTCCAAGTCCCTTCCTCACAATCAGTTTTAATATCCAAGTCCCTTCCTCACAATCAGTTTTTACCATGCCCTCCTCTTCATCCATTTTTCCTGCCCTGTAATTCATCTCCTGCTTTCTGAATCTGAAGCTCTATTCAAGCAGTAACCAGCTTATCCATCCTTATTGCCTGATCTTTTGCCAGGCTAACCACTCCTTCTACCCTCTGCTTTGGCCCCGCATTCATTCACTCGATAAATACAGATCAAGTACCTAGAATATACCCGATACTTTTCAAGTTGCACTGTTGCCCTGACTACATTCCATGTTTATTCATTGAGGAGGAATTGGAGTGTTTGTTTACTTATGCAACTGAAAGAATTTATGTGGCATAGGTAATAATTTTAGAGGAATTCAGTGTTTGTAAGTGCTAAAACCCAAGTGATAAGCTAGCAGACTCACTGATTAACAATTTCCATATTTGAAGGATCTCAGAAAATGAATCAACTCCTTTTCATCTACTGCAGGCACCGGTATTTTAATCAATTCCAATTTCAAATCCATCTTCCAATTTAAGCAAGTTGCCATCTGCTGCCCGGGTTAAACTGGTTACCGTCTCCATGTGACTGTTACCTTCACAGTTTAAGTCAAAAAAGCAAAAAGAAAGAATTAGAAAAATTGTGGAGCATTACTGTCTTGCTTGAATCTGAATTCATACTGTGTGATAACTGGCAGCTCTCCAGAAACTATAGCATAGTTTCTGGGAGCTGCTTCAGTCTATCATATTTTTTTTAAAAAATTCACGATAACTTAATCAATTCAAGAATTTGCACCTATTCTTTCCTAATAAAGCAACAGAATCCCACAGTCCGATTACAAGAAAATGGATGAGCTTCAGTCAAACCAGAGAACCTCCAGTGTAGATCACTGTGTAGAGGGGGACTGGGAGGGAGAACCCCAACATTGAGCTTGGAAAACCAGTTTTGGTGGACATTTTGAGAGCACAGAGCTTGCTTCCAACTGTCTCTATCTCACACATAGCCATTAGTTCCATTTTAGAGCTACTGCCTATGGAAAAGAGGGGCAAAAAGAAAAATCAAGTGTCCATTGATTGACGGTGAGCAGCTGCCTGCTTTCTTGGACTGCCTCTCACCACAGGAACCGATCTTCTGTAGTACTAGTATTTTTCCTCTGGACTAGAATAATTCCATCTTGGACTTTGCCCCTGGTCTAACCTAAAGTGATATTGTGTTGCAATTTGAAACATTCTGCCCTCCAGGAAGATGCAAAAAGCAAACAATTGATTGGACTCAGGAAGTTCCTGAAACTTAAAAGATGAGAGGAGGAATTTCTCCAGTGTAAAGAGGAACAGCATATAACTGCTGAGGGAGGAGACTTCCTGGCTGGTCAAGAAGGAAGGCAGGAAGGCAGTCTGAAGGAGACTGAACACCCCATAAATCAGGAGGAGACCCTCCAACAAGCAAGTCTTGTAGTAGAGATCTGTAGGGCTGCAGCTTTTGTGAGTCTCACTCAGACTAGGGTGGCTTTCTGGTGATATCACTGCCTTTAAATCATCCTTACTTCTGTGAGTAACCCTCACCCTTACACCAATGAGTAATCTCAATAAACTCATTAGTTTGTCAGATTAAACTTTGGTGTAACCGTGTATTGATTGGGCTGTAATGGAATTCCGTCCAGCATGAACAGACATTTGTGAAGCATCTCCCCAGGAACAGTGTCCCACCACACCTTCTTCCACCAGCTCAGCCCTCTCCCCAGCCTGGGCAGCTCAATGTCCACACCTGGGAATTTCAAAACTGTCACCAATGCAGGTTGTTCCTGAACTAGAAGCATCTTTAGAAGCTTGTTATTTAATCGCTGAGCCTAACAGTCACAGCACCCCTTGGGTGCAGTGCAGCAATGCCAGCTATTGAACCCTTCGTCTAGACCTGGATGCAATCAGAATTTGGGGGACTATGTTTAAAATCCACCCATGCAATTCTAGTTTGAGAAATTGGGCATGTTTGTTAGCTGATGCCATTCTAAATACGCTAAAACACGCCCACGTCTTTCTTGTATCCCATGGCCTGAAGTTCTGTCCATTGTTCTTGTCCGGTTGTAATTGTGGGTGGGGCAACTCCCAGGAAGCCCCCACAACTTAGTGTGATCAGGGATATAGAGATACACCAAAACCATGTAATGCACACAGGAGAATTTATGTGGCAAGCAAGCTGGATGGCTTTCTCTGAATCAGACAGAGGCAGCCCCAAAACTTTGGGGCTCTTTTACAGGGTAGGGGTATGTGACTGGAAAAGTATTGGTATGGGAAGGGAGCTTGCCCCGAAGTGGATAAAGAGTCCTTAGGAGGATGGGCTTATCTATAGCTGCAGACAAGCTGGGGGCTGTGAAGAGTTCTCAGGAGAATATATTTTATCTCAAGCTGCAGCAGGCTGGGGCTGTGAGGTCTTTGTCTGAATACATACACCGGAGGCAGATGTGGGGGGGTAGCTTGATTCATTTTGTGTTAAACGTGTCTAACAGTAATGTTCTTTCTTGGTTAGATTCCTGACTCCACTGACCCTCTGGACCAGACTCCCTGTTGGTAGACTTGCTCATGCATTACTCACTTTTTCTGGGCTCAAACTTGCTCCTGTCTTTTTGTGATAACCACATTCATACTTCATTTCTGACCCTACCTTCTTGCCTATACCCCTCAGACTTCACATCGACTTCAGAGTGTGGTGTTACAGATGAGAGTCACCAGAGCATGCTACCCACTAGCCCAACTCTCCAAATTGTTCTCTGCATCAGTAACTTTCCCCATTGGTTCAGAGGTTCCCCACAGTTGTTAGGTATTTCCCTAAGGAACAAAATTCATGCTGTCTTCTGCCTAAGATCTACACATTTCTGGTTTTCTGCAACATTAAGTCTAAACTCTTTTGCACAGCACCCAAAACCCGCTGAAGGCTGAAACTAATTTTTAGCCCAAAGTTCATTGCTAGTGCTCCTCTCATCCCCAGAAATCCACTTATGCCAATTCACTTGTCCGTTTCACTTATCTGACAAGTCACTCATCAGGCCTCAGTGAGTTTGGACTTGCCATTTCTTCTGCCTGGATGGCTCCTCTTTACTTTGCAAGTTAGACAAGTATCTGCTAGTCATTTAAGATTCAAGTCAACTTCCAACCTTTTGATAAGACGCTGGCCACATTCTCAAGACCAAGTTAGGGGCACCCCACACTCTGAGTTTTTGTTCACACTTCCTGTTTTTACTATTAGCTTATTTGGAGTCTTGTTTTGTTTTTAAGTTAGATTCTCATGTATCCCAGGCTAGCCTCAAATCCACTAAGCAGCAGAAGATACTTTGAACTTCTGATCTCCCAAGTACTTGGATTACCAGTGTGTGCCACCATACCTGACTGTACATGGCAGGGGCATGTAACTGGAAAAGTGCTGGGATAGAAAGGGGGGCTAACCCCAAGGTGGGTAAAGAGTCCTTAGGAAGATGGGCTTCTATAGCTGCAGACAGGCTGGGGGCTGTGAAGAGAGTGTGTTATTTTATCTCGAGCTATAGCTAGCTGGGGTTTTGAGGTCTTTTGTCTGAACATGTACACCGACAGAGCCCAGGATTTCATGCATGCTAATCAGGCCTTTTACCAACTGAGCTACGTCTTCCACCCGCATCACTATTCACAGCATTGTGTTTGAATTGTTGGTTTACATACATGTCTTTGTAAACTGGAAACTGTTCACAGACAGAAATAGTGTCTTGTCTCTACTGAAATACCCAGAGACTAAACAGTGACTAGTGTACTGTAGAAATTCAGTGATCTTAAATGAATGTTTAAATGCCTATGAGGTATGCCCCACTGAGTATACTGTAGATAAAGTCATTTTACCTGAAAGTGCATGAGGAAATTCAGAGTCCCTCGCTTTTTAACATGGAACAGAATCCCTGTCTCTCTGTACAGCATTTTCATAACTGTGGTCATCCCAATTTGAGAGCATGCCTACTACTTCTCTCAGAGTACCTACAAGTTCTAATCTTTTCTCAGGAAACCCTGAGTACCTCAAGGTTTATTTTATTCCAACTCTAACAGAGGGGGAATTCTTAGAAAATTATAAAATATAGTTATGAAATTGCAGATATGTGGGATTTTTTAATTTTAAAATAATGTTATAAAGCTTAATTTTTAATATGTGCAATGAATTTTGTAACCTTCAGTGAAGAGATCCATGCTAAATAATTTAAAACATGCTGCTAATGGAAGTTGATTAAAGAAAAAAAATCCCGTGTTACCTAAAGGATGGATGGGTATGATTTTTCTTTCTTCTTGTTGCTTGCTTGAGACATGGATCTTGCTGTGTAACACTGGATTAAACTCTCCAGCTTAAGCCTCATGAGAACTTCCATTACAGAGATGCCCCACCCACCACACCTAGCTTGGATGTAACTTCAGGTGTCAGGTAGAATATTTCTCATGGCCTGTGCAGTGGTGTCTTTTTAAGGGTAAGGTCATGCTGGAGGACCATGGTACCCAGCAAGGAGTCTTCCATCACTCAGCTCTCTCTTGGACCTGGACTGAGCTTCCGCATCCCAGGGGCTTAATTCTGGCTTCACAGTCAACCAATTAAACAACTTCTCTGAAAGAGTGAGTGGCCCACATTTTGGTTTTTCAAAATTTATGGAGTAGTTTTTGTGGTTCTAACTACAGCAGGAAAATGGTGCTCCCCAGTAGGCAGGGCCCACTCTAAATAGTTCAATCCTTTAAACAAAGATTAGTCATGCTGTGTACTATTATTAAATGTCTCATTGGATTTTCCATACACTTAAAAAGAGCTGTTGATAATGATCTTATCCAAGAACCTAATTCTGTTTTACGCATAAACACGAATGACTGTTGCAGTTTTAATATCCACTGAGTCGTTTAGAAAATGCACTATCAGGAGAATACAATTGTTCTTTTCCAAATTCAGAACTATACTAAGAGTTCTTGTGACTCCTTACCATCTTGGGAAATATATACAATCTCATTTACACCAATGCTATTCCTGGAACAGCATAACATACCCATGTTGGTCTGCCTGTGTATCTGCTAATTTCATAGCTGATACTATGCACAGAACAACCATGTGACTTCTCTCCTGTGATGTCTGAAGTCATTGCATCTAAGCACATGCATGTTAAAATGCATAGTATTTGTGTTAGTTGGTTTCAACTATCAACTTAACACTTGGGATGTTGGTCTCTGGGCCCACCCATGAGAATTTATTTAGTTAAGACAGGTCTCTGGGCAAACTTGTGGAAGATTGTCCTAATTACATGATGAATGTGAGAAGACCCAGCCTACAGGTAAGACTGTTTCCTCCTGGGCATAGGCAGGTGGAAAAGATAGAGAGCTCTAGCCAGCATGTATGACAAGCCGGCAACCTAGAAAGCTATAATGCAGCATCGCTTCTTGCCTCTCTGCTCTTGAGTTTGGATAACATGTGTGCAGTTCTCTTGTCTCCTGTATGATTCACACTACTTCTGTGTGAACTAGTAATCTGGCAGTGTAAGCATCAATAAAAAAATATCTCTTGCTCCTCTAACTTGTCTGGGTCAGGTATTAATTATGCAGCAAAGTTATGAAACCAAGACAGTAGTAGGTTGTAAATTGCTTCCTAAAGCGCATGCTTGCCGTCCTAGCACTTGAGAGGCAGAGGTAAGAGAATTGGAGTTCAAGGCCACCCTTGAGTAGGTCATTAGTCACGTGGGCTACATGAGACCACATCTTTAAAAAGTTTGTTTTAATTTCTCCTTGTATTTTAGAGAACTATATTGGTCTTTAAATTATCTGTATACCAGGTAGCTCTAAATTATCTCTTTAAAAAAAGTAAAGAAAGGCATTTTAAAATACTTGCTATTGGAAGTGGCATTGGGACCTGAATGGATTGAGAATGAATGCCAACCTATACTTTCTCTCTTCAAACTGTTACCTCCTGAAAAAATTAAATTCTACTTTAATTTCAACTCATATCCTTTTAATTTTTGAGTAGAAATTGAACCTAAAGCGTTATTCCTAATTTTTTTCTTCCAGTACTAGAACTTAGACCCAGGGCCTTATACATGCTGGACAAGCATGTTACCACCAAGTTGTGTCTCCAACTCTTATTCTCAGTCCTTATTTAGATGAAAGTGTAGTTATCCTGAAGGCACTATGTGCAGTTTCAAAAGAGAACTTGTGTGTACTCTGGCACACTAATGAATGTCATTTATTTACAAGACTCTGCTGCATAAGCAGAAGATCCTGAGTTCAAATCCTGGATCCACTGTAAAAATGCCGCATGGAAATAGCTGAGGCGTATGCTTCTGGCTCTGGAAGGAGGAGCCTGGAAAATCCCAGAGCGAAGCATAAAGAAGGTAGAGCAATCCAGGATGATTCCCAAAGTCCCCCCTGGGCCTCTTCAGGCACACACAGAGTCCTCTGACACACACGAATTAATGAATTAAAGTATCTTTTACAATTTTTCAATTGATTCTCCTAATAAGTTTTTGTTGGGTTTTCTTAATTTTTTTCTTAATGAACTTTGGTCAACAAGTAGCATTTTCACAAACTCTCTTTGTACCAGATGAGATATTCTTCCACCCAGTCCCCTCCACCCCTATTCCCTGTTACATCAGTGTGGTTTACCTTGGCACTACCAATAGCTACAGCATCTCTGAGATGTTGGTAGGATGTTTTTTATTCTCGCTCATGTCTTTTCTTACAGTTCACCTATTCCAAAATTTTCTCTATAGACACAATTCACTGAGACTTCCAGCCCGTTAGTTCTGCCATTTCCACACTGTGTCTGACCACCTGGTATCCATCCCTATGCCATTCGTTTCTGCCACGCACTCATGTCCCCAAGCACACGCTTGGGCCTTAGTGAGCCTGACACTAGCTGTTCTTTCTGCCGCGGATATTCTTTTATGTCTTACTTGAACAGTTCACTTCTACTTGTTCATATTTCAGGTAGAAGATTACTAGTTCAAGCCAGGCATGATGACAAATACCTGTAATCCCATACTTCAGAATGCTGAGGCAGGAGGATCAAAAGTTTAAGGCCAGGTGGGCCACACAGAAGGTTCGAGATCATACTGAACTGCATAGTGAGACACAGTCTCTAAAAGCAAATAACAATGACTCTTTCTTTTTTTTAATTTTTTGATTATTATTTATTCAATTATGCAGGTATGGTGTGAGCGTGTGTGCATGTATGTGTGTGTGTGTAGAACCACGAACGAATTCAGGAACCACCATGGACCACCTCTACCTCCTCCTTGTTTACTCTGTCCCGGGATTCACAGGCTCCACCCTACCAGGGTCAGAAACGCAGGCTGCCCCCGCTTCCGCCCGGCATCTATACGTGAGGTCTAGGATCCGAACTCAGGACCTTCTATCTGCAAGACAGAGGCTTAACCCCTGAGCCACCTCTCCAGCCCTAACAATGACTCTTTCTAAGAATCATTAGCTCTGCTGCACCTTCTGAAGTGGCCACGGCATTCTGTCTGGGGTAGCTGACACATCACCCTCTTTAGTTCTTATTTCCAATACGATACTCTTCTTGCTGGTTTGTGCTGCACATACTGTATATATACTGCATTTGCTGTAATGAATCAGCTCTGTAAAGGCAGAGATCTTGCCTGACAGCAGAGTAATTATTCAGTAAATATCTGAAGATGCAGAATGGGAGGAAAAAGGAGAAAGAAAAAAAAGGGGAGGAGAAAGTACAGGAAATTTCAAGGAGACAGATAGGGAAATGGAGAAATCTATGAACTAAATGCCAGCAGAGCACAATTATTTCACATTTAAAAGTAAACACATGAGAGTGTGAATGGATTTCCTCCCTCGCTTTCTCTTGCTCTCTTCTCTTTCTTCCCCTGGTCAGTTCCCCTTATCTCTTCCCTGTAAAGGACATTTGTCTTAGATCATCACCTTCCTTGAGCATCATGAGTAATCTTTAATGTAGAGCCCTTCCTCTTGCTTTTCAATCGTTTGTGGAAGTGATAGTGTTGATGGATTCCTAGTAACCATCGGTGAGTTGTCAGTAATTCTCAGAAACCAAGGACCAGTTTCTCCCCAGGGTCAAGACAGACCTGAGCACTGTGCATCTGTTCCCTCGCACAAAGCCCAGCCCATCAGTCCTCAGAAATGGGTAGCATTTGGGGATGTCTGGAATTTCTGAGGAATAGGCAGAGTTCTTAAGATAATTCCTTTTCTTCTTTACTCCTTAGCTTTCACCTTTATAAATATTCAGCCTTTGTCATTTTCTCAAAGCTTATGATTACTAATCAAAATTGAAGGAACAAATTCTCTGAGCCAGAAAAAGGTGGGCACCAAGCAAGTTTCTTAAGAACCCTTTCAGAAAAGAGGTATTCTTACATAAACTGAGCTGGGGAAGAAATTGAATCTGCAGTATTCTGTATTCGTTTTCTCATTTCTGTTTACACGTGTATGATTATATATCCCAGTGAACAGTGAGATTATAGAGACTATTTTTATTGTTGCTGATGTATGGTTTCTGACTCTACATGATGAA
Source organism: Typhlomys cinereus (assembly GCA_023101885.1). Taxonomy (NCBI): domain Eukaryota; kingdom Metazoa; phylum Chordata; class Mammalia; order Rodentia; family Platacanthomyidae; genus Typhlomys; species Typhlomys cinereus. The sequence goes on from JALPQD010000227.1 coordinate 1,720,384, forward strand.
TATGTATTACCCATGGATCAAAAAAAACAATAAAGGCATTATTTTAAAAACAAATGCCAAATATTGATCTTAGAATAAAGTCCTGCAGCCATTTTTAATATTCATTAGTGCTGAATTGGGTTATATAATATCTGAGATCCTAACAGAGTTATAAACTTAATCGACTTTGTCAATCACGTGTGCATTCGTGTGTGTGTATGTGTGTGTGTGTGTGTGAAGGTGTGTGCACTCAGTCAGGAGAATTGCATTTGGGGCTTTTCTTCCAACCCCCACTTATCACTTCAGGCCAATTTGTATCATTTCCCTGGCGTCCTCAGCATTTGTGACATTTCCAATTCCATCTGCAGATTTAATTAACGTGCTGCTTATTCACTCTTCCACAGCACTGATAACCAGAGACACGCAGCTGGCCACAGTGCTGACGGCCGCACCGCCCCGATACTTCCCACAGCAAGACACTGTGCTCTCTGCTTTACCTACTTCTCAAGCCAGACTGATGGAAACTGATTTTGCAAGTAAAATTCACTCAGACATTGCATGCAATGATTTATGAAGTCCACACAGCCGTGTGGTGTCCCATTAATCACAGACACTACAATGATCTGTTTGTGTGCAGCAGTCCTTATAAATCGGAATAAAATAAATTCCATGAGCTCATCTTCAGCTTTTGCAACAGGGCAGCATCCACATAATGCCATATTAGCAGGCTTACAGATACCTGAGCTTGGTCAAGCAAGTAAAAATATGTGTTCACTTACCAATGCATGCCAAAGCTAAAGAAATCACTACTTGTTCATCTACTGAGTTGAGAATTTCTTTTGGACTCGGCTTTCAATGTTTTTTTTCTTTATGAAAGCCAATGTAGATAAGCAGAACAAATGAGGTATAACATTGAGAGTGGTATAGAGTTGGTTGTTGTTAACCAACAGTCCAGAGTTACCTTCAGATCGAACATTGAGCACAGCACGAAAGTGGCTTCAGAGTTTGGAGACTCTTATTTCCGTGTTATGAAACAAGGTTGTAAATTCTCTATGGAGGTTGATCTGTGTTACCTATAACAAACAAAATGCCTTCAGCATATCCATTTCATTTGTGGATATACTTCACTTCTTAAAAACAGCTAAAGTTATGATACCCTGTGTACATAAAGGTCATGAGTGATCAGCTAAGTACTATTACTATTTTTAGCAAAATAGTAACAGAGTCAATATTTTGCCCCATTACGAGGAGAATATTTATTGTAAAATGAGAACTAGCAATATAGAAATGCATGAAAGAGAATAAAAATTGCATGGAAATCTTCACAAATCATTTTGGCAACTTTTTTTCCCAGAATTTTACTTGTATATGTGAAATGAGGTAGGATTAGATTATGATTACAATTTTCCTGCTTTTTAAAAGTCAACGCTATGTTGAAAATGTTTTTCCAAATATGGTAAATATGAAATATAATTTTAATAGCTATAATTTTTCATTGTATAGACTTGTCTTATTAACAATCTATTACTAAAGACTTAGTTACTTCCAAATTTTAACTATGAACAATAGATTATGGTTACTGAATATTTGTACACTTGTTCTTAAGTTTTTCTTGGAAAAAAAAAGTTCTTAGAATTAGAAATTGTCTACCAATAAGTATTCTTCTTAGAATAAGCTCTTTCAACTGTGCTATCAGGTTCAGGGATACATCCAGCTAATTAATATGAGACATATATTGTCAAATAGGGTTCTGGAAAAAGATGCATGGAGTGTTACTAATTCCTATAAGGCACGAAACTATTCCTTGCCAGTCCTGTGTCACCAATTTGATAGCTTTGAAATCCCTTGAAAAAAATTTTTTTTAATTTTAGAAATCTAGTAGATAAGTTGACATTCATGTTTTTATTATATCTGGATAAGTAGTTTTTTTATAAGCTAATGGTGCTATGAACCTAATAAATCTAATTTCTTTGTGTCTTCACAATTGGATCAATGGCTTTACACCCCACCCCGCTCCACCAGTCGGGACGCGCGCCCGCACGGTCCAGCCGGGCCTCACCCCGCGCCCTAGATAAGTCCCTCGTTCGGGCCCCGCCCACCAAGACCCCAGGTCAGCCCATAGGGACCCGGCTCCGACTCCCACCATCCAGCCGGAGCCGCGCGGGGGCGGAGGGACGAGGAGGACCTCCCCCTGCGCCCGGGCCCCGCCCCAGCTGCCCTCGGGTTAAATAGCTCCACACCGACGCCCCATCCTCCCTTTACACCCCACCCCGCTCCCCCGGTGGGGACACGGGCGGTCTAGCCAGGCCTGACCCCACGCCCTAGGTAAGTCTCCGCCCGCGTCTGCCCACCAGGACCCCAGGCCAAATAATTCAGTTTAGTGAAATTGAGAGATCTTAAGAGTTAAAATGACAATGCCAAAGTCAAAGTGCAAATCCATGAGAAGCAACACTCAAGTAAACAAATTTCCCACTGAAGAAATTAATCCCATAATGTTAGACTCCAACAAGAACAAACCCGCGGAAAAAGGCCGAGAAAGCCTCACCCAGGTTAAAATCTTTCAAAATATGATCATTACCATGTTCAATACTATGAAAGAGGAAATCCGGGAGGAATTACATAATCGAATCAATCGCTTTGAAGAGGAACACAACAGACATCTGGAGGAGTTGAGAAAAACAGTGCAAGAAACAAAAAGTGGCATAGAGCAGTTAAAACAAACTCAAGCAGAGTTTAAAACTGAGCTAAAAGACAAGTTATCTTCAACCCAGAACGCCACAGAGAGTCTTATCAACAGAACTAACGAAGCAGAAAACAGAATTTCAGACCTTGAAGATAAAGTGGGAGTACTAACCAGCTCAATGGAAGAGGTGGTTAAAGCCAAAAAGATACTTGAGAGAAATATCCAAGAGATATGGGACACCCTGAAGAAGCCTAACATGCGTATTCATGGAATACCAGAGCAAGAATCTCAAAATACCACCCCTGAGGAAATTTTTCAAATGATCATCAAGGAAAACTTTCCTCATCTAAAAAAAGAGAGGCCCATCCATATACAAGAGGCATTCCCCACCCCAAACAGATACGACCAAAATAGAAGCACACCGCGGCAAATAATAGTTAAAACACTCCACATTCAAGATAAAGAACTGGTGCTGAGAGCTTCAAGTCACTTTTAAAGGTAAGCCTATTAAAATAACAAATGACTTCTCAGTCGAAACAGTAAAAGCAAGAAGAGCTTGGAGAGACATACTTCAAGTATTGAATGAGCAAAAATGTCAACCCAGGCTGATTTACCCTGCAAAACTATCAGTCATGATCGAGGAAGAAAGAAAAATTTTCCAGCACAAAGACAACTTTAAGGGATACATGTCCACCAATCCAGGCCTTCAAAAACTGCTAGAAATGATACTCAAGCGTGAAGAAAAAAACAGGCATATCCAGGAGAACAGAAGACAAATATAACACCATTAAAAGCGAAGCAATATACTTATAAAAGCTACTAAACATAATAAATGTCTGGAATTAAAAGTTTCTCCATTATAACACTAAATGTTAATGGACTTAATTCACCGATCAAGAGACACAGATTACAAACTTGGATTAAAAATCACAATCCATCAATCGGCTGCCTGCAGGAAACCCATCTCACCACAAAAGATAGGCATGCCCTAAAAATGAAAGGCTGCTCAATAATTCTACAATCTAATGGAAGCAGAAAACAGGCAGGGGTAGCCATTATGTTATCAGACAAAGTGGATTTCAAACCAAAGAAAATTATAAGAGACACTGGTGGATACTACATTTTAGTCACAGGTACAATTCACCACGAAGACTTCACAATACTGAACATATATGCACCCAATACAGGCCCCTCCACATTCATTAAGAAAACCCTACAGCGTCTAAAGCAAGAAATCAACCGCCAAACGATAATTCTTGGGGACTTCAACACCGCCCTCTCTACATGGGATAGATCAACAGGTCAAAAGCTTAACAGAGACACTTTGGAACTTAATCAAACCCTGAAAGAAATGGACCTTACAGATCTCTATCGAACTTTTCACCCACGCACCAAAGAATACACATTTTTCTCAGCAGCACACGGAACTTTCTCCAAAATAGATCACATATTGGGCCACAAAATGAATCTACACATATACAAGAAAGTTGAAATTCTAACCTGTGCCCTATCAGACCACCACGGCCTAAAGCTGGACATCCACAACACATCAAACAAGAGAAAATACACTAACTCCTGGAAACTTAACAATATGATGCTGAATGAGAACTGGATTCAGGAAGAAATTAAAAAGGAAATTCAAGATTTCCTGAAAGTGAATGATAATGAAAATACAACTTACCAAAATCTCTGGGACACAATGAAAGCTGTTCATAGCTCTTAATGCCTACGTCAAAAAAATGGAAACATCAGAAATAAACAACTTAACAATGCAGCTTAAAGCTTTAGAGAAACTAGAGCAATCTGATCCCAAAAGTAGTAGAAGAGAGGAGATTAGCAAAATAAGGGGAGAAATATCTGAAATCAAGATTAAGAAAACGATAGAAAAAATCAACCAATCAAAAAGCTGGTTCTTTGAAAAAATCAACAAGATTGATACACCCCTAGCTAAACTAATCAAAAGCAAGAGAGAGAAAACCCAAATTAACAAAATTAGAAATGAACATGGAGTTATCACTACTGATACCCAAGAAATCCAGAGAATTATAACATCATACTTCAAAAACTTATACTCTGTGAAGTTTGACAACACAAAAGAGATGGATGAATTTCTAAGTAAACACAACTTACCTAAATTGAATCAGGAAGTTGTGAATTATTTAAATAGTCCTATAACATATAAGGAAATTGAGGAAGTAAGAAGTAATCTCGAATCTTCCCACCAAAAAATGTCCTGGACCAGATGGATTCAGCACAGAGTTCTACCAGACATTTAAAGAGTCAATAACACCAATACTCCTTAAACTGTTCCATCAAATAGCAAAGGAAGGAACACTACCAAATTCCTTCTATGAAGCTAATATCGTTTTAATCCCAAAACCTAATAAAGATTCACTTAAAAAAGAAAACTATAGGCCGATCTCTCTGATGAACACAGATGCAAAGATTCTCAACAAAGTCTTACCAAATCGGATTCAAAAACATATTAAAAAGATCATTCATGGGGACCAAGTAGGCTTCATCCCCGGCACACAAGGTTGGTTCAACATACGCAAATCAATAAATGTAATTCATCATGTAAACCAGTCCAAAGTCCAAGACCACATGATACTCTCGATAGATGCAGAAAAAGCTTTTGACAAGATCCAACAGCCTTTTATGATCAAAACGCTAGAGACAGTGGGAAGGGAAGGAACCTTTATCAATATAATAAAAGCTATATACAACAACCCACAGCAAGGATTATGCTCAATGGGGAACAATTGGAAGCATTCCCACTTCGATCAGGAACTAGACAAGGCTGTCCACTCTCACCACTTCTATTCAATATTGTACTTGAAGTCTTAGCTGAAGCCATAAGACAAGAAAGGGACATAAGAGGGATTCAAATCGGCAAGGAAGAAGTCAAGCTATCCCTATTTGCAGATGACATGATCTTATACCTGAGTGATCCCAAAAACTCCACCAGGAAGCTCCTGGAACTAATTGAGAAGTTCAGCAGGGTGGCAGGATACAAAATAAATGTGCAAAAATCAGAGGCCTTCCTATATGCCCAGAATGAAAGAAGTGAAAAAGCCTTGAGAGAAACAATCCCATTTACTATAGCCCCTAAAAAAATGAAATACCTTGGTATAAACCTAACTAAGGAGGTAAAAGACCTTTACAATGAAAACTTTAAAACCCTAAAGAAAGAAATAGCAGAAGACACCAGAAGGTGGAAAGACCTCCCTTGTTGCTGGATTGGCAGAATCAACATCATAAAAATGACCATCCTACCAAAGGCAATATACAGATTCAGTGCTATACCAATCAAAATCCCAAAGCAATTCTTCAAAGAAGTTGACCAAACAATCTCAAAGTTCATATGGAGGCACAAAAGACCCAGGATAGCAAAAACAATCCTGAGTAACAAAAACACAGCTGGAGGTATCACCATACCAAACCTTAGTCTATACTACAAATCCATAGTTATAAAGACAGCCTGGTACTGGCTCCAAAATAGACACACAGATCAATGGATAAGGATTGAAGACCCAGATATAAGCCCACAAAGTTACAGCCATTTGGTCTTTGACAAAGGGGCCCAAAGAATCCAGTGGAAAAAGAACAGCATCTTCAACAAATGGTGCTGGCAAAACTGGATCTCCACATGCAGAAGATTAAAGCTGGACCTGTACTTGTCACCATGTACAAGACTTAATTCCAAATGGATCAAGGACCTTGATATCAGGCCAGAGACTATAAAAACCATAGTCGAAAGGATAAGGAACTCCCTCGAGCTGATTGGGCTAGGCCAACAGTTCCTAAACAGACATCCAATGGCACAGTCACTGCTACCAACTCTCAACAGTTGGGATCTTGTGAAATTAAAGAGCTTCTGTTCAGATAAAGAGATTGTAACACGAGCTCAAAGGCAACCCACAGAATGGGAGAAAATCTTCACTAACCACACATCTGATAGAACTCTGCTGTCCAGAGTGCACAAAGAACTTAGAAAACTAAACACCAAGGAAACCAATGGCCCAATTAAAAAATGGGCCCTGGAACTTAAAAGAAACTTTACCAGGGATGAAATTAAAATGTCTAACAAATATCTGAAAAAATGCTCCACTTCCTTAGCCATCAGGGAAATGCAAATCAAAACTTCCCTGAGATATCATCTCACCCCGGTCAGGATGGCAAAAATCCACAATACAAACAACAACAAATGTTGGAGAGGATGTGGAGAGAGGGGAACTCTCCTACATTGCTGGTGGGAATGCAGGCTCATACAGCCACTCTGGCGAGCCATCTGGAGATTCTTAAGGAAATTAAAGATTGAAATTCCATATGACCCTGCTATTCCACTTTTGGGAATAACCCCCCATACAGCAGAGGTTCACCTTGATAGCACAAGCACGACCATGTTCATAGCAGCACTGTTTACAATAGCAAAGTCATGGAATCAACCCAAATGTCCAACAGTTGACGAGTGGATAAGGAAACTGTGGTACATCTATACAATCTATACTACTCAGCCATCAAAAATGATGAATTACTGGAATTTGCCTGGAAATGGATGTCATTAGAAACAATTATATTAAGTGAAGTATCCCAGACCCAGAAAATTAAGTGCCGTAAGTACTCCCTAATAGGTGGCTCCTAGTACCAAACCCACCCAGCCCACCTAGAGACAGTAATTCCAAGGATTATGAACAGGAGGGATGGGGTAGGAGGGCCACACCAGAAAGAAGGAGAGAAGGGACCATGTTACAGCAGGGAAAATAGGCCTCCACCAAGGACCCAAATAAGTAATGAGACATCTGATTAAGTTCACAGACTTTTGTTCCTGATCATTTACTACTGAGAGGGTGTGATCTCACCAGAAGAGGAGGGCATATAGTCTGGCAGATAAAAAGTAACCATTTTGCAAATGGGTGATAGACCCCTCCCTTAGTATGGTTTCCCACTTTTATTACATCTACCTTTGAATGTGCATTTATCACAAGACTCTAACAGCTTTTTGTCTCTGGCCAGGGGGTAACATACAATGCCCACCAGGATGGAGTGAAGGGCATTGCAGGAGCAGCAAATCTGCAAAAAAAAAATCAACAAACCACAATCCAGAACTTCAGAGACTCTATATCAACCACCTAGAACTAGGCCAGCTTAGTCTCTCCGTATCTTGAAGCTCAGGGAAATTTGCGGAAGAGGGGGCGGTAAGAGTGTAAGAGCAAAAGGATGGGAGGAGCAATGATATATAAGATACTCTATACTAGTTAGGGCTGAAGCAATCATAATTGGACTTTGCATGCCCTGCGCATTGTCCAACCCACTGTGGACCTCACAAAGTCTAGCATCTGCTAAAGGCACCAAGAGTCTTGGAGGTAAAGGATTGGCAGCCACAGCAGTGTTCCTATACCTAAGGGGAACACGGGAAAGGGTTCAAGGAAAGGGCACTGGGTCCTTGTACGTCATCGGAGAGGAGGGCTCAGAGGAAAATCAGACATGCACAAGAAAGGACTCTCTGGGAATTGGGGCGGGAGGCACTGGGGGATGGGGAGGGAGAGGGGTGGGGAGGGGGAACAGGGGGTACGGGGGGAGGAGGAGGAAGGGAGGGAACTGGTGTACGTAATAAGTTTGTATGAGCTGAAATAAAAAAAATTATATAAAAAAAATTGGATCAATGGTCAGTTCCAAAAGTAACTTGAGAAAGGTCAGCATGGCTGGAAAATAGAACTGTTTCACTATTGTGACAATGTTGCTGATTTTTCAGAATCAAGATCATTTTCTCTGATTCTTGTAAAGTTTTATAAAATAAAAAATTTAGTTTGGATCAATAGCTGCATTCTTGAATCAGATAACTTATCATCAAATCATAACTTTTCCATTTATAACCTACAATCTAATTGAAAATATTTTACTTGACTGTTCTGTGTCAAAAATTCCTTATTTGCGAAACAAATATAATAATAGTTCCTGCTGCATGGAGTTGCTAGGGGATAAGATAAGAGGATGCACACAAAAATGTTTACAACAAAATTGGAAACAGTATAAGCACGAGAAAAAAATTGTCACTCTTAATATCAGTACTATAATATTTGGATTCGTGATCCTCTCAAACCTACACCACCAAGGTTTATTTGGAGGCTTATTTAATTTGTGTTTTATAGCTCCACTTGTAGATAAGCTGATCATATGTTTCGACTATTTAAATTCTACATTAGGGACTTTGTTAATTTTTAAGTTAACATATAAAGTCATGGGTTTCATTATACCATTTCCTAACATATATATATATATATATATATATATATATATATATATATGATTTTTTCCTTTGAACGTCTAGTGACTTTCATAACATAACGAGAGAAAAAAAGATGATCAGTTTGCCACACAGTCTAGATGGTGACTTTACAGCTTCTATCTTGCATAAGCAAAAGTTGGATGGCAAAGAAGCAAGACAAAGATGAGTAGTACTGAGGGCACAGGAAAGACCTGAGACTAATCAGTCATTATCGTTCAGGAGAATTAGTGGTTCTGATTAGGTTAATGGCCACTTCCTTCTTAGGAGATGATGCAGGCATGATGCAAACCTGCAGAGAGGTTCTGATGTGGACCAACATGAACAACCAAAACAAAATATACCATGGGTTGATAATGGAGAAAAAGCAACATAGTGTCTTAGCGAGGCAGGAAGTCATCAAGGTCTGGGTCTCAATCCCTCATGACTCAGGGGCATGAACTGTGTCCTTTGGGATATTTATGTGACCTCTCTGGTCCTCAATTTCTATTTTGTCCAAAAGGCCTGATCATAACTCATGATGAGGTTACCCTGAGGATTAAAAGAAATAAGATATCCAAAGTTTTTGCATAGACTCCTTTCCACATGCTCTTTTATTGGGGACTAGGAAGAGAAGGAACATTAAAATGGTTAGGAACTAAATTACATGGACACTAATCAATCAGTACTGATGCCTAACCAACATGGTCAATTAGGAGGGATCCCCAAGGAATAGAACAACTAGCTGGAGCAAAAAGAAAAGATGCAGCTCCCAACAATTGACTGCCACATAGTTTCTTAGAGATAAAAAAGAAGTTTCCATATTGATAAGGGATCCATGGTTAGTCTTGGAGACAGGAGCAAATATTCAACAGAGCTCCACTTGGGCTTTGACACAGTCTAAAAATATTTGGAGGGGAAAATGGTAGGGGATCTTTGTGACAGAAACTCCTTACTATGGCTTCAAATGAAGTGCCTTGGAATAGTACGATGGTATTTGATATCCAGAAAGACTGGTCACACTCATCAGAAATCTGAGTATCAAAGGCCCAAGAGAATAGATCCCAACCTAGTTTGCCACCATCTAATCAACAGAGGTAACCAGGTAGTCAAAAGAAATAAAGCACCTGGAGTTATTGAGGAAAATGAAAGGGGACCTAGGGCACAAGATGGCTGAAACTAGGATAGGTGGGAAGCAGAAGACACTTTCACACGGTTGGCTGAGGACTAGGACTGAAGACAGAGCAAATCCAAAGATAAAGAAACAGATATCCTGCTGTGACAGAGAACAGGGAAGACTGCCAGTGGCATGCACCATGTATGAAGCTGCTAACAGTCAGAGAGCACTTAACGTGATCAGAACCTAAGGACCTTCATTTTCCAAATGGACTTTTGGACCTGGATATATTTTCATTTCTGTGAGAAATCTTAGAGTAGAGAGCAGACATCTTGGGTAGAATAGTCCTCGGTAGTCCTTTCTTGCAGTACAAAGTGCTTGGACTTTACTCACGAAATTGTGATGGTTAGTAGATATTAAATAATACATTTATACTTATTCCCCTGAGTAAATATGGTTTTGGTGAGAAACCTGAAGGGCTATGTTTAATTATAACAAAGCAAAGAAAAACACTAAGCAGAAAGCCAGAAAACAGATTTAACCCATTCAACTTGGAAATGCCTAATATATTTTGGAATTTTAAACTCTGTTGCAATGTGTTCCACTCTGCACCATAGCTCACTGTGCTATCTGATAGATCTCCCAGTGGTTCCTTTGCATCATTTCACTCTTTCTTTGTTGCTCTTCTATCATTATTTCATTTTTTATATAAGATAACATCATTGGTTAAGCAATAACATTAGCTTATACACTATTAAGAAGGAAAAGAAACAACTATCAGCTAAACTATAGCATGTCATTAATTGTAAGGTGTACTTTTCTCTCCGAGTTGCTAAAACACTTTAAAAGGGTGCCATAGAATTCTTAAAATCTGTTGCCTGTATAAAATAGGAGCGTGATAAAATGGTTTGTCTCTAAAAGTGCCAAAAATTCTCTTATAGGATAAAGTCTGAGCTCTTTAGTGGGGACATTGGTAACTCACTATCAGTCCGACCTTATTAGTCTCACACCCTAACATGCACTTCTGAGCATCCAAATTGCAAAAGTACATGTTCTCTTTCTTCCTACAATTGCGTTTACTGAGTACTTACTATACTCCATGCCCTACCTGGCCACTTCACTCTTTTCTTTTCTTGGAAAATCTTTCCCCTTCCTTCCTCCACACCATAAACCTGGCTAAGTATACGTTTTTTTTTTTTTTTCCTTGAAGATTTGAGCCTTGAAGATTTCTCTCTAATGGAAGTAATTTTGTGAAACTGCTTTCAATTATCTTGAGTAGGTTTAATTTGATAAATTTCTATTGCACTACATTCAAACTGCTAGGCAGCAGGTCCTTCAAGCACAAGGAGAGTAACATTAAATTTTGAATCAGAGTAGCGGTTAGAAAAGTAGGATTTACCTTCCTAGGCATCAGAATCTCTCTTCTCCCTAATGATAAGAAAGCATACACCTTAACTGGGAAGGAGCAAGAAAAGTGGCATTAAAAAGAAAAACACAGATTGGTAGTTCTTAGGTCAATCCTGCACAGAAGTACTCTTGAATGTTGGGACCAGAAACTAAACCTCATCTCTCAAGCTTTAACATAGCCAACATTCAGTGAATATCTGGTCTTATAATACTTTAATAAGAACTTCTATCCTGGATGGTTAATCTTGTTCATCAATATTATCAGAGCTAGAATCATCATGGAAATGTATCTCTGGGTATGATTCTTAGGGATTATCTAACTGGACTAGGTAAGATGGAAAGACCCATCCTACACATGGGCAGCACCATTCCATGGGCCAGGATCCTGGACTGAATAAAAAGGAAATAGTGAAATGGGATGACCATTTCATGACCAAAGACTCACATGACCAACTGCCTCAAGCTCCTGTGCATGATTCCCTGTCCATGGACCTGTGAATTACAGTCAGCCAAACAAACCCTTTGCAAAACAAAACTAAACCAAAACCAAAAAGTGCCATCCTTAAATGAGGCACTAAGATGTTAGTTTCCTAAGTGACTGATGAGAAAAATATGAGTCAGGACAAGTAACTCAGGCTCACATAGACAATGATGAACATGGAATTTGATTCCAAGTCAATCTGATGCCTCTAATCACGTTCTTTCCATTGAAACACTTCGTGGCACAGGGCTTCAGCATCCCTGAGGAGAGCCCTCATTTGATCAATTATTTGTCAAGGAAAACAATGAATCGTCCTCTTCTCCAAACACCTGCGCTGGCGTTGCTAGTTAGTTCTCTCTGGAAAAACCTAAATGGGAAACATGACATGATCTTTGGCCATGCCCACTGATGACAGAAACACTTTTGGAATCTATTACCTATATTTTCTTCCTGTACAATTTCAAACTCCAGTTTAATTTTAGGGGATTTCTTTGACAATTTCAGACTGATAGTTACTTATATAGTCAGTATACTCACAACTTTAGGGGGTTTCTTTGACAATTTCAGACTGATAGTTACTTATATAGTCAGTATACTCACAACTAACATTGAGCTAATAATCTTGATTTACCAATTTTAGTTTCAACTTAAATATGTAGCCTACAAGATGACTGAGACATATTAAACTGCTGAAAATAATAATAAAGAATATGGACATGATGAGTTTAAAGCCAATAGGATATTAAAATGTATTTTTAGTTCAAGTGATGAATTGAAGGAAGAATGAATTTATAGTTCACAATATATTTATATGTATAAATAATATATTTATGAGAGAGAGAGAGATACATGTATACCATGCTGCATGGGTAAGGGAGTCAAAAAACAACTTTCAAAAGTCAATTCTCTCCTTCCATCATATGGACCTTCCAAAGATCAAACTCAGGTCACCAGGTTTACGAGCAGGCACCTTACCTGCTAAGCTATCTCAGTGGCCTGCATATCTGTAGATCTTGATGAAATGAAAATGCCAAAGGACAAGGAAGTAGTCAAAGAGAAAAGCACCTGAGAGTTTGCAAAGGAGTCTGAGAAATGAAGTAACAGATTCTGAAGGACTGGAGTGCAGAAAAAGAAGAGGGTCTGAAGAGTCTCATTTTTCTTCGAGCACATGAGATCTTGGTTACTCACAATGAAATCATGGGCAAAGAGTTTCAGACTGGAAGGTTCAGGGAAAAAAAATGTACTGAATAACATCATAGCGATGGCCATCCTCTCATTTAAGTGGAAAGTTTGGATATTGCTTATTTTTATTCATCACTAATCAGTACCAACAAACTGCTATGGCCTTCTTAAGATATCATGACATTGAAAACATTTCACATGCAGATATTGACAACTTCAGCATTACACATCTGCTACATAGTTAACAAACACATGTAAGTTAAAGTGCTTGTCAAAATGACATTTTGCCCAAAAACATATAATGAAAAACAAGACCTGAATGAATAGTCACTGCTATTTCTGCTTACACTATAATCCTTTGCTAAGATAAAATAGCTACTATAAGAAACAAGCCCAGATTTCAGCCACTTAACATAGCAAAGATTTGTTTCTCTGTCAATGTAGAATCTACTGAAATTCAGTGAGACATGTATATGAATGCGGGCATGTGCATAGGAGGTCTGCTTCCTGCAGTCATTCAAGGACCTAGGATTCTGTACTGAGCAGTCTGGAGCATGATTTATGACAGCCATGTTTTTGTTTTGAATGTATGCGTATATTAAGTGCCTAACAAGCAAAAGAGGAATAAATAGCAAGTAGAGAAAAAAGCAGTGTGTTGATTATAAAATAGCACCAAATCCAAGGCTCATAAACTTCCAGCAGAAGTTGGCTAGGTACACTCCAGGAGGCAGGCAGGCAACTTGGTTCCCCACTGAGGTCTAGCAAAGGAGAGAATTACCTTCACTGACAGCCCTTCTGACTAGCTGCTCCCGATGTGGGCTTTTGTTTTTTTTTTTGTTTGTTTGTTTGTTTGTTTGTTTTTTTCTTTTCTTACTTTTAGAGTTTCATACATGAATACAATGAATTTATGCTATTTTCATCCTTTATTCTCCTATCCCCTTCTTTTCTCTCCACCACCCTTCTTCTTCCCTATCGATCTCCCTGTTACTTTCACATCTTTTTGTCTTTGTGGCCCACTGAGCTTCCTCTGAGTTGCTTCTGCTTACAGGTGCCTTGGCCTTTACTGGACCATGAATCATATATTTGTGCATACACCATTGTGGAAAGCAGCTCCCCTTCTCCAACGGTATCCAGCATTAACCCTCAATAGTCAGGGAGGCATGTGTCTCTTGAGATTTTTCTCCCACCACTATGAAATGCTGATAGGCCAAATCCTGTGCAGGTTATATGGAAATGGGTACAGCATTGCTATTGTGTTCAGAAGATACTGTTTGGCCACACCCTTCCCCCACTACAAACTCTTATATTCTTATCATTGGCATTTCTATACTATAGGCTAAACAGTAGCTGAATCTTAGCTTTGGAAAGTGTCTGGGAATACTTTACTTCCTATCTGTACCCAAGGACATGGTGTTTTTGTTCCAATGATTTATTCTTCTCCTATTCTCAAGGACTTGGGATGCTTTTTGTATTCCTCCCCACAGAGCTAGGGGCGGGGCAGTCTGTCCCTAGGCAATGGGGTCTTGGAGAACACTTTGAGATAACACACTTGGGTTGGAAGTTTGAGTAGGAACACAACCTTGTTTCCAGAGCCAGTTTATCAGTGAACTTAACCAGCACTTGACAATTTACCAATATTGTGCACCGTTCATATTCATTCATCTAGTGGATTTAGAATCCACTATCCAGCTTCAGAGTCCTCTGTGCAATGCCTGGCAGCCAGATAGGAGAAAAGGACCAAAACGATATGCAATATGGTAGCGAGGCTTTCTGTGTCAGAAATAGTGAGTAAGTTGATTCTACTCTCAATTCATGCTCCCACTAAAGTCAAGAAGCTGGAGACTGCTGGGTAGCTGTGCTCTGTATGAGGAGAAAGAATGGATACTGTTGAACATTATCTTTTCCCACCAGAAAAAAAGTAATGAATCTTCATTTTCAATGGTGAAGTAGTGATATGAAATAGAGACTATGAATACAAAAACAGAATTACTCTAAAAACTATTACCTTTCCAAGATTTTCATACATTCTAGTCAGCAGTCACTTAGAAAAGCCTGTGGACTTGTTCCATGAACACTACCCGTGCCTACCTTGTTTTGTTTTTATTTTTATATTCTTTTTATTGTCTCTAGAACAATGTTTGGTTCTTCCCAGTACTTCTGAGGACAAACTTGATAGTAATCATAAAAAATTAGGGTTTGACATCTAAGTCACCCCATCACCAAGGCTCAGGAAATATGGGTATGGTAAGAATGTAAGAGTGTGGGGAGGAGTGCTGGCAGATGGAATCTTCTAGGTGTGACAGGCCTTCCCTATCTATGAACATGTTGCAGCAATGCTCACCTCTGCAAGACGTGCACAAAAGTTGACCTGTCAACATTTCTCCATGGAAGGAGAAAGACCTTAAGAGGGTAAACACTTCCCCAAGAGACTATTGAGGCGTAATGCTGAATGGGAGAAGGGAAGAGCTGCTTTCTCCAAAGGACCTACTGATATTCTCACTCCAGCAAATGCCCAGGCACATACAATGAAAAGCAACCCAGGTAAAATTCAGTGTAGGGCACACACTCAGAAAGATATGAAATTGGGAGGGAGACTGGTAGGGAAAAAGATGGGGGATGCAATTGGGTAAAAAGGGACGGAAATAACATAGACTTACTGTATTCATGAATGAAACGATTAAAAATAAATTAAAATGAAAAAATACAGTTGTATTTAGTTAGAAAAGAGGGTCATCTGTTCACTTGAAAAGTGCTGTCACATATGGTAAACTGAGGCTTCTCTTTTCAAGGTACTCTATAAGGCAATTACCAAACAAACACTATCGAAATATTTGAGAAATACAATTATTGTTGAAGCAAATTTTATTGTATATATGCATCTCATATATATAAGTAATACATATGTGTTATCTGAATATATATATGTACACAAAGTTGCTATAGAGATTTGGGAAGAATGCTTGCAATTTGGGTCTATGAATATGAATCTTCAGTTATTTAAATCATGCAGTAGAAAAGGGAATGGGTAAGCAAGACAAAGCTGTGTAGTTCTGCAGTAAGCAGAAATTCCTCTACTGCACTATAATGCAGGCAAGGACTTCACTACAGGTGGCTGAGAGTTCTCTTCTCCTTTTTTCCCTCTCCCTGCCTTTCCTTTACTCTTTCTTTCACTTTTATAAATATTTTTTTGAAACAGGTTCTTGATGTGTAACCTAGACTATTCTTGAACTCACAGCATATCTTCACATCCTGCTTCTTGGGGCTGAAGAGATAGCTCAGGGTTTAAGACTCTGTCTCCAAAGCAGAAGGACCTGAGTTTGGATCCCAGGTCCCACATAAAAATCCCAGATGGAAATAGTAGTGGCCTATACATCCAACTCCTAAAGTCATCTTGGCCCTCTACAGGAACACACAGTGCTCTTCTCTCTCTCTCTCTCTCTCTCTCTCTCTCTCTCTCTCTCTCTCTCTCTCTCTCTCTCTCACACACACACACACACACACATATACACACACACAGAGAGATACACACATGCATACATACCCCCAAACATAAATAAATAAAATATTTAAATTTCTGAACCTTAATGAAAATGAATGTCTTCCTGCTCCAGCCCAACAAATGCTAGGCTTATTGATGCAAGCCACCAAACTTTGACTCCTCCATTTTTCCCCCTAACTACCCATGAAGATGATTGTAAGCCCATAGCTTCATCTTTAGGATTGTCACAGTTAGGCACAGGTGTCAACTTGACAGTTGAGGGTTTGAGCACTGGACACATTTGTAGAGAATTAGTTGTTGAGTTAAGCCCAGAGCAAATCTACAGGAAATTATCTAGCTGATGGGGAAAGATCAGCCCATGGTGAGTGGGACTAGGTCCTGCAATAAAATACAGAGAGCTGATTGAGAAAGTTGGCATCCTTGTGTTCACTTGGACAGACATGCCAGTCTGACAAGTAAGGCTCATTCCTCTCTCATCTGTTATGTAGTGATGGTGTGGCCAGGTCCCCTGGCCCTGAGTTGGTGTGAGCTCTCCTGTCAAGATGGACTGAGAACTGTAACTGGACAATTGTAAGAGAAAATAAGCTTCTTGTTCTCTTAAGCCATTTGATGCTGATTTATCAGCAACGATGGAAGCAAACTGCTAGGATTTGGTATTGGGAGTGAGGTACTGCTGTGAGATTAAGAGCATCTGGTACCCAACGTGAAACTGTTTGTAAAGCTGAGAGAAGTTGTTATCTACCAGTATGGCCAACACTGTGATGTGGCTAGTGTGCCTTTGGAACTGTTTGTTGGGAGAAATATGGAGAACTTTAGGACTTTGTCCTGGGAAAGTCTTCATGTCTTGGTGATGGAGCCAAATGGGCCTTTTCTCTTGACAGCTTGGAAGACAGCAATGATGTGAGAGATGCAGGCAGTAGAAGCCCAGCTTGTGATGGTCCAGAGGGGACCAGAGACTATTTGGAACTGAACGAATGACACATGGAGCCATGTGTTAGCAGAGAGTTTAGTGAAATTTTGCCCTTGTCCTGAAGTTAAACTGGAATGCTTGGCAGAGTAAATTTTAAAGCAATGTAGTCTTGACAATGTGATATGGCTACTTTTTAGTTGTCTTCAAAATTATGAAAAAGAGCAAGGAATCAGGAAAGAAGCAGGAAACTGTAAGATCTGATGATGAAAAATGCCAGCCAAACTTAAAGACTTGAACCAGGAAGAAGCAGAAAACAAAATGTCCCTCTGTTAAAGAGATTAGCTCCATCAGTAAATCAAAGCCTGCTCTCAATGTGGATAATAGGAGAGGCCCTACCTTGAGAGCAAGATTGTCAGAGATAGCTCCCACCCATAAGAATGCAAATCTTTTTGGAAGGAATGAGGTAAAGGGTGGTGTTCCAAAACAAGGGTCTGTTTCTCCCCTAAAGCAACTTCCCAGGGAAGAAAGAGATTTTTCTCACAGTCAGCACAGAGACACTGAATCAACTGTGCTTTGAGGGGGCCAATCTCTAACACAAGGCAATAGCAGAATATGGCACCATCGTCCACATGGTATTGGTTTTGGAGGTATCAAAGATGCAAAAGGGAGGTCATGGATCCTCCTCCAAGATTTCAGAGAATGATGGAATCCAGGTAGCATGTGGCAGAAAACCTGCAATTTAGATGCCCAAGAAGGACAGTTTGTGCTGTCGAGTTAAAGCCTGGTTTGACATTGAGAAACCAAGATGTTGGAGATACCAATAACAACGTGGGACATCTGCCAAGGAGAGCTGTATACCCTGGAAGAAGCCAGCTCAAGACAGTGATATGTTCTATGAGCAACTGCTTTGGAGGGGTAGAACCAAAGACATTTGGAACTATGATGATTTCAAGAAGAAGCTCACCTATTGGACTTGGAGCTGCAGAATTTGTTTGTCCTACTATTTTTCCATCTTGTTATGGACTGATCTTTTCTGGACACGGCTTTATTCCTTCCTTTAAAATGGGAATGTTTATTCTGTGACATTGTATGTTGGAAGTATTTAACTTGCCTTTTGATTTTATAGTAGGTTTTGGACTTTGGACTTGTGGATTGTGTTGGGACTACTAACAGTAGTCTGTACTGAAGCTTTTACAATTGGATTGAGTATGGTTTGCACTAAGAAGATATTTACGTTATGTAATATAATGTTAATCTGTAATTATGTGGCAACATGTTATATTCTATATTATGATATTGTGTTATGGGACAGTAAAGACTAAGCATTTCTCAAGGGACTTTGTCACTTACCTTGGAGAAAAAAACAATGCATGTGTGGCTATACATGAATAGCAATATTGTGTTTGGCAGAATTATGAATCTTGCTGTTTTTATGTGGAGATTAGAAATGGCCTAAGAAAATGTGATCTGGTGTTGAGTTAACAAGGGGTGGACTTGTTATAGTTAACCTTGGGTATCAACTTGACCACACCTGGCATTAACTAAGATCAGCTATCAGACTACCTGAAGAGATTATCTAGATCAACACATTTACAATACAAAGACCAGCCCAAGATTGATTGGAACCTCTCTAGATCTGATTGGAATCTCCCAGTAGGAGAACAGATTAAAGGAACAGAAGACTTAGAAGAAAAGAGCCTACAGGATGTTTGCAGTGATTTACTCTATCTCCAGCTTCGGCAGCAGTCAGCGTGTCCCCTTCACCATGATAGACTGTTTCTCCCCTCTGGAACTTTAAACTGGATAAATCTCCTTTTCTCATTTAAATTGCTTGACTTTCAATGCACTCTCACAGCAACAGTTAAGAGTAACTGTTATAGGGATGTCAGTAGCTGACTCAACAATTTATCCCATTTAATTACTTACATTTTGGAAAATATTGTTTTTCCTAAGGAGAAACTTTTTTTTCTTGAGTTTGAGTTTACATAAAACCTTAAAGACTATACAGTCAGATGATATGTTTTGACCATCGATAAGATTGAAGCATTTAGTGATCCCTAGATAAAATCTACTGTTAAAGTAGATAAAGGCTGCAAGATCTAATGGAATAATAAATTTTTAAAAGTCAAATTTTTTTAAAAAAATCTTTGTGATGTAAGACATTTTAATAACAATGGGTAAAGAGAAGAACTTCACACTGGGCAGGTGAGCATTTTCACTATTTGATGGAACATATGTGGATAAAATTTTCTGGTGAGCTTCTGAGGTGGCTCAGCAGGTAAAGGCCATTTGTCATGAAAACCTAATGACCTGAATATGATCCCTGGAACCCACACAAAGGTGGAAAGGACAGAACCAACTCCATAAAGTTGTCCTCTGATTTCTATAGTTGATCTCACCCACCCCCACACAGAGAGTAATAATACATAAAAGTCATTTTAAAACTTAAGTAAATTTTCTGGAGGGCAGTCTGACAATGCATGTCAACATGGGCATAACTTTCGAACTACAATTTCTTTCTAGGAAACTACTAAAGACAATATTCGGACGAGTATTTGAAGATCCAGTAGTCCATCATGGCTTTGCTTATGTCCATGAAAACATACAAGAAGCAAACAAAACTTCTAAAGGCATGTTAATATGGCATCAGCTAAATACATGATACACCCATTCAATGTCAGGAGGAAAAGGATGCAATTTCTAATTCTAGATCAATGTGCCTGATGTCAATGAAAGGTAATTATAAACTTATGTCCCAAGGAATAACAAGCCTTCACAGTGGTTATATGTCAATGGTGGGTTTGTGTTTCTTTCTCCTTCCTTCTTCTGTCTGTCCCTCCCTCTGTCCTGCTCTTTTCTCTTTCATTCTCTCTCCCCTTCTTTCCCTCTTTTTTCAGTTCTCTCTCTCCATTTTGCTTCCTCTTTCTCATGTTTCTCACATTAAGTATGTATAGTATGGCAATCAGCCTGCATTGTTGTTGATAAATTCATTCCAAAACAGGTTTAAGGAGCAAGAGATTTTATTTTTTCTCATGATTGTCCAGTTATAGTTCCTTGTCCAGCTTGGCAGGAGAACTCACACCAATACCAGGGGCAAAGGGAACTGACCACACCAAATCCTCAAGAGTGTTGGGATGGACAGTCCTTACTGGCTAGACCAAAAGGATGCCAACTTCCTCTATCAGGTCTCTTCATCTTGTTCACCTACCCAGGAACTAGCCCCACCTCGTCAATTAAGACGATCTCCTGAGGCTTGGGGAGAGCTTAACTCAACTACTAATTCTCACAGCTAATTCTCAGCACCTCCAGTTGCCAAGGTGACACCAGTATCTAACTAGGACACACAGTTTTTGTAGGGAACATGTACTAGTAGTATTGTATAGCATGGATTCTGCAGCCATATTGCTTGGAATTGGATTCCAATCTTTTCTTTGAAATAGCTGTGAAACCTAAGGGTAATATTTGACATTTTTGTGCCTGAATTTCCTCTACATTTGAATGCAGGTAATTATAGTACCTACTTCATCAGGTTAGATGCAGAATTAAATAGTGATAATTTACTAAGGTAGCCAGAAATTGTGCACATAAATGAAAACATGAAAATATTTATAATTCAGAAATCAGGTAAATAGACATTTCCATTCATAGAAAAAACATTATTCATTCCTTTTTTAAAATATATTTTTGTGTGTTTTGTGTGTGTGTGTGTAAGAGAGAGAGAGAGAGAGAGAGAGAGAGAGAGAAAATGTGTGTGTGTATCAGAGGACACTGTGTATCCCTGTGAAAAACCAAGGGTGACTTCAGGAATCACCCCAGATTGATTCTATCTCCTACTTGCTTCGCTCTACAATTTCTCAGGCTCTGCCCATCAGGGCCGAAAGTGCAGGCCAATAGCTGTGTTCTGCCTGGTGTTTTTACGCTTTTTACATGGGACCTGGGTTCGAACTCAGGACTTTCTGCTTGCAAGGCAGAGTCTTAACCCCTGAGTCATCTCTCCAACCCAAAAAACATTATTCACTCTTCTAACTTTTTAAAACAAATTTAGTATTTTTGTGCACACGCCATGTATGTGTGTGTGTGTTGTGTGTGTATATATATATATCTGTATCAGAGGACACTGTGTGTCCCTTTAGAGGGTCGAGGGTGACTTTGGTATTAATCTTGCTGGATGACTTACTCCTTTTGCTTCATTCTGGGGTTTCCCAGGTTCCATCTTCCACTGCCATTTCCGTGTGGCATTTTTACATGGGATCCAGCACCCAACTCAGGTCCTTCTGCTTGTGAGGCAGAGGCGTAACCCCTGAGCCATCTCTCCAGCCCTATTTTAACTTTTTTACATGTAAATTATAAAGTCAGGAAGATATTGCCGTGGACGTCAGCGATCTTAAATTAGGTTCTCTGATTTAAGGAAGGAAGGGGGAAGAAGAGAGGAGAGAGAGAGAAAGAGAAGGGGAAGAAGAACAAAAAGAGGAGGGGGGGATGAAGGAAAAAGAAGGAAGGAAGAATAAATAGATAAAACCGAAAAGAGAACAACTAATCTCTGCTTTAACCACTTCAGGAAACAATTACAAAAGAAGCCCTTAAGGCAAAGCAAATCTACAGTCCAACCAAACCTGCTATCCATAAAATTCTTTAACTGTAAATTGAAGACAACCTAAGGCTTAGAGATAATATCAGGTTTGGGACTTAGAAGGGGAATCTGTAGACATATTAAAATTCCCCTCCTCTATGAAGTGTTTAGTATGCAGACTTTTATAAATATTAGTTATTTTCATCATTGCTGATGACCGACCTTTAAAATAAATCCAACCCTAGAAGGAGATTGAGAGATTGTTCCAAAGACTGAATTCACAATTAGATGTAGACTGCCACAGCAGAACTAACAGAAGACCCTGAGAAGGGGGAAAAAACAAATATCTGATCAGACAGATGTCACGTAGCAATGGATGCAAGAACATCTGGGATTGGGGATTCCTGCTCAAGCATAAAGTTGAGGAGCCTCCAGGGCCCTAGAAAAAGGAACACAAGAGGAGAACATACATTTTCTCTATACGATACCTTGTATAGCTGGTATTCTTGTCTCTGTAGAGGAAAGAACTGACTCAGAATGCAAAAAACACCTGTTGAAACTTGTGCTGAGAAAGAAAGAATGAGGCTCCTAGGCGGAATCTTAAAGAGAACCCTTGTTCTGTGCACAGGTCTCATACCTGGCCAGTGTTTGTGAAGCAGCTGCTATACATGTGCAGAGAAATAAGATAAGAATTTTCTTAGTAAGCACAAGGTAGATGGCTTGGGGTTAAGACTGCCTCACAAGCAGAAGGTCCTGAGTTCACTTCCCAGGTTCTATGTAAAAATGCCAGGCAGAAATGGAGGTGGCCTGTCCTTCTGGCCCTGGTGGGTGGAGCCTGAGAAATCCCAGATCGAAGTTAAAAAAAAAAAAAAAAAGGTAGAAGCAATCCAGAATGATTCTTGAAGTTACTCTTGGTCCTCCACAGAGACATACAGTCCTTTCACTCACACACACGCACACACACAGAACAAAGTTTTAAAAAATAAATAAAAGGTAGTGAATGATGATAACACATCTCAAGTACTAGATCCAGAGTCCAAAAGCAGGTGTCTGAGCCCCCAATCTTAAAGTCTGTCTTGGTCACTGAAACGGTCTGAGAATCCCATAGGTAACTAACCTAGGTAAACCAGCTGGACAGGGTCTTGGGTGAGGTCAAAAGGAGCCTGAACTGTCGCAGTGGCTTTTTGAAAGGTGTGCAGCACCTTTTATAAAATAAGACTTCCTTTTCTCTTGTGCTACTCTGTTCTAATAATACGCTCAACTTACTCAAAAGGCGATATCTACATCTTTGTTCTTATTTTAGGAAGACACAATGGCATGCTTATCCCAGGGAGTGAGACTTGCAGTAGCAAAGTTGGGTTAGACCCTAGGTCATACAGGAAGGCTCCACCCTTAGGCCTCCCTGGGAGACACTCACTTTGCTCCTAGGCCCCCGACCGGGCACTTTGATTTTCGACAATTCATCGGTCCCCTCCTATCTAACCTGCCCAGTGGCCAATAGAGGGCAGACTGTCCCTTCCCGGCACATTTCCCTCAGAGCTACTTTCTAGTTGCCTTTCCTTTCAGACTGTCTTTTGTGACCAGGTTGTCTTTCCCTGCCTACTCTCACCTGACACCCAGTTGTCTTCAGGGGCTGACCCACTTTTTCTGTACCCTTAGTAGGGTCTGTGAAGGTTATAGGGGTTTTGAGGTTGTTTGAGTCACAGTTTTGTCTGGCCGCCTTGTAATCTTGCTGAATCCCTGAATCCCAGAGAAGTTTTAGCTACTGAGCTCCTTACACACACACACACACACACACACACACACACACACACACACACACTAGCTTCAGAGAATCTATCAGGCCCATGGAGGGTCTCCACTTGCCACTAGTTATTGGCTTCAAGAAATCCTGTTTGTTTCTGCGGCTATTAATTCTGTTAAAAAGCCATATGTAATGTGGTCCCTTGCAGCTAGTCCTGTCTGAGCCTGACTTGATGGCCGTGACAAGCCACCTTTCTCTCCTTAAATCTATCCAACTTTCTAGTGCTTCTACCTCCAAAAGCCCTAGAATGATGATAGTAACCTCCATACATCTCTCACTTGTGTCCAAATCTGTACCATTCCCCTTAAAATACTGCCTTACAAGAAAAAATAAATAAGTACATAAATAAATGGCAAACCTTTAAAGAAACCAGTGGCTATTTTTACTTCTGCCTTTTCTCCATTACCTGGCCTTGACTTTGCTTTGCGTAAGTCCTACATGGGTGTTATCTGCTATGCTTCAGTAATGTTCTTACTCTTGCATTTGAACAGATTCACCCCCCACACACACACACACCGCCCCTGCAGGAGTAGAAGGGACATTTTAACAGTCCAGTGATGACAGTTTGTTGGCAGATTCCCCTATGGAGAATTGTTGTGTTGTTGGGTAATAAGAAGCAATTGTAATGAACATTTGTGGGTTTTATTCTTTAGTTTTGCTGAGAGAAAACAAGTTTGAAATGCTTTTACCACTTTATATACTATAGGTTACAGGTTGGGGGAGCCTTTGCAGGTTATCTCAGTTGCCTGCCTAAACTGTGGCTGGGCTGGTCTCCACATACCCCAGCTCTTTAAAGCCCTAGAAAATTCCCCTTTCCAATGCTGAACAGCTTCCCAATGCCCCTCCAATAATCGGTGATAATTAAGGAGTCCTCCCTCTTTTCAGGACAAAAAGCTACTACTGGAGAAACGTTTAGTTTAGTTTCTGATGTCAGCGATAGGGAAATATTCCACTGTTAACTTTGGCTTTTTCGTGGAGGATTAGCATGATTAAATCAAAATATTCGCCAGAAGTACACATTTGTTCCACAAACAAGAATTCAAAGACATCCTTGTTGCCCTTCTCTTGACACTACCCCTATTAACTTTTGGTCCATTAATCAAGATGTTCACGATCTGACTGGCTGATACCTTTCTGCGCAAAACCATCTTGGACAGCCAAGCCCACTTCACACATGCCACGGCGTCAGACCTGCTTTTCGTAACAATCTAAGTCACTGGCCCATTCATTCATTTTATTTGTCTTTCTGTGAATGGTGGACCACTCCTGAAACGATGGAACCATTCTTGGTTCTCATCTGATCAGAGCCTTTCTCGAAAGCCGCAGAAAACAAATGGTACCCCTACGATGCATTCTGCAGAGCTTCGGTTTGTTTCTTGGCTCACAACAAAGAATATTTTACCACACCTTTACTAATACATTCATAATCATTTAAAATAAAGAGAGAGAGAGAGAAACGGGGGGAGGGCAGGAGAGGGAGGAAAGCCCACTTCTGCCTAAGCGCTTGAAAAACCAACGGCAACGTCAGATGAAATTAATGATGCATGAGATCTGCTGGTCTAGCGTCATGTCAAGACTTGTAGTAATCCTGTATTCAGTCTTACTCCAGAGAGAAGCTGTTACTTTTCCAACCACCCCTCCCATAATACAGCACATAGGCACAAAGCCACAGAACGCACGGAACGTGAACGGTTAAAATTCAACTCGAGGTACACTCATTCCGCCCTCGCCCCCTCCCCGGGATATTTACCTAGACCACTTAAAGCACTTAATATCCCAGCAGCTTCGCTGAGGATACCTCGGAGAGTCCGAGACTCCATTACATAATATCTTTTACAAAGTCTGACTCTCAGCTCAAGTGGAAGATGGATTCCTGTCCAGTTTGCGGAGGTTCCACGCATTTGCTCCCCTTTCCTGGGGTTCCATCCAGTCAGTGTGCACAGCCTCGGCTGCAGCAATCGCCCCCGCCAGGATCTTCGCGGGTGGGGGTGGGGAAGGAATGCCCGCCACTCTCAGAACTCAAAACTCCCACCCGGAGGTGCAGCCGTTCCGCCCTCTGCGTTCCCGGGCTAAGCCCCTGGGCCCGCGAGCGATCAGGACACCGGGACCATGTGTGATCGCGGGGCGCGTCCGCTCCGGGCTGCGGGAGGAAGGCAAGAGGGGGAGAAGGGGGAGGAGGAGGAGGAGGAGAAGGCGTGGAGGGAGGAAGGGCCCGCCGCCCGCGAGGGAGGCAGGGGGAGGGGAGGGGGCCGGCCGGAGGGTGGGGGGGGAACAGCCAATGAGCAGCGCGCGGCGCGGGGAGGGGGGGCGCGGCGAGGGGGATGAGGTAGGATGGGGGAGGGCGCAGCCCGAGCGGCGGAGGCTCCAGCCATAAACAAGCGCCCGGAGGAGCGGCGCAGGAGTGAGGCGAGCCGGGCGCGCTGAGCGGACGCTGCCGAGCCCTGAGCTGCGCCACCGCGCCCACACCGCGGCTCGGGAGGCGGGGACCGGCCCGGAGGCTGCGCCGCCGTCGTCTCCGCCGGCCGATCGGGAAGGAGAGGAGGACGCGGAGGCGCCACCAGCCCCGGAGCAGGAGCCGAGCGCAGCCGCCGCCGCCGCCGCCAGAAGTTTGGGTTGAACCCGAGCCGCCGGGAGGAAACTTTTTTCCCCCTCCCTCCCAGGAGAAGAAGGAGGGAAAGCCACCCGCTACCACTGCCGCTGGCGCCAACGCTAGTGGGCTCCGGGTCGGCGCGGCCCGCAGGGGCGGCGGGGGCCTCGCCCCGAGTGGGGAGGCGCACCCCGGGGGCCCCGAGGGGGGCAGCGGGGACCGCGGGCTGCGGGTGCGGCGGCGGCGCGTGTGCCCCGCGCAGGGGAGGGCGCCCGCCCCGCTCCCGGCCCGGCTGCGAGGAGGAGGCGGCGGCGCAGGAGGATGTACTTGGTGGCGGGGGGCAGGAGGCTGGCCGGCTGCGGGCACCTCCTGGTGTGGTTGCTGGGGCTGCTGCTGCTGCTGCTGGCGCGCTCCGGCACCCGGGCGCTGGTGTGCTTGCCCTGTGACGAGTCCAAGTGCGAGGAACTCAAGAACTGCCCGGGGAGCATCGTGCAGGGCGTCTGCGGCTGCTGCTACATGTGCGCCCGCCAGAGGAACGAGTCCTGCGGCGGCGCCTACGGGCTCCACGGAGCCTGCGACCGGGGGCTGCGCTGTGTCATCCGCCCCCCGCTCAATGGCGACTCCATCACCGAGTACGAAGCGGGCGTCTGCGAAGGTACGGCCGCCCGCCGCGCGCCCCCTCCCACCTGGCCCGCGCCGCCCCCTTGGCGCTGGCTGCGCCCAACAAAGTTTGGCTGAGACTTTCTCGGAGGAGAGAGGGCTCCCCGGGACAAGGGACGGTCGCCACCCCCGGGGAGGGTGTCCGCACGCCCCCACCCCTGCGATACCTGTCTCTTTGCAGGCGAGCTTGATTTCGCGGGTGGGGTCTGCCGAGTGAGGGATCGCTCCTCTGAGCCCCGCACAGACACGCACCCGTGTGGCGGTCTTGACTTACTCTGGCTGGCCCACCCTTTGCCCCTGAGTGGAGAGGTACCGGGAGCCAGGGGTACTGCGGAGGCTGGGGCGCGCGATCCCCTCCGGGCGTCCGCCCCCGCCACCCTGCCCGCATAGCGCATTGTGGCACGGAGCACCGCACGCGGTCCGCGCAGCCCGCTGCTGCGGGCGGAGGGCACGTTCTCCAGCACCGAACTCCGTGTGTGTGTGTGTGTGTGTGTGTGTGTGTGTGTGTGTGTGTGTGTGTGTGTGTGAGTGATTATTATTTTTCTTTGCGCTCTTCCTCCATCTCCTTCCTCTTTGGCATACTAAATCAATTTCAGCTCCGGAATATGTCAGCCCAAGCGAAGTTCCACGCGGTGGTTACTCATTTATTTGCCTATTGAAAACGGTCAAAGGCTTAGTCTCCCGAAAGGAAAGGGCGTGGGGTGGGGGGGTGCACCTGGGAGTGGAAAGTTGCTGCTGACGCGGAGAGGTTCCTTTCAAGAGCCCACATCCGCGTGTTTCCAGCTGCGTTGCTGGTGCCTTCTTTTTGTTTGTTTGACAGCGGGGATGGCTCTGCTTGGCCGCCGCGCCTTTTGCACCGCTGGGTGGACACTGACGGAGGGAGGGGAGATGTGATAAGTGGAGCCTTCCTGGTTGGGGGGAGGTCCTACTATTGGCGCAAGTGGCCCCACCTTTGTGTGTGGCTCTGCCCCTTTGCTTCTCCCTCTGGGTGCGTGATCCGATATGGGGTCTAGACAGGCATAGTGGATTTCTGTGTATTTGGCAGGACTGTGTGAGCATCCCTCCTTAGTGGGATTCCTGCTAGAACTTGCCTTAGGCCCACCAGCTTGGTGCTGGGTATCCTGTGCGTGAAGCTAGCCAGGCAGTCTCCTTTCTGGGGGAGTGGCGAGGAAGCAGACGCCCTCTGCCTTTACTACTGACAGCAGCTCCCAGGAGACAGAGGGGCTCATCCGGAGCCATCCTTCTGTACAAAGGTTTGCTGTATTGTATCAGAATACTGAAAAAGAGAGGTGGTAACCTTAATGATAAAAATGGATCTTTAAAAGGCTATCGTGCTGTGATGCTTGTTAAACACACACACACACACACACACACACACACACACACACTAGCGCGGCTGGTTTTTACCTGGTTTTTAGGTTTGGACAGTTGTGGAACATCCCGGGTTTGGGAAGCAATGGGCACTGATGGATGAGAGGCGCTCTTTTCGCAGGGAAGGGCGGTGCTCTGCTGCACCCTTCAGAGATTGCTTGGGAAGCCTCATTTTCCTTAAAGGCAGAAGCGTCTCTCGCCTGGTCGCCCCCTTTTAGAACACTTTGTTCCACATCTCAAGAAAAATGGCCCTTAGACTCTGATGGGCTTTCACGTGCTGAATTTTGGGAGTTCTGATGACTTAGACCAAGATGCTTTCTTGAACCCCCGCAGTTTGGAGTGGGTAACTTGTCCAGCCTTTCACACATTTGCAAAGAACAACCTGCATGGGTAAAATGCACTGGAAGCTGCTGTATACGGAGGGTGCTTTGGGAGGCCCTAAAGATTCTAACCCTTGTTTGTTTTTTCATGTGTTTCTGGTGAGGGAAATGAATGCTCAGGGAACGTTCAGAGTAATCAAGTATTTTGGCAGCAGAGCCCAATGTCACAGTGTGGAGTTACTTTTGGCAGTTTGTTAGTGAGCTTCTCATTCCCCTGAAATGATGCATCCTCGTGCCTTTCTTCTGGTAACACCCCATGCATGCAGCTTGGCCTTGAAAATGCTTGGAAGTGTTTCTTGACTGTATTTCAATTAGTGTTCTCTAGAAACACATTTTATTCAGCGGGCCTGTTTTCAGCTACCAAAATAATCTGCTCAAAGTTCTTCTGTCCTTCCTCCCTCCCTTTCCTTCTTTTCTTTCCTTCCTTCCTTCCCTCCCTTCCTTCCTTCCTCCTTCCCTCTCTCCCTTCCTTCCCTTCCCCTCTCTCTTCCTTTTCTAAAAGTAGCTGTCAAATTGCATTCTAAATCTATGAAATGAAGGTAAGGGACAGTGTTTCTTGGCATGATGTAATAGCTGAATTTAGAGAGGTATTTTCAACTGCATGTCTACAATTTCAGAAATGTTCACATTAATATTAAATGTGTGGGAGGTCTAGGTCAAACTGAGGATCTTTTTTTTCTTTTTTAAAACTAGAAGACTTTGTACGTCTCTAATTTTCTAGAAGATACTTTTTTCTTTTTCACTTTTCTGTGACTTTGCGTGAAATTTCTTAATAACTACTGTTTCTCTCAGTTTCCATTTTTATTCACAAATTCATGTGTGTGGTTATCATAACTAATATAAATAGGAATCGATGTATTTTAGATGTAGTTTGTTGATATTAAGGTCTCTTGAGCTGCAATTTTTGCACTAAAATGACCCCTACTGGTTGTATCTGTTAATGAAAAGTCTTTTGAAAGCTTATTTAGTTGGCCACCCTGAGAACACAGACTTTATGATATAGAAATTTTGTGACTAATCTGTTTTTTGATGATATGATTTAAATTCAAATTTATATTGCTCTATTTTCCAACGCACAATAATTTTTGTTATTTCCATATTGGCTTTGTGGGAGAAAAAAAGGGCTTTTAACTGCAGTTCATGGAGTGAGTTAGCCAGATCATGGAGCCAAATAGAACCTTTGAACTTGTGGTCCATGACTTTAGATTTTTAAGACATACTGACCCATAACAGGTGCTTGGTAAGAAAACACAAACCATCCTACCCATAGGAAGAGCCCTGAAAAAAAAATAGTAAATTTCTTAAAGACTAGATGCTGTGGTGAGCTGTATCTTGTGAATCATGTGCAATGTACACTCGGATTCTTTCTCTGCTAAATTGAGATCGTTGATCAATAAAACTTGATTCAGTAAGTCTTCCTTTTGACTAAGCACACTGAGAAGCTGAGAATGAAACCAGGTACTGAAGCTGTCTCTGTTCCCTTAAAAAGTGCCTTCTGGCCCCTGGGAGGGGACAAGTCCCTTTCCTGTTTCCATTCATCTGGTGTCACTTCCTGTTGCCTGTGCAAGATCCTCGCTGGACTGTTTTCTTCTTCGCCAGGCTGCTGTCTCCAGGGAAATCACCTACGAGCCAAAGAAACAAGCCTGGCTTCTAACCCTTGACAAGTCTGGATGAGAGACCTCTTTAGGGGATCAGAGCTTTGAACACTAATGAAGTGAGATAGTATAGAAAGAATGTTTTAATTGGACAGTGAGAACGGTATTTTGCACTAAGGGAAGGAGGGCCATTTTTTTATTATTATTTTATTTTTGGTGGTGGTTGTTGTTCCCTCTGGATTAGTACATTATGCTTCTGTAAGGGTGGAGGCTGGGCCAAGAAGCATGTCCAGCCCTTTTGTCTCTGGGTAGAAAGGGGAAGGTGATCGCTTGAGTTTGACAATGCAAGGACAGAGTGGCTTCCAGCCAAGTGGACATATCGAGT
The DNA here is from genome assembly GCA_023101885.1 of Typhlomys cinereus. NCBI lineage: Eukaryota > Metazoa > Chordata > Mammalia > Rodentia > Platacanthomyidae > Typhlomys > Typhlomys cinereus. Next base: position 1,751,259 of record JALPQD010000227.1, read on the forward strand.
TGCTTTGTCTTTGGGCAGCATAGATCGAAGTGATTGAGACTTCAGATGTATCACCTCTTTTCTCTGAAGTGACCTCAGTCTTCACAGAGCTTGCTCTTCCATGTTTTCCAAAACCACCATCACTCGTAGACTGCCTCTCTCAGAACACATCCCCCCCCCAGCTTGTTCGAGCTTTCCATTTCCCAGCTTCTACGGGACCTTGAGGAGAACTTCGCGTGGTTGGTACTGACAACAGAGACCAGGGTTTTGTTTTTTCCGGACTGTTCCCATGAAGTTAGAGTTTCTCGTTAGCTGGTGGTGATGACGGCTGCTTGGAAGGATGTGAGTGGGAGCTGAGGTGAACCCCAGAGAGCAGCCACTCCAGAGGGGGCCCCCGGGACACTTGGCTGGGCAGGAGCCACATGGCAACTGCTCCCCTTTGTTGCCTGGTAGGGTTTGGAGTTCAAAGTTCATGAATTTTTTTTTTTTTTTTACAAATAAAATGAAGGAGGGGAGGGGCAAAGTTAATATTTTTTACATTGTCATTAGAAGAATTTTGAAACTCAGGACTCCACACTAGTTTTGAAGCAATGGGTTTCGTCCTCCGTGTCAGAGGTCTTCAGGTAAAGGCTGGTGCCAAAGGAAGGCAAGCAGAGGGCACGTGAAGTTATGTTAGCAGGGTATGGGAAGAGAAACCAATGCAAGTAAACAAGGAAGTCATTAGTTCCTTCTCAAAGTAAATATTGACGAAACACGCAGAACCAACTACTCATGCACATACACAAGTGACAGGACCCCGTGGCCTTCACTTTGACCCTCAGGCTTAGAGAATCCTTGCTGTTATTAAGGAGTCCGGTCACATAAAACACTTGGCAAAGGACAAATGAATTGCATACGGTAGAGCAGAAAGGCAAAATAGCCCAAGTGGAGATGCTTGCTGCTGTTGGCACACAGTTAACAGTGGGCCAGGGAAATCTACATGCAATATGACCAGGACAATCTATAAGCAATGTATATTTAGTTCAGCTGTCAGCCATTAGGAAGTGAACAATTCTAAAACTGGATGGGAGAGCAGTGCAACCATCAGGAGGGAGTTTTGGTGGAGGTTCCCGTTTTGCATGGCTTGGCTACTGTCCAGTGGTGTGGGTGAAGAGCTTGGGGAGTTAGGGGATCAAGCATTCTGAAGCTGTGGGCTTCAGCTAAGACAATTGATCCTAGGAAGATCCTCAGTGGGTGGATAAGGATGGGAGAAAGAAAAAATATTGAATTCATGTTAGCACAACTACATCATCCTTTGATGAATAATCTAAAACACATTCCAGAGATTAATTGTAAAAGTCCTGAAAAAAATGTGGGTGTGTTTAGCATCTCTCAGGAAATGGTGCCAGCAGGTTCTCTGACAGTGTGTAAATACAGTGGGGTGGGAGGTGGGGAGATGAGTAGATGGTATATGCGATCCACATTGCATTCTTGTCACCCCATTCTCCAGGCGACCCGTTCTGTTTCAGGATTGTGGAGACTCCTCAGCGATGGGCCTGTTCAATGATTTGAAGAAGATGTGGTGGACGTGGATAACACCTCGAAAGCCTGCTGCCTTAGAGGTCTCATTTGCCAGAGCTGCCTTTTCAAACATGGACCTACTTTTGCATAGAAATCAATCATTCATTGGGTTTCCCCCCACTCCTACTGTGTGCAAGGCCTTGTGGAACAGAGGTCAACTGGGGAACCTGGTGACCAATCAGAGCTGTCTATATTCTGTGCATGCACTGAATCATGATACGCAGATAAGACAGCAAGGCCAAAGCATGATGTGAGTTCAAGCCAAGCAAAGGTGATTTGTGAATCTGAGATTTCTCACTTGGCAACTGTAGAGCATTGATAAGTGTCTTCAGGTCTTTGTGGGCAAGGTAAAGAGTAGGCATTCGAGTGAGTTTGAAAGCTCAGTGGTGATGGGGAAGAGGAGCATAGCTATTCTCTGAGCCCCCACAGTATAATGGGAGTGTTTCCCAACATCTAGGAAGAGCCTGCACTCTTACCACTTTGCTAGCCATGATTCACAGCGGTTTTCTCTTTGTTCTGGCTTGTTCTAGTAGGTAAGGCATCTAGGCTGTGAACTTTTAGCTTGCTCTTCAAGGGTAGCTCTCCCTCCTTACCTTCTTCCTTCCACCCTGCTGTTTCCCTGGCCCAGTTGGCCTGGGAACCTGTCCTTAGGTCGTGATAGTGGATTGGATGGACAGAGGAGTGCTTGACCACCCTGTTTAAGAATGCTCTCAAGGGAAGCACTGAACTCAAAGTGTCTGCTCTGGGCCAAAGTGGAGGGGGAAAAAAAATCAAGAGAGATTCCGTTTTCCTTAGTTAGCTGCAGCGCGAACAGATTTCAAGTTATTACCTCCTTCCTCCAACTCCAAGTTAATTCTTCATGTGAAATACCAGCAGTTTGGTGGAAGAGTGTAAAGGTTAGGAACTTGGTTTCTGGGGCGGAGTCTGCCCTCTTCTGTCTGTTTCCTTGTCTGGAGAGTGGGTTAATAATGGGGTTGTGATAAGAACCCAGTTTCTAGGAAACACTGCAGAAGCTCACTGGCTTGTGAAAGCGCTTACTGTCAGCAAGACTGCTAACCCGTGAAAGTAAAACAACCCAACAGGCTTCATTTCCCTTGCTCCGCCCAGCCTCCATGTTTCCGAGTCCTCGACTGTTAGTCGTCCAGAGGTGGGACTCTTAGAAAAGGAGCCAGTTCTTACTGAGTGAAGTTCCTTCCTCTTCTACAGTCTCCTAAAAGCGTAAAGGCAGCCAGTTCAACTTAAGACCAGACCTGTTTGTTGCACCTTATTTAAATAGTTCTTGCAAACTTGGTATATTTGGGGTACACTGGGGAATCTGAAATGTAGCGTTTTTCCCGAGGAAGAGTATTTCACTGGGAGGAGAGCACCTGAACCCACTCACTCTTCATATCCTGGGAGCTTTCGCGGGTGGCTCTTTGCTGATGTCACTGGTGGTCAGCACGGGATTTTTTTGAGCTGTAGAAGTTGCTCGTGCTGGCGAAGCTCATCATCCTCATCAGAGCCCCAGGCCCACAGGCCACACTGGTTATAACTCAGCAAAGCTAGAAGTTTAGCCAATCATTTCTTTCTAGTTGAACCACTTACTGTCTTTGTGGTCAGCCTGACTTCCTGTGAAGTTAGGAGTAGCATCTGCTCTGGGTCTGGTCTTTGTGCTATAAAGTCATGATGGCCCTTTTGTAAAACTGAATTTTAATGTGTGCACAGTCATCTAGGGAGCTTGTTTAAAAATAAATGTGGGTTCTTGGTCTGGAGAGGGGCTGACCCCTCTCACCTGAACAACACACAACAGAAGGCAGGTTCTGATTCCAGAGGATGAGCCTGTGGTTCTGCATGTGATGTGGATCCCAGAACCACATTTGAGGTAGAAGCACAGAATGTGATGTATAATCAGAGCCTGAAACCATCGCTTGCTATTGCAGTGATTTTTCAACCAAAATAAATAAGGTAGGAACCTTGTTTTCACAGAAACTGTGGTTTCGTGGTGATTTGGAAAAGTTGAGGTTATTTGTTGCAGTTGTGGACAGTAAACCCTGAGACAGGGAAGTGCTAGCATGTTAGGAGCAGCTGACAGATTTTAACTGGTTCTCTAGCCACCCGGAGAGATGTGTGTAGCTCAGGGTCCTGCACCTTCTTTGCTCCTTCTTCATCCTTTTCCTTTTGTTCAGAATATTTTAGGAAAAAGAAAATAGACTTTGAGGCTACACAAACTGTGTTCACTTAACTCAGACCAGCCTTGCTTAGTTTTTCCTGGGCTTCAGTTTTCTTATGTGAAAATAGGATGTCAGTAGTTTTCAATCAAATGATACCGGTGAGGATTAGAGCTGTTAGTGTACTATGCATAACTACCAGGTATGAATATCTGTAAGAGTATACACATATGCTCAGTGTCAAGTGCACCCTGGGTATCAGACAAATTCTCTAAAGTAACATTAATTCTAGTTTGCATCCTTACTCAATGTCTTCTTGATTAGTTTTCTCTCTGCATAAATTTAGAAGTCTGCTTATGGACACAAATCACACTTTGACACATCGTCTTTCCACAGGAAGCGGGGCGGGGGTGATTCTGGCCTCAGATGTTTGTCCCAGAGCAGAAGACTCCACAGTACAGAGAACAAGGGGTCCCTGGGCTTGACCTGATGTAACCTTACTTCCCAAACCCTTTGGAGTTTCTGTGAGTGTGGACACCTGCTTAGGTGTATGATGTGAGTACTTGGTTTCGAAGAGCAATTTCCAGTTCATCTTTTCTGAAAGGTGATGTCAAGATATGTAACCTCCCGAAGCGGAGGTTTCAGAGTGCATGTGATTGTTTGGGTCCCTCCCAGGGACCCAGGACCTCTTCAGTCAGGTTAGCACAGATGGACCTTTCAGATCTCCTAAGGGTTTGGTGCAGCAACACCAAGAATCAGGGTATCAGACTCTTCACGTCTCTTTACTTGTCCCTTACCATGCATACTTCTTAGCTGTGACGCCTTCCTTCTTGCCTACATAGGAATGCCATTTCTAGTCAGTCAATAGTGCCTGAGAATTCCCGAGGTGGGTATTTTAGATTGGCAACAAGGAGAAAGAGTTTGATAGAGCTTGCTTTTGGACAATCAACCCTGACTACATTTCAGTGGAAACTGGAATTTTCTCCCCAGTCACTCCTTCAGTACTTATGACTGTGGTGCCCTCTGTCTTTTATCAAGAGTGTTGGTTTTCAAGCATGTAGCCTCTAAGCCACATGAAGAACAAACCTACAGAAACAGTTTCAGGGTTTCTTTTAAGTCTCCGTTAGTCAAGTTCGTTGATCACATCTTATTTTGAAACCTCCTGTGAATACATGTTTTAGGGATATTTAAGAAAGGAAATCTAGTGCTAATTCATTTTTAAGATGTTGGCATTCTCAATTTCTGACTCCTGAGAATGGGAATTTTAGTTGTCTTTAGTAACTGACTCTTCTGACTTATCCCATGATTAAAAAAAAAAAAAAAAAAGGTATATCCTGTAACTGGATATTATGCCTGTCTTATTTAGCATTTCAAAACAAAAAGCATAAACAAACATCTCAGATTCAAAACAGAAAGGAATTTCTGGCCTGGCAGGATGAAACTTGAGCGGGCAGAGCCTTGTCTTCCAAGGTAATTTAGTTGGTGCCTTATCCAAAAGCACAGCTACGTGGTTCTCAGCAGTGATGATCCAATCAAAGGCATTCTGGTGTTGAGAAACCGGACACGTCTTTATAAAGTTCTGTAAGACCTGCTCAAAAGAGGCAGATCTGCTTGGAGGCTGTTCCTCTCCACCCCCCCAACTAGATTTCAGAGAGAACGATTTGGAGCCCCTTCAGTCTAGATGACTTCCTGCATGAAAGTGTACTCCAATCCCTCAGAGTGTGTGTTTTTAATTCTATTCTCACTTACCCTAGCTGGGAGATGTGTAGTTTATTTATTTATTTATTTATTTTAAAGGTATGAGCCAAGTGAGGTAAAAGGATGGGCTCGAGACAGTTTTATCTCTGGAAATCAAAGTAGAAGGATAGTTTCAATGGCTGTAGAGAGGAGGAGAATGCTGTGTGCTTTTTCGGAAATGCTTAAATGTCAGGAAAACTCATTACTACAACCTAGGACATAAAAATGAAAGATCAGATAATTGGCCGTGTTGTAGTGGCAGTATGGATGTATTTGTTTATGTCCTGGCTTGTTTCAGAAAGGGTTTGGGACTGTACCCAGATGTGAAAGTCACCAATTCCTTGCCATTTAGTCGTGTGCTAAAGGAGAGAAAGAAAGAGGAACGGGTATTGGGTCACCTTCCATTCCTTAGTGAGGGACTTACAGTTCTGCCACTACCTCCGACTCTGATTTGTTCCTTTGGCCTTTTCAAAAGGGAATTAGTTAGCTACCTTCCGGAAGGGAGGGGAGCTGAATCAGATGAGACCTGGCAGCTCTCCTGTCTCTGGTCTTCATCAGACGGTGCTTTTATGACCCAGAAGTGCTGGGCAGAGAGCAGGTGTTGTTACCTCCTGTTCCCTGAGCCAGGGAAGGAGAAGTGGTAACCTCCTGATTCTGCCAAGCGCCATACTTAGACTATGGGTTCAGCACGGAAGGCCCAGCACGCCTGCCTGCTTTGATTCTGTTTAGTGCAAGCAACAGAGAGCTAAAACATCATCGTCCAGGCCTTAGTGGCATCTATTGCGTGCCTTCCGTCTGTCATTCCAGACTAGACCTTCCAGTCTCTTCCACATCTGAGCCGGCGGTGTGTCGCCTCCATTCCGCCTGCTTCTCTCGTGGGCTGCTCTCATTGTTTCAGTGAGGATGGATTTGAGAGGTGGGTGACTGACAGACCGAAGACAGGCCAACACTTGCCCAAGTTCATACGCTCCTTTCTGCCTCTGACACTGGGCGAGAGTTGAGTAATTGCTGTTCTTCCTAATGCTGCAGGCAGCAGCCAAATTCTCCACATTCTTTTACCTTTGCTGCTGCATTCACTTGCCAGGGAGTTTCCTTAAGGAGAGGACTGAATTTAAAGAAACATAACTGACAGTATGGAAGGGGGGGAGGGAAGGGGCTTTGGCTCCTAGTGCTGGGAGGATGCCGCCATTAGTCCCTTCAGAGATCAAGCTTCAAGCTGCACCAGCCACTGACCTAAAAGCATTTTGCCTCTTTGTGAAACAAGACATCCTACTAAACACATTTTCAAGAATGCGGAAGGCTCGACCTTGTTTTGCCTAGCGGACTGTTTCATGTTTGCCAGGAGCAGCCTTGCGGAGCGAGGCGCTGGTTGGTTGCTTGACGTTTGGGACGTTGCCTCTTGGGGTCTCTAGAAGCTCCCCCCTGCCTTTGTATGTTGTCCTGCAACAGGGCGTGGAGCTAGGTTCAGTGGTGTGACATGAACCTGTGACCTTGAAACTTGATGACTGAATTAGTCCCAAGGATGTGGAAGGCTTACTCTGTTCTGCCTAGCGGATGTTCCATGTTAGCCAAGGGCAGCCTTGCGGGATCAGTAGCTGGTTAGTTAATGCCAGTCTGTATTTATTCATTAATAAATCTGCTGAATGTCACATCCTCCACTTGGGAGTATGGAACATAAGACTCCACAGCTAATTATTACGCAGCTATCTTCCTAGACTCTCACTTTAAGTTAATTTTCCTAAGCCATTAATCCCCCAACTGTAAGACTTTATTTTTCAGTTTTCTGTAATCAATTGCTTTTTGCTCCAAATCTTTTATAGACTGGGGAGTTGGTTTATTGGGTAAAACCTTTGCCATGCAAATGTGAGGGCCAGAGTTCAGATCTCTAGTATACACCTACATGCTAGGTGACTATGGCACCCAGTTGATCCCAGTGTTTGGGGATGGTGACGGACGGAACACCTGGCTAGCTAGACTAGATGAACTGGTGCGCCCTGAGTTCAAGCAGGAGACCCTAACTCAATATATAAGGCAGGGAACAATTGAAAGAAGACACCTGAAATCAGTCTGTTGCTTCTCCAACACGCATGCATAAACATGCGTGCACACCATACGCATTCCAAAAAAGAAAAAGAAAGTATTTCTTGCCTTCAGTTCATAAAACGGCTAGACATTTGTTAGCAACCGGGTGAACATTCTATTTTGTACTGAGACTTGCTCACTTTCTTCCCTTTCCTTCCTTCTTCCTTTCTTTTTTAAAGATGATATCAAAAGTTAAATCTTGTTCCGGATCTTACCTTGTTTCTTTGAGTCTAGATTTCTAGATAGCTTCTAGTTAGTTGCCATTAAAATAGCCATTGAGGTGTGGGTGGTGTTAGTTACGAACCTGAGCTTCTGCCCAAGATAGGTTTTCCTGAATTCTTCCGCTGTATATAAATAGGTCCTTACTTGTGTTTCTTCCTGCTTGGATGGGGAAGAGTCCATGTAGGATTCTCATGCGATCTCAAAGCCTGTTTCCCAGTAACCTGTCTTGGAAGTACCAAGGAGTGCAGGGCACATGCACTGTGGTGAGAGTTTGTGCTGGGAGGTCCAGGGAGAAAGACACTTGCCCACACTGTCGATTGCTTTCTCTAGCAAGTCCCTGTCAGGACCTAGTACAAACTGGATCACAGAACCTTGCAAACCTTTGGAGCAATGTTTCAGCAGTCCCACCGTTGGCTGCTTGCAGCTCTCCGACCATTGATCACACAGCTGTTCACAGAAGTTGAAACCAAGGCCTTCTCTCCTCCATGAGGATCCAGTCCAGTAACCACATCTGCACCTGAGCTAAGGAAATGTTTGCATAGGGCTGACTCCTCGTTCATTTGATGCTGTGACATGTGACAGCATGAGTCACAAGTTTATCAGACAGTATCTTTACAAGGCTGTGGTCAACCTGTTGACCCTAAAAGGACAGTAGTGTTTCAGTAGCATCAGTGGCTGGCCCTGAGTGGGACAGTTACAGAAGTATCCTTGCGACAGGAAGTTACAATGACTCTCTTTCACTTTGCAGTTAACTTTGCGCCTTGGTTATAGGGCGTGTGTCTTTGTGTGTGCTGTCAGTCACTGAGGTCAAACTCAAAGATACCCTGTGTTGTCATTACCAATGTGCTGGAAACTACTCTGGATTTGAAGTGAGCTAAGTCCAGACTCTGCTCTGTAGATTAGCAAACCAGAAAAGGACTTCCTTCTTTCTCAAGAATGCACTTTGCTTTATCCATTCTTGTGTGTGTGTGTGTGTGTGTGTGTGTGTGTGTGTGTGTGTGTGCACGTGCGCATGTGTAGATGTTTCTGTAGGAGGGGGTTCACGTCCGTGTGTGTGTGTAGACTGGCTAATGAGTTCCAGGGATCCTCCCATCTCTGCCCAGACAGCCCTGGATTTATAGACATGTGCTGCGGCACCTGGCTCTTACATAGATGTTGAAGATCCAAACTCAGGTCTTCATACTTCCACCACAAGCACTTTACCAACTGAACCAAGGTTTCCCCAGCCCTGTTTTGTTTATTACCTTTAAAAACAGAACAATTCCAATTAAAGTGCTTTGGCTCTTAAACTGCCCACTTAAATATAATATCGATTACTAGGCAAGCAGAGCATAGGATATTAGTGACATTTTTTTTTGGCGATTTGAGACAAGGTTTATTATTTTTCTAGCCGTGCTAGAGCATTTAGAGCAGACTGTCATTCAGCATAGTTTTTTGACCTTATATAGGAATTTTAGATGTGAGAGCCAAAAGGAAAAGCAGAAAGTTTTAGAGTGAGAAGGGGAAGACATCAGTGGGAAAATAGGCAAACTGAAAGAAGCTGATTTTTTTTGAAAGATGACAGTTTTCAAGGATGATACTGGAAAAAGGCAACCAAGTTTATTGACTTATGTATTCAGTAAATTAGACTTTAGGAAGAGTAAGGAAAAGCTGCCAACAGAGGACTGGAAAACTTGAGGGAGATAAAGTATTTACATGCTCTAATAGCATCAAATATGTCCAAGAGAAATACATATTTGCAGCTGCACTTGGCCATGAAAATAGTTCATGTATTATATTTTTCAAATCGTCTGTGGATATAGAAGCTCTGTGTCCTTGAGTCAGAAATGCTTGGGTGATCCTCTTTCTTGAGAGGATGGAAAAGTGAGGTGTTAGGATGGAAAAGAGAGAGAAGGCATGAAAGAGATACAGTAAATTTTTTTTTACAGAGGATGTATTTTATATGCATAATTATTCCAACTGTTTCTAATCTTACTATAATAAGCATTTAACTTTGCATCGGGGCCATAGTAATTTGCATGTGATTACGAAAAGCCCACAGGTAAGGGAAAATTAGATTCCTAAATTAAAGACCCAACTATCTTGCTCTTCGAGTTTCAGGTTTTGTAACTTTATTTCAGGTTGAACTTAGACAGAGACCCCTGGAGAGCTCAGAAGATCAGAAATGTGTATGGTCAGTAGGTGTTTTAAAATTGGGGATTACCCATGAGGCAGAGAGGCGAGGTGGCCAGGCTGGCAACTGGCAAATGGGCATGGAGGTTGGTTTCAGATGGTTCCAAAGTTACCTTCACAGACTTTAATGAGTGCCTCATCCTAGAAGCCCCTCACTTATGCACCTTTCTTTGTTGCTACCCTGCCCAGGAAAATGTATGCCATGATCCCTTTCCCCCTTGGTGCTCATAAATAGCACTTTCCCCTTGCCTTGTTCTAGGCTTTGCATACTGTGCTAGAGTTCACATTTCTGTTCTTCCTCCCTCCTTGCCATCCACTCGAGTGCCAGGATTGTGTGTTATTCTGGCTGCTTGGCACACAGGAAGCACTCAATGAGCATTTGTTGACTAAATCTAGACTCAAGGTCATCCAAGATATTATACAAAAACTTTTCCATCCGCGCTGTTTGGTTTGCATTGTGGAAACCTAAAGGATTGGCACGCACCTGTTCTGAGAATGCCCGTGAGTTAGAAATGATCCCAGAAGGAAGGTTTTAACTCTGTCCACTCCAATCAGTCTTAGCAGTTTTGGTAATATTCCCATTGTGTAGTTAGCTTCAGTTGTATCTGTTTTGGAAAATATTCCCATTGTGTGGCTAGCTTCAGCTGTACGTTTTGGAAAATACTTAAGGATTTTTTTTATTATTATTTATGTGGACTTCTTTCCAATTTGTCATTAGCATGTCACTCACTCATAGCTCCTTATCAGCTCCTAAGAATTTCCCCTGTGGGTGGTAGCTATTAATCTCGTGCCAAGGATCTGGTGTACTTGAGCAGGGTGCTGACCACTGCTGGTAAACAACTGAGAAACAATTATGAACTACCTGGCAAACACACAAATAGCCACAGGAACACATGAAAGTAAAGCAGACGTCTGGATTCTCCTCAGACCCAGGATGGGGGTCTTACGTGTGCATGTGGCTTGAACTGGAGGGGAGGTGAGTTGGACTGAGATTTGTTGAACACCCATCTCGGTTAAGGGCAGCAAATTATGCTGCTTTCTCTCCGCCTCAGGTGATCGCTGCCAAATGTCCAGGGGAATTTAACCCGCTCTTCCTCTGAGGATGGAAATCGTAAGCTGACCACAGGAGGGGAGAAGTGTGTGACTGAATAATGCAAGTGCTCACAATAGCTGGAGCAGGGAGCCCAGGGGAACGTGATACAAGGAGTTCTGCAAAGCACAGTCCCCCTGGGATTGACTCCAACTTGTCATTTTAGGAATTTTTGATGATCTGCAGCACAGAGCCTCCAACTTGCTATATTTAGTAGTGAGGAGTCATTTTTTTCCCCCTTCAACACTAGTCCTGAACTTTTGTTTGTATGTTTATTTTTCTAAAGGTCATGAAGTGATGTACCAATCAAGACAGACAAGGACATTAGACACGTGAGGATAGGAGAGCAAATTAGACCTTTGAGTTATATGTCAACCCTAAGCTTTTCAGAGGCTAAGGCAGAAAGATTGAACAAGGTGTGTGCAGAATTCCAAACACATACAGACTTGCCATGAACACAAGCTCTGGTGTCTATTTTTGTTTGTTTTTTTCGTGGGGAAAACTACTGGGACCTTAAGCTTGAAATTCCTCTACTTGGAGAGCTCCATTTTCATAAGCAGGCTGAATCCTGTTGTCTTGACAGTACCGTTTCTTGCATCTTCTCACTGTTAGATGCTCAGTCCACACTCGATGGAAATTGCTGGTGACATTCATGTCACATAGTGGCTTTCCCAGTCATCCATGTTATATCCTTAGATCAATCACCCCCAGTTGTTACAAGCTGTTTGGGAAAGGGAAGAAGGAATGCTGCAAGTCACAGCTGTCAAGCTTCACCTATGCACAGTGTGTAGTTAACAATGGAAGGTGAAGATTTCTGAGCAATGTAATGTTTTGTCTTTCCCTTGACCACTGTCTTACAAGTCTCTACAAGTGGTATTTTTGGCTTTTGTGTGGCTTCATTATGGAACATCAGATAGAGAATCGACTCCTGGACTTGAAGCAGATTCTCAGACCTTATCAGCAGAAGGAATGTTTTGACCTGATGGTAAACATTGCCCCAACGGGGAGTGCGTGTTTCTCAGACCCTTGATTCCATAGTGACCTAAAGGGGTAGACAGCAAGCCCCAGGGCTCTTCTCTGCTGACCCAGCATGCTTATCCTTGTCAGCAAAGGGGATGAATGGAGGCCAGAACTGGGGTACATACTTGAAGGAGGGAGTGCCTGTCAGACAGCAAGCCAAGGTAAACAGCCCTAGTAACTGAGAAACAGACTTCCTGGAACGAGAGAGCTGGAGAAGTGGGTGTGAAGTACAACCCGCAAGTACCGTTTCCAGCCACACGGACGAAGAGCTGGGGACCCTCTCAGAGCTGGGTGGAGGAGGCAGTTGCCTGAATCGGCCTTTGACTAGGCTCCATTCATATGGTGACCCTAGAAATTCTCATGAGAGAAACTAATAAATGTGGTTCTTTGAAGGGGTAGGCATGAGGTCATTGGTAACCTGGAGATGGCCTGGCACACGGGTGATGGGGCGGTATTCCTGCACCCGCATGTGTGGAAGCAGACATTCTCTGTCATTATTAGAGGAAACGGATGAGTTTTTGCAGTACACAGCTGTGCACATGCTGTAGATATGTTATGCATGTACGTAATCTTGTGTGTGTGTGTGTGTGTGTGTGTGTGTGTGTGTGTGTGTGGTGTGTATGTCAGAGGACACTTGAGTATTTGTACCTGTGGAGGCCCAAAATTGGCACTGGGAATCATCCTGGATTGTTCTACCTCTTTATCACTTTGCTCCGGGGTTTCTCATGCTACAAGCCTTCTAGAGCCAGAATTGTAGGCCACTGGCATTTTTATATGGGGTCTAGGCTCTGAACTCAGGTCCTTTTGCTTTGGAAAAAAAGGCTTTAACCCCTGAGCCATCTCTCCTCCCCCGTCCGTGTGTGTGCAAGTTCTTATGCATACATCCTTGTGGGCAACATGCACATGTGTAGAAAACAGTCCGTCCTAGGACGCTTGCGTATAGCCTGGCAGCCTCTTTCTGTCTCTTCTTCCATGAGTACAGTGGGTCAGAGCAGCTCTTAAGTTCTGTTAATTCCAGATAAAGAGATGAATGTAGAAACTCCAGAGAGTCTTGCAGGCTCAAAGATTCTTGGTGTTTTAGTTGCACGCGCAACTTCTAGTAAACAGAAGCCCAAGTCCTTTCAGTTGTCCCATAGGAAGGTGTCTTTGTGGTTAAATTTTGAATTATCTTCTATCCCATTGCTAGCTATGTAGGCTGGGGTCAGATAGAGGTCTGCTGTCATCTTTTAAAAGTGAACCATTATAAATGCAGCATGACAGCTTGAGAAATAGAAAAGAAAAGCAGTTACAAAATACTCTTGTGAGTATTCCTTTCTAGTCTTCACCTCTATACATACTCTTTATTTTAAGCTATGTATCCTCTCTGGGCCCGTAATATATCAGATACGTTTTCCTATGTTGCTGCATGGTCTGTCTTACATTAATTTAAGCCATGCAATGGTGACAGTTTCTATTTAATTCCATTTCTCTCTTTTCTGAGCTATATAAAAACAAGAAAGGGAGGGGGGAGTCATTCCAAGTGAACTTTCCTAGAAAATTCTGTGTAGTCTTAATGGACTTTATGTCTAGGTTTTCCAAGCAGATGACCACAACCGTGGCATCTTCCCGTTAAGGATTCTCCACTGATGGCTTTTGTGTCTGCTCCTTGGGGTCTGGCTCAGGCATGCCTTAGCTCTTGATTGTGTATGTTGCCTTTGCTACCGCCAAGACTGCAGCAGCCCCCGGAGTGCTGAACTCTGAAATGTTAACTAATGATTTGTTGTCTTTGTGCAAATGGCCAGACCACTGAGTTGAGAGACATTTTATTTAATTCTGCTGCATTTTTTGAGAGCATGTAATGGGGTTTTATGTGTTTATGTAGCATGAAGAATGAATATAATTAAGTCTTAAGGAGAAACTTTAGAGTAACTTAAAGATGAATTTACAGCCTTTATACTTTGCATATACCTAATATTCTTGTTACCATGGATTTTGTCAGAGGATTCAAAAGTCGTATTCTTCCATCATTTTAGAAATTAAGTCCAGGAGGCCTAGAAGTTATCCAGCAAGGCGCAAGTTTGGTCATCATCAAGCTTGAAATACTGTCAGGGAAACACAACTTTTTCTTTTATAGACTTCTACAATAGCTTTTCTTTCTTTTTTTTTCTTTTTTAACAACATAAATCCTAGTTTCATATTCCAGAGGTGTGTGGCATCTGTGGTAATATTTGAGATTCATTTTTCAATCTTGAAGAATTCTTATTCATTTGTACAAACAGCATACAGAATCAGATCACCAGACTTCAGATGAGTACTTTGTATATATTTAAAGTATTTTTTAGATTCTCGAAAGGAGTATGAAAGTTTTGATTGCCCCCTTAGTATTTGCTGCTTCTGAATTATAAATGTAATTTGCATATGATATATGCCAATCATTGTAAGTCAATAGTAAACCAGGCTGCTACTTGAAGAGAATACACACCTAGACTGCTTTAAACCATAAAGTATAAAAAGTAATGTATATGCATAGCTAAAATTTAACAGACACTATTTTGACCAATGTGTTGACTTAAGGGAGCATAAAGAATAATTTGGAGGTGAAATAACATCACATTTAACAGTTTAACCTTGGATATTTGTGGAATTCTAATTGTACAGTAACAATAAAGTCAGTATGAAAAAACTGACTTTAGGGTTAAGAACAAAGGAGGGGACAGGGACTTTCCTAAGGTTTAGGTCTAAATGGGGCCTGCAGATGCTATTGAAATAAATCACTTTGTAAGGGCCAGCAAAATGGCTCAGTGGGTAAAGCCAGCCTAATGACCTGAGTTCTCGCCCAGCAAGCCCACATAAAGATGGAACTAACACCACAAAGTTGTCCTCTGACTTCTATACACACATACACATACAACACACAAATAAATTCAAAGAAATCAGTTCATAAAACTGTTTAAAGACGAGACTCCGCTATCTTTAATCTGCTCTCTCCATTATCAACCAAAATTATAATTGCTTCCTTTTCAGAAGCTTCTCAATAATGTGTGTTTAACATGTTTAAATCACTTACAGAGATTGGTTAATATCTTCCACTGCTTCGGCTGCAGTATAAGCTGCATGTGGAGGTGCTTGGTTCAGCAGTGGATGGACATTAATACAATGCCATTGGGCCGACTCTCCTTGCTTTCAGAGTCCTGGAGCTTGGCCAATTCAGATGAAGGGGGAGGATCTGTGGGGTTTCCAGAGCCCTGGGTTTATTTCTGGCTGTTGGGGTGTACGACTTTAGAGAGGGCATAAATATAACTTGAGGTTCTGGCCAGGGCTAATGCTGGATGGATTTGTTTATGGATGGATTTGTTTATAGCTGCTTCACACTCTTACCTCTTAGAGTCGTTGCTTCCAGAGGGCATGACCTCTGTGTCCCTGATGGTCTTTGCTGGGTGCCTCTAAAGTCTCTACTAGTGCGATAACCGCAGCTGTCCTTGTCCTGTCCTTTCTGTATTTATATTCCAAGACCCAAGTCAGTGTTACAAGAACAGATTTGGGGAGAGTTGGTTCCTCTAAACAATGAGCACCAAGCTCGTGGGGGGAAAGCATACAGCCCTGAAAGCATGGAGTTGCAGCCTGGGGCAGCTTGTGGCTCTGTGTGGTGCTTCCCTATCTCCAAGGCAGGGCTGCTTTTTGTGTCTCTATGGGCTGGTCACTGATGCCCCTTTACTTCCAGCCCTGCACATAGGAACTATGGATGTCGGGAACTTGGGACACGCCCAGCCAGTAAGCACAGATCTCATCCCCAGGCGGGTTCTACCTTCCAGGTGATGCTGCTGTAGCTCCTAGCACTGCCTTGTTCATCATTCCCCACACAGTGAATGGGTCTCCTCTTGGGATGTTTTACCCGCTACACTGTAGCATCTATATGTCCCAGGAGTATTAAGAATGTGGTCTCAAGAAGGCCTTATTGGGGGGGAGGGATTACTTCCTCAGGAAAAATCTAGATGGGTCAACTCCTAAAGGAGAGACCTCTATTATTATTAACCAGAAGCTAACTTGTGTTCAAATGAGAGTTCCTAGTACCAAACTCACCCAGCCCACATTGAGACACTCAAAAGTAAACCTATGTAACACAGTAATTGCAAGGATTATGAACAAGAGAGATGGGGTAGGAGGACCACACCAGAAACAAGGAGAGAGGGGACCATGTTACAGCAGAGAAAATAGGCCTCCATCAAGGTCTGCAAGTAAGTAATGAGAAACCTGGTTAAGTTCACAGACGTTCTTTCCTGATCTCACCAGAAGGGGAGGGCATATAGTCTAGCAGATAAAAAGTAATCATTTTGCAAATGGGTGATGGACCCCTCCCTCACTGAGGTTTCCTACTCTTATTACATCTACCCTTGAATGTGCTATATTATAACAAGACTCCAGTTTAACAGCTTTTGTCTCTGGCCAGGGGGTGACATACAGTGCCCAGCAGAATGGAGTGAAGGGAATTGCAGGAGCAGCAAAACTGCAAAAGAAAATCAACAAACCACAATACAGAACTTCAGAGACTCTATATCAATCACATAGAACTAGGCCAGCCTAATCTCTCCCCATCCTGGAGCTCAGGGACATTTGCGGAAGAGGGGGCAGTAAGATTGTAAGAGCACAAGGATGGGAGGAGCAACGATTTGCAAGATTCTCAACAATAGTTGGGGCCAAAGCAATTATAATGGGACTTTGCATGCCCTGCGCAATGTCCAGCGCACTGTTGCCCTCATAAAGTCTAGCATCTGTTAAGGGCACCGAGACCCCTGGAGGCAAGGGATTGACAGCCATAGTAGTAATCTTATGCTTAAGGGGAACAAGAGAAAGGGCTTATGGAAATGCCACTGGGTCCTTATATGTCATCGGAGAGGAGGACCCAGTGGAGAGTTAGGCGTACACAATAAAGGACTCTCTGGGAATTGGGGGGAGGCACTGGGGGAAGGGGAGGGGGAGGAGGGGGTTCGGGGGGAGGAGGGGGGAGGGAGGGAACTGGTAAAAAATTTTAAAATGTATAATTAAATTTTTAATAAAAAAAAAAGGAAAAAAAATTAACCAGAAGCTAACTTGTGTTCAAATGAGAGTTCAGGTTCCGAGGTGAGTACCCAGCCCGGCCCAGTGACTTGGCATGTGCAAGATGCATTATCTTTACCAGGCCCCTTAAGTCAGGATTCACGTTTCCATTGAAATGGATTTAAGAATAATGTCTTCTCATTTGAGTGCTTGGAAGAAATAACTAAGTTTCTTCACTCATGAAAAGCAGTTAAACGTCAGTCTCATGCCTGGTAACTTCACAGCAGACATTAGTTGTGATTGGTTCTTGTGTTCCTGAGCCTGTAACACGGTGGTTCGTGCAGCACTAGTGCTAGCTGAATGTTTGGTCCAATACAATGTTTAGGAGGTAGGAACATTTTTCCTTTTTTCTTCCTATAAAATAAAAGCACCATTTTTTCGCATTGAGGCATTGTGAGCCTGGAGATATTTACACCTTGTGAGGAGTTCCAAAATCCGTTCTTGTAACGCTGAGCTTATGATTTGCTGAGCTCTAACATGCCCAATCTGCCAGAAGTTTTGTTAATATTTACTGGCTCGTACAGTAATGTGGAGAAGATGAAAGAGCTTCATCGGGTGACTTATTTCCAGTAAACACTATTATTGGGGCATTCCAAACTCTCAAAATAGGCAGTGGCTGTATTAAGGAAGCTCTGCCCTTTCTTTATGGGCCTGTCTTTATGGGCTCCCTCTGTGTCCTAACTCATGTTCGCTTTTAAGGTGTGCATGGGGTAGACAGATGCTCTGTAAATGCGTGGTCCACACCTCTCCTTTGTAGTCCCTCAATGCTTAGCTTAGCAAGGGGTCTTACTAGTAGAATGTGTGCAGTGTTATTTTTTTTTTTAATGAATGATGAATTGATGGGTTGATGGGGGTATTTGTCTTCATATCGATGACACGGACCCTTTTAAGGGAGTCTTGTTAATAATTTTCCTTCAAGGTAGGTACTAACCTCTTCCCTTGGAATGTAAATCTGAAGTTGGCTTTCAGAGTTCTGCTCTTATCTAAGGAACAAATGGTCCTCATCTTCTAGAGCAGATGGGGGGGGCATCATGTCATCTGTGACGTGTCTAGGCCAGGCTCCCAATGAAAGTCACAGCTCTCAAAAAAAGGGGGGGGGGTGAAGTGAGTCATGTATTTTAAAGTAAAGAGAGTTAATTTAAAAGTTCTTCCTGATAATATTTCATGTTGTAAAACTAAAGGGCACATGTCCTGGGGTCCAGGTTCTGCCAGTCACAATTTGGGAAAGCGTTGCTCCCTACAAAAGGGAAGTGTGTGAAGAGTATGAGCCCGAAGACTCTCGTCCGCGCTGCGTGTTTCTTCTAGAGCTCTTTAGATTTTTAAAAATGGCTTACACAACAGGGTTGAAATAATTGCTTTTCTTTGTGGAATAATTTATAGCTTTAAATAGACAACTTTGAATGCATGTAATCATTCTACCAAAGCAGCTTGCTTTGATTTTTAAATGCCATTTCTTATTCTTGTCATTCTATGTCTGTCTGTCCATTCTTCCGTCCGTCCATCCATCCATCTGTCCATCTGTGTGTGTGTGTACAAGAGCGCACATGCCCGTAGCAATGGGAATCATCCTGGATTGTTCTGCTTTCCTATTGCTTTGCTCTGGGCTTTCACAGGTTCTACCTTTTCAGGGCCAGAATAGCAAGGTACTGCCATGTCTGCTCAGCATTTTTACATAGGATCTGGAGATCTGAACTCAAGCCCTTTTGCTTGTGTGGCAAAGGCCATCTCTCCAGCTCCTGGTTATTATTTTAATAACTCTTATTTTCTTTTTAGGTCTCAATGTCTTACAGATTTCTTTTTTCTTTTTCACTCATTCATTCCAACTCTGGCATGCAACTTTCTAAAAATAATACATTGATTTCAATGCAAATGACTGCAGCGTGGCTCTGGTGTGGCAGGATTATTTCATGTGGGTTTGAAGGATTTGTCCTTTTGTGGAACAAATGGGAAGTGGACAGTGACCTTCTTTCTTTCACACCTGCCTTTCCTGCTCAGAAGCCTCCCATTGAAAGTCAGATGGTCACAAAAGGTAGAGCTGCCCTAGACACACTTTATGGGCCGTCTGGCTGCCACACTGCCTGTATTTGAAGCTCAGCCATGCTTATTTCCACACTGACACGCGTGCAGATGGGCAACAGCACAGGCAGAACAACTCATGACTGCTTCGCCTGAATTTTTCTGAGCAGAGCACTGAACCATTTTCTTAGGAAAGGTCGTGTGTAAGGCAGGGAGGGAGTGCAAATCCTGCTTAATTCCTGGTGATCCACTGCGCAGAAATGATGCTCACTGGTGTCTAAGGCCTTAATAAACAGAATGTTGAATCCTGGCTTAATGGGAAGGAGCTGGGGTACTTGGTCAGGGATTGTTTATTTCAATGGAAGCAGTTGCTCAATTGAGCTGAATCTCTGGCTCAGGCTAATTCTTACCCAGAGCTTAGTCTTGAACTCTGCTCAGAGTTTGTGTAGAGCAGTGACTGGACTTAAATAAAGGGGAAAGAAGACTTGTATATAGTTGGAAGATTTTGACCATGCAGAGATTTCCAATATTCTGCCTTGAGGCAGAATTTTTGAAACCTTGACTAATGTGTGAATGGCCACCTTGGGTGGGCCTCGTTCACTAATTCTGTCCCCCTTAGTGTCCCAGCCTCTTTTCTTCTTCCCTTCTTTTGCTTCATCTATCTCCATCCCTCCAGCCACTGCCCCGTCCCCCAGACTCTTCCACAGAGGACGGATGCAATGTCTTGGGAAGAAGTCATGTGAGAGCACTGGGCAGACTTCCTTGTCGTTGGCTTGTTCTGTATTTTCCTTCAAATCTCTTCCCTCTGGCTTTTCCCTTCGAGTCTCAGCAGCGTGGCACTAACCCTGTGCCAGCGTGATGTTGCTCCCGCTGCTGCTGGGGCAGATGGTATTGGGGTTGCCATGCTGTGGCCCTGGCTCCTGAGGAAGACCGTGATAGACCGCAAGTCCAAACGCAGTTCTGTAAGCATTAGAAGACTTTCTGTAGGGTAAATCAGGAAGCCCCTGAAAGTCTCTACATCCGGTGGAGGATGCAGAGATCGAAAGACAGATTCGGGGAGATGCTGGGCCCAAGAGGCAAAGAAACTCAGTTTTGCAAGAGGAGGATGTTGCTCGGCGATGAAAGAGGTTTGGATGTCACTTCTGAGAGGAAGTGGCACCTTGGTTGAAAAATGCATCAGACTTTGAAAATGACCAAAGCCAGAGAACTAACTGTTCCTTCACGGACAGTTGAATCATTCTACAGAAAAACCGGTCTAGGCCACCCTTCCCAAGATCTCTTCCCCCATTGCATGGGTTAAAGAATTAGATCCTGAAATACTCGTCAGATGTTCTTACTATTTCAGAAACTTCTACCAAGTCTACAGTGATGTCTGTCAGATGTTCTTCCTATTCCAGAAACTTCTACCAGGTCTACAGTGATGTCTTCATACCTCACCCCAGAGGCTGGGGAGCTTCCTCCTGTCCCTTCTTGAGGCCCGACTGCCCTTCTGCCCTCATGGCTCTGGCCGGAGCACAGGGGGCCAAATTGGCCCCTGGTGAACTTTTCCCTCCAGCTTCCCGCCCCGCCCCACACCCCCCACGAAGGAATCTGGAGCCCTCCCCCGCGGAGGTGTGAGGCCACTGGAATGTAGCACTCTGACCTCTGGCAGTGGATGTCCTGGAAGGACCGGGCCTGGGAAACGGAAGGACTTGGGAGGAGGAAGACGGGCCCCGTGGCCCTGGGGTGGGATGGAGGGAAAGGAGATGCAGGGTGATGTGGTCCGCGCATAGTCAGGAGGCTCCCACACAGTGGGTGCTGGGTGGGCGCACAGAGGCAGGCAGGCCCCTTCAGGCCAAGCGTGAGGTTGAGTTCCTTGGCAGAGCTGAGTTCAAGGAGATGAGCTAGCACAGAAGATGGGGTGAGGAGGGAGAGATCAGGGAGAGAAGGGAGGCCGGGACAAGAATGCAGAGAAAATGGTGGTAGATGGATGAAAGGGGTGGATAGCAGGTCTGTCCCAAGAAGCACCCAGTAGGCGCACCTCTCACTTTAACAAATGTTTTGGAAGGTAAGGACACTGCACCCATTTGCATCGTAGACCAGAGCACTCCACAACGTACTGAGTTAGTGAGCGCGAGGGAGGGCCAGTGGTTCCCAGAGTCTCCTTCACTGGAGTCATCACCTCCGTGGAAGAATATTCCAGGACAAGTCCCAGGGTGATGCTATTCCCACCATCCTCCTGCAAGGCCAACAGTTTGTGCCCTTCTTTTTTTCCCACGTGGAGTCTCTAGAGGAGGGCGCAGGGAAGCTCACTGGAGTCCGGAGCAAATCACGCTGCTTTCAAACTGCAGGATGGCAAGAAGAGATACTTAAAAATTGGAAAAGGACTAGGCATTATCGGCAGATGTGTTTGTGTGACACGCCCATTTTGATAGTGCGGTACCCTAGCGACGGCAGGACTCGAAGGAGCTGGGCTTGCTGGAGTTTTAGGCAGTGAACTCTTCCCAGGGTGTCCTAAGTGGTAATCAGTGCTCCATAGTGAGGCCACGCCTATCTGAAGCAAGGGAGCTAATCTCCTTGGCTCTCTTGTCATGGGACATTGTAATAAGCCCTCACACTAGTGACCCCCAAATGTTGCTAATAAGAAATGCCTTGGTTCTTAGGCTCATTCACTGGACATCCAAGCCAGGTTGGTTGTTGCCAAAGCTGTCAGATGAGGCCCAGGAGGATTTAACAGCAACCAAGCAGACTGGCATCTCTCCACACAAAGTGCATTTTCTAGTCTGCCCTGAGAAGTTAGCCGTTCTATGAATTTGGAAGTTCAGAATAGCTGAAGCAATCAAGAACACTTTTCAATGCAAGGACATCATTCTAAGGCCACGTATTGCTGGGTATCCAAATAATCTGGAAACCAATGATCTTTCTGACTAGTTAAATAGTTTATGGCTTTTTTTTTTAATTTCTGTGTTTTCACCCCTTAACTACCCCATTCCCATTCCCATTCCCTTCCTGTCCCACGTCATACTTTCTCCTTTCCAGACAGTCTCCCCCCTTACTTTCACTTTTTTGTCTTTTTGTGTGCAGGGTCCATTGAGTTTCATCTGGGATGCCTATACTGGCAAGTGCCTGAGTATTTGCTAGGGCACGGATGACTTATCAGTGGGTAAATCATTGAGGACAGAAGCTTCCCTTCCCCTGTCTGGCATTAACCTTAAGTAGTCTCTTGGGGAGGTGTAGAGTCTCTTGAGATCTTCTCCTTTCTGTGAAATGCTGATAGGCCACATGTTATTCAAGTCTAATGAAAGTAGACATTGCTACACCTTTGAGAATTTTTTGAACTTAGTATTGTTTTTATAGCCTAAAACCTATTAGCGGTTGAATCATGCTTTCAGCCTACCAAAACAGTGATTTTTTTTTCAACCCTCAAGGTGACAGATAGCATAGACATATGTCCACAAGTTGTTGAATTTTATGATTTGGATACTTGCTTCATGATTTCTTTGGGAAGACCACCTCGATAGAGTAACAGTGCACACATGTTTCTGATACATCCCCCTACCTGACTGTGTAGGAATGTGTCTTGCAGTAGCCTGTGGAAAAAGAAGAGAGTGGTTCACCCTATTTATTTGCATTTCCTTTTTAAAGCAAACCAGTTCTCAAAACAGTGCTGCTTGTGAATGCTCATGTTCTCACTTGAAATATAGAAATATGCAAATTGTCTTTCACAATGCTGTGCTTTAAAATACCCGGAAGTTACAGTCTTGTCCCTGAAAACTCCAAACTATTATATAGAGTTTGTTACTTGTTTATTTTGCATCTCAGATGTTCCAAAATTGTATTGAATACACATGTGTAAATAGTGAAGACACAGAGAAACCCCGACTCTGGGAGACCTAAAGGAGGATTTTTGGAGTTGCTGCTTTTCTTTCCATGTTGGTAGTGAGTGTAAAGAATTTTCCATCTTGAGCAGGTACATTCTCAGGTCCACTGTTCTCTGATTCCATGAAGCCTGTGGGAATTGTGGCCCTACTGTGTGCTGTCCACATGGAGCTAGATTGGAAATGAAGAAAGCAGCTTGGCTCAGAGAAGCATAGTTCGGATGTAACCCAGCATCAGTGAGGCCTTAGGATAGGGAAAGTCTGTGGGTGGAGATTCTGAAAAGAGAGGGGAAGAGAAAGATCAAACTCTAAAGCCATTTAAGTTGGGTAGGAACTGTGGCTTCTAGGTGAGAATCCTAAGCAGGGGAAGTCAGCTTGACAAAGTCGCATGAACGTGAACATATACCTGTACCCAGGGAAATTAACTGATTCAGTTAAAATACTGTGTGCTGAGCTCCAGAGTGCAGAAAGTACAAAAGTAAAGACAGGCAAAACCCTTAGTAACCTGGAGCTTTCTGGTAGAAAGCAGCAAAGCAAAGCAAATTCTTCAGTAAAGCTTCCACCCAGCAGAGATGGGTTTTAAGGAGAGAAAGAATTCAGGGAAGTGGATGGGGGCTACCGAGGGGCTGGATGGTTTATAGTTTTAAATAACATAGTCAAGAACGCCCCACCACAGCACTGCTGCTGATCCAGGACCCGAGGAGTCAGCTGTGAGCACAGACCCAGGTAGAGGCAGGTGTTCTGTGACCGGACACAGCTGCCTCAGCTCTGAGTTTGCAGTGGTCCCAGAAGGAGGAGGTGCAGGCTTGACAATGCAAAGTTGCTGGAAAGTCAGCAGAAGCATTGCCCTCATCTACCAGTGTGACTTCACCAGCATGAGAGAACTAACCTAGATTTTTAGATCTGGTCTGTCCAACTGTCGAGACCCCCACACTGAGTCCCTTTAACTTGGAACTGCACACCTATTAGGTTTAAAGGAGTTTTGAGTAATGTGCAAACATATTATTCAGATGTGTAATTTTTTTAAATCTTTCTCTATTGTTAGGTTTATTTGTATCATCTGTTACATTTGTATTTTGGGGATTTTATCACAGTCCTCCAGATATGTTAGTATTCAATTCTTGACATACCACACAGCAAAAATTCTTTACATTGTCCTGTAATCTACCTTTTGCTTGTTTCTGTAGTTCAAGGACTGGATGCCTTTGAGGTCACCATATTAAATAGGTCCACTGTTGCCGAGGTGTCTTCATAGGTCACAGTCATTTCCCTGGTTGCCATTTTGCATGATTAGCACTATAGCACCTCATCAGTAGACGGTGGTCAGGCAGATCTCATTGGTTTATTAAAAGTAAAGATATGGACATAAACATTGAAGTTCCATTTAGTAGTGAATAGTAGGCATTTCTCACATATGGGAATTTTAGGAAATTACATATGTACAAAAATCATCAAGCTCATTGGGCTTCCTTAGCAAAATGTAGAGACCTGTAGGAGGTAACGTAAATGAGATCAAACACAGAAGTAGCTTGCTTCACAAAAACAAAGCCAAATACTGACTGACAAAAAGGTTTGGGTTATTGGTTATTGTTTTTATATGGCCGAGAGACGTGCTCAGGGCCTTTTCTATGTGCAACAAGTGCTTTACCAATGAGCTACACTCCCCAGTCCTGAAGGTTTGTATTTTTAAAGGAAGGTATTTAGGGAAAATATTTCTTCGAAGAGAAGGTCTAGAATTCATGCTAAGAATCAGAAATATAATTGTTAAAGAGTATTTCTCTTTTGATGATTATCTTCCACCAGGTAGATTTTAAAGAATTCAGATAAGTTATTAAGTCAAGGTTCACCATAGGCTCCAACTGATTAGTAAAAACATTCCTTCCAAAACAGTTGCTCACTGATTTCACAGTTTTTATCATGAGAAGATTCCTTAATGCTACTTACAGATCATTACACCTTTAAAAAAAAATCATTATTTGCCCTTCAGGAGTCTTGTTCTGTGTGAAGGTATTGTTTGCCCTCATAAAGAAACCATTGTGGCCCAGAGGGTTTAAGAGTTGAGGTCATGTTTATATGGTTGGCTTTTCTGTTCTGATGGTTCCAAAGGTCTTGCCTGCAGCTCGTTTGTCTTGGCTGCAAGATCTGTCTGCTTACTCCCAGTGGTTAAGAGACCCTCAGCAGTGGACTTCAAGGCCATGTTCCCGGGAGATGGGCTTTACCAAGGTGAAAGTCAATGCGGTTCCTATCCTGTTTTATCCTGAGCTCTGGCATTTGCCAAACTTGAAGTTTGTCCAGCATGTGCCCAAGTCACTTTCCCGTGTCTTTTAAGTCCTTACCTTGTCTGTGTGATGATAATAGGGTGTTTGGGATTCAGGACTCAGTTCTCTTCATCCCTAAATAAGTGAATCCTAGGCAGACACTTAGTTCAGTATCTGGAAGGTGCCTACCAAGTGCTGACTGTTATCAGGAAATTTGTCTTAGTGGTTGAAATGTGCTTCACTAATCTCTACCGTCTGTTCAGCTGTGATGAAAACCTTACATTCTTCCAAAGGGCTTTTTTCTACAGTACCTTGTTCATTTTGTTGTTCTTGTTTGAAAATCTGGTTACATTTTTCACTCCAGTAGATCACACTTTTGGGTGAATGAAATTCCCATACATAGGCTTCTGTTTTGCTTGGCTAGTTGACTAACAGATTTTAGGCTAGCGTATGCATTAATATTTATAAAATGTTTCTGTGCATTATTTATGTGCACAAGTACCTTTCTGGCAAAAAGCATTAACTTGTGTCACATTATCTAGTGACATGCTATGCAGACATGGCAGAAAAGGCGATAAAGGAATTTGTTATTTGTTGATATTTGTCTACCATGGTTAAAACATCATATTCATTCACTCACTTGCATGTCATAAGCATTGATGCATGAAAGTGTTAATAACATGTTAGGGTTAAAAGAAAGCTTGAGTTTGTATTGCTGTTTAATAAGAGGAAGATTGAGACCCAAGGTTATTTCTAACTAATTGACTTTCTTTTCCCAACACTAAACTCACATTCCAGAAAAAGTTCAGTTCTTAAGTATTCACTTCACTTTGCTGAAATGCAAGTCCTCCTGCCACTTCCTCCCTGTGTTGGTCCTTTTAGCAAATTCGTCTTTGTCCACACGCAGTAAGATAGTTCCTAGTTTTGGAAGAGTCCTGAGGTAGGAGCCCCGCCCACTCTTTCCTCTCTCTTTTCAGGAAATCCTTGTTTCTAGAAACAGGGCTTATGTGCTTTTCAGTTTTTACTCCCTGTTCTCTACTAGCTTCCTGCATCCCGAAAAGGAAATTTTCATTCTTATGATACACTCGTATTCTTGGTATGATTTCAGATTGAACAGTAGAGCTTTGCACTCTAAATGCTTGTCTGATATCCTGAGGTGTTAGTACCTGGCTCAGTTATTGACACACAATAGGTACCAGTATTTTTTGAAGAATGTGTGCTTGAAAGACTGAAAGAATTTAGATTTTTGTACTTCCTTTCTTTTCCTCTGCTAGTGGCATTGCTCAGGGGTCTGGTGAGAAGTATAGAGACAGAACTTAAGCACTTATCATTAGTCAATGTTTTCTTCCAAATTGATTTAGCTAATTGTCTTGCTTGGTTTTGAGGAATCCCTCACTGAGACATAATACAGATTAGTGTTCTTGCTGTTTGCCCGTATGTAGCACTTTGCATCCCTTTACATCTTGAACATGTTTGTGTTTATCACTTCCATTGTTTTAGAGTCTAGTGTGAAGTGACTTGCACCTAACCTGGTTTCACATGGTGGAAATGCCTCTAAGACAAATTTTTATAGTGTAAGTCATTTCTACTGATGAATTTATCCTGCCTGCTTTGCACTGATTAGAGGAACAGGAAGAGACAGAGAGGGAAGTACTAAGCTTAAGCCCAGAACAGAGAGAATGAAAGCTCACTGCATTCGATTCCTCTTGGAGCAGAACGGAAGGTCTGATAACAGCTAGCTGGCAGCTAGCGCTGTGCAGAGCAGCAATTTTACATTACACTGGAGTTGCTGGCTGGCGTGGAAAGAGATACCAGTATTAGCTATTTGCATCTTACCGTAGCCACAGGGATATGTGAACAGCTGAAGAATTAATTTGATATATATTCCCAGCAGCCTCTCCTCTGCCAACAGAATTCCATTACAGTGAGCTTCTGAGTGTGTAACGTGAATTTGTCTTTCACTTTTTAATACCTGTTCCAGCCTATTTCTGGTAAGTGGATTGCTGCATAATTGGGTGCAACTATCTCTTGGTTTGGAGTAAACTCCATTAACCTAAAGCAGGTTCAAGGTAGAGAAGACGAGGGCCTGAGTGTGCACAGGCCTTCCGCCTTCGGGAAGGTAGAGATCGCAGGTCAGCAAAGATGTTCATTTGTACCCGGACTGTTCTCTTTCCTGCGGACAGTAATTCAGACTTGAGCGAACAAATGGAAGGATGCTTGGATGAGCAGAGAGGGTGCGTTCTGAAACAGTCGGCCAATGGATCCACATCTGGTTCCTGAGGCATCCCCCTAGGCCCCAGGGAAGGACTCACATCCTCGCCAACCTGCCTGGAGTCACGGGTCTCGCAAACACCTTGTAAGAGACCCCTGGCTGCATGTCCCTCTGCTCAGTGCTCCTGCAGGATGGAAACGCTTCTTGCTGAGTCTTTACATTTACCATCTTGTGTGTCGGCCGTGCGGGGCAGGCACTTGGCAGGAGTCACAAGGAATGTCAGGAGACAGTCTGTGGTGCAGGAAGGCTGTCCACAACCGTGTTTTTATGTCACCATCACTCGTTCCTTGTTAGGTGAGGAAACCGCACACAGTCTGTACCAGGTGCGCACGGTACTAAAAACAGTGGGGTTGGCAAAATGAGGGTTAAGGGTGTCACTCAAAACTTGTGGAACCATGAGCATAGGGAATATAACATAGGCCATAGGAGCCCAAATGGGAATATTACATAGGCAAGCTGCCCGTGGATTTTGCCCTGGCAGTCCACCCTCTGCAGGCCTAGGACCCCTGAAGCTCATTCTGCTTCTCCAGAGTGGGGCCTGAAGGTGCTCTTTTAAGAGGGAGACCGGTTTCACGAGTGTTAGGCACGAGATCCAAGACTCTTTTCTTTCTTTTTCTTCTATTTTTCTTTTTCTTTAAAAATGAAAGACATGACAAAATTTCTTTCGCTTTCTTAATTTGTACTGGCAGCCCCCCTAGGTTGCCTATTGTAGTAGAAATTTCAGCAAGTAGAAGATTTCTTTTCTTTTTTTTTTTTTTTTTTTTTTTTGGTACTAAATAAACAAGTTTATCTATCTCATATCTTTTATCTGTTGCTGAGACTTTTCTTCTCATTGTGATTAAAAAAAAAGGTGTGTTTGTTTTTTTTTCTTTTTTAAATATAGCAGTTAATGTTCTGGAGGAAAAAAATCTCCTGTGAGCCAATACAACTTGTGCTTTATATGTGGACACTATTTTGTTATTTACAAATAGCTCAGTCACAGTAAAGAAGCATGCGACTTTAGGGTGACTTTAGAAGTACCCCGTGTCCTTCGTAGCTCCTCAGACCTGGATCTCGTGTGGCTGTGGCTTATGTCCTTTAGGATAGCAGTTCTCAGACACTGGGCTGCAGACTCCAAGATCTTCTCAGGGCATACATGAGGCCACAACTGTTTCCATAATAATAATAAAATTTTTATCTGCTCACTCTTCGTGTCCATTGGGCACCAGTGGTGCAAACACAGTGCAAGTAAAACTGCTGGTGTCTTGGTCCCAGGAGAGGTGTGGCACCAAACTCTGTTAGTGTTAGTGAGTCCTTGTTGAGGGGCGAGTCCTCTGAACAGGCAGCCGCCATCTTTGTTTTGAGGCCACTGGGAGCACTTGCTGCCCATGGACTCCTTCAGAGGCAGGGTGGTGGAGAGGGAGCTCGGAGCTGACCACGTGTAATTCTGCCCTAATTGCACATGCCCACCCCTGTGCCTGTACACGTGTGGGCTGAGAGGGGCTGGAATGCACGTGCGTGGGGCACTGAGCATGGTGCCCCTACACGTTCCTGTGTGTGCCCCCACGTACCCTCTCACAGGTGAGGATGGGAGGAGTCCTAGAGCATAACAATCGAGGAAGATTAGTTGAGAGTTCCATCTAGACAGCAACGAGGAAGCCGTGAGCCGTGCTTTTTAATCCCTTTCATTTTTCTGTTAAAAATCATTTTGAAGTACAATGGTCTATAATAGAATCCTGCAAAGGCATTGTCTCAGCGGCATGTTGTGCTCGATCTTACCAAACAGGCATTGCTAACGGAACTACTTGCCAAGAAGAAAAGGCATTGAGTGGCACAGGGCAGAGAATCGAAAGGCCTTGCAGCCAGGGAGAGATGGGTTCATTAGATACTGCTGGCTTCCGAGAGTCACTTCCAGGGTTGTGTGGACAGGGTACCAGCAGCATCCTCAGGGAACACCCACCTTCCCTGGGCACCTTTAAGTGCGGCCCATGCTGCAGCCAGAAAGAAACAGAAAGCAGTGTAGAGTCTGGGAGGTCATGGTGGGAGGAGGAACAATTGCCTTTTAGTTCAATTCCATATTCAGGGGACACTGTCTTCCTGTGGCAAGGCAGGGAGAGGCATCTGGCCTTGAGAACGTCTTGGCTCTCAGAACAGGCTTCTTGGAAGGGCCGGGAATGTCCACCAGGTGTTATGAGGTTGCAATATTAGAGCTGAACTAGATAGAATGCTCATGACAGATGATGTCTAGCAAGAAGTACACCAGTGCATCCAAGTATTTCTTTAAAATCTGTGCTTTGCACAGTCTTTCATGATGAGCTCTTTAAATAAAGTTTGTTTAAATGTGTCCTTTATATTTAACCTTTTTTTTCGACATTTTGTGTGTGTGTGTGTGTGTGTGTGTGTGTGTGTGTGTGTGTGTGTAGCATATACTATTAATGTGAAATACACACCCATTTTGTAAATGACTCTGCTAGGTGTGGGGCTTAAGGAGATGGATCCATCGTTGAGTACAGCCCAACTCAAGCCTCTGGGGTCTCTGGCCTATTGGAGAAATTTGACTTAGGGAAAACCACTGTAGTAAAGGAGTAGAGTTCTATGAAGATGTTTGCGGGTCAAGGGAGGAACAGCTCGTTCCGTTAGATCTTTCGGGGAAGACATCTCAAGAGAAGTCACATTGATCTGGCTGTTTAAAAAGGATGGCTACGTGTTCTGTGAAGAAGAGAGACAGCAAGTGTTTTGGGAGCCGAGCAAAGCATTGGGGGACAGGGATTGTGGGATTGTAGTGAGAGCTTTGGTGGGTGAGCTTAGTGTGCTTAGAGGACTCGGATTTGAGAGAGACTGGTAAAAACTGAAAAAGGAGTTGGTAGAAACACATATGGGCTGTGTCAT
The DNA here is from genome assembly GCA_023101885.1 of Typhlomys cinereus. Lineage (NCBI taxonomy): Eukaryota > Metazoa > Chordata > Mammalia > Rodentia > Platacanthomyidae > Typhlomys > Typhlomys cinereus. Next base: position 1,781,612 of record JALPQD010000227.1, read on the forward strand.
GGAGAAACACATTCAGCATGGAAGTTTGGACTTTGTCTTCTTGACAAAAGAGAACAACAAAGTTCTCTCTTTTTTTTAAAAAAAATCCTGTTAAAAGTTTTTATCTCTGGCCAGGGGGTGACATCCAATACCCATCAGGATGGAGCCCAGGGCATTGCAGGAACAGCAAAACTGAAAAAAAAAATCAACAAACCATAATTCAGAACATCAGAGACTCTATATCAACCACCTGGAATCAGGCCTGCCTAATCTCTCCCCATCCTGAAGCTCAGGGAAATTTGCGGAAGAGGGGGCAGTAAGATTTTAAGAGCACAAGGATGGGAGGAGCAATGATATGCAAGATACTCCACACAAGTTAGGGCCGAAGCAATTATAATAGGACTCTGCATGATCTGCGCAATGACCAAAATATCATTGACCCCTCAAAGTCTAGCATGGACTAAAGGCACTAGGATCCTTAGAAGCAAGGGACTAACAGTCACAATAGTGTTCCTATACTTAAGGGGAACACAAGAAAGAGTTCTAGGAATTGCCATTGAGTCCTTACACCTCATCAGAGAGGAGGACTCAGAGGAAAGTTTGATATACTCATTAAAGATGATATACTCATTCAGAGATGGGGGAGGGGGCACTGGGGGAAAGGGAGGAGGGGGAAAGGAAGGGGCAAAGGGGGAAGGGAACAGGGAGGTTCAGGGAGGGGTGGAGGGAGGGGAGGGGACAGGGGTTCCTATTACGTTTGTATGAGCAGAAAAATTTAAAAAAAAGAAATCCTGTTAAAAGCGTGATAGGCATCAGATTAAAGGACTTTCTGTCACCTAGGAGTGTGATATCCTCATGGAGTTCTAGTTATAATGCAGGCAGGCATGGGGTATTTAATATGGGAAATGGTGATACTGTACACATTTCTTATTAAAACAGTGAAAAGATTTCCTTCCATAACTATGAAAAAAAAGAAATAGGAAGAGTTTTTCAGTAGTTCAAATGTCATGTGATTTTCATATCAATCTTGCGAATCTTAGGGTTGAACTATCTTCGAATTACAGATTTGCATATGCAGTCACAAAGTGTCCTTCATGGGAAGAATGGCCATAGTAACGATGTATCAACAGCTAAACCCCGAGCTAGGAAATCATGGAGACATTCTACTTTATGTAACTAAGGACACAGAAAGCCTTCACTTCCCCAATCAGTTTATTTTCTAGTTTGTTTTCTCAGAGTACTTCTTCAGTTACTATGAAGCATGCCTTTGTGTGTTTATTTATTGTGTGTTATAACTGAGGACCAATACAGATGAAAGAAAGAAAAAAAAAGTCAGATTTTAAAACAAATCACTTGAGTTTCTACTTAAACTTTTCAAGGCTTTGATTACATAAGTGAACTCATTTAACGTCAAGATGGAGCTCTTTCTCCTCCTTTCCAAAGTATCACCCTATAACTGCTGTTCTGCCCAAGATTCTTTGGCAAAAAAAATTATTTCAGTTAGGGAGAGTAGCTGTGTCTAGTTTGTGCATTGAGTGATGTTGCAGCAGCAAATATTAGCTCTGTAAAAGTTGTAGCTGTTTGCACTTCCTTTTCTGAAAACACATTTGTTTCCCCCCCCATGTTGTAGATTCAGCTCAGAACTTCACAAGTTCTGGGCCAGACCCTCCAACCTGCAGCCATATCCCGTAACTGGGAAATACCTTCTCTAGAGGACTTTTTTCCCTGCTGAAGTGTGAGACATAGGCGTAAGGTTTCCCAAATTCAAGCACTTTTCAAAATTTTTTCTAGATTTGTTATGGAAAACATGTTTGCTATTTAATATCAGCCCCCATTCAGATGTGATAAAATATCTAAGATAATGCAAAGAGCAATTCTGTGTTGTGTCCCAGAGAAGTAATGTGACTCCTGCAAGAGATGTTTCCACAATGAGGAACATTAAGAATGTTGCCTGTCTGTGGTTTCTCGTGTTTGTTTGCATTTTTTTTACCTGGGTCCCTGGAAAGCTGGTTGATTAAATTTAGATGGGTGTCTGTGTGTGTGTGTGTATGTGTGTGTGTGTGTGTGTGTGTGAGAGAGAGAGAGAGAGAGAGAGAGAGAGAGAGAAGGCGCTTGAGTGTGTGTGTCTGTGGAGACCCGAAGATGACTTCGGGAATCATCCTGGATCATTCTTCCTTCTTATTGCTTTGCTCTGTAGTTTCCCATGCTCTGCTTTCCAAAGCCAAATGTAAAGCCCGCTGCCATCTTTCCCTGATGGTATTTTTACATGGGACCTGGACATCTGAACTTAGGTCCTTCTGCTTATAAGCAAAGACTTTAACCCCTGAGCCTTCTCCCTACCTGAACCCTATTTATTAGCATCCATTGATTCCATCTCCTGACAGCACCTGAACTACGTTCATCCACATTCTCACACAGCACTATGCTGTAGTTTTTTATTCATGTGTGTGTTTATGCATGCACGTGTGTGGGGGGGGTTATGGGTATATATGTACATAGAGGAGGGCACTTGAGCATGTGTGTCTGTGGAGGCTCTAGGGTGATTTCGGGGACCATTCTGGATTGCTCTACCTCTTCATTGCTTTTCTCTGGGGTTTCCCAGGCTCCACCTTCCAGGGCCTGAAGTGAGGGTCCCATCATTTCCACACAGCATTTTTACATGGGATCTGGGAATCCAGACTCAAGTCCTTCGTCTTGCAAGGCCAAGACATTGGCTCCTGAGCCACCTCCCCAGCCTTGGGCTGTAGTCTTTAGTTTCGTATAATTGTCAGCTTTGCTGTAGGCAGTGCTGGGGTATTAACAATCTACCCCCAATGTGTTGGAGGTCATCCATGTCTGATGTTTGTTATCTTCCTTGATATCTTGTGATCTAGATGAAAGAAAAAGATAGCTTAGTATTTTTTTTTTTTTGGAATGTGGACAAATGTAACTCTTGTGTTACATTTTATAAAGAAATTGAGGAAATTTTGTTTAAACATGAACTATTTCATGTGAGGGAGGGAGGTTGTCTATATGTGGACAGATGTAAATAGAAGCCAGAAGACAACCTTCCATATTGTTCTTCAGGTACCACCTACCTTGATTTTTCAGACAGGGTCTCTTATTCCCCTGAAGCTTGTTCATTAGGCTAGATTGGCTGGCCAGGAAGTCCTGGGATCCACCTATCTCTGCCTCCCCAGTGCTGCGTTACAAGCGTATGCCACCGTGCCTAACTTTGGACACAGGTTACAGAAAACGAACTCGGGTCCTCATGCTTGGTATGCCATAAGCTTTATTGACTGTGTCCCAGCTCCCAAATATCTTTAAGGAATCTCAATTTTAAGGAATCACAGAATTTGGTCACAAACATTTGTGTATATAGCTGTTTAATTTCCACCTGCATAGCTATGGTTATTAGAAGGAGGTTGGGTTTCGTTCATGTGCACAGTTTCAGCTCAACTGCCTTTCACAAATTAAGGTGTCACCATTTGATACTCATGTTGACTGACATCCTTGTGTGTGTTTGATTTCAAGCAGGCCTTTGAGTCAAGTGGCAAGCAAACATTCTCTGGGTAATTTTTTTTACAGATGAGAACTGGGATGAAGATCAGCTGCTGGGCTTTGAAAGGTGCAATGAAAATCTTATCTCAGGCTGCAATATAATCAACGGAAGATGCGAATGTGACACCATTCGAACCTGCAACAGTCCCTTTGAGTTTCCAAGGAAGGATATGTGCCTTTCGGCTTTAAAGAGGATTGAAGGTAGGCAGTCAGTTCGGTTAACCATCCACTCGCAAGCCTTAGTGCTCTCTGGTGACTCCGAGCAGTGATACTATTTGAACTTTCCAAGGAAGGGACAGGTTTACAGGGGTTGGGTTGCTTTCAGAAGCCCCACTGAGATGCATCAAGTGTATCAGGTGCTGATGCGATGTTGTGTGTACATCTCCCAGCAGCATGGAGCACTGTGCTGTGCTCTTATGAGCAGGTACTCTATGCCAGCTGGTTGGGTCACCTCTGCATAATGGATGATTTCACAAGTCGGGTGCTTGCGATCAGCATCTGTTGTCGCCTGGTCCATTCTGCTTGATTGACCCCTAGCATGGCGCTCTCTGTGGAGCCTGCTAATTAGAAAAATTGCTCATCTGGCAGAGAAGAAGAGCTCTTTTGAAGAGAAGGAAGCGTACCTTTGTGGAAAAGGCTTAGGTTGATTTTTGCCAGGAGCAGGAATCACATAGGTGTGGATGTTTTGTGAGCCACCTCTCCTCTGGGGAGAAGTCGGAAACTATTTTAAAGTAACAAGGACATTATAGTAACATGACCTATAAATTTTGCTCAGTCGTGCATACACCTAGAAAAATGATTGAGAATGTGAAATATACGTAACTCACAACCGTGGAAATCTTGAGTGTGGCACTCAGAGGTTAGTGGTGTAGCTCACAACCAAAGTGAACATGGGAGAGGCCAAGACTCAACACAAATCCAGTCAGCCCTGAGCTCTCCTTAATTTCAAATTCTTGGGGGGAAAATGAGATGAAACAAGTACTGACAGGAGACATTCTTGCAACATGCCTTGTTCTTCTAAATGATGTCATTCTAAGATGGAAAAGTTGGTAGTGCATTGCAGTTTGAAACACCGAGGAATTTTACTGTCCAAAAATCAAAACACTCTAGGCAGTACAGCAGGATTGAAGTTCCCAGAATGTATTACTTTTATAAGTTATATTAAACAGTAATAAAGAATATGTCATTTCTGTTAACCATAAAATAACATTGATTTTCGTGTTTGCCTGCATTGCCGAATCATTAAGACAGAATGCAGTAGAAAATAATAGGAGCTTAATTTTAACTTACTAGTATTTGTTTATTTTTGCAGTACTGGGAATTGAACCCAGGGCCTGACATGTGCTAAGCAAGGGCTCTACCAATGAGCTCTATCCCCAACCCAATATAAAGTTTTAAAATTGTACAGTCTTAGATGGTATTTATTCTAGTCCTAGAATTTGGACATCAGTAATCAGAGCTTCTACATATAGATGATTAGACCTAGGATCAATATGTATGTAAATCTCTAGGGTCCCAGATGATGGGTCGAAGGATTACTTAAATAGTTAATTGATATTTCTGTTAAAGTCACAGTATATGGAGTAACAAAATCTGTTACTTCTTGCCATTCTTACGATTTATCACACTGTTTTATTTGAATATTTCTAGTGCTGTACGGTCAGCTTTGGCTGACATTGTCTTACTTAGCCACTTTCTGGTTACTTAGTACCTTACTCCTGAGCACACATACTTCACAGATCTCTAAGTTATTTAGGCTGTAGCCAACCAAAGTATGATGCTCTCAACTGGAAGTTATTTCCCCGATATATATACAATGGGGCAGTTGTATTGGGATGAGTTAGGTGCTTGTTCATGTTCTTTACGACTGGCCATCTATTTTAAAAAGTGTTTCTAAAGTGGTTATTTGTGCAATCTAGCACTTCTGATATATATGCTGTTTATATAATTACTGTGTCTAATTAAATTTCTTTACCTAAAAAATCAAGCTGCTTTTGTCAAGTGGTATTTATGTAATCCAAAAGTAGAACTGATTTAAGTCATTTAAGATTAAACACTTTGTTACTCAAAGTAAGACATTATGCCATGTGAGAGATCTGTAAGCAATTGGGATTTTGGGATTTCCCTTTTCTGAGGAATAATTTTTTGGGAGGAAAAAGAGCCCTAAATTCAAATGTGTACAAATCACCATTGACATTCTATTTATGAAGTCCTCAGTCATTAATAATGATAGAGGTTTGATAGCTTCAGAGTCAAGCTTTCAGGATCCAAAAAGCAGGAGTGAGAATTGCATTGTAAGTTACTGTAAGTTATTATAGGGTCTTGAGGTCTATTTGGATAATGATGGATTTTAAAATTCAGAACAACTTAAACAAAAGAATAAAATTAGGGAGTTGAGAATTTGTGTGACTTGAACCTAAGACACTCACTACCCTGGTCTAACGGGTAAGGTTTTCTATAGTTGGGTAATAGGAAATGGAGGTGGGAAGGAGGGGTAGAAGTAGGTTGGGAAATGTCATAAAGGTGACGCAAGAAGCTGAAGCCTGGGGATAGGTGCTTGTCAGAAGAAGGCGTTGCAGCTTGAGGAGGCAGGAGAGCAGAGAGCATGCGAGACCAGTATCCGTCATATGGGGAGGTGCAGAGAGAGGCATTGCGGGCAGGAAGCCATGGGAAAACACGTTCAGTTATTTACACGTTGTGCCAAGTATCTGGGGTAAGTGGTGGCAGGGAAGCTAATCAGAAAGGAGGGATGCAGGCTCTGCTGGCAGATAAGAGAAGGCTGCATGTGTGCCAAGGTGACCCGGATTTCTAACCTGAAACAGTAGAATCATTGACGTAAGTGAAGGGATAGAAATAAAAAGGCTTTCTGAATGTGATGAAATGAGAACTGAGAAATGCTATGATTGGTGTGTACTGTAGGGTGAAAAAAGACTTCAGAAATACAGGAGCAATATTACAACACATTTAAGAGATACCAAGAATGTTCTAGTAAAGTGGGAGAAGCCAGTGATGTAAAAAAGACCGTGGCTATGAAGCAAGTGTCTTTGTCAAATGAGAGGAGCAAGGTCGCTTCAGATTCTCTGAGAAATATGTGAAAGAATGAAGAATGGGTGTGAAATACTGGGGAGGAAGAAAGAAATGCAGAGTTGACATCTTCTCTGAGAGAGGACAAATAAGTGTTAATTGGAAGTGAAAGAGTCACCTGTAGGTGGTCCCTCTTGCTGGAGGTTAGTAGCTGTCAGTTGGAGGAGAGACCAGCAGTCCCAGCTGAGGGTCTTTCTCCAAATCTAATACAGATGCAGCTTATGTGGAATTTGATAACAAGGTGCTTTTTGCTGACAAGTATAGGAGAGAAAAGTATTGAAGAAGGGCTGAGGGTTGGATGCCAGAGGGGACTTACACTGATAGTTCAGACCAAACCAGTGCGTTAAGTCTGTGATCAGTGAAGGGGGAGGGGGAGGAAGGTCCTGCTGAGCTTGAGGCGTTACTGGAGAAGAGATGAGTGGGGATTGTGGTCACTTGATGTAAACATTTGTATAGGCAGTTATTGAGGGCTGAGGAAGACCATAGATGACTTAGGTGGGCTGAAGAACAAGATGGATGCAGGTGGGAGATCGTGTCTGCATTAGGGCGGGTCATCCTTGAGATGATGATGATGATGATGCTGGCATTGGAAATGAATTCGTAGTGGAAGACAGACACTGAGCCTGCAGTCTCATCAGTAGCAACATGCAGCTGGCAAGCAGAGTGCAATTGTATATGCTTCCAAGTGAACAGGCTGTGGTTTTTAAAGGGAGAAGAGAGTATGACCTTAAAGTGAGGGTGAAATAAAGAGGACACCCTCCTGCCCCCCTCCCCAGGACTTATGTGGCCCGTGCACAAAGCCTGGACTACCAGGTTTCAGCTAGAGCAAGAAGGTAGGGACCTCCCACAAGACAGTTAATGGCTGACTTCTTGAAGGTGCAGAACAGACTTAGGAGGAAGGAGGGTTGCCTAGGGCCAATGAGGGATGAGCTCAGTGTCATGTGACTAAGCACATGTGCATTTTGTGCTCTCCCATGGGAAGGTAAATAATTAGGCCGGACTGTCCCTGTCCCCGGCAAAGAAAACTCAGATCTCTATTTCTGGGTTGTCAGTGATGGTGGTGAAAATATATTCTACACAAAAGTATAATAACTTTGAAAAATGTGTGGGCATCACTGTAGGGATTTCAGTGTTTACAGATTTATCGAGAATATTCTGGGCATTAGAAAATTCCTGTGTGATGTTTGTTCAAGGAGGAAGGAATTGATAATAATTTGTGTCCGGGTTTACCTTCATAAAATACATGAAGCTACCACAGCTAAATCGGCCGATGAAAAGTTTAGAAGTAAGATGCTAAAGGGCTGGAGAGGTAGTTCAGTGGTTTAGGTGCCAGCTCTCAAACCTGGTGATCTGGCGATCTGAGTTCCATTCCTGGAAGCCCACATGATGGATGGAGAGAACCGATTTCCTAAAGTTATCCTCTGACTTCCACCTATGTCATGACACTCATGTTTCTCTCTCTCTCTCTCTCATAAATAAATAAAATCTGAAAAAGAAAGATGCTGAAAACTAGTCAGCTGTAGGATAGCACAGAATAGCTGCCCAGTGATTTTCCTTTCCTAAGGAATTCTGATGCAGACAACACCCCTTGCGGATCTTAGTAGCATCGTGACTCTGCAGCAGGTTCTCCAGTCCTCTGAGCTGGGATATGCTTCAGTGAGTACCAAAAAAAAGTAAAATTGTTGCACCATAGATCAGAGGAGGGATTAAGGAGATCGTACAGCAGAGATTATGAACCTCTGTGGCTGCCTCAAGTGATCTGAGGGGGCTGCTCTGGGCTTAGTCATCGCAGCTTAAAGCCAACCAACACCAGTGATGTTTGTGATGCAATGGATACGTTGGACTTTTAAGTTTGCAGGTCAGTTCTAAGTTTAGGGTATGCCGACTTAAAAATCATTGTAATTCAGAATAGTCCAAATCAAGAAGTAATCAGAATCCTGAGAACCACATCCAAGAAAGGATGAGCCCGTTCCATTTACCACTGAGTATTTATTAAGTGCCAAGTGAGTACCACGCTCTGCTGCTGTCCTGAGGAGGCAGCTGTTACTGAGCGTGCCTTTAGAAGGGCGGGTAACATAAATGCACACTCTGTCAAGAATGTGTCATAGATGATGAAAGCTATGGAAAAAATTTTTTAAAAGTCAGGATTTTATGACTGAAAGTTACAAGGAAATTGCTTTAGCTTGGGAGCTCCAAAGTCTTCTCAGAAGGAAGACGCGTGTTTGAACTGAAAGCTGAGTACACAGAAAGGAGTTAGCTATGTGTCACTCAGAGGGCCAAGAGTTCTTATGTGAGGAACAGCACCTGAGACCATCCCACAGACCCTTTGGGGTAAGAAGAACACCTCTGAGGTGTGGAAGGCATAAGCAAGAAAAAAACATGAATGAAGCATGCCCAGGAGGGAAGGAAGGGCCAGGGTCAAGGCCGCTGAGGCTTTAGTGCATCACAAGGCATGTAGATTTTGCCATGAGTAGTTGAAGGGAAAGCTACGGAGAGGCTATGGGCCAGGAGCAGTGCTTGAAAGATGAACAGGTAGAGAGAAGACTGACTGGTGACAGATACAGGAATGAAAACAGAACCCACGCATGACCGTTTCTTTGAGGAGTTCAGGTTCATTATGACGGTTTCAAACTGAGAGGTGGAATTGGAGAGAATAAGTGGACCACAAGTCTCATTTGAAAACAGCAAGACTTGTTGACGGAGGTGGGGAAGGAATGAAATAAAGGAGTAGACTTAGGTCTGAGGTTTAAACAAAGTATCCTGCCCTAGAGAAGGAACAGATTTAAAGAAGACCTAGGAGTTTTGTTTAAAGTAAACAAATAGCATTTTATAGCCACATACAGCTATTTGCCATTTAAGTAATTTTTTTAACTTTCCAATTAGCATACAAGACATTAGATATATCATTTTACCTAAAGAATGTGCTGGATAGCCTGGTATATTCATATGTGGTAGCTCCTCAGTAAATTTACTGAGGACTACAAAGATAAACCATGGAGAAAAGTCAGGTCTTTTCACAAAGAGGAGTCGATTGTAGAGAAAAGAAAAAAAATAAATAAACCCCATTCACACGGACTAAATACCAGACGCTAAGGTATCTGTAAAGAGTGGTCTTAAGCTTACTTTTTAGTCATTGTGTGTCACATTGCATGAGATCACATGCCTTATAGATGTTAACGATTGCATGTTATAGTTTCATCTACAAGGAAGGGTATGGGTTATTTGCAACTCATTCTTGTTTGAAGTCTGAGACTAACCGTGCAAAACTAGAAAGACATTTGGGACTAAAAAAAAAAAATTCTACCTTAGTTTTAGCTAAAAACACTTTGAGGTAATGTTAAGTGCTATGTAATTTTTGGCTGAACTGAGAAAATGGACATTCTACCTTGGCATATGTCCCTTTATGTCAATGTCTCTTATCCAAGGGACAAATGAGAGCTGCTCTCACGCTTAAGTTGGGTAAGTGAAAGAGGTGTTGTGGAGGAACTGGAATTGAATGTAATTCTGAGAAAGTTGTTGAGTGAGTCCACAGAAATGAGAGTGTAAAAGTGGTCATGGGAAGAAAAGAAAGTTGGACAGAGGATGAGACAGGAAGGTGCAGACGTGGACCAGTCAGAGTCCTGGGTGGATAAGAAAAGAAGGGCTTTGTCCTCGGGGGCAAGAAGTAGTCAAAATAAATGCGTTGTAGGCGATGGTCAAGATAGGTTTTGGGGAGCTGATGGTCAGAGTAGACAGAGGGGGCATTTCAGAATTGTGAAGTACAGGAGAGCAGCACCTTAGGAGACTGGCCAAGGTAACGCCTGCATTTGGTTGCTGTGTTTGGTTCATCTATGGAGTACAAGGGAAGAGGAGAGTTCTGAGCCTGGATTGTGGTGATCTGGTCTGGAGTTAAGGGCAGTGAGTCACCTTCCAGGACAAGAGTGGCATCCTAATGACTTCTGAGCACCTCGGTGATAGCCGAGATAGGAGACTTTTTTAGGAAGAACAGTATGAGTGGAATGTGCATGACAGAGTTAAAAAAAGGGGGGGGGCAGGCAGTGTGAGCTCACCGAAGTTGACATTAAAGGACTGATGCTGGGGAGTTACTGCAGGAAGGCTTCGGTCAGCACTGAAGACTTCGAAGGACTCAGTTGAGAGCTTCCAGCACAGCTGTTGGACAGCTGATCCATGCCACAGGTATAAAGGGGAAGATACAGTTTTAACTAGTTGATAAGTGATGATGGATTGGTTGGTTGGCTGGCTGGCTGGCTGGTTGTACTTACTGTTCACCAATACCTTCCAGGGTACATAGCTCTTCAAGCACACCAGTGCTGGTAAGTTCTGTTCCTCGGTTTGGAGCCGGTTCAGATGCACAATAACTCAGTAACTGGAGAGGAAGGTGAAGACATGGTTTTCTTCATTAAACTTTGGAGCTAGATCTAAACTCTCATGTCTATGGGTTTTTTTGTGATTATACTGATATCCTGCCTGGTATTAAATGTCATCACCACCAAATCTCATCTAATTTAGTGTTGACTATAGTAGAAATAGTAACAGTGTAATCACTAGTTCAGCGGATCAGAAACAACTCTGTTCTTCCTGAATATAACTGCTATGCACTGTGAGATTTTAGTTCCACAGAGTTACTCTTACACACTCATTTACAATTTAACCTGATGTTACTCTTCTCAGAACAGATTAGGAAAGGGTGCAGCTAATAAGATTTATAAATTTTAGGGGAAGCCTTTCTAGGCTGCTGCTAATATATTCCCTTATGATAGAATATATATACACTGTTACATCTTTTCCCCTAGCAAGAGATAACCTCTCAAACTCTGCACATTTATTTATTCCGAAGCCTACCTGTGTGCATTTTGGGGACCCAGCCTCCTCAGCCTTAGGACCTTAACATTTACAGAGTCCTAATTGGTAGGTGAGATTCTTTTTTAAAATTACTCAATATAGGTTTTGTTTCTCCTTAAGCTAGGTAGGCCTCAAAGTCACATTGAATTACATGTGTGAATACATTGCTTTAGCCTGTAGAGATTGTTTTCAAAGAATCCAGTTAATGTTGGTGTTTAAGCCTGGAAATGCTGGCTCTTCCGGTGGCCAAGTGAAAAAAACATATTATCCTGAACTTCCAGATGGAGCAGGGTCCTCATTACCGTCAGCGACCCAGCTGGTTTTTTCCTTTGGCAGCCCAGATGCCATTTATAAGTGCTTATTATATTTATGCAATGAACACAGTAAGGCCTAGTCTATATTGCTGTCTTTGTTAGGATGATTAGGTTATACATTGGTAACACAGTATACCTTTCCATATTTGGAGAATATATGCCTATGTGCATATATAGAGAGACATATAGATATATGGGTGTGTTTAAAGTGACTTTATATAATGTATCATAACACTTTAAATTTCAAGTGTCATAGGAAAAGAAAATAGAGAAGGTATTTTTTTTTCAAGTTGCAGATTTTACATTTACAGTTAATGGTCAAATCAGTATTTTAAAATTTTATAGGGCACTGTTTAGAACTGTTGGTAAAAATGTATTTCAAATCCTTGCTATTTGGATGTTCTGATCATTGTCACAAGAGAAATGAAAAGGGCCATGAAAAGGCGGAAGCCAGAGTCAGATACCTGAAAAATGAAAACAGGAAATTCGAGGAACTTGGCTTGAGACCAGTTGGAGAGGAGCAATTAGTGGGAGAATTGTACCTGCATTTTAGCCATGGGAAGTTATACAATGACCTTCTGGTGGTGGTGACTTCTTGATGGAGGGTTTTGTACCTATTGCCAACAGAAGCGTAGAGGTTATGACACTGGGAACAACCACTTTCTGTGTACAAATACTGTTAGTGTTCTGTGCCATTCATTGCCGCGCACACACGCGTGCACACACACACACACACACTTTTCCTCTGCTGTAATTGTTTCTTTCTAACACTTCACTGAACACTTTCAAGTCATCTCTTCTATCCCCAGATATGTACCATCCTAATGACCCGCTTGCTGTTCTGTAGCTGCTCCCAGGGTAACGGAGTACCAGGCACTGTAGAATCTGCAATATGCATTCATTTATATATTTACTTTGTGTGTGTGTGTGTGTGTGTGTGTGTGTGTGTGTATGTATGTGTGTATGTATGTGTGTGCGTGTGTGTGTATGTATGTTTGTATGTATGTGTGTGCGCGTGTGTGTGCGCAAGGGTGTCAGGAGGCGGTTTTCTCCTTCTACCTTATAAATTCCAGGGATTAAACTCAGGTCTACAGGCTTGAATGGCAAGCACCCTGGCCTATTGAAACATCTCAACAGCCTCTCAATATGCAACTTTAAAATACATGCATTGGAGCCTGGGGAGATAGCTACAATGGTTAAAGCTTTTGCCTCCCAAGCAACAATTCCAGATTTCGAATCCCAAGATCTCAGGTAAAAAGGCTGATACGGTTGCTGCCTTTTCTAGCCGAGGAAGGAAATCTCACAGCAGAGCAATAAGATGAAAGAACAATCCAAGGATGATACTTGTTGTCACCTCTAAGTTCCCACAGGCACATACACTCAAGTGTACTTTTATGCACACATCCGTACACACGTAGTACATGAATCTACATGTAAGCAAACATGTACACATGTAAAACACACATGCACACTCATAGGCACATGCATACAGACATACACACACACACACACACACACAATCATTGCTAAAAGGTCAAGAGGCATCTGGACCCCTTTAGCCAGTGAAGGAGTGTTCTTTTAGAACTATGTTTAAAACTTTCTACTTACAGGGCTACTTCCCAGATGCCTGACTTCAGCATGTTGAAGTTTACTTTGCCGGTAGCCATGAGCACTGCCTTGCGTGTTTATAGTTTCTGACTTGGCTGAAGGTGGGTGACCTCTTAGTTATTCCCAGGGCGCAGTATGTGCTGTATCACACAGAGTTACTGAGCGTCTGCCTGGCCCAGCTGTGTCCGGCTGAGTTCTGGCCCCTACAAAGGGTTTTCCTTATGGGAAGGAAGTATCTGGAATCCCAGCCCTGTAAGCTACTTGGTACTGAGAGTTGAGCCCACTCCCCAGGGCAGTGCTGCGCTCCTGGGGAAGGGGGGAGAGGGGTGGGAGTTGGCCCTGCTATGTGTAAGAGGTTCTCTTCCTCCTGTGGAGCAGACGAATCGCCCCTGTGGCCGACTTGTCTCCATCAATCAAAGAGGATACCTCAACGAAAGGGTGTGCACAATCACAAGTTTTCTGACCTGTTCTTGTGTGGATATCTAGATTAATATTCCCAAGGTTATCTGGAATGGAGACAATTCAAAGGAGACAAGTCAGAACATACATAGCTACACACAGAAATATACAGCACAGGACACAGGCACCTCTAGGCAAAGCTAGTTAGTTCAGACAGTCACACACACACACACACACACACACACACACATACAGATGCCCCTCTAGGCAAAGATAGTTCCACTTCAAGTTGCCCAGTTGCAGCGTGACAGAGCTAACCTTCAATGAACAGTGTGAGGCCCACCTGCCACCTTATCTTTTTCCAAGTTTTCTTTTAGTTCTTCTATTCCTTGTCTTCTCACCTCACATCTCAGCCCAGTTTTATTCTCTTTCCATTCTTTCTACAACCTTGGGAAGTGTTTTACATTTTTTTACCCGCGTTGATGGATTGCATTCTAGAATGTTCCCTCAGCCAACTTTGACATCTTGATCCTAACTGGGAAATTCCTGTAAACGGAATTGAGGTTGGAGAGTTCTTTAGAATGGAGCAAGAATCCCTGTCGTCTTCCTGTCCGCAGCTGGCCATGAGTTGCTCGTTCCCTTGAGAGTGAACCTGGCACAGACCAGTCACAGGGGCTTTAGAGATGAAGGTAGAGTGGACCGTACCTTAAGAATGTAAGAGGGAGACAGAGTAGATACACAGCAGTGGTAGTGGACATAGAGCCCCATGGTAGACATGCTCTGAGAGTCTCATTGAAGCTACTAGAATTGACACCTCTGTCTTCCTAAAATGTGCAGCTTTCTCAAGGATGACATGTAAGAGCATTAACATTCAGTATTTGAATTATTTAAACTTAGAAATGTTTGAATAACAAAATTTGATTCCTCCCCTAGTATGTATTGACCTCTACAAAGGATTCCATCCAGGGGTATTTAGAAAATGTATTGCAAAGCCTGCAAGACTATTCTTTTAATGGCATATATGCTTTGAGATAAGAATAGTGGACTCGCATCAGTTGTTGATATATCCGAAGTCTTAGACATTTTCTTTTACATGTGGCCTTCCTGCTTTTGATTTGCAGCCTCTGTTGCTAAGTGTTTTTTTTTTTTTTTTTTTTTTTTTTTTTGCAAAGGGAGGAAGTGACAGCAGTGCACGGTCCCTGTAAAGCTAGAGGAGAAATGGGATTAGATGAATTAGCGTTCATGTGGGGTTCCCAGGACTGGAATGTTCTTCCAAATTGAGGATGTACTCTTTGTTTCTGGCAAGCAACTTCCTAGTTTTCCAAGTGTAGGAAAACTTTTATTCTTTTCTCTGTCACTGGAAGTTTTTTTATTTTTTTTTTCAATTTCCCGAAAAGCAAGTCCAGGATTTTCTGCTTATCAGTAGCCTTTCTTTTCCTGTTCCAATAACAAGAGAACAATACAGAAATTGAATAATGTAAAAGAATTGATATCTCCTTTTCTTAATGTCTTCATCCATTTGCAGAGCAAAATCCAGATTTTATGAACAGGGAAGAAATGTGTGGATAATGAGCTAATGTATCGTGCTACCAGTTTACCTCCTAATCTATAAAATGAAAAATGGGTGTGACTTTTCTTTTGAAACTGTGTCCCTCTGCTCTGCTGTTAAAAGTCCAGAAAACTGGAAAGTTTGGTAAGCGCACTGGTGACCCCTGCCAGAAGGACATTCTGAAGGTGTCCAGGGGTCATTTTAGTCTTCCTCGTGTATTTATAGTCTTTAAGATTGTTGTCTGCTGCTATTCACCTGCTTTGGCGAAAGAAGAAGCAAGTCGGGTCTGCCTTTTAGAGCGTCTGTCAACACCAGAGGTTGTTTTTGCAACAGTGGATGTGAAAGGCCACTTTCAGAACCGGGGGCTTTGACATAGCTTTGCAGAGTCCTTGAACTCTCCAGAAGGGAGGTGGAGCCCAGTCTCGTGGCTCTGGTACTGTGACCTCAGGGGACCTCACTCACTTTCCTAAGTTATGGAACCCAGTCTTAACATTCTGAGTTGTATCTGATGCAGGCTAGCTAGTGGGCTGGTCAGTTCTGAGCTGACTTCAGTACCTCACGTATAACATTCAAAGTGATATTTATCTCTGCGTGGTCAAGAGAAAATGTGTCCATGTATGTGTCTTCCATGCCCTCTGGCATTCCGGTTGCTCATCACAGTGGAATCTCCTGAATGCTTTTCTGCTAAAGAGCCAGCTTGTTTCTGGCCCGGAATTCTTCAAGTGAAACTAAGCCTTGTGATGTTATACCTTAGTGTGACAAGGAATTCAGAAAAGTTATATTATGTGTTTTGGACCTCTTAGCCTAACTTCACAAGTCTGCTGAAGTACAAGTCTCAGTGTTGTCCCGTCCTTCGACTGTATCGATGACTAAATGACTAAGCATGGATCACATACGTAAGTAAGCACATGTGTGGCCATAATGATTGACAGGTCATAGCCTGAGATGATTGTGGCCATCTGATGCTTTCAACCCTGTGTGCATGTCTGCATCCACCTGCGGGCCATTAAACAGGACAGAGCTGATAATGGCCTTGCATTCTTCGGTTACGAGTTTCCTGAAGTTTTTGCTCTTCTTTGATGGTGAAAATTAGTCATAGATTCTGACCCTTGGCCATGCAGACATTCCAACCATTCTTGTACAAAGCTGTGTGACTTTTATACAGTTGATAAACAGCTTGGGGAGAGAAAACAAGCTGTAGCTCTTCAAATAAATATTATTCAGACTTCTTCCACTTTCATTTCCTTTATCACCGAGACAGCCCCACCCAAGCCCACTATTAAGCTGCCTAGTCTATCTGCTTCCCACACACCAGCAAAGCTGGCCCTATTGAGTCTGAAAGGAAATATGAGAGATAAAGCTGAAACACTGTCTTCCTTCTGTTGACATTTCTACAGCAACAAGGCCGAAAGCTTGTCCCCTCTCCATAGACAAGAACTGCCCCTGGGCCCTGACAACGTGGTATGCCCATTAGTAACCAGGATGACTCCCCACGGAATTATTTAAAACATTCCAGTAAATAACCCAGAATCCTGGTCAACAGAAAGGGAGTGTCAACTTGCAAAGGGTTGCCTTCCTTTCTTTTTTCCTATATAAGGTGGGAGAACTGGAAGTCCATGGGGAAAGATAACGTGGGATTTAAGTCTCTAGGTTTTTGAGTGGAGGACATTCCAATCCTGCCCAAGTGTGATATTATCTTAGAGAAACTTCTCTATTTGGACACTTTACTTGTGCCTACTGCTGTCTGTATCGAAGTCTCCAGCCACATACATGCCTGCTCGGTTCAGAGCACAATCAGCACAGTCCCCTATTAACTTCGATGCTTCCTGCCCCTGTGTTACTATTTCTTCTTCCTCTTCATCTTCATGGGGTTCTCGGCAAAACGAAGATCCTTCTCTTTCAACCCTGGTTTTTGCAAACTTCAGTTTTTAAAAAGTCATATTGCCAAATAGGTCGACCCACTTGATAACCATATGCTTGAGGTTCTGGTTGATTTTTGTTATAAATCTGTGAGTGGAGGTATTGGGTTGTTTTCTGTTCCCCGGAAAACACGTCTTTATGCATCTTAAGTAATGTGCCTCCTGTGAAGAGGAATAAAATGATTTTTCTCATACTACTTACCTTTTTTCTGCAATAACAAAAATAAGTGAATATCCGCACACATAAAAAGTTATAAATTGTGACACATAGACACGCTAAGGGACTAGGAGAGGAGTGTTAGCATGGGCTTAAGAATGACTTCATTCACCACTGACATGTTGAAGAGACTCAGCTATCAGAAAGATGAACCAACCCACATGAATAAGAGACACTGGAAATGTACGTAAATCATAGTTGATAAGGATACCAGGGTTTCCCTTGAACGCTGCTGAATAAAGTCTCCCCGTGTTAAATGTCAGTTACATGTGTATTGCCAGTGTGCATAATAGACTGAGAGGGTGACAAAAATATCCACTACGGTTTTAAAATTGTGACGCCCTTTCATGTTCTTTTGACCTTCAGTTAAAGGACATGGTCACAGAGCAGAGGAAATGCCTCAGATTCTAGCATCTGGGTTTGTTCCTTTATAGTTTTTTGGCATCGTTACAGCAATAGGGCTTTTCTTTCCTTGATTTTTTTTTTTTTTTTTTTTTTTTTTAGTTTTTTTGCAGTACAGTCAACACAAGTTTTTCACTCAAGTGGGAAAGAAGAGTTGTGGGGCCAAAAGCAATATATGTCTGCCCTGTACTGTTTGAATGACTTGTTTCAAAGAAGCCCTAGAACCAGAAAAGCAAACAAATAGAAGCCCACACAAATCCAGTCTCTGTACAAAATTAGACACCTGCTTGCATGCACATAGTGCCACTTGTATACTGAAGGCCTGGTGGCCTGACATGTGCTCCCATATCGACCCCATTGAATCTCCGCCAACCGTGGTTTTTGGATCTTCACCCAGATTTCCAGCTGTTTGAAGATGTTGCTTCAAAAGTGTCTTCCGTAGCTGAGAACAGAGCTCGGTTTAATTGAAGTGCTTATAAAGTGTGTATGTTTTGACAGGAGCACTTTATCTCGGCTCACTTAGTATGTCGGCCAGATTTATCCTTAATGAAAAGGTCATTTAAGACTTCAGAGAATGACTTCCCACTTGGCATAATACTCTAATCAAAAATCAAAACAGAAAACAAAAAGCAGACGCATCTTCATAATGCCACCTTTCCCCAGATTGACAGCTAGCTAGCGTGTTTGTGTCTGTCACACTCTCCTCAGATCTCGAATGACATGACAGGCGTGTCTGAGGTACGTGCGTTTTATGGGACTTCAGTTTGGTAGTATGATCCACATGGTTTTGGAGTTTTATCATGTGCTTCAACACAAAGAGGTCAGGGAGCAATGTTAATAAGTATGAATACTTATAGACTTAAAAATTTTTAAAGTTCTTAAAAGTAGCCTTGAGGTTGCTGTCCAAAGCTAAATGGCTCACAAGGGGTTGCTTTGTCAGAAGTGTATCTTTTTACCCTGTTTAGTTGCAGTCGGGAGGATAGCTGTTGCCTGATACATAGTTGCCCCTGAATTTTTTTTTCATCTGTTCATTCACTCATTCTTTTAAGAGATATTTTTAGAACCTCTACTATGCTCCAAACACTGCTAGATTCGAGGTGAACAAGACAACCAAATCCCACTAGTCTTCTAGCCTCACAGAGCGTTAAGTAGAAACACAAGGTTGATTCTGATTTACAGGGTGTTGAGCCTGAGTCGGGGAGGACTGTCTTTGCAGAGAGAGCGTTTCAAGGAGAGAAGAATATCTTAGACAGGGGGAACCACACGCTGGTCAGTGCAGCTGTGGGGCAAGGCCCTTATTCTGGGAGTCTAAGTGGTTTGTTGCGACTCCCAGGTATTAGAGGATGGAGAGGTGGCAGGAAGTGAGGAAGACTGTCAGCGCACATGTTCAGAATGGATACCCCCGTGTCCTGGGAATCCTTGACAGCGCCTCACACTTGGGGTGGAGGTTGAGAGAGTGCCTATTTTTTAAAGGAAGCCAGTTCTGTGAAAAGTAGGTATGAGCTGAAGGCTGCTGTGGAATCGGGGATTTCTTTGAGCCGGGAGAATGCTTTTGACTGTGGAAGAGCGTCAGAGAAGGGTGCAGGTCCTGTGTGCCATTTGCAAACGCTCAGTTGAAGGGTTGAATCTGGGGGTCAGTCAGGTTAGGAGGCAGACTGGAGCATGACCTTCAAGTTTCCAGTTTGGGGAGTTCATGCCATTTCCTTAATGCAGACACAGGGCAAAAGCTGAGTAGTCAAACAACCCTTTGAAAGTCACCAAGTGAGTCAAGGTAGAGAAATTTTGGGTCCTTTTCTTCCGCTGGTATGGGTGTTGGGAAGATACATCTCATCAAAATGACCAGAAGATCTGGGTGCTGCAGTGAAACTGCCAAGATTCCAATGTGTTGGGTCAGGTGGTTCGGCCTTTTCTTCTGCTAGCTTATCTGATCCCTTCTCATTCACAGGCCGGCTTCTCCTCTGACCTTTGAAGGATGTTCATCGTTCTTCTCAGGGTTGTCACAAAACTCATGCTCCAATTTGCTTGGCTTCCCTGTAAAGCTATTCACAGAATCCTCTGGGTTTTGACAACACGCATATACAGTTTCGGGTCTGATTATCCTCACAAGGGCATCCCTGGGGAACCGGGCCAGCTGAGGGAAATAGAAGTGGATGTGTGTTGTAGCTCATGCATATTCCAGAGCACACATAGATGCTCTGCTGTGGTCCACTCTCTAATTGCAGGTGGGCCCTGGAATGTGCTGGAACGTGGTTGTACTTTCTGTCTGAGTCATACCCCCATTTCATATTATTCTCTCTTATGCCTGCTTGTCACCCGGGAAGCAGAGACAGTACCTGGTACTTAAGGGATAAGTAGTAAATGATGCGTGAAAAACTGGTGGATTAAAACTAGGTTATAGAAACTACCTCACAATAATAACTAAAGCACAAGTTCAGTTTATTTCATAGCCAGCAAAGAGATCTTCTAGGCTTTACAAAGAGACTAACATGCAGAATTGAGAATAATATGCCTTTCTAATTTGAAAACAGTCAATAAAGCAGTAATGTAAAAAAAATTATCAAACACTATCTAAAAGTGAAAAACCTGTTCCGAATTTAGAACTGCCTCATTCATGGTCATGCGGTCATGATGATGAATATTTATAAGCTTTGAGTTCGTAAGAAGAAAAGTACTATTTATTGGCTATTCCCAGTGGGTAGCAATCAGGACACTAATGCCTATCAATAGTACCCTATTTGTCCTCTGGAAAGAACACATGTGATAGATTTGGGGCTTGTTTTTTATTTTGACCTGTACTTGGTTCTAGTTGTGTCTCATCTTGTTTCAGCTCACCACTTTGGCCCTGGTCACATTTCTCTTCAGTATTCCGGCTGCCAACATTTTTTTAGATACAAAGGGAAAATCATATTTGCTGTGTGTGCGGTTGGAAGAAACCCTGGCACGGATTCCTGCAGAAACCTAGGAGAGAAATTATTAGCTATATCCAGACCAGTAGCTGACTGGCTCAGCTTCTCCCTCCCATGAGCATTCCTGATTAATGGGAGAATCTGTTCGGTAGTCAAAGCCTCCTTCCAGAGCCCAGGCCGTCCTGGCTGCGGAGCGGCCGGCTGCACAGCTGCAGACCTACAGGGCTCCACATCTCATTCTGCTCCACAGCGCATCAGAGCAAGGAGGAGAAGGAGGTGTCAGCAGATAACACAGCCCCTTCACAGTGACCCTGTGCTTGGAAGCCTGTCCCTGTCCCAGTGGAGACGGGAATCCTGCTTTCCTTCTGCTCTTGACTTTGATCCAGATCACTTGGCTGCGATATCTGTAGAGATTCGTTGCTCTAAACAGTCCCTTTCATCCTTCTCCTTGCAGTTTGCTGGTCCCTGTGTCTTCCACCATTCTGCTCATTTCCGCTCGCCTCTCGTCATTGTCAGTGCTACTGAAGGTCCCCCATTTGCACTGAAACCGCCTCGCATCGTTGGCCTGTTTCCAGAAGTAGCAATCCTTCTTGAGGTTTTTGCCAGCTTAAATTCTTTACCAATCACTGGTGGCCTGAATTGATAAAAAATAAGTGTCATAGCAGATCACTTAGGCTTGATTTCTGTTAGAATCTTCCTGCGTTACTATTTCTATGCACTTCATTTCCGAGGGCTCTTGTCCTATAGAGTTCAAAAAACTTAAAGAACTATCACTGCTCCATCCATCAAGAGCAGTAATACACCCATCTAGGATAAGTTGGTGACAAGTAAATTCCCGAGTTCTTACATTTAGTCATTTATTTCCTTATTTGTTTCTATGGCGTGCGTGGTGTATGCACAGTGCACATGTGGAGGTCAGAGGGCAGCTTGTGATGTCAGTTCTCTCCTGCTACCATGGATGTTCCTGGGATAGAACTCAGGTTGTCAGGCTTGGTGGCAAATGCCTATATCTACTAAGCCATCATCTGTAGATTCCCCAAAGAGGTGTTTTGTTCTTGTTTTTTATGCAGTAAGTGTTCAAAGTGTATAACATAAAGATAGTATGCCCCTAATTCAAGATGCTTCTAGTTTTCTTGGGAAGGCAAGCATTAATGCCACTCAGTAGAATAGAAGATAGAAGAAAGTGAGTAATATGAATTCAGAGTCACCAAAAAGAAAAAGGCTATCAGAGTGCCAAGAGGGCGTCTCACTGCAGCAGTGAAGATGGAGGACCATTTTCTTCTAGAGCTCGAAGGAGGACAGGAGATGGTACAGGCAGATAGAGCATCTTCTAGACCAAGGGGACAGTGGTCACAGGTGGAGGAGAGTCCTGGGGGACAGAGCTCCCCAGAGTTCTAGAGCGCCACAAAGTGAAGTAACCACCGCTGCTTTGAAAATGGCTGCCGTGCACAAATCCGATGTGGCTTGACATTGAAGGCAAAGCAAGATCTCTAGGGAGAATGTGGGTGGTTTTTACTTCCTATATGTTAGGCATATGAACACACTCAGACACAGAGGAAAGAGCGAGCAAGAGGAAGCACAGTGCCCAGAAACAGCAGCAGGAGGTGGCAGGTGGCGCCCAGACTGTCCTGAACTCCTGCTTGCTCTGCTTCGGTCCTTGGTCCACTTCCTTTGCGCAGTACAAGCATGGGGGAAAGCCACTAAGCCCAAGATGAGGAAATGCTGCCTTCCATAGGTAGGAAATCACATCTCTAGATCTCTGCACCAGTTGGAGAACTGAGCATGATGGCCCTGATGTTTTGTTTTCCTTGATATCTCCCTGAATGGACAAAGGGCAGGTCGATTTTAACCATTCAGAACCTTTCCTGTGATCTTGGCTGTGGGATCCCTACTGCTTAAGTCTAGACTCCATCCTCCCATGTGTAATCCTTTCCTTCCCCTCTGTTCCTCTCTGCTTCCCTTTCCCTCATCTGCTGTAAATTATTGGCCTGGTTTAGGCATACTACACCTCTGATAAATGTAAGTTGCTAATTTAGTACTGATATCTTCGAACACATTTTTTTTTTTTTGAGCGAAAAAGCTGAACGGTAAGTAGGCTTCATTTTCCTGCCCCCAGGAAAAGTGATTGAAAGTTGAAAGCTAAAGTTCTAGCTATAGGCAGGATCTTTACTAGTAGGCAGCACAGAAAGATTGTGTTGGAGAGAGGACTTGTTGACTTTCTGTGGCACTGGAATGTACCTATACTTTAGTCAGTTTCATTAATAAGTTTTTCCTTTTCATTGACAGCTACTACTTCTCTAGACAGGTGTGATTGACATTGCAAAGTCAACAATTCCCAAAGTACTTTTAATGGTATGTCCTCCTGTTTGTATTATTAAGAGTATATTGTACTATCACTTGGAATAGAGTCATCAATAACCTAAAATGGGTAGTTTTGATGTTGGTATCTTATGACTGTTTCCATACCATTGGGATCCTTGCACGTTCCTCGATAATATGCCAAGTTTTTGGTTGTTGCAGTTTACATGCATGTTGCTCATAAATTCATGATCAAAGAACTTAGAAGAACAAGAGGATTTTATTCTTCCTTATTATCGAATCTCTATTACAGTTCATAGTTCAACTTGATAAAAGCGTTGCCAGAAGTCAAGGAAACTGGCCATGTCATATCCACAGGATTGTTGAGAGAGGGACAAACCTCACTTGCCAGACTACGATCTATTCCACTATGCCAACTTACAGATCCAACTCCCTCCATCTTATTCACCTGCCCAGAAAATGGTCTCACCTACTAGGGACTGAGTCTTTCCACATGGATTAGATACTCTCCTGCAGGCTTGTTTATGGTTTATCCTAACTGCTAATTCTACACAGATATGTCCAGAGCTCAACACTTCCGTGGTCAAGGTGACTAACTGGCACCTGATACACACACTGTATTAGCCATGCTGAATAGGCTGAAGGTATCCATTTCAATAAGGCTGTCATGCCAGGCTAGCTAGCTTTAATGCTCTTTCTCCCATTCTGAAATTTATGCTGAGCATAAAGTTTCATGATTTTTTTTCTGGAGCCAATTATTTTAAAATGAGAAATACATTAATAAATAAAGAGCTTTTGAAACATTCTGACATGTCGGCTATGTGCAATGTGGCTGAAATACCTGGGGCGGTATATATAGTGGCTATGTTCAGTGACAGATTAAGAAGCAAGGGGGAGGGGGCGAGATGGCTCAGGTGTTAAAGCTTTTTCTTCACAAGGAGAAGGACCTGAGCTTATCCCCCAAACTACACCAAACAGCCAAGCAGCTAGTATATCTCTGTAACGCCTGGCGGAGAGGTAGATACGAGTGGATTCCTAGGACTCATGGGCTACCAGCCTAGACTATGAGAGACTCTTTCTCATAAAACCCGGTGGCTAGCAGTTGAAGAACTGCACGTCAGGTTGACCTGTGGCCTCCACACATGCATGTATATCCCCTACTCACCTATATTTACAACATACACCCAAAAATAAAATACAAGTAAAGTTAAAAAAAAAAAAAGAGTGTTGGCACCTGCCCTTCACAGTGCTCTACATGTGGTGTCCATGAGTTCATTTCTAGCTGCCTGCCCCTCACGGACTCCGTGCCTGGAGTCCATGAGTTCAGGGCACCCTCACTCCTCATGGTACTCCATCTGGAGGCCATGAGTTCCATTCTTTCTCTTCCCTAATAAATTCTATCGTAATCCTCAAAAATTAAAAAATTATCATTTTGGGGGGGTACATACATGTGGGTGCATGTATACATAGATGTGTTTTGCATGTGGGTGGATATACATGTGTGTGCATGGATACAGTACTTAAGTATGTGTGCCCGTGGAGAGGTCCAAGGGTGACACCAGAATCATCTTCATCCTCGTTTCTTTGCTCTGGGGTTTTCCAGGCTCAACTGTCCAGGATGGGAATTATAGGCTGCTGCTATATTCACTTGACATTTTTTATGTGGGATCTGGGGGCATCTAAACTTAGGTCCTTTTACTTGCGAAATAAAGGTTTTGACCACTGAACCATCTCCCAGCTCCAGTTTAATTTTACTACCAAGTTGGTGGTGTTGGAGCTCGTGACATTACTTGTTCTACTGATTCTGTAAATTGCAGATGTCCTTTAGGTCTCTGCTCTTTTTAAACATTCTGTCACGTCTCATTCTTATTTCCTTTTAGCCCTACTGCTTCCTATGTGAATAAGCTGTTAATCCACATATATTTATTCCTTCTCACTTTCTGCCTTCTACCTTGTTCTCATGTCCTCCCTTTCACAGTGTCCAGTGGTCACAACACCCTATTGCCTGCTAACAAGACACATTGCTGTCATATGTTTGTTTTTAAAACAAAAATCCACTTTGGGTGTAGCTCAATGATAGACCATTCGCTTAACATTCACACAGCTTTGGGTTTGATCTAACACTGCAAACAAAAGAAATGAGCAAAGAAAAACCAAATCTTATCTGACACTGACAATATATAAAAATAGCCAACATTGATGACATATTTATTATACACAAGAAGTCAGTGGTACTTTGTGGATTATATGTCTAGTACTGCTAAAGATCCTACAAGTCCAAGGAGTGGAGCAACTTACTGAAAAAAAGGTTCAGATCCAGGTACAGCTAGGACCAAGACTAGGACCCAGTTGGTGAATTCCGGATTTCTAGCTCATGACTCATTCTGTTGAGATACTGTTTTATGCACTTACTCCACCAGAACTCAATAGTTGGTCACCAAGAATGGAACAGACGTCCTATATGCCTATAGAGAGGCAATCACAGGAACTATAGCCAAGACCCCTAGTTCTTACAGTGCTAGGTCTCAAGTGTCCTTTGAGAGATGCTGTTTGGTAGAATTTCCATAGTGTTACCCAGCTAGCAGGGAAGACTTTCACCTCTGTGGAGCTCAGAAGCTCCTGGGCCGTGCGGTGGAAAGAGCAGAAATACCACATTCCCCTTCATTCCACAGAGGCCACTGAAGGGTTGTGGAGTTTCACGTCAGATGCTGAGAGTCCTGACTGGTAGGTTTATTTTATAGCCAGAGCATTTTAAAAACTAGTGTTTTCATACAATCTTCTGGTCCTTGGATCTACGTAACCACTAGTAAATCCCAAATCATAAGCAGGCATTTAATTTCAGTACATATATGCTTACCTCATAAAATTAATACAAAGCCATTTTTCCAAAGAAGTTCGTATGTAAAGTCTTAAATGTATGATTTTCACACAATCATGGTTTGTTTTTCTTAATTGAATTCCTGTTGGAAAAATTAAGCATTTAAGTGGTTACTGTGAAATGGCATTTAGACATTGTTGAAAGCCTGTAATCACTGCTGCTTAAATACTTATTTACTTTTGCTCAGAACTATTGAAATTAACCTTCATGAAACCAACAACATGTTTCCTGCTGATTTTTTTCCCCAAAGCCTATTTTTATAGTCATTTTTCAGGTCTTAATGTGTACCTAATTTTTAAATTTTTCATTGTCAGCTTATTTTTTTTTTCCTTTTCTGCCTCAAAAAATTACCAGAAGGTAATTTCAATGAAACTGTAAGAGTGATGTCTTATCCAGAGAAAGACTGTTCACTACCTAGCCAAAAAAAAAAAATGTGCAATCAATAAAATAAGCAAGCATCACATTAAGAATCTTAGACAGTGTGTTAGCTAAGACATCACTACAATAAAATAACTGAGGTAGTTAGCTTAGAAAGAGGAAAGAGTTATTCTGACACATTTGATGTTTTCCAATTCATGATTGATTTGCCCTGTCGGTAGAGCCTGATTTTAACACTCAATGTTTAGGACACACTCAAGATTCCCACTGTACCTGGTAGAGACTGAAAGAAATTCCAAGTGCCTTTTATACTCAGAAGAGATTGTCCTCGTACTTTGAGGCAGCCCTTGCATAAAGAATGAATGTTTCCCATGTGTTTGTAACACATTTCTTTTGAATGCCTTTGGAAGTTAGATTTTTATTTAAAGTAACCAAAAGGAATATGAAGTCACACCTGATTCATAGCATAGGTATGCATTTTGGGGAATCCTGTTTTTGCTAAAACATAGTTCAAACGATTAGGCACCAGGAGTGATTTTATTTTATATCTCATGAGCTGCTATAAAGGAAAATGTCAAAAGGGGCATTACGGAAAAGTGTTGAGAAATGGCAGAATTGGAATAACTATGTAACTTCTCAAGGTGACTTCAAAGAGCAGCGTGACTGGAAAGTATAATTAATTTTTTTCTTCGTCTTAGGGGCTTGGTCTCTTCCGTTTGCTATCCTTTAATATTGTTTAATTCAAAAGTAACTCTAGCATGCTTTAATAGTTCTGAACCATTACTTTCAACATTAGTGGATTGCTGTAGGTGTGTAGATATACCTGTAGTAGTTAGTAGACATTCCTGGTCATAAAAGGTGGCAGATTAAGCCTTTTTAACCCTGTGTAATTGAGTGGTTTCAATTCTGATCCAAATCCTGAACAACTAAGACCGTTGGATCCTGGTAGCTGTGGGGTCTGAGAGGCGTGGCTGATGGTAATTGCCAGTGTTTAGTGTGTCATACTTACATCACTACGTTCCCCCCTCAGATTCACCATTAATTTAGATAGCAAACTCACCGTGACAGGGTGTCATGGGAGCAGGGTGTTGCTGTGGGAGGGAATTAGGGTGCTGAGATTTTGTTTCTTCGGTGGTGTGATCCCCGAGATAAGATTACTTTAGAAGACGTGACAGAGGTCAGCTTCGTGGGGGAAGCGGCCAGAGTTTAATGCAGCTGGTTATGTTCCTGTCCCCAAACATTTCCAGTAATAGCCTTTGTTTGTCTGTTACTGCCGAGGACAACCTGGCTCCAGAGCTGATGTTCGCTGCCTTGTTCTCATGCTGGGTTTCCTTGTGTGAGGCCAACCACAGCCTTGGTAGGAGCATTGTCCACTCTGCTTTCTATCCAGTGAGCGGCTAAGCACACAGGGAGCAGGTGCGGTGGAAATGGTGGAGTGTGTGGGAAAGGAAGGGATCCCTTCCATTCCAGTCTTTATGATTGTGAGCTAGCCTCCTTGCTGAAATCCGAGTCATCGGCACTTTAGAACACATATTGAGTGCGTTGTGAGATGCTTTTGGAACGGCAGTGACCTTAGGCAGTTTGTTTTCAAAATCAACATTGAGCATCTCGTTGTGCCTGTAAACAGCGCCAGGTCCTGAGCCAGCCAGTCACATCTCCTCTAGCCTCCTGGCCACTTCGGACCTTCAGCAGAGCGTGTTTTACTACCTAAAATAAAGACTGCGCTGGACCTGGAAACACATGAAAAAAGTCAACTAGACCGTGAGACACATCCCGTCCTCTGCTGGTTATCCCTGTGTCAATTTGACAATGTTCCCTTTGTTAACAAAATCAATACGGTTGCAGTGCAATGTTATAGCAATATGCAGCTCATTGTGCGCAGGCATTTCTAGAGTCAGAGAACAGCAGCAAATGCACAGCTGACCGAGAGCTCAGGTCTTGTATATCTAAGATAGGCTTTGTGAATGCAGTTTTTCTTTTCTTCATACTTTGGGCCAGTGACTAAATAATTTGTGTCCTTTTACCTTGTGTCAGTTGATTTTCAGAGTTTACATTATTTAGAGTGACTCTGTGACATGGAAGGATCCCTGATTATTTGTAAATATTTAAAAGGCAGGAGTTAAAGAGAACAGTAGCTGACGATACTTATGTCTGGTTATTGCTCTGAGGAACCGATCCAAAGCTTGGCCTTAAAAATGCCACCCTGTGTCTCTGTGCTCAGTACAATCTGGCACAGGGTGGACATTCAGTAATCATTCGTAGAAAGGAACAAGACAGAAAGACAGAATCATGGGAGAGAATGGGGAGAGACTGAGGAATAGAAGGAGGGAGGATCTTTTGGTGGTAGTATTGAAGGATATGGCAGTTGATTAGCTAGCTAAGGTCTAGGTGTTGGCTTAGGTCTTGGAGAAGCAAAGGTTTCAAAGACTCAGGCCCAAGCCTCGTGGACATAAGCCATTTTGGCCACAGGTTGCCACGGTGTAAGTATAAATAATGATGAAATGTAAATGTATACATTTTTAAAAGAACTATATTGTCAAGTCTATGTAAAATGGGTTAGAAATCAGATTTGAGATAGATAGGTGAAGGGATATTTCTTGCACAGGGAAATTACTTTGGCTGGAGGTGGCGAGCAAGCTCCTGATGGGCTGGGCCATGCAAGTTCCATTTTGTAACTCCAGATCCCACTCACCCACCCAGAAGCATAGGAGATTAGCATATCCAAGCCACTGAAGGGGCCCTGTGCTTTTTTGTGGGCATGTCTTGTAAGGGGGTATATGGGAGTGTGAGCAGCCAAGCTCTTTTATTTATACCCCATTTCCCATATCCTCACTAGACTTGCTTTAAGTCCCGCTGCTTCCCCAAAGCCTGCTCTATAGCTTGCATACCTTCTGGCCTCTCCTTTCCCTTCCCCATAGTCCCCGCTCTTGCATCTCTCCGGCACCTCTTTGCCGACTGTGTTGTGTTGTTATTGAGCTTGTCCTACACTGTAATCTGACTCTTGGAGTTCAGAGACCCTTAGGATTCAAGTGCTAAGCATGCCGCTGATAGAGAAGGTACAAACTATAGAGACAAAGAAAATTGTATAAAATTACATGGGCAATTAATGACAGGCCCAAGACTCAGCGCCTGGCCAGAGCCCAGTTGGCATTAAGACATGCTCTTCCCCTTTTCCTGAAGTCCAAAGAGTGTGAAAGGTATGTGTGACATGCTGTGGTGGGCCAGGTAGAGGAAACTGAGAGTGCAAAAGACCACAACTGTGGAGGTAGCATACAGAAAACAGCGGCTGCAGTTTTTTACTAACAGTTCTTTGGGAACACTGAGAAAGGTCTTTGGTTCATCTCTTTGATAGCTTTATGTTATTTTCAGTAGGTTAAACTTGGGTTTATTTATTCTCTTTTTATGCAATAAATCCTTATGAATAAGTAGTTGGTCTAAGTTATCTCCCAACATAAAAATCATTTTCTTAATAATCTGTGCTTTGCAGTAGCATAATTAGGGATAGAAATTAGTTCTTACAGCACCCTTCCAACTGCTAGATGACAATCCTTCTCTAATGCTAAAGGGGGCTTTGCTGTTGATTATAGTGTGGCCACCATTCTCCCAAAATGAGGTGGGGTCTCTGGTTACATTCTTCAGGAGAAAGTGGGGTTGATAGTTAGGGGGGAGGTTGCTGAGAAGTCGGCCCAGCCATGATTTATTCAAGATTCATTCTGCAGGAAGTAGCACAACGGTTCCTTGCTGTTCATTGATTTAACGCTCACATGTTCAGTTATTCCTGACACAGTGACCCGGGAGATCCATGGAGTGTAGCGGATTTGTAATTTGTATCAGATGTGCTGTGAAGCGAGGGTGCAGCACGGATGCCTCACCCCGTGGCAAATGAACTGCCCGGATGTGTTTCACACGTTATCATACATGTAGGAAATCACAAACTGCTTAAAACATTTTTTTCTTTATGAAAAGAAGCCAGCTCCAAGGCTGGGGATGGGAGCAAAAAGCAGTAATGGGGTCCTAGAATGCAGGATGTAGAGTTAATGGTTGCACTTGTATTTGGCAGTAGCTTGAGTCACTGAAATGCACATACAACGTACTGAGGAGAGCAATTTCTCAGTGAACACACTGGCCAGAATCAAATTGCACTTGCTGGAGCGGTTTGTACTCTGTGGAGTGATGCACTAATTAGAGTGTTTATAACACCTCTGGGATATCTCTTGTCTTGGAAATCTTGTCCAATGTCCTGGCATCCCTTTTTTGAAGGAGTCCCAGCTATGGTGTGAACCCTGTAAGTACACCCATAGATCCTGAGGAAGAGTTGCCAGGTCTCAAATCTTTTAATTAATTAAGGCTTTGAGGTGGCACGAAGCCCTTAGCATACGTCAAGAGTCACTTGAGTCAAACACTCCAGCTTTTCCAAGAAGAGTTGTCTGTCTGGTGAGGCTCGCTCAGCCCTCTGGTTGCTGGTGAAATCATAGCAGAACCGCTTAAGGGAACAAAGGTTTTATTTGCTTACAATAGTCGGGTTATGGTTCTTAGTCCAGCTCGGCAGGAGAAGCACCATCACTAAAGGGCTGAGGGAATTGGCCACACCATATATATATAACAGCTGAGAGAGGAATGATCCTTACTTGCCGGAATAACATGTCTGGCCAAGTATACAAAAGGATGCCAACTTCCTCAATCATCTCTCTGTATTTTATTCACCTGTCCAGGGCCTAGTTCCACCCACCCTGTGTTGGGTCTTTTCCACCAACTAAACAGTCTCCTGCAGGTTCACTCCAGTTCACTAATTCTCTATTAATATGCCCAGAACTTGAACCCTCAACTGTTAAGTTGACACCTGTATCTAATTATGACAGCATCTTAAGTCAGGAGGACTGAAAACTGCCATCCTCAAGTGTAGCTAAGAGTTGGAACCCTAGTCGGTGTAAATCCTGGGGCTCTTCACACTGGGCAACGAGTCAGGGACAAAGGGTGGCTTTTTAATCTGCTGTGAAAACACTTGGAATAATAGTTCATCTGTCAGTGGCTTACTAACCCCCAGTATCCCCAAAGAAACCCTCTGGGATTACCCCCTCTATATCCACGTTTCTGTGATCTGCCAACACTGCCTCCTTCCCGCCTGCTCCCCTCCTCCTCTCTCTTCTCCTTCCTCCTTTCCTCTTCTTCCTCTTCCCACCTTTACCCTCTCCCACATAGTACTTTTCCTCTTCAAAGCAAACTCTTCTGTTTACCGTTATAGAAAGGACAAAGTATGGCCTTGCTATCCAAGCTGAACTTTAAAGCATGATACTCCTGAGCCTGACGATTAGCTATTTCTTTAAATAGGGAAATGAAAAAAGAAGAGCGAGTGAGCAGGAGGCAGGGGAGGAAGGCTGACTCTGCTGTCCTCATCTGCAATGCCAGAGACCTGCACTTCTCTACCATACTAGCCGAGAGAAGCCTATGCTCAGAATCAGGGCAGCCATTCAGCCCCCCACCAGGACACATCCACAGAGCAGCACTGTTCAACTATAAGGAAACTGAAGTGGCAGGATGGGGCTCCACACACAGAAGGGCATTCAGAGGTGGGAGTGATACCAAGCCAAGAGCCCAGAAACAGATGCCCACGTGAGCCACTCTACCATCACGTGTGCTGAGGGACCCTGTCCATTCTTATCACCACCTCTGGTCTGATTCCGCTTGACTCTGCCCAAGCTTCTTGTTCTAAAGGGGCTGTGGAAGCTGCCCAAGGTCTAGCCTACCTTGGGGATTCAGTCACTACAGAGGAGAACTATGGTGAGGAGCCCATAGGTGTTCTTCATGAGCTCTGAGTCCTAAGGCTTAGGATCTCTGGGATTCCATCTCTGCAGACCTGACCCTTCGTCCCATTCATGGCGTGTGTGCGTGAGTCTCTGTGGATGGGGGCGGATGGGGGCGTCCTGTCAGCACTTGGCCAGTGGACAGCACCGCAGCCTGCCATGGCCGGAGTCCTGCTCTTCTGACCTTCTCTAGCCACACCACTTGCGTAAAGTGCTATTTTTGTTTTGGTTCCATTTGTATATTTAGCTGACTTCATGATAAGATAGCATTATAGTCATGTTTAAGCTAGGTTCCAAGTGACTAAGTGTTACAAGAGAGATTTGAATAACTTGTCAGAGAAAGATGCGGGCTGCAGACTGAAGGACCGGGAGGTTAGGGTAGGGACTGACCGTGTTCTGATAGAACTGGTCAGAATTCCCGGGGCATCTGTCTGGCTTTGGCTGTTAGCTGAGTGATCTTTGGGGAGGTCACCAGTTGACTTTTTTTTTTTTTTAAGCCTTTTTCTTCATGAGTATCTAAGAATTTCTGGAGGAGTCTAGTTTTCTTCTTCAACAATGAAGTCCTGTAGGTAGAATCATCCCCAGATTTTCATTTATAAAAAAAGTTCATCTACTTTTTTGTAATTAAATCTTCAAACCTTCAGTTTATCCTGTTTTTATTTTTTTTAATTTTTTTAATTTTTTTATTATTTATTCAATTGTGTGTGTGTGTGTGTGTGTGTGTGTGTGTGTGTGTGTGTGTGTGTAGAATCACGGACGAATTCGGGAACCACCATGGACGCCTCCACCTCCTCCTTGTTTACTCTGCCCCGGGATTCACAGGCTCCGCCCTACCAGGACCAGAAACGCAAGCCGCCCCCACTTCCACCCGGCATCTATACGCGGGGTTTAGGATCCGAACTCAGGACCTTCTGCCTGCAGAGACTTAACCCCTGAGCCACCTCTGCAGCCCCTCATCCTGTTTTTATAACTCAAATTTAGGATTAGAGTTTTTAAAATTTTTGTTCAAAATTTTGAATTAAAGAGCATTTCAAAAGAAACGTAAGCTTTCTACTTAGAATTATCTAAATCTCCCAATGAAAAGGTGTTTAAACATTTGCCATCATTTTTATTAAAATACCCAATTTGACATCTCACAAGCAGAAGGTCCTGAGTTCAGATCCCAGATCCTGTGCAAAACTGCCAGGGCAAATGGCAGCCGCTTATACGCTTACACTTCCAGCTCTGGAAGGTTGAGTGAGGATGGGAAATCCTAGGGCAAAGCAAAAAGGAGGTAGAAGCAGTCCAGGATGACTCCCAAAGTCACCCTTGGTCCTCCACAGGGACACACAGTGCCTTCTGATGCACACACACACACACACACACACACACACACATCCCAAAAAAAAGACCAGATTTACTATGGTAACTCATATGTGACAGTCAAATATTTATGAAGTTAGTAATATGGAAAATATCTTCCAGGCATATTTCAGTTACTCTTTGGTTGCTGTGATAAAATACTCTGATCCAAGCAACTCGAGGGAGAAAAGGCTTATTATTTTGGATTATGTTCCGTAGGGGTCACTGTAGTCTGCCATGGTGGAGAATGTGTGGCAGGAGTCGGGGAAGGTGTGGCAGCATTGGCAGGAAGCTGGCTGAAGTTACATTGGTCATCAGGAGGCCAGGGGTGGGGAATAGGTAGAGGTGGGTCATCAAACATCAAAGCCTGCTGCAAGGACCCACTTCCAGAAGGTTCCATAACTAGCACTACCAGCCAGACACTTAAGTATTCAAATACATGAGCCACTAGGGGACATTTCAGATTCAAACTGTGTCAAGGTGCTTTTTAACAAATAGATGTAGATTCCTGGTAAGAAACCCTAGTGATTCTTCAGAACACTGTGTTTGCTTCTGTTCTTACCAGGACAGTGTACATACGTCCTCTGTCCAAATGATTCATTTTCACAGGAATTTGTTCCCAAGGAATCTGGTTGTCTCAGCTGGGGACCATGTACCCTTTCACACTTTCTTAGAGAGATAAAAATTGACCAACCAGCATCAAGACTTGTGTGTGTGTGTTGGGGGGGGGGGTTGATCACTTTCATGATCTGAAAGTGAACCAAAGTTATAGTATACAATTTCATGTTGTACTCATGTGAGACACAGTCAATGCCACGCAATAATTCAAACTAAGGAGTGCTTTTATATGCTGGCAGTCAAGAACAGGCTCACACCAGAAAAACTATTGACCCAGAAGCTGGGATAGGAAAGGATTAATCAAATCAGAAACCATAATTACATTGTAAGTCAGCTGACAGAATATCAAAAGACACAATTAGAAGTTTGTGTATGTATGTATGTGTGTGTATGTGTGTGTATATAATATAAATGTGTGTGTGTGTGTAACTATATGCCAAAAATTCCTAACATAGTAGTATTGTAAGCATGATGCTTCCTTGAATTACAGGTGACTTGGTTAGGTAGTTCTAATTCATGGGTGTGGTTAGCATGGGAAATAAAGTCTAGGGAAAAGTAAGATCAACACAAACTAGTTGAAACAAAGCAGCGTTCCTTTCATCATTTTGTTCACATCTTAACTGCTTAGATTTAAGCCCGTCTCCTCCACCTTTCCTGCTAGGTGGATTACTTTGTGGACCGGAGCTGCATGGCACAGCTTGAGAGTCAGAAAGATGAAAGGCACTTAGAACCTGTTGAAGTTACTCTGCGTCGTTGCTGATAAATTCATGACCAAATGACTTACAGGGGAACAAGGAGGTTTTATTCAGAATTATGATTGTCTAGTGTTGCAGTCCGCCTGCATGGTTGCTGATACATGACCATCGAACAGCTTAAGGGAACAAGGTGTTTATTTTCTTACTGATAGTCCAGTTACAGTCTGTCCAGCTTGATGGGAGAGCCCGCCCCAACACTAGGCTGAGGGAGTTGGCCACACCATCTCTACGTAATAGCCGAGAGAGGGGCGATCCTTACTTGCCAGACCAGCATGTCTGGCCAAGTATACACAAGATGCCAACTTTCTCAATCAGCTCTTGGTATTTTATTCCAGGGCCTAGTCCCACCCACCATGGGCTGGGCCTTCCCCACCAGTTAGACAATCTCCTGCAGGTTTGCTCTGGGCTTAACTCAACCATTAATTCTCCACAAATATGCCCAGAGCTCCAAACTCAACACCTGTGCCCAACTATGACATTCCAGCTT
The DNA here is from genome assembly GCA_023101885.1 of Typhlomys cinereus. Classification (NCBI taxonomy): domain Eukaryota; kingdom Metazoa; phylum Chordata; class Mammalia; order Rodentia; family Platacanthomyidae; genus Typhlomys; species Typhlomys cinereus. Next base: position 1,816,948 of record JALPQD010000227.1, read on the forward strand.
GGCAGCAGAATCCACGCCAACACCAGGGTTCAAGGGAACTGGCCACACCATGTCTGTACATCACATGACTGCTGAGAGAGGCACAGTCCTTACTTGCCAGACCAGCATGTTTGGCCAAGTGTACCCAAAGAATGCCAAGCAATTCTCTCCATGGTATTCACCTGCTTGAGAACTTGCCCCCCTACCATGGGCTAGGCCTTCCCCATCAATCAATCTCCTGCAGGCTTGCTCTGGGCTTAACACAACTACCAACGCTTTACAAGTGTGACCAGAGCTTTGAGTCTTAAACTGTCAAGTTGGTGCCTGTATCTAACTGTGGCAGAGCCCTAGCTCCTTCGTGGCACTCAGTTCCCATACAGGTATGATGTTCAGTTTCAGTGACACCGCTCGCTACTGCAAATCAGTACAGATCCCCAACCACTGAACCGTGAATTTCATTATAAATCATTTGCTCCCTTTAAGTGTGTTCTGGCTATGCCTACTTGTGGGTCACTATGTTCTCTGAAGCATTTGAAAGTAGAAGTATATCCTGGAATATGAGCACAGTGTCGACACTGCCTTCTCTGTGTGCGGTTCTCCTGGAAGCTCTTACTCAGGCTGAACATGATGGTCTCCATGGAAGCTGCTGTTCAGTTTAGAAGAGGTTGAGATGGGCGGGGCCTCTGCTCAGACCCACCAAGCATGTTGCTGTCCTGTTATACACAGGTCTTCCTCTATAGCTGTAGGAAAGACAAAGTACCTTTTCTTAGAAGGAAGGAGGAAGGTAGAACTTAAAAGGCTCTGAAGTTTCTGTCAGTTGATTCTAAAGTCCCAATTTGCAAAGCTTGGCCCTGGGACAGCTTGACGGGAGCCTTCAAATGTGTTGCCCACTCCTGTCTTAGGGCCTCACAGTGAACCAGCCTCCTGAGCAAGCCCAGGGGCGAGTTTAAGCAGCCAGTAACTTCAGAAAGCTTCCCCTTGGTGCGATGGGACTTACATTGGATATATCCTAATAGGAGTCCCCACTCCAGAAAGTAATTTGGTTAGAACAAAAACAAAAACAAAAGATAAAAAAAAAACCAGTGAGGTTTATTTAAATAGGCCAGGATTATTCTGCTGCTGCTGCTAGAGAAATCTGGATAGTGGACCTTCTGTTTGCTACCAAGGGTGTCTCTGGCCTCATATCAGGCATATCCTATAGCGAGGTATGTAAAAGTTCCTTAATCCATCCCATGTACAAACTGATTGTTTTTTAATAGTATTTTACATTTGGAAATTTCACTTACATATGCAATCTATTTTGAGCATATTCACCTCTCTTCCCCTTCTCCTGAGGCCCCTCCCCCCTCAACATGTCTGCCTCCCAACTTCATGTTCTCGTTTTTAAATACCCAACTGAGTCCAGTTAATAATGCTGCTTGAACGCTCATGGTGAAAGATCTTTCCCCTGGGGTATGGACAGCCATGGGCGATCTACCAGTGTCGATGCCCACAAAGAAAGTAACTCCCCTTTGTGAAGAAGTCGCTAACTATCAACAGTTCCTTATTTAGGGGTAGGACTTTAGGAACCTCTCCATTCATGCTGGAATTTTGATCCACCAGGTCTTGTATAAATAATTCCCTCTCCCACACCACCACCCATGCATAAACTGTGATTCATAAGTTGTGGATACGCTTCAAATGGGCAAAGGTGTTATACAGGTATGCTAGCCAGGAGGATGGTGGGATAGGCAGTTATTGTGAGGCTGAGCCCCGACTTACTCTGGTGGACAGCTTTTTTTTTCCACTCATACAAACTTAACAGGTACACTGGTCCCCTCCCTCCCTCCACTTCCCCCTGACTCCTCTGCTCCCCCCTCCCCCTCCCGCCTCCCTCCCCATCCTCTCCCCATCCCCCAGTGCCTCCCCTCCCATCCCCGGAGCATCCTTTAATATGCATGCCAAATTCTCCTCTGGGTCCTCCTCTCCGATGAGGTGCAAGGACCCAGGGGCATTTCCCAGAACCCTTTCCTGTGTTCCCCTTAAGCTTAGGAACACTACTGTGACTGTCAGTCCCTAGCCTTCTGGCGGATAGCTTTGAGCCAGGAGCCAAGCCCTTTCATGGTCACGACAGGAAAAAAAAATATAATCTCCATGTAAGGGCTACCAATATAAGTGCCCATTTAATAAATTATTTTTTCGAAGTGCCTTTTCCATTTTGGTAGCTGAAGTCTGAAAAATGTTTAGAGTACTATAATTATCATTATGGGAAAAAAACACATATTGCTGTATTTCTGTTTTTGCTGCAGGTCAAGTTGTAGTTCAGGGCAGAAAGTCAACACGTCCCTTTGCTCAGCTGCAGCTCACATATTTGTAGACTCCCGTGCCCTCTTAGTGGTTACGCTGAACCAGGGTTTACGCAGTGGGTACACAAAGGACACAAAGACACCATAGAAATGTGGGGCCCACGCAGAGGCTTGTCCTAGCACAAGTCTGATTAAGAAGTTGGAGCGGAGGAACCATCCAGAAGGATGAAGAGAGGCGCTCGGCGGGAGCCACGAGGGAGGAGGTTATGTTCTTACTCACTAGTAAAGACCCCATCAACACAGGTAGTAGTGCTTGTGGCCTTTCTTCATTAGCAGAGACACTCAGTACCATTGTTTGCCAATCTGTCAATTTGACATCTTTGTAAGCAGGGCCCATCAACACACACAGAACGTAGAGGTGGCCGGTGAAGATTCTTCCGGGGAACCTACCTTTGTCCGACATCTTCTTTCTCATGAGACGGACAGGTCACTTCCCGCATTTTAAAAAGGAAATTAACAAGGTCATGGAAACTGATAGAGAACCACCTGGTGAAACTTTTGGTTTGCTAAGGTGACTGTTTGGAACATGCTGTGCCTGCTATGTACTCTTGGGTTTGTGTTTCATAATCAATCTTAGTTTTGCCAGTAGCAGCAAACTTTAATGACCATAACTGTGTTCTGGTGTGCCCTGTTAGTGTTAGGTTTAAAACAACTTAGGTTTAAAACAACTTAGAGGAAAGAATTCACAAGAACTTAAGTGTATTTGTGTGCGTGCGTGTGTGTGTACATGTATGCATGCATACATGTATGCATGCATGCTATACATATAACATGAAAAATTTGGCTAGGGAGATGGTCGGGGATTGAAGCCTTTGGTTCTCAAGGAAAAGGACCCAAATTCAGATTCCCAGTTTTCATGTAAAAATGCTGGGAAAATATGGCAACAAGCTTGAAATTTTAGCATTGTAAGGCAGAGCCTGGGAAATCCTCAAGCAAAGCAATAAGGAGATAGAGTAGTCCAGGATGATTCCTGATGTCACCTTTGGGTCCCCATATACCCACACACACACATATTCACACACCCAAAAATAAATAAAAAGACATGAAAAGTTAATATGTAAATATTATGTATCTATATAATATAAAGTTATGTATGTGTGTGTGTATGTGTGTGTGTGTGAGAGAGAGAAGCATGGTATATGTCATGTGTGCATGCACATACTTCTGACAGAATTATTGCCCTGGCTCTTTCTAGTAATTAATGGTGATAAAAGTGGTGGCATTGTCACTAGCCGAGGCTTAGATGTCACTTGCGACATCTTTTGTTTTGCTGATAAAACCTTAAGAGTGCTCTAACCCCAGAAAGGTTATCGTGCACACACACACACACACACACACACACACACACACACACACACAGCCAATGGCAGAAAAGCCAAGATTTGAACCTAGTTCTTCCTGTCTCTTAAACCCACGAGGTAAACAGTGAACATACTGACTCCTTTGTAAAAAAAAGATTAAAAGTAGCTCTTAAAAGAAACCAAAACCCTTGTTAAATGTTTAGCAAGTGGGGGCTGGAGAGGTAGCTCAGGGGTTAAGCCTCTGCCTTGCAGGTGGAAGGTTCTGAGTTCAGATCCTAGATCCCACGTATAGACGCCAGGCGGAAGCAGGGGTGGCCTGCGTTTCTGGTCCTGGTAGGGCGGAGCCTGTGAATCGCGGGGCAGAGTAAAACAAGGAGGAGGTGGAGGTGGTCCATGGTGGTTCCCAAATTCGCCCGTGGTTCTACACACACACACACACACACACACACACACACACACACACACATATGCACACATGAATAAATAATAAAAAATTATTTTAAAAAATTACATTAAAAATATTTAGCAAGTGGTTCAAGCAAGTACATTATCTTTAGTGAAGTAAAAATTAAAAAAAAAAGGAAGAAGGCAGAGAAAATAAATAAATGGCCAAAATATTTTTCCAAACAGCTATTTATAATTTCAGCCACATGGCTGTTTTTGGCATGTGCAGCCCCTCGTGAGAACGACCAGCGGAACAGCTCAACAACCTGTTTGTTATTTTCTGCTGCTGTCGTCAGCAGAGACAGGGGAGCAACAGTGTGTTCTGCTCCCCTCGCTGCCTGTCCTGCGTCCTGCTGGTCAGAGCCCTGCTTGTCCTTCCATGTCGGTTTCATAGCTTCGTGGAGTCACGTGGACCTCTGGGGATTTCAGATCAGCAGAACGTATTTCTTTTTCATTGTGCTTGCTCTGTGTATGTGTGTGTGTGTGTGTGTGTGTGTGTGTGTGTGTGTGTGCTTAATCATAAAAGATCTCACTTCTGAACTACTAAAACTCTAGGATATTGGCAAATCCTGTTGCTTTTGGAAGGATGGGATTGGCTGCTCGCTCCTCGTTAGTTCGGAAGCATTTATTTGGTCCTCCTTGAATGAGCGGGATCCCAGCATGCTTAGACCCTCACTGACTCAGAAGCGCTCCTAGAAACTGGCCAGAGGGTGTTCATTGATGCCTTCCGCTTTACAGTTGAGGAACACCAGACTCTTCCATCCCGCATATTTAAAAGCTGACGTTTCATGATATTCTTTCCAAACTGGTGTCACTCTTATGAGAAAGAACTGAGTTACAGCATCCGGCCCTCGGGGAAGAAGAGATTGAAGACATAGAAGGCAGCTCACCCAAAGTGGCAGGGTCCCTGGGCGCAGTGGACAGAGCCTTCCGCTAACATCACCCTGATGGAGTTCATCCTAACACTTATGCCTCTGACAGTTTCAAGCTGCTAGTAGTATCTTCAGATGCTGCTGCGCCAACTCTACAGACTTAGTTCGTTTAGTTTTTCCTCGGTCGTGGGTTGTCCTCTCCTGTAATAATTATAATTCCTTTTTTCATGGGCTAGTATTTTTAGCAAGTGGAAATGTGGTATTCAGAGAAGACTACTTTATAGGTCAGATTAATCATTCCAAAACCAGCCTTCGGTTCTTCATCTCTTAATTCTAAAAACATCCTCAGGCCTTGTTGTTATTGCCAGGGTTCCAAGGTTTTTTGCACAGATTGTTACATTTTGAAGTTTGTTATCACATATGAATAGGTAAATAAAGTTGATTGAGAGGCAAACCCTTCTGGGAGCAAATTGAATTTGTTTGGCTGCTGTGAATTCACACACAAGGAAGTAAAATGACCCTGGACTTAAAATCTTGCTGCATGTTTTAAAATGATGTTTAAAATTCAGGGGGATATACAAAAGCCATATTTGGGGTCTGGCTGCTTCCTGTTCCCACAAGTCATCCACCCACTATCAAAGGCTAATAGCAGCTGTGCCCTGCTCCTTAGTAACTCCCACCTCATTCACGAGGAGTCCATGGTAGGCCAGTTGGTTCATACTGTGTTTACTGAGAATGAAAGCGGCTTTTAGTTCTGGGGGTGGGGGGATTAGGTTGGAGTGGGAGTGGGCACTGGCAATGCTGAGTCAGCGTTAGCTGTTTGACTAATTTGGTGGTCCTGCCTCAGCGTGTCTGATTTACTTGGTCCAGGGTAGACGCAGAGTGCTTGAATTTTGTTTTTCAAGTAATTCTAATAGGAAGACCCACTTGGAGGGCTTTTCAATAGATTCCTGGGCCTCGCTCCCACCGTTTCTGATTCTTTACAACACAACCTGGGTCTTAGAGCTTGACTTATGGCAAATTCTTAAGAGATGCTGGTGGTGTTGGTCTTGGAATAACTGAGACCCACTATGATAGAGCAGCATGTCTCAAATTTTATTGTGTATGTGGTTAAATGCATTGCAGCTCAGTGAGCATGTACGATAGTTATAGATAGACAGGTGTCTACTTGGCAGCTGAAGGCTGAGCTTGGAGCACAGCTGTAAGTGTTGACAGTTAAGGCAAAGCCTAAGCAACCCTGAAGGAGATTGTCTGATTGATGGGGAAGACTCACCCCATGATGGGTGGGACGGTTCCCTGAGCAGGTGGATAAGATGTGGGGAACTGATAAGACCAGTGAATTCTGTGAGATGAGTCCACTGTTGCGCTTCTTTAGCTGGTTCTTTTGTTTGGCATTCTCCAGCATCCTTGGACCTGTTGTTTGGCAAGTGAGGTTTGCCTCTCTCGGCAATGGATATGCTATAGCCAGTTCCCCCCGCTCCCCATGTTGGTGTGGATGCTCCTGCCAAGCTGAACTAAGAAATGTAACCCAACAATTGAAAGCCAGAAGAAAACCTCCCATTCCCATAAGCTGTTTTGTCGGGAATTTACCAGTAACATTCAGAGTAACTGCAACAAGGTGCCAAGGATTTCAGTTTATGCTTTTCCAGCAAGCTTCCTAGCACTGCCAAAACTACTGGTCTAGGGGCCACACTGCAGTAGCCAAGCTCTAATCTAAGGCAGCGGCAGCAGCCCAGGATGGTGGCATCCTAGTGTAGAAGAGCCTGTGGGTCAGGAGCTCCCAGGCCTATCTCAGGGTGATGTGCCCAGTGCTCCTTGGCACATGGCCTTTTGCCAGAGGGTTCGGAGGTGACCTTGGTCACGTTCTGTATCCGCACTGAGCTCAATTATAAAGCTTCTCAGGTTGCTGGGAGGAGCAGGCAGTGCTTCTCAGACTGAAATGACAGCGAGATCACCAGGGATCTATTGAAATAAATGCTGATGCCCAGGCTCCTCCCTCAGCATTTACACTTAAAATTGGTTTGCGTAGAATCCAGAATGTGATGCTCATAAAAGCTTTGTGAGTGATTTTAGTTTGCAATCAGAGTTCAGAAGCACCGAATCAAAATGTGGCGTATTGGCCTTATGTAGCCTGCTTAACTGTTTTCTTCCTTTATATTTTAGCTAAGTTATATTCCACTATGATATAGATGAACGTTACTAGGTAACTCAGAACACTTCAATATAGCGTCTTCAATAAACCACCAAGCTTCTGCTGTTGCTCAAACCTAGCTTCAGAGTAAAAGAGACAGCGCGGGAAAGTACAGTGATGTTTCCGAAGGATCTGAAATACGAAATATTTCTGGGACTGTATCAGCAAGCCTAATTTTCCCCCTTGGGGTTATGATTGTGTGGAACAAATCTTCAGAGAGAAGCTTGCCAAAAAAGGGTATGATTAAAATCATGGAATGTGAAATGAAAAGAATCCACAGTGTGGCTTTTAAAGAGGTCAGCCTCCAAATTTCAAAACGTAAAGATGACATATATATTGCATTGGTAATAGAAGTTTTCAGAACCAAATAATGTTGTAGGCATGAAGGCTTCCTCCTTTATACTGGGCAGAATCTCTAAGGCCAAGAAGCAAATAAAAGAAGACAGTTAACAATACAGTGGTGGGCCTCAGCAAAGACCCCGAAGCTTTTCATCATTGCCAATTAATTTTGTACTATGTGTGGAGAGGCAAAGCAAAGCCATTTTCTGAACATATGAAGCTACTTCCAATGGGGAAGTTCAAGCGCCTTTTGCTTTTGGCATGAGGGACTGGAGGGGAAACTGAGGCCTTCTACAACTGCCACTTGCTCTGTGGTGACCAGGCCTCTTAGTCTCTCTGAGGCTGTATCATCCTCTGTCAGTCAAAGATGAAGATGTAATGCCTTCTGCACCCAGGAGCACAGAGGAGGGTTAGGATGGATACCATCAAGCTTCACTTGCACAAAGCACTCAATTAGGAGACATTTCCTTCATTCCTCCAGCATGACTGTGAGAACTAAATCCTTAAGAAGAAACATTATCCATCAAAGTGTTTTCCTTGTGACTTTTTATTGGTATTTTCATCCCGTTAATTATACCTCAGTTTAGATTTCTTCTTCATAACTATGAAGTATGTATTTCTGCTGAGAGAGCGAGCTCTCGCTTGCCTTACAGCCTTTTTTTCTTACTGTTTCCTAAACCTGGAACATTCTTTCTTACTATTGACATTTTTTTTCTTTCCTCTCCTTCCCCTCTACCACCCTGCCACCTTGCCCTGTATTTCTTTCTTTCCTTCACAGAGTCTTTCTATATAAGTATGTAAACCTAACCTGGCCTAGAACTGACTCACCTAGACCAGGCTGCCCTAAAATTAGCAAGGATTTACCTCTTGCCTCCCATTCTCTTCCCCACCCCCCTCTACCACCCCAAAGTGCTGGGATTGTAGGCATACTGGGGCACACATCCTGCTTTCTCTTTTCTTTTATTCAGTTCTCTCTCCAGGCACTCTGACCTCAGAGAACTCCCCAGGAGCCGGGGCAATGCTCCAGCACCAACACTTAGGCTTAGAACCTTTATCGGTACTTAGCACCTTGTGTGATGTTCGTCTCTTCCAGAACTGTAAGTCCAGGAAAGCAAGGACTTAGCTTCCATCACTCGCTGTTCTAAGTCCTATACAGAAACTTCTGCATGTGTAAGTCATTCAGCTGTTTGCCAACAGCATGAGTGAAAGACACAGAGAGTTTCATAGACTGCTGTGGTACCACAAGATTTGTCTACTGTGTTCTACCAAGTGGCCAAGGGTCTTTGTTACACCTAGATCAATGCCACAGCCACACCTGCCTTCAGAGTGGTACAGCACAAAGCAAAAACAAATCTCAACTCTGTGTGGTGTAGCACCAATCTCGGGGTCCTTCAAGTTGTCTTGGAAGCAGCTGAGATTCCCACTGATTACCTCAGAGTATGAGTACCTGTGTGTATGAATATTCCAGACAAGCTGACCCCATGAGCTTCTTGATTGCTTGTTCTCCCGTCTCTTCCTTCCATCTTACCATAGGATGAGGGCCCCATATCCAGCTTTTTAAGGATTCTAGGAATTGAATTCAGGTCATCAGGCTTATGTGACAAGTGAATCCTTTTAAAAATTTAATTAGTTTTTACTCTGTTTCATTTCCTACTGAGCCATCTTACCAGTCCATACACTGGAAATGTATCTCTGTGTGTGTTTGTGTGTAGTGTGTGTGTGTGTGTGTGTTTGTGTGTAGTGTGTGTGTGTGTGTGTGTGTGTGTGTGTGTGGGTGGGTGGGTGTGTGTGTGCGCACGCGCATACTAGAGAACACTTGCGTGTATGTGCCTGTGGACATCAGGAATCATCCTGGAATGTTTGTCCTCCTTATTTCTTTGCTCTGGGTTTTCCCAGGCCCCATCTTCGAGGGCCAGAAGTGCAGATTGGCACCATTTCTGCCTAGTATTTTTACATGGGATCTAGGGATCCAAACTCAGGTCCCTTTGCTTGGAAGGCAAAGGCGTTAACAATCCTGAGCCATCCCCCCAGTTCTAATCTGCCTTTTAAAGAACTTTTTCCCCCTTCCTATCTACTAGCTTTCCGCTGAAATCTAGGTTGAAGAAGAAAACTCCGCAATGCATTTGTTCCTTGTAGATCGCAGTTAAACTTTCTGTGTTAACATATCATCCTGAAGAATGCCCAGAAATAGTCATATAGAAGTGACTGAGTTTGATTAACATTTTGCATTATTATTATAAAATCATTTTATACTGGGTGGCCCGTCAGTGTTTTAAAGAATAATCCGCAGCAGAATATTATTAATATGGTGAACTTGGCTTATTTTCCCTTAATTACATCTGTCGCAGTCGTATTGTCACTTTAGTCTTTCTATATCTGGGGCAATTTTTTTATAAGGTGCCAATTGCAGCGTTGTCAGGACAACAGACATAAAAGCTAGTTAATTAATTTAAGTGTTATATATAGATTTGTTAGACACCCTCGGGAAAGAGTCTGGAAAGACTTCCTTTCAGATGAATCAAATTAAAACTTCAAAAGTAGCATCTTCTCATTGATGAAAAAAATCATGGTGTAGCTACGGTTCCCCCCCCCCCTTCTTTTCCCCATGGAAGAAACTGAGAGAGAGAGAAAGAGAGAAATTTTGAAGAAAATTTATGTACTGGAAGGAGATTGGGAAAGAAGGTATCAGAAGTAAAAATCCCGTCTTTTGATAACATATTGAGTTTACATGATGTGCTAATCACTGGATTCTCAGCCCATAAAGGCTCTAGGTGATGTGCTGAAAGAAGGGGAGAATAAAGCACTGTTAGCAGTGTGTGTGTTTTAGAAATCTAAATTCAGAGACAGAGAGAGAGAGAGAGAGAGAGAGAGAGAATTGTATGTGCCTGTAGAGTCCAAGGATGACTTCAGGAATCATCCTGAATTGCTCTACCTCCTTTTGGCTTTACTCTGGGGTTTCCCAGGCTCTGCCTTCCAGACCACCCCTATTTCTGCCCTGCATTTTTATGTGGGATCTGAGATCTGAACCCGAGTCATTCTGCTTGCGAAACAGAGGCTTAACCCCTGAGCCATCTCTCCAGTCTGAAATCTAAATTCTTTCAAAGCATAATTTTGCAGCTTGCCAAGTCAGTATAATAATAGACTTAAAACATGCTTTCCTGCTAGTCATGAAGTTAACACAGCTTTGAAGAATTACTGTAAAAAATATTAGCAATATGAGACAATTCTGGCATATAGGAGATTTATATAGAAATTTGGAACTTAGATCAAAAGTATACTGTATAAGTAATCTAAATGTCATAATTAAGAAGTTTGATTTCACAGATATGTGTTTGTATCCGGGAAATAGAGAATATATGCTACCTCTATAAATACCCATATGCTTATAATTGGCCATAAGGCCATATGTATATATCATGTGCCAAAACATAAAACCATAAAAATCTCAAGATATCAGTAAAAATAGAAAATTATATGGCATTACATTCACTGGAAAGAAATCAGAAAAACAGTGAAATAATATCAAAAGAAAATTCCCTGCCTTAAAGCTTACCGTTGCAGAAACTTAATAGCTCTCTTCTACAAAGACTTAGAACAGGAAATCAAAGTTCAATTGCAGATTTTTTAAACAAATAAGTCACATTGAGAGCATAAAATTTAAAAAATTTCTGTGTTGTTAAGAAAGCAAAAGAGAACTAAGAAATGAATTTAGTTAAGTTCATGTTAAGACACTTCAGCAAAACTAATCAAATGAACTTGATAGACAAACTCAAAAGTCTAGAAAACTGATACCCAAAGAAACTCAAAAGTCTAGAAAACTGATACACAGAAAATTTTGTTGTTGATAATGTCTAGAATGAAGGTGACACTCCAGGTGAATTACTTACCTTCATTAAAATACAAGTAGTGATTTACCTGGTAAGGATTCAAGCTTCCTTCCCTTTAGGAACTGGAGTAAGCTAAATATGTTTTATAGGAGACTTGTGAATAATCATTGAAGAAATTTCACTGTGCTTTTAAAAATGATGTGTGTACATTCATGAACATGCATGTTTACATGCACAACTGCAAATTGATGTGGAGGCCAGAAGTTGGCATAATTTGTTTCTCTCAATCACGTTCCACTTTATTTTTTATAGTAGAGTCTATCACGGAACCTGGAACTCACCAGCTTGGCCACAGTAGCTGGCCTTCCAGCTCAGGATTCCTCCCGTGTCTGCCATCTCAGAACTACATTACAGGCATTTTTTTTTTTTAATGTGGGTGCTGGGGATCTAATCTCCGGTCCTTGTGATTGCACAGCAAGTACATTACCTACTGAGCCATTAGTCCTTAAAAGTGTTTTCTTCCTGAGGAAGACGTAGAATGAAGAGCTCAGGAACCGACTGAAGAGTCCAGGGCACTGTAACCGAGGCCTGAATAAGCCAGTGCACGCCCACATGGAAGAGAGAAAAAGCGAAGCAGAAGGAGCAAAAGAGATAAAAATACTTTTGATTAATAAGGTTAGAGATCTTACATTAGGAAGCCAAAGCCAGTAGGATTTTTTTTTGAAGGGTGTATTCTAAAAGCACAGGATGCTGAACATCTCCTAATCGGTTATTGTAGCAGCTACTCTTAACTGTTGCTGTGAGAGAGCACCCAAAGTCAAGCCACTTAAGGGAGAAAGGGAGATTTATTCAACTTACCTTTCCAGAGGGAAGATACAGTCTTTCACGGTGGAGGCAGCATGGCTGGTGGCAGAAGCTGGAGTCAGGATATGTAACCCCCATCCATGTGGCTGAAGGCTGGAGGATTCCTGGAGAGACTCTCTTCTCAGTCTCCTGTCCTGTGGTTCCTTTTATCTGGTCCACTACTAGGAGGTTCCAATGAGATCTAGGGAGGTTCCAATGGGATCTAGGGCTGGTCTTCATATTGTAAATGATCTGGATAATTCTTCAGGTGGTCTCAGCTGATCTTAGTTAATGCCAGGTGTGTCAAGTTGACACAGAGGATTAACAATCACAATTATATTAGAATAGGCTAGTATGATCATATTAAGGACAGTTAAAAAAATCATTCAATAATTTTAAGCCCCCTTTTTAAACCCTCATAGTTCAAAAATTCTGACTCATTCCTTGCCCTGCCTGCCTAAAGTACGCGTGCTATGGGTGTCACAGAAGCACTTCCTAGGATGTAAATAAATCTTTTCCAGCTTGAGCTGCAAAGCACACTCGAGAAGTGACAATGGTGAGTGCATTGTAAAAGAGCACACAGTGGAATTCCCAGTGAGGGCTGACAGGCCAGGTTTGGATGGAAATGTTGAGTACGTGTTTGCAAAGGCTACTCTCCCAGACCAAATATTTGCAGAATAAGAATGGAAGAGTGCGTGGGGCTGGGAGTGCAGCCCAGTTGATAGAATGCCCACCCAGCATGCATGAAGTCCTGGGTTTGGTCTCCAGCACTATGTGAACATAGATGTTTCTGGCACACAGAAACCACAGTCTGGGAAAGAAACTAAGCCCAGAGAAATCAGCTAGGAGGGAAAGAAGGGCAAGGGCAAAGTTGAATACCATGTCAGTGCTTCCCAAGACAGAAGAGCATGAAGAAACTAGATGGTCCGAGGCTCCATTCATTGCCTCTCACTAGCCAGGTAATATCGGATACTTAACTTGACCTGCCTGAACCTTAGTTTCATAATCTGCAAAATGGAGCAAGCGGTAACTCACTTGAGTGGATTCTTATGACATCAGCATGTGTCATGTGTATGTGGGGTTGGTCTGCTCTTAGAGCACAGCTGCTTTATTTTCCACTCTGCTCTGAGTTTATTGATTGGCTGTTGGCTCAGTCACAGTGGCTGGAAGAGGGGGCAGAAACCTGCAGTTGAATGTGGTTCCTGACTGGGGCACAGGTGCTGTAAAGTAGCACTCTGTCCAACAGGAAAGGTAAGGGGCAGAAAGCAAGTCACATGACCTTTAACAGTCTAACTACATCTCCACCTCCTCCACCACACCCAGCACCCTGCTATAATAAAATACAGCGCTGCAGTCTACGTTCTTCCGCATTCTTAGCAGATGCCTTTCCTACCTCTTCTCACATCTTTACTGTCGCCCACCATCCAAAGTCCTACTATTCCAGGAAGAGCCCGTTTTTTTCTGAATTACATTCCTTCCTCCTACATAAAGCTTATAGTAAAAGTTACAATCCTTCCTTGTTCCTCCTGGGGCTCAGGCATAGACAAGCTGTTCCCTCTACAGGGAGACTCTTCCAAGGACCTCTATGGCCCATCCCTCATTCCACACAGGTTCTGATTCTCCATCCTGGCGCTTCTCACTACTGGAACTTTCTTCCAAGGACCTCTCCATTCTGACCAATGTGTGTAACCACCCTTCTTCCTGCCTTCCTCCTTGCCGCCTGCTAGAATGCTTATCCTTCTTTATCAACCTTTACTACTAAATATTTACGACTAAATATTTCACTGTCTTGGAGATTGTATGCAAACAACGAATTTATTTCTTCTCTTCATTGATGTATCCCAAGCTCCTGGATCAGTTGGTCCCGATACATATTCTTGAATGCATTTCTTAGCACTGCATGAGTGTCTTCTCATGTGCATTTTATGCAGGCAAGTAATTGAACAAGGGAGGTGGCCAGTAAAGTGATGGATCAGGGAGGTCAAGTGAGGAGACGAAAGAGGAGAACTAGGCATTAGTGTCACACACCTGTAATACCAGTAACTGGAAGGTGGAGGTGGGAGGATCAGACTTTCATGCCTTTTTGAGACAAGAGACGTGGGGAAGGAAGGGAAGTGTGGAGAAAAGAAGAGAGTAGTGAGATAGGGAGGAAGGAAGAAAGGAAGGAAGGGCCAAAAACAGGCAGAGACACCAGCCAAAACCCCTGTGGATCTTGCTTTACATTGCATTTAAGTCACTTCTATCTTATTCCTCGGGTTCTTTATCTACAAAATTAGGAGACAAAACTGGGTGACCTCACGACTCTAATCCTGCTCTGTGATTCTGCCCCTGGGTTTTACTTGAACAAAGTTAATCGGACTGAAGACTGGGATGTGTCCAACTGGGACTCTGCAGCCCAGTCCTGAAATGGTTGCGTAACACTGGTTCCTTTTCCCATCTCTGACACTGAGGGGCCACAGATCATACCGGAGGAAGGAAAATAACTTCCATTAGAGAATGTCTGTGAGAGACATGCCATGTAGGGGAATTAGTTATATGGAAATTTGGCCCATTGTCTTTCTTAAACCTCTGCATCAGAGAATTCCCTGATCTTAATATGCTTATCTTGTTGGAACCCAGTTTGCAGGAAGAGTTCCGTGCTCATTACCATTCACTCTGTCTCCAGCTCCTTGATGCATCCTGTGTGGGTCTCTGTTTTGATATATATCGCCTACGCTGCTATTAAAGAGCAGTCCTTAAGAATCTTGCCTTCAGAGATCGTCCAGGCCTGAGTCGGTGTCATGCAGGATCTTCCCTTCGCCTTTCTTTATTTCCAGTATCACTCCTCATGGTGACTGACAGCGAGTGAACAGGAAGATGCAGAAAGAGGGGGCTTGAGGTTCCTATCTCAGTATCACGGGCAGATCTTACGAGATTTTTGTGGTTGCCTATACCAAGTCTGAGGACTCGTCATCAGATTTCTTTCCCTGTCCTGCTTTTTGCTTAGTAAATAAACCTCAGGACCATCGAACGTGTCCCACGAAAGTGTCACCACACACTGCCCTGGCCATGAGCTAAATTCTTTCTCTCCCATTTAGAAGAGAAGCCAGATTGCTCCAAGGCCCGCTGTGAAGTCCAGTTCTCTCCACGTTGTCCGGAAGATTCCATTCTGATCGAGGGCTATGCTCCCCCCGGGGAGTGCTGCCCCTTGCCCAGCCGCTGCGTGTGCGACCCTGCGGGCTGTCTGCGCAAAGTCTGCCAGCCGGGATACCTGAACATACTGGTGTCCAAAGCCTCAGGGAAGCCGGGAGAGTGCTGTGACCTCTATGAGTGCAAACCAGGTACGCGCGAGCTGTCTCCACAGCCTCGCCCTTTGCATCAGAGGGCAGCCAGTCCCTCCTCAGCGACCCTCGGCCTTTCTTTTTTCCCCACAAAGCATTCCCATCGGGTGCGCCCCGAGCCTGCCATCCTGGGCAAATGGCAGTCTGACTTTGGAACTTCTGATCAGTGCACAGAAGGATGATTGACGGGCACATGAGCGCCTTCAGGGGAGGGGCTTTTCTCTTTTCTTCCTTATTTTCTCCCAAGTGTGCTTGATGGGGGTTCCGGGGCAGAGGTCACAGTACTGTGATGACGTGTTCAGGCTCTAAGAGCAGGTCAGAGCCCCTCATTTGTGGATGTGGCTGTCCCTTGGACGTGTTCATTTGAAAGCGCTCGTGCATAAAGAGAGTTCCTTTAGAGAAGTAGCTGCATCAGAACGCCAGATATTTTATAAGGAACAGCCCCTGGCTTCCTCGTGCCAACCGCCCGTGCCCTTGGCTTCACAAGCATGTGCTTGGTCATAGGCTGTGTACGCACCTTCTCTGCCACTAGCAGATTTCTTGTGTCTCAGCGGCCTCTCGCTTTCTGTGATTTCTAACATCCTATGCTCTTGTGACAGCATTTCTAATATAGTCTTTGAATAGGTGTAGGTTGTAGTGAATTTTTTTCTTTCTTCAAGTTTCTAATGATCAATCGGGTTTTTTTTTTCCTTTTTTTTCTTTTCTTTTCGCTTTATTTTCACTGGCGGGTGAATGTTTGAAACAAAGCAATTTCTTGTCCAACTCTTGAACTGCTCTGTCACAAACGCCTCTGGCGGGCTGACCATCCCTGTCCGTGTAACCACCGCGGTCCAACTGCCTCTATTCTCCCTCAGCCTTCCGGTATATTGTCCCTGGCCCGTTATGCATAAATTTGGGGATGTATTGCAGTCGTCTTGCGTTGACGGAAATGAAAGCGCGGCGCTAGGACGGGGTTTTCCGGGAAGCCAGGAAACACTTTGGATATTGGTCAAGAGCCGCGGTTTCGTTTTGGGACTTAAAATGCACAGGAACGTCACAGTAAATGGTACCTCTCTGTTTGCCCCTTTCAGTTTTCAGCGTGGACTGCAGCACTGTGGAGTGCCCCCCTGTCCAGCAGGCCGTGTGCCCCCTGGACAGCTATGAAACTCAAGTACGACTCACAGCGGACGGCTGCTGTACTCTGCCAGCAAGGTTGGTTCGTCATCCGCCCGTCAAGTATTCTCTCTATCTCTCATGCAGCCCCTGGCAAGGTACAGTGTCAAGCATGCAGCTGGTTTTCCCTCGGGAAACCTCGCCCTTCCCTGTTCCTCTGGCCAGACCCCTCAACTGTTCCGGCTACTTGGTATTCACATAGGTTCTTCCAGAGATCAAAGGCAGATGTCACCAGGCTAGGTCGTTAATCCTGGCAGACTCTTCCTGTAAGGCTGCTTTTCACACTTAGCAAGCTGGGAACTAGGCGGGTCAGCCTTCCCCCACCTCTGTAGATAGAGCAGCAGACAGTGAGGGGCCTGTCCCCAGAGGAGCATGGCATGTCACTTCATTCTCCTCAGTGAATCTTACAGGTGTTTCAGCCAGTGCCCAGCGTAATGAACACCACAGAGCTACTCCAGGGAGACCTTGGACATCTTCGTATGTCTACCCAGACCCACTTCTTACCGAGGCCAAAAGGTGTCTGAATTCTTAACAATAATTCCAGAGCAAACGAACACGCATTTCTCTCGAGCTTGGTGGGAGAAAAGCTGCTGCCGTTATAACCTAGGAGCAGGACATCCTTGCAGTACTACAGAGCGAGGCTTCTCAGGGCATGCGTCCCTATTCTAGATAGCAGAACACTCACCCCAGGCATTTTGGAGGAAACTGGCCCTAGACACATAGGGTTCACAGTCTGTTTATACCCCACCTCCCGTCCCATACCCATCCGTCTTCATTATCGCCACTTCCTCCTTGTCACTTGCTGCCTTTGTACTAAAGTCATTTCCTGCCTTCTACCTTTGCTCTACATGTAAGACAAGTCAAAGCTGTGTCTTATTTAACCCCACTTCTAACCACTTCTTCAGTCCATTCCCAGTGCCAGGCCCTTGGCATCTAGACTTACTGCATGAGAAGGTATGATCATGGAGATGGTTTGATAAGTTGAAGGTATAAGGGATTCGTAGGCTTTCGATGCTGTGGGAAAATACTTGAGGGAGGAAAGATTTACTTCCTTTGTGGTTTCAGAGATTCCAGTCCATCATGGTGGGTGGGGCGTGGCAGAGCAACTCATGCCAGACAGCCAGGGAGCAGAGAAGAGTAAATGCTCCTTCAAACTGGCACTTGACTTTTCTACTTCTCTTCCTTTAGCCCTCAGCCTGTGGGGTGATGCCATCCACGTTTACGGCACGTCTCCCCCACTTAGCGAACCCCTTCTAAGAAACAGACATACCCAAAGGTGTGCTTTGTTCATTATCTGGGTGCTTCTGAGTTCACTCAGGTTGTCAGTCAAAGTAAACCACTTCGGTAAACTCCTTCTTTCTCTATTCCTCCCTCCCTCCCTCCCTCCCTCCCTCCCTCCCTCCCTCCTTCCTTTCTTTCTTCCTTTCTTTTTTCCTTTCTTTCTCTTTCTCCTTGTAGACAAAATAAATAACCAGAGTTGGTTCTGATGGCTAGTTTTTTCTTCTTTCCTTTCTTAAAATACTTGAGCTCTTTAGTGTCTTAGCCTTGTCTGGATAGAAACCTAGATTTCTTCCAAACTTGTCCTTCAGACTACATCATGAAACAAACAACAAAGATTTTTATGAAGATAATGCGTTAAAGTGGCATAGCATCCTTCTTATGACATTAGAATGTGACAATGTAAATGAAATTGCTTGGAAAGGGGTGGAAAGCTATTAACATGAGGTACTGTTAATCAGGAGAAGAAAAATAATGGAGGTTTGCAAACAGTAATAAATGACCTTTCAAGGTCTTCATGAAAAGGAAAGTGGTACTTTGTATTGGAGAACTTAATTAATCAAAGCCAAGGCCATTGTTAACCAAGAAGTCCTTGCCTGAGGGAGGGAGCGACTTTCAGCCCACTTCTATAGATATGATTTAGCAACTTTGGCATGTAGGAGGTAAGGTAGACTTTTTCCACTCACTCCTGGGTGGCGGTGGATAGAAGCTATAGGAAAGACATACAGAATCCCAGCTTGGGGGGAATGGGGAACTCACAGTTGGTTATGCTCAGTGAAGAGTTGACTGCTTGCTGCCTGAAGCAGACTGAGTTCCCTAGGCACTGTGTAGATTTCTTCCTATCTGGATAGCCACCTTCCTGTGCTTGGACAAAATATTACATTGGAAGAAGAGGTTTTCCATTTCATCCCATACCTCTGTGAATTTATAAACAAACATTAGATGGTCATTATGGTGTCACATCTGACATAGGTCTTCAGTTGAAGAATGGGTCAAGGTAAAATGTACCTCTGAAAGTGGAATTGAAAAGATAGAGAAGGAGGTCAGGCAATGCCTCACTGTAAATTATTTGCAGAGAAGGATACAGATACATTCTCACGGTTCTCGCTTTCCCGTGTGTTGGGAAGGCGGTGACCCACGCTGCCTCTCTTAACACATCCTCAGCTACTGCTGATCAGAACTTTCCCCAACATTCTCATGCTCTGGGCCTTTGATGTCCAGTCCTTTCTTCTCAGGGACCCGTTCCTCTTTCTACCTAAGCAGTATCTACCCTCTTTCAAGACTACATTTTAATTCCTTCTTTGAAGTGTTTTCAAGTCTTAAGCCCCTGTAGATGTCCTAGGTATTCCCCTCTGCTCTTGTATAACTTCTTCTTTGTCGCTTTATCATAGCATTTTTTATAATATCAAAATGATTATGTGTTTGTCTCTACCTTTCTGTATGATGGAGTACTTGTAGCCTCTGGTATACCTAGATGAAATGAGGTCAGCTAGTATGAACTAGTGAGTGAGCCAAAGGTGATTTATATGTGGAAGCATAAAAGAAGAAAGTATTTGTTGCTTCTGGATCTCCTGTCAATAGTGTGCTCCTCCCACTGGCTCTCTTGCTTTTAAAGTCTTGCACATGCCGCACCCCCTCTTCATGCTCTAGTACTTCTCAGTACCACAGAAATCCTTCCTTCCCAGCCTCATGCTCCCTCGTGCGTGAGTCACCTTTATCTGTCCATCCCACCTTTTCCAATATCACTCATCCAGCAGGAGTCCAATTAAATTCCACTTTATCCATGAGGTCTTCGGGCTTCAGCTAACATCTCTCCCACCCCCTGGGAACTCCCAGAGTATCATTTTCCCTGCTGTCAATTAATCATACACTTCCTCTGCACCTATTACTTAATTGTTGCATGCATAAAGTCTTGCCTCGCCAGCTGAAGGATGCTTCTAGAGGTCAGCAATTATGTTGTCTGTTCCTCTGTGTACGCATTAATATTCGATGAGTTGGTAAATGCAAAATCTATATGCTTGGGCTGTAGTTTAACCTTGTTGGAGCTGGTTTAGCATATTAAGTTGGCTTCTACTTATTAAGGACGCAAGTTGGTAGGCCATACTTGGCTAGTAGAATGAAAGCCCGATGTTATAAAATAGAAATAAAAAGAAAAGTGTGTAATTTGTAGTAAGAAAAAAAGAGTACTTTAAGAGAAAGACATTATTAAGAGAAAGCTTTATTCTTGTGTGAGAGCCATGTTTAATATTTTCTCTTTAAGAGCATGATTTTTTAGGCACAAAGAAAAGCATGATAAAATCCCACTGTGATTATCTGGCATTTACTTACTTATTTATAAAGAGCATTGCTGAGAATGTACAACTATTTAAGGGCACAGTTGATTGTTAGAGAATTTAGGAGGGAAACCTGTTCAGGACAAAGCAAAATGCCTGAAGCTTCAGTGGTAGAGGTGAAGTGTCTTAAATTCAGTGAGAGTACCAGACTCTTTCTTTGTGTGGATGCATTAGTCTTTCATACATTGGAAAGGGAGTTTGGGGACTTCCCCTCTCTCATCTTAAAGAACAAATTCCTCGACTTCCCAGCAGGATAGTTTGACTCACTTAGGCCCCTAACTGACGATTTCTGTGTGAGCTATGGCATAGCTTATGAGTTTTCTCTTGCATTGGTGATTTTTCTCTGCTTATTCTCTGTCATTCTTCAGTGTCATTGGATTCTGACCAATGTTGCATTCTGTTCTCTAGATGTTCTTATTGTGCCAGAATATGGTTTTCTGCTTCTGCCCTTGAGAAAGATTGATTTTTCCCCCCTTCTACCTCTGGTCATTCCAAAAACAGATTATTCTTTCTCTCCTTGTGATAAAGCTCTGCTTTTGCTCTAAAGTCTTCTCTTGGTTTCTGTGCTTTGTTCTCCAGAAATTGATCCTGTATCACTTCACTCTCATGTGATATGATTAACTCTTCCCTATTAGTAGGACTTAGCAACCTGGCCTAAGGTTCCAGGCACGCTGAATGCTTGTTCCTTTTTTGTTAGCTCCACTATGTGATGGTAGCTATAGGCACCTCTTGATGCCTTTCAAGAAAAAGTGGAAAAGAATAAGAACTAGAAAATATGTGTCTTATGCTAGGTCTGAATACCACTATACAGCAATAAAAAAGAAAAATAGGATTCCTTCCCATAGGGTTCATGCTTATACAAGGGTGAGTGTGTGTGTGCGTGCGCGCAGATTCTACCATGCATAAAGGAATATGAAAATGAGAAACTTACAAATCATATACATTGATGCAAGTGATACTACCTTTGTGGAGACAGAAAAGTGAAGTCTTTAAACAGCGTGTAGATAGCAATAACAGACGGCATCTAAATATGTAACATACCTTGCTAATTACAAAGCATTTGCTATTTTTGTTTTTCTGATTTTTATCACTGCTTTAACACCATGAAGAATTTAGATATGAGAAAAGAGGTTGAGAGAACAGGTTCGTTGTGAAAAAATTCACAGCCGATTGTTGGTATCAGGGACAAAAGGGTCTAAATCTTTAATCCAGGTTCCCTGAAATCTCTGAATTCTTTCTGCTTCCGTGTTTTGAGTATTTCATTATTGTTGTTAAAGCCAGAAAGTAAACCAGTGAAATGAATCTTAAGTCTCACTGACATATTTATATCAGCATAACACAAATTCGCAAAGTGTCATGTGTTTCAGTTACTTGTTGCTAGGTAACAGACCACCCCCAGGAGTAGTCCTGGAAAGTCTCCAAGACTTTCCATTTTTCACAACTTTCCAATTGTGAATGATGATTGGTTGTAAGGCTGAATGCTGCTCATGTCTAGGGACATCTGCTGGGATGGCTAGTCGAACATCATAGGTTTTTCATCCTGAGGTTTGCCTTGGTGCCAGAACACGAGGAAGTAGCAGGGCCTCTGTGGAGACTGAGATGGGAGTCAGCCACTCTTTCTACTTCGTTATTTGGAAACAAGGGGCAGGAGAGTGAATTAATTCTACCTTTTGATGAAAGATGCTATGAAGAATTTCCTGCTATTTTTAATGTACCATTAGTAGTCATTTATCCAAATAAGCTTTATCTTTGATTGCAGAAAGTTGCCAGGACACTGTAGATAAGTGATCCTGTTCCAAAGGATATTGTTCTCTTGGGACTTGAAGTCCCACAGGTGGGATTGACACCATTGTGAAGCCCCCTGGGCCCTGACACTCAGCGCCTCCCTCTTGACTTGGCCACACACAGGAGGGAAGGGCTTCTGCATACTACCTCAGCCCTCAGCATCTTTTCAGTGATTATTATTGTCACCTCTCCTTAAGAAATACTTTGACCACTTGGTTAAACAAGCTCTTTCTCTCTTTCTCTTTCCGCAACCAAGAATGTGATTTGGGGGACATCGGAAGATTTTAATTCATGAAGTTAACTCAATTGTTTAAACAAAAACCAAATTTTAATGGATCTTAATAGAAATTCAAAATCGTGGTTGATCTTGTTTGGGAGAAATAGACCACCAGGTTTAATTAGAGAGTCAACCAAAACTTGAACCTGTAAGCCATGTTCTCCTGTCCCTTTGTCCAAACTGCGGCTCAACCTGGCCGCCTTGTC
This sequence comes from Typhlomys cinereus, assembly GCA_023101885.1. NCBI lineage: Eukaryota > Metazoa > Chordata > Mammalia > Rodentia > Platacanthomyidae > Typhlomys > Typhlomys cinereus. The sequence goes on from JALPQD010000227.1 coordinate 1,839,440, forward strand.
CAGGTGGCTCACGAGCCCTGTGTTTTCCTGTTCCGATGACACCTGCTCTCTTCATGTACTGGCCTCGATAATTTTTGACTAGTCTTTCCAGTGCACAAAGAAGACATTGCATAGTCAAATTTCAACTTTTATTGGAAACACCAATGAATTTTCAAGACGAATGAGCTTAATGTATTACGACAGTCATCCATTCTAAATCTAATGAGAGTTGTCCTGAAGGTTTTGTTGCAAAGCATTCCATTATCAGTCTCTGCTCACAAAACATGCCTTTCTTAAAAGTTATTGAGAAAAAAATTCCAAGACAGTTATTTTGAGGTAGAAATAAATTAAGTCATTGTTTATGATACTCAAAAGCTTAAAATAGAGATTTTTTTTCCTGGGTTGTGCATTACAGAAGCCAGGTTCCCAGGCCTGCTCTGGCTCCTGCTTCTCTTCTGACCACATAGCCTCCTTCTCTCCCAGAGTCTATCTGGAACATTTATAGCTCTTGCTTTCTGAGACACTGTATCCAGGTCCAATTTTGTTTTTTAAATCAGGATTTCTAAGGAATTAAAAGACATTTTCTTAGCTCTGAGATAATTAAAAATGTTTAGATTATCTCAGCAAAAATACTGACTATGGACTGGAGAGAGATGGCTCAAGGGTTAAGACCCTGTCTCACAAGCAGAAGGTCCTGAGTTCGGATCCCAGGTCCCACTTAAAAACGCCGTGTGGAAATGGTGGTGGCCTGTACTTCTGGCCCTGGTGGATAGAGCCTGGGAAATCCCAGAGCAAAGCAAGGAGGGAGAAGCAATCCAGGATGATTCCTGAAGTCACTCTTGGTCCTCCACAGGGACAACATGTGCTCTGATACACACACACACACACACACACACACACACACACACACACACAATGAATGAATGAGTGAATGAATGAATGAATGAGTTTAAAAATATATATATTGACTAAAGATTCATTAGAATATTTTGAATGCAGGAATGTCTCTGTACAGCTCCAATCTCAGCCATGGAGTTCATCCCAGCAGGCAAGTGATACCATATCCCCTGTCCAAGACTGCAGAAGCAAAGGGTGCCTGTCTAGGGAATGGGTTACAGCATAGTCCAGCTGGGCAGCAAGATAATATCTGTGCTGTCCCCCGAGGAGCAGCCACTATGAGAGCCTCTCTGCCTTACCTTCCCCAGCCCATCGCTCAAAAGACCCACTCCCTTCGTCGCTGCTGTCCACGAGCAAATGCATGCCTGCATGTGGCCCACTCAGTAGCTGAAGATAGTCACTGTATAGCACGAACTGAACGTGTCCAGTGCTGGAATCTAGACCTGCTTGTGGGTGAATGAGAGCAAACCCCTTACCTTCTCGGGGTGTGTCTCATCAGACAAGGAAAAAAAGAGGTGAAAGTGGATGCCGAATAATCTTAAAAGTCACATCTACTTCTGAATCCTTTGGCTTTCCCGAATCCTATCCAGGAGAGGAAACCCAAGATGGTAGTTTTAGGAGACTCTGGGCAAAGAAAACGGAGAGGACTTTTCAATCCAGGACTTGGAGGATAATGGAACAGCTGCGTCCTGCATGGTAGGAGAAGGATGGTTGCTACGCTTAGTTTTGAATACTTGGAAAGGGCAAAATGAAGAACAAACTAGGAGACTAATGGTTTAAGTCGTGTCAGTCAAAACTGATTGGATTATGAGAGCAGTTGGTAAACCAGTGAGAGAGATCGTGTGTTTAGCAGCCGGTTGCTACCTACATTTTACATCTTTGAGTAGATGGTTCCTGCAGAAAATAGCTGACCGAAAAACTAAGCCCACAAGATAAGGATCTAGCTGGTTAAATGTCTGTCCGGTAGAAGTGGAGTTCTCAGCCTGCCCTGGCATGTTGCTAAGGGCAGGATGTGTGTGCGATCTCCTGTGTGAACCACATAAACCTGTGTGTGGCTGTGCGTGGCTGTGCGTGGCTGTGCGTGGCTGTGCGTGGCTGTGCGTGGCCTCCCGTGCACTCGCTTTCCATCTGCTGCTGTTCCCCGAGGTTCTGACTAGCTGGAAGTCTCTTTTCATAGTCACTTTCTTTATTTAGCTCCAGAGTCTTATTGCCTTTTTTCTGTATTTCACACTGAATTGTGTACACACACACACACACACACACACACACACACACACACACACACATACACACCACTCCATTATATTTTGGAATTTCTGATTCTCCATTCCAAATTTTATGATTGGACCTTTTCTTTAAAAAAAAATCTAAATTAAGTTCTTTACGTTTTTCTTGCTTGAACCTCAGTTTTACTTTTCTCCCATTAAAACACTGACCTCGGATGACAATTTTCCAATTGCATTCTGTTTAGTCATAACAATTCCAAGCACTGTAACTCCAGGAAGGGAAATTACATGAAAGAAAAGATGGAAATCCTGTTATGTTTGAAAGATAGGTCAGATACACAGCTCTGACCAGAAGAGAGGTCATGAAATTCTTTTGTCTACACTAAACCTAGATATTCTCCCTTAGCTTCTTTGGTTCAGAAATCTAGGGCGCCTTGTTCTCACTTCTTAATCCTGGTTTCTCTGCACTTGCAAGAAATCCATCCTGCTGGCGCTGTGTTGGCGGACGATAATAGAATCCTAGCAGATTGCTAGCACACCTTTCTGGTAAGTAGATGTAGATATTTGAAGAAAGGAGCTTTGTGCAGTTCCAGAATTCACAGCCTAAAACTGACTCATCCCAGATGAGGCCAACAGAATGGAATCTTTGGCAGCCTGTCCTTCCCTTCAGAAGCACTTAAGTTAACAAAATTAATCTGACCACATAGCTGGAGTGAGTGAAAACAAGGTGGCCATTTGAAAATGTTCAAACATGTTGAAAGGGTGGAACAAGTCCCATGGAGAAGCTCATGGACCAGCTTGGGCTGCAAACAGGGGATGGGGGAGTACGGGGTGGCATTTGGCCTTACGAGCAAAATATGACCCAGGCTTGAAATATCTTAGCTTTTGGCAAGTATCACCAATGCTGGGTGCAAGAAGGGCACCAGACCTTTGAAAGGTAATTTGAAAGAAACACATGCAGACAATAATCTGCATTCCAGGAAAAGAAACCATTTAATAGGCTTGCAACTAAAGAAAATTGAATTTAAGAAAAACTGTCTTCATATTCCCATATGGCAGCTTTACCTCTAAAACAAGCATACACGTGGAGAGTGGCAGGTGACAACTTAATTTTTCCTTATTGTCCTATTGGTTTGCCTGTAGTTTGAAGTTTTAAATCATACAGTCCACTTCTGAGCAGTGGGCTCTGAATAAAATGTTGAAGTCATTTAGCCTTCTGTTCACTGAGATACTTCGACTTGAGGGTTCATCTTTCCGGGGTTCCATGGGCAACCCTTTAGCACAGAGTCTCACCTGTAATTCTATGTTCGAAGTGTCTAATTCAGTGTTAAGGATTGCCTGTCCTTGGTCAGAGATTGTCAACACAACCTGACACATATATCCAAGTCTTCCTGAGGATTGTTTGGGACTGTCACGTGTGTGCTTAGAACTTCGAAGACCACTTCTCTTTTGCATTTGTGAGACAGTGTACTGATATCTTTAGATTATTCAGGTGATATCTGTTCCAGACGCTATCTGTGGCTCTTACTTTGTGCTGGATAATTTAATTGCTTATATCATGCCTACTCAAACTAACTGCTAGACATCCTCCCTGAATATGCCCTTTCAAAAGGACTTTATCAAATTGAGTCTTCCAATTAATTATCATGTCCATCTGTTCCTCATCCTGTCTCAACAAAGATCTCACTGTTTTTTCTGATTGTTTTGTTATGTTTTTGATGGTTGCTCTGTTAGCAGACAAATAATCTTTTAATAAAGTTTTTTTACTATTGTTACTCTCTTTGAATAATTCCTTCAGTTGCTTTAAGAATAAATGAAATTAAATTATACAATATGTAAAATATTACATTATAAAGTACATTAGCGCAGCACAGATTTAAAACATTCCTGACTCCTATATGCTATCATGGTAGTATTCTCTTTGTTTTTAAACACATTCAGGAAAAAAAAAATGAAAGTATGTTTCAAGCTTTCTTTCTCAACTAAGGAAAGAACATCTATTCTGCTGCCCTCTGTCATAGTAATTTTTGGCCCAACAGAGCAAATCAACTCATGACTATAAAAGCCACAGTCTATATTAAACTCTGATGTTTTCGAAACAAAATAATTGTAGGAATTCCATGTTGTTATTGGACCTATCCCCAGATTGAAGAAAGTATGTTTTCCTAGAAGTAAAGCCCTTGCCCATTAGCAATGAAGTATCTCCGCAATAGAGCTCTTGGTTCAGTCAGTAATGCTCCTCAGATGTGTGAGCCGTGCGTCTCCTGGATTAGAAGCTTGTGCCTCATGCGCTTCCCTGGGAATCTGACCCAGTATCTAGTCTTACTTTAGGTTTGTGTTGGTCCTGAAACCAAGCAAAGCTGTCAATGGATGGCTTAGAGTTGGGGCTCACTGGTCCTACTGCTAACCTTTGACTGAGTCCTGCCAAGCTTTCAGTGAAGCCTAAGTGCAGAGTCCACAACATGGGTAAGGGGGCTTTCGCCACCCATCTCATTAACTGTCGTCAAACTCACACAACAGAGTTGCTTCTCTGGACAGTTATGCAAAAAAGTTTTGTGATGCTATTGGGAGAGCTAATAAGCAAATATAAAATGCTACTTCTTTGGAAAAGGGACAAGAAGCAACCTAAAATTTCATGGAATGTGTTTTACCCTTCAATTGCACCCTTTAGTTTGGACTAGTGTAAACAATTACACTGTGTATTCTTTGAGGACAAAGGACTTCACTTATATGTTTCTCTGTCATGAGTATCTAGCACAGATGAATGATACATTTAGCTAAATTGTATGGATTGTCCCTGTCAAGTCCAAATATCAAAACCAGATAGTTTTTATCTGTTCAGGGAGCATGTTCAGTCACATGCTAGGCATCTGGCTACCTGGTCACAGTAAAATGTAGTCATGGTGTCAGAAGGCTTTTAGTCAAAGAAAGCAAACAGTCATTGTAGTTTCAATTTTTAGCATGTTTCATAAGTCTAAGTGTACAAAATAGCAAGAGCTATGGAACAAAGAGATGCTAATTCCTCTTTGGAAAACTGTCAAATTTGACTTTTGAGCTGAGTCTTCAGGAATGAGTCAGAGTTCACAGATGGAGAAAGACAGAGGAAAGGCCATTCTAGGCTATTGTAGTCACTGAGTTTTCAATTTTTCATGTGCACTACAGCTTAAAATATTAGCACTAATCCCATCTATCTTTATGATTTGAGAAAAATGGAATGGTTTCCTCCCCCTCCCAGATAACCATCCCATGACAAGACTACATATGCATTTAAGATGTTTTATTACTTTCCTAGTACTTACAAGGAAAGATGCTTCTTAGATGGTAGACAGGACACCTTCGTCTTTAGCCTGCCTGTCTGCTGTAGCAACTGTCAGTCCCTCAGCTACATCGCCCTGTCATCTTGACACTTCCCCTGTCTCTGGTGAGCTGAATCATTTGCTCCCACGTAAACACACTAGATTCTTTCCTGCCTTTGCAAGTCCGGTGTGTGCATGGATTTGCCAGGACTGCTCTTCCCAGCAGCCTTGGGGGCACAAAGGAAGATAGTTGTGTAGTTGGCATCCCTGAGACTCATTCTGACCCCAGCACATCTTTCTTTTCTTGAGATGATGCACTTTGCTGGCTTTAAAGTAAACTCTGATTTGTTTCCAGTTTACAGTGCGTAGTGACGTCACTGAGACGGGACAAACCTGCTGGCTGTCTGTATTTCCCTTCTGTTCTTCGCTAGGCTTACGCCTGGCTCCTGCTCACTTTGGTATTTGCTGTCCTTGGTTTATGTGACTTGGAGTTACAATTACCAGATACAAGAGAAAGGAAAGGAGACAGGAACTGTAAAGATTTTTAGAAAGATGAGTTCAGGTCAAATGCCAAAAGAGGTTTGGACTCTTTTGTTAAAGAGGTCCCAGCAAGATGAAGCCCAAGCTGGTGGGGATGGGGGTGGGGACTACCTGTAGGTTTACCACTCTGTGAGGTGGAAGAGTCTGTGTGGAGAGCTAGAAGGATGGACCATTATGATCCACAAGTAGGATGTGTGACTTAGGAGGCTTTGGGGTGAGTCACTTAAGTGGGCCAGAGGTAGTAGCCAGGGACCCTGGATCTTGAAAGGTCAAGCAAGGTCAGAGGTTGAAAATGCTTTGTCCACATCATCCTGGCAGCCTTCCAAGTGATGTAAAGCAGCCAACAAGTGTTGAATGTTTTTATGGTCCAGCCGCTGTCTTAAATATTTCTCATGTTACTTTAATCCTCCCAGCAGTTCTATGACACATGAATACTTGTAAAAACCCCACTTTACCTGTGGTCTGGTGGAGACTTGCAATGGTTATGTGACCAGTGGAAGCTCAAAGGTCACATAGCTTCTAGGTGCCCAGAACTCAAACCTGATACTGTCTTATATCAGTGGCATTCTGTAGGCTTCTGCCCACTGGGTAGGAATCAGAGCCAGAGAAAGAGATGGTTTGTATGGGTGGAACGCTACTGTGGTTAACTGGAGACTTGACTTGCCTTCCAGCCATCGCAGGTGATTAAGTGTAATTCCTAGTTTCACTAGAGGGTCTTAAGAGAGAACTGGACAGGTATTAGAAGATTCGAGTAGTGTATTTTGTGATGATGCCCTGGGGTGTAATTAAAAGAGGGGTTGGTATAGGAGGTGAGTCCCTGGGAATCCAGCAGTACTTGGGGATGTGGGTTCCCCAGAGGATGAGAGACAACACGTCTCACACTTCACACTGATGATAAGGGTGAGAGCTTGGGGATAGAATGCCTCCCCCCTCTCCCCGGGATCCAAGTGGAGGCTTGAAGTCATCTGCTCTAGTGTTAGTTCACACCCCAGACAGCTGTGGAGGCTGAAGGGGTGCGTGCAGCCCGAGCAGTAGAAGCTGAGCTCAGACTTTGCAGGCACGAGGTTTGTTCAGATGTGTCCCATGTTTGCAGTCCATGTTTCCAGGCAGGTCGTTGGGCAATCTTCATACCATGCTTGTTCCGTGTTCAGTGCTTTCTTCAATTTACTCCGTGAGCTGAAGCGAGGACCCAAATGTCCCAACCTCCAACCAGCTTGTTGCCTGCTAGACATAGATTCTAATAAGTAAGTAACCAGATCACTCCATGTCCCAAAGCATCCATTCCTAATGCAGTTACTGATTCTGGGCTCTGAAACGAAGAGTAACTTACTTTGCTGTGTTCAAACTTATTCTTGTATGCACGTCCAGTGTTCCTTTCCAGGATGCGCTATGTCAGTTTCTCTTCTTTATTCCTTGTCCTGATTGTTCCCCTATGTATCTCTCCCTCTCATCCTGCCAGCCCTGACAGCAAACACCGGTGCCTCCAAGAGACCTGGGGAAGGAGAGGTCGAGTGTCCCCCACTCCTGGAACGGGTCAGCTCTTCATATCCATGTCAGACTGTTGAGCTGACTGGGGTAGTGGGCTGGAGGTGAAGGGGGGGCTGGGAGTTCTCAGCTTTAGTATTTTAATAGGTGCCAGGGGTGCTTTGCAACTGGTTTTGGGCTTTTGATCAGCCTGTGGCTGAGATTGGGCTCTTGTTGTCCTTTGTCAGCGCTCTTCCTTAGCCATCCTCACCAAGGTACTCTTCAGAAAGCAGCTCACCACACCAGTTTACTGCGGGACAGGTCCACAAGATAATTTCACAGCTCTTATGGAAAGCACGTGGACTTAATTCTTGTGTTTTCCCCCAGTGCACACCACTTTTCTTTCAGCCTTAGGCTTCCTTAGCTCTAGGCTATCTTTAAGGAGGAAACCTATAGCTGTTTCTTGAGGAGCCACGTCTTCCTTAATGGCGTACAGCGACATCACTATTATTACTAATATTCAGAAACACGTGGGTGGTGCCTAATTGGCCTCAGTTTATACTTTCCCTGCTGGAGCACAGTCACCAATTCATAGCCTTAGTAGTGGGGGTGGGGAGTAGGGAGGTTATCAAAACCACAGAGAGCCTGGAGAGTTTCCTCTTGTTGCTGAAGAAGAAACGGGAAGGAACTTCAGTTGCCGGTTGTGCCATTACAGCTCACTGTTTGGGGTATGCCTGCTGGACAGCCATGTGCCATCCTGCCAGGCTGGAGTGGTGAGGAGTCCAGGAGCTCATGCAGGGACATTAGCAGGAGCACCAGGAAGGAACCCGGAGCCTAAGGAACGTGGTAGAGAGCTGCACTACCTTCCAAAATAGTAGTTCGTTGACAAAACTATTTCTTTTGGATGCTTTATTTACAGTCCTTTTTGAAAACCTTATACATCTGGAAAGAGAAAAGAAACGAATCAATACAAAGATAGAGCATCAGTGCTAATTAAAGCTGCGAAGCTGCTTTTTATGGAACAGGGTTCTGCTTTCTGTGTCTTAATCTCTATTCTGGACAAGTTATTTCGTTAATTTCCTTTTGCGACCCTCCTCAGCACAGTTTTTTTAATGTTTCTTTTCTCCTGGCTTCCCGACACAAGGGAAGTGTCCTCTCATCTGTAAACTAATTTTTGGGGTGTGCAGACAGTAAACTGTAGTTTTGGGTGTCTACCATTTTGGTGGTAGAAACTCTTGGATGCAGTAGTATGAGGGGAAACTTCTGCCAGGGAGCATATCGAATTGAAGTTGTTTCTCTCCTGGACTTGGGCAGAGATAAGTGTCTGTCAGGGAAGATGATGCAGCTTCTGAATTTCCTCCTCCGGCAAGGGGGTGATGCTGTGCGCTGTGTTAGAATAGCTTTGCCCTTGGTTTGCTGGTTCCCACCCCTGGGCACATTCTTGGAGCGCTCTTGTGCATTGCAAAAAGAAAGCTGTGGGGTACCACTGAAGTTGTGGGGAGGCGTGTTCTGTCAACCCCACAGCTTTAGTGGTACCCCACCTTGGCCAGCATCCTTTGAAGTTTCTCTTCTCATTCTGATAAAATAATGATTGATCCTTCAATTTAGCTTTCAAAGGTTTCAGACTTACTTCTTGCTAAGGGGATCCCATCCTTTTTAAAGAAAAATTTCCTAGTTATACGTGCACCATGCCACCCTTGCTCCCCCCTCTTTCCACCCTTCTTTCCTTCACTCATCCCTTTCCACCCTCCTTTTGTGGATCCAATCTGTTCCCTCCTCCTCTCCTGTCCTTATATGCGAGGACCCCATCCTTTAACAAGGTTTCTTCTCCTTCATTGTCTAGGGTCTCTTTCATAGGAGAAAAATAGAAGAGTTAGAAATCTGCAAATGGGGGGCTAGAGAGGTGGCTCAGGGGTTAAGCCTCTGCCTTGCAGGCGGAAGGTCCCGAGTTCGGATCCTAGACCCCACGTAAAGACGCCAGGCAGAAGCGGGAACAGCCTGCGTTTCTGGTCCTGGTAGGGCGGAGCCTGTGAATCCCGAGGCAGAGTAAATAAGGAGGAAGTGGAGGCGTCCATGGTGGTTCCCGAATTCATCCGTGGTTCTACAAACGCGCGCGCACACACACACACACACACACACACACACACACACACACGTATACACTCACAATCGAATAAATAATAAGTAATAAAAATTTTTAAAAAAAAATCTGCAAATGTACCACAAGAAAAATGAAGGGAGACATGTTGAATGAAGCCTAAAGACTGAGATGCTATGGGGGGCAGGAGGGAAGCAAGAAAAAAGAGGGCCAAGTGACGCACTTTGTAGACTAGGTGCTGGTGAATGAGAAGCAAAAGAGGAAAGCTCGAGTCAGATGGTAACATTGATGGGGACGAGAATGGCAGCAGTAGAATCATGGGATTTTATGGTTTGATGGATGCTTATTATGACCACATGTCATGTATCGACTGGCATGAACAAGCCATTCTTAGAATTGCAGTTGATTTCGGATAGTCCCAGGTTTTCCTGGAGGACAACTGTGAGATATAATAAAGAAGCAGCATTCCAGTTGGACGAGGTCTTTGTCAATAATTGAGAGTATCCCTCCCATTAAAAAGTTAAGAATGAATGGTACTTGGTTTTCTCAAATGGCAAGTAAAAACGTATTCTCTGGTGACCCAGACTACATATTAAGACATGGGGGAGGCTTAGAAAGTGGGCTTCCGGAGAGCTAGTCGCAAGTATAGATTCTAACTTGTCTTCAGACTTAAGTGAAGTATCCCAGAATTTACATCATAAGCAAAGTCCATTGTCTTTTTTTCCACTTATTGATTCTGAAAAGCAACACATGTATAAATTCTCTGCATCTGTTAGAGAAAGTAAAAAAAATAAGAAAAGTCAATATATGCTCTAATACCAGACTTAACAGGAAAAAAAAAATGTTAGTTCCAGATTTTTGTTTGGATGCCATTGTTATTCATTTTCTTCCTTTACAAGATGTGTCCTGTGTATTAGAGGAGCTCACAGGATAATCAATATGCTTTTGATTTTGTAGAATCAGAGCTAGTTACCCTGTATATTGTTAAGGGTCAGAGGAGTGACCATTAATCCTGGTTGTTTCTTGACCAGAAATAAAGGCTTGTAGGATGTGTGGTCTTGGACATTCTGGTCTTCAGCAGCATCTCAGGTAATTGAGCATCTAGCTGTATTTCTGAGAACAGCAGGGACAGTCTCTTGGCTTCAGTGAGCGGCGGGTTGCTGTCAATGCTAGTGTGCAAGTGTGGGGAACGTGGAAATGGAAAGATACATGATACATCCCAGCTCGTCAACACCTGGAAAACTTGTCCAGGACCTGCTAGCCTGCCTAGCACCATGTGCACATCGTTCAGGACACAAAGGACATTCAGGGATCAGATAAGCGCAGACCAGCAGCGCGAGCCCCCTTAAGAGGTGGGTGCCCTCTTGGGGCTCATGTGATCCCGAGTGTTATTCACCATTGCACTTGGGTCCTACTATGCTGAATTCAGTCATTATCTATTGAGGAAGAAAAAAGGATACTGAGAGAGAGAGAGAGAGAGAGAGAGAGAGAGAGAGCACGAGCACGCGCTTAAACAAACCCCACCTGGCTGCAGCTGTGATTACATTATGCAAAAAAAATTAATGTGTTGCTTTGATTGATCATTATCTTAATACTGAGGATAACATTAGAGGCTTTTTTTTTTTCCTGGCAAATGCAAATACAGGTGTCTTCCTGTTTGAAGTGAAAAAGCCCCAGCCCTCCTCTTTTATGATTCCACTTATAGGAGCTGTGCAGACAGGGTAGGCAAAGCCACAAAGGCAGAGCGTACATTAGCCAAGAAGGGAACAGTGAACACGGAGGATGTGGAGTTTCTGCCCGACATGGTGAAAATGGCTTGAAATTAGGTCCCGTAGTGGTCATACAGCCCTGAGAAATATAGAGCCACAGGACTGCACAGTTTAGAAGGGTGGACGGATACATGTGAATTATGTCTCAGTAAAACAGAAGCTTGATGCTTCTGCCCAAGGTGTCAACACATGGATCTCGAGGTCTTGGAGGGGCTTTGTTGACTTCACCAGCTAGAATCTCTGCCTCTCCATCTCCCCTTCTGTTACATCTGATTTGCTATGTTATTTAACATCATCCTTCCTGTCCTCATTTCTGGCTCTGTCCCATTTGAGATCTATCCGTACCCCCACCATACATAATGGGTACAGAAAGACTTCAGGGCCAGACGAGTGCTTTAGTCCCCCAAGCAGGAACAGGGAGGGCTGCAGACAAGTGTGATCAGGTGTTCAGAGAGGGAGGGCAATGCGCGGAAGATAAGCTGGGCACATGGGCTGGGGGAGGAAAGGGCAGGCAGACCAGGCGAACACAGTAAGATTCTCCCAGAGAAGAGCGTGACGTAGGGTAAGGGGAATGAAGGACCTGCTGGGAGAGGAATGGAAAGAAAAAGTGTGGGGATTTCAAGGCATCCAGTGCTGGACTGAGACACTGAGAAATAAAACAAGTACATTGGTGAGTATGTAAAATCTAGAGACAAAACCTAGGTGTGGCATGACATGTGATGGTTTGAGTGAGGGGGAAACAGTGCAGGAAGTTGGGGAGGGGTAGGCAGTGAAAACAACCTCTCTCCACATCTTGTCTCGTGTTAGTTTCTTCTGCCCTTAATCCTTCTGTTTTTCTTGTTTTCCTTGCTTGCTTCTTATGCAGAGGCCGAGATCAAGGGAGAGGGGAAGATTAGGGGCAAAGTAATAATAGTAATCACAAAGAGAAAGCAGCCGGTCCAACACAGGACAGCTCCACGCTTTAGCTGTTCTTCAGTTCAGTACTTCCTCTTCATGAAGGAAGTTTGGTTTCTTCCAGTGGGAAAGAGAGCAAATGCAAGCCCCACTTAATCTTACCTTTGTAACCTTGTCCCTCTGTTAAGGGAAAAGTGCTTACCTCTCATGTGGGCAAACCGGGGGAAGGAAGTGTACAATAATTGCTACCTCACAGAGCGAATGTAGAGTACCTCTCAGCAGATAATCTGTGTGAATCGTGGCACACCACACAGAGTTGCTATTTGATCATTATCAGCCTGCAAAAATAGCAGTTTTATCAGATTTCGGCAGATCGCTGCCCAAGAGACATCTAACCCAGCCCCAGACGCTCACCTTTTGTAGCTCCTTCCTAAGTTCCTTCATTAACGTGCTAATTTTAGGTTCAGAAGAAGCTGTGAGAAGGCAGAGGATGGCACTAGGTAGGAAGCGCTTGCCCCAGGGGAACTTGACGAGAGCCAAGAACACACTAGCTAGCAGAACATGTGGCTCTTTGCCAGTCTGTCATTCTAGGCTTAGAAATAAAAAGGCTTTTGCTTTTTGAGGTGGGTTAATAAACATTTGGGAACAGTTTTAGATTTTCTGCAAGGTACTGGCGTGGGTCTCTGAAGGACAATAATAGGGTTTTGGATGTTGGGAAATAGGTCAGTGTGCTTTGGATTTCAGCATCCCAAGAGACAGAAGTGCACGTATGTATTCTGGAAAGATCGTGGATGCATTAAAGGACAACATCTGATGGGTATTTCTTGATCACACACATGTTCTTTGGTGCTTTATATTGATTCCCTGTGACATATCAGCAGGCAGGTTGTGAATCTAGAGATGTGTCAGAAATGTTCAGTTATTCTTGTAGGCCAATGTCCATTAGAACCACATCTAGAGAGGAGAATCGGGTGTGGTCTCTCAACTCTCGCTCACTGGTAAATGCAAAGAGTTTACATGATATGGAGTATCAGACACAGTAATGTGAACGATATGCCAGACCGCAGCATCACAGTGATTGGACCATATACTGAAGCAGTGGCTAGGCTGGGAGCATGAAGGAATGTGGGGTGACCTTCCAGAAGGTGTTTATCCCCAAAGATACTGACCATGTAGCTCAGCTCCCACTGAATGTAAAAAACAGACTTTTTAAATCTTAAACTGTAGGCCGATATGCAGTTACAGTTAAACCTTAATGAACTAACACCTTGTCCTAGGAACTAATATGGCCATGGTCCCAGGTGAAAGCAGCCAAAGAGGTAGATGTGGATGTAGGGGGATTCACACCTTTCCAGTGACTTTTGATGATCTTTGGTGCAAGTTTTAACTTGGGTTATTTTCTGGTTCTACAGTTAGCTATAAATGTCATTAACTGTCTCTGGACATGATTGCTGAGATACCTGAGTCTACTACAGGAGCAATATTGTAATTTATTAAAGATCCAAGGAGCAATAGGAGAACAAACCAATTACTTAAGAAGAACAGGGGAAAAAAAGAGAATTAATGCATCTGTTCATAGCTCTTCCCTGCTGGGAGCTGTCGTCCCTGATCTTGACTTGCTGCGTTTATGCATTCTCGCACTCTTCCTGTCAGCATGTCTCTTTAGGGATTTCTTTCCTTTGTCTTCCTCTCCACTGAGGGTCCCCCTCCATTTTCCTCTGGACCCACAGTCTATACCCAGGGGAGACCCGGGACAAAATACCAGAATCTCCTTCTTTGTTCCTGCATTTGTATGTTGACATTTGACTCCCCCAAACATCTCATTTTCAAACGCTGTTTCATTGTAGCAGATAATCCATTTTGGTCTCTTCTTTCTGCACCTTCCTATATTCGCCAGGTTTCTACATTTAGGCAATTTTCAAAGCAGAATAGGAGTTACAGGTGACCAGAAGTTGCAGGTTATAAAATACCTCATTTTTGCACATTGAGATAAATGCACATATGGAAGTTTGAAGGGTCAGGAGCCCGAGGCTTTGCTCTCAAGACTATTGCCCCAAAATATGTCTGCTAAGCCTCATTACACCTGTTTATAAAGACTCCTCAGATCTTTATTCTCTTTTGTACATTACAAGCAAATATGAATTACATATTGCTCAAGATGAGTTGCTCCTAGGCACAATCATACTGACAAAGAAAGGCTGAGAAGCCAATAACTTAATCACTTTGAAGAGAGAGAGGGCTGGTGAGTTAGTTCAGTGGGTGACATCCCTGTTTACAAATCTGAGGACCTGATTTCAAGCCCCACATAGTAGAAAGAGATGACTGACCTCTGAAAGTTGTCCTCTAACTTCCACCCATACTCCATGGCGTGCTCTCTCTCCTCTTTTTTGTCCTTTCTTCTCCCTTACCCTCTTAATAGATAAATAAAATTAATTAATTAATTAAAGGACCAGGCATGGCTAACCAGGGAAAGGAAAGCATTTAAAAGACAGACAGAGAAAGAGCGAGAATAGTAAAAATCACAAAGAACAACCTACTCATCACTGGCCACAAAGCCTCAGCGTGGAACCACTTAATGGGGGTTTGGGGGAGTACTTGTTCCCTGCCAACGTGGTGGACTGGCAGACAAACCTAATGTTTGCATTTAGAAATGACCTTGAGTCATCTAAATATGTTAATACCACATCTCAGCCTGACTAGCTAGGCTGAGGTAATAAACTGAGGTAATGTGTTTTAGAAATGTACAGAGTTAAAGTTGGGGTGCATTCAGGGCATGAACCGTAGTTGTTTAGAATGCAAAGGTAGAAACCTTCCTCCATTTCCCTGTGATACCCAATGAACCAGGCTATATCATGTAGACCACATATTTGCCACTTTTTGGGGGGGGTCCTCCCGACTTCTGTGTTGTTGTTTATTCATGGGGTTTTCCTTCCTTTTTCTTTGGTTTCAGATGCGAGTGTCTCTCTGACTTATGTGGTTTCCCCGTGTGTGAGGTGGGATCCACTCCCCGCATAGTCTCTCGTGGAGATGGGACACCCGGAAAGTGCTGTGATGTCTTTGAATGTGTTAATGGTACGTGGGGTTTCTCTTGTTCTCAGAGAGAGTACACATGCTCAGCCGAGGAGGAGGAGGAGGAGGAGGAGGAGGGTCAGCATAGCTGCTTCTGACCATTACAGAGCAAGGAAGTTACCCAGGGGCATACTGAGCTTCACCACCCAGGGAGCCCCGTGGAGAAGAGGAAGTTAGGATGGAAGCTTCATGTGGCATAGCAGATAGCATGGGTGTCTCCTGCTCTACTGGGAGTCATCATTTCAGAAGTTTACGGGTTTCAGAAAAAGGATCACAAAGCCTGTTAGATAGTCTTCCTATGTCGTTCAGCGACCCCTCCCCTAACAGGAGATACTGACTAAAATCACATAGAAACTAGCATGACTTGAAATAGAAAAGATCTTTCAGCCATGTTTGGGATCAGTATTAGCCAGCATTAGACTTGACCTTTGTGGCCCAGAGGAAGGATTCTCCTGTCATAGGATGCCTTCAAGTCCCTACCTCCTCTTCGTGTTCACCCTTCCCAAAAGGGAGTTTGATATTTGGTAACTTGGTGCTTATCAAATGTAGATGCTAGGGAGAAAGAAGAGTTGGAAACATGCTTCTCCACAGAAATTTATCAGGAAGAACAGATACGAAGACGAAGACGTAAATAAGTTATATGTGGGTAATCACTTAGATAATTGATAACCTGTATGTGGACGGGAATAGAGATGGCTTTGGCAAATGCAACAAAATCACATGCATGGGGACATTAGCATTAACTTCTGCCAGTGGGAACTGAGCACTCAGGTCTTTCTCCTGTTCCCAGTCTCCTCTTCTAGGAGAAACAGTCATGCTAAAATTAAGTCCTATTTGAATTGCGTCTGGGATTATTTCAGTCCAGTGGTGCTATGTGGTGTTGTTTCAGCCTGTGTTGGGGCGGGAGGAGGGCTTTGTGGTTAAGATAAACTCAGACTGCTTGACCTCCCTCGAGCGTGGGCTTCTCCCTTACTCTCTGTCGGAGGCTCTGGGTCTCCCTAGGGCTCAGGTCCACAACTGTAGAATGTAGCAAACAATAGTTAAGGAAAGAGCATGTGAAACCCTCCCATTCGAGCTTCCGGTGCAAGTAGCCTTTGTTTTCCCATGCACCCGCATGGTTCACATGCACAGTGCGCAGTTCTGAGCATCACTGGTGGGAATGGAGATGGTAAGGGCGACCATCCCAGATGCACAAACCTGATGCATAGAAGCATGCAGCAAGAGGGGTGGGGACAAGTTCTGTGTGCTTAAATTAAATTGCTTTTAAGTCTTTCCCATCACCCATGTTACTGACTAGATAGACGTTTTGTCCATTAACACCAGTCAGTGGACAAGTGGAGCTTTTCCTCCTGGCCCTACTGTAATTAACGTAAATTAATACAGGTAATATTCTGTGGATGCTGCACTGGCACCGTTTTCAGCGAATACTTAACTCGTGTAATAATTTCTGCAGCACTCGACACAGAATTCACTGCACCGACCATTGGGCTTGCAGCTGCTCATGCGCATTGCTTCCTTCCAGGGCTATCTGTGAAAATGTGCTTGCGTCTCTGTAATTAGCTGTTCTAGCAAGCTGGGGGAATCTGTCTCTTCAACCTGCATTGTGTCTGGGAAAGTTAGTGAGGATACGCTTCCTTTGTCATACCTCCATTGGTGTCAGGAGATAATCTCACAGATTATCTAGAGTGAGCAAGCAAGTGACCTAAGGGTAATGTGTCAAATGTGATTGCATCTCTCTGTTCCCTAGAAAAGTGACCGCCCCACCTCAGCTCCTGGAAGGGTTACTTCGTGGAAATGCCTTGTGCTTTGTTACCCTGCACTTTAATCTGGAGTCATTTGTCTCTTGGAAAGATCTCCTGCTATATGGAAGGTTTTCTCTGGGCAAAGAAGAAGAATGCCCAGCTTCCCTCTGTGTTAGAACCCCAAGCATCTTGCCTTTCTATCGGCCATTAACTTTACACCTCTCTCTGTTTTGATGTGTAGCTAATAGCTGCAAGCGTTTTGCAGTGACCTTGGAATCAATCTTCAGGGCTCGCCCTTGTTTATAGCCACTTTTTATAAGCACCCAGACTTCAGGAATAGGATTTGCCATCTGTCGTGAGAAAACATTGAGACTACAAAACAGAGTTACTGTGTTGTATTCTGTGTGGTTGCTTCTTTCTTGCCACCATAAACTGGTTGTGTGATCTTTACTTTGTTTCTGGCTTACACAAGTGTTAGCCATTCAGTTATAGAAGACTAGATAGAAACTGTAATTGTCTGAAAGTTTACAACCTATAGAATGTTTTAGAGGACAACCTGTCTTAGCCTATATCTTCTATATTTTGATATGTGCATATATACATCATGTATATGTATATGTGAACATATATTTCTAGCAACTACCTTCTGGAACGGTCTTGCTCATGGCACAAGGTCCCATTAGTTTATATTATAATCAAAGGTTCATCACTTAGAAAACCAGGAATCTGGAGTGTGTGTGTATGTATACAAAGGAAGAAGTGGAAACCAAGACAGACTTACTGACTTACACAAGTTTGAGGCAACTACACAGTAAAAATAGTCTTAATAGTGGTTAAATATTAAAGAAGAGATGCATGGCCATGGTATTATCAACAAAAGTTGAAAGTGAGCACTTAACGGGGTGCACACAGGTATGTGGATTCCTAAGTGTCTGGAGTTTTTGCAGCTAAGCGTAAGATTTGCCTGTAGCTTCCTGCCACGGAAACAAAAATGAAAATGGCTAAGACTCAACATTTGCTAGTGAGAGACAAAAGTCCTGTAGGCCAAGGCAGCAAACTCTCTCTTCTGGAGAGATTTCTCTCATGGAAATTCAGGGAGGGGGCGCTGCGTGCTGAAGTGGGACATGTTGCAGTGGCCGCACTACTGTGGTAGACAGCAGTATCCAGTGGTAGTTTTCCTGAATACAAAGCAAGAATACAAAGCAATGCAGTTTGAAGACAGCAGATAGAGTTGGGTACAACCAGACCTGAGATGCCTGGATCACTGTCTTTCAATCTGGGAACTTCCCACATATTAGATCCAAATAGTTCAGGAGAAGGAGGGTTACATGTTAACATGACCAACTCCACGCACAAAAAAAGAGAGTGGACAGGACTCGGTGCCTGAAGAGGCCATCAGGTGGTCTGCAGGCTTGTGCTGTGTGGGTTTTTTTGTTTTTGTTTTTGTTTAAAGGTATGCGTTAGGGACTGGGGAGATGGCTTTAAATCCTTTGCTTCACAACTAAAGAGAACTGAATTCAGATTCCCAGATCCTATGTGAATATGCTGGGTGGATATGGTGGAGGCCTGTGATTCGGGCCCTGGAAGGCGGAGAGCTTGGGAAACCCCAGAGCAAAGCACTAAGGAGGTAAAGGAATCCAGGATAATTCCCTGATGTCACCCTTGAGCATGCACATTCTCAAGTGCTCTCTCATATACATGCATCCACACAGGCACACATACATATGCTTGCATGCATGCATGCATGCTTTAAAAGAACAATGTAAGTTTTAAAGACTACCCCCAACCGAACTCAGAGTTCCTGAGCTTTGCCAACACTAACCTAGAGAAATAGCGTCCTCTGTTAGTGGTATATTTTACTTCATTTTTTACTGGGTTTTTAACTCTGGGGAGGGCAGAGTAGCTGACCACACCACTAGCTCTGTGACAGGATTCTCTGATGAAGGCGAAGCGTGAGACTTCAGAGGTGGTTCTGACAAAGAGTTCCATTGTTTACAGCCTAGAGGGACAAGTAATGCGATGGAGTAGCGAATAATCTGACACCTCCTTCAAGAAATAATTCAACTTCTGCTCTGGCCCACAGACAGAGCTCATCAGCCTCAGCCGAGTCACCTACCTGCCCCACAGCTCCACAGCTTGTCTGCCCTATTGTGTCCTAATCCTCCTTGTGCTCTTAAAAACGCACAGCCCACCTTTCATACCTCAGTGGAGGTTGAAATCCCAATGTGGGAAGTAGCAGTGATCAGTGGTCATGCTTAGACCTATCAGCTTCCCAGTGTGGACGCAGAGGCACCTAGGTAAATAGAGTATCTTGGGTTGAGTGACATCAGTCACTGACTTTGCCAGCATGACTTAGTTATAAAATGCCCCCAACTGAGTCAGTGAATTAGTCTGCGGTATTATGGGATTGAATGCAAACCATTTGAAACTACCAGAAAGAGCTTTAGTCTAACAGTTACAATGTCTTAATTAATGTAGACAGTATTGTGAGCAGGGCCAGGTATAACCTGAGGCTAGCCCATGACTGAAGGTATAAGTATCCCTTGGTATGGTGGGTATGAAGTGCGTTTAGAGGACAAGGGCAGAATGCAGTGTAGCTTGGGGTTTTAGCCATTCTAAACTGTGAGACACAAAACATAGGCATCACTAAAAAGACTCTGATGCATCCCTCCGTTCAAAAGTACAGATTGCATTGTAAATCATTTCTTAGCAATAGTTTTTAATTCCACGTCCACGTAAACGCACCCTTTCACAGTCTTGTCTGTCCTGGGCAGTGGAAAGCCCATTGGCCATTGGTCCACAAAGACTATTGTTTGCTTTCTTCTTATGTGTTTCTTTGAAAGCCCTTGTAGCTTAGAGATCTCCGTGTGCTATGATTTATTTAACCCAAAAGGTTCACTCCCTTAAAAGGTGGATTTTGTCATGTGGCCTATGGCTTTGGAGACTTCGTCTTAATAGACTTAATAGAATGAATAGCACATCCGTGCTCCTTTGCTTTAGCTGGCGATACCTAACTGCCAGGGTCCTCCTGAAAAATCCCCTCTTCTGCAAGCTTCAGCACATCTGACCATTCTTCAGTACCTTTGTGCATGACCAGAATGTTCCCCTCTGCCATACTTCAAATCCTACGCCAAGAAGTGTGACTTCAGTCAGATAGTAGCTACGGTTGATTAACTCAGCTAAAAAATGAATATTCACTGGTTTATGTTGCATTTTCAGTTTGAATGGATGTTGAGCCTTTCGTTAGAGTATAGTATTTTGCCTCTTTCCACAATACATGATTTATTCAAAAGCACTTCGTTTTCTACAGCTTTTAAAATTGGTAGCCTAGCTGTACGGGTCCTTCCAGTGCCCACTCAGATAAATAGCTGGCTTAAAGTACATAGAATAAGCCTGTGTCATCATAAGATTATTCTTTTAGACATAATATTAGTTTTCAGAAAAAAAATACTGCATCTAGCGACCACTGAAGATAGTGATCAATCGAGTCACCCAACTTTTTTAAACTGAATTTCTCTTCAAAAAAGTAGTGTTAACTGTTGTCTGCCCAATAGGATGGTTGTGAAATCAGATGAGAAACTAACAAACCTTAAATGTAATGAAAGAATACACTCCAATTTGTATTCCAGTGAGTTTCTGAAGGTGTTTCAAAAATAACAGGGGATGTAGTAAGAAATGATTTAGGGGTAGGAACCTAGGCAAACATGAATATTATCATCCAGTTTCCCCACCCTTGAATGATCAGTGTACATCAGCTTTGTGGAACTTCCTTGGGTCTGGGAGTGCTATTTAAAGTCAACTTTATTGAGACAGTTTTCAAGCAAGGCTACACATCTCCCCTACTACGATCCCATTAACCTTCTGCAACACTGGCAAACACTTCATTGTATCAGATGGTAGTGTTTTATAATGCCTTTTTTACTTAAGGTATCTGGTATCTGTTCTTACTGTAGCATGTATCAGAACTTTGTTGTTTTTTATAGGTAGGTAATCTTGCACTGTACAAATGTATCATTTTTTTTTTGTTTATCCAAAAATCAGTTAATGATATTTAGGTTGTTTTCTCATCCTTGCTTTTTTGAATAATGCCTCTTTGAACATTGGTCTCAAAGCTTTTTTTTGTATTATATGCTTTTGATTCTCGTGGGTGGAGCTGTTTGATTCTATAACTCTGTTCAGTATTTTGAAAAACTGCCACACTACACACCAAGCAACTCTGCATTTCTGTCCCTAGTATGAGAATTCCATGGTTCTCCACAACCTCCCATACACTTGTTCTCACCTACTATTTTCATAGTCCCACTTAAGTGTGAAATGTGTGACTTTGTCTGTATTCCTCTGAGAACTGCTGGTGTTGCACATCGTTGCACACGCTTATTAGCCACTTTTCTGCCTCACTGGGAGAGACATCTGTTTGGATGCATGCCCATTCTGCAGTTGGAATTATTTTTTATTGTTCAATTACATGAGTTCTGCATACAAGAAAGTCCCTTATAAGATGCATCATTGGAAAATACTCTCCCCATATCTCCAGGTTTACCCTCTTGGTGGTGTCCTTGAAGGCACAGAAGTAGACTAAATGTCATTTATCTGTTTTCTTTTGTTGGGCATGCTTTAGTTGCCAAATCCATTTAGTTGATCCTTGGAGGTCACAGAGATTTAATCCTGTCTTTTCTTCTCCCAGCTCTGATGTGTTAACAATTGTATCACAATTCTCTGATTGATTTTGCCATTTCATGTATATGAGACACGGGTACTTCACCTTCCTTCTTTTAGTGGAGGCAACCCAGTGCCTCTGTACCATCTTTTAGAAAGGCTGTCTTTCCTTCATCCAGTGGTCTTAGCACTCTTGTCAGAAGTCAATAAATGAACCGGTTTATTCATGACCTCTCGGTACAGCCATCCCTGTACAATAACCAGTGTCTTGATTACCGCAGCATTGTTTTACACTTTGAAGTCAGGAAGTGAGTCCTCTAACTTTTCTTCTTTTCAAAATTGTTTTGGCAATATATTTATATTTAGCGTAAATATTTTTCCCGTGAGTTAACAATCAGCTTTTCAGTTTATAAAAAAGGAAACTAAAATTTTGACAGACATTGCATGGAATATTTTATCAATTAAAGGAAAACTTTAAGCCTCACAATATTGTCTTCTAAATCTGCATCTGTTTATCTAGGCCCTTTAAATTTCTTTACACAATATACGGGTGTTTTAGCATGCAAATACAAAACTTAAAAAATTTCTTCCTAGGTATTCTTCTTCATTCTGTTGAGAATGGAATTTGTAAGAACTTGATTTTCTATCTATTGGTAGTGATAGACAGAGCTTGTTGGATTGCATTTTTGTGCCCCCAAAACCCTGTTGAACTTGTTTATAACTTGATCACTTTTTAGTGGGTTCTTTAGAGTTTTTTTCTTTTTAATATGTACCCAGTCTTGCATCCGTAACTAGACATAGGATATGTCTTCATTTCTAGTCTGGATGCCTTTTACTCATTTCCTTTGCCTAATTCCTTTCCTGAATTTTTGTTAAACCATGAAATCGAGGATCCAAAAGCTTGATTGTAGAAAAAAAAACACCTAGTCTTCCAACAAGTATGATATTAGTTGTGACTTTTTGAAGATACCTGTGTTAGTTAGTTTTTTGTCACTAACAGAATATCTGAAGAAAGCACAGTAAAGAAAAGAGTCATTTTGGCTCCTGGCCTCAGCTCATTGTTGGCAGGTTCCAGTGCTCTTCGGTTTATAAAAAAAGAAAGTTAAGTTTTGACAGAGATTGCATTGAATATTTAATCAATTAAAGGAAAACTTTAAGCCTCATAATATTGTGATAAGACAGAAATACGGCAGGAGGACATGGTGCAGAAAAGCTAATCATTTCATAGTGGCCAAGAAGCAGAGAGACACATAGGAAGGACCCAGGAACAAAACACTTCAAAAGTTTGCCCAGCTGTCTCCAGTGAGGCTCTGGCTCCTAATAGACATTCAACTGTAAACTGTTAATGAAGTTACTGTCTAGTAATCTGTTGATGAAGTTACTCTCCAGTTGCATCTCACTATGTAATATTAATATACACACATTTATATGTCTATATATATTATATAGTGGCCCCCATCTGGGGAACAGATCTTCAGCACATGAGCCTTTCTGTGCATAAGAGTAGGGGTGCATTTCGTATCTAAACCATAACAATCCTTTTTATCAAGTTAACAAAGTTCCCTTATTCTTTATTGCTGAGTTTTTTTTTAATCATAAAAGAGTGTTGCATTCTTTCAGAAGTTTGTTCTGCACCAATTGAGATGGTGGTATAGATAGTTTTTGTCCTTTAATCCACATGTCTTATTAAATTAATGGATTTTGGAATATTAAGCCAACTTTGCATTCTTGAAATAAATGACAATTAGTCATGGCATATACCCCCTTTTATATATTGCTGGATGTGATCTGCTTTTAGTCTTTTCTTTGAGAACATTTGTGTCTGTACTCACAAGAGACTCTCTGGTGTATGGTTTTGTTTTCTGGTGTTCTCTTTGTCTGGTGGGAGCTATTTTTGAGCAATGTCAATGGTATCATATTGAGTTTTAAATGTGGTACTGTAAATCCCTAATAGAGCACATCCATGAAGCCGAATGCAGAGGACAAGCTCTTGGTTGAAGGGCTCCTGATCTTACTTCTGTCATTTGTTAAATGTGTGATTTTATTTTTTTTTAGACAAAATACCTGGAATTTCCTTACTTAGAAAAGTAGCATAGTAATATCTGAGTCATACCTTTGTCATTGAGATTGGATATTAAAACTGTTAAATTTTAGATTATTTAGCCAAATAGAAAAAAGAGATAGTTTAGGAACTGGAGGAGCAAAAACGACCACTGCCACCAAGGCCTACCTGAATTTTTGGAAACACAACAAAGCCCAGTATAGAGACAGGATCATGGCCTTGAGATAAAGCATGGTTTTACAAACTAATGTAATCTCTTTAGGGCACCTACAAGATATGTGGGGTTCATGGTCATAAAGTTAGCTGCATTGGGGATGATAAGAAATCAGTATAGATTTTGGTAAGGAGCATTTCATTTTTTGTGTATGTAAGTAGAGTAACTGTTTTGTTTATTTTGTTTTACTGTGCTTTGCGCTTTCTATGATGTGAAACTGAGTTTAGTAAATTTCCATGAAATTATGACTTTCTGGAGGTGTACAAAGGTGTACAAAGACATCACTCAGAAATGACTTCAAATAAGCTTTGTCTGGCTTATCTCCCTTTAGAAACAAAGACAGCCTGCGTGTTCAACAACGTGGAGTATCACGATGGAGACATGTTTCGAATGGACAACTGCCGATTCTGTCGATGCCAAGGGGGAGTGGCCATCTGCTTCACTGCCCAGTGTGGGGAGCTGAACTGCGAGAGGTACTACGTGCCCGAGGGGGAGTGCTGTCCAGTGTGCGAAGGTACGGCAGGGTGCTCTTGGAAGACCACTGTGAGTAGACATGGCTCAGACCCTTCATTTCCAAACCAGCCTCATGCGGACCCATCTGAAAGCCGAGGGATATTTAAACAAGTTCCTTTGGAAGAGCATCATGATCTGTCTCTTAAAATGTTGATAATGTACAGTGTGTGGAAATACTTCCCCGAGGGAAGCTACACCTTGGGTGTAGAGGACGGGTTCTTGTTTCTACAAGTCGACGTGAGTTTTCCCAGAGTTGCTTCCTGTTTCTCCCCTGCAGCTATAGCGGTTCCTTGGCAAATCCTAGGACCCAAAGCTCTCGTCTTGATCCTGGCATTGGGATTTGCCATCATCTCCCGAGATTGTGCACCTAGGCAGAGATGCCCCATCCCCATCAGTCTCAGCCAATCATCTCAGAGAAAAACCGGTCTGGTTGTTCACCCAACCAG
Source organism: Typhlomys cinereus (assembly GCA_023101885.1). Taxonomy (NCBI): domain Eukaryota; kingdom Metazoa; phylum Chordata; class Mammalia; order Rodentia; family Platacanthomyidae; genus Typhlomys; species Typhlomys cinereus. The sequence goes on from JALPQD010000227.1 coordinate 1,864,305, forward strand.
TGCCCGCCCCCGCCGCTGCTCTCCCATGACACAGTGGGCTGGTTAGGGTAGAGTAGGATAGTGGCACCAGCTCCAGGCCCGGGCATGTGCCAGGCGTGGCTCTTGGCATCAGATGTGACTCACAGGATCTGTGTTTGTATCTCCCTTCATCCCCCCCCCAGGAAATACTACTCCTTTGTCTTCCTCTAGCAGGCTTTCACTTTTCATGTCTAATTGTCATACGTGACAAACTCTCAGAAAGGCACCCCGAATCTCATCTGCTACCCCCCTCTCTTAAGGACTTGCATTCAGAAAAGTGACCACTTAAGACTCTTTTTTCAAGGAAAGCCAAGAGGGATGGTCCAGGACCTGGCAGAGGCTATGATATTTTCTGACCACACCACCGTTTCCCTGTGGGAGGAAGGTTGCATGAGCCATTTTGTCCTGGCCATTACAGACTTTCCACTCTATGTCACGTGTGGTCCATCCTCTGTCTGAGCTCAATGCACAGAGCAGAAAGCCAGTATCCCACCCAGTGCTATACTTTTTTCTTTTTTCCTACGACCCTTTCCTTGTGATGTTTGTATTGCATTTATCATATATCAAGAACTGAAATTTCTAAAATAAGAGGGCTATATTCCCAGGTCATTGTTATTATGAGCAATTGTCATAGTGGTGAGTCTTTTCCTTCTTTAGAAATTATTTTGGGAAAAAAATAGTCCACTTTTTTTGTTTGTTCTTATTTTTTGTTTGCTTTGACTGTCATGCAACCAACCTTTGCTTGTATAATGAATATCATAACTGTGGCAGTCGGTAGTATAAAAACATATGAGCCTCTGTGTCATAATCTCAGTGAGTTGCTGGACATGGATCTGATCAGCTCTCACTTCTTGGAATTCAAATCTAAGCCCACAGTAGAAATGAAGTGTATACTGCAATATTTTTTTTACAAAAGAATGTAAAAAGTCTTAATTAGCTGAGGCATCTGACAGACTGACTTTCTAAAGCAATGACTGCATTATTTAATATTTCAACCTTTAAGCTTTCCTATAACATCCTCCACCACCTTAGAATAAAAACCCATCTCCCAACTACCTAGAATACTCCTCTTCTCCACGTAGCAATCTTGTTTACTGGAGTTGGTTTTCAGAGAAAGAAGTGGAGAAATGTATCTGCTTGTTCTCATTACAGGGATACTTGGGGGTGTTTGCATGCATTATGTATGTTCTTGTCAATCAGTCCAGAAAAAATGTGCTATTACTGTAACCTTGGCTAATTCTCTCCTTTAACCTTGGCTGCTGCTTAGTTGCCCAATTTATGGCGAGGAGAATGGTGTAAGTTCACAGTCTTTCTCCAGGGCACGGGATGAGCCAGCCTTGCATGTGGAGCCTGCAGCAATGACCTCTGTCCCCCCCCCCCCCCCCCCCCGTTGCTCTCCCAGCCCGGCAGGTTCCCTTCCAGTCAGTCCAGTTAGTCCTAGAGGTCACAGCATCTCTTCTACCTTCCAGGTGGTGAAATTGAACTGTGATAAGCATTCTTAATTCAGCAGCTCAAAAGACAATGTCAAAGGCTGAAATGGACCTGTATTTTCTAATGTTCAGCCCATGCTGTGCCCCACCCACCCACCCAAACCTTGCCTGTCATGGGGAACAATGATGTCTACACATTGGTTTCTGGGTCACAGCTCCTCCATCTTGTTAGCAGTATCAGAATGAGAAGACCCATGTGCCAATAAACCAGGTGCCTACATTTGATCCTAGGGCCCCCTCATGTAATCCTCAGCTTCTGGTGATCACGACTGGCATAGACTCATTGACGAATGCATCCTGGGCGTGGGGACAGATAACTTAGATGCAGGCATGGATGGTGCCCAGTCTTACTCCAGCTCGTGTTTTGATTCAGATCCGGTGTACCCTGTTAACAATCCTGCTGGCTGCTATGCCAATGGTCAGATCCGCGCTCACGGAGACCGATGGCGGGAAGACGACTGCACATTCTGCCAGTGCACCAACGGAGAACCCCACTGCATGGCCACAGCCTGCGGGCAGAGCTGCATGCATCCCGTGAAAGTGCCCGGGGAGTGTTGCCCCGTGTGCGAAGGTAAACCTCCTGGTTCTAAGGAGTCTCTGGCGAAACGTCTCTGTCGGAGCAGCTTCTGCCTGTGTCTTCTTGTTTTGTTTTTCATTTCCTCGGGCGTAGTGTCTGCTTCCTGCTGTTAGCAGTTGCAGACACATTTATTATACAACCCAAATTCGTCACTGGAGGGAAGTGTTGCAAATTTATAATGAGAATAGTGCGGTCTTTATTCTGTCATCACACAGGCGTTTATCTGAAAATGTTACCCCATATGAGGGTACATACATTTGAATACAGTTCAGTGCCAAGCCTCGCTACCCACTCCCAGAGATCAACACAAGGAAATAAAATAAGATCCATGCATCAAGCATAGGATTGTGGTGCTTTCATAGCAGAAGAGTTCTGACAGCTAGAAGAAAAATCCAGAACCCTCAAAGGCGGTATGCGCCAGCTGGTGCCTCATTCCCAGCCTCCCCTGAGCTTTGAAGGCTGCAATGGGTTTCCTCTGCCCCGGAAAGATACTCTGCGTTCTTACTCATGCGAGTCTTCGTCTTTGGTCTGTATCTGTTAGTACAGACACGAGACTGCATATTTATGCTGGTGGAGCCATTAGAATAGCCATGATTAAGAAGTATTTTTGGTGTGGTAAAATGAGCTAATATATTTCAAAAAGTTTATGTTGAAGATGCAAGCTTGTAGAATTTCTTAAAAACAGATGGGAAGAAATAGGTAGGTTCCCCCTCCAGAAATTACTAAGTACACGAAGTCTTTTAAGCATCAAGAAGTCTTTTGCTTAGTACCTGAATTTGAGTAAATTAAGACTTTAGCTTGCTGAAAAGCTTCATTAGCTTCCAAAGGGTTAGACTTACTTAAGACTATAAAAATCATGGAAAAATTAAGGTGGAGGACTCTTGTGCTCTGGGCACGACCAGCTCCCTCACTGCCACTGTCCAAGATTTTCCTTAGCTTCTAGATGACTCTGATACTGTGGACGTCAGTGCCCCCCTCACGCACTGCTCCTGAGTTCCAGTGCTGTGAAAAGGAGCATGTAGAATAACTGTGGGGTTGGTACAGCCAACTTCCAGCAAGGGCTGCCTGGCGGATGCAGCGGGCAGTCTGCTGTCCACTTGGAATACTTTAAGTACCCACGTGTGGGCGATAGTGCAAAAAAAAAAAACCCTCAAAACTGAGCCTCACTATCTTGCTTCATAAATTCAAAATAAAACTTCAGAAAAACTGGTTCCCAAAAAACAGTTGGCCTTTCCTACAAAAGTAGGTGACCACATGCTGAAGAGTGAGTATGCAAGGGTGTCAAACTTTTGCATCACAGAGATGTGTCTAGTGGACAGTGTCTGGTGGGTCACGTAGTTTTGGACTCTGCACTGAGTTGTAATTTAGTCCTTCACACTGAAGGAATACTTACAGTATGGGTGACCTGTTAATGCAAAAAAAAAAAAAAACTGACGGACAACCTTCTGTAGTCCAGAAGCCAAAGGTAAGGAGGAGGCTACATTAACTTTTAGCAGGACATTTGGGCTGAGTTTTAAATTAAACTAGGAGCAGGGGAGAAGTGTCCATATTGAGACGCTGTGAGGTATGCGCTTGAGCTCTGCACCTGACCTTGTGTCCTCCACAACACTGCGTGAGGTCTTACTGTCCCGTTGTAGAGATGAGGAAAGTAAGGCTGAGTGAAACGCATGGCATTTCCTCCGAGTTGCTGTTCTGCTGGGTAATTGGGATAAGCCAGGTCTGTTGGGCTCCGCAGGACCTTTATTCTGCATCCCCTGCTGGATTCGTTCAGGTTGGACCTCTGCTGCCCTCGGTAACCTCTGCCCATCACTGGCTTTGTTTTGGCATCTGGGAGACTGAAGTGCTGGGTCAGGGCAGGAAATCATTTGCAGTTTGGAAACTGCATCTGGGCTATGCTCACTGCTTCTCCACAGTTGACAGAACTCGGGCGAGGGGATCCAGGAAATGCCGCCGAACTCACTTCTCCAGCTGCCCTCTCCATCTTCAACGTTGCATCTTCAAACACCATCTTCATCATTTCACCTTCTGCCAGTCTTTGTCTCTTATGCTCCAGCCTTTGTCTCTCTTCCTTAAACCTTTCAGAGGATCCCATATGCAGTTCTCAGAAAACTCATTCGGTTTGTTTGTGTGTGTTTTTGTTTTGAGTTTGATCTCAGAGACATTTGCTTCCCGTGACTTTCACTCTCAGCTGTCTTAAAGACAGAGAGATTCCTTAGTGTACAATAAAAAGCAGCTTAAGACAATATTACTGTAAATTTACTTATTGGTAAGAAATGGTGTCAAATATTAAGAATAATAGAAGCCTTGCAGACTCTTTCAAGATGAAAGCGTCTAAGTGTGCAGAATCCAAGAAAATCTACATAGCCCTTTGAAAACACTTTTTTTTCAATAGGCATTTCCTGGCACTCCTAAATATAATTTCAAGTGATTTCAGACTAGTAAAAGGATTGTACAAAATGAGAAAAAAAATCCAAAAGGTGTTAATGTGTAATAAATGAGCCATCAGCCAAAATCACTTACAGATAAACAGAAACACTGGTGTTTATGCAATTTAAACACATAGTAAATTCCTCTGCACACAATTGCATAACAAGTGTTGGCCCTTACCCTGTTAGCTCGTCTGAAGGTACATAGCCAGAGTCTGAAATGAGAAGAGCAGACCCCACACAGGGAGTGTGGTTTTAGATGCCTCCTAAATTACTCACAAATCACCAAATAAGGGATGGTAGGACCTACAGGGAGAAAGAAGATGGCTGCAGCTGTCATTGTTAGAAGATACATACCTTCCAAGGGACAGCATAATATGGCTGGTTACTCCCAGAGGGTGGGAGACGCAAATCTCGGGGCCCTTGAATACAAGGCTGTCACTTGACAGCTAACTTGATTCACAAGTACCTAAGTGCTTTTAAGTTGACATTAAGTACTCTCATGATGAAGTCTTAGCAAGTCATTGTCAACACTCAGTTCAGGCATACAGATAAGCCTAAGCCGGTCCAGTCTGTAAGCCAGGAACCCAGTATATTTTTGTGATTTGCTTTGAAGACTTTTCTCTGCATCTTTTCCTGTCCACTAGTCTTGCTATTATTTTTTTTTAATTTCAGACTTGAAAAGAGGGTAGAAATTCAGGGAATAATATATGAAGTTTGTCATTTAAGTACTCACCTGTAAGACTTGTCCTGATGTTTTTAAAATTAGAAAATAGAAGAGACGGTAGCATTAGATTCTCATTTGCATCAGCACCATTTTACATTCTCTCATTTGTAGCCCTGCCTAACAGTAGCTAGCATTTCTTGCACATTAACTGTGTCAGGCCTGAGCATATTGAGAGAACATATCTCCTCTGGTTCCTACAAGAGCCCTCAGTGTGAATACTTGGATCCCAGTATTCCAGAGGTCACACAATTTGCCATTGGTCATGCAGCCAACACACGTGTTCCTACAGCCCATGCTGTGACATGTATACTGTGCTTTTAGACCAACAAAATAGTGCACCCCCAGAAAGACCACATCCCTTGTGGGCAAGACATTTACCATGTTCTTTTGAATTCTTACATGGTGACTACTTGTAAGTAGATGCTCGGAAACTTTTCATGCCTAAATAATGACCAGAAGGAAAGGAGAAAGAATAGAGAAGGAAATTTCAGCCCTTCCTGCGGATTGCCTTAGCTGGGAAAAACCCTATTAGCAAGCAGAAGGTTAACTTAACCAGAGCCAAACTTAAAAATCTGACAGTCACCTGGACTCCTGATGGGTTAGAGAAAGAGTAACATTAGCTCACATTTGAAGATGCACATGAGACCGCAGAGTGTCTGTCATTCACGCTTGTGTCCAAGTGACTTGACCACTTAACTTGGCCTACTCCTGGTCATGAGCACTCTGCTCTCAGCCCCCTCCTTGCAGCACTCTGGGGGCAGGGGGGGCAGAGGGGACTTTTCAAAACTAGTGTTGTGTTCTGCAGTTGGTTCTTTCCCAGTGTAATTCCTCAGGTCGAGAATCTTGGTTTCAGTGGGGTTTCCTCAGACTCAGGAGCCAATGCCAGCTGTCACATTTGATACATACTGCTTTCAGGGTTTACCTTGTGTGCGTGTAGGTATTACTGCCTTGTCATTTCAGTGAATTGCATGGACCAGAATGTTTATATGTTGCAACAATTAGATTTTTAATAGAAATATCAAGTTTACAAGCTTCCCAAGTTGACTGATTGGATGATGTCACCCTAAAGACAGAATGATATTTCCATTAAAAACCTGATTGTTTTACAGTTGAAGGTAAGATAAGGTATTGTGGAAGGAAGTTTGGCCACAAGATGCATATGACATGTTTGGGATTCTACATAGAAAATGTAAGAGGCATACTGGGCCAGCTTAGTTGTGATGCCTGATGTAAGAGAGAAGCATTTCTTGGTGACTTGGAAGTCTCCACGTAAAGTCATACCTGACCTGATGTCTCATCCAGAGTTGAGACTGGACCCACGCAGGTGACCACTGTGCCCTAAGCATTTTTCAGGCTTAACTCCCTGAAAAGCTTCCCTGTGGGGAGGAGTTGGAGATTTTGGAGCCAGTGTCAGCACATCACTTTTCAAGAACTTAGGTGGTAGTTGCCAGTATATGAGCTCTCTGCTTGAGTTGGGTGAGCGCTGACTTTCCTATTCTCCATTTCCGAGTTTCTGAAATGGAAGCAAGATCCAGTTGCTATCTCAGATCAAAAAGCCAAGGTTGTTCGTGGATTTTCACAGTTGGATCTAGGAAGGTCCTTGGCATTCTTCTACTTCAGTATATTTCTACAACTTTCACCACAGTGAGGTGATGAAGTGTTGCTTGCAGACTTAAATCAACCCTTGAAGTGGTGGATAAGAGATTCACCATGCATTCATTTTTTAAAAAAAAATTCTGTAGATTTAGGGTGGAATGTGATGGAGCCAGATAATTAACGAATTTTTTCCCCTCCACCTGACTTCTTGGATCTTTTATTTATTTGGGGTATCCTGGTTCTACCTGGGACAGTGCTGGAGTCTCTTGACTTGTGTGGATTTAGCAAGCTACTTCAACGCAGCATCAGAAATTACACACTGTGTTTTTCCGAAAGGCTAGAGATCTGTGAGGTGTCTGTCTTCCTCAACATCAATCCTGATTGTTTTTAGAAGCAGTATATTTTTTTTCATAAATGTTGATGAATATAGCTTGAATCAAGCTGTTCTTCAAGTGAGATTTCTACTGGGTTGCCAGAAAATCCTGTACCAGGCACATATCTGGGTGGGAAGAAAAATGTTTCCAGCCCTGCCTTGCCCTTAATGTTCCCTTTCTGAGCAATATCACATATGATTAAGTTGCCGCTTCTGCAGCGAGGAGTCAAACATAGTTTGGCTGACCCCGGCGGGGCAGTGGGGTCAAAGATGCCAAAGGGTCACATGTTATTAACATTCTGCTACATTACAGGGATCAAAACAGTTTATGGGTGGTAGAGCTTCATCACCATGTACCATGCTATTATTAGTAAGCCAAGAATAATAAAATATCTGTAATATCCTCAAGACTGTTAGGCACGTGGTTTCATCTTTTAACTCTAAACCTCCTGGAAACTTATTCCATAAATGGAAATTAAAATATAACAGTCTGTTCTCTTCTTGTCCAAATAAGGTCATATGTTAGGTACCGAACGTGTAGGAAATGACCATGTATTTCCCTAGATCCTTAACCTAAGCATCAAAAAATCTTCAGTCATGATTGTTTTGTTTTATGGTCCTTTCAGTTTTTATATGGTCATTTAAAATATTCTTAGATATTTAAAGTCTCATTAGAGCATAGTTGAAATAGATATAAAAGACATCTCCATCTGACCAGAAAGGATTGAGGGTTTTATGGTTTCCTGAGTTATACATAAATACACGATGTGCTTACTCTACTTGTGAGATCCACCTCTTAGAGTCTAGCTGAACAGGGATGAGAATAAAGCTTGAGCAGTTGTATAGAGGGCAAAAGTGCTTGTTCTAGCTCTTGGTCTGAAGTGTTGCCCTGGGTTCTCCAAATCTATCTGTCTTTGCCTGTGCGGAGAATGCTCCCAGTTGGATCTGATTTTCAGTGAAACTGCCAAGGTGACCAAAATGTTACAAATAAGAATGATAGTGGACCTTAAACTCCGAACTTCCCAGTTGATCAAGATGCTTAGTGCTTTAGTTGCTCAAAAAGACCAGAGCAGCTTCCGCAACTCAGGCTTTGAAAGTCCTCTGTTGTCTGGGTAGCAGTCCTGACTGTTGAGTAGCTAGGTCCCTTCTGAAGCAGCCGGCAGGGGTAGAATCCCCATTACATCTCCCCTACATAAAAGGGCATCATTGCTAGGAGTCTCATCATTTTCTTAGGAAGATAATAATTGCATCTAATAGATCAGATTCAGGCCTGCTAATTTTCATCTAATCAACAGAGGCAGGAAAAACACAGTCTGGAATGCCAACTATGTGAATGAAAAATATTTAGTCATTCTTGAAATGATAGGAATGTTTTTCCAACAAGCTTAAATAAACACAATCTCTTTTGAGACTGTGTTAAACTTTTTTTGGATAGGAGACAACTCTTAGGCAACCAAACAGAAGTTACTGAAGGTTATTAAGAGACGCGCCCTGCAGAAAAAGGTTTGCAGACTTGGAGAGAAATTGCATCTTCCTGTCGGTATAGCGATTAAGTAGCAGAATTGGTTTCCTTTTAGCTTTTGTCAATAAAGCGGGATTTAAGCATTTTAACCGGTAATCCTAGCTTCCAGCTTTCTTTCCGACTGATGGTAATATCTGACCATCTTGTCTTATAGTCCTGTCTTTCATCTCCTGCCACTACAGCCTCAGTTCTAAGGACAGGCTTGTTCTCAACACGCCTGTAAGACCAACAGCCCCTCGTGTTCGTCTCATCAGATATGAAACATGTCTGATTATTCTCACCAATACCGCAAGCTCTGACTGCACAATGAAATTGCTTTCAAATATGCAAGTGTTTCTTCTTTCAAACACAGTCAGATGAGAAATCATACAGCTATCCCAGGAGTATAATCATTTGGAGCTTTTTTTTTTTTTTTTTTTTGCTTCTCTTTTGTAACTGACCTTAGAGCTTGAAGTTCATTCTTCAGAACACCTTGAGCTTTGCAAATCCCCCCCACACACACACACCTCTGAAGGTTTATCAGATTCTAGAGAGTAACCAAAGCCACTCATGTCAGTGCCTGGCAAAAAGGCAGGTAATCTGACTTAGAATTGTTCACAGAAGGCAAAAAGTGGCAGTCAAACAAGGTGTTATGTCTTTTATGAAACAGCAGTTTGCTCTAAAGACAACTTCCAAGTAGTAGTTTAACATGGCCAGCATTATGGCCTAAGCATAAATCCCTGGGAGGGAATACTTTTATCAGTAGCACTAATTATGTAACTCCTGGTGTGTTTATTTAAAAGTGCCTCCAACTTACCTAGCATGTAGTATTTTCAAGAGACTTAAGGGCATGTACTGAATTTAGTCATATTATCACATTTTTTTGAGATTGCAGGTGTTCCATTTAACACATTTCAAATAAATGAGACTAAAATAATTTTCCTATAGAAATAACTTTGGAGAGTGATTTGGTATAATTTATTTTTAATAACTTAGTTCTCTAATTGCAGTTACAATTATACTGTTTTAAGCTATTTGCAGGTCTTCCTTCAGTGTACTTTCTTAGGAGGTGATTTCGCACTGTTTAGCACATGAAGGCTAGCATGGAAGGAAGGCGTCTCCGTGAGCATCTCACAGTAGAGTTATTCTCAGTGCCGAGTCTGACTATTGACAGAAAAGCACCACGATACCGCAAACTTCTGCTGTGCTATAATTAAATAATAGGGCAGACTGAAGGAAAGGGAATGTCTCTTGCTGATCTGTGATGTCCCTGTCGTTGGCGATTGCCACGCTGCCGATCCAGTACTGACAAGAGTTCCCTGTATCTGTTCCCAAGTGCAGATGGGCCTTACCAGCACCGGACCCTAGTCCAGGACAGAGACTGTGAGGAAGATCTAAATTTGACAGTGATGAGCAATGCTGAGTATCTGATAAACACTTCTTTTGTTTGTTCGTGTGCTTTTTTGGGGTTGAGTTAATTGTCAGCAGTTGAGTCAAATTGTGTTTTTGGTTTTTTGTTTGACTGTTTACATCTGTAGAATACCTGCTAGCATGTTAAGTGGACTTTGCTTTTGCATGGAGAGATTGGCTGCATTTATCAGGTTTGTTTGGAGGAGAGTCCAGCCTGGGTGTCCGGAAGTAAGATTCAGGAAAGGACTTCCATTCCTGTTTTGTACTACCATTAACTATGTCTTGAGAATCCCTAGGAAAATCTTTAAGGCCAATAAGGACTTGGTGCATGTAAACCCTGAGAATCGAGTAGTAGTGTTGTTCTTGGTTTGTTTTTCGCACTGTCTGGTGAGCACACTCAGAGTTGAGGTCATAAGCCACCCCCCTCCCTCCAGCTCCAGACCTCACAGCTTGTGTTAGGAGTGTTGACCTCATCCCTGGCTGCTACAATCGCTGCTTTCTACTTAAAATGTACCTGGGTAGTTTTTAAAAAAACGTATTCATTCATGGTATAATTGGAGTCTGCCTTTGCTGATAGAGTCTCATGGAATCACATGAGCCCTGTTCACATGCATCTTTATGTTGGTGCCCTCCTTATGCCTGATCCTGAGTCTGGATGTGGTGATCAGCGGGAAGATGTTGAATAGCTATTGCTTTGCATATTGGCTCCCTTCTAAAACGACTCCAGCAGATTCTGTTAGGAAAGCTACAGGATGTTCAGAGATAGCAAGCTGGCGGCTTGGAATGGCCCGGGGGGTTGGGTATTCAGCGAGATCATCAAGCTTAGATCTTTTCAAAATCATGCATCTGTCATCCTTTAAGAACTGGTTTGAAAAGATTCCTTGGGGAGAAAAGATTCCATTTATGCCAGATGAATTTATGGCCCCACGGTCAAGGGACAGATAGTCGAAACATTCTTTGAATGAAATCTCCCCCAATGCCGTTATGAAATTAGCAGTGGAAGGACCTGTAAAAACGCTCATTAGGCTAGAAGAGAAAGACACTGTTCTTTATCATACAAAGAACAAAAAAGAGGTCTGGAGTGGTCCAGGAAACAGCGCTTGCCTAGCATGAACCTGTCAATGTGCCTGAGATGTTAGTAGCTCTCCTAATCAAGTGATTTCCTGACAGACAAAAAGGAGATTGATGTGGGTTTGAGATCACTGATTTACTGAATCTAGATTTGTTGATCATAGTTTTTACAGGTTATTTTTTACAGCAAGATAGGCCATCACCAGCCTTACCCCAGCTGTGAATTCTGAGAATTGCAATAGCAAGCACTCTGGCAAGATGTTGGTGCAATAGTAGCATGAATGTTGCAGAGATATAATTGACTGCTTTCTGATTGGGTTTAAGGCCTGCTCTTCAGAAGAGAACTCATTCCAGGTGCTAAAAACCAGGCTTAGAACTTTTGAATGGAGAAGGACCTTAGGGAGAACAAAGGACTATTGTTTTGCTGTGTAGATACGATATCAGACTACCTTCCACATACTTAGCATTGTATCCATAGCTCAGTGAGCTCAACCTTTGACAGAGAAGGTTATTTTTATAAGGGAAGGCATTTAATACGAAGAATCAAACCCAGCCACCACACAGAGAGTAAGTCACCCTGGAGTGCTTAATCCTAAATAAGGTATTTGAATAACCCCACTCACCACTGCAAGGTTTAGCAAACATCACAGCAAAGTAGGCAGTGAGAATGTAAGAGCCTAAGAGAGGAGAAGGAGCACTGTCACGCCATGCCTTATACACCCTTGAAGTCCTTGCAGTCATATTTGCTTGCACAAGACTGAGCCCGCCATACTTTCATCTTGAAAGGGGAGGACCCCATGAAGTACCAGCCTTCCCTTAGGGTTTATTGAGAGTTAATGTTCACTGTGGGAAGGAGAGCCGCTTTCTTCCGTGATACATTCACTGATAGATCATCCACACTCTACTAGTACCCGGACACCTACCAGTTTAGGCAAATCCTTATCAAACTCAGTGGGCCACATGCACACAAAAACATGAAAGTAGAAGAGAGACGTGTTGTGAAGAAGTTTGTTAATGGCAGAAGGACGGGGGATGGGATGCAAATTACTTAAATTCAGTGTATTTATGTAACTCTCAAAGCATTTTTTAAAGGTAGTTTTTAGAAGTTGGCCTTCTATGTTTTCTGTAAACTTGAGATTTGCAGTACTAATTGCAAAGATATCACAGTAGAATAACTATTTTGTGATGAGTTTACACTTACCCCTAAAGATCTAGTAAGGGTCCCATTGTGACAGGAAGTGCCACGTCAGCCAGGCACACAGAATCATTATCAGAACTCACATTGGATAAGCTGATAAGTAAGGGATTTCTGTTCTCTTGGAGACGCCATAGACATAGTCACAATGTGCAACAGTGACCTCAGACTGCCACCCAACAAAGGTGAAAGGCGCCAGTGGCTGATCACTAACATGGTCCAAAGCTTACCAGACCATAGGAAATGCATCACAGACCCAGCCAATCACAGACCCAGCCACATCCCAGATGCCTTTTGTGTTTTCAGTAGCGATAGAAAGTGATGCTTACACTACGATGGGCAGTGCTCAGAATGCAGAAGCGGTTATCATATGACCTATCAGCTGAACTCAACATCTGAGGCATGTGAATGGGCTCGTAGTTCATTAATTAGCCAGCATCGGTAGCAGGTCCTAGATCTGAGCAAACAGGGCATCCATCATAACTAATCAGCATGGCATTGTGACATATAGAGATCGTCTCTTCTTTAGGATGTTATTGCAGGAATAATGATGGTTCCCAGTCTCCAGAAGGCCAGAGAGGCTTATCATCATATCCTGGGAGATATTGTAGCACGAGGACTCCAGCGAAGTCTCTTGCCTGAAGTCTGCGACTATTTTTCCTTAGACTCACACTGTAAGACGGTAGAACATGAAGAAATCGATGGTGAATGTAGACATGCTGGGTCATTGTGCCAAGAACCAAAGTCATTCTTCTTGTTGCCCTGTCATCGTCGAGACCAAGTTACTGTTGTTCTGACCTGACTAAGCTGAGGTCAGAATGTAAAGGGTTTCATAAGCACACGAGGAAGGTCATGTGTGGGTGGAAACGGAAATTATAGAAGACAATTTCAGATGAACTAAAACTTCATTTTCAGTTAAAAAAAAAAGAATGTAAAGGGTTGGTAATGGTACTCAGAACTTGGAGTCTGTGAAGCAGGGGCTGCAGAGGGCTGCGGGAAAGGGAGGTATACTTTTTTGAAGTGATATATTCACTGATAGGCCATCCATATTCCAGGTACTTCCTGGTTTAGTTAACCTTTATAAAATTCAGTGGGGGGTTTGTTTGTTTTGTGTGAAAGTGGGGAGGCTGTGCTTACTTATATCTGGGTATACGCATGTGAACCTGTGTGTGAGTGGACACTTGAAGTTGCTAGAGAGGTTTTCTTCCATAGCTCTCCATTTAGTGCTAAGGGAGGTGCTCCCAGTGGAAGCCAGAACTCGTCCATCGGCGAGGCTACCTAGCTAGCTTACCCTGGGGATTCCTAATGCGGGGGTCTCATGGGGCCGCCATCCCTGGCCAGCTTTTAGGTGCCTTCTGGTGGTCCCCACCCCGTAACTCTCACGTGAAAGGTGGACATCTTATCACCTGATCCATCTCCCCAGCCCTGGCTTAGCTCGTGATTCCCAGTTCTTTTCCTGGGTCTTGGTGCCTAAAATTCCACCCTCTCTGACTGACGTCTGGGACAACCCTGTGTTGACCGCTTCCCTTGCTGATGTCTGCTTCTCTCTCCATCTGGGGGAAATCTCTCGACTTGGCTGCTTTCCCCAGCACTCAGGCAAACTCCAGGCTCTGGAGTACCTCACCAGTCCTTCCTATTCTGTTCTTACGTCTCCTTTGCTCCCCTTCATTCTTGCCAACCTTTTCTCAGTGAAGCCAGGCTTGCTGGGCAAGGCGAGTTCCTGAGCTGGGGTGAAAGGGGGAGTCTCAGAAGTAAAGTCTCCCCAACAACTGAACCATAGGGGGGGGGTCCAGCTTTGTGTGTCTCTGTCTCTGTCACGCAAAGGAAGCTTGAGGGCTGTGACTTGAGTTTCTCATCTCTAACCTCATAGATGTGAGGGGTGAACAATAGAGAGGCTCTAAGACCAACATAGAAGGTCTAGAGTATTCTTGAAATTCGTTGATAGTTTCGCAAGTTATTTCAAGCTAAATTCATGGAAAAAGCTCTCTCAATCTATATAAGATTTTCTTTTTTCATTTCTCTTCTGTGGTCACTTAATAATAATCTTGTAATCATACTACTGTCTTTTACTATTAAATGTGAAATTGGTAAAGGAAGAAAAACATGCCCAATGGCCAAGATTCCTTTGAAAAAGCACACAAAGTTAATATAGGTCTAAGATAAATATGGGGCTATTTCTCTATCTAACCACAAAATAATACAAATCTTGGGAACAGTTTCACACCTGTTAGTTTTAAAATAAAACAGAGAAAGTGCTCTAAGATAAGTACCACTGAAATCACAAGATGTAGGTACCGTTATGAGAAATATATACAAAGGGGGAAAAGATCACTAAATGTGTAGTGGTCAAAAGAATTTGAAAACTCCAGCTGCCACTTTTTTTTCCCATGACTTAATGAGACTTTCTTAAGTATACATTCAGACCCCATGGAAACTCCCACTTTCAGATTAGGGGATTTCTGTGTCTTGTGGTCTCCTACGTGAAAAGTGTTTCTCTCTGACTTCATTTGGGAAAATTGGATCTACACCAGTCTCTCTTCCCACCCTGCAGTTATGTTGACAGCTTGGAGGTTTGTATGAGTGGTGTTTTGACTGGCTGTAGGGGTCACATCTGAGAAGCAACTGTGGTAACAGGATGACCAATGAAGATCCTATAGGACAGATAAGCTATCTCTTCAGTTTGGTCTCACCAGCTTTATCTCCAGTTTTATGATCCTGGATGGGCTATCATTAACTGGTATTTTTAGCCATTGAACTGCCTTATAAAGTGAGGGAAGCTTTGGAATTTTCCCACTCATTGGATATTCACATGACCTAACCAACTGCAGCCTGGAAAAAAAAAAAAAAAAACACAAAAGAAAGAGCGTGCTCCAAATGAAGTCTGAAAAGAGCATAATTGTTCATTTCTGTCTCTCACAATTGAATCAACAGGCCTGGGAATTTACAGAGAAGAACTATGTAAAATATGCAAAGCCTAATTTCAGCTGAATCCAAGAAGTAATAAAAGTAAGGAGAGTCAGATAGGGACTAGTTCATCTGTCTTGCTCCTACTTTTTTTTTCCACTAATAAGACATATAAGACTGCATCTGCCCTTACAAAGTACTAGCTCTAAAAATTTGCCCACAGCGAAGCATTTCCAGAAAGGCTTTTCTCAGTATGTGGGTGGGTGTGAATGAGGAGGCAACAGGTCAGAGACCCTGCTAGACAGCTGCCACACTCAAGGCAACCTCTAGCTTTACCATTCAGTCTCCCACAGCATAGCATAGCAGAGACCCTCAAAACCTGGAACCAGTTAGTCACCTCTGAGAGAGACAGCGCTACAGCTAAACTAAGTGGACTACCTCTTAGGAAGCGCCTTAGTTGTGCTTTCCAAAATGACCCACACTTGTGTCAGCCGCTAATTGGTCTCGGCCTTTCCAGGGTTCCTAATCAGAAAGAGTGTTTCACTCATTTCTCAATGGAGATAATTGCTATTATTTGTGAGATATAACCAGCTCCTAGTAATCAAAGTAATGAGAACAAGCTTGTCTGGATTCACTCAAAGCCAGAGATGCATTAGAGTAATACAGATACATCTCCAGTTAAAACTATCTGATTCCTAAATGCCAGTTGTTATATCAGTTGTTCCAGAAATGAACTCACATAATTAACACACATCTTGATGTAGATTGAATGCATATTCTTTGACCTGTTCTTCCAAAATTACCGAACTTTATCATGTGACTTATAAAACTTTGAATTTAGTATCTCCCAAAGTTAAATATGAGTTCTAACTTTTTCCCCCCACATGCTTCTTTTTGGAAAATTCACCATAAATTAAAATAAACAGAAGCAGGAACACAGAAAGATGAGGTTGGCATGACAAATGACGATACAGGATAAAATGTTTTCTGATATGTTGCTGTGGCCTTGAAATTAGAATCACGATTCTCATTTTCATTTTACATTCTTAATCAAATTTGCTATGATCACAGCCTTTTAATTTCTCCATTGAGTAGATAAAATGTTCTTGGGAAATGCTAAAATATCCTAAAAGTATTGGTGTTGTTTTTCAAAGGCAAAGCACCTGAGACTAATGCTCAAAAAATATCGTTTCCTGAAAATATTTTTACTAATACTTTGTTGCACTTTCTAGGGTATGAAAGAATGTTAAGTAAATTTAAAGAAAGGACTTTACAAATACACACACACACACACACACACACACACACACACACACACACACACACGAAGCCCAAAGAGCAACTTCAGGAATCATCCTTTATTGCTTTACCTCTTTTTTGCTTTGCTTTCAAGTTTCTCAGGCTCTGCCTTCTGGAGCCAGAAGTGCAGGCCACCTCCATTTCTACTGTGTTTTATCTGGGATCTAGGATTTGAACTCAGGTCCTTCTGCTTTCCAGATAGAAGCTTAACCTATGAGCCATCTCTCTAGACCCATACATGTATTTTTGAGTTTCTGTTTGTTTTTTTGTTTTCATTGTGTGTTGTAAAAAGTTTCTTTTTATACTTTTGTCCTCGAAAATTTGGGACAAAAATGAGTGCTTAATATCTGTACTCATGACACAATCCCAAGGGTTTTTAAGTACTCTAGACAGTGCTTGGTGAGTCTTTAACAAGTCAAGACATCAGATTCAAGGCAGTAGTGGCTTTCTCTCAGATACAGAATATGAAACACAAAGTGGATGTAGACATAACAAACACCCATTTTTGTTCTTTATTGCTTCTAGGCTCAGAAACTATTTCTAGAATTCTTCTCCACAAAGAAGCTGCTCCAGGGTTCCCTTTAGAAATAGTTGTAGCCAAAGACAATGAATTCCTGCTGTTCCAAGCCTTCCTTTGGAGGACATTAAGGTATTTCTTTAATTCCTCAGCTGATTCAACACAAGATGAGATGGAATTTCAGGGTAATCCTGTAAACTCTACTTCATGGAATTTCCCCTGCCGAACTCCGCCTTGTGTAAGCATTCCTTCACTCCCAGATCAGGAAATCCTCAACCGATTTCTCTCCTAAAGACGTCTAACTGTACATCTCTACTCAGCCAGTTTCAAGGGAACCATTTTCTTTGCTCCATGCAGCGGGGGTCACGTGTGGGAAAGCCCCCAGAAGTCTTAGCTGAACTACGCTGTTCACCAAATTTGCCAAGAGCAGAGAATAATCGCTATAATCCTTCTAGAAAGACATGTACTCCCTATCAGGCACATAATTTCGATCCATGCCCCATATCCTATAGGAGCAGAGTGTACAATTTAAATGAGAATTTTCTGGTATTCAGCCTGAGCTCATCAGATGTTTTCCACATTACAAAGTTCTGTGCTATCGACTAAAGAATAATACCTCCTGATGAATAACTTTCAGGCGCTTCAAGCTTTGAGACAAGCAAATGCACAGTCCACATTCCTTGCTGTTACTTCCTCCAGTGTGCCCTCGTGATACAAATCTACAACTCCAGATTCTGTAAGGTCACCTCTTTCCCTCCAAAAACATCCTTAGATTAAAAACTATGTTAAAAATCCACCAGTTTTTAGTCCTTTCTCTCAGGACTTTAAATGCAATGGTGTCAGAATGGTGTCAGAAATGTCTTATCTTGGAGTTCATGACTGAGAATTACAGAATTAAATTTCAGTTTTCCTATAGAACTTCTTTCTCAAAAATGAAACAAAAAGAAAGAAATTCTAAGGCATTAAAAGTAGGATCATTCAGTGACTGTATATTAATATATTGGGTAGAAACACTGCACTTACAACACAATCCCAAGGGTTCTTAAGTAACTCTAGACGGTGCCTGGTGAGTCTTTAACGAGTCAGGACATCAAGTTCAAGGCAGTAGTGGCTCCCTCTCGAATGAAAAATATGAAACACAAAGTGGATGTAGACATAACAAACACCCATCTTAATATCTGTCTGATGATAACAGATTTTTCATATCCCATGTAAATTTGCATTGTTTCTGTTGTGATGTCACTCTCACAGAAACCAATTTTTGATTCTTTATATAGCCTCACCAGTAGACAATCAAGCACTACGGTGTTCAGAGAGCAATAGAATGTGACATAGAGTGTCAGATAAAATGTTAGGAGACAGCTAGGGGTTCACAGATGTGTCTATGAAAAAGCAGTTATTTTAGGGACACGGGATAACAAGATGTTGTGACCCCCAAAGGATTAAGTCTTGCTTTAGTTTTATCGGAATAGGAAGAAGACATTTTTTATTTGTTAAATGTAATAAAATGAACATCAGGTGTTAAGCTGTCTCATGAAAAGCTAGATTGCTGTCTATAGTTACTATACCACAGTCAGGGTTGTTGGGCTCAGCCTAATCTATGCAGAAGACATTGATTGGCTTCTGAATAAACTAGTTTTCAAAAATAAATGGTCTGCTGAAGTTTTCTGCATTTTAATATTAAATACTGTGTGTAAGACACTTTATAGTGCATATTCCTGCTGGTATTTTTCATGCAGGTCAGAAATTTTAATGCAGGTCAAAAATAAATGGGAAATGCCAATTTTATAGGCATAAATTAGTGTTCTTTGCATTCTACCATATCATCTGTGGCCAGAAAGGCATCCAGATGAAAGACTTGTTTTACCTAAAATATTTTCACTTGTTTAACAACAAAAGGGGAGAGCATTGAATACATCGCCTATTCCTAGAGAAGCTAGGGCAGAGCTACAGATTCAAGTCATTATTGTGTTCTGATCCTCCGAAGCTTTTCACTTTCACTTTCTTGCTACAGATAACAATCCTAATCCTGTCTCTTGAGCCTATAAACTAACATATATGTCATTGTTGAGGAAAAGTACTGTTTAGCAGTAGAAGATCATCTTGTTGAAGTTGGCAGACACATCCTCTTAGCACATCTCTCTGATTCAGTACAAGCAAAATCTCCTATCTACTTATGAACACTATGCATTTCTTGGTGTCAGGTTAATCTTCCCAAATATTTTCTCATAATATATTTTCTGAAAGTAGAAATTCCTCATAATACTCACATCTCAAGGGTCAGTAAAGAGTGCAAGGCTCATAGACAAATTGTTTTAAAAAATTCACAGTTCCAGATATGTACCTCCTAATAAACTCTTGGTCTGAGAGGTCTCAAAGATCCCTAAAACAATATAGGCTTTTGCAATGACTCTTGGTTGCTCACCAGAAACCGACAGTAAGACCTTATTGCCAAAATCACTACACACATCAGTCATAGGATATGGAAAAACAAGTTGGAACTAACTTGGATTACTTACTTGCTGGCCAGTTTTCATAGTACTAAAAGGTGCTATGTAAGTTTCTGGGGGAGAAAGCAACCAACAGTCTCACTCAGCTGTGAACACTGTACTATTGTGACAGTCACCCTGATAAAGGGGCGCTTATCAGTGCAAAAGTGGCATGGATGTTATGGAGTTAACCTACTACTCTCTGACTGGATTTAAAAGCCCATCATGGAACCTATTCTGGTATTATAAGCAAGACCAATAATTTAAGGAAAGAGAGACCACAGGCCCTAGAGGGGAACAGTCTGTTAAAAAGATTTAGCTATAAGGGCTTAATATTAAACTGCCTTCTAAACATTAAACATTATACCCAAAAATTAGAGGAGCTCTTGTCACTTGACCTAGACTTTTCCTTTTGCAGTGTTTGATAACAGAATCACAGTTGATCAAAGTGCAGATAATAAATGACTGTGGATTACCTGCCCTAAACAAGATATCCAACTCATCTCCCAACCCAGCTGTCAGGGAACAGTGAGAATATAAGAGCCAAAAGGCAAAGATAGGCACAACCAGACCATACTTCCAGAGCATGACAGGAGGACTGTATCTATGAATTCATTGTAGCTTCCATTAGACAAGGTTTGGACTACCAACATTTCACCATGGAAGAAGAAAGACTTCAAGAGGCACCACAGCACCCTGAGAAACTACTGGGGTTAATGCTGGCTGGGGTTCAGAAGGGGAGCTACTTTCCCCAACTGATATATCATCCTTGCTTGAATAAGTGCCCAGACACTTGTCATTAATGGCAACTCAGATGAAACTTCGTGGGCCACACACATGAAAGGACATGAAAACAGGAAGGAGAGCCGTGGGGAAGAGGGTTTGTAGCAGGAAAAAGAAGGAAACTGGTATTCATTAAAAAGGGCTGAAAATGACATATTCATTGTATTCATGTATAAAACACTGAAAAACTCTAATCTGAAAAAAGAATACAAGGCTCTGGTCTGTGTAAATATTCACAAGTCGTTTCTTTACCTGTAAACTGCCCACTGATGCAGTTTGTATTGAATACAAAGTCCACCTCTAATCCTTGGTCTAATAACTCTAGAATAACTCCTGCCTCATTGGGACAATCTGTAGTGTGGTTTTACTTAGAGCTGATAGAAGTTTTCTTTTTATGTTTTACACTTGTGGTTAGAACAATCTCGACATGACATTGGCAGTCTTGTGGCTGAGAATTGGCAAAGTATCATTATTTGGGGTGGCTCACAAGAGTGGTGATAAAAGAAGAATTAATAGGTGTGGAGGCTGGAGATGTTGATCATAAATCTTAAGAGAGAGTCGGAAAGAAGTATGCTGCTTTCGTTCACTGTGTCTTAAAACTTATATAAACTTTACTTTTTGATGTTTACAGTTACCTCCTAAAAGGAATACTTTAGTCATTGGAGGAAAAGAGAAATTTTATAGCAATGGAAAGTTAACATAAAATAGCAGGAGAAATGTTCTTTAAACCATATGTTGTAATAAAAGTCGAGAAAGCATGATGCTTCTGACACATGTATTTTGCTAAGACAATGCTGATAAGAGCATAGTGTTAGCCATTTTTGTCTCCTACCTCTAAAGAGCCAAATGAGTCTCCTTTTAATAAGTGACTAGAAGCACAAGACTCTTGATTGTCAACAGCGGCAACTAAAACATGCATTGTGGTCTGCCTTCCATAGTAACAGCAGATGAAACTTGAGAAGATAGTGTGGACTAATGGATAGAGTGTTGGACGGCAGGTCAGGAACCTCTGTTCTGTTCTATTCTCAGCCTGCTACTGGGTTGCTATGTAAACTTAGATAAGCCAGTTACCCTCTCCGCACCTCACATTTTCCATCTATAAAAATGTAGGTAGAGACATTCTGTACTTGGCTGCTTCACAGAGATATTGTGAGACACTGCTTGCTTTGAAGAAGCTCATGGTATCTTTGGGTTGAAAAGGTGCTGTGTAAATAAGGCGATGTCTCTTGTTTCCTTTGGCAACTCTCCTCCCACTGCTTGTCATTACATAAGCAACCCCTTATCAGTGGACCACAGAACAGGTGCAGTCAAGCAAACTGCCTACTGCACAGAGGCATGAGGGGCTCTGGAGCCTGGGTTGAATCTTGGGTCCACCGCTGTGACTCTAGGCAGTCATGGTATTCCATCCCTTTAAGCTGTGTCAAGGCGATAGTGGTGAGAGACACCACAGTGGAATGTGATGAGGGTGCAAAGCATTTACAACCAGAGCTGTACACATCATATAAGCATCTAATACGCCTCATGCTGGTGTGTGTACTTAACTGGTCTCATCCAGGGGGGGTTCTCCATTCTGAACACAACAGGAAGGGAGAACATCCCCCACCCCAATCTTAGACTCTTTCAGAATGGCAAGCTGGTCCTTCCTCCTAGGTGCTTGTATCTCACTTTGCCACTCCTACAAGTCTCTGGACCTGGAGGATAAGCTCTTAATTGCTCTTGCCTATCATCTGTCATAAATAAAGGAGTGTCACATAAGAGATAAAAGAAACCCACCTAGTTGTTTTAAACTGTTCTCCAAAACATCTCTGACTTGTCTATTTTGTGCTAACAGGCTGGAGTCCTGCAGCATGGGAAATAATTGACAGCTGGCAGCTATGTCCTGGTCATTGCAAAAAATAAACTCATGGGGACTGGGAAGCTGGGTCATTGGTGAAGTATTTACCCGAACACAAGCATGAGATCTGAGTTGATCACCAGCACAGGGGTGTGGTAGCACACACCTCTAATCTCAGTGCTAGTTAGGTAGTTAAGTAGAGACAGACAGGTTCCTGTAGCTCACTGGACAGTCAGTCTAACTGTGAACTTGAGAATACATACACACACACATACACACACACACACACACACACACACACACACACACACCACACACACAAGCATATACAGTGCAGAGTGATGGGGGGAATTAGCCAAAGGCTACTGTAGTCTTCACATGTTCATGTGCTACCCCCCGTCACATAGATATACTACAGACATTTCATACATGCACCACACACATACTAGGAAATACCAACAAGTAGAACAGTTAAAATTAAATAGAGTTACTATGAACCTCACCCGTCTACTTTCTATGGTGAAAACCTTCAGGGAAATGTTGGGAGGTAGCACCCAAAATGCTGAAATATAAAGGAAAGTAGTGACTGTTATGCAGCTCAGTGGTGGAGCTCCTACTATCCTGGGTGAGACCCTGTGTTGTCCCACCAGATAAGAAGCAAAGCATTCATAGTATCAATTTTTTTTTTAATTCTGTCTCGTGGGGTAATGACAGTACAAGATTATCAACGTTTAGGATTTAGTGAAAATTATTGATGAGGTTTTTGTTGCTTCCTGTAGTGTGGGATTTCAAAGACTGAATAGTATCTGAGAGATAATCATACGTTTCATTGATTTTTTTTTTCCTCTTTTTCGTATTAGAACCAACCTACATCACAATGGACCCACCTGTATGCGAGGACTTATCAAACTGCACTCTGAAGGAGAAAGATTGCATTTATGGCTTCAAACTTGATCACAATGGTTGCCGAACTTGTCAGTGCAAAAACAGTGAGTAGACAGACGGTGGGGCCTAATAGGATCTTGTCAAAGCATATTATGTGATTGAATTATCTTTTCTCGCTCCTGTTCAGACATTCTCTTGACAACCTAAAAGAAAAGGGGGGGGGGAAGCTTAAAGTTAGCAAGTATGCTAAGTATGTAGGGGAGTGAGCTGTGCTTTCCTCTAGTTTGCCTCTTTGTTTTCTTATATTTCTGGGGATATTAAGGTCCAATTCCATCAGAGAGGTGAGAGTGCTGCCCCTAGCCTCACAGATGGCTGTCCAGGAAGTTTCCATTCGCCCTCCCTTATGGCAGCATTGTCCTTTACGGAGCCCAGCTCTGCTTCTGTGTAGATCCAGCCATGACTGCAGGCTCTGACCTCTGAAACTACATGGAATACATCGCATTTCCTCAACAGGAGGGAAAAAAATACACCCTACATGTTTAGAATGATTTTATGTTCTCCCCAATCCTCTCCCAGAATAAACATTCGAAGCCCCCTTCTCTGTTCCTCAGGCAGTATGATTTCTAGAACTTACTTGGGTTTTTTTTGTCTTTTTGTTTGTTTGTTTGTTTTATTTTGTTTTGTTTGCTTCCTCAGACACTTCTGTGCATCATTATCCTTTGCCTAAAATGTGGCCTGGAACCAAGCAGAAAGACTTGAGAATTCTGTCTGAGCAGCATTGTGGTGTTGAGTTAACATTAGCCCTGTGGTTTGCACACCATAGACAGTTTTGAGTCGATGACCGACCAGAGTCACTCAGTACTTGTGTATTAGCTGCTGTTGGATAATTACACCTCTGCTCTGTGCTTGGAGATTGCAGTTTCCCAATCATATAAACATAGGGCCACATGTAACAAGAAACTATGCTAATAACTCGAAGCCATTTTCTAGCCAGTTGGAATATTTTTTGATCTAGAGACTAAGAACTCATTCTTTATGCCTCTCAGTTTATAGAAAGCAAGTCCAACGTACATGTCGTCCTCTAAATTAAAACAAATCTTAGGTTGTAGAGAAATGAGGATAGAGCCCCGTTAATGCCAAAGACCTTGCTATTGTGTGGCAATCTTGTCCAAACCCAAAAGTATCACATCTGCAGGATTCCTTTGCTGAGATCCTATTTTCAAAATAAACTAACTAGGAGTGACTTGCTGGTCCTGAATGTAGTGTTTTGTTTGGTAGTTTGTAGAATGCTCTGTCCCTTTCGAAGTGACATTTGACCGTTTCTGGAATCTCTTCCTATCCTCTCTGATTTCTTCCAAATATAGGCAGTGGTTCTATAATAAGTAAATTCTCTGGAGGACTCTGGGTATAATTGGGGCCTGAGCTACCTTGGTGTGGATAGATGTGTACTTCCTGATTTGTCTGCACCCTTGGGGTTGGCATTCCTCTTGACTTATCACTTTCTGTTGCAAGAATATTGTCAGTGAAGAAGGAAATATGAAGCAGAAGTTGGGTACTGCCTTGTGCTCGGGTCTGTGTGGTCATCATGCCATCTGCACTGTGCAGCTAATGTCCCAGGCATCTATAAAGCTGTCGTGTGTGTAGAACAGGCGCCATGTTTGAATTTCAGGTAAGCCTCCATCCACGGGTGGCTGGCTTTACCTCTCCACAGCTGGAGCTATGCAGGGAAGGTTCCATCTCTGTTCCACGCATGTCTGCCTTTTACACTGCCCTTTGGAAGGCTGGGTATCCTGGAGAATTGCCTTGGCAACCATATTTGTTTACCTAAATTGCCAACCTTGTCTTTTTAACACCAAGATAATTGGTGGCTGTGTCATGAAACGTTTATATTTCAGTCTTCCCAACGCCTCTTGAGCTACACATTCTTTCTTAATGTGGGATCAGGCCTTGCGTTGTTGTTTTTTTTTTTCCCTCAATTTCTATAAAGCCTAAAAATGCCAATTTCATGTGCATCAGTTACCTCACACACTTTTTTCACCTGGACTTTGGTATTATGCCATTTTGGCAACATCGTCATGTTTCCATTAAGACTCCTGTCACTTCACAAAGTACCTTCTTTTCTTCCCATTTTTTTAATTTTTTCTACTTTTGCAAACTATTGAGTATTCATCCCAGCTTCCCTCCTCCCCCCTTTCTCTCCTACCCTCCTACCCTTCTTCCTGTATGCTTCTATGGGCTTCAAGGTTCACTCTGGCTTGTGTACTTCTGTGGGGGCTCAGGCCTCTTAGTGTAACAAGTTACCTCTCTTCAGTCCACCCCACTGATATGTGCCCTTCCCTTCACTCATCCAGTTTTAGACCCAAAGGTTTCCACTGTGAGTTCCCATCCTACGGGTATAATAACAGCTGCGTGCAGAGCAGTTTGATGTACTGTCTTCCTACCTATAGGTTTATTGGTCATCTTCCCTACTGATCTGTTTCCTTCCCTTTTTAGATTCTTTAGTTTACAGTAACAGGGATGGGTACTATTCTGACAAGTGGGTCTTGAGTCCAATCAGAAAGCTGTTGGTTGTCCCCTTGGTGTTCATGCCACTATTACACTGGTGGTACCTGTTGCCATGGTGATTTATATTGCAGCTTACAGATCTCATGCTATTAATGGGGCTTGTGATTATTTTTCTCCCTCAGCAACTTCTATAGTATACCTTGGTACTGTGTAAGCTAGCCAGCAAGGAAAAGTCCTCAAACCGGTTCCAGTTGTTATAATGTGCCCATAAAAAATACTTTCATCATTCAGTCTGAAGAAGCAATTTCCCTCATTTGTCATCACAATAGGTTCAAGGCTATTTCCAGTTTTTTGTACACTGAGACTCTTGGGAACCCTCCCACTCCCCACACACTGCTTTGACATTGAGTGAGTAGTATATTTTGACACATTTTAAACAGAGTATTCATGTGCTCCTTTTGTAGTAAACCACCATTTCATTCACTTTCTGTCAGTGACTTTTTTGCATAAAATTTAACTGTAGACATGTGATCTTTCTTCCTTCTCTTTTCCCCTTTCTCTCATTACCTGATTTAGCTACTAGAGTAAGTGTTAAGGCCACCAAGATGATTAAAATTCAAGGCCTGCCCTAAAGATAAGTCTCTAGCAGCTGAAATGATGGAAATGAAATGAAGGTTTTAGGTCCAGTGCTGTAATTTACAAGAGAAAGTCCTGCTAGGAGGAAGTTTCAGCCCTTCCTGGGATCTCAAGCTTTGGATCACACTGGTGGAGGGACACCAACTACCTTCTCCCAAGGGATGCCCAGGGCACAGACTGCTCTGTAATGGCCGAATGAAGGAGCGAGGAGCCTTCCAGATTAGGGGTGCTGTTAGACATCACATTCTCTGTGATGACCCCTGAGTGCAAGCCTTTCCGTCGTCCATCCATCTGATCACAGTGAGGTGCTTGACTTGGGTTAATCTTGCCCCCTCCCCACTCACACTCACCCTGTGCTTAAAAGCATAAGCACCAATTGGAATTTGCCAGGTTGTCTATATCATACAGAAGTCTGAACATACACGTTCTCCTCCCCCCTTCCCCACTGTCTTTAAAAATATATCAATCAAGAGCTGGGGATGTAGTTCAGTGGATAGAGAACTTACCTATCATACTCATGGCCTTAGTTTAATTTCCAGCACCACAAAAAGCAAAGTATGTAGAAAAGTACCTGACTCAGGGTGTTAGCCACTCTGAGTATTTTCTAACCACAGTGCTGGACCCTTGGCCATCTAATTCTTGAGATTACACACGTCTTGCTTTACCTTCAGATGGACATGCATCTGAGAGATCAGGACATGGTGCTTTTTCTGCCCTGGTTCTCTGTGTCCTCTTCTGTAGAGACAGATAGTGATAACTAATATGATACTTTGAAGGCTAAATGAGTGACTACTAAGCTAGTACTACTGCCTGGCACATAGTAGTTGTTTACTGTGCATGGTAGCTTTTTGTCATATCCTTTTCTGAGTCAACCCAAACTAGCCAACATCCCCTCTTCACCTGCCACAGTTTTTTCTGTTTTCAAGACAACTCATGTCAACAACTTTCCTTTTTTTTTTGGTTTTAATGTCAAGCTTTTTTCCTCCTCTTGGTTTTAATAGGAAAGTTCCTTCTAACCAAGTAAGGTATAGGGTATGTTCTTTCTTCTATTGTAGCAGCTTCATACATCTTATCTTGTCTACAATTCTCCCTTATATTACTTTCTGCATCCCACCAAAGTCTTTTGTAATATGATATGCCCTATTTATAACTGTTTCTCTTAGAGATTAAACCTCATTGTCATTGTGAAGATTTCTTAAAATAAGACCAATACCAAATATTTCTCCTTTCTGGCTGACTTGCTGTTCATTCCTTCACGCATTTATCAATAAAGGTTCAAGGAAGATGAAAATGTCTTCAGTCTTGACATCGATAGTATGTTAGTAATACAGATAATATGCTAATATATCATAATGATATTAGATTATGATCTACTATAAGCAGTTGAGTTAAGATTAAAATAAAAGTTCAGTGGAAGCCTGTTCTTCAGAAGTTACAAATGCCAGGCATGGTGGCAAATACTTGTAATCCCAACACACAAGAGACAGAGACCATTGGATCCTGCGTTCAAGACTGGCAGAACTACATAGCAAAACACTGTCTTTAAAAATATATCAATCAAGAGCTGGGGATGTAGTTCAGTGGATAGAGAACTTACCTATCATACTCCAGCACCACAAAAAGCAAAGTATGTAGAAAAGTACCTGACAAAAGGTTTTTGTTTGTTTGAAAATAGTGTAGCTTTGCTGTTTTTGACCTGTAATAGCATTCTTGTGAAACTGCTAAACAAAGGAATGCATCGTGGACTTCGAAAGAATTTAAATTACCCTTACCTCAGTTTTCCAGAGACATGTTTAGAATAAACAGGAATATGAAAGAAAAATGTTTAAGAAAATACGGCAGTGACAAAAATCGAAACTGAAGTCATTAACAAAATATGAATATTCTAATGCTTTATGCATTAACATTTATCAAAAATGTTTCTTGCTGCCAAGCAGTTGTGGTAACGCTTCACCTTTACTGTGTAAGCAGCAGATAAAGTGATAGCTCTCTGAAGCAAATGTCATCAATCTTTTGACATCGTATTGTCTGAGTCCTTAAAATCAAATGGCTTTGAGTAAGTTTATGGGTAGCCACCAGTTTTAACCTTCTTTGGTTCTAGGAACTAATAATGCTTTTGTCTAGAAACTGGCAGACATTTAAGATTAATAGTAGCAAGGAGAAAAGGACCAGTGAGTCAGTCATAGGATACGCTCGTGGGGCAGTATCCTGAGAGGCTGCAACAGCAAATGAGAGCAAGGGGACCCCCATTATTGCATAATGCTTAGGGACCAATGTCCTATGCTATTGAGCACAGTTGGAGCCACCATCTGTAGTACTGCCTTTCTTGATTGAACAGTGTCAAGAAGTTCATGGTTATTCTGAATCAATAACATGTTGGTAGGTATTTTAGCATCCAAGAGTTTGAAATACCACAACAAAGGACCACACAGCACTGTCTGGCCGTGTGATCTACTTTGTGTTGCACACAAGTTAGTATGTTTACTTGCATAGATGTGTAGGCAACTGTCCTCACGGTTATGTACTTCTTGGTCCCCAGAATAGATACTTATTTATGTATAATAAGAGAGCTTGCTACATCATTGCTGTTAACAAGCCATAATGCGGGCACCCTAATGCCTTGCCAACTTCCTCCACGGATTAGAAAACCTTTTAGATCATAGTAAAGTCATAACACTTTTCATAAAGCCACCTTTTCTTCCAGGATTTACACGAGCTTTGTATTCAAACTTTCTAAACAAACTTAATGAATCCACCTTCCAACTTGTCTGGTCTATTCCTTTGTTTGCCTCGATGATCCATTTCTTTTAAGAGTCTGGTCCATAAGCAAAGATCTAGGACTCCATTCTGCTTTTCATGTTCTCTCTTCCTGTGCTAGACCATGGTATTGTGAAATGTTCAGCAAGTGATAGTGTTTTGAAAAGTACTCAATACTATCAACGTAAGCTTTATTATGCTGCTTTGTTCCTTAAATGCTAAACAGAGAGAAACAAGTGATAAATTCACCAAAGAGGGAGCTGAAGATGTGGCTCAGGGGTTAAGCTTCTGCCTTGCAGGCGGAAGGTCCTGAGTTCAGATCCTAGACCCCCACATATAGACGCCAGGCGGAAGCAGGGGCGGCCTGCGTTTCTGGTCCTGGTAGGGCGGAGCCTGTGAATCCCAGGGCAGAGCAAACAAGAAGGAGGTGGAGACGGTCCATGGTGGTTCCCGAATTCGCCCGTGGTTCTACACACACACACACACACACACACACACACACACGAGCACACACGCATACACGCACAATTGAATAATAAAAAAAAAATTCACCAAAGAGTTACTGAACACACTCCATATGCTAAATACAATGATAGTCCTTGGACTGTGGACTTGAAGAACTAGGACCCTGCCCTTATGCTGAAGAGCAGAATTGAGATAGCTTAGACTGGAGCTTGCAGGTTAGTTATTCTAAGTCAGGAAGGGGACTAGAGCATTTTGCTCCATGTACCATTACCAGTCTGCTTTCTTTTCTCATGAATGTTTCATAACTTGATTGAAGCATGGCGGCCCGATTTGGTCTTCTTTCCAGTTTAAAGGCCTAGTAGAATGAATGTGTTAGTCACCTTCTTATTGCTGTGACAAAATGCCTGAGAAAAGTGGCTTATATAGAAGAAAGGTTTATTTTGGGTTACAGAGATTTCAATCTGTTGTTGCTTTGGGCCTGTGGCCTGATATGTACATTATGGTAGGGATGTATGGGCACCTCATGGTGTTAAAGAGATAGGAAGGGGCAAGGAGCAATATCCCCTTGAAGGGCATGTGCCAGTTTTCTGTCTTCCTTTCCCTAGGCCCTCTTAAGATTCCACTATTTCCAAGTAATATGTGAGGCTTTTTGGACTTATTTCCAAATCATTCAACATATAAGTTAAAGACAAATTGAGCTTCTACAATTCTTTAACTTAAACAATGATACAGTAGGTTTAAAGGGTGAGTGAAGAACATTCTAGATAAGGTGGATGAAAAGTTTCCTTTTTTTACAGACCTGAAAAATAAAGGTACAAATGTGCTCAGACTGCACAGTTCCGAGAAAATTAATCACTAAGGGTGCTGACCCCTGGAAATTTTGGAATGTTTTTCATTCGTCTATTTCTTGACATAATCTACTTCGTGTCGTGACTTCAGAATTGTTCCGAATAGAAAAACGGGATTGTAGCTTAGATCTGTGTGGGAGAAAGAAACATGATGACAGTTTTCTCCATCGTTCTCCACTCCTTCAGAGATGGGAGAACCCAGATTTTCACTGGCCCTCCAAATCATAGCTTTACTAATTTTAAGTAAGCCACTTAGAATTTCTTTTTTTTAGATCCATATTGGTAACCATTTGACTCACAATGTTATGTAAGACCCATGAGTCTTTAATATATGTAATGAAAGGCTTAGGATCACAGCAGAGCACAAGCTTATACACAAATCATGTTTTTTCTTTGTACAAAGAAATATGCAAGATTCACAAAGATTCTTCCATAAAATATTAATGATACATGGACCCATTTCACCTATCAATCGTCATTAATGTTTGATATCGGGCTCTAAGACTTCTCTGTGGAAGGGGGCAAATGTGTTCTGGTTTCCCTAGTGGCATATTTATCCAAATGTCCAATGAAAATGTCCAAATGAAATGAAAGTTCACTTAATATTCCAGCAATAATGTCCTCTGTTCTCTGCCTCACAAGACCATGCAGAACAATGTTTAAGTATTATCCCTTGATTCCATGTGTCACGTTCTCCACTTAATTTAAGTAGCTCTTGAATTGCTTTATTTATGTCATGTGACATTTTTATTTCCTATGTTTTTCTGTTAAACTCTGTGTCACCTTTTAAAAATACCATTTTAGAGGGCTTCTATCTATTAAACTAATATATTCATAATTTCTTTGAACAGTGTTGCCTCTGTGTTTTTTTAACTTATACAATAATGTAATAAGTGACTAACAGAAGGCAGTTAAATATCACCCCAGGTGCTAACAGTAGATGGCCCAAATATTTCAAATAGTGGTTAGTTACACTTTGATATGAATATCACTCAGCACATCCGTTTTTTCAGTCAGTTACCTAAGTGCGTAAAAACATGTGGATCTAAAAAAAAATGTGGATCTATGTCAGCTCAGAGGGGAAAAACTGCTAAGTGTAGCACTGATTATTTTGCTATCATGTGGTAGCATGTGCTTTTTTAAAAGAGAGAGTAAGAAGTCCCTTCTGCTGCATTACAATATAGAGTGGTCTATAGTGCCATCTAATACTCATGAACAAATATGCTTTACCCAGATGACATGCAATGGAAATAAAGTCTGAAATGAAATTTGGAGTTTTAAGTTTCTGACTCCCCTACTTTAGCATGATCAGTAGTTCGAGGTGACTAAACATTCATGAAAAACTCAGTCATTAATTACTGAAAGTGATCAGCCTCTTCTCTGTTCCAAGCCTACCAGATTCTATTAGGCTTGAAAATTCCATTTCAGAGTTAGACTCTAATTCATATGTTACTACTAAAACATAGAGCGATGCTGTGAGGACCGTGAAATACAGCACAGTTTACACTTGTTCACTGTGACAGATGGTGTGGTAGAACTGAGAAATGTAACTTCATGGAAGGGTGGGAGAGTGAGGGAAGGTATTAAAGCCGTGATGTGACCCGATTCGTTCTTCTTTGGAAGAAACATGCCATCCGTGTGTCTCCACAGGAGAGGAGCCGTGCTTGGGCCTTCCTCGAGGCTGCACCCTGGACTGCCCCTTCGGCTTCCTCACCGATGCCCACAACTGTGAGATCTGTCAGTGCCGCCCTCGGCCCAAGAAATGCAGACCTGTAATCTGTGACAAGCACTGTCCGCTTGGATACCTGTATGTATTTTTCATGTTTTCTCACATCACAGAGCTTACTGAACTGCCCACACCCATGCTGATGACAATTTTGTGTGTGTGTTTTGAATGAACCAATGGTCATCCACATCCAAAATACCCACATTGCTTTTGTCAGGTTATTCGGAAAGCAGAGAAATGATAGTGTCTCCAAAAATAAGAATCCCCTTTTGTCTTTTTTTTTTTCATGCAGGTGGTAGAGATACTGTGGGTTTCCTTGGAGATGAGGCCCATGACTTACATTTTTAAAGATTCCTTATTGAGTCAATTGCCATTAAAAAAATTTACTTAGGATACTCCCTGGGGTAAATCAACACTCACATTTGTTTCTTTAGTCTGTAGAAGCATTTCTGCATTTATATAAAGCGATACCCTTTTTGGAAAAAAAAAATCAGTCTATTTTGTCATTCTTTCCTTTGCTCTTGTCAGTTTCTTTCAGTCTTTTTTTTCTTTCCATTTTGACAGTTATCACATTTATAAGGGTCTCAGATCCATTGTCTTTTGCCTGTTTTCTTCCAGCCATCCTTTTTTGGTCTTCCTTTTAAAAATTCTAACTTGCATTTGATGATAAAATTCTCATTTTAGTTGGATAATTAAGTTGGAAACATCTTAGAAATCCTCCAAACATTAATCATCATTATTCTTAATCCTAAAATAGGAATATAATACCAATAAAATATAATTGTCCCAAAACTCTACTACCAATGTAAAATAAAAATACCCTCTAGTTCTTTTCCTGTTCTCTGCATGCTTGGTTCATACCTCATGGGTGGAAAATTTTAAAAATCAGTATTGATTTCTACCCAGACCTAATGAAGTAACTAATTACTAGACACACACTGTAAAGTGACTTAAGACTTTCATTTTTCACCAACATTTATATAGCCTTCTGAAGTCTATTAGTCCTTAACTTCTCTATCTTCTATATGTAAAAATTAAAATTCCACATAAACATAGACTTTCTCAGAAAAGGTGGTCCTATGAAGAAATCTGGCTACCCCTATAGAAGATTTTTGTCCCTGATGCCAATCTCAAGGGGTCAGTGATAGGCTTTGACCTTTCACTTCATGGTGGTTGCACATTGGACCTTTTATGTTGTGGAGCCACTTTTCCTAATTAATCCACAGCCGTGACATTGGAGATGACCGTATATCCCAGGAGCACATAAATGCTTCGGCAATTCTAAGCCCTGGTCATGGGAACTGATTCCACCTCGCCCAGGAGTTCTGAGAGCAGAAGTGAATGCATGAGATTCCATTGACCCTCGTTCTTAGTACTTGACCATCATTTGAGACTTGGTAATTTTCTGACCTCTGGCACAATTTCAATTACCCAGGAAGAATAAGCACGGCTGTGACATCTGTCGCTGTAAGAAATGTCCAGAGCTGCCATGCAGTAAAATCTGTCCCTTGGGCTTCCAGCAAGACAGTCATGGCTGTCCTGCCTGCAAGTGCAGAGGTAAGTGTGAGCCTCTCTCCCCCTCAGCACGGCACAGAGCAGAAGGACAGTTCTGTAAAGGAAGGGACTTAAGTAGTGGTCGCCTGCCCCGAAACAATGTCATCCTCTCTGGGACCCTCCCACAGGACGCCTTTGGGCTTTCATCTTAATGGAACAGAAAAAGCAAGCATATGATAGATTAGCACATTGGCCAGGTTAATTGCTTCTTGGCTCTTCATTTTACTTATGTCAGAAACTTTAGCCTCAAGCTAGAGTTTATCTTGGCCTGCATCAAGAGGACACCACTGTGTTTAGGAGCCATA
The DNA here is from genome assembly GCA_023101885.1 of Typhlomys cinereus. Classification (NCBI taxonomy): domain Eukaryota; kingdom Metazoa; phylum Chordata; class Mammalia; order Rodentia; family Platacanthomyidae; genus Typhlomys; species Typhlomys cinereus. The sequence goes on from JALPQD010000227.1 coordinate 1,898,196, forward strand.
CAGACACAGCCCAGACAGTGAAGAGCTTCCTTTAGGCACCACTTGGGTGGGTGTGGCTTGTAGTTTTCCTCAGGCTGAGGAGCACATGCCAGACCAGACCTGTCCCTAGGCGCGAATCCTGGGCCTCCCTCCTTGTCCAGAGCTTCCTGCTGTCAGCCATTGGATAAGCATCCTGAATGTCTCTTCACCGTGTATCACAGTCGCAGCCCTACCGCCCACTATGATATGCCAATTAAGCAAGAGAAGATCCTTAACATATGTTCCTTGTTTCTATGCAAGTTGAACAGCCTCTTCCTTTATGGTGTACTGAAGGAGTTATGCTAAGCAGAAATCCTGTCAGTAATCGGAGCCATCTCATGAAAATCCATAAGTTTCAAGGGATTCAGAGTTAATGTATTGAATGAAACCTCTAGAATGAGGGTTCCCCGTGTGTAAACAAATGTGCAACATCCGTTACAAAGGTGATGCTTGTCTGTGGTATAGACTGAAAGGTTTAAAAGCCAGCAATGCCACCACCAGTTGGAATTGTGCCTGTCAGCCTTGTTTCTCCTCTCGCTTTTCAAAAGGGCCTGTGGATATAACTTCTTTTCCTAAGCATTTTTTGTGTACTGAGACTGTCCTTCGTAGACGTAGTTTTTTGGTGACTGGGTTCTGCTCCATGTAAGGATACGGCAGGCTGTTTCACCTGTGCCGTAGCTGCTTCTTGACCAGGCTGCTTTCTGTCTGTCCAGAAGTCCCCGCTTCGGCCGGGCCACCTGTCCTGTCAGGCACATGTCTATCCATGGATGGTCATCATCATAAAAATGAGGAAAGTTGGCATGATGGATGCCGGGAATGCTACTGTCACAACGGACGGGAAATGTGTGCCTTGATCACCTGCCCAGTGCCCACCTGCGGTAACCCCACCATTCGCCCTGGACAGTGCTGCCCGTCATGTGCAGGTAAAGCTTCTTCTCTGGCCACTTCTCTGTGCCCTGTTGCAACCATTTCCCATCCTGCAGGGCCACATACACACCTGGGACTCTGGGGTGGGGTGGGGTGGGTGGGGTGGGGTGGGGTAAGGTAGGGTGCGGGGTGGGGTAGAGATCCTGGGTCCATCTCTGGGACACTTCTCTGCTCTCTGTGGCTTCTGTCCTTAACAGCCACAAGACGGTCCAGATACTTGAAAGGATTAGTCACTGGCCAGAGAAAATTCTGAAATTGTCGAAGTGGATCTCCATCTTTTCAAACGCTTCACTCAGTTGTATTGAGCTGTAGACTGCTTTGGGTCAAGGTTTTAACCAATGGGGAGTTAGGGCTGAGTGTCCTAGTTAATTTGAGGGGGTGGCACTAGTTTTACTTCATAGAAGTTTATTATCCCTTATCAAGTAGTACGCGAGACTGTGAGAATGACAGATGTTTGTGGCTGTTGTTCCTTTTTAAATTAATGGACACATGGCGCTCCCACCAAATCGAGAAGTTTAGAATGGCCACAGATCCAAAACATTTAAAACCAGGACAACAGTAATCGAGTTAAGTTACTACAAGAACAGAAGAGATTTTTAATTCATGAGGGTCTGAATTAAAATGGACAATAACAGTAATTATTGTGGTAATAACTCCACCTAGTGCCTTTTCTCTGATGAGCTCTGTCGTCACTAGAACCCCATCTGTCGAGGTCATTTTGTGTTAAGGGAAGACTTGTCTGAGGCAGTCTTTCGTTTGGAAATCGACACGGGAAGATTAACACTCTTGCCCCTTTTGAAGCACCAGTGCACGTACAAGGAGAAGTGGGCTCCCGGTTGTTTCACGCTGAATTTCCTCAACATTCAAATGCACTCTCCTGCTTGGAGCCACGATTGCTTTCCCTCGGGTCCTCCTTTGTCCTGTATTTTTCGCGGGTGACTACTCTGATACAAAGGGTACAGTCAGGAGCCTGAGGTCTGCTCCTTTTGCAGCAAGCTAGGATTATTCTGGGATGGGGAGTGACCGGTGCTGCCCTAGACGTACCTCCCCTGTCTCCCATGGCAGGAGAGGAGAAGGAACATGCATGTAACATCCCTTTCAGCTGTGAGGTCTGCATACCTCAGTAGACTCCCCAGCCCACAGGCAGCTCCCAACCCCCCACAGCTGATACTCTACCATGTAGAATAATAGACTGTCAAGCCCACATCTCCTACCCCCCATAGCACATATAACCATGCAGAATAAGTGGCTTATCTTATTCTCTCATAGTATACTCAGATGTGCTGTGTTAGCTCTTTCTTTTTTCACATAATTTGCCATTTATAGGTATGAGAAACTAATGTGACCATCAGGTCAGAAGCAGGCTGGTGAGCTAGAACTTGGTATGGTCTCTTTTAAAAAATTCATTGTGCACAGTATTGGGTTCCTAAGATGTGTGTATGCACACACATTACCTCTCCTACTCTCTTACCTTTTCCCTCTCACCTCTCCTACCTCCTGTTATTGTCCTTTGCTTCTCTAGACAATTTTGCTTCTCTATGTTAAACGCTCCTCGGTGAAGAATTCTGAGTCAAATAAATAGAAATGCAAAGACATGGCTCGAAGGAAACAGAGGTATCTTTCTCCATTACAGAGATGCAAAAATTTCCTAAACCCATTACTATTGATAAATTCTTGGTGCTGGAAAGATACCTCGATAGGTAAAATGTTTTCCATGTAGCTTGAGGACCCGGGTTGGATCCCCGGCACCCACATTAAAAAGCTGGCCATGCAAAACTGGATCTCCACATGGAGAAGATTAAAGCTGGACCCATACTTGTCACCATGTACAAGACTTAATTCCAAATGGATCAAGGACCTTGATATAAGGCCAGAGACTATAAAAACCATAGTTGAAAGGATAGGGAACTCCCTCGAGCTGATTGGGCTAGGACAACATTTCCTAAACAGACATCCAATGGCACAGTCACTGCTACCAACTCTCAACAGTTGGGATCTTGTGAAATTAAAGAGCTTCTGTTCAGATAAAGAGATTGTAACACGAGCTCAAAGGCAACCCACAGAATGGGAGAAAATCTTCACTAACCACATATCTGATAGAGCTCTACTGTCCAGAGTGCACAAAGAACGTAGAAAACTAAACATCAAGGAAACCAATGGCCCAATTAAACAATGGGCCCTGGAACTTAAAAGAAATTTTACCAGGGATGAAATTAAAATGTCTAACAAATATCTTAAAAAATGTTCCACCTCTTTAGCCATCAGGGAAATGCAAATCAAAGCTTCCCTGAGATATCATCTCACTTTGGTCAGGATGGCAAAAATCCACAACACAAACAACAACAAATGCTGGAGAGGATGTGGAGAGAGGGGAACTCTCCTACATTGCTGGTGGGAATGCAGGCTCATACAGCCACTCTGGTGAGCTGTCTGGAGATTCTTAAAGAAATTAAAGATTGAAATGCCATATGACCCTGCGATTCCACTTTTGGGAATAACCCCCCATACAGCAGAGGTTCACCTTGATAGCACAAGCACGACCATGTTCATAGCAGCACTGATTACAATAGCAAAGACATGGAATCAACCCAAATGTCAACTGGATAAGGAAATTTGGTACATCTATACAATGGAGTACTATTCAGCCATCAAAAATGATGAATTACTGGAATTTGCCGGGAAATGGATGTCATTAGAAACAATTATATTAAGTGAAATATCCCAGACCCAGAAAATTAAGCGCCGTATGTACTCCCTAATAGGTGGCTCCTAATACCAAACCCATCCAGCCCATCTTGAGACACTCAGGTAAATCTATGAAATTTACTCAGGTAAATTACCTACAGTAATTGCAAGGATTATGAACAGAAGGGATGGGGTTGGAGGGCCACACCAGAAACAAGGAGAGAAGTGACTATGTTACAGTAGAGAAAATAGGCCTCTATCAAGGACTGCAAGAAAGTAATGTGACACCTAGTTAAGTTCACAATTCGTTCCTGATCATTTACAACTAAGGGGGTATGAACTCACCAGAAGGGGAGGGCATATTAAAAAGTAACCATTTTGCAAATGGGTGATTGACCCCTCCCATTGCCAAATGCCATATGACCCTGCGATTCCACTTTTGGGTATAAGTATTACATCTACCCTTGAATGTGCTCTTATAATAAGACTCCAGTTTAACAGCTCTCTGTCTCTGGCCAGGGGGTGACATTCAGTGCCCATCACGATGGGAGTGAAGGGCATTGCAGGAGCAACAAAACTGCAAAAGAAAATCAACGAACCACAATCCAGAACTTCAGAGACTCTATATCAACCACCTAGAACTAGGCCAGACTAATCTCTCCCCATCCTGAAGCTCAGGGACATTTGCGGAAGAGGGGGCGGTAAGATTGTAAGAGCACAAGGATGGGAGGAGCAATGATTTGCAAGATACTCCACACAAGTTAGGGCCGAAGCAATCATAATTGGACACTATTGACCTCACAAAGTCTAGCATCTGCTAAAGGCACCAAGATCCTTGGAGGCAAGGGATTGACAGCCACAGTAGTGTTCCTATGCTTAAGGGGAACATAGGAAAGGGTTCGGGGAAATGCCACTGGGTCCTTGTAGGTCATCGGAGAGTAGGGCCCAGAGGAGAGTCAGGCATGCACAAGAAAGGACTCTGGGAATTGGGGCGGGAGGCACGGGGGTATGGGGCGGGGGGGTGAGGGGAGGGGGAGCAGGGGGTTCGGGGAGAGGAGGAGGGAGGGAGGGAACTGATGTACCTATTAAGTTTGTATGAGCTGAAATAATAATAAAAAATGTATTATTAAAAAAAAAAAGCTGGCCATGATCACACCTCCCGCAGAGACTAATAAAGGGTAACTCTGGATGAGGTAAAAGGGGAGCTACTTTCTTCAGTGGTGTCCCTACTAGTAGATCATCGTTCCAGAAAACACCCAGACACATATTATTAATAATAACCCAGATGAGAATTAGTAAGACATATACACGGAAGGTCATGAGTGCAAGAGGGAAAAGTTTGTAATAAGAAAAAGTAGGGGATTGAGATTGGTTAAGAAGGGGTGAAAGGGACACAAATTCATGTGTAACGCTTTAAAAGAATATAAATAAAGGAAAAAGAAAGATGGGCATGACAGAATGTTCCCATAATCCCAGAACAGAGAGGCTCCGGGGCTTTCTGACCAGACAATCTGGTTGAATTGACAAGCTCCATATTCCTTGAGATATCCTGTCTCTAAAAATTAGATGGAGAGCCATCAAGGAAAATACCTGATGTCAACCTCTAGCCTCTGCATGCATACATACACATATGCACACACACACATACATACATGCATAGATACATGCAAAGACTGTGACTTTCTGTGTATATATATGCAAAACATTTCTATGTATATATGAGTTATTTTTTTCAAAATCTTTAGTGGATTACTACATGACAGCTCTGATTAGAGAGCCCAGAGCCCTTCTGTACTCACGATTTCTGAGTTAACATTTCTCACCTCTTCTGTGCAAGGACAGCTCGTCCAGTTTGTTTGTTTACTTGTTGTTTTTCTAGTATGAATATGTAGCTCCTAAATTCTTCCAGTAGTGAGGTCACCAAATACCAGAGCCCTTCAGATTATTTCCGCCTTTCCCCTCTCCAGCCTTAGTGTTTTGTCTTGAGTCACATACATGGTATAACAAAGAGATTCTAGGGACATGATCCTTACTGACACATAACCCCTGGAGACAACCCCAACTTGACATCATTTGAAAGGGTGACAGCTGTCCATCCACTTTGCGCCCTTTTTGAATGGAATCAAGGAGTCCTCCTCCAATGTTGTTGGGAACAATGTCTTTCCCCGTGAACCAGAGGAAGTTTCTTGGATCATCTCATCGCAGCTCATTTTCATTCCATTGCCTTCTTTCCTGCCATTGTTGTGCAGTTCTCAGTTTTTTGGAGTATGTGGACTGTCTTTCTCTGTTCTATCCCCCTTGACAGTCAGCCGTCCTGAGAGCTGCCCCCTCCCTCACCTGGAAAGAAGCCCCCACCCCTCTACACCCCATCAGCATTGACTCCCATGCTGTCCATTGGTTTGTAAAACGGCCTGACTCACTCTCGGCTGACCTCAGCTCTCAGCACAAACGGGTGGTTCTCCCAGGACCCAGTATCCTCTGAGCTCCAGACCTGAGCCAACAGTGATGTCTTCAGTTGCCTTTTCAGCAGGATTCGCCACTGTCAGCACCTTCTTAAGATGGGTGTTGTATTTGGACCGCAGTGATAGGATTAATGTCTTCAGGCTTTTTGTTTTCCTAGCTCTATTCAGGGCAACTCTCAGGACCCTCCTCCTACACCTTTCAACATTCAGTTCTTTTTCTCTATCATTATCACCTCCTCAAGGGTCCAAAGTCGCCTCTCCTGTAGAGAAGGAAACGTAGTTACCAGCTCCCAGAAGGTCCGTCTTTTCTGATGATCCAACATACTAGGGTTGTCAGCTTGCTGGTTCCTCAGGAGCATTCCTGCCCTGTACACGGATGGCCGGTTGAGACAAGGTGTGGCCTATTGACACCAGGCCATATTTCCGAGCGTGAAAGTGTTTGGAATCCCAAGATAATGGGCTAGACAGGATATCTATCATGTGGAAGTTCTGTTTAATCTAGAGGCATGCCATTATCCACAGAACTGTTGACTTTGGCCCTTGACTTTGCTTAAGACTTTGAACTCCTGGCTTCCTCAAATGTAAAACAAGATAATGGTGGCCTCCCTCTCAAGATCACATAAGGAAGAAATGTAATTAAAGGACTGAATGGGAAGGGCTCAGCATAGAAATAATTGGACCATAGCAAGCATCTAGCCAATACACATCTTTATTCTAACCGCTCCTGCTTGTTCTCAGGGATTCTTGAACAAGTGAGCATCCTGGTAATTTATCCTCTTACTGAAATTTCAGGGCTATTGACAGACTTGAGTCACTCGAACCTCACTTCCTAAGCTTAGTCATCCTGGTTTCTAGACCTAGAATGTGTTCTTCTGTGCTTCACTGCTCTCTGGATAAGAATAGGGTGAAGGTACTCTTTAGACAGCTCAGTCTTTCTCCGCCTAAACCAATAGGACCAGCTTTTTCGGGAGTTGGAAGAATTTCCGAGGAATAACTTCCCGGGTTTTGACTTTGTGTCCTTCCCCAGATGACTTTGTGGTGCAGAAACCGGAGCTCAGCACTCCCTCCATTTGCCATGCGCCGGGAGGAGAGTACTTTGTGGAAGGAGAAACATGGCACATTGACTCGTGTACCCAGTGCGCCTGTCACGGTGGCCGCGTGCTGTGTGAGACGGAGGTGTGCCCCCCGCTGCTCTGCCAGAACCCCTCTCGCACTCAGGACTCCTGCTGCCCACAGTGTCCAGGTAAGCAGCACAGTGCCGTGTGCTTGGTGTGCGGGACGTGACTCTGCGTGCTGTCCTGCTGCAGATCAGCTGCAGACCAAGCAGGAACATCCAGATGTGCTTCCCAAAGTCATGCCCGTCTAGCAACCATAATAATACTGCCAGTATGCATGATACCGGAGGTGACTATTTTTTCCCTTCTAATCCTAGTCTCAAACTCTAGGAATATAAACCTTAGTAGAACTAGTCCCTGTACACCAGATAATTCCAATGGTTCTTTCTCTTGTGCAAAGTTATCTTTGTCTCTAACAAATGTGAAGAATACTTATTGATAAATGATATAACTAAATTCTTTGAAATATAAAGGTGGTAAAGATACTTTGAATCTATGTGTAATGCCCCCCCCAAAAAAACTTAATGATGATTACTAAGTTAAGGCCAGGGATATTAAGTGACTAACACTATACACAAAGGAGGGCCATTATTAATATCTTTTTTATCTCTCAGACATTAGCAGGTAAATTTATGGTTATAAGAGAAATGCATTATAATGGAAATTTCTCAGAATTTTAGATGTGAGCTATTGGTTTTATAACTAACATAGTAGTTTTAGTTAACACTAGAATAAAATTACCATGCTGGCAGAATAACTGGTTTAATTTTGGTGCTTCATCTTCCTGTATACTAATAACTAAAATGATCTAGTTGCCATTGAGAATCTTGTTCTGTCTTTTTCTCGAGCATACTCCGTGACTCAGTCCCTTGTAGGTTCCCATTATTGGTATTTGGTTATTGTTTGCTGTTTCATCTTATATACATTTAGTGATAGTCCCATTATTTGGTAATATTGTAGACTTCAGCCAAAGTATTACCTTCCTGTTACAAAATGTTTTGGTACCAGTAGCAGCCATGTTAATCAGACAAGCTTGGTTATTATTGCAAAATCTTCTCTAGCATTAGAAGTAGTTCATCTAGAATAAGCTCTTAGGCTGTGACTGACTTGTTCCCACCCTGCTTTTTATCATTATCACTATGCAGATTGAAGTCTGGCTGGTATTTCTTTGTTAATGAAGAGTCAGGGCTACTCACATCCGCCTGGTAGAAACCATTTGGTCACCTGTTCATTGATGACAGTTAGCTTAGATCCATTTAGTTGTTCATCCTATAGACGTATGTAGAATGTCTAACTCGAGCCCTGTGCATCCTGAAGTTAATAATGACAGAAATCACTTCCATCCAGTGGTCGGAAAGAGATTCAGATACTCAGTGTTCTCCATTGAGCAAATGATGCAGTTGAAGGAGCTTTGCAAGGAAGGACTTGAGTATGTGTAGCCCAGGAAGCTTCAAGAGAAGTAAAAAGACCCCCTTGCACCATTGGGGCTAGCGTAGGAGTGAATCCAAGATTGATTGTGGCAGGGGCTGGCGGAGGTACTTCTCCAGGATCACAAGCTCAGATTCACTGACGGGACACCTGACTCAGAGACCCAGCCCAGAAGAGGAGAGCCCTGTGGGCGAGGCTACCCAGGAATGCCAAGGGTTAGTTTAAGCAGGTGCTTCAAAAGAGCAGTGCACATCTGGGTCCCTGCTAGCTGGGCATGGAGGAGCTTTTCTGTTGGAGGATCTGAATAATATCTTGTGCCTTTAACTTCTCAGTTATAAACTAGGCCAGAGGACTGGTTCGTTGGTTTGTTTATTGGTTTGCTTTGCTTCCCATGACACCTGAAAGACACTTCAGTGTTATTCCATCTTAAACTTTGTGATGTAACAGTATTCCAAAAATCACTATTAGGTCTGTGAATCAGAGCATAGCTCCCGTGATCTTTATTTTAATGTGTTCCACCCACCCCATGGCAGATCTTTCTGAGCTTCCCATTCATTACTATAAAGAAGCAACAAAAAGATTTTTTTTTAAATCTTACACCTTGAGACGCCCATATTTTTTCACATCTCAGTAACACCGATAAAGTAGTACATCCCTTCCCTGACCTGAGGTTCATGTTCTGCATTCTCCTTGTGGAAGGAGAATGAAGTGTAGAAATGATACATACTTGTATAGAGGAAGACTTGTGTGGAGGAAGAAGTGATTTCATGGTGTTTCTGCCTCTGGGAAACCTTATGCGTCCCTCTACTCTTCTGGTAGTCTGGCCTAGAGCAGGGTCTTCCACAGAAGTGGATTCATGAAGAAAGAGTCGTCCCCAGATTGACAAGGAGAGTGGATCATACTTGTAATCCTGGCACTTGAGAGGCTGAGACAGAAGGATTGCCGTGGGTTTGAGGTCAGTCTGGGCTACGTGGTACCAAGGGTGAGATTCCAAATGCAATCTCTTTCCGACCACTGGATGGAAGTGATTTCTGCCATTATTAACTTCAGGATGCACAGGTCCTCAAAGAGGTTCTTCTTGTCAATCAAATGTTGGCTGGACAGCGTATCCATGAGGTAGGTGGAAAGAAATGGTGCCACAGAGAACTTCTACCTACCTCATGTGGCAGCTACATGCCTGTCTTACTTACATGTCATGGCTGAGAATTACAGCATTCATGAAGTTGGTTCGGAGAGGGACACATGATAACTCTTGACTCTGTGTCCACTGAGAAAATGTGGTTGGCATAAAAACAGCTGTTTTTAGACTCTGGATGGTTAGAGTAAGTGGAAATGCTTTCTCTTGGTAGACAACATGACATCTCTACAGCAGGAATTTTTACCTGTAACTAACTTGGATTCTCACATCTCAGATTTCTGCTCAAGGTTAATTTTTTAGTTTCTGTGGATGTCAGCCTCCAAAGAGAGAGCTGAATTTTCTGGGTACACTGTTCTGTTTCAAGTTGTCATGTGATGTGGGGATCCTCTTAGTGGTCTCTCAGAAGCAAGAGCACCTTGATCTGTAGATGGTGTCTTTGGAGTCTCGTCTTTACATGTGATGTAGACTAAATTGTTCTTATCCAGTCGCTAACTGGTTGCCTGAATTTTGGAATGGTACAGATCAGTGTTCTTTGACAGTCTGGCACAGTGAACATGCATTTGAGTATCAGACAACATTATGCGTAGCCTAGTTACTGCAAAAATAACGAAGGGGACATCTTAGCTCTAAGTTTTAAGCAAACAGAGGTTTGTTTTCCTTTGACAAGAAGCTCGCAGGCAGATGTGTATGCATTGATTCTGTGGCCCAGAGGCTGCCTTAAGAATGTGACACTTATTGTCAGTGCACCCATCTTTAAGGCCAAAAGAATGTGGAAGGATGATGGTAGCGATGCTTTGACCCTCTGAAGAGCATCCAGGCTTCCCTAAAAGTCCCCTGCTGGCCCTGAGCCATAGCTAGGTCACATGTCCCCAATCCACTAAATGCAAAGAACCAGAACCAGGAATTCCTGATGGGGTTATTTTATCTCTCTTATGGTCCAAGTCCTGGGATCCCCCTTCCCAAAGAAAATGAAGAAGACTCTTTAAGGTAAGGAAGAGGGATGGAGAACTTGTCTTTCCCGGTCTTTGTTATTCTGTCTTAAAAGTCAAGATCCAGAACCCAGCTTCCTGCTTCATAACTGAACATCTTTTCGGTGGCCCCAGAGCCTTAGGGGCCAGGAGCAGCACTTACCTGTGCTGCGTAGATGGCGGCCTGCAGCATCTTCGTTGCTGACCTGTGTGTTCATTTTTCCAGATGAACCTGTTCGGCCTTCCACATCCCATAATGACAGCGTGCCTAGTTACTGCAAAAATGACGAAGGGGATATATTCCTGGCAGCTGAGTCCTGGAAGCCTGACGTGTGCACCAGCTGCGTGTGCATGGATAGCGTAATTAGCTGCTACCCTGAGTCTTGCCCCTCGGTGTCCTGTGACAGACCTGTTTTGAGGAAAGGCCAGTGTTGTCCCTACTGCCTAGGTAAGATCAAGAAAAAAAAAACAAAAAACAAAACACCAAAGCTTTCTTCTTTACCTGTGGCCACTAAACTGATATTTGACTACAATTTTTTTCTAGATCAGTTAGAAAATGTTTTGTTTTGTTTTTTTTTCTGGTTGTCATGCCACACAGGGCCAGTGTAGGAATGGCATCTTGTACTCCCAAGATGTAACACGATAAGAATGAATGAACGCTGTCTGAGAGTGTCATGGGGTTTCAGTGCTGTCATGTTCCACTGGGACCCTTGGCTGCTCAAGGGTTTATAGTGTCACGGCTCTCTCAAGCTAATTACTTCCAAATCACTTCCCCCCATCCCCATTACGTGGTACATTTAGTGTGTAAAACTTGCCTCTTATTGACTCTCCTAGTTATTCCTGTTCTGTACGAAGCAGTTAATTGATCCTGGGTGGGCCACACAATTGCTCACGTCAATGAGCTTGGCACACAGAGCAAGGACCGAGTAAAGAGCAGAGCTCTCTCCTTCTTGTGACTCGTGGGGACAACAGAGGACGTATGAATGTTAGCGTCTAATCTCCATACCAAACTAGTCCTGTGGACACAAGCCAGATGCTGTTCTGGGGACCAGAAGGCGAGACTGAGACAGCTGGCAGCTCTAATCAAGGACAGCCTCCTCTCCCGAGACCCTCGCTGCCTTTATTGCTTTTGTGTCCTCACGTCAGTGGGACACAAGACACAGCTAAGTCCCACCATGATCCCATGATCAGAATAGCAAATGAAAAATTCCACATCCGTTGTTATTAATTACAGATCTTGTGCTTTTATTGCTAGGGATGGGGGTTGAGTGCTTTCTAAATAGAAGTCATTGGAAATGTTTGGAGTGACACCTTGGAGAGAAGGCACTTCTAGCCACAGAGCCATGGCTGTCCTTGGGAATTTTAGAGCTAGATATTCTCTAGTGTGATGACCAAAGAATATTTTAAAGTATGTTTTAGAATCTGGCTTCTCTGCTTTAGAGTGACCATCTGTATGACTTATTCTTCAGACTGTTGTTTTATTTGAGAGTGAAATGATGGCTATGAATAAATGTGATGAGGTGACAGTCACAGCAAAGAAGGCTTGCGGGACATAAGACATGTGGTGCTTCTTGGTGACTACGATGTGGCTCCTCTGTGGGGCCCATAAGCTTTGATCCTAAGTGAAACGAAAACTATGTCAAGACATGCATCACATTTAATGCTGCTTACTTTTTCAAACAGCTCTGTGAAACCTTACAAGAGCTAGCACTGTCTTTGGTGATGTTCCACAGTGCAGCCAGGGTACTCTTTAGTCTGCAGGAGAACTCTATTCTTTATCACAATTTTGGTAATTAAAAAATGAATTCATAAACCATTCAGGAGTACATGGCTCCTCACTGGGAAACCAAGTCATAGTTGGCTTTATAATTCTGTTACCTTAAGAGAAAAAAATCTAGCCACAACGTTCTCTTCTGTTAAAAATTTACATTTTTTTTGCTTGTGTGTGTGTGTCTGTCTGTCTGTATGTATGTATGTGTGTATGTAGGCATGTGTTTGACAGTGCCTAGTTTATAGTACCAGGCGTGTCTTCCCTCCTAAAGAGTAGGTCTTAAATCCAATCAAAAAGTAGTTGGTTACCTCTACAACATTCATACCACTACTGTACTAATGTGCATATCTTGCCCCTGTAACTTTCAGAATTCACATCTGAGTTAAACTGGTGTTGACTTTCTCTTCTGTCAGCCTTCACTGCACTTTCTGGTATGGCCTGTTTTCTCCATGTTCTATGAACACAGTGTATTCAGCAATAGGGTCTTTCTTCCATCATGTTCTGATAGGCAACAGAGAGCAGTGGCAAAAACCCTTTTGAAGGTGCACAATCAGCAGCTCATTTAAAGGTATTACATTGGTATCAAGAATTCCTCTAATCACCTCTGGTTTCTGGAAGACACATTTATCAGGGTGGCTTCTTTTATCCCTGCTCTTCCCTTCTCTGTGTACCCCTATAATTTGAGTTTTAAGTTAGACAAAAGGCACTTTAGCAAAATTATCACTCATAAAGCTCAGCTTCTAGTGATATTCTTCCTCCCTCTGCTACTGAGGCATGTGCACCTACATCTTGTAAGCCTGGGACCCATCTTCACAATGTGAAAGAGTCACCACTTGGTGACACTTGGTAGGCAGTTACTTGTGCCATATCCATTGATTCATCTTGATGTTTTGTACCTATTGTTATGAATGAAATCATTGTTAAATCGCTTCTGTGTCACGCTTGGTGTTTTTTGGTTTTGTTTTGTGTGTGTGTGTGTGTGTGTGTGTGTGTGAGAGAGAGAGAGAGAGAGAGAGAGAGAGAAAGAGAGAGAACCCAAATGTCCATGTGGAGGCCCAGTGTGATTCTGGAAATCATCCTGTATGGCTTCACTCTGGGATTTCCCAGGCTCTGCTCACCAGGGCCAGAAATGCAGGCCACCACCATTTTTATGTGAGACCTGGGATCCAAACTCAGAACCTCCTGCTTGTGAGGCAGAGTCTTAACCCCTGAGCTATCTTTCCAGCCCTAACATACTTGTTTTGAAGGTAGCTTTCTTAGATTACTCCCATTCTCACATCCCTCCGCCGCATCCAAACATCAAAAAAGTTTAATTCTGATGAAACATAAGGATTTTCTATCTGATTCTCTAGTTTGTTTTGCATGTGTTTCTCTTACCATTGAACTGGTCCTGACTTCCTATCAGCCTGGTCCCGTATACAGACTTCAAGCCTGGGCAAAGCTAGCACTCCCAAAGACATTTCTCGAGTGTACTGGAATGCACACCCTGGTCCTCATGTTGAGGAACAGTGAGGGGACACGCCGTTGTTTGTCGTGATGTAAAGCCCTTGATTGTTTTCTCAGAGAATACCAAGGCTGGTGCTTGTATCACATCATGTTTCAGGCTGTGTAGTTTCACCCCAAATGGTCTGTTCTCAGGATGCCATGTTCCTTATCGTAGACTGAACAAATCGCTTCTCCCCAATCTGAAGTACTAACCTTGCCAGGGATGCATGTCTCAGATTTACACAGACGTAGAACTCTTAAGAACTTATACCTGCTGTTTCTTCTAGTGGTGAAAAGCAAAAGGTTTGCTGGCTGTCAGCTTAAGAAGTATGTCGTCTTCTTCCCATAAGAGTAATGAAAAGTGGCGATTATACAAAAAGTACTCTTCTAATTATAAGTATTTGTGTTCCTTTCAGCTAAATTATCGAATTACTAATATGCAATGATAATGCTTCTCCTTTGATGTGTGAAGGCCTCTTATTATGTGTGCTAATTTAGTAGGATGTTTAATATAGACATAATTAATAGGATTGGTGATTAATTTTGAAAAGTGAACAGCTTTGTCTAATTGCTTGTAATACCCATCATTAGGGAATTCATCCTTCTACTAGAATGAAACTAAGTAGTAATTATCCAATCATTTTAATGGAGCATCTTAATTGATTTTCTCTTTTTTTCATTCTGGCTTCCTACACAAATACACATAAGCTTACATTGTATTTTCACAAGCTTTTTTATTGTAAAGATGACTTGAGTATGGGCCAGGTAGAAAACAAAGTTCCAATGGGCATGTCAATGTGTGGTGACAGGTGCCTAGTTCCTTGTAAATAGCAGATCCGTTCATAGGAGGGGTGTCACCATGCGAGATGGGGTTGCAGTACAGCATCTTTGGCTTTACCACTGGCTGTATGCCACGTGCCTCCCTCCATCCTTTCTGCCGCACAGACTCAGCACTGCATGAGATCTTTATTCTGCGATTCCCCGGGGGACAGCAGACAAGTAAGCCAGCAGCCGTCGCCCCACGAACCTTCACCAAGTCTGTGGGGATGCCTACCCCACCCGCAGCTTTGACAAAGGGGGCTGTGAGCACTAACACAGGCCCTCCCTGTGTCTAGGGTTTGGTCACTCCTGGGCAGACACTCCACAGAAAAAGCACTCTCTTTGGCTAGGAAAATGGTTTAGCTGTTAAAGTCCTTGCCACACAGAAAAAACAATTGAAGAGTTGAGATTTCATGTGAAATGCTAGGTAGGTATAGTGCCTGCCTATAATTCCAACCTCAGAATCCCAAAGCAAGCTAGCCAGCCAGACTAGCCCTAGAGGCATGGTCTGGGTGTAATTAGAGAGACCCAAGCTTAAAACAATAAGGTAGAAGAGCAATCAAGGATGATTCCCATTATCACCCTCAGGTTGATCCACATGCAAACATGTATACACACACGCACATACATATACATGACTGAGTTATTTTAGAATATCTTTAATGTATATCTTTAAAGATTATGAAAATAAGTTCTGATAGATGACTAATGAAGATGGTTTTCTTATTGGTATATCTATCTGATTAGGGGTTAGCATCCCATACTGTATATTAATATAAATTAATGTACAAGAAGGCAGATTTTGCCTTTCTTGTGTGATCTTCAATGAGCTGAAAGGGTTTTCTTCCTAATAGGGGAGTTTATGTTCCATGTCACATCAGTCTGTTCTTTTTTTTTTTTTTTTTATTAAAAATTTAATTATACATTTTAAAAATTTTTTACCAGTTCCCTCCCTCCCCCCTCTTCCCCCTCCCCTTCCCCCAGTGCCTCCCCCCCAATTCCCAGAGAGTCCTTTATTGTGTGTGCCTAACTCTCCACTGTGTCCTCCTCTCCGATGACATATAAGGACCCAGTGGCATTTCCATAAGCCCTTTCTCTTGTTCCCCTTAAGCATAAGATCACTACTATGGCTGTCAATCCCTTGCCTCCAGGGGTCTCGGTGCCCTTATCAGATGCTAGACTTTATGAGGGCAACAGTGCGCTGGACATTGCGCAGGGCATGCAAAGTTCCATTATGATTGCTTTGGCCCCAAGTCACATCAGTCTGTTCTATACGAGTCTTTATTTAGATCCTGTTGGTTTCACATTGACTCATCAATGCAGCATCTTCTTAGATCTATACACTATACATGTAGATATATAGATTAGGAATCAAATAGAATATGGGGTTACTAAAGCATTGTTTAAATATAGAACTTGTGGAATTTAATGTTACACATTTTTAAGTCATAGTGTTATGAAACCAGAATCTAATGTTCCAATGCATTTCCTTAAAACGGAAAATTCCAGCATATTGGAAGGAACTTACCTTGGAACCAAAAGGTTATGATCACCAGTCTGACACATACTGGCCATGTGACTTGGCGACATGATGTAACCTAGCTCAGTCACCTCCTGTGTGAGATACTGTGCGCTTCCTAAAAGTACTGCGAAACCAAGTGGCTTCATATTCATATATGAAAGTGCTCTGTGAATAGTAAATGCGACCCAGTGTTGACTGGCCTAGGAGAGCTGCAGCTTCTGCACGCAGACTACTGTGGGGTTGAGCAGCTGTGCATCATGTAGTGTTTATCCCTGGCAATGACTTGGAGCATCCCACCTCCCCAAGGGGAAGGCCCGAATTCCACATTTCAGTGATGAGTTTCTGATGGACAGATGGTTTCAGATAATGTTTTTTCCTCCTACTGCTGCTGCCGTCTCTCGCCTTTAAAGACTTTAGTCACCTTTTTGTGAGCCAGGTACAACGGCATATTTTCTGTAACACACATGGCGTAACACAATGCCTTACCCACAAATTTCTCTGCCTTTAGGATACTGTAAGAGTGAGAAGATGGGGCCCTGGATTTTAGTTTGAGAAATTAGTATCTTTTGAGGAGTCTCCGAACTATTTTGCGAGAGCCACTGTAGCCCCAGGACATTGGCTGATAGCAGGGAGCTTGCTCCTCCTCTAGCTGTCCATCACGATAGAACTCTGTGTGTCCTATACTGGCATCCGGGTTGTTAGAGCTGGTGCTAAAGATGTTAGAATGAAGTGAAACATATGATGCAATGGGAGGGCAAGCGAATAAAAAGGTTTTCTGTGTATTGCTGGACGTCGCAAGAGTGAAGACATTCTGGTTGTCCTATATTGTACTAACTTTGGAACTGGTCTAAAGTTACTGCAACAAAAATAAACAGCCAGCATTTGATTTCAGTGTGCTTAGGTCTTGCCCTGCGCACTAGGAAGCATGTTATTCTGAATCTCTTCTTCTTCCAGGTCCTTTTCAGACCCCCCGCCCCAGGCACTGCAGATAGAAATGCATGTGGTTCTAGATTCCCTGTTTGGATCTCTGGACCACAGCTTTGCACTCGTGCTTCTACCCACACCCTTGCAGTAGAGTCTGGTGCAGAGAGGGGAGGCTGGGGGCTGGTACTGGAGTCTCGGGGAGCCTGCCAGCTCCTGCTTTTTCCTGCTTGTTTCTATCTAAGAGGCCAAACCTGATTTTCTACATGCCAGTGGTCAGGGTGGGTTGAGAGCTCCTCCCAGGAGGGCTCACTGGATGAGGACCCGGAAGCCGGGGGTGAGGAGACTAGCCAGTCTGCCAGCTAACAAGATGTTGCACTCTTTCATTTACAGACACCTCTGTAGTTCCTTAAGAAATATTTTTCATCCCCTTCTTCCCCCCCTACTTTTTATGGGCCACCTTGATCTTTCATTGCTCCTGTCTGCCATTTAGACCACATTTATTTGTTTACTTATTTACTTCCAAGATGGTTTTTGGTGTGTGATCTCCCTGTACGTAAAGATATATCTTGGACTCTAGACCGTACTGTGAAATAAATCCACATTTGAAGCTGAAGTGTTTCCTCGCAGGCGATCCATGAAGCGCTTTAACACAGCTACAGCAAACAGAAAGGATGGTGCTCTATAACTGAGATGCTGGCTTCTTTGTGCCGTGGGATTCCACCAAAAGTCACTGTGTTTACCAATGTGATGAGATTTCTGTTCATAGAAAATGTATAACTCTTCTTTTGATTGGAAACAGCTATCTCCTCGTATATTGAAGAAACCCAAAAGTGTCTTTTGATCTTTAAGAACGTTAGGTGAAACTTTCCACCCTGAAAAAAATAGATGAAATAAAATACAGCAAACCTGGGTTTATAAGAAAGGACTTACAGCCAAGGCAGCATCCAAAGCAATAAAGACAAGATATTATATGGATAAGATATTATATGGAAGTAAGAGCCAGCCCACAGGATAATATTTGTCTCTTTTTTATAAAGATGGATTAAGCTCAGATGTTTTCTTTATTAGAAGCTAAGAGTTGTAAGATAAAACATTTCTTACTAAAAACACTGAACTTTTAGCTTTTTTTTCCTTCAAAACCCTTTGATCATTTGCTTGCAAATTACCATGTGTTAGACTTTAATTTCAGTGAAACGTGTATCCTAGCAATTCCAGCCGACTTCCTCTTTACACTCTTCCAGTCTGAGATGTTACCCTAGGCCAGTCTTTACACACTTCTTAGTGACCTGTGTGTTATCTGCTCATATTCCTGCTTCTTGCAATTTCTGTTTATAGCTCTTGATGTTTAAAGCTCAAGGTGAAATGCTCAAGTCTCATGTGTCCATCAAGCATGGAATTCCTGTGCAGCACACATCCCACTTGCAGCTGATAAGGAAAATGACAGCACAGGCCTGGAATTTGGTATCTTATCCGACAGCCAAAAGGGCGATAATTAAAAGTATCTAACGCCTTTTTGTAGTAGATCAAGAATATCACAATGCATTGTTACGGACTAACATTGTAAGAAGTACTTTCCCTTACACAAGTCCCTTGTGTCATTGGTAACCCTTGGGCTGCCTTTTTCCACTCCTGTTTTCTAACTCATATGTTCCCCAGGTTTAAATGATTCCCCCCAAAAATGTTCTTTAAATACCTCAAATCAAGCTAGGGAGATGGCTCCCTTGGTAAGCACGAGAAACCTGAGTTTGGATCCCTAACACCCATGCGAAAAGTCAGGCATAGGCAGCACACATCTGTAACCATGACTCTGTAAGGATGGTTATAGATGGATCCTCAGGCCCACTGGCTGGCCAGCCGAGTCAGTGAGCTGCCTGTCTCAGGGAATAAGGTGAAGAGCAACAGACAAGACACCTGATACTGACTTCTGGCTTCCTTTCACGTGCACACTCAGATAATACCCACATGTATACACACCTCTTCAGGTTCCAAACTCAGAGCTCACTCTGAAACACAGTGTTATGAGCTGGGCCTTTGATATCCACTGGATGTAGAACTTGCCAAGCTGATGAGACCCTGCGAGTCCAGGCACGTGGCCCTGGGGAGATGCTCTGTCGCTGCTGCACCCCCTCAGTTAGGAGCAGAGCTGTCAGAGAGCAAGCATCACCGTATGTTGAAGGAACAGACAAGCAGGGACTTATTCTGAGAGCAGAAGCTGCATTTAGTTAGCTTCCTGGCCACCAGGATCCCAGCGTGAATTACTTTTCTGGACTCTGAATGGTATGTGAGAGATTCGAAAGAGCTGATGCAGCTTCTAAAGCTGCCTCACTGGTGCCCAGGAAGCAACTCCTACGCCATTACCAGCAGAACACAATGGGAATCTGAAGTGTCCGCTCCAACTCCAACGCAGTGGGTGTCCCTCATTCTTCCATGGAGTCTACAGAAGCTGTCTGTACAGGATTCATATAAGTATCCAGCATAGTCAGAGCTGGCAAGGCCTGTTTGTCCGCTAAGTGACACTTGACACTCTTGAGTTGGGTCTTGATAAAGGGCGACAATATTGCTAACTTCCCCCGGCCTTCAACCTTTTATCTTGTAATTAAAATAGCTCAAGAATCAAAACAAGGTCCACCCTTCACAGCATGTTAAGGTTTCTTTTCTTATCTTGAGAAGACATGAAGATTGTGAAGTTTAAACAGTTGAAGGATTCAGCCAGCAAGAATGAGCACTCAGGGCCTTTGACAAGCCTCCTTTCCCTGTCACGTACCAGAATCCAGAACAAACAGAAGGAAACCTACACTGAATTTTTATCTCTGCCTCTGAAAGACATTGGTTTTATATAGTCGTGTGTGTGTGTGTGTGTGTGTGTATGAGTGTGTATGAGTGTGCATGAGTGTGCATGCCTATGAAGCCCCAACATTAGGAATCACTCAGAGTTGTCCTTCTTATTGCTTTGCTCTGGGTTTCCAGAGCCTTCCAGGACCAGAAGTGCAGGCCATTACTGCTTTATGTGGGATATTGGGATCCCAACTGAAGTCCTTACATATGTAAGGCAGAGTCTTAATCTCTGAGCCATCTCCCCATCCCCTCAGAAAGACACTTTATATTTTATTGTGGTCTTAGGTGGTAAGAGAGAGTGTTGCTCGTGTTTGAATCCCAAATGAGAGAGGATGAGTGTCGGAGCATTTCGTGACTCAGACAGCCCCCTTGTGGAGCCCCTGTGGCGAATGAGTCCTGACCCATCCTGGTAGAAGTGAATCTTTTATCCTGAGAGGTCAGAGGTCATTCCAAGTTAAGGCTGATGGCTAAGAGGACATCAGAATGCCACAGCTGGTGTTAACTCAGGTGTGACCATTTAGCAGCAAGTGTGTGTTTCTCCCTGAGAGTTTCCAAAACTGGCCCCTGGTGCCATCCCCAGCCGCCTAAATCCATTGGTGGGGGAAAGGGGGACTCTGGAATGCAAATCCAGCCTGCTTTTGGCACTACTTAGAAGGGATCAAATTTCTTTGGACATATAACTCCCTGATATATTTGTTTTAAAAGGTAACCTCTATTATATTAGTGCCATACCTCATGTTTCCTTTGGAATATTCTTTTTTTTTTTATTCAATTGTGCATGTATGTGTGTGTACGCGTGTGTGTATGTATGTGTGTGTGTAGAACCTCGGACGAATTCGGGAACCACCATGGACGCCTCCACTTCCTCCTTGTTTACTCTGCCCCGGGATTCACAGGCTCCGCCCTACCAGGACGGGAAACGCAGGCCGCCCCCACTTCCGCCTGGTGTCTATACGTGGGGTCTAGGATCCGAACTCAAGACCTTCCGCCTGCAAGGCAGAGGCTTAACCCCTGAGCCACCTCTCCAGCCCCTGGAATATTCTTGTCCAATCATTATCCTGCAGAGAGAGGTCGAAGGAAGGGAAAAAATAAGAGAGAAAGAATTGTGAGACTGAGAGCCACGTGGTCAGTGGACACTTTCCTGAGGAGGCCCATTAGCCCTCACTCACCACTGTGACATCTCCACTCCTAGACTGGACTGTGCCGTCAGTTGACAGACTGACAGCCTCCCCCAGACCCCCTTGCACCAGGGTTCTGAGCAGTAACGACTCCAGTTCGTGGTCATCCAGTCCCCACATAGGGCTGGGCAGGCAGAAGATGCTCCTGAGGCTAAAGGACCAAACCCACTCTGCTTCCCGCCCTGACACATCCTGACCCCCCACCTTGGGCAAGTGGCTGAACTCTCATGTGCCTTGGCTTTCTGAGAAATTGAAACAATCCTCTGCTCAGGGAATTGTGGGATTAAATGAAACTGACACGTGTGAAATGCCTCACTTGGCGCCTGCTACCCAGCAGCATCTAGGAGGGGAAGTTAGGAGAGTACT
Source organism: Typhlomys cinereus (assembly GCA_023101885.1). Classification (NCBI taxonomy): domain Eukaryota; kingdom Metazoa; phylum Chordata; class Mammalia; order Rodentia; family Platacanthomyidae; genus Typhlomys; species Typhlomys cinereus. The sequence continues at coordinate 1,919,837 of JALPQD010000227.1, forward strand.
AGGAACCCAGAAACAGAAGGGCATAAGGTCAGTGTTTACATATGCATACCAATCCGCTGATCCCAGCAGAGTGGTCAGAATTAAGTAGCATAGCCCTGACAGCCACACACAAAATGTGTATTTTGGGGTGGGATTTCACTAGTCTCTATCTACATTTCTTTAGGCTAGGCACTTAGATTGCTTTTTACATATACACTCTGTTAGGCTAGCCTATTCAAAAAAATAAGTCACTAGAGTGACTTTATTAATTCATTAGGGAAAGCTTCTGATTTCATGGGCCTGTCCCTGTTTTCTCATTTCTGAGGCTTAATACATCTTCCAACATAATTTTGTAAGATGGGCCCAAATGTGCCTCTGAGGGAGCCAGTCCATCCAGCGAAGGCGTGCACCTATCCTCATTCCCTTGCAACATGGAGCCCAGAAATCACTCTACTTCCAGGTCTCTGTTGAGGCCACTGGCCTTTCCAAGGAAATTTAATAAGAAGGCAGAAAATATTTCTGTTCATCCACAACAATGAGCCAAAGTCTATCCTAATCTAATCTGGTCCAGGCAGCAGCTACCCTATTTCAAAAAAACAAAAGTCCTCCACGCAAACCACATGAAAACTCAGGAGTGCGGTAATCAGCCCATTGCTAAGGACAAGCATGACCTGGTTTTTATATGATCTTTGAAAGACATGAAATGTTTTATTACTGTAATTCAAACAGATTTAATGTGAAAATAGCTTAGAAATTGCCACCCGCAAGCAACGGCAGGAAGTGTCTTTACTGCCCTCCCTGATGGAGGGTCCGCTGTGGATTAGTGACTGGTGCACTTGGGGGAGGGGGTCTCTGCTGGCCCGGTGCAGTATATTTGCCATTCTGACATGGAAGGAGCTCAGCCTTTGCTGAATCTTGCAGGCTTGGTTGATCCAAAAGCATCTCTAGGCTCCGTGCATGTTGCAGTCCGCCTGCAACATTGCTGATAAATGACCATCAAATGGCTTAAGGGAACAAGGAGTTTATTTCCTTACGATAGTCTGGTTATAGTTCTCAGTCCAGCTTGAAGGGAGAGCATGCACCAACACCAGGGCCTAGGGAACTGGCCAAGTGAACAGAAGGATGCCAACTCTCTCAACCAGCTCTCTGTGATTTATCCAGGGCCTGATCCCACCCACCATGGACTGGATCTTTCCCATCAGCTAGACAATCTCCTTCAGGTTTGCTCTGGGCTTAACTCAACCATCAACTCTCTACAACTGTGCCCAGAGCTCAAACCCTCAACAGTCAAGTTTGACACCTGTGCTTAACTATGACAGTGCACTTTGGAGCAAACCTCAGGAGATCCATCAGCCAGTGCGATGGGCTGACGCTGACCTCTGTGCTCTGAGCATCTTGGTGTAGCTGGTTTTTCAAACGCAACTTCCTGATCTCAAGTCTTAGCTGATGCATTTGCAACGGAACTGAAGCCAAAGCTGAGATGCTTCTGAGCTCATAGTGCCTAGAAGAACTTGAGTGTAATAGAGATGGATTGGTAGAAAGAATGGAAGCTTGTCAGTGGTTTCCAGCCTGCCTCTGCAGGGAAACGGCTTCCCGGGCCTGAACACACCTAGCTCGGGGCGTCTGGGACTTTACCTCTGGAACTTTCTGTGGACTGCTAATGTGGCGAGTGCCTCTACCACTTTGAATTTTTAATCTTTCTGGGATTTAGAAGGAAGCATTTAACTAACAAAATAAGGAGCTTTAATTTCACTTCTGTGTGTGGTCCAAAATCTTTGGCTCAGTCCTTCACTTCCAAGGTATTCAGAGAACTTTCTCTAGTTCTCTTTCTTTTAACTTGGTTGTGATCACATAACAATTACAGGATACACATCGGTAGATGTGCTGCAGTTCAGCCTTGCTCTTCCACACGTGTGTGATTTAGCTTTCTTGCAGTTCATTCTGCGGAGTGGGTCAGTACCATCCAGGAAGCAGGAAGCACCCTATTTCTTGCCCATTTTTTAGATGTTTCCTGAACTTTTCCTTTCCGTCCGTCTGTTTGTCTGTCTGTCTGTCTGTCTGTCCTGTCTGCCTGCCTGCCTGTCTGAGCATGCACTGTGTATTTTTTTATTTTTTACTTGTTACCAGTAGTAACACCCTTAGGTCTTGTGGTCATTTTTAACATGTTCCCCCTTTTTAGACATTTTTAATTATTTTCTTTACTTGGATAATTTTTGACCACAACAAACATATTTTAATAGCAGTGCTGTATTATAGATGATTTCATCATGTCTTTTTTTTAATATTTCCTTTTCATAGAGCATAGATTTCCCACATCTACTTTCTTGGTATTTTAAACAATACTGAGATAAATATCTCCATAGACAGCATGTTTTGAGCCTTTTGAGCTCTGGTTAGAATTATTGGTTCAAAGAACAGAATTTTAAAGGAAGGGTAGATGTTACAGATGTGTTGACCCTGCTCTGTATCACATCACCTTCACAGTATTTCCTACCTAGAACTTCCAGTGATTAGCTATAAAGTCTGTCACCTTTGACCTCCGTGACCTCTAACCTGCTCTCCCTTCATGGCCGTGTTCACATATGAAGCTAAGAGTCTGCAGGTTAACTGCTATGACTCTGGCTGGTCCACTGGAATATCTGCAACTGTTCAGTAAAATCTGACCACACTGCTTACTACCTCAAGCAGGTAGTGGAATACTCATGTATTGGAATTGCCTTCTTGAAGCTTTCCATGCAAGCGCAGGTTCACTCAATGCTTCCTCCTCCCCAGCTATATCCTGACGGTTATTTCTCAGGATCCCTCAAGTCTCACCTGCCTTTCCCCTCCACCACATCTGTCCTTCTCCAAGCCTGTCACATCCCCTTAACCCATAAGGATTTTCACATAGTTGTATTTCAGTTTCCTTTTGAAAGCAAAACTAATAAGGGCCTTCAATTGCGACTCCAGACCTTTTATGATCCATTTCAGACCTTGTTTCTAAACACACACATATACACACACACACACACACACACATCCTGATCTTCTTCCTGTCCTTCCAATATACCAAGCCACTGAGTGTACTCACCAGCCTCTCCATGCCCTCCTCTGCATGGCTAATGGCTAAATCCTGGCATCCAGTCCTGGAGGAAGCCTCCTGCGCTCCCAGAAGAGTTGATTTTTCTTGCCGTCAATATTGTCCAGTGTTCAGTTCACATCAGCAGTGGGAACAACAAGGGCTTTGGTGTAACTTTTATGTATGTTTTATATAACACCTTTATAAAATTGAGCACCCCATTGTAAACTACTTTTGAAAGATAATTTTGACTATAAGCATTACTACCATTGATTTGGTCACTGTCTAAAGATGTAATGAGTTTCTTTGCCAAGATCCTTGGAAAGTACCACTTTCTGTTGGCCTCGATACCACTCTGTACGATTCCTCGGCTTTTTTTTTTATGACAACGCTTCAGTCCCTCCCCATCCCCTCCAGAAAAGAATTGGCAAAGATGCAGAGAGAGGAGTGATGGCCCAGTAGGCCACCGTAGGAGCTGTCACGCATGCCATGTGGACCACACAAGCAGTAATGCTGCTTTATGAAGCCCTGATCGCTCCCTTTCGTGATGTGTTCTGTGCACTAATACTCTGGATCGGATGGTCAAAACCAGTCCCCTTGATGAGATGTCAGAATAGTACCTAGGGTTGGACTCAATGCATGTCTCTGCGTGGTCTATTGCCCATGTGTGTTCTGAGTATGGGAAGCATTTCCTTTAAGGCCTCCTTATTAGTAAACACCTGTGCCAGAGTTCGTTTTTTAACTTACAAGTCAGTTCACCAAAACACTTTCTATGGAACATTAACAAACAGAGCACAGTAATGATAGATAGTGGATGGATTTCTGATCACCATTGAAATCCCCCGCTCTTACTCAGTGCCCCCATTGAGCGCTGAGCAGCAGTAATGAATGAAACCCTCGTGGACACGCACATGCTAATCTAGGTGTTCTCTGTCCTGTCCTTGTCTGCACAGTGAGCATCTTCCCTCGAGCTCCGAGGGCCTCCGGGGCCTTCCGAGAAGGATACTGAGCCAGACGCACCAGCACTCTCTCCTTCCAGAGTCATAGTTGTACATTTTTGAGCGGCCAGGAGAGCATGGCACTGCCTGTGGAATCTAAGTGTAAAATTGCCCCAGATTAGTAGGTGCTGTCCAGCCACCAGCACCTCTGTGCTTATCCACAAACCAGCCCTGGCTCTGCCTTGCTGGTGAACTGCTGCTCACTCGGATCTTGAGTTTCCAAGGGAAGGGACTGCTCGAGATGCCGTCGCTTATAAATAAGTTAATAAGAGAAGGGAATTTTCAAGCTAAAGATTGGCACAGGGTGGAAATGAAGATGGCAGGCGATCATGTAAATTCCTAGGTTGTACCTAAAATAATTAGAATATTTTATTCTCACGAACTGTACTTTACCAGGGGGAAATAAGATGATATGAAGCAAAGTTGTTTCAGAACTGGAAATGCCCTCGTTGGTGAGAAAAACATCCATGAATGATAGAAGAAATAATTCTCTTGAGGCTGAAGCTCTTTCTGTGTTGCTGCCATTACCATGGTTACCAGTCGCCAGCATCACTCACAAAACAGATGCTGGGTAGGGTCCTTTTCTGTGGGTGTACCAAGCTGGACACTTTACTTCTTTCTGCACCGTGTTCTGGATGATAGTCTGGATGTTTGTCCAGCATTCCCAGCTGGTCGTTAAGGTTGGCGTCCTGTGGTAGCCTGCTTAACCTTTGGTCAGCTTCCGGCCACAAGATGACGGTTCTGGGTTGGAGAAATGGCTCAGGGGTCAAAGCTTTTGCCTCGCAAGCAACAGGACCTGAGTTCTGATTCCCAGATTCCACATAAAAACACTAGGTAGAAATGATTGCAATCTACAATTCTGGCCCCTGGAAGGTGGAGCCCGGGAAACCCCAGAGCAAAGCAATAAGGAGGTAGAGCAATTCAGGGTGATTCCAGATGTCACCCTTGGACACACAGAGGCACACTTGTGTGTACGTGCATGCAAAAAGAAAATAAAAAGGGTTCTGAAGGTTGGGGAATTCTGCAGAGGCTCGAGCGCAGTGTCACTGCACAAAGCTGTTCCCCTTTATTTCAAGTACGAGATACCCGTGTGTCATCACCTCAGTCAACTCTGCCATGTGCTCTTTTTGCTAGAAGACACAATTCCAAAGAAGATCGTGTGCCACTTCAGCGGGAAGGCCTATGCCGACGAGGAGCGCTGGGACATCGATAGCTGCACGCACTGCTACTGTCTGCAGGGCCAGACTCTGTGCTCCACGGTCAGCTGCCCGCCTCTGCCCTGCGCCGAGCCCATCAAGGTGGAAGGGAGCTGCTGCCCCATGTGTCCAGGTACCCACATCGCCGTCCTTCCACAGCCCTAAGTTAAGAGGAAACTCCGCAAGACCCAGCACTCGCCTCTCCACCCTCAGGTTCACGTGGCAGGGCAGCCCAGCCCGAATCCTCCCACACAAAGACCTCCGCAGTGCTTTGCAAAGCTGTGGTTATCCGGGCGAGGGCTGAATGTGGGTCCCATGCCAGAATTGTGCCCTCTATCCTTGTAGGGTGTGCAGGGTACAGCCAACTAGCCATATGGATAGAGACAACTTAAAGATACCTGCCCTACCAGAGTAGCATGTGAGTGGAGGGTTAGACTGGCCGAAAAACAGGAGGGAATGTGCTTACAAAGACCGTGGCATGAATATATCTGAATGAAATAGAAGGCTCGCCGTGAAAGAGACAGTTCTGGATCATTCTGTTTGTCAGTTCACCAGGTCCAGCCCTGCCACCTGCCACCTCCTGGAGTCTTTCCCCAAGTTCTCGGCTGGATGCTTCCATGTGGAATGTGACCACTGAGCAGCCCTGCCTGGCTGCTGGGCGCTCCGGGCCCGCATGTGTTCCCCACACCCACATCATACTCCCTCTCACCAGCTGCCTCGTTCATTCCCTTAGTTTCAAGCCTGAGCCCTAACAGCTGCCCAGCTCTTGCCGCAGCCGCCTCCTCTTTCTGTGCCTGTGTCTCTTTCCAGAACAGCTCCTTTATCCCCTGCCCCCAGTCCCAGAATGGTTCGGCTTTACCCTTCACCGGGACACGCTCTGGGCCATGTCCCCAATCTGATCCTCTGCACTCCAGACACTCCCCAGGCAGGCTGGACCACACAGCCTGATGTGTCAGCTCCTCCCAGAGCCCAGTGAGGTCCTGAGGAGGCAGGATCCTTCCATCTTCACCTCACTTCCCCTGTTTCCATGTTATGTTAGCGAATCTTGCTTGATTAAGTACGAGCATACTGTGCAGTTAAAAAAAATGGGACAATTAGATAGTCAAACAAATAGTGCTTCGTTGAACTGTGCTGGCTTTTTCTTTAAGTCTTAGACACTAGGCCTATCTCACCATTTCTGAAAATGATATATTGACTCCCTGATGATACTAAATACAGGATGAGTTCTCAGCTTTAGTCTTACTTGGCTGATAATGATGCTTAACTTGTCTGTCTGCCTCTTGCTGCCTGAATCCATTTTTGTACTTGGCTTTCTGGTCACCAAGTCTTGGCTTCCTCCTTTGGTCTGTTTGCTTTGTCGGTCCCTCCTCACCTGACCACCGCCTCCCCCCCAAAGAAAAGTGCAGAAAAGCTAAAGTTCATTGTAATCATCATAGCAAAAAACAGTTTCTGCATTTCAGAGAGAACGGAGGGTGATTAGACGCGGTGGCTGTGCATGGTGGCCGTGCTGTCCAGCACATACATTAGGTGTCACCAAGGCAGGCTGGCCCTGGAAGTTTCTCAGAGAAAGCATTTAAGTAAGACCTTAAACGACAGGTAGTGTCTCAACTGTCAATCTGACTAGAGACCCTGCGATAGGAACAGTAAGTTCTAGAAGCAGGAAGGGAAGAAGGCAAAGATAAATAGTAGCCAGGTATTGAGTTCTTAATCGTCAAATAACATGGACTAATTTGGTCTTTATAGGAGTCAAAAAGTTCAGTTTTTAAAAAAATGTTCTATTTCTTTGTTGTAAGAGAGAGAAAAGACGCGCGCGTATATGCATTGCGTGCCTGTGGAAGTCAGAGACGTTCCAGAAATTGTTTCTCTGTTCCTACCATGTGGACTCCAGGGATCAAACTCGGGTGTCTAGGTTTGCTTGTACACACCTTATCTGATGCGCCATCTCCTGGACCGAGGAGGTTCATTTTGACCATAGGCCAGCCCAGCTGTGACCAACATTGTCCATACCCCAGCCTTCCTAGGGCCCAGTTTCACATAGTGTAGAATTGAGATAAGATGCTTCTAGCATCTTCTTCATCACTTGAGATTCGTTAGACATACACTTCCCAGAATCAGCTAGTCCAGCCCTTCCAAATGAGGGCCTGGGAGAATTAGTGCAGTATATGAGGTGCTCGTGCTGTGACTTGCTTGTTATATTCAGTATCCTGCTCCAGAATGGCATTTTCAGCAAACCTGAAATTTAATTTGGGAGTTAAGGACCAACTTTGGGAATTGCAATAGTTCTGAAAATCTTAACGTGTGAAAAAGCTGACTGATGTTGAAGACAACTTATTCTAGGAGGCAGCAGAAAGACATGGGCTTGGAATCAGTCAACCGCATTGGAATCCCAGCACTGCCAGTTCACAAGATGCATAATCTTGAGCAAGTTCCTTGACTGTTTGGCTGGGTGTTCGAGTTAGCGCACAGTGGGATCTCAGCAGTCTGTCACTGCCCCTCCCTCAAGTCCATCACAAGACACTTCTTGAAAGCCTGGTGACTTCGAGGTAGAGAATTCCCTCTCTAAGTGGAGATGATGCATCCCATTTTAGCGTATATTCTTGATTTTGATTTGGGTCTTTAGCAGGAAGCGACTATTTAGGATTCTGAATATTGAGTATCCTCCGTGAAAAGGAATCAATGAAAAAAAAAAAAAAAACCAGGAGGCTATAGCCCAAGAAAAGGAAGTTACATTTAAAAGTAAAGAGTCCTTAAAATTGTTTCTTTGCTTTAAAATATTGAACTAGCTGTTGTCAGCCAAATGAAAAAGAGATATAAAAGTGTATTTGAAATTGCTTAGAAAGGCTCTGAACTTTTCTCTGGTCCATTTTAGAACTTGCCTTAAAAAAAAAAAAGATAAAGAAAGTCTTGATATGTAGGATAAAGTTTTGTTCCCTGTTGTATTTGTGATCAATATGCCTTTACAATCAAACTAGGCACTCCGCATGTAACTGCTGCAGACCTCACTACCAGTATAAATGGTTCCACTAGTAACACAATGGTGTTCCTTATTCATACAGTCTACTGTTACCTATTGCTCTTAAGGGAGGAAAATTGATGAGAAAACAAGATGGCCAAGAAATACAGAAAGAGGGGATAATGCTTTAAAGTTTTCAAACTCTGCTGATATTTTTAATAAGTAGTCTAATATTCATGGACTTTGTAAACAGCTATGAAAGTACAATATTTTGCTGATACAAGGTAAAAGAAATCGCTCTATTTCATGCAGTGCTCTTTAGTTTACATAAAACCATAAAGCCAGCGTTTGAATTTAAAACAAAAATTCTGGCAAGGAGAAGTCTCTGTTCTCTTAAATTTGTAAGAATTGTTTCCCACCTCTGCAAAGCCCAGGACTGTCCACGTGACATACATGCAGAAAGTGGGTCTTTCATGTCCGAGGACACATGGTACTGAGTTGAATGCTCTGTCTGGAGTAAGGATATAAACTCCTACAATAAGTGAACTTCCCCATCGTCTCTTACGCAAAATGTGTCCTTGTTTCAGAAATGTATGTCCCAGAACCAACCAATGTGCCCATTGAGAAGAAAAATCATCGAGGCGAGGTCGACCTGGAGTCCCCCATGTGGCCTACCAAGAGTGAAAATGACATCCATCTCCCTCGAGGTAGGCTCCTAGGTCCCCTGAGAATGCTTCGTTCCTCACTTTTTTTCCCCGTTTATTTAAATGACTCATCCAAGATAACTGCCCCAGGGAAGACCTACTGAGCTGAAACATGCTAAGCACCAAACAGTGGTAAAAAATCAGTCTGCTGACCACTGGATAAAGGGTCTTTCCTGGCCCTTCATACCAGAGACTTGATGATGATGATGGAAGAGAATACTTGTTCCTAGCTCTAAAAACTCACTGTGAAATTTCTAAGCCATCTCTCAAAATTATACATGTGGATGAACTTTTAGGTAGAGCAATGAATTCTTCACCCTCCCTGGGGATCCTGGGCTGAGCATCCAGCACTACCGTCTCCAGGACTTTTGCCCGATGAAACGTTATTACATGAGTTTGATCTCTGCAGATGGATTCCATGTCTTTTTTTATTTTCTACTTTCCAGTTGCAAATAAACATGTTGTTTCTCAATAGCCAAAGAGGTAAAGCTTGATCAAATTCCTGTCATTGCTGCCTTCTTGAAAAGGTGACTCACTTGAACTTAGCCCTGACTCAATACTGCCTCCTATTGACCGGAAGTACATTTACAAAATCATCATTGTACAATTATTACTATGTCTTCTTTTGGAGGAAGCGGTGCTCATAATTGAGAGATTAATGATCTGTTACTTTAGACATTGCAAATGTGATGCTTGGGTCAAGCCAGGTGACCAAGATCCAGCTTCCTGGAGCCAAAGGTTGGGTTTCTTCTGTGATGCACTGGTTGAATGACAGCTGTCTACCAAAGCCAGCAAGCTAGAGACCCGTACACTGCATAGGAGCTCTCTTAAAGATCCCAGAGGAGAAGTTTCCTGTGTCAGTAGCCAGGAGATGGGGGGGGGGGAGAAGGAGGAGCATGTGTTTCAATATGAAAGACGTTGTGATGACATTCATTTCTAATTCCTTTTTCCGCTAGAAACGCAAAGCTAACTTTATGATGTGCTTTTAGGATCAGGACAGAACAGGCGAAAGCCTACATTTTGTGAGCAGACCTTACCTCCAACATTTTCCTCTCGCCAGAATTTTACTTGTCGCTCTCGTGTGCCTCCCTGCACTCTATCAGCCTTCCTGTGTCCTTTGCAATACGGGAAGACCAAGCCCGTCTTCATTTTGTATTTAAAGCCTTTAGTCACTAATAAAATGCACCTTTGTCTTTGGAATTTTTCTTGATGCTGATAAGCCTGTTCTTTTTTTTTTTTTTTTTTTTTTTTTTTTTTTGACTTCCTGTAACGTATTGTCGTCTGTAGTGACTAAAACAAGCAGGAATGTTCTCTTCCCATTCCCTCCCTCCCCGACACAGAGGCACATCTGCTTATCTTAATATCACAAAGCTGTGTTACTTTGTTCGCTGAGTTTCCAGAGTAGCTTAAGAGTGATTCTTTTTTGTGTCTTTCACTAATCTGGCCCTTAATACTTGTAGAAAATATGACCAGAATGGTTTATTTTGAAACAAAACAAAAATAAAGAGGTTTCAAAATAGCACCTTTAACCTTATGACTACAACGTTTGGTTGTTTTGTTTTGTTGCTATGGAGTGCTGGGTTTCAAACCCGGGGCCTTCAACATGCTCGGGAAAGCACGACCTCTAGCAAGGTTCATTTCTCAAATGATGCTACAAAATAACAGAAAGATCTTCTTTCATGAGAGCAAAGTTAATCATTGTTCTTTTGTGTTACTAACCTCATTTATTAAAGCAAGAAAACACAGGCCAAGAGTGTCTTTCAACAAGTTTAGGAAAAACAAGACATTTTTGCTTAGAATTCAGTGAGACAGAATCAACCTGAAAGACTTAAACTCTGAGTTCTGGAATTCCGGTGTAGAGCTGGACATATTGTTAAACTTAGTATGTGAAGATAATACTTTGTGTCAGACTTCTCTTTGAGGGTAAGCAGGAAGCGTAACTGGTATTTCTACTGGGAAGTCTGAGACCCTGTTATGTTGGTCATTGTCTAAACATTTTTAGTATTAGTCATAAAATATTTTTAAATCATTAGTCTAATTTTGATTCCTTTTTAAAAAATATTTTTGTGTGTGATGTGTGTGCGTGTGCGTGTGCGTGTGTGTATGTGTGTGTGTGTGAGACAGGGTACTGTGTGTCCCTGTGGAGGACTAAGGGTGACTTCGGGAATCATCCTGGATTGCTTCTACTGCCTTCTTACCTTCCTCTGGGATTTCCCAGGCCCCGCCCACTAGGGCGGAAAGTGCAGGCTGCCACAGTTTATGCTTGATGGGTTTTTTTTTTGTTTTTTTTTTTTTTAACGTGGGACCTGGGATCCGAACTCAAGGCCGTCTGCTTGCAGACAGAGTCTTAACCCCTGAGCTGTCTCTCCAGCCCTAATTATGATTACTTTTAAAAATCTACTCAATATTTTATATTTTCCTAGTTAGTGATAGCAGATAGTACCTTTCCAGTCTCACACATGTATTTGTATCACACACACACACACACACACACACTCACGCACACATATACATATATATACACCTACATCTTTCTCTTAATCTGTATTTAATTACCTTATGTTCTAAGAGCTCTTTGGATCAACATTAGAATTCAATTATATTTTTAACTCAGAGTACTGGGGAGCAATAAAACTAAGCTGTTGATCTCTGTTTGCTGCGTAATTGAAATAATCCTTTAACATTCTAAGTAATAAATTGATTTAAGTAATAAATGTGCTTTTTTTTCCCTCCTAGATATGGGTCACCTTCAGGTAGATTACAGAGATGTCAACAGACCTCGTCCAAGCAGTGACTCCCCACTGGATTCCATCGTCCCAGTTGTGGTTCCCATAATAATCTGTCTGTGCATCATAATAGCCTTCCTGTTCTTCAACCAGAAGAAACAGTGGGTACCACTGCTGTGCTGGTATCGAACACCCACTAAGGTACCACATCCTAAGAAAGTCTCTTACTTAACAAAGCTAGGAAAGTTCACACTCTTTTATGTCCTGGAGTTTTTTCAGATCTTTTATACTATATTAGCCAATATAGTTTCTACCTTGCTATTCATAACTTCAAGTAAATTATCAAACTGTAACATGCAAATCCACAAAACCTGCTCAGGGTTGGATTGATACTTGAGTAAATTACCCATCATTTACCAGTGAATGAATCCTGACTTAGGAAGCCAACATCCTGGAAGTACTTTAAAATTTTTCACATGAGCGAGTACTTCTGGATTGAATTCTAAGTGATTTGTGTTATAAATGAGAACTTGATCATCTGGTGTTTTGGGGTCACCTGTGCACTTTGGAAGGCAAGAGAAAAGAATCACAAAGGAAGGAGACAACTAACATCTGGGATGGGGCAGGCAGAGGAGACAGGGATGCACAGAGGTCAGTAGACAGGTCATAGGCAGGCACAAAGGAGAGAGGACAGGATGAAGCCACTGAGTTGACACCCCACAAGTCCTGGGGTGGGCTTTTTACCACGGGAGAAAGAGTATATTGTTTGCCAACCAAAGAACATTTCAATCTGTTTTAAGAGGAACTTGGTAACTTTGTAAAGGAAACCTTGTCAAAGAAAGATATCCTTATCCCTTCCCATTCTAAATAAGTTACACAACCTTTTTATGAAATACCAACCCCCTGAATTAATCGTTCACCTTCACTTTCCATCCAGTTAGTGGCCCTTCTTTTTCCATGTAGCGTTTATGTTAGATCGTCAGCCTTTCTCTGATGAGGTACAGCCAGTGTGCTGGGCCCATGGCTGAACCATGAAACAGTGCGAAGTATGGTCTCCGTTGTCCAAAGCAAGGGGGAAAGACCTCATCAGAGAGACGTGAGGTGACAGGCCAACCAGTAGCACAACCTCAGAGGCCACTGTATGGCCTCTAATCCTAGAGCTTCACATCTGCCCACCTGGTAACTTCTACTTACTTCCAAGTCTCTGTAACATAAGGTTCCTTGCCAAGGACTAGAAAAGTTTGCCCCGCCACCTCTGCAATGAAAATACCAAGATGTAACGCCCCCTGTAGAGTATGGGCTTTGCAGCGTTGGGTCCTGAGTTTCTGTGCCTTTGGGGTCTATAAATCAGCTGATTCTTGGTGTCCCCCCTTTCCTTTCTCTAAACAGCCCTCTTCCTTGAGCAGTCAGCTGGTGTCTGTGGACTGCAAGAAGGGCCCCCGAGGCCAGGCGGACAGTTCGCAGAGAATGTTGCGGATCGCAGAACCGGACGCGCGATTCAGCGGCTTCTACAGTATGCAAAAACAGAACCATCTACAGGCAGACAATTTCTACCAGACAGTGTGACCGCAGCTGCGCGGAGAGGGCTGGACAGACAGACGATGACGGAATCTGCTCTTACAAGGAAACCAGAACGAGTGCACTTGCGTCGTGGATTGTATGGGACGGTGACTTGGTGTGCAGCGAAGGACCGCCTGGGGGGCTCTGGCTGCAGCAGCGTGCGGCACGAAGCATTCCCACCCCGCCTCAAGATGACTGACCAAGTGTTTTCGTAGAACCAAAGTTTTTGAAATCGCTAAGGTATATTGCTTGTAAGATAGCTGTAGAGGTATCTGGGGGTGGGGACAGCGAGCTTGGTTGGGGAAACGGGTGGGAGGGTGGTGGTGGTGGGAAGGAAAACCGGTCAGCTTGGCGCGGGGAGAGAGTCGGTGACACGCAGGAGTTGACAGCCAGGGGATGCTTTTCTCCAGACTGCACTGGTCGCTGCAAGCTCAGCTCGGCCTGACGGAGCAGGGACCCCAGGCCTCGCCACCCAGCTGCTGTCTCCACCTGGGCACACCAGACGGGCGTGTCGGAACTTTTGAGAGCCATCCCGGGTCTAAAGCCACAAGTTTCTCTGCTATACAGTCACGCTGCAGTGGGCAGCGAGCCGAGGGAGTGCACCCCGCATGGGGCTCCAGCAGCCTGCCCAGGGTGTGTGCCCGTCCTCCTCCTCCTGGGCTGCTGGTGTCCTCCCAGACCAGCCAGCCAGCTCCTAGCAGACACAGCCGGGAGCAGAGTCCTTTCTTGATGTGAGCACTGGAACTTCTCTTAAGACAGCACGGCAGGACGGAGGGCGGGCCTTCCCCGGCTGCCCTTCCTTGCGAGTCGCTTTGTTCTGTTCCCTGGTTGGTTGTTCATAGTTTTGTTAAAGCTCTAGCTTAAGAAGAAACTTTGTTTGTTTGTTTAAAAAAAAAAAAAGACTGTTTAGAATTTTTTTTTCTCATTATATACTGATTCTGCAAGATAGAAACTACTTCATTTTAATTGTATATTATTCCAAGCACCTTTGTTGAAGCTCAAAAAAAATTATGCCTCTTTAAACTTTAGCAATTATAGGAATATTTATGTAACTATCTTCTGCTCCAGAAACAAAAGTATTTGTGTGCATGTGTATATAATATATATACATATATATTTATACACATACAATTTATGTTTTCCTGTTGAATGTATTTTTATGAGATTTTAACCAGAACAAAGGCAGATAAACAGGCATTCCATATCAATGCTTTTGATCACTTACAGATTTTTTGAATACAAAATCTCATTGACCTGCAGTTTAATTGGAAAGATGTGTGTACATACACATCTGCGTGTGTGTGTGTGTGCGTGTGTGTGTGTATACCATTTGAGCAGCCAGCATCACACCTGCAATAGAAAGGATATTTATTCCTTTATTAAGATATTCTTCCTTATTTGGATTTGCTTTCAGTTGGTTTTCAATTGGCTCACTGGCCGCTGGCCCTTGGTAGCAGTTTTTATCTGTATCACTAATCAGCTTCTGGATTTTTTTTTTTTTTCAAACAATTGTTTGAAACAACTACTGGAATATTGTCCACAATAAGCTGGAAGTTTGTTGTAATTTGCCTCAAGTATAACTGACTGTATACTATAGTGTTAACTTTTCAAACAGCTCTTAGCACTTTTATACCAATGACCCATTTGTGCATTGATTTTTTTTTTCTTTTCAAAATGCTTGTTGTGAAAGACACAGATACCCAGTATGCTTAATGTGAAAAGAAAATGTGTTCTGTTTTGTAAAGGAACTTTCAAGTATTGTTGTAAATACTTGGACAGAGGTTGCTGAACTTTAAAAAAATTAATTTATTATTATAATGACCTAATTTATTAATCTGAAGATTAACCATTTTTTGTCTTAGAATATCAAAAAAGAAAAAGGTGTTCTAGCTGTTTGCATCAAAGGAAAAAAGAGTTATTATCAAGGGGCAATATTTTTATCTATTTCAAAATAAATTTGTTAATGCTATGATGTTACCAAAATGGATATTACCAAAATGGATGTACATCAGCCTAATTAGTATAAAATTCTGTTGACAATTAATCCATTCCTGATACACAAAAAAAAATGTTTTGTCAAAAAAAATGTAAATGCTTGCTTTTTGTTTTTCAATCATGGCCATATGAAATACTAACAGAATATAGGACAAGGTGTAAATTTTTTATTATTATTTTAAAGATATGATTTATCCTGAGTGCTGTATCTATTACTCTTTTACTTTGGTTCCTGTTGTGCTCTTGTAAAAGAAAAACAAATATAATTTCCTGAAGAATAAAACAGATATATGGCACTTGGAGTGCACTGCAGTTCTATAGTTTGTTCTTTATTATCTTCCAAAGGCAGAGCCCTAAAAGATGATTTGCAACACGATCCTGGGCAGCAGCTAAATGCTGAATCAGAAACGTGTGTCTCGAGAAGACAGTTGTCAGGCCAGCACACCTAGAGTAGTGCAGGAACACACACACACACACACACACACACACACACACACACACCCCTTCCTTCCCCAAGGAAGCCTTGCAAGAGTGCCTGCTGTTGGGAAGGCGCAGAACCTACCTGCTGTCAATCACAAGTTAGAAAGGCACTCAGCATTACAACAGATTACCTGAGTATCTCTTTTCCAAAGTGCTCAGAACCAAAAGTATTGTAAACATTAGATTTATGATTTTAGAATATTTGATTATACTTGTATAAAAATAAGATCTCTAGGGGATGGGAGTCAAATGTAAATGTGAACAATTTCATTTGATTCGTGTATGTGTGTACATATAAGCTATATATACACGTATAAGCTGGGGGGGGATATCCTGAGAGTAGTTTAGCCAATACTGTTAGTGTACCTGCACTTTGTGATAGGAGCTCAGGTGTGGAATTTTGCACTTAGGATGTCATGATGGTGCTCAAAAATCAAGGGGATTTTGAAACATTTGGGGTTTAAGATTTTGGGGTTGCTTAACCTGTCTAAACCAACCCATTTTACTGACTTAAGTTTGTATACAAGTCTATGGCAGCTCACTACTAAAGAACAAAGTATCTACAAAACGGAGTCATGACCAAGAGAAGACTGACTTGATAGGAAAAAGATGTGACTTTCCTATATTCCAGAAGCTCAAGAATGAGCTATATGTAGACTATGAACTGCCAAAGAACCCACTGAAGGACAGGCACAGTTCTTGCATTCATTAGTGGTATATGGTATATTATAATTGGTAATGCTATATTATGACCTTGGGCCAATTCCAAAGGAAGTGGTGATGTCTCACATCTTTACTATCAAGTCACTAGTAAGGAAAACAACAGATCCCAAGTGTCACTAACTTCAAGCCGAACTAGTTTCCTCAACCACAGCACCCCAGTGACTAGGAGGAGTAAGCAGTAGGCGCAGATAATGTGTGACAGACGCTGGCGTAGATATAGAAACGTCCCCTGTCGGAAGACCCCCACAGAAACTAATGATACTCATCTGGTAGGAAGGCGCTGAGGTGGCTCTGTGACCTCACCGTCCCAGCAGAGCAAGCACAGCTGTGTCACAGAAGTGCAGCACAATCTAGAAAAGTCTCTCCCCTGCTTTAGCATCAGGGCTCCCTCTGCTCACGTTCTGACAAGGTGGACACTGCATAGAAGTGAATGGATGTAACACGGCAAGGGCAAAGCAAATCCAAACATACAAAACTTTGAGGCTCTTAAGTATATATTATTTTATTAAAGCCACTGACTTGATTGAAACTGGCCAAAATGTTCATGATTAATGCTGTATGGGTGAGTAGCAATTTCCAGGAAAACAGATGTAAATTAAACCCAACACAACCACGGGAACAGGCAGTGCTGTGGCATTTTCTTAAGCACCGTAGAGGATACAAACCCCTTTCAAAGTACCCTTCACACACGCATGAAACATACACACGTCCAAAGTTCTGAGAGTGGCATCCAGTTAAAAAGCGTGAACGATGGGTAAACAAACAGCGAGACAGGAAGTCAGTCCTCCCCAGAGGCTCTGATGGTCATGATTTAGCCAAAGTAATGCAGGTTGTGCTTCACCTTGAAGTGGCTCGTGTTCATTAACCTCATGGACAACACTGGTAGGTAATGTTTATACTGACGATGCTCATAAAGATCAGCACAGGTTCTTGCCATCACAGAAGAACAGCTCTTGCACAAACCCGGTACTTCAATTCTCAGTGCAGTGCAGACAAAGGAGTCAGCAGATCCAGGTGCCTGGTGATCAGTGAAAAGTGTAGTGTGGCGGCGATTCAATGTCTGCCCTTGCCTCCGCCGATGAGGCGGCAGGCCACGGCTGCTCCACTTAGCAAAACCCTTCTCCAGGACAAAAGTGCCATAGTTCTTGTGGTTCTAGGATACGGAGAATTAGTGAAGTCATGATCTATTAATACTGAGTCACAAACCCAAGTTCAAGTGTGCTGGGTTTCCATAGTAGGAAGGGGACGGCGGCCAGCTGTCAGAACGATGCCACAGGAAATGGAGCTTGGAGTCCAGAGGGGGCGAAGGTGCTCCTGCGTCTAGGTAGGACACAGAACTACAAAAAGGAAGAGAGAACTCAGGTAGAAATCTATCTCCCGTATACAATTATACCAAATACATGAAATTTTATATACATTTTGTATGTATATAAAAAAGCACCACAATGAAAGAAAGAAATGTGTGTTAATGCAAAGATCTATCACAACAACATTTGCTTTAAGATGCTAAGAGACTGCACCCAACCGTGAGTTTCTCAAGACAGTTCCTGGAAATGAGATACCTAAAGGCCATGTCCATGGGGTGTCACATCTGAGGGGTGTTGTGTTTCTTGGGATGCCCATTGCTTTAACCCTGTGTCACAAGGCTGAACAGCACAGCTCAATGGAGAAGTCAGGAAAGGGTGTGAGGTGCTGCAGGGTGTCAGCTGGGGTGGCACAGGGCCTCTCTGCCTAAATGACTGAAGACCATGGTGCCAGCAGGCTGCCACGTGTAAGAAGCACTCGTGGCCTACGTGGCGCCCATCCCATCTTAAGCCAATGAGGCCACTTCACCTCTGACTCTGCTGTGAAACTAAATGGTGTGTTCGCACAAGTACGCTACACTCATCTGTGGTAGGACAGCCAGTCCAGCTAACCCAGGGGGAGGAGCATGCTCAAGAGCTTTTGAGCAACAGTCCCAAGTCCCTCCCAGGGTCCTATACTGATTCCAGGAAAGAACAACAGACAGGCGAGACTTTCCAGGGCGGGTGGAAAAGAACGACTACCCCATAATGATGCTCCCGATCCTGAACAAGACTACATTCCTCTCCCGTGTTCTGGGCTCCAGCTCCGTGCTGGAGTGTCAGAGTGACATCTTTTCCACCCGGTCTTGACAAGGTAGAGCAAGACAGAAGCACACACATGCAGAGCTCACAGGAAGGAGGTGACGTACAGACAGGCTGGGCGTACAGACAGAGCCAGGGGCCTGTAAGGGGAGCACCGGAACCTCCTCCTCCCGAGCGTGCAGGCCAGGCTCATGGGACAGCCTAAGTCTTTGCAGTAAAGTGAACGTCATTTTCCCCAGCACGGCACTCCGGGGTGGCAGCACCCTGCCAAGTGCACTCAGCCTCTAGCCGCCTGGCAGTGCCCCAGGGACCCACTGTACTGCAAAATGAAGACGTATTCTTCACCTCAGCTCATCCCTGCTTCACATCTACAACAAACCTCGAAAAATCCGGCTTTCATACCAATGCTAGCACAATACAAAAGCAAACAAAATGTCAGGGGTTGAAAAAAAATCAGAATAAAGAAATCCATCAGAAAAACAGTATTTAAATAAGATGTCGACTCAGCTTCTTCTACCCATGTTGCTGATACAAATAAGAGACCCAAACAACCTAGAGGAGCAAGGGGCTTATTCTTGCTTAATGAATCTTGTTTACACTTCATCAGCCTGCAGGAGAGTTCACACGTCATCGGGAGCTTGGGCAGTGGCTCACTAGACCACCTGAGCAGGGACCGGAGCAGACTTTCTCACTTGCTAGCACACCATATGCCAGACCAGCTCTCTCCATCTTCTCTACCTGCCCAGGACGGGATGAGTTTTTCCACATCAATCACATAGGTTTGCTTAGGGATGGCCTTAATTAAATAATTCTTCAGAGGTGTCCTGAAAGGGTCAGTCCTCGTTGGCTAGGTTGACATCTGCATCCAACTGGCACAATCCCTGTGTTGGCAACACGCAAATGGCCAGTGACTGTTTTACATCAAGTCAAGTCTCTCCATCTGACAGTTCCGCTTCGCTTGCACTGGGGCATCTTTTCTTTTTACAAAACCACAGCTGAATACAGAGCTCACTCGAGACAGCAAATGTCTCAGAAGCCCCAACTTTCCTCAAGGCTACTAAGAATCCAAAGGAAGACGATCCTGAAAGAGGCTTAGTCTTTCAAACTCATCAACTCCAAGACACTTTGAAAGGCTACGCTGTGAATACATTCTGCCTCTTAAGACAAGCTCATTGGAAAGAATTCATTTTCGCCTGCAACTGAGTATGCTCCACAGTCCCCCATAACCATTCAAATTTTGGCTCTCCTTGGCAGTGACCCCGTGACCTCTCGACCTTCCACCTCATCAATGTCCCCATCCTGTGTGACCTTGATCTTCCTGAGTAAGATTCATAGCTTGTATTTCACTGACCTGAACGAAAAAAATCTATTTCCCTTCCTGCCTGATACATTGGGTCCCTTCCTGTCCCGTCCACCCGCTTCCCTCACTGCTCACAGCCCCGTCCTTCTCTGCATCTGCCCCTGCAGATCTGTCTCTTCTTCTGCCGCCAAGGGAGCACAGCACTCTTCCCACCTTCCCAGGATTGCTAAGTGGGCACCTGGTGACGTTATTACCTCCCTGCTTCCTCCTCCAGTGCTCACCAGTGCAGGAATCTTTGCGGCCCAAGGTCTCAAATACAAGTTAAATTCTGTTGCACGGTGTCAACAGCACACATCCATCTAGGCTTCTGCCATCCTCTGCTCAATAAAGCCGCACGCTTTCTTTTTAACATATAAGCAAGATGACATTCACTCGCTAACTGAGCTTCCCCACCGTTGCTCCCAAGCCCTCCTGAAACTCACCTTTCAGGATGTAGTCTGTTAATAAGCTCGGGACCTTTTCGCTGTCCTCCTTCATGGCACGAAGAACTGGCAAAAAAGAGAAAGATGAAGTGACAACTTAAAATCCCAATCGAAAGCCATCTTTGACCTCAGTTCTGCAGACTGAATGCTAACAGATAAAGGCTCACACACCTTAAAAACTATTTTCTAGACACGGGAAAACAGCAAAGGCTGAAGAAGTTTGGCTGAGGAGGTCCCAAGAATGACTTTCCTGACGTGACATTGCCAAATGCTGGAGGTGGGAAGAGGGCTTGGGCTGCTTACAGAGCCTCTCTTCCATCTTGGCACTTCCCAGGGTCTCGGGGAAGTGAGGGACAGTAAGTAGTGTGTCTCCTCTAAACTGGGGGAGCTCTTGCAGACATGGAGAATTAGGCTTACTCCTCAGGAGCACACCCATAAGGCTCAATGCCAGCATGTGCAGGGAAGAACGAATGAAGGCCCAGGAAGCAGTGGAGCAGCACTCAGCGTCTGCTAGGCGCTCAACTTCTCTTTCCCGAGGGAATGAACCCCGGGAACCATCTCTTCGCAGGGAATAAATCCCAGGATTCATTAATACTAAGAAAAGCGCTTTACCACTGAGCTATATTTTACTGTCTCTTACTCTCAAAAAAGACCAAAACGAAACATTAGCCATTCGGTATAATGTTCTAGTTTGTTTTTAAATCCATTTCATAGCAGAGATACACTCACAAACCAATTCTGAACTTGGTAATTTTCCCTCCGTAGATGTATGAAAAGAGCCTGCAGTATGACTGCCACTTCATTTTTCTGAGGCCTTAGCCTGGCTCATCACTTTCCTAGTTATGCAACTGAGCAACTTAGCTTACCTCTCTGTGTATCAAATTCTTCACTGGTAAAATGGGGATAATAATTCAGTCTATTTCAAATAGAGGATTAGTTACTCATGCAAGCAGAGATGTCAACCATCATGAACATTAGCAATGTTGCTGTCGGGTAACTCACTGTTCTGGTTGTGCCTGTGCCCTGAGGGCTTTTAGAGCTGAGGTCGCACATCCATAACGATCAGTTTTCCTTTGGGCTGACATATCTTGGTAGAGGCAACACCCCAGTGCTCCCCAGCATTTTCATGAGGCGATCACTTTTCTCTTCCCCCAATTAACCTTTACAACATTATCAATGTAACTGTCTTAACTGGGCATTCATTCCTCACCCAAAGATTTCAAATTATGTTAGTCTATGAAATCTCCATCAAAAAATCACCTAAGAACATTCCAGAAGTGGAACTGCAATCACTTCAGTTTGTCCTTGGACCGAGAAGCTGACACTGCCAGTAATTCCTGGTCCCTCCTTTGAGAGAACTGTTTCGTTCACGTTCCCACTTTCAATCATGCTTCAACAACTGTTTCAACTTCTATATAAAATCACATTCCCAAAGCCAGTGTTACTCCAAGTGGCACTGCTTTGGAATTGAGAGCCCAGTCCTGTAATTAACCATCCTCCCATATGATCTTGAACACTTATAAATCTGCAAGATTCTTCTGAAAATTAGAGGGCTGGCCACCAGTTAAGCTCTGAATTCTTTGTCTTAGCCTGGCTAGCACAGCTTGATTTATCTATATCTAAACATAAAGCATGCTTTATGTACTGTTTACCAAGGGTTGTAGCTGTAGATTTGATGCACATCAACAGTGAGGTTTGAAGACTACGCATGCAGCCAACAGACACTGGTAAAACCTGCTGCATAACAGGCTATACTCTGAGTACTTGGATACAGTAGTGACTAGAGCACAGAGATTTCTCTACCTGTGAGGAGTTGCATTTTAAAACAACCTGTCAGTTCTAAAACAATCTGTCAGTTTGAAGTAGACCCTGTAAAAAGCATGTCTTAGGGTAACCATAATCGAGCACGGAATTCTGGTTCATTTTCATTGGAAGTCACTTGCCCTGTCTTGGTCCCATCGATAAATTAGGATAAACATATTTGCCCAGTTTGCCTCATAGCAAATGATGGTGATTTGGGGTGAAAGGAAAGGTTAAAGCCTGAAGTCATCATGTAGCTCAGAAGGAAGAAGCTGAACTTGTTTCTCCTTGTTCTCCCTACATGCCTCTGTGTCCCGGACTTTCCAAAACAAATGCCACTAGGCTTCCGTTTTGGTTTCCTGCAAAGAAGCAATTACCATTCAAGCAATTATCATTAAAATTTGTAATTAGAAATAACCTAGCTGATTAAGCTATTTGATTATAGTTTTGCTTTCTTTGAGACCAGGAGGATCCCACCCAATGGCCCAGGTTGGTCTTGAGCTCATCACCACACGGCAATCCTCCTGCCTCAGCTTCCTGAGTGTTGGGATTACAGGCATGAATTACCAGTCCCTTCACTTGCAAAGCAAGGAAAACTGAGTTGATTGTAACTTGCCCCAAATCACCCATCATTCATTATAAGGCAAAGTGAGTAAATTCTACACTCACAAAAAAGGAGAGGGTTCACCCTAAATCTCTCCTATTCAGTTACTAAAAGCCATAGTTACAAAAGTTCCACAAGGCATTTTATTCACTAAGTAGATATGTTCCCACATAAGAAATGATGGAGACTCAAGTTACTCCCCTTAACTCCCCCCCAAAAAAACTTGGCTCATATATATTTCAAAAAATAAGAAACAAGAAAAACTCCACAAACACTAGAATTAGTGCTATAATGGATGCTAAGCTATTTTTCATTTCACTGTCATAAGATTAAAGGATACATCTATCATTTCAGCCTAAATTTGACAAAATAAACAAAAAATGAGACCCAGAAAGGAAAATTGGGGTTTGGAGAATCAGCAAAAGAAAATCAGGTTAGAGTTGCTCACTTTTTGTTAATATCTGAAGATCTTCCACAGAGGGCGGCCCATTCTTCTTCTCATAGGGAATGACTGTCGTCAAGTACTGCCAAGGTAAAGGAAAAACAAAGCGTCGCTTAGGTCTGAATTAATTCACCTGTGAAATCCTCAGTGCCATGACAAGAAGAGGGGAGCAGGGCGGAGCTCAGCAGTGAGGGTATCTGACTCTCCCTGGGGCGCCCTGCCCACCTCTGTCTGCACTGTCCACACAGATCACCCTGCCTGCGTCCGAGGCGCTGAGCTTGACACGACTAGGACTGAGGACAGAGCGCTCAAACTGTCATTCTAAAAGAATCTGAGTGAGCCTTGCCTCGCATGGTCACACATTCTCAAGACAGGAGTTAAACTAAACACAGCTTTAACAGCTCTACGCGCGCGTACACACGCACATCATTTTCAACAGTCAGATCATTCCCTGTCAAACCATTCTTACTCTGAATACAATGGGCAATGAGAACAACACAACAGCTTTACGAAATGCAGACAGAAGTTCACAAAGACACACTTCACCCTTCTGAAGCACATGATTATTATTTTAAATTATCATGTAAGTAGTCACAAATGTTTTTAGATATTAAAGGACATGAGAAAAGTGAAAGGAGATATTTGCCAAAAACTGGCCTAAAGGGCGAACATATAATAAAAATTAATCTATAAATTATATGCCTAGTTGCAACCTGCAAAAACTCAGGAGCATCTCAGTTGTGTCCTAAAACCACATCCCATGAAAGACTATTCTAGAAAGGACGATCTAGATTCCTTTATTTTCACCATTCCACCAAAACTATAGTTCAGTGTCATTTGCATGTGTTGGGAAGCTGGTATCTGTACTTAAAATCTCTTCAGTTCTGCCTATCTGTCCCCCTGCACCCTAAATCTCTATGCTGCTTCTAATCACTGAATGATCTAACACCATCCATTCTTGAAAACCAAGATAAAGAAAAGTTGCTTGTCAATATCTTGCTTTAGGTCAAGAACAGTATTAAAAACAAATTGGTCAGTCTTTAAAACACGTAGTGGTCCACCATATTTCTGGACGGGACTTCTCTAGGCCTCAGAGAATCATGTTTCTTTGCAAAGAATGCCCTAGGTGTTGGAAGAACGCCCACCTGGGCCTTCTCTCCAGCACATGTACAAGCAATAAGAATATTGGGAATCTGTGCTGTTTTCCGACCAGTGGTGTCAGGCCTCTACCACCACACCCCATGGGTAAGGTGGGTTTGGGAGTTATTTTCCATCTGACAGGTTGAGAACGGTGAGTGACATCAAATGAAAACTCTAACTCAATGAGTTTTCACTGGGCCTCTTTCTGAGCTGCCAATGTCTTAATATCAATCCTTTTCCTTCCTGAGTACCAGTCAAGAATCTGCTAAAAACTCAAGGCTTTGGATTCTTTTGATAGCCACCTACACCTTCCCAACAATCTAAGCAATACCCTAAAAAGTGAATGGTCACTTCGACCATATTCATTAATATACACGTGGCCCATATTTGTGGGACTCCTTTTAGTGATGTGTTAACTGTAAATAAAAATCAAATTCCAGCACATTTAACTGTTCAAACACACAACATATAATTTTGTATCCATAATGTTTTCTGCCTCCCTTACCAGACAACTGAGCTTGCTAGCTACATACCTTTAAAATGCATGGATTTCATTTAAAAACAAGCAAAATATACTTTACATATTTTGCCTAAAACCCCATTTTCAAGGACACCAACACTTGGCCTTCTGCTCCTTAAAGTAGATCTTGTTCCTAGGTTTTTCAGAATTAGAACAGCATGTTCTAGTTCAGTTACCTTCATAATCAGCCCCTTCTACATATGCAACTCACTATATCCATGTGTTGATATTTACTTGCACCAAAGGCAGGCATGTTGAAGAATGTATCTAGTCTATGCTTCACAGTTAGGTGCTATTTCCCAAAAGGGAGAGTCTGCTCATTACCAAGACGATAAATACAATGAACTTTCACTTCTCTCTTGTAAGCAATGGTTTTAGTAAATTAGTAAAAGAGCTAGCTGCAGGGAGCGTCCCTTACACAGAAAAGGAGAGAGCAGAGAATAGGAAAATAAAGATAACCAAGCACCTGTTTCTCTCCACCTGCATTTCCAAAGGTGTGGCGGAGGCCATTCTGAATGACATTTGAGATCCCTTCCATGCTGAAGCGCTAAAGGCAGCAAGATACAGGCCGGAAGAAAAGGACAGAGAAAGAAGAAATTCAGAGACTATCAGTGAGCGTATCATAATGACATTGCGTGCCCAACAGAGAAGCAATTAGAAAATGCCACACCACTTGCTCAGATAAAGCAGGCAACACCATGCTGTTTTTAAACATCTTTGATTCCATTCCGTGTCCAATGCAAAAGCAATTGCATTTAGGCTACTAACAGATCTGTTCCAATGCAAATGTTGTCAGCTGTACACACATTGGCTTTATATAGAATTTGTCATCTAATGTTAAAGATACCTTCTGACATTGTTTACCTACATTTCATCAAAAGTCTGAAAACTTAATATTCAGCAATATGCATACTTTGGGCTTCGGTTTGATTATCCACCGTCAGTTTGGTAAATGCTGTCACTTGGAGAGCTGAATATCGCTTCCTACTCATCTCCAGGCACCTGCACTGTCTTCATGCAGAAACTGTGAACTGGAAGATACCATATGCTTTCTGAGGCAAAGTGGATCCCATTTGCCAGCTGGGCCCCAAAACTTCTGCAAAAACTTTCCACTGTTTGTAGAAAATAACTCCAGTTCATTTCTCCCAGAAACCTCCAAAACTTCCTAGAATTTTCTGTACTGAAACAGGATTTTAGCTTTTTCCCTCAGTAATCTTGATTTGGGACCAATTCTAGACTGTCACGGGCAAAGTGAAAGGCGCCTGGTGGCACCTAGCTGGCAGCTGGGGCAAAGGCGGTAGAAGGATTCTTCCAGCATGACTAATGGAGGGGAAAGGCTTTTGAAAAGGAAGCTGTGGTCTGAGTCACCGGATGGTGCTTTTCCCTGGAATTTTAGGGGGAAAGTTGAACCATTAAACATGCTGAAGGAGTCAAGAGAATATTTTTCCAGACCTGAGAGAAAAAAAGAGCAGTGATCTCTCCCCCCACCCCAAAAGGAGTTCATTAGTCCAGGGGATCTCAGAGTGTGATGAAGGGACACTCCTAAGAGGTCCCTAAAATGCTGTCAGGGATACATGAGCTCAAAATGATTTTCCTAATACTACTCAGATGTAGCTTACATTTTATTTCAATTTTACTGGTATTATATTCATCATATAAAACAGGCTGCATACTGACAATTTCTTTCAAGTATTTTGACCATATTCACCTCCTCCAATTCACTCTCAGTCTGTCCCAAAAGACAGATAGAACGGAGATACAGAGTTGAGAACCTAGAGACCTTCACTAAAGTCAGACATCAGCAAAAGGACAAACATGCTTACCAAAGACATTTTTCTTACCCAACTCTTGAAGAATAAAAACAAAAATTTATACCATGATTGACAAATGTACATTTGATGCTTTAAATGAATTACTATTTGTATCAGTTTTAACTTTTAATATACTAAATATGGAACAATATACCATATAGGAAGTAAAGTTCTCTGAGGCCCTTAATAACTTTTAAGGGTATCAAGAAGTCCTGGTAACGAAGCCAAGATGAGCGGAAAGCTTTATCCTCAAAGAAGCCAACCACGTGCCTCTATCTCGAGCACAGTGCTCAGTGGCACACTGGTCTTGTGAGAACTCATACATCCAACATCTCTTTTTTATTCCCACATCACCCTCCTTGCCCCATCTTTCCCAGAACCATATTTGCACAACATTTTTGTTTTAGCTAGAATGGTCAAGATACATAAGAGCCTTTTTACTTTGTTAAGAATACAACTTTTACTTTTGCTGGAAGAGGTTAGTTTTACAAGAAAAATCTCGGGGCTGGAGAGGTGGCTCAGGGGTTAAGCCTCTGCCTTTCAGGCAGAAGGTCCTGAGTTCGGATCCTAGACCCCACATATAGACAACGGGCAGGAAATGGGGACAGCCTGCGTTTCTGGTCCTGGTATGGCGGAGCCTGTGAATCCCTGGGCAGAGTAAACAAGGAGGAGGCGGTCCATGGTGGTTCCCAAATTCGTCCGTGGTTCTACACACACATACACGCATACATGCACACACACACATACACACGCACAATTGAATAAATAATAAAAAAATTTAAAAAAAAGAAAAAGAAAAATCTCCATGGAACTATTTTTGTAGATTCTTCTTCACACACCAGCATTTAATTTGTTAGCACTTTTTAAAACAGATTATCCAAAGAGATGATGTCACAGACTCCGGAGTCAGCAATAAAAACTATAGGAAACTATTTTCAAATAAACAAGTCAGTTCAATTTTAAACATTCTTACTTAGCATATACATTTCCTTTAAAAAGCAGAATAAATATCCATTTCAGTTTATATTATCTATGAGTATGATAAAGCTAGACACAAAGTCAGAAAATCGCAAGCAGAGTAGAAAATATTACTTTATTTTCCCAGTCAATTTAAATACTGGAGCTTGGGAGATGATTCGATGGTAAAGCACTTTCCAGGCAAGAGAAAAAAAATAGAGCTCAGCTCTCCACATTCCACATAAAATGCTGGGAAGGGAGGCAGGAGACCCATCTGTAACTCTAGTCCTAGAAGGTAAAGACTGGGAATCCCCAGCACAAATTGGCTACTGAGAATATTCAGTTTAATTAGAGACACAGCTTCAAAAGAGTAAGGTGGAAAGTAATCAAAGAGGATTCCTGATGTCAACCTCATGTCTACACACACACACACACACACACACACACACACACACACACACACAACACGTAAGTACACATATTAACACACCTGTAACTATATACATGAAAATGTGAAAGAAAAAAATGTCATTGTTTACTGTCACTGAAAAAGAGAATTGATGAAAATTAGTAAATTCATGAGATGGAAATGCAGCCTGAGGTTTCCTTAGTAACTGTACAGTTGTGGACATTGCTGAGCAATTTCAACAACTGAAACCAGGCTGCTGCAATCAGAACTCTAGACTCAGTAGAAAAATGTAAATGTGCAACCACAGGAAGCCAAAGTAACTTGGAAAAAAACTGCTCTCTCTCCTAGCTCAGTGGAGGCCACGCCTCTCAAGAGAACCTCTGCTCGGTGTCAGCAGGGTCCTCCCGGCTCCTGACCACTTCCCAGCTGCAGGGGAGGCGCGACTGTCCCCTGCTCCACTGAAAGCAATCTGAAGGCCCTGTGGGGACAAAGAAAAAAAAGACAACGAACCACACATCAGATGTGGCTAAGGACGCTCCTGTCCCTGAACACGCAGAAATGGTTCCCTGCCACTTACTCCCTGTCTCCCCGAAACACCCAAAACACGCAGTAATGTTTCCCCTCCATTTACTCCTTGTCTCCCCAAAGCATGCAATCATGGTTCCCCTCCACTTACTCCCTGTCTCCCCAAAACACGAAGTAATGTTTTCCCCTCCATGGATTTTCAACTGTCCTTGTCTACTGGCTCCTTCCCAGTGACAAATTTAAGTTCTCAGCTCCTCGTTCTGCTTCCCCCAAGTTTCCGGCAGCAGCTCTCCCGGCGACATTCAGGCCCACAGACTTCAGCTTTCTGAGGTGCCCAGGAAGGGCCTCCCCACCCTCCTCTCTGGATTCTCCACACCACGCTCAGATATCCCATGTCCTGCCCAGCGTTCCCGGGTTCCCTCTCTACCTTTTTCACCCAGACACAGTCCACCTCGATCAACCTATGACCACTTCCCCACCCCAGTGAAGTGAAATTACTACAAATTACAAAATGTGCACCCAGGTTTTTTTCAACATGCACAGTGTGCAGGTTGTTGCACTGTGCGGGTGCGGGGTGCATGTTTGTTGCTTGCTTTGGAGGAGGAGTCTCCCTGTGTTACTAGGCAGGTCCCAAATTCCTTTCCAGCTATCCTTGGTCTCCTCCCTCAGTCTCGAAATAGCTGGGGCGCCAACAGCTACTGCCCAGTCACGATATTGTCAACGGGACTGAAAGATCCCAATGTAAAGAATAAAATAAGGATCTAAATAAAAAACAGTGGGAGGGGCTTCAATAAATTCACTTTTTCACAAATTCATGTCAATTCTCAAAATCTTTAAAGACAGAAACAGGTTTTATATGAATTGTCAAAAACAAATTTAATCAACAAAAAAGAACAAACACAAAATTAGAATTGATGAAAATTGGGCTGCAGAGTCGACTCGGTGGGCAAAGCAAGCGCGAGGACCTGAGTCTGCACCTATCACCGTGGCAGCTTGTAATCCAGAGCTCCTGTGGTGAGATGAGAGGAGGAGAGCAAGGACCCCAGAAGCTCGAGGCCAGGTGCGCAGGGAGGCGAAAAACCAAGGGAGCCTGTCTACAAGGAGGAGGCCCGACCAGCACCTTAGGGTGTTCTCTGATCTCAGGCACGTCCTTGCTTGCACACGCCTGTGCTGACACACACACACTCAGACTGATAAAAATATTAGGGGTGTCAGGAGCTGACCTACCATTCCCATGGATGCAGCAGAGAACCCCAGTGGCTAAACAAGAAAATGAGAGGCTGGTTGTGATGCTAAAGGGATTTCATAATCTCTCCTCCCAGCGACACTACATCTTTGGGAGTAACAGCTCCCCAAAATGCCCTTCTCAGAAAGGAGCTTGATATGTGCCTACTTACAAGCAGGAAAATGATTAAGCATTACAGTATTTACTTTATCGTTGCCCTCCCTACAGGCAAAATTCCAAAGTAATGTGGCAAAGTCAGGGAAGGAAGGGTTACTCTACACAGGGCCTTCGGAGACGTTACTTATGCTAGAGCATTCACAACCGCCTGTGGTCACTTCCTTTCCTGGAAAAGAATATATCTTCTAAGTTTCAAAACCAGTCATTGTCCGGAAACTTTTCTCAGGCTTTGAAAACCCAGAGCACAAAGTGTAAACAAGATATGGATAATTAAAAAAAAAACATAAAAGGGCTGGAGAGGTGGCTCAGGGGTTAAGCCTCTGTCTTGCAGGCAGAAGGTCCTTAGTTCAGATCCTAGACCCCACATATAGACGCCGGGCAGAAGTGGGGCGGCCTGCATTTCTGGTCCTGGTAGGCGGAGCCTGTGAATCCCGGGGCAGAGTAAACAAGGAGGAGGTGGAGGCGTCCATGGTGGTTCCCGAATTCGTCCTTGGTTCTACACACACATACACGCACACACACACATACACACGCACAATTGAATTTAAAAAAAAAATTTTTTAAAAAGGCATTGCTAAAAAAAAAAACATAAAATTCTAAAAGAAAGAATCAGACCAAGATCTCCAAGTTATACACAACATGCCTAGTAAGAGGGTCATCTCAGCCCAGGATCACAGTACCTTCCTCTAGATGGCCCTGCACCTCCTCTAGATGGCCCTGCACCTCCTCTAGATGGCCCTGCACCTTTTCTAGATGGTTCTGCACCTCCTCTAGATGGCCCTGCACCTTTTCTAGATGGTTCTGCACCTCCTCTAGATGGCCCTGCACCTCTTCTAGATAGCCCTGCATTTCCTACAGGTAGCCCTGCATTTTTTCTAAATAGACCTGTAGTTCCTCTAGATAACTCTGCATTGCCTCTGAATAGTTCTGCATTCCTCTCTCCAATGCAGTCTTCCTTTGTGAGCTAAGCCCTTCAAGGATCTGGCATTTTCTCATTCATGAAACGGCAATAATAAGCTCACTGACATCTATATTGTCGACTTGTGAGGAAAAAATGAAATGGCCCATGGGAAAGCACTCGGCAAATATCAGCATACAAAAAGGTCTGGACTAGATTTACTTAAAGAGAATCTAGAGCAACATTTCAGTCATCACTCTACAGAGAAATAGCCATATCCATCTACTTTTCTTTAGACAAGCAAAATAATACAGCAAGTTTACCAAATATAAATAAGATTACAGTTGAGAAATACTAAATTGCTGATTACAGACCAAAACTGCAAGGACTGGAGACAACTAATGGACCTTACTATCCATGACTAAACACAGAAATCAGCCAAAAAGTTTAAACAGAAAACAGTTTTGGGTAATTGCAGGTCTTTCTGAATAGTAAAAAGAATTTAAAGTTCAGAGCAACAGGAATCAGACAGAGTACTATATCTGTTCAATCTCTTCTGGAACCGCCAGTACCGACCCTATGAAGCATATTCGCCAGCCCAGCTAATTTCACAGAACAAACAAAAAGATCCAAGGCAAGGGGACATGAAGTCAGAAGGAAGGCCAGGAAAAATTCAAACGATCCCTGGTACCGAGCTTGCTCTAAACCTCATCTGAGCCAGGAGAGCATCCAAGCTCAGGTCAGAGAAAAGGTTAGGGAAAGAATTAAGGAATGCTTTTCATCTATTTTGACTAACTCTCATCTCTCTTTCTTCATTAATACTCTTATACTCAACAAGTTCAAAAGAAAGTAAATGGAAGCCTAAAAATGGAAACCTAATTACTGCTCTCTAATTGAATATTTTGGAATTATGATTTCCAAGTATTAATTTACTGAACAGTCTTGATTTTTAGTAAAATTCTTAAAACAATCAAAACACAAAATATTAAGGAAATGTAGAATGAAAAGCAATAGTCGAGTACAAAATACTACAAAGTAAAAATATTCATAGTTAACAGATACTACTTAAGATGTAAAAGTAACATCTTGTTTTGCTAAGCCAAATCAAATAATCTTAACATGAATTTATAAGAGTTCATAAGTCTGAAAACAAATTATTCAAAACAGATAACCACCTGACATTGTTTTGAATATTAAGCCCACTTGTAAATTCATTCTTGGAGAGCTCTGACAACACCATGAGCCTGCCGGACCCCAATGGAGAGTTCCAAACACACAGTCGCAGACAGAGCACCACCGAGTAAACTGGGCGGGTCACAAAACACAACACAAGGTCTGGGGGAGGGGGAGGACGTGACCAGGGAGAAGAGAGGGAGGTATTTCAGTGTGGAGGTGAGCGCAGTCAGAAGGCACGGCATACATGCTTCCCAAAGAACAAACTATCAGAGAACAAATTTAATCACCAAAAATATTAAAAATGGGAAGTTGTAACACCAAGATTTCCAGTTAAGAATTAAGTGGAATAATGTCAAATAATTTAAAGACCTATATTTGAAGATCTTTTCAAAATAATTGTGCAATTTGAGTATAGATATATTTAATTATTATTAAATATGTTTTTAGAGCCACTAAGACCATAGTAAAAAAGACTTTTATGAAGTCTTTTCTGATTCTCATAGATAACCTAAACTAAGCATATAGTAGGAATTCAATATCCTGGCATATCACAGCTGTTCTGTAACTGGGGGCATATCGACGATAACCTCTCAAAGACATCAGAAGCTAAGCATGGACTGTTGATCTTTACTACACTAATTGCTGGGTCATGAAGGAGCACTACTGAGCTAACACACCGTAGAACATATGTAGTAGATAATAATAATAGACCAAAACTTCAACCATTACCCATCCAAATTAGTATCTCTCTAACCTACAATGACTTTCTATGGCCCCCTTACAATTTCAAAGAATGTCCCATATGATAAGGAATATAGCTTAGCTGTTCAGAGCTTGCCTGGCACACATGAAGCAGTGGGTTCAATCCCCAGTCCTACCCAAAATAGAAAGGAAAAAGCAAAAGGAAGAACAGAGAGGGAGAGAATGGAGGAAGGGAGAAAGACAGGAAGGGAGGGGGAAAGTAAAAGAAGGAAAAAGGAAATACAGAAGAATATGCTCGATTATCATCAGCACATCATTGTTGAGAACATGTTAGTACTTATATTCATGGATTTATATGTAGCAGAATTTATCCTCTCAAGCAGCAGCCCTGTTTAGAAAAGAGGGAAGCATGCAGCACCTTTTCCGTTTCTCTGTATTCTGTTAACTCTACCTTTAACACTATATAAAAAAAAAAATTGCAATCATGAATCAGTCAAAAGTTTTATTCCTCTATTTTGTCCCCAGTCTAGAGACGACTGGTCTACCTCAGATCCCTTTACCTAGCGACTGACTCAGATACACAGAGCACAAAGGTCTGTTGTCAGGGAAGGAGTTTGTGGTGAGAAACTTGTAAATAGACTGGCTGAGGTGCAGCCCACTATGGGTTACACTCAGAGTGCAGCTGATGGGGCTTCGGGAGAGAAACAACTCAAATAGAGTTTATAAATATTTTTCCCTCTGATTTTTAATTTTACCCTACCTAAATCAGGAGCTGGCAAGCTTCTTCTGTAAAAAGTCAGGAAGTAATATTTTAGGCTCTGCAGGCCACAACCTCTATGGCAACCATTCCCTTGTGTCCTTGTAGCATCAAAGCAGTCCCAGATGGTATGTAAATGAATAGCTGAGGCTGTGTTCCAATAAAACTTTATTTTAAGGGTGGACTGTGCTATTGGACAGGAGTTTGCCTTGCCAATCCTTGATTGTCAATCCATCTTACAAAATGTGAAACTTTAAAATTCAAATTAAAAGATCCATTTTTTTTAAACACAAGCCCAAATTCCAATCAAAACGACAGAACAGTTCCTTGTTGGCTAAGTCCTAGAACAAATGAGAACAACTTGAAAGTGATCTAATAATGGCTAACTAAATAAAAAATAAATTTCTCTTAAAGTCAATTTTAATCAAGAATAAATAAAAACTATTATTGGGAGACAAAATGATTGGTTATTAGTCACAGAAGATGTGAGTCACAAAGACAAATCAATGTATGTATGAAAAGAAAATGCATCAAGAACTAGTATCTACAATCTAAGCCTAGTTCTCCCCAACGTTAAGCAATTATTTCCCCAAAACCCAAAAGCAGTAACAGGGTAATAATATGATTCTTTTTACAAAAAAGTTTCCCTAGTTTTTTCTACTATCCATTAGTCACAGGTTGTTAATGTAATAAGTGTTTTTAGGGTAGACCTCTTCAATACCAAAGAAGTTTCTACATTCTCTCCAGAAAGTTTAATTTGATTAAAAAAGAGAGAGACTACAGATTCCTATCTTTGCAACCACAGACACACATCCTATAAATCAAAGACACTGCTTGATTCTCAACAAGTAAGTATGTATCACTGACTCAGGTACAATGCCAAGTGGGAAAACAATGTCTTTCACACCTGAGATAAATTCTAGATGAACCCGAACTACTGAATTAAAACAAAAACTGATATCCTTCAGCTAATTCTCATACTCATTCTCATACATACTTTAAAATTTAATGATCCATAAAAATGTCTCTCATAAATAGTTCACACACACTCCAAAGATCCTGGTATAATAATAACAGTGCACATCTAAACTCCCATCTTCTGGGACAAGAAATGAGGTGAGGTACCCGGCGACAGTGTAAATGAATCTGAGGAGCCTGCTGCTGTGTCTCAAGAGATCTGAGACAGAGTATAACACAACATGACCCTAGCATACCAAGAAATAAATATGAAGAACAGCTCAAACAGGACATTGTAGGCAACAAAAATGGTCAGTGGATCAAACTACTGCTTGCCTGTCAAATCAATATATATTAAAAGAATAATAAAGAGAGGCACTTGGTATGCCATAGAGGCCTGAACCCCCAGAGTAGACAAGGCCAGAGGGAACCCTGTGATCTATAGAAGCAAATAGACAAGAGGGTAGGAGGGAGTGAGATGGATTAATGAAGGTAAGGGAGGGAAATGGGAGGGAGGGGGATAAGGGAAGCAGGGTAAGTACTCAAGGTGCTTGTAAAAATTAGAAAAATAAAAAATAAAAAAAGAAGAAGACTGCCCACCAGGGCTCAGAAGTGTTGGGAAATGGTCTCTTTCATGCTGTTACTGGGTAACATTTCTGCAGAACGATATGAAGAATGGTCATTTGAATGGCATTAGCTGAGCTCTAGAAATTCTACTGGTACCAGTGAGTGTGTATGCACAAATGAATTCCATTGGCCCAAAGAAAACATTTTTACTTGCAAGTGAAGGAAAATGGTAACTTTGGCTTGCTGATATAATTTCAGGTTCCTTGTAAGGTATCCAAGGGAAGGAGCAAGTGGGCAGGTGGTCAAATACAACAATGAATATTTATTCAAGGTGTTAACTAGCTTCGGGTACAGGATTTCATTTAATCCCACTGAAACACAAAGGTGTCTGTATCTGATGGCAGACCAGGATGCTTACCACCACTATTAACCCAGTGCACTGATCAGAATGTACCTCAGTGGGTTTTTCGCCTGACAGAAAGGTCCAAGGTACAAATACAGACTTGCAAGTTTAGCCCTCATCTCACAGTTGCTCAGCAGAAACATACTGGGTACCTTAAAAGAAACAGAAAGACACCAAGAAAGCAAAATTGAGTATATATAATAGAGAACATGAAACAAACAAAATCACAATATGGTGTGAGTGTGCCAGCAGTTAATTCAGAGGAATGATACCAAATCCCAAAGAGGAGAGTCGTCAATTGAAGGGAAAGTCATTGAGGAAGACTGGCTCTAAGAAAGAAAGACAACGTTTGGCCATGTTTTAGAAGAACAAATCTTAAAAAATGCTGGGGGTGGGGAGCACATAAGGAGTTCACAGCAGAAAGAAACATCGAGTCTTGTGCAGTCTCAAGCCTGCATTTTCCTAAGAGATCCAGCCTCTAATTTCCCCTAATAGATCCACTGCTCAGGCCATTTCCCCTAATAGATCCACTGCTCAGGCCATTTCCCCTAATAGATCCACTGCTCAGGCCATTTCCCCTAATAGATCACTGCTCAGGCCATTTCACCTAATAGAGCCACTGTTCCAACCATTTTCCTAACAGATCTACTCCTCCATCTATTTCTTCTAAGAGAACCACTCCTCCAACTATATCTCTGAGAGATCTACTCCACGAACCATTTCCCTAAGAGATCCATTCATCCACTATTTTCCTAAGAAGTCCATCCTCCAACCATCCTCCTGAGAGATCCATTCTCCAACTCTCCTTCCAAGCTGACGGCGAAGAAAGGATGAGTAGCATCCCTTACCAAACACAAGTCCCTACAAAAGAGCGACCCATCAGGAGCGTCACTGCTGACCAACCTCTTGTTTCCTTCTCAGCATCACTACCACCTGACACACATCATCTATTTATTCTTTTTGTTTTTTCTGTTTTTTTCTTTGTGGTGTTGGAATCTGAACTTGGGGCCTCACACATACTAGGCAAGCGCTCTATCACTAAGCATATCCCCAGCCCAATCAAGGCATTCTTTTCCTTAGCTATTATTCTTCCCCCTCATTCAAAGTTATCCCCCAAGGGCATGGCCTGGTCTTCTTTAGTTACCATTTTTATCTTGGAAATGCCTGACCCAGGGAATGTACTCCACAAGTGTTTGCTATATGTGTACCTTTACATCTTACCCCATATATAACATCGTTGCTTTTTTATATATATATTTACTTATTTTGAGTGTGTGTGTGTGTAAGAGGGCACTGTGTATCCCTGTAGAGGACCAAGGGTGACTTCGGGAATCATCCTGGATTTCTCTATTTCCTTTTACTTTCACTCTGGGATTTCCCAGTCTCCACCCACCAAGGCCAGAAGTAGCATTTTTGCATAAGACTTGGGAAACTAACTCAGGACCTCAAATTCCAAGACAGAGTCTTAGCCCCTCTGCTGTCTCTCCCCATTATTATTTTAAAACTTAAAACTCAGAGCAAGACAATTCATTTTATATGATCCATATAGCTTCTTTACATTTAATGTAGTCTCGTGGGCTAATGAAATCTAATGCTCTAAATATCAGCTCTTATCTCCCTATTTTTTTTCAGAGAAATGTTTGAAATAAAGCATACCTCTAAAAATCAATACCTAAAGACTTTAGCTCTGCTCTCTCCCCACCCAGACATTTCAACAGAGCTTCTTCAGACCAAAGAGAACCAAGCTAGCAATTGGGGAAACCGTGCTAAGCCAACTATATAGATGCATGCACTGTTTCAGGGAAATGTTTGGAAAATGGAAGGAAGCTACTTCACACTGAAGGAAAAAGCTCTCAGTGTGGAGGTAGCATGAAAAAAGTGATGTGCTAGAAAACAGATAACATATAGTATCTACGAGAGGGGCACATTTCGTTAAAACTAGCGCCTCTGATGACAGCTGGCTCCTGTGTGTTCTATGAAGGGCCTCCAAAAGGAATTCCTCCAGCAAACTGTTACCCAACTGGCTACTTCACTCTTGAGTTCTTCTGAACCACCTACCACTACCTTCAAAATCACAGGTTTCAAACTGTTTGTGTCACAGATGGGATGGTTTTTCTCTGACATTTTTAGGCTAAAAAAAGACACGGGAAACAATGCCAGTGGTTGAGCCACGCTGGGACTGGCCTGATTAACGTTATTCACACAAACAGCACCGAACACAAACACCATCAGGACCAAAAGCAATGTCACCAGTTTAATATTGTGAAAAAAAAATTGAGTGTTCTATGAATCTATTTCAAGACTTATGAAAGTTCAAATATAACCCATGTTGTCTTGCCAAATCCTTCTCGATATAAACGCCATGTAAAATTTCACAATGGATTTGCCTTAACCCAGTTTATATGGGAATTACAAAAAGAAGCCTTTAAACCCTTCTGGGGATAAATTTGCTTTTCTCAGCCAAGTGTTGACACCAATAAATAGAGGATTTACATATAATCCCTGAAAGCAGTTAGGCAGAAATTATCAGCCATGTTATGACTTGGTCACTAAGCTTTCTATTTAATCCCACTAGCATAACAGGGCAATTTAAAGGCTGAAATTTTTTAAAATAGAAAATGCAAATACAAAACTCTGTCCCTGACATTTGACAGCATATTTTCCAAAACCACATGTTCAAACATATGAAAAGTATTTCAAAAATATATGAAAGGTATTTTTTTTCCAGTGTGGTCACTTGATATGACCAAATAAATGTCTTTTCAATCAATATAGCCATTTCTTTTTAAAAAATACATCTGAATACATTTAAATATTCCTTTAACACTGTCTTTTAATGTTAATGGGCATAACAATAAGAAAATATGATAGTGAAAATAAAATATTCATTTGTTTGTATTTCCCACTTATTGTAAATATTTCCCAGCAACCCACAAAGGTATTCCCTTCCTAGAATTCCATCAGCAACATGATATTTATTTCTGTGGTAAGCAATGTTTAGAGAAAATTATTACAAGACTTAAAGAGAGAATTTATATCACTTTAAGCCACAAGAACCAGTTTGCGGTATGTGTAATCGTGTTACCAATATCTTAGATTGAAAAATATGTTACTTTTAAAACTGAAAAAAAAAATCAACAAACCATAATCCAGAATATCAGAGACTCTATATCAACCACCTGGAACTAGGCCAGCCTAATCTCTCTCCATCCTGAAGCTCAGGGAAATTTGCGGAAGAGGGGACGGTAAGATTGTAAGAGCACAAGGATGAGAGAAGCAATGATATGCAAGATACTCCACACAAGTTAGGGCCGAAGCAATCATAATTGGACTTTACCTGCCCTGCACAATGTCTAACACACTATTGACCTCACAAAGTCTAGCATTTGCTAAAGGCACTGGATCCTGGGAGGCAAGGGACTGACAATCACAGTAGTGTTCCTATGCTTAACGGGAACACAGGAAAGAGTTCTAGGAAATGCCACTGGGTCCTTGCATGTCATCGGAGAGGAGGACCCAGAGGAGAGTTTGGCATGCACATTGGAGGATGCTCCAGGGACGGGAGGGGGAGGCATTGGGGGATGGGGATGGAAGGGGGAGGGGAGGGGGCACAGGGGGACTGGGGGTTGGGGGGGGGGACCAGTTTACCTGTTAAGTTTGTATGAGTGGAAATTAAAAACAAAAAAAAAGAAAGAAAAAGATGTTACTTTTAGAAAAACAGAACCCTTTATTCAATCTCTACAGTCTAAAAATACAATCAACATGTTTTCACACACAAAGTCAAGGCGAGACCACTCAAAGCCTCAACTGATCAAAAAATGGAAGATCTGAAAGATTGGTAAGGAAATGTTTCTCATACACTTGACAGATAATGTGTATGAAGATGTCTAGTCAGGGGAAATCAATAGAACCACTTAAGAGAAATGAAACGGAGCAAAATACCTTTCATAAAGGGCTGAAGCTGCCAACATCCTAACTTGTTTCCACTCATCAGCAATACTGTGGTGTGCCAAATATGTGGTCACATGACTGATGCCACCCTGCTACCACCAACACCCTCTAAGTCAGGAGGAATATGCGACAAAGCCATCTCTGCATTTAGACTCAGGTCTACTACGCCTGCGTGGACGTTCTTTAACATAAGAAATCCATGGGCCAGTAAGATGGTGCGGCGAGAAAAGGCACTGCACACAAACATGGCCCTGAGTTCAATCCCTGGCCCACACGGTAGAACCATCTTCCAAAGTTGTCTTCTGCCCTCTGAGCACATATACATTCTCTCTATATATATATAACCAATATTTGTGAACACATTTATAAGCCCACTAGTCAAATATTATCAGCATCATTAATACAGCATCATTAATACTCTGAAGCCTTAAGAGATGCCACTGGCTAAAGCTTCTTTTCTTGAGACATTGCCCGTTTTCTCCTCTTCCTTCCACTCCTATGCACCTTCCCGCTCCTGCCGGCGCCTCCCGCTAGGAGCACTTACTGCGCCGGGCACGTGACTCCTCTCGTTCTTCCCGTTCTGCGAGCCGCCGTTCTTGAGCTTTTTCTTCTTCTTGGCTGTCTCTCTGTGCTCTTTCTGCTTGTTCTGCACTTCGATCAGAACAGAAATGAAGCTGTTCTTCACTTCCTTCTCAAACTCCAGCTCATCGCGCAGGGCCAGCTGCTGCACCAGCTCTTCCGAGTACTCGCGGATGGCCGACTCGATCTCCTCCAGAAGCTCGTTCAGCTCGGAAGCCGAAAGCCTTCTCACCCCTTCAACAAGAAACAAAGCGCATGCTAAGACCAAAGTGTTCAAGGCAGCACGTGGGGGGGGGGGTGCCACAGAGCAAAACTCAAAGTCTCAGAAGCCCGGAACTTCTGGCGGCCGGCCGAGTACACGTGGGTGGGCCGTCACTCTCTAGCTAGCTGCAATGACTCTGCCACGATTTTCTAACGTGTGTACATTGGCACCAGGCAGGATTGCAGCACAGTGAGGAAGCGCGAACACAAGGCACGGGGAGGGCACAGCCACCTGTCAACACGAAGCGGCCACTGAGCAGGTCTGGAGGAAGACGAAGAGTCCATCTTAAGGGAACAAACTCGTTCACCACAGGTGCCCACTGCCAGTTTCGCTGGAGGCCAGCAGATGAGGGGGTGCCGTCTCCTGGAGCCACTGCTCAGCACTTTGCGACACTGGGTCCCGCAAGGCCTCTGGGGACTTGGGGAGACATCCTTGGAACAAACTGTCATTAGGGATGTGAGGCTGTAGGGAGGGGCCGGCGGCCCGCAGAACTGCTGTCCTTACAAAAGGAGAAGCACAGGCTAGAGGACACAGAGACCCTGCGAGGACGCAGGGGGACGATGCCACTCTGCCTGCAGGCCCAGGCGAGGCTCTCAGAGCCAAACTTGTCAGAGTGTCATCTCAGACCCTGGCCTAAGGGACAATGTCCACGGTCAACGTCACCCAGTCTGGGGCGTTAGGACAGCCGTGGCAAGCTAATATACGTTTCTTGTACTTTATCACGCATCAAAATCTAGTAATGCTAAGCACTTATCCACAGCATCACAGCGAATCAGACCAGCCAAAAGAATGTATAGTCTTTCATACATCCTAAATGTTGAAAGGACACCACACGAAGCAAGTCTCACGCCTGTAGTCATGCCGCAAGTATAAACACAGGTCACAACAGCACTCTCAGTCAGTATCTATTCAAGGAAGGAACTAGTCACACGGCGATGATTAAGTGCACACTCAGCTACTAGCCTCAAAGTAGTCACAAGCGCGCTATAATTAGAAACCTTTTCATGATTACCACCCATACAGATATTACAGTTCAGAATTCTCACATGCAAACACAGATCCAATTCAAATTCAAACATAATGCCCAAAATTCTTCAAAGATAACCATTTACAAAGACAGGCATTATTTTCAATAAACACATTTCTTGTTTCTTAAAGTCTAAGCTGTCTGCCCCAGAATTTATTGTGTAAGTCTTAATTTCCAATCTCTCAATACATACCAGTATTTGGAGACATTATTTACAAAGGTAATCAAGCTAAATGAGTTGTGAGGCTGGCCTCTAGTCAAATATGACTTGTATCTTATAAAAAGAGGAAACGTGGACACAGGCGTGTAAAAGGAAGATAATGTGAAGCAGAAAAGATGGATACTCTCAGCAAGGAGAGACCTCAGAGGAAGCAACCTGGCGGAACTTTCATCTTGGACCTCTAGCAGGTCTTTCCTTTCTTCCCCTCCCCTCCCCTCCCCTCCTCTTGCCTTCCTTCCCTTCCTCTCCCCTCCCCTCCTCTCTCTTCTTGTCTGCTCTCCTCTCCTTTCTTTCCTTTCCTTTCTCCTTTCCTTTCCTTTCTTGTGTGTATGTGTGTGTGTGTGTGTGTGTGTGTGTGTGTGCACACGCACACACACAGGGCATGTAGAGGCTCAAGTGTGACTTCAGGAATCACCCTGGATTGAACTACCTCCTTTTGGTTTTCCCAGACTCTGCCCACTAGGGCCAGAAGTACAGGCTGCTGCCATTTCTGCCTGCCGTTTTTACATGGGATCTGGGATCTGAACTCAGGACCTTTGCTTACAAGGCAGGGTCTTAACTCGAGCAATCTCTCCATCCCCAGTAGCTATTTTTCTTACTGAAACCCAGGACTTGAAGGGAAATACAACACATTTCCTGAGCATTGACCAAAGGACATCCAGAGAAACTCATCAGCAGGACCGGAAAATTATGAGCCCAGCCCAGAAGAGTGAAAGCCTCTGGGACCGCTGCCCTGCGCGCCAGCTCCGGACAAGGAGCACAGAAAACACTGTGTAGCTCTTACGCGCTTCATAGCTGCTGGTGCTGGACCTCTTCAGAGTCTGGATCTCCTGGGAGAGCATCGAGAGCCGGTCTGACTGGGTGAGGGTTTCGTCGTCTTCTGGGTCCGGGGATTCCTGCATCATTTCTTCGATTTCTTCAATAACCTTCCAAAACACAAACACCGCTGTTAACCTACTGCACAGAGTTTGAAAAGCCCTTTCTGCAACGCAGCCTCTACCTGAGACTATCTGAGCAAAAGCGTGTGAATTCCTCAACAGCCAACAGTGCACAAGAGGCGGAGTTCCCAACAGTGGAGATTCGATTGCAGGAGTGAGCATGGTTTATCAAAGGAAACAATCTAGGAGTACAAAATTGATCAGAATATGATTCAATATGCCCAAGATTCTGCAAGCTCTACTACGCCTTGAAATATCTGACAAAAAAAGTGATTTGCTCAAGACGTATGAACAAGATCACAAAGCTACAGTTAAAAGAAGGTAACTAAGAGACAATTTATCACATATCACATCAAACACTTAATCCAATGTTATTAATTGAATTTCTGACATAAATGTAGGGAACACAGTACTATAAAATTTATACTTACAGCAAGAAGCTATCTCTCTGGCAGCAAAGCTTTGACAGCAGAAAAAGAACTTCAAAAACTCCAAAAAGGACAAAGGGATATTGAAAAATTACCCAAAACATAGAAGCATAAAGAGGGAAAAAGGCTGCAAGTAGCAGGAAGATTTCAGAAACATTTCTGCCTTCAATTTAAACAATGACCAACTGTCACACACAATGTGGCTCAAACCTCACAATCATATCTTGTCCCTATTCCAGACTCTAAAAGTAGAAACGGAAATAGAACTCAACAAAACTTGAAAGGAAAGCAGAAAAGTTATTTGAAACTTAAAAAAAAAGACCTAAAGGATTATAAAAAATGTTAAAGAAAACATAAATCAATGAAGATACAAAAAACCATGACATAAAATAACATGGTCTATGAATGAACAATCTTAACAGAGAGCTGTTCTGCTGAGGAAAAGTAAGTGAGCCCAAAAGGGATCCTGCCAAATAGGAAGGAAATTTTTTTTTAAACAAGCACTGTAAACAGTACAATGAGATATTCAAGGAGACCATCCAATGTGTTTCTATAACTCTCAAAAAAACAGGGTAGGCATGGAATCTGGAGACGGTGCTGCTTGGGGTCACACCTTACTCTAGAATATCATGTTCTACCTCATAAGCCCTCCAAAATAGAATTCGCTTTTTATGCACCAATCTTCCCAGCCTAGAGCAATCCAACCACAAATGTAACCAGGGAACATCAAAAGGCCACATTTTCAATGTACATTTCCTATTCCCAACCTTGTCATAAAGTATCTCCTTAATGACCTCCTCTTTCCACCCTAAAAATAAAATGTGATAGAATTCACAGTCCACACAGCCATGGAACATTTTATTTCAGGCAGAGATTCTGGCGTCGTGCTTTGACAACACAACAGAGGAGGGAGGAGCATCAGCAATGGAAAAGGCGGATCCAACTGCCTTCAAAGGAATCCAGGGCTGAAGCAGAGCACAGGAATAATACTCTTTCTCAGTACACAATAGATACTTCTCCTAGATGAAAAGGATTCTTGTTCAGGACTCTATAAAAACACACACAAGTACAGTGTGCCCAGGTTTGGGTAAACTCCCAAAAGTAAAAGGAAGAAATTCACAATAATTTTGCATTTTTTTTATTTTTGTCAAAGTTATAACCCTCCCTTAGTGGTTATATTCACTAACAATACTTAGTCTAGAAATCCGCCCATTTCACAAAATACCATCTTCTTTGGAAGATATATACTTTTCTCTATTTTCCCAAAGAAGAGTGATCTGTTAAGCCTACATAACCACAGTGTGGGAAGAATGGGTGAATTCCAACAAGCATTGTTTCCTGCCCACGGTAAGACAAGGTTCTCAGCTCAGGGTCTGCTTTCCCTGCAGAGAAGGGCATCGCCTCCACACCTGGTCTGCAGTGAAGAGGGGCTCCTCGTTGACGCAGGACACGATGATCGAATGCATATCCAACTGTTCCCGCAGTTCCTCCTCATCAGAAGCGTCAAAGAGCAAGCCCTCATTCATCTAAAAGCAAAAACACCCCAGTTAAAGAAAGACCTTCTGATAAAAGCAAAGTCAACATCTCTAGAGGGTAAAAGAGGCCACAAGAGACATTGCACAGCCCAGAGCAATCCCTTCATGGGGAAAAGTCTACCCTAGACCAGGATGCGAGCGCTCAGAGGTGAGCAATGTAGGACTCATTTAAAACATGAGGTGCTGCATGTGTCCCTCCAGCCCAAAACACACATTTAGCTGGGGTTTTTTCCCAGAAGAAATAGCT
The DNA here is from genome assembly GCA_023101885.1 of Typhlomys cinereus. NCBI lineage: Eukaryota > Metazoa > Chordata > Mammalia > Rodentia > Platacanthomyidae > Typhlomys > Typhlomys cinereus. The sequence continues at coordinate 1,964,353 of JALPQD010000227.1, forward strand.
ACAAGAGCAAAATAAAAGCTCGAGCTTGTGCAGAAAAAAAAACCCACAATATTCATTAGCAAGTCCTGGGGAACACCGTGCACAGGACGACATAGTGCAGGTTTAACAACAAATGTTTAGCTAAATCACACAGAGCGCAGAAAGGAAGTTACCTTCAAGCCAATTTCTAATAGTCAACTATTCAGAGTTAAGAAAAGAATTCACTCCCTGGCAGGGAAGATCTGTTCTTGAGACTCACACTTAGCACTTAGCCCATCCAAATGAGCACCTCTTCTTCTTAAAAAATAATAAAAATAAAAAAGGAAAGGAAAAAGAAAAGGAGAAAAACAAAAAGAAAAGAAAAGGAATACTCTGGGTTTCAAAACCATCTCCAGCCACCTAAACAGCGTTTTCTCCGGCTCTGTGGCCAGCAGGGCATCTGGAGCAGATCTAAGGATGCCCTTGACTTCTGGCTCCAGTGGGCCACACAGCACTGGCACACAGGAGACTCCGAGAAGAGGGGGAGCGCGCTGGCACTAAGGCCGCCGCGTCCTCCTGCCAGCACGCCAGGTGTCAGCTCTGCTCCTCAGTGCAGGCCACAGCTCCTGTCAAGCAACTCACGCCCCACAGCTAATCTCCATGGGCTCTAGAAACTTCTTCCTCTCTCTACCTTTTCATGCCAGGGCTGCTGGTGCCTCTGGCTGTTGCCACCCCTGGGGTTCTGCAGCAGGCCTAGTCAGTGTCTCTGAACCCCACCCAAGTCGACATACACAGCCTATTAACCAATGCTAAGAGTCAGTAAATACCAAGTATGAGAGCGGCCGGGGGAACACAGTGCATTCAAATGACGATCCTCTGACTAACTACGAATCGGCTCTGCTGTGACAGGACTATTCTGGGGATAAGAACTAGTAGTAGAACTCCATTCTTCAAGAAGAGTTGGTACATGTTGGTTCCCCAAAGAATAAATGGGCACCAAGAACTACTAAGAAGAAATCATGTTTATATCACATAGTATATAAATAGCATGATATATCATCATATTATTCTATATTATACACTATATGATAATCAACTGTAATCTGAAAAAATTATACTAAAAGAACCTTAAAATCTAAATATTTCAAAATTAGGTACTTTGGGGGCATCAATGTGATACCAATGGTAGAAAACATCACATGACTGCAAGGTTGTGATCAAAACATAAGCACACCAAAAACCGCATAAATGTGTCATCAGTCTATGTGCTTAAAAATATATGAAATGTAAATGTATTTCAACTTCTATCTGGGTCCCATCTCTAAGGTAGAATCTCACTGTATGTATACATGCAAATATTCCAAATTTTAAAAAAGTCCAAAACCTGCAACGTTTCTGAATACTCAACCTGCTTATAAATAGATTTAATATATTAAATTAACATTTTAGGCACACCTGTATCCAGACTACTCATGAGGTTGAGGCAAAAGGATTACAAGTTCCAGAACAGCCTGAGCTACTGGTGGTTCACAGCCAGTCTAGGCAAGTCTGTAAGTCTCTGGCACAAGATGAATGGTAAGAGGAGCCTGTAATCACAGCGGTGGTGGACGGCTTTCCTCCCATGCTCGAAGTCCTGGATTCAATCCCCAGTATTGGGAGAAAATACTGTACCTGGGAAAAACTGCCCCATTTTACTAGTACAGAGAACAAATCTAAAATCCAGGCCAGAGTGGAAGAAGGCGGGGTGCTACAGGCCTGATTCTCCCAGGATTCCTGGAGTTTGGATGAGAAGCAAGGAGGCAACCACTGGTGTGCTGACTGCCTATCACCCGGCTAGGAAAGGGGTCGCACCTGCATTCGCACCTGCATTCCAGGCCACCCGCCACTAAGAACCACAATTCCCAAATGGCAGTGGTGACGCACCTCTCCTTCTACTTCTCACAGTGCCACTGGCCAGGAAAGACTTGGCCAAGGACTTTGAACACCATATGTGAAAGACAAAAAAGAACACATGCCAGAGAGAAAAACCACATGAGAAGGATCAGGCATTAATATGCCACTGGGAATCTCGACAGCAACAGTAGAAGGCAGAAAACAATCAATGTAATTTTCCTGTTCCAATATAAATCCATCCTAGAATCTAATGTCCAACAACCTTAACAACTGGAAGGGGATGGTTAAAAATAAAATTTTCAGACACGCCAGCACTCTAAGAATCTACTGTGCACCCAATTCTCAGAAAGACACCTGGAGGAAAGCAAGAAAGAAAGCAGACCGAGGGTCTAAGACGAGCCAGGAGTAACGGTGATTCTTGTCATGACAAAGGAAGCAAAAACCTCGGCAGGCAGGCTGGAAAGTTAAGGCAGAGAGCTGAACTGCTGGTGTGCCGGCATCCAGCAAATCACAGAAAGAGAGAGACCGATGGCCTAGCTTGGGGCTTCCAGAACTTGTTCACTCTCACCCCCTTTTCACACAAAATTTTTATATCGTCTGTACATATAGGTATATTGAGTAAGTATGCAAGTCAATTACTATAACAAATCATAAGGAAATTTATTTTAAAATAATTCTTTGACATACATGTAATTTTCCCACTTATTAAAGATGAAAGCAAATTTACATACTAATCAGATGGCTCTATCTCTTTATTTTTACATAAAAGATTAAATATTGGCTGAATATTTGAAAATGATGGGCACAGAGCATCTTCGACATTTTTCAGAGTTGATCAACATTTTTCAGAGTTGATCAACATTTTTATATTATATCATCAATGGTAGGACTGCCAAATACATGGTAAAAATGGCAGAAGTATGCTTAGGGCCACTTCAGAAATTGTTGGAAATTCTGCCCAAACTCTAAGTCAAAATTCAAAGAACAATTTGTGGGTGGTGTGTGTTTGCATGCACGCGTGTGTGCACATGTAATGTGTAAGAACATGTATGACGTGCATGTGGCCCTAGAGGACAACCTTCAGGTATTGCTCCTAGCCTCTGCGGCTTCTTTCAAGGCCAGGTCTCTCACCGCTGCTGCATAAGCCAGGCTCGCTGGCCCCTAGCACACAGGACTGCAGGTGATTTTGTGGGATCTGGGGACCGAAATTTCAGGCCTCACGGTTGTGCAGCAAGCGCTTTTCCTGTTGAGCAATCGCCCCAGGCCCACTGATTTTCAGTTTCAAGTCAGCAACTCAAACAGCAAACACTCTAACATAGTATATTCCAGAGACAAACCAATTTGAAATTTGTATGCCAAGGAATAAACAGTAGGAGAATAGTGAGTCTTTGTTTTCTCTAGTGAAATTATTACTTTCCTATAAAAGCTGAAAACTTTGATTGGGCAATAAAATAGAGGCATTGATAACACAATAGCCCAAATCTCAGCTAAGGTATTTCAGGCAGCATTCGTTGGCACTGCGCGCTATGACGGCATACACCATGCAAAGTACATGAGTTGTGTGTTCGGAGCCAAGGCTGCAGCAAAGTCCCTAGATGCAAAAACACCTTGGATTCATGGCACATTTGATTTTCATTAATCTATAGTCACTGTGAATTCAGAAACCACATATTGTTGCCAATTTTTCTGCCATTCCCATACTCTGTGACACAGCCCCGCTTGGGGCTGTAACCACAGCTGGAGCATCTGGGGTTGACTGGCACATTCCATCCTTGAACTGAGTTGTATGGCCCTTTCGAGGCCAAACTGATAAGCTGTCTATAACTAATAACCCACAACAGAACACGATTTTAAAAGTACATCATTATTATCACCTTAAGTCCAAATTTAAATTGGGTAAGACGTGGTGGCACTGGCAATCCCAGCATGCAAGGGATGAAAACAGGAGGGACATGAGTTTGAGGCCAGCTGATGCTACAAAGCATGACCTACCTCAAAGAAAAAGGCATGGAGCAATGTAGCTATAATATAACAAAATGAGCCAACTGTGAGCATTTAAATAAGCAAAAGAGAAGAACTGGTCAAGGATTCAGACCTGATGATAGGAAGAGTTGGACAAGGACTAGGGAGCTAGAGGACTGTAAAAGAGCTACCTGCTGGCCGACACTGTCTCCTGGACATGACAGAGGCTGCCTGGGAACTGTCCTGTCCACATCTTACTAGGAAAAGGGAACGATCTCAAAAAGCTCCGCACTTTTCCTGAGACTTGTGAGAACTACTAGGGAGGAAAGGAAGATGCTCTCCTCGACAGTGTATCCACTGATCTCTGACACTTGTAGAGCATGGATCATGCCACACATAGGACATCAAAGACAAGCTGGATGAAGCACAGTGGGCCACACAGTGCAACAGGAGGGAGTGTAACAAGAGAGATGAAGGGTTGTCATGGGAAAAGGTGGGGGGTGGGAATAGAGATTAAGGGAAAAGAAAAAATTAAATTAAAAAATTAAATTTAAACTGAGAGGGTAAAAGGTAAAAGGTTAATGTACAAAGTCTATCAGTGAAAAATAAAACCAAGTAAAAAGCTATTTGGGGCTGGAGTCATGGGTCAATGGTTAAAGCGCTTGCTGTACAAGCAAAATGACTTGAATTCAGACCCCCAGATCTCATGTAAAACACCAGGTGCCCTAATGGTACACTCCAGGTTTAATTAAAGACCCAGGCACAAAAGAATAAAGTGAAAAAGTGATTGAGGATGATTCCTGATATCAACTTTAGGTTTCCACATGCATGTAAACTCATGCATAAAACCCATACCCAAACACAGCCCAGACACATACAGACATAAAAATTTAAAAAACTGGAGCTGCTGAAAGCAGAGTTAGAAATGGAGGCTGCGGAGCAAGAGCGGCCTTTCTAGTCTCTTGACTCTGGTTCACTTTCTGCATCAACACAGCCGTTTCCTTGTGCATGTGTGCAAGTGGTGGTGGTGGGAGGGGGGGTTTTCCCAGGCTCCACCTTCCAGGACTGGAATTGCAGTTCACCACCTTATCTGCCTGGGATCTGGGATCAGAATTCAGGTCCTTTTGCTTGCAAGACAAAGGCTTTGACCCCTGAACCATGTCCCAGCCCTGACAGCTGAGTTTTAAACACGTAATTTTAATAAGATGAGGAAAAGTCAAGAGAATAAGATCCTCATGAGGGACAGTGTTTGAACTCAAGGTCATAGAAAACTGAAAAAAAAGTGTTCATGCAAGACAGCTTGGTGGATAAGGCACCTGCTCGCACATCTGGCAACCTGAGCTCAATCCTGGGAAGCCCACAAAGTGGAAAGAGAAATGACTAAATGTGTCTCTGTACATGTGCCATGACATGCAAGTTGTGCGCTCTGTCTCTCTCTCTCTCTCTCTCTCTCTCTCATAAATAAATAAATGTTTTGAAACTAATCATAAGGGTATGAGAAATGTGACATGGACCCTCACAGTTCAAATTTACTTGCCTCTTCACAATTCTGTGTTGTAACCTGAGCAATGTAGCTTTGTTTTACTTTTCTTCTGGCTTATAAACAGATAAAGTTTTCATTTTATATTACTCTTAAGGAATACAGTATTATTTTCTTCCTCTTTCTCTCCTTAAAGATTTGAAGATTCAAGGGCTGGAGAGATGGCTCAGGGCAGAAGGTCCTGAGTTCAGATCCTAGACCCCACGTATAGACGCCAGGCGGAAGCGGGGGCAGCCTGCGTTTGTGGTCGTGGTAGGGTGGAGCCTGTGAATCCCGGGGCAGAGTAAACAAGGAGGTAGAAGAGGTCCATGGTGGTTCTCAAATTCGTCCGTGGTCCTACACACACACACACACACACACACACACACACACACACACAATTAAATAAATAAAAATAAATAAAGAAGCTTTAAAAAAAAAAAGATTTGAAATTTAAAAAAAAAAGAAAAAAGTCCCTCTTGAGCCAGGAAGAGTGGTGCACGCCAAAGATCCCAACATTTGGGAGGTGGAGTCATTCAGGAAAGTGGGGACTTCAAGTTCATCCTCAGCCACGTATCAAGTCAAGGCCAACCTGGGTGTCTCGAATGTCTCAAAACTACAACAAAAGGAAAAGAAAAAAAATTCCTCTTCCGGAAGAAATGTACACAGAAGGAAGAAGATTCAGAAGCCAAACCACAGAGACACATTCTGTCTCACAGGCATGTGCAGGAAGAGCACTTAGAATAAGCTGAAAATTCACGGGACACCAGCAAACTGCTAGACTACATTTCCATGGCAACAGAAGTAATCATCCCAGATCTTCCTTCCAGACAGGGAGTCAAGCCCACTCTCCACAGAGATGGCACATGCCAGGGCTGGGATCACATTCGATCCTTGAAAACCAACCTTGACCGACACAGGATCATCATTCGGTCTCCCATTAGGCATAATGGACCTTCCTGCCATGCATTCCCATGGCTCCCTCCCAGCCCGGGGTTAGACACAGAGTGGCAAATGGAAAAATTGTGCCCATGCAAGAATGTGGAGCATGCTGCTTGCCTTATCCAGAAGAGACACCGTGAAATGTGCTCACAGCCTTCAATGAAAGAACCAAAGGGACTCAACTCTGTAAGCTGTGTTTTGTTATCCTGAATTATTTTTCCTTTATCATCATGCAAAAAAAAGAAAAGAAAGGAAAAACTCTCAGTTACTATCAGAAGATTTTCCTTGGGACCCCCACTTTGCAAGAGGGATAATCTGAAGAACGCTTCAAAAGGTGAGTGCACAGTTTAGTCATGGAGAGGGTAATTACTACCACTTCCCAGGTTAGATTTCTTTTAGTTCTGTATCACCTAACAGAGTGGCATAAACAATTCCTGCTGTCCATTTGCTTCAGGAACATAGTGCATACCACAATCCTTCCCTGGGAGTAGACTTCTAATTTTAATTCTCTTCCACACCAGAAGACTCATGGCATGATATATAACTGACTGACTGACTGATTGATGACTGACTGAATGAATGAATGACTGCTTATCATATACGTGCCTATTTAAGTCTACTGAGTTCTTATAAAACTTTAGAATCAGCTTTTAATATTTTACTAAATATTTAGTATTTAGCACTAATTGTCAAGTCTTTACTAATCGCTAGTGGCTATAGCAATACACTGGCATTAAAAGTTGCACCTAAATGACAACCATAAGGACTAAAACTTCAACCAAGATTTTTATTTCATCCAGTGGAATTAGACTAGACTGCCCAACTCAGGTGTCTAAGCATTTTTCTTTCAAACTATGAAATGATCTCTTGCTTACTACTTTCTCTTAATATGTCAAAAAGATACAGTAAGGGCTGGAGAGATTACTGTTGGTAAAATGCTTGTTGCACAGTCATGAATTCCCATCACACACAAACCAGACACTCCATAACCTTAGTCCTGAGGGGATGGAGAAGCAGACCCCTGGAGCTGCCCAGCCGGCCAGCCCCTCGAATAAGCACCAGATGCAGCAAGAGACTCTGTCTCAAAGAATAAGGCGGAGGCCTGGGACGTGGCCCAGTGGTTAAAGCACTTGTCACTTAGGAGTTCAGATCTCCAGAACACACGTAGGAGCTGGATGGATGCATCGGCTCACCTGTAACCCCAGCTCGTGGAAGACAAGACAAAGGATCCCCAGAGCATGCCTGCCAGTGAGACTAGATGAATCCATGAGGTCTGGATTCAAAAGAGAAATCCAGCCTTAATGATTAAGGTGGAAAGCAATCAAAGTCCCAACATCAGCTTCAGGTGTCCACATAAACATGCACACGTGTCCAATGCCATACATGTGACTATATATACACGTGTCCACACACCAGAGGAACATGCACATAAAAAAAGGGAAAAAAATCATTTAAATAAAAAAGGAGGAGAGCAATCACATCTGCCTTTGGCCTCCACACATACATGTGCACGCACATGCATATACACATACGTATGCACACACAGAGGAAAAAAAGAAAAAGTTCTTGTGGGTAGGCTACTATGGATTTAAATACAAAAAAAAAAAAATCAAAACAAAACAAAATGTCCATCCTGATTTCTGATTTTAGAGTCTCACGAATGAGGTCATGCGTCACTGCACAAGTGTGTGACTCAGTACCCACCAGGCACCAGGCATAGTGCCATAACTACAAGACGAGCACGTGACACCTGCAGAAAGGCTATTCTAAGGGCAGACCCAGAACATGACTAGCACGAGAGCAGTGACAGTCTAACAGGGAACGACAATGTGTAGTGGGGACCAGCACCCCGGAGACAACAGGGCTAAATTCCAAGGGACAGAAAACAAACCCTTGACAAGCTCACATCCCACAAGGGACATCCACTCCCACCGGGGGAAGGTGTGTTCCTTCCATGCGAGGCTTTAGGCCATGGAGAACTGACCATCTGTCAGAGATGCTGTAGGAAGGGACCCCCTCAAGTAAGAGACTGGATTAAGTGTCCTTTAAAGTTCTTTCCAACTCTAAAAGGGCATAATACCGTGAGATCAGAAAAGGCTGAAACAGTAATGAGAGAGGGAGGAAAACTTGGACAAAACCCAAAATGATAGCTAGGCCTGAAATAAACAGAAGATAATGAAAAGTATATCTTGTCTTACATCTGTTTGGTAAATGTGTGGTAGGTCAATCCGCAAAGCTTAAAGGGGTTAATGACCACAGCAATGGTAAGACTCCAAAGCTACTAAATTCTGGGAAAGACTTGGAATTCAACATTCTGTTAGAAAATGAAGCAGCGGGCTTTTCCAAGTCACTGTTTCAGAAATCGCTTTCATAAAACATTACCAAAAGCTTTTCAAATCCTACAGCATCATGTGCCAATGAGCACACGGTTGTGCCTAATGAAATACACTGGCCAGAGGATCTGATGTGTGCGTACATTTTCCTTTTCTGAGGAACTTTTAAAAAAATGTGTGAGTATCCTACAATTACCTACTTCTGGTCAACCTCCTCCCTCTTCCAGCCCCCTAGCCGTCCTGTGGCTTGTCCACACTTATCACTGCCGGCATCATCGCTGGCAACGCCAGAGGACACAGGTCGCCCCACACTGTGTAAGGTACCCAGCAACACATCACCAAGTCCAGAACCAGGTAAGGTACCCAAGAACACATCACCAAGTCCAGAACCAGGGTGAGATACCAAGAACACATTACAAAGTTCAGAACCAGAGCTGAATGTGGATCAGTCTGTAAAGTGCTTCACACACAAGCATGAGGACCTGAATTCAGATCCTCTGCACCCATATAAGACACGTGCTGCTAAGGAGGGAGAGACAGGAGGGCCCTGGGTCTCACTGGACAGCCAGCCACACAGAAGCAATGACCTCCAGCTTCAGTGACAGACTCTGTCCAAACAAGTGGAAGGTGACTGAGGAAGAATCTGCCTTCAACATCTGGCCTCCACCTGCAAGTGCTCACACATACATAAGCTAGAGTCACCCCAGGCACGTGCTAATGAAGGTTTCCTTTATTAAACTCAGTGCAACATACACATTGCCTTTTAATGGGTCCCCCGATATTTCCAGGGATATATGTCATGCCCAGCATCATTAAATTACATCAAAACCTTAGCTCCACGTTAACATTCCAATACCATCATGTAGCAAATTAAAGGCTGGATTCTGAGTGTTCCTGGCACATCAAAATCACATCATGTAAACAGAAAGAAATGGTGATCACTGATAATGAAAATTCAGCCAACCATGCACACGTGGCTGTAAGAACAGGAGGACTGGGTGAGCAAGGGGCAGCAGTGGAGACAAAACAGTAAGGGAGCCACTTGTCAGGAGCTTGGAATAAGAGACAGCTCCTGGGACCTAAGCAGAAACTCTGCCATTTCCCTCTGCGATGGGCATGAGTTACGCTGACATGATTGGTCTAGCTCCTAACTTACCCCTTTCTCTGTGAGGTTCAGAGTAAGCAAATGCAAGGTCCTTGTGTGGGATGACTTCCAGTCTACAGGCATGACGTTTCCATAGTTGTCTGTCAGGGCATTCCAGATCCTTCAGAAGAAAAATGAGAGTCAATGGAAGGTATTGTTCTACAAGGTTTTGGTGACAGTAAAAGGACATCAAATAATGAAACAAACAAAGAAGGTATATTGTTTCTTATAAAACTCCAACCATGTAGAATTTCCTAAATAAGGCTAAGTGAAAATCTGAATTGGACTGACAAGGCGTCGTGTAGAATGTTACAGAAAGCTCTCCAGAAGTCAGTCCCTAACACTTCCATAGTGCCAGGTACACGGCATTGTTCAAAGTAGCTCATAAATACTACACTTAATCCTCAAAAGCGCATCAGAAACAAAAGCATTACTAGTCTCATTTAATAGATGAAGAGACTGCACTATCGGGAGGTTCAGGACTGCCATGCACCTGGTCAATACACTGGAATTATAATTACTTTTCTTCTGTAACTTCCAAACAAAGACCATTTCATATTGTGAATGATCTTTCTGTAACCCGAGGCATGCTACCTTTTCTGGAGAAGGGGTTCGATGTCAGTGTGAGGTGACGATGTAAGACCTAATTTATAAGACAGCAGCAGGGTGAAGGATGAGACTAGGAACATGAAGGGGCAAGAGCAGAGGTGGAGTTCATGTCTGTATACAGTGGTTAGCCGCCTTCCTATCAAACCGCATCTGAGGAGGTGACGGAAAAAAATGAAAAGGGCATTTGACCTCGATTCAAAAGACACTCTCATCTCCACTCTTCCTCACCGAAAAGGCCAAGTCGCTTCTGCTGTGTCAGTTTCAGCTGTCCTACTGTGAAATGAATCTAGGGCAAAAAGCAGGCATCTCTTCAGGCTCCATCATTAATCTAAATGAACTGCCTTGGGATGAAATCTCAAACCAGGCCAGACAAAATGCAAACTCCAAGTTCAGGATTGAAATTCAGGTTGTGGTGCCCAAGGAAGAACTGATAACATTAGATGAAAAAAACAAGAGTTCAGAGGCATCAGTAAGATGAAATTTCATTAAGATAAGGGAGGTTAAACCCAAGACACCTGAGCTTCTTACTGGCTGGCATGCACAAAGATGTCATTCTGAAAAAAGCAACTAAAATTTATAACAAGTATATAATAGTAAATAATAAAGCATGAGTGTGTGTGTGTGTGTGTGTGTGTGTCCCCCGTGTTGACAATTAGAATACAAAAGTAATCCCAGCAGGGACACAAACCTGAGAATGCGAATTTAAAAAGGGGGAAAGAATGCATTTGACTTAAGGAACTTAGGGCACTTAAGACAAGAAAAAAAAAACAAACATAATTCAGAGCATCAAAGACTCTACATTAATCATCAGGAACCAGGCCAGCCTAATCTCTCCCCATCCCAAAGCTCAGGGAAATTTACGGAAGAGGGGGCAGTAAGATTGTAAGAGCCTAAAGATAGGGAAAAGCAATGATATGCAAGATACTCCACACAAGTTAGGGCCAAAGTAATCATAATAGGACTTTGCATGACCTGCGCAATGACCAGCATATCATTGAACCCCCAAAGGCTAGCATGGATCACAGGCACTAGGATCCTTAGAGGCAAGGGATTACAGCCACAATAGTGTTCCTATACTAAAGGGGAATACACACAAAAAAGAGCTCTAGGTAATGCTACTGAGTCCTTACACCTCATCAGAGAGGAGGACCAAGAGGGAAGTTTAACATTCACACTAAAGGATGCTCCAGAATGGGGGGAGGAGGGGAAGGGGGCACTGGGAGAAAGGGAGGGAGGAGGGGAAAGGAAGGGGAAAAGGGGGGAGGGAGAAAGGGGATCCAGGGAGGGATAGAGGGAGGGAGGGGAATGGGGTACCTATCAAGTTTGTAGGAGTGAAAAAAAAAAAGAAATTGCCCAAAACACGACATCGGAGGGACGACATCCGAGGGACACATGGCTTTCAAAGGCACTCGAGCATCTCAGAGAAAATGTGCACCCAAGAAGCCTAGAACACGGGGACTGCTCCCTCCACCCTCCTCACCTACAAGGCTCACTAGCATTTCCCCCGTTGGGTTCCGATCTTCTCTAACACTGAGCTGGAATCACAGGCAACGCATCTGGACAGATGTCGACCAGGTTTGACCCTCCCTGGATGACAGCTCTCAAAGACCTCTGAGCAACTGACTATACAAACAACTCCAGCCAAGGACAGAGCAGAATATTCTCGTTGTAAGGACAGTCCAGAGTTTGGGAGAAATTGTTCTATCTGTTGGTCAGTTCCTTCTTAAATGAGTAGGACAGGATCAGTGGGGTGACATACTTCACCTGGCAGGACTGTCAGTGGCTAAAACAAGAGTGAAGGAGGCGATTAACAACCTTCTCTTTCACCGAGGTCAGAAGCTGGAAGGACATGAGGCCAACTTCAGTCAAAGAGTTGCAGAATTCTCTCCTCAAGATATCTGAAGTGCCCTCAAACTTATCACAGGTATTACAACTAGTCATAAACAATTTTTCCAGGGAGGTCAAAGTCCTGCCAACCTTGGATCCTGTGTGACACCCTTCCAAAGACCTGAGTACCTAAATATAGTTCATACTGACCAAAACTGAAACCAACGCAAAAAAAGGCCCAAGAAGGTAGTGTGTGGATACGAAATTCTCTGGCTACTAGTAAGGGCTACAATGAACTCTACAAAGCCAATGTATGCAATGGAGGGGTAATGACAGTCTGATCCTGAAAGAATCCTCACACATTCCCATATCAAGAGACACTTTCAACATCTCAAGCCCACTGAATAAAGAGCTGCAGGAGCTGGGGGTGTGGTTGAGGCAGTAGAGTGCTTGCCTAACTTACGTAAGCCCTGGGTTCAGTCCCCAGCACCAATAAAACTATGTGGTGAAACCCACAATCTCAGCACTCAGGAAGTACAAGAAAGAGGATCAAGAGCTCAAGGTTATATCTTCTATCTTTACAATGAAACTGCAAAAGACAGCTACATGAGGCTTTGTCTCCAAAAAAAAAAAAAGCAACAAAATAAAATATGGTGGTTTAGAGGTTAGAAGGAGTTAAGGGTTCAAGATCCTCCTCTAATTACATAGCAACTTCAAGGTTAGTCTGAAGTAATGGGGCTCTTTCTCAAAAAAGAAAAGCAACAAAATATTTTAAATGTCATGACCACTTGAATTTGAAGGAAAGGCTAAAATAAACTTTCCAGAATGTTCAACTGAAGTAAAATTAAGACCTTAAACATCTTTGTATAAGCCACTCACTCATCTATTTTAATTTACTCTTATCATTTCAAAATCCAGAATATACCCTAAATTCCCATACACATACACGAAGCTATCCTCTCTCTATGAAATGACTTTCAAAACTGCCCCCCCTTTCCTGTTGACAGCAAACTCATTCTGTGCACATAAAGTCCTTCCAGACCCTTGACTCTCCCCCATAAATACAACCCCTAGTCTCTCCACCTCTCCAAAGGCTGAGAAACCCATCAGCCCAGGAGCGGACTCAAATTCACTTGCAGCCTAATGGGGGGTTGGGGGTCTTGTCGCCTTGCAAGTCGCCTTACACGATCCCAGTCCTTTCGATACATCTTTTGAGGCAAACCCGTGGTACAAAAAATTACCATCATCTCTTGCAGCTCTCGTAAATCCCTGTGTCACAGCACTGAAATTGACCACCTGAATGAGCCGCCCACCGCGGCTCGTGACGCGCCGGTCTCCGCCGTGCTCCGGGATCCTTGCCACTAATAAGCCGCCACCTTCCTTTCTGTTTCGGTGGCCGCTTGTATTCGGCGGACCCCGCACTGACCTTTGCATGTGATAAATCCTCTACCCAGACTGCCAGTCCTCCGTCTAGAAGTATTCGCGGACACCCCGTTTAAATCGTCCACCTCCAGCTCGAATATCTACGAAAGCACTTAACACACAAGACACGTGTTTACACATGTGTGTCCCAGCCTGCATCGGGCCCTCCTGGGGGGCCACGCCAGCCTTTAGAGGGTGCGCAGGACGAAGCCCCAGGTAAGGGCTCCACGGGATGCGCGGCAAGCGCATGAAAATCTGGACCGTGCCCGGGAGGCCCGGCTCCCGCCCGGGACGGGGGACCGCGGCGCCTGCCCCGGGCCGCGGGGACCTCAGCCCGGTCGCCGGGCCGGCCGCGCGGGGCGGAGCTGCCGACCGCGGAGGCGGAAGGAGGGCGCGGGGCGGGGCCGCCGCGGATCCCCGCGGGCTGGGGCCGAAGGCGGGGTCCGGGCGAGGGCCGGGGCGCTCTCGCCCCCCGGGGCCCGCACTCACTCGTCCCCCTGCAGCAGGCTGCGCTCGGTGATGGGCCGCACGGCCGCCCGCGGGGGCTCGACGCCCTCGCCCGACGGGCGGAAGCACAGGCTCAGCTTCTCCTCCAGGCTGCAGGCCAGCGCCGGGAAGCCGTCGGCGGCGCCGCTCGCCCCGGCCTCGGAGCTCGCGTTACGGTTCCCCTGGTCCTGGAGGCTCCGGGGCGGCTCCTGGAACTCATAGAAATCCTGCCAGTCCCCGTCCGCCGCCATCGCGCCCGGGAGCCGCCGCGCGCCCCGCCCCGGCGGCCGGCCCCGCCCCTCCCGCCGCCAGGCCCCGCCTCCGGGTGACGCCCCAGCGCAGGCCACGCCCACTAGGCCCCGCCCCGCCCCGAGACCAACCCCAGCCTGCTGCTGGGTGGGTCAGACCCAGGCCGGGGTCAATTGCTGAGTCTCCCTGGAGCTCATCCTGAAGAAGAAAGATCTTATCTGCAATGAGCTACTTCTGTCTTCTCTGTCACTTAGAAGTAACTTCCCTCCTAGCTTCCCTTCATAATTTCTGCCTACCAGTGGCCGAAATGAAGGACTCCTTAAAACCTGAGACCTATCCAGGTCAGATTTTGTCCAAAGGCATTTCCCCAAGGTAACTGGCTTCGTTTAGAGCTCTCCAACCAGAACGACAGAGCTGCTAGGAAACATTTAAGTAGGACCGAAATTCATTCCTCCAATATTTTGTCTCTCCCACGTGCAAAACGCATGCTAAAGGAATAATTATGTGAGTTAATATTCATGAAGCACTTAGAAAATGCCTGACAGCAAGCACCCTATGTTCATGTTAGGAGCACAGGGGTCAACAGGTCCTCCCTTCAAGTGGGCTTTATGGGGCTGCAGGGACAAGACTAAAAGAAAAAATTGCACCTTGTAAAAAGTATGATATAGAAATTGAAAGTTATTGTCTGATGGTTCAAGAGGAAAAAAATTCATGAGGTTCTGGTGATAACTGTAGAGAATATAAATGTGCTTAATATTATTAAACTGCACACTAAAAATGGTCGGGATTATACTTTTGTTATCTGTGTTTTACCACAGCACAAAAACGATTTGGAGAGGGCTAGTGAGATGACTCAATAGATAAAGCATTTGCAGCAGAAACATGAGGACTGGCGTTCAAATCCTCAGAACACAGGTTTAAGGGCTGTCTGTAAACCCAGCTTTCAGGAGGCAGAACAGGGAATTCCCCCAGGGAAATCTGGCTAGCAGGGTTACACTAGTCGATTGTGACCTCTGATTTCAAATGAAAGACTGCCTCGATAAATAAAATAGAGAACAATTGAGGAAAACATCCAACTTCAACTACAGGGCTCCACACACACCCATGTACTGAAACCCACACACATATGAACACAGAGGCATGCATGCGCAACATACATACACACACACACACACACACACACACACACACAAATTGGGAGGAAAAGTAAGTACAAGCAATAAATGCTTAGGAGTTGATAGAATCAGAATCTATTCAAATTTGTCATGCTCCTGTCAAACTATCATATTTAATAAACACTGAGGATGTTATAAAGCAACAAGTACTAAGAAAATACTTTCTTAGTAAATGGAAATTTCTGGAAAAAATTTCAAAAAATGGCTGTTTTTCTATTAACTATCCCAATTACCTCATAAATACATATGAATAGCATGTGTTGGTTATAAATACAAGAACACACAGTCTAGCATCTACTAATAAAGAATAGTTCATTTCAATTGTTCAGGTGTAACAGAAATGAATCTTTACCAAACATCTGCATCTTCCATATTAAAGAGGTGTTTATTGGGCCCATCCAGGCAGAAGCAATACTCAGCCAACAAGAGAAGAAGCCACAATAATTAGCCACAGTTTCGCCCTTGCAAGTTACCCGAAAAGCTGGATATGTAGGCTGCTCCAAGCACAGGACAGGATGTATTCTGCATAATCAATTGTTGGTCTCTGAAAAACAAATGGAAATAAGCACTGGCAGTAGCTACTTGTCAAACGGTAAGATTTGTTCATTATGGTATCCCCCCTAATTTATCTCTTGAGTAAAGATATGTTATACTACCTTTCCAGAGAGGTATTAGAGATATAAGAAACAGGAAATATCTCTAGTCCATGCAGAAAGGAGAGAGAGAGAAGTTGAAGACTATATGATGTCAGAAAAGGCACCAAATGACTTTTTTGTTGTACTTGTGCATGTGGGTGTGTGCATGTGTCATAGTTAGGCACAGTTGTCAAATTGACAGTTGAGGATTTGAGCTCTAGGCACATTTATGGAGAATTAGTGGTTGGGTTAAACCCAGGGCAAATCTGCAGAGGTTGTCTGGTTGATGGGGAAGGCCCAGGTCGGCGGGATTAGGCCCTGGAATAATATACAGCAAGCTGGTTGAGAGATTCGGCATCCTTATATACACTTGGCCAGTCACGCTGGTTTGGCAAGTAAGGATCCCCTCAGCCATCATGTAGAGAAGGTGTGGCCAGTTCCCTTGGCTCTGGTGTTGGTGCGTGCTCTCCTGTCAAGCTGGACTATGAACTGTAACTGGACTATCAGTAAGAAAATAAACCACTTGTTCCCTTAAGCTATTTGATGGTGATTTATCAGCAACTATGCAGGCAAACTGCTACAGTGTGCATGTGTGTGGGTGTACATATGTGTGCCCGTGTGTGTGTGTGTGTGTGTGTGTGTGTGTGTGTTGTGTGTCTGTATCAGAGGGCACTTAAATGTGTGTGCCTGTATAGGCCCAAGGGTGACAATGGGAATCCTTCTGGATCTCTCTACCTCCTAATCACTTTTCTCTGGGGTTTCTCAAGCTACAACTTCCAAAATTGCAGGCTTCCGTCATATCCACTGGCATTTTTACGTGGTTTCTGGGGATTCAAATTCAGGTCCTTTGCTTGTAAGGCAAAAGCTTTAACACCCAAACCATCTCCCCAGCCAAAGACAGACTTTCTTTAATCTTCCCAAAACCAGCACTTGAAATAGCAGGTTCTGTTATGATCTTCATTGTAGAGATGAGTGAATTAAGGCCATCACACTGTCAGTGAATAATGGGTGAAGATTCAAACCTAGGTAGAACTTTTCCTTCTCATCTCAACTCTTGAAAACCTCCAGCAAGCAATTGTCTTGTACTTTCTTGATTTTTTTTCTCCAAGCTGTAAGTTTAATTGATTTTTTCCCATTTGTTTTATAAGAATGTCCAAAGTGTCTCCACAATAAAAAAGTCGGATCGATACGGTTGCATCACAAAGGGTATGAACCTAAATAAACCTATCACTCAACAGGAAGAGCAAGAACAATAAAAGCAACACCAAGTGGATTGTTAAGATAATTGTTTACGTAATTTAGGCAAACACACTCAAGTAATTGCTCAATTTTCTGCTCAATTTGATTAGAGGAGAGAGTAGCTAATTACTTCTAATTTGAATTATAGGGTTAAAACTAGGCATCTTGTAAGCCCCTTGTTTTGTTTAAAGAAAGAAGGGTTAGTGTCATTCCATGATGTATAGAGTAGCTTATATTCTTGAGGGATTGACTTGCTGCTTGGAAAAGCAAATTAGTAAATATCCTGAATCTTTCCAGCTGAGGACCTCCAATGGCCTTATGTGTCAGGCCTTGAATTTCACCAGCAGGAGCATGTGTTGTGTGTATAAGCACACACACACACACACACACACACACACACACACACAGTGTCTAGCCATAAGGTGCCAGGGACACCCCCACACACAGCCTGAGCTGTAACTTACGCACCCACATCAGAGGGTGAGTGGATGCTGGAGAGAGAACAAATATCCAAACCTGGGCACCAGCCTGGGCCGTCTATTCTTCTTAGGGGCTGAACTGTACCCCTTTGCATCCATCTGTGGACGCTGTAAACTCTTGAACCTCAGAAAGTGGCTGTTATTTGCAGATGACCTTTTAAAGGAGATGAGAACGCGGCTTTCGCAGTGGGTCCTGACCCTCACTGTCCTCGGAAGAGAAAGATACTCGATGGAGCCCACGAGCAAGCAGCAGAGTCCCCCGGACGCAGAGGGAAGATCATGTGCAGGAGCAGTGTGAGATGTGACAGGTGTCTGCCCCCTCACTCCCCACCCCGGGAGGGAGGCCCCTCCAGACACCAGCCCTGCTCACACCTCAGTCTTGGGTTTCCAGCCTGCGAACCTACGTGGTGCCTTTCAGTTGTCTAAGCCATCGGGGTTGTGTCGCCACAGCCCGAGCAGGGTCATGCTGCTATGCTTTCCGCAGGCATCACAGTGATTTCTAGAGGCTCCCACAAGGCATCTCAAAAGCTCAGGACAATGACAATTCTGTCTCTTCCGGTTTTGTAGGCAGCTTTCCCACAGGAGGAACTAGAAGACCGAAGATTGAAGGTGTGGGGCTGTGGGCGGAATGAGGGGGGAGGCCTGCTCCCCAGGCGGCCTTGGTAGCTGGCAGGAAGGGGTTGCAGTGACTCAGATGAGGGACCTGGATATCAGCGTCCCCATGAGTGCAGAGCAGGACACTATACAAGTTTCAAGCAAAGCCTGAGATCTATCCCTGGAGTTTAGAACTGTAACTAAGTCTTGCTTGGAGAATTTAGAAGGCCAAGAGTTGAGCATCATGAAAATGGGGAAGAGAGGAAACGAGCCACACGTTGGCCATTGGACTGGGAAGGATGTATAATTTTACCCTGCAGGCCAAGCAGATGCACCAAAAGATGCTTGAGTCAACTGGAATGGGACTCACGAGAAAAGTCAGCCGTGCTGAGAAAAGTATCTCCACCCAAGGGAAGTGAGACTTCAAGGAAGAGATGAGAAAAAGTAACAGAGGGCTGGAGAGGGCTCAGGAGCTAAGATTCTGCCTCACAAGCAGAAGGACCTGACTTCAGGTCCTGGATTCCATGTAAAAATGTCACATGATTATGGTGGCAGCCTACAATGGTGGCTCTGGAAGGTGGAATTTATGAAATCCCAGAGCAAAAAAAAAAGGTAGTAGCAATCCAGGATGATTCCCAAAGTCACCATTGGAGCGCCACAGGCACACACAGTGCCTCCTGATATACACACACACTTGTTTAAAAAAAAAAAAAAAAAGGAAGAGATAGAGATTGATAAAGAGAGAGAAACAGAGAGAGAGAGAAACAGAGTAGACCAAATCCTACCACATCACTGACTGCCATCAGGTCTCCGTGGGCACCAGGAGCTGGGCAGAAATGTAAGATGGAAGTCGTTATGTATGTTACAGCCTAAATATAGGGCTGGGAACACCAGTCCTCTCCTCTCATTCCCCTAGAGGCTCCATTCCTCACTAACGATGCATGAAGACCACCCATTTCCTTCCAGAAACAATCATAACATCCTGATAAATACCAGCTCCTGCTAAGGTCAGCTGGCACAATCTCCTGGCGATCATCGATTGATGTTTAAAGCCCTGACGAATATAAATAAATACCAGGTAGAAACGGGTACTGGAGGAAGAAGAGCAGATGCAGGCCACAAAGAGGAAAAGTAAGGCATCCAAAATTCCAGGCTGCAGGAAGGACGCAATGCAGAGATCAAGGGGTGGGTTGGGCAGATACCAAGGGAAGCACCCACCAAGCCTCTCCTCACGTCCTGAAAGAGGGATGCACGGGGTGCTCAGTGTTAGAAATCTCAGGGGACCAAAGGCACCCGTCCTGGGATAAAGGCAGTTTTACAGAAAGTGTCGCTGAGAAGGTGAAGGTCACGCAAATCCTCTGTTTCACCTTCAGAAAGCAAAGACAACAGGGTCACCCATGCGGTGAAGTGCTGTGACCGCCGTCCCCCCCCCCCCCCCCCCCGCCAGCTTGAGGGCTGTCATCTCCCCTCCCCCCCAAATGCTAGCTGAAGAGTTCCACAGGTCACAACCCTTCTGCTTTGTAGAATATCTAACACAGTGCTAGCCGGTCACCACTTTGATCCGTCAGAGGTGTTTTAAAAGTATTCGTTTACCCTCCTTTGTTATTCAAGTTTGTATTGCCAGGGCTTCAGCTCAGCTGGTAGGGCTGGCTGTGTGAAAGCAAGAAAAAATATACTAGGTCAGGAAACCGAAGTCTCTTGCTTCTGAGAAAGAGTTAGGGCCTTTGTTGGATAATCTTCTAATGTGATTAAACACAGCAGAAATTTAAACACTGAAGGCCATTTCCTCTGTCATTAGCACGTAAGAAATGGATTGGGTTTTGGTTGTTGGGGGGATTTGCTTTTTTTTTTTGAGACAGGGTCTTCCTGTGTAGCCAGTATTTACTATGTGACCCCGATTGGCTTTGAATTGGTGGCTGTTCTCCTGCTTCTGCTGGGATTACAAGGTCACACCATCACACGTGGCTTACCTGAGAAATGGTACAAAGAACTGAAGGTACATTTCAAATTCTCTTAGGAAAATGTGTACTAGGCCAGACATGTAGCCGGACCCTTGTTTGGAACAAAGAAGAGACTATTCTCAGCCTCCCCTATGGCCAGTGTCCTACCTATGAATGATTTATAAAGTGGAATTTCTTTCCATGAATTGTTTTGAAGATTGATGTGCTCCTAAGTTTGTCCTCTGTCTAAACGTAATATTACAGTGAACTCCCATAGGCAAAGGGTGGCACAAACTTAAAACTCTGCTTTTAATACTCTGTGAAGCAGGCATTGATTTTTTTCATATGCACTTAATAATGAATGCTAAACAACTCTGGGAACAGAGTCTCATCTTCACTATCTAATAAAATAAACAATATTCACTTCTTTGAAATCACATTCTTTAGTCTAAAGTCTGTCGTATGAAAATATGGCACTTACAAGTTTCTGAAATGTCAGAAGAGACAAACATGAATAAATCCCCAGGTTCTACATATTTTATTTGCAAATGATGGTGGTTACGCCTGCATTAAATTATATTGAAACATCACATTTACTTCTTATTTGTTTCTGGAATAATTGTGGAACTTTTAATTCGCTTTTGAGTTCTTTCAATCACAGAAAATTTTTGTTCGTGCTTGGTAATTGCATTATCATTTTAGTTGTTTTGACAATGTGAAATGCTTACCTTAAAAAAAAAAAAAAGAATAGTGGGTGAGATACACCACTAGATGCTGTAGTCTAATTTCTTTTTTTTTTTTAATGAGTGCATTCATTCATTTGGCCTAAATACAGCCCTTAAATAGTAATCATTTCTCAAAGTCCCTGCCTACATGCCTTACATCTCCTGACTTTCAGAGTTTTCTGTTCAATCAGTTTCTTTCCTCATCTGGAAGTCTGTAGTTCACTTTCTATTTTCTCATCCATTTGTCATGCTTTCACTCTCCTTCCTTGCTATGTCCTACTGTCTCTTTCAAGAAACCTGTCACACGCTCAGGATCCTGGGGACATCCCTTCCTTCGATGGCTCCCTGAAAACATTCACATTCCAGCAGTTCTTACCGGCCAACCCAGGGTGGATCCCAAGGGATATAGGGAAGGCCCCAGCTAGCAGCTCCACCTTCCCCTGCAGACGTATCCAGGGATCCGGCTGGACAGGTCTGGCCAACCTGCTCAGTTCCGTCAGGATGGAGTCACTGGGAAAGTGAAGGGCTGCTGCTAGTCGGCCATTGCAACCAGACCAGCCTGTGGAGGGTGGGAAGGTATGTTCTGTGAGCATACATCCAGGTCATCAGCTGAACCAAATATTCAGGACCCAGAGATGTCCTCCACAGCCCATGTCAGGTCCCCAAAGCTTGTTACCTTCCCAGGTGAGCCAAGCACTGCAGGAAGGGACTCAGCAGCAGGGGCTGCAGGCTGACTTAGCCAGGCAGTTAAAAAAAAAAAGATTAAGTTCTGAGCAGCCTTCAGGCCAACAGCTAGACCTCCACAGGGCCTGACTGGCGATCCACAGAGGTGGATTTGCCAGGAAACAGGAAGGTTAAGCTTCAGAGACTGTAGTGGTTTTGTTCCCCTGTTGCTATGATAAAACACCCTGACAAAAGCTACTTAAGGGACAAAGGATTTATTTGGCTCATTCAAGGCACAGTCCATCATGGTGGGGAAGTCCAGGCAGCATTAGCTCGAAACAGCCGGTCACACTGCATCCACGACTGGAAAGCAGAGAGATGGGATGCATGTATTCCGCTTGCTTTCCTCTTTTATTCAGTCCTGGACGTCAGATCCAAGAAATAGTGCTGTCTACTTTTAGGCTAGGTTATGCTCACATCAATTAATGTAATCGAGATAATCCCCTGCACGGGTACGTCCAGAGGCCTGTCTCCCAGGCCTCAAGCTGACATTTTAACCAATTTTTATAGGAGACCCTTGCTTGCCTAGATCTCTCGAAGACCCAAGAAGAGGTCGTGCATGCATAATAAGAAGCCCTTGCAAGGCAATTAAGGAGTGCCCTCAGTTTGCAGATCCGAAGACTGGTCTGTGCAAACAACATTTGCATTTTGCCCTAAAGTCTAAGAACATGCATAAGAAACTTGAGAGCAATATTTCCAAATTTACCCCTTTCCCAGGGGTCTAAAGTTTTATAAAACTATCAACCATAAAGAAATATCTACTTTTTCTCTAAAAAGCTGGATCTATTACCTGTGGGAAATAAGGTTGCAAGCTTGCTGTCAGAAACAGCGGCCAAAAAAGCAAGAGTAAAGAAAAGAAGGGGTTTATTAAGAAGTTAATTGCTTTAGGGGGCTGGAGAGGTGGCTCAGGGGTTAAGCCTCTGCCTTGCAGGTGGAAGGTCCTGAGTTCGGATCCTAGACCCCACGTATAAACGCCAGGCAGGAGCAGGGAGCAGCCTGCGTTTCTGGTCCTGGTAGGGCGGAGCCTGTGAATCCCAGGGCAGAGTAACCAAGAAGGAGGTGGAGGCGGTCCATGGTGGTTCCCGAATTTGTCAGTGGTTCCCGAATTTGTCCGTGGTTCTACACACACACGCACGCACACACACATACACACACACACACATACATACATACACACACACATACACACACAATTGAATAAATAAATAATAAAAAAGAAGTTAATTGCTTTAAAATATTATGTTAAAATATGCTGTTTTTTTGGCTTTGTAAAGCATCTGATATTCATCATGTATTACATCGCGTATTATGCATTTTATTCATTGTACATAAATATTTAGCTGAATAACTAATTTTGTATTCTTTTTCCTATACAAGTCTCAAGCTTCAGGCTCCAGTAAAAGCCTCTGTTAAGTGGGTAATGAAATCAGCCAGACAAGACTGATAATCCACTATAATTCAGTACATGTTGAATTTTGTTTTGTTTTTTCAGTTTTAGTGGTGAGATTAAACCTGGGTTTCATACATACTAGGCAAGCACTCTACCACTGAATTAGATCCCCAGTCCCAGCATGTATATTTTGAGGTTTTATGAGCTCAGGAAGGGAAGGTACCTGTGAGTAGAACTGCTAGCCTGTCTCTGAACCGCAGCCCTTACAGCCCTATACCTGGACTTTATTTCACAGGCTCCCTTGCAATTTGATGAGATTGTATGGATGAGTTCTAGCCAATGGAGTGTGGGTAGAAGCATATTACCCCCTTTAGCCATGAAGATCTTTCACACATGAGCCTCCATTTTTCCCCTGCCACCAATGAGCTCCACACACATGAACTCAGTGACCCTGCAAGCCAAAATCAAACACGGCACAGTCAGAAAATAGAGGAAGCTGAGCGGACGGTCCACTGCTTGCAGGAAAACCGAATAAGAAACTCGATATTGGATTTCTAATTATGAGAAATTTTTCATGGCTAAAGCCTGATGTTCTGGGGATTTCCCATTACCATAGCTTACGATACCTTAACCAATACTGTTCCCGCTAAGAGAAAAATAGCAATACTTTTAAGCTATATTGTGCAAGATTTTAATTAAATCTTACTTAATTATATATGAACATATTGTGTTACTTTCACTTTCCAGTTACTGAATGAATTCAAGGCCAAAATAACTCTGTACACACTAGATTCTTCAAGCTAAGAGATCCCTCGGGACTTCCTATGTTTTTCTCCTCTTCTCTGATGATGTGTACAACAGTTAATTGTGACTTCAAACTTGATTGGATTGAATGACACTTAGGAAAGAGTAAAACACACCTCTGGGTATATCTGTGAGGATATTTCTAGAGATGTATGGAACAAGAGGGCTGTCATAGTTAAGCACAGGTGTCAACTTGACTGTTGAGGGTTTGAGCTCTGGGCACAGTTGTAGAGAGTTGATGGTTGAATTAAGCACAGAGCAAACCTGAAAGAGATTGTCTAGCTGATGGGGAAGGTCCAGCCCATTGTGGGTGGGATTAGGCCCTGGATAAATCACAGAGAGCTGGTTGAGAGAGTTGGCATCCTTCTGTTCACTTGGCCAGACATGTTGGCCTGGCAAGTAAGGATTGTTCCTCTCTCAGCCATTCCATAGAGATGGTGCGAACAGTGCCCTCAGCCCTGGTGTTGATGTATGCTCTCCTGTCAAGCTGGACTAAGAACTGTAACCAGAAATCGTAAGAGAATAAACCTCTCGTTCCCTTAAGCCATTTGATGGTCATTTATCAGCAACCATGTAGGCTGACTACAACAAAGGCGTTGATCTAATCAGTGGTTTACTCCAGGGATGGATTCAACATTTGAACAGACTCTTGGGAGGCAAGAGAACTAAGGAAGTTGGGATCTAGTTGGAAGAAGCAAGTCCCTTCATCAGAGGGCATGTCTTACCCTGGTCCTTCTCTGTGACTGCTCTCTCTCTGCGTCCAAACTGACATGAATCGAACTATTTTCCTCCAAAGTGCCCTCTACTGTGTTTCTGGTTCGCCACAAGCATAAAAGTACTAGAGTCAGCCCATCATGAAACCATGAGCCAGATGGAGGAGGAGAGGGAACGGGATAGAAGCAGGTGTAGACTCACTGTAGGATCACTTAGGAGGAGAAGATACTTTAAAGGGACTGCAGATTGGATCTAAGGTGTTTGCAAAAGCAAGAGGTTTGTTTTTATGACTTTCTGAGCCCATTTTCTAAGGTATAACAGAATGTCTGACCCTGGGTAATTTATAAAGAACGAAAATGTGTTTCTCACAGTTCTGGGGACTCACAAGTTCAAGGTCGAGGAAGCAACAGGAAGGCAGAGGACAACAGGAGAGTGTAGCAAAGATCTGAGAGCTGAGGTACAAAACTCCAGGGCAAGCATCAATAACATAAAAAGTTCGTCCTATCGTAATGATTTTCCTTTAAAAATTTTCAAGACGAGGGTCTCAGGAGAGATAATTACATGCAGTGGGGGCTAGGACTGGACGGGGCCGCCTGAGGAGGGCCCACTTGGTCTGCCACAGAGGACTGAACCCCCAGTGGAGCAGACAATCCAGAGGGAAATCAGGGGCTCATAGAAATAGATAGGCAGGAGGGTAGAAGAGAGTGGGATGGATTGATGAAGGGAGAGGAAGGAAGGTGGGAAGGGAGAAGAGAAGTTGGGGAAAGGAATAAGTTTTCAATTTGCTTGTAAAACTAGGGGAAAAAATTACATACAAGGGCTTTCTAATGATACCACATTGCGGACACTTACCGTATCCTGTTCTTCTTCCCTTCCTGGCCCCCTTGTGGTTGGGTGGGGCCTTGCAACTAGATCTGAGCAAGGAGTCCTCAAGCAGTGTGTGTTGATTCCAGGATGTATTTAATTGCCAAAGTGACCCTCTTCAGACTATATTTTCTCTCTGGCACGATGACAACGATATTCGAGATGACAGCTGTTGTGCTGGACTGTTTTGCAATGTGACTATGAAGCACACAGGTCTCTTGCTAACACCATATCTAAGTGAAAAACAAACCTGTTACTTTAAACCACTGAGCTCTGGGGCTTGTTTGTTTTAACAACATGCGTATGCCAAATCTGACGCACATACAATTACAAATAACCATCGTGTTCTTTAATATACGGAAAGTGAAATGAAGTTTTATGTATGCACACTAGGTGTTACGTTATTGGTGACGAAAAACGCTCTTAAAGATAATGAATGTTGCCGCCATGCAACATTCCATGGGAACAGAATATGAAAGAAAATGTATTTAAAGAGCTCATACCTGAGATTGTGTGTGTGTGTGTGTGTGTGTGTGTGTGTGTGTGTGTGTGAGAGGGCATTGTCTGTCCCTGTGTAGGACCAAGGGTGACTTCAGGAATCATCCTGGATTGCTTCTACCTCCTTTTTGCTTCACTCTGGGATTTCTGAGGCTCTGCCCACCAGAGCCAAAAATTCAGGCCGCTGCCGTTTCTGCCTGTCATTTTCACGTGGAACCTGGGATCTGAACCCAGGACCTTCTGCTTGCAACACAGAGTCTTAACCCGTGAACTCTTTCTCCAGCCCTCATACCAGAGATTATATAAAAAGTGCTTTGCTCAGCAAATTCTCAGTGGGGTCAGTTACTATTGTATAGTCAGAAACATGTAAATGAGGAGCCATTGGGATACAAACACACATTACATTCTAGCTGAGGTCATCTTCAGAACCGGCCTGTGGCTGTCAAAAGCATCAGGTGATGCTGGGATATCTCAGGACACCGGTAGGCATGACCAGCCAGTGTCTGACCTAAATGCCTCTTACTGCTGGGACATGAGAAGCAGTGGGTTTTGAGGTAAATGATACCATTGACCCTGTAGGACACAGTCCTGTGCAGGCCTTTGAGGTTACTCATCGCAGGCGGGGATGTGGGCGGAAGCCCAGCTGACTCACACCTCATCACTGGCTAGCACTGTGGGCTGTGTATTACGCTGCAATGTCCCAGCTGCTGACTTGGATCTACCCTCCCGACAGCTGATGCGGGGACCATATGATGCGACTTGGAAATGGGGGGAGAAGATCTCTTTGGAGCAAGTGTTGATGGATTGGACATGGCATGGCGAGGTGGGAGTGGGGGGGATACAACTCTACTCCCTGAGAGCTCAGGAAGGGACATACAAATGGCTCCATACCAACTCTCTGAACACCTCCTCAACCACCAGCGATCAACTGTACCTGTCACATGCTTTCTAAAGTGTGTGCGTGTGTGCACATGCACATGTGCACGTGTGTTCCCGTTCTCCTTTGCTTCTACTCTGCCTGCTGGGGTTGCTCTGCCAATAAAGTATGTTAAGAAATAGCCTCAGGCAAGGTCTTCCAGGAAATGGCTCCAAGTATCAACAATGCTTCCAAAGCAGTCTCTTTCGCTGTCCTTCCTTACTGTTGGCACACTGCAATGTCTCCCGTCTCCCTCTAGCATCACCCCAATCTCTTCTTGGAAAGAGCAGTGGTGACAATATGGCAGGGTGGGATCACAATAATGGAGGCTCTAGTACCACGACTGCTTAAATCTTACCAAAAATGTCAGAATGTTGTCGTAGATTTTAGAAACCACCAGGCAAGAACATCGTTCCACTTCCAAAGGCCTGATAGCCATGTGAGGCTTGCTAGTCAAGCACCAATAGGTTTCCTAATGCGATGTTATAAGAGCATCCAGCCCAAGTTGTTGCCCCCACCACGGTCCTTCTTCTTCCTTCCATGCCTGACCTAACATTCGGTCCCACCCTCATTCATTGTACCTGGAAAACTCAGACACGCTCTTCTGCAATTAGCTTCTGATGCATTGGAGCCCCTAAGAGCCAGTCTCCCTGGCTTAGGGATATGCTTCTACCCGTTCCCCGCCCTCTAACCAGGTCCCTGGCTGGCTACCTTGCACTCTGGACCTTTGGAGATGCTTCCTGGCTTGCACCTGCTCTGGACCAAAGCCTTCCACGGAGCCAGACCGACAAGTGGGTGTTCTGTTACCTGGAAGCCAGCAGCTTGTTGACTCATGGGCTGCCTCCACTTCCTGACAACTGAGCTTGTGTGGTAACTCAGCCTCAGGCGCCGACCTTTGACCTATGTGCCATTCCTGGCTCCTTCTTGCCCTTACTAGTAACTGCCAGCTGCCCAGACCTCGGACCGTAAAATTCCATCTCTGATTTTTAAAGACTTCGCAACTTGGTTTTATTGTTACATTGCATTAATAATAAGCGTATAAAAATCTGAGCCTAATTTCTAATGATTTCATACTTGATGAAAGTAGAATCTAAAAGGAAGTTTTGAAAATGTGTTCATGACATCACATTAGGATTCTTAGACAGAAATAATGAAATCATTTATTAAATACCAACAAGAGTTTACTGTGTACACTGTGTGCCAATCATTAGTCTAGAACTTTTAAAGCTTATTAATTGGATCATCAACACATCCCACTCTTGCCCTGTTAACAGAAAGACAGGTATTCATTACTGTGTGATGGTTTTGATATAAAATGTCCCCTAGAAGCTGTGTGTTTGAACATTTGGTCCCCAACTAGCAGGACTGTTTGGGGATGCTATGGAGTTTTTGAGAAGTGGGGCCTGACTAGAGGAGCTGGGTTGCTGGATTGGGGGACAGGCCTTGAGATTACAGCTCAGTCTTCTTCCAGAATCTGTTCCTTGGGGTGTCAGCAAGCAGCCTCACACTCCTCCATCATGATTTCTCTGCTACAATGGATTTATCTGCTCAATCGGCAGAGCAAAACCAATCCTTCCTTCCTTCCTTCAGTTCCTTCTTGTCTGGTGCTTGGGCACAGTGATGAGGAAAGACACTAGAAAGTTCTGAATGTTGTACAATTGATAATCAATATCTTGAATTCTTCTACCAGTCTTGTTATCTCTTTCATAACAAAAATACTGTCTTGGGACTGGAGAGAAGGCTCCAGTCCTTTGCCTCAAAAGCAAAAGGAACTGAGTTCAGATCCCAGATCCCATGTTAAAACATCAGGTCGAAATGGCACTTACTGGAAGGCAGAATTTGGGAACTGCAATAGCAAAACAATGAGGAGGTAGAGAATACAGGGTGATTCCCAAAGTCATCCTTGAGCCTCCATAGGCACACACACTCAAGTACCCTCTTCTACACACATGCACACACGCACACACGCACGCACGCATGCACACACACACTCGTATACACTCACTCCTATACACCCATACACACAGAAATAATAATTTCTTAATTATAGACATTAACCTCACTAAGGTCTCAAGTAACTTATATTGGCAAGCGCCTTCTAAATGAAAAGTCCAGAGGTTTACGACAACCCATAAATGCAATTAGCGCCATGCATAAAACATCGGTAATGGTTCTTCTTTTTCATCTCAAATCCGCACTGCTTCAATGCATGCATAATCGTGCTGGATCGTCTCAGCTGTCGCTTTGACATTCGGGAGGAGGCTTCTGGGCACATCTGCAGGAGACTATTTTAACTGAAGTGGGAGGATGTGCCACTGAGGGCAGCACCATTCCCTGGACAGGTGGTGGGTGCAAGGACAGAAAGAGCAAGGGGACCGGCAGGCAGGCAAGCAAGTCCACAGCACCAGCCTTGCCATCGGCTCTTGTCCGGGATGTGATGTCACCGGTTCCCCCAGTCCCTGATGTTGATAAGACTCTACTGCCACCATGGGCTGAAACCCCGATTTCTGAGCTAAATAAAATCCCTTTCTCCCCAAAACTGTTTAGGTCAGGTGTTTATTGCAGCAACAATGTATAAAGCTAAGACAAATAAAGAATAAATCCTCATAGTTGATAAATATATGTACACAGATTATTGTACTGTAGTTTACAATATCAAAAACCTGGGAACAACCTGACTACCTATCTAGCAGCAGAATGTTTATAAATGATGAGGAGGTGAATTACATACCAGAATAGCTACGTCCTACAAGTAGAAGGCAGATCTACGTGGAAGCATGACCAAGATATAATATTGAATGAACAAAATGAGAAAATTACAATTTCATTCTCCCAGGAAAAGGTATATTTTGAAGAACATAATTTATGAATCTATAATTTATATATTCATGCAATGTCCAAAACATCACATCAGTAGTACTAGTAACTTCTATATTCAGTAAAGGGGGCAGCAGTAATAAGCATATGTGCATTTTCTATTTTTACATGACTGAGGTTTTTCTGTAGTTTGGAAGTATACATGACATTTATAAGAAGAAATAATCAGTTTATTAATCTCCACTTTAATTTTATGTGCTTATCTGAGAGAGAGCAGACCCACGTTCATGTGTGGAGATCAGAGGACAACCTTCGGAAGTTTCTCTCCTTCCATCATATGGGCTCTAGAGATTAAACTCAGGTCAACAGATTTTCAAGCAGATGCCTTTGCCTACTGATCCATCCCACGGGACCAAATTTCCACATTTAAATTTAAGATTGTGTGGAGTTTTTTTTTTTTTAAAGCAAACTTTGTTAACTGTCACTGTAGACTCTGGTCTTTCTGAGAATCAGCTCTGTCCTGACAGAAGGCACACCGATCTACTGCCATTGTTTGATTAGGAGTCAGTGTGATACCATAGCATTCCATCTGCTGTACACAAGTATTCTTAAGGGTTCTGGCATGATGTAAGTTGCATATTTCTCTCTTCCTTCTATTTTACCTCATAGTGTTATTATTTATTTATTTATTTATTTGTAGGGCTGGGAATTGAATTGGGGCCTTATGCATTCCATCATTGAGCTCAAGCCTCAGCTTCCCTTGTGTGCATGTGTGTGTGTGTGTGTGTGTGTGTGTGTGTGTGTGTGTACAACAGTAGGCACGAGTGTATGTACCTGTGGAGAACCAAGAATGGGTCAATCATCCTGGATTGCCTTACCTTCCCATTGCTTTGCTCTAAGGTTTCCCAATCTCTACCTTCCAGGGCCAGAATTGCAGGCTACTGTCCTTTCTACCAGACATTTTTACATAGGATCCAGGATCTGAACTCAGATTCTTTTGCTTTTTTTTTTTTAATGAAATAGCTTGCCATGCTTCTTTTATTTAAATATTCTAATGCTATTAAGCTATAGATCCTTTTGCTTTTGAGCAGAGATTTTAATCTCTGAGCCTTCTCTTCATGCCTTTTTTTAAAATTTTAAGAGAAGATCTCACAATTCTCTGGCCTCTATCTTCAGGATAGCAACTTAATACACGATTCATAACTTTCCTATCCTTTGTTTTAGAGAATTTCCCTTCAGTCATCTTAAATACAATCATCTACTACAAAACAGTGAATTTTGGTATAATTATTATTGTCATGTATTTACAGACTACAGATGTTATATGCTTATATAGGTACAGCAAAACTGAAACCCAACTTTGCTGAGAATCCTCTATTGATCCTTAAATATCAAAGAAATCTGCAAGGCAGTCCTTTGCCTGACTCTAAGAATAGTGTTCAAGGGGCTGGAGAGGTGGCTCAGGGGTTAAGCCTCCACCTTGCAGGCGGAAGGTCCAGAGTTCGGGGGCGGCCTGCGCTTCTGGTCCTGGTAGGGCGGAGCCTGTGAATCCCGGGGCAGAAGGAGATGGAGGCGGTGGTTCACGAATTCGTCCGTGGTTCTACACACACACAGACACACACACGCGCGGGCACATACACATGTACATGCGCACAGTTGAATAAATAATAATTAAAAAAATTAAAAAAAAAGAATAGTGTTCAAGTGGCAAGCAAGACTTTATGTATATCTTTGAAAGCAGTCTGGAATAAATGAGCTTCACTGTAGTGACTTTATGGCTGAAATTTCTGGGAAAAAGGGTGAAAGATAATAATATTGAATATATTAAGATAAGAAAGCATGAGAGAGATGTTTTCTTAGGTCCAATGATCCCTGAGTATTGCAGATTAAGGAAAGCAGGGCGGAGTCTGCAAGACATGGAGAATGTTATGTCCATCAGAAATTCTCTAGGCACTCACGGGAGACAGCTTCACCCACACAATTAAGAGCTCCAGACTGGCAAAGAAAATAGGTGGCAACCAAAATACAATTTGTAGAAGAGTGGGAAGGTAACATGCAAATACATAATACAGAACTGACATGCCCGTTCAAACATGGAGAGAAAAAAAATGGGCCATGGAGCAAAATGTAACAACTGAAATTATGAAGCATTTAGAGGAGGAAGTAAGAGCATGTCTTAGAAACTGGGGAGCAGGCAAACCCCACTGAAAGCTGAAAGTATAAAATTTTTTCCAGTGACTCGTTGAACATCAGGCTGCTTATTACTGCTATAGAAATGGACAAGCAAGACACAGACCAAGGAAAATATTTACAAGGTGCCTATCTGGAAAACAGCTGGTATCCAGCACATTAGAACAAATCTTTAAAAGTGAAACCTGAAACTCAATAGTAAAATTAACAGTCTAATTTTAGAATGGGAAAAAGTGTAACATGTACTAGGTAAAATGAGAGCCACGAATATTCAATAAGCAAATGAAGTGTTGCTAGCATCATTAGTCACCAGAGAGATGAAAATTAAAACCATAATAAGACACTTTTACATATCTAGCCAGAATGGCTAAAACTTCAAAAGATCAACAGCGGGGACTGAAGAGATGGCCCAGTGGGCAAAGTGCTTGTTATGCAAGCATAGGCCCCATGGACTGCTAGCACCCGAGTGGAAGGCCAGGCCTGGCAGCATCCACCTGCAATCCTAATGCTGCCAGTACAGGGACAGGAGGGTCTCTGGAGCATGCTTCCAGTCTTTCTGAATCAGTGATTCAGGGAGAGACCCTGTCTCAAAAATCAAGTTGGAGGATGGAAGAAGAAGACATTTGATATCAACCTCTAACTCCACATACACACACACATAACTGCGTGCACACATACACACATAAACACATGCAAACATATATACTACACTAAACGGACACATACACTCAAATGTACACAGATACATATACACATATACATTACATATACACACAAACACATGCGCATACACCTGTATGCACACACAAACAGGTGCATATGTATATACTATGCTACACATATACACACACTCCTATACTTGAACATACACGCATACATAATTACATGCATATAATACACACACACAGAGATCAAAAATACCACAAGACCAAATATTGATAAGGCTTTGTAGAAAAACAGCATTGTTCAGGTTGCAGTCAACAAAATGGTACAAATAATTTAGAAAGCAGTTTCTTCTAAATCAAGCACACACCTGCCCAGTGAGTAACCCAGCAATTCCACACGAAGGCACTGTACAGAATGTCAATGTTATTTTAATACTGCCAAGCTGAACACTGTCCAAGTATCCATTGATAAGTTAATATACAGCAAATGGCCAAGGTTCCTGCAATGAGATGCAAATAAAGAGGACGAAATTCCTGATACAGTAAATCATGTATATGAATCTCAGAAATACTGTGCCTAGCGAAAGAACCTTATACAAGAGTCTGTTCTGTAGGATTCTATTTCTGTAACATACTGAAGCAGTTAAAATTTAATTGATAGTGAAGAAAATCCGAGTTTGCTTCTGTGGGAATAGACTGGGAAGGAGGCCATGAGGAGGGTTTTGGTAATGTTCTGTCTTGTTAAAAGTTTGGGTTACACAAGAGAATCTGTTTTTCTAAACGAGTAAAGGTCCACTGAAGGTTGGAGTACTTTATAACCTGTACATCTTACATCAAAAAAAAAGATGCTTTAGTTTTCTTGTTTGGGTCTTTTGAGACAGACTTTCATGTAGCCCAGGCTGCCCTCAAACTTACTATGTAGTCAAAGCTAACTAGAACTCCCGATTTCTCTTGCCTCATGCATGCCGGAATGATAGGTGTGCACCACCCCTCGTGACAAAAGAAAACTTCTTTAAAGAAATGTGTAACCACTGATATGCATTCAGACATGTTTGAGGGTAAATAAACTAAGCCAGCAACTCACTATGAAATGCATAAAACGTGATGGACTCACAGCCGGATGGATGGATGGATAGGCAGGTACGTGTTGACGAAGCAAGTTTAGTAACATAGTAATGACAGCACATAGGTGGCAGTGTTCTTTGTAAAATTCTTTTAATGTGGCTACAGGTTTGGAAATCTCCATCTTAAAAGGTGGGAGGAAGGAAAGGGGGGAGAGAATGGGAGTGGCAGCCTAAGAAGAACACATTGCATCATGAGCAGCTGGGCAGCAGCTGAGGGCATCATTGAATGCTGACCAAGTGAACTGAGGGCATCTAGGGTGCCAAGATAAACACCATGAAAGATAATAGGATTGGCTAAAATTGGAACGTGGAGATGAGAGAAGAAAGAGGATGGAAGCTAATTTTATTTTGCTCAAAGTAGAAAACCACTAGGCAGTGTCTAAAACAAGAAGGGATGGTTGATATTTATAATGTGTATAACATGAAAGAAATGAGATGCACACAGTGATTTAGAAAGGCTAAAAAAAATTAAAAGTAGGCAAAGTTGCACTAGTCAAAAGTAAATTTAGAAGATTCTATAAAATGGGGCTGTCCAATTCTAGTAGTCCAAATCTAATAGCCGTTCCAATAGCAACTAGACAGGTGGTTCTTGAGCATTTGAATTATGTAATTTATGTAGAAGAATTTTTAATTTTCTTATGTTGTTATGTTAAAATACTATTTAAGTAGTGCATGGAACATTTCTATTACTATAGAAACTTTTATTAGACACCAGTGTAAAATGTTAAAAACAAACTTCAATTTATGATGAAGTTATGGCTGTCACAAGTATCTTTTTTAAATTTATTTTCATTTATTTATTTTTCTAGTTTTACAAGCATATTGAGTACTTATCCCTGCTTCCCTCTATTCTCCTCCTTCCCATCCCCTCCCTTTCTTTCATCAACCCATCCCACTCCTTCCCACCCTCCTGCCACAAGTATCTTTGTACAAAATAATATAGCATCCATTTCATAAAGCTGAAATGATAGAAAGATATAGACTCCTTATAAGGGAAATTTCTCTATATAAGTAAAAATTAAGTTGAACCTTGAACTTAAATATTCAAACTAAGAAATATAGGAAGACAGTAGACTAAGCATGTTTTCCCCACTTTTATTATGATTATTTTAGTGTCTCGTGCATGAATATAGTGAACTTACAGTATTTTCACCCATTAAATCCCAACCTCACACTCCCTCCTCATCTTATTACAACTCTTTTTTTTCTTCTGCCAGACTTCCTCCTATTTTCAAGTCTTTTCACAATTGTGGACCTCTGGGCTTTATCTGGTTCACCTTTGAGATCATGTGTTTAAGTGTTTGGTAGAACATGAATCTTTTTTTTTTAAATTTTTATTATTATTATTTATTCAACTGTGCGCATGTGCGTGTGTATGTGTGCGCGTGCGTGTGTGTCTGTGTGTGTGTAGAACCACGGACGAACCTGCGAACCACCATGGACGCCTCCACCTCCTTCTGCCCCGGGATTCACAGGCTCCGCCCTACCAGAACCAGAAGCGCAGGCCGCCCCCGCTTCTGCCTGGCGTCTATACGTGGGATCTGGGATCCGAACTCAGGACCCTCCGCCTGCAAGGCGGAGGCTTAACCCTTGAGCCACCTCTCCAGCCCTAGAACATGAATCTTATATTAACCATTGATGAAAGCATATTGCATTTCCTCCTCATCGGCAATAACCCTCATCAGTCTTTCAGGGAAGCATGGATTCTCTTGAGATCTTTTCTCTTCCACGATGAAATGTTGATGGAACAATTCCCATGCACATCTAAGCATGCTTTAAGGACTTAAAGCATCTCATAATAACCTACCCTCCAAACATATTCTCAACTCTCAACTATAGTTGATGTTGATTCTTAATGCATTTTTGGTTTTGGAAATATCTACAGGACTCTACAAGAAGTTCCGAGCATACGTGTGACTGCCCTAAAACACACTTATATTCTAGCTTTATCAACTTCCAGCTTGGTGAAGAGAATACAACTAATGGGAATTTTTAAGATACTCTGAATTTTTAGGAAGACGGTCATTGCATAAGCATTTCTGTTTCAACAGAGTGCATGGGTCCCCAGGGAAAAAGCATTTTGTCCTGTTTCACCTATTCACCCCAATGAAATCCCTCGATCCCCAAGTCCACGGGACGAACAATGCTCCTGACTCAACTGACATTTCCTCTGCAGAGATGCCCTTTGCAAAACATTCCTCCGACTTCCTGTCCTAAGCCCACAGCCTTGCAAACCTGGAAATAATCTAAATATTTGGCACTTTTGTAGAGGCCACACAGAAGAAGAGACAGTCATATTGGTCTTTCCCTGTGTAAATAGCCTACTGATGAATCATACCTGTCCACTTCCCAACAAGTGTAGGAACAAAGTTAAGGCAGATGGCTTCCAGGGACACAACTATAGACCAACAAACACACCACTACAGTCTCAAAATCCATATCCACTTCCTTCTCTAGTGAGGACTGGACTCCTCACGAATATCGCCCCAGAAGTGTAAGAGCAGGAAATGGTTTTCTTCATTCGGTCAAGGTGTAGTACATGTGTACCGACTGTTGCCAGGGCCGTGACTGCGAAGCCCCCCCCCCCCGCCCACAGACACACACTCCCCTTTAATGATACCTTCAAGGAGTCATGAGTTATTTCCATGCTTCTCAGTGCTTCCTGGAGCTCCAGGTTACAGGCTGTCCCGCTAACAACAAGCAGAGTGTGGCCCTCAGATCTGTGCTCCTGCCATAGACGATGCTCTGTGCGTCCCTCCCCCCTTGTTGTCATAATGTGCCCCCAATCCCATCTTCATTGTTTTTATTGCTGTTGCTGTTTTGGTTTGGGGGGTGTTGCTCTTTTTTTTGGTGGGGTGGGGAATTTCCTGTTTTGTTTTTAGATGCTGTGATGGTTAGTATTAGTTATCAGCCTGATATCTAGGAAGCAAGTCTCCAGGCCCACCTGGGAGGCATTCTCTGAATTAAAACTGGCCTCTGGTCCCAGACACAGAAAGTTAGATGCCGTATGTACTCCCTAATAGGTGGGTCCTAGTTCCAAATCCACTTAATGACATATCTCTATAATACCTACCGTAATTGCAAAGATTATAAACAGGAGGGAAGGGGAAGGAAGCCCCCCTCAAAAAAGGAGATAAGAGATCATATTTCAGTAGAGAAAATAGGTCACCA
The DNA here is from genome assembly GCA_023101885.1 of Typhlomys cinereus. Taxonomy (NCBI): domain Eukaryota; kingdom Metazoa; phylum Chordata; class Mammalia; order Rodentia; family Platacanthomyidae; genus Typhlomys; species Typhlomys cinereus. The sequence continues at coordinate 2,001,360 of JALPQD010000227.1, forward strand.
TCAAGTAGTGCATGTAAGTAGTGAGACATCTGGTCCAACTCACTCTCACTTCCCTTCCTGGTCACTTGTGACTGAGAGGTTTGATCTCACCAATCAAGGAGGGTGTAGGGACTGGCAGATAGACGGTAACCATCCTGCAAAAAGGACACTGACCACTCCCCCTCCCCACTGCTGTGTCCTACTCCTATTCCTCCATCTACCTTTGAGACTCCTTTTATATTAAGATCTTCATTTAAACAGTCTTTTATCTTTGGTTAGGAGGTGACCTTTGATGGTTTGAAATGTGTCCCCCACAGTCTCATGTGTTTAGCAAGGTCATGGCACTTTGAGAGGTGGAGCCTTGATGGAGGAAGGCAGTCACAAGGGGGGCCTTGAGGCGGATTAGTCCCACCCTGCCTCCAGGAGAAGTCTGCCTTTGCAGCAAGCAGACTTGCAGTTCCCAGCTTCCAAGATGTCTGCAGTGATTTAGCCTCCTCCAGCTTTAGCCAACCAGCCATGCCGCCTCCACTATGAGAAACTGTACCTCCCCTCTGGAACCATAAGCTGAATAAATCTCCCTTTCTCCCTTAAGTTGTTTGACTTTGGGTGCTCTCTCACAGCAATAGTTAAGAGCAACCATTATAGGTACCAATCAGGATGCAGCCATGGGCAGTGCAGGAAAAGCAAAACTGAAATCAACAACAAGCCATGATTCAGAACACCAAAGACCCTACATCAGTCATCTGGAACCAGACCAGCCAAATCTCTACCCATCCTAGAGCTCATGGAATCTTGCAGAAGAGGGGGTGGCAAGAATGTAAGAGCCTAAAGATGGAAAGGACCAACGATATGCAAGATACTCCACACAAGTTAGAGCTGCAGCAGCCAGAATTGGACTTTGCCTGACCTGCACAATGGTTGACATATCAATGACCCCCCCAAAGTCTAGCATGGATCACAGGGGGAAGGATCCGGGAGTAGAATCCTTAGAGGCAAGGGATTAACAGTCATATTGACAGGGAGCCTAAAAAGGGGCTCAAAGGGCTATGCCACTGAGTCCTTATACCTCATTAAGGTGGAGGACTCAGAGGGAGGTTTGGCATTCACACAAAAGGATGCTTCAGGGGATGGAAGGGAGGAAGAGGGAGGCACTGGGAGAAGGGGAGAGAGGGAAGGGGCAAAAGGAAGAGGGAAGGGGGGAGAGTACAAGAGGGACGACTGGGGAGGGGAGGAGGGAGAGAGAGGACGGAGATACCTATTAGGCTTGTATGATTAGGGAAAAAAAATAAAATGTGGGAGAAAAAATATATAAATTAAAATTAATTTCACCACCCCCCCCAAAAAAAGACTGGCCTCTGAGAAGCCTATAAAGGACGGTCTTGATTGCACACATTATATAAGAAGGCCCAGCCCACTGTGGGCAGGACCATTCCTGTGCAGGTGGATAGAGATGGAGAGAGCTGAGGAGCAAGTAAGCAAGCGTTCATATGATACTTTCCACTCTTGACTATGGATGCGTGGAACCAGTTGTCTCAGCTCCTGCTGCCATGTCTTCCTGCCACGATGGGCTGACATGGAACTGTGAGCCAGCAAACTCCCTTTCTCCCATAAGTTTGCTTCTTGTCAGGTATTTTGTCCCTGCAATAACATAAGTAACTAAAACTGACGGGGTTGCACTAGGCGCCCCAGCTTGACATCAGACTCCCAGGATCCATGTCCACCTTTAGAGTATTGACATCGCAGTCCTGCAGTCCCAGGCTCACTCTTTCTTTTCGACCATGAGACAAGGAAGGATAAGGGACAATTGATGCAGAAGACATGGGATATGACCCAACAGCATATAAGTACTTGCCCACATGGAAGACCTTGGGGGTTTCTCCATCTTATCGCCACAGGTGGTCATTATGGTTTTTCTGTCAGTTTCAGCTGAGTTGATGATGACAATGTTGCTCTTACTGGGAGAGAAATAAAGGCATAATATCCACCCCAAAGGGCTCCCTTTATGAAAAAAAGTGCATTTGCTGACACCCATGAGGCCATATACCTTGACTCATGCTTCATTCAGCATGTCTTTGTAATGGCCCCCAATATGATGTGAAATCTCCGAAGAAGTGGGCCTTCAAAGACTTCGAGGGTAGATGTGTCATTTGAAAATGTGGCTATATCTGTTAAGTAGATGCGAAACCCTTGGTGACTCTAGAGAGACCCTGCAGATAGCTGGTAGATGGCACAGCTCTGAGCAGTGCAGGCTTTGTGGAAAGTGGGGATATTCCACCAGGAGACTAAATCAGTTCTCTTACTTAAGTAAACAACATGAAGGTCCAACATCTTTTTGTTATTTAACTGCTCATGGTAATACTGAAAAACCAGTCTATATATACTGGTGAAGTATGCTTCAGATACTTATCAATGGCAACTTCAGACCACAGGAGAACTCATATACCTAGTGCGGAGGATACGTTAACTCTAATAATGGTGAATGGATGAGCGCTCTAGAAGGAGGTATGTTGGGGCTGGAGAGGTGGCTCAGGGGTTAAACCTCTGCCTTGCAGGCGAAAGGTCCTGAGTTCAGATCCTAGACCCTACCTATAGACACTGGGCGGAAGCGGGGGCGGCCTGCATTTCTGGTCCTGGTAGGGCAGAGCCTGTGAACCCCGGGGCAGAGTAAACAAGGAGGAGGTGGAAGCGGGTTCCCGAATTCTACCGTGGTTCTACACATACATACACACATATGCACACACGCACAATTGAATAAAAAAAAAATTAGAAGGAGGTGTGTTTAGATTACTGTATTTATGTGCATGTGTGTGTGTTTGGTCCTCTTCCTTCTTCCAGAGAGGATGTCTACCCAACTTCACTAATCCACCATCAATAGGGGCCTCACAGATGAAGGATTTGAATGCTTTCCTGAATGTATCCTGGCCCTGGGTATCTAAAGGCTTTGGAGAACTTTTGGTCTCCAAAATGTAGTAAGTTCACTCTTCAGGGGGATATCCCATCTTGTTTTCTTTCCTGTCAGTTTTGACTGGAGCAAGGCTTTCCTCAATAATAGGTTGTGTCCTAGAATCCAAAGTGTGACCAAGGGCAGTTCGATTTCCCCTGAATTTGCAGATGATCTTGGAACTAGCCCACACATGGTGGAGTTCTCAGAATCAGAGCTTGGACATGTGGCCTGAGTCATCTGCCAATCCAAGTGGTGGATGGGACCCCTAGAGTACTGTTTTTGTTTGTGTGTGTGTTTGCTTGTTCACTTACAAAATGTTCATTGATGGTTCTGTTGGGCAGTTTTCAAGATGTCAGACTTTATGCATAATAAAAGGGAAAGAAACAAATACTGGCCCTTTGTGAGCTTTGCAGTTATATGTGAAGCTGTATAGAAGCAGGCTGCAGAAAGCAAGCTGAAAGATGCCCCGGAAGCAGGCGCGCACCTGCAGCAGGTTAACATTCCAGCTGCCTGGGCGTGAGGGGTATGAGGGGTGTGAGGGGTCGATAAGCCCAGAGCCCAGCTTTGTTTCTTTGACTGTGAACCAGGAGTAATGAGATCTGGCTTCAGATGCTTTGAATTCCAGGCGTGAGAAAGGCTTTCTGATGCGAATGGAAACTTGTTCTCATTCCAGCGCTAAAGCTCTCTGGGCTTTTTTTTTTTTAATCTTGTCACATTTCAAAAGTTGTGTGTTCATGCAGCGTGGATCCCCAGGCTCCAATCAGGAGGTTGGTGGTTCTGATCCAGTCCTTCATCTCCCAGAACCCAGCCTCTTCTCCTGGAAAAAGAGACCATGTGGTCTTTAAGCTCTTTCTATTCTCTGATCTTCCTGTAATTAAAAGAAATGCCAACTCTTCATCCAGTCTTGGGAACATAAATGCAATATAAAGTCCAAGGACAGCGGAATTCACTTGCTATGCTTTAGAGCTTAAACTTGTTGTCGTTTATTTAGTACAACAATCTTAACCGCATTGCATTGAAAAAGTTATGCTGTTTTCCTACTTAGATCCTAAAACTTTGAAAATTAGATGCCTTTGGGAAAAGGTAAGTAGGTAAATTTAAAAAAAAAAAAAGGTAAGTAAAACTCCTAGCAGTTTTTGCTATCCTCTGTAGCAATTTGGTTGCTCTTACGAGTTTTTTTTTTTCTTTTTTTATTTCTCTTAATCCATATCAATATTCTTGATGCTGCTTATGCTTATCATCTTTAAAGAAAATCTTTATCTTATAAGAGAAACTGGCTATGTTCCATGGCTAGTGGGAGCTGAGGGATTATCTTCTTCATGATCCAAATTCATGATTGCTCTTCCAGCTAGTGTGATTGGTGTAAAGAGAAAAGAAAGGAAGAGGAGATAGAGAGAGGAAGGAAGAGAAGGAGGGAGGGAAGGAAGGAGAGAGAGAAGAAAGGAGGAAGAGAGGAAGAAATGGAGAAGAAGAGGGAGGGAGGGAGAGAAGCAGGGAGGGAGAGGGAAGGAAGGAGAAAGAAGCGCAGAGATTGATAGGAAGAAAAGGGAAAGAAGAGGGAGGGAGGGAAGGAAGGAAAGAAGGAAGAAAGGAAGACAGGAGGAAAAGAATAGTAAAAAATAAATTTAGGAAATGTTACTTATACTTTTTCTCTTTAAACAAAAAGTAACTATACTCAATCCCATGGAAAATCTATTTTACAATTTTTAGATTATCTTCTTTATTGAAAACTGCAGTGCTAATAAAAGAAGAATGCTTCTTGTTTTAGCCAATTGCAATGTTATTATCTGGGCCTATTTAGGAAGTGGCAGAATGGAGGCAGCTTTCCAATCTATTATTCTGAAATTAGATACCGGGCCCTGTGTCAGGGAGAGGACGGCTGGCATGTGGCTCAAGGTCAAAGCCTGCCTGGGACTAAACCAGAGGCTCAGGCCCCAGCAGAGCTGAAAACTAAATTACAAATTCCACAGCAATAAATCCTGACCCTGGGTCTCTAAATAACCCATTCTATTTTCAAGTAAGGTCAAATTAGGGAGCTGAATTTAGGGCAAGTGAGAATCAATAACATTCCTGGCTGGAAAGCTTGTGATTCATCAACAGATCACATGCCCTCTGACTTACCTAAAATTCATGACCATTTGGGGGCAGGTATGATGTCTCTCGCTAAAGTCTCAGGTCTGCTTACAAGGTTCGCACCGGAATGGCAGGCAGCTGTTCCCAAGTGGAGGTCGCATTCATCGTTCAGGGATGGGACTTAGCACCAGCACAGCTGCTGCCAAGTGGCCTGTGCACTTGATCATATTTATTGACAATCCACAGACCGCTAGGTCAGGGGCGGAAGGAAAGGCTTCGCCAAGGTCAGTTAGGAGTCGCTTTCGTTTCGTGCCATGGAAAAAAATCAGGACAAAAGCAGCTCTATTCATTCAGAGAGTACAAAATAGCTGTTTTGTTCTTAGGCTTTCTTTCTGTAATGATGGCCTCCAGTACTTGAACAAATAATTATACAGGTTTATGCAGCTTCGAAGATCTTATTCCCCTTACCAAACCACTTCTGTGGAGGGGCACCCACAAAAACTTCAGAAACACGGAGTCTGGTAGACGGCACTCCTGCATCTCACTGTCTTCAAGACCAGTCTGGAAAAATGAAGAGAGGACAATTTTTTATTTTTGGTTGAAGCTGAGGGTGGTGTCCTTTCTTTGGCGTTTTCTTTTTAGTAACATCTACCTCTCCTTTTTAGTCTTTGCCATGGGAACAACTTTTAAGTATATTGTATAGTGTATATTGTCATGAAAAATATCTCTACAACTTTTTCACCTTGCAAATGTAAACTCTCTACCATCCTTTCCTTATTCCTGTCCTTCGGCTCCTGAGAAGTTCTATTCTGCTTCTTTTGAGTACTTTCAACATCTCATATAAATGGAATCACACAATCCAGGTATTTCATGACTGCTTTATTTCCCTTAGCATGGTGCTCTCACAGTTCACTCATGTAGTAATCTAGGCTGAATAATATCCCCTGATATCTTTTTTTGTCCATTCATCTGTTGGTGAAGACTTAGGCTGTGTCAAGCTCTTGGCCTATTGCAAGACTGTGATGAATAGGAATGTGGGGAACTCTTGGAAACTGTGTCTCCAATTATTTGAGGTAAACAGCCAGAAATGAAATTGCTGCCTCACATTGTAATTCTATTTTTACATTTTTTGAGGAAGCTCTGTGCTGTTTTCTATAGCTGCTGCACCGTTTTAGATTTCCGACAGTTCCCAAGGGTCCCAGTTTTTTCACGTCTCTGCCAACATTTGTTATTTTCTGTGTTCGTTTGCTTTTGTTGGCGGAACCATCCTGATGCGTGCAGGGTGATATTTCCTTGAGATTCTTCACTGTGTTAGTACAGAGCAAAATAACCAAACAGCTCCAAATAATTCAACTAAACATTCTATCAAATCGGTCATCAAATGTTCTTTTTGGCATGAATTTATTCCTTGTCCAATCACAGAAAACTCATCGACTTGATGCAAAAACTCTCTAGCATACATGAATCTTCTAATGTAGCAATTCAACCTCCAGTTATAGATTCAGTGTAAATAAATACTTAGGGCACAAAATACATCTGAAAGCTCCTGGCAGCTTTCCTCAAAGCCCAACGCTGGAGACATCCCAGCCCCGTGACAATATTCTGGATAAGCTGTGGTGTAGTTACATAATGTAACACAAATCAGCAGTGAAATATAGACTTCTGTTATAAGTGACAACATGGATGAATTTTACATACCTGATGTTGAAAAAGGCCATTTATAGAAGAATACGTGTGATATGACTTCATTTGTGTAATGTTCAAAAAACTGGAAAATTGTGGAGAGAGAAGCCAGTGATTTTCAATGTTGGCTAGTATAGAGCAGAAGAGGGATGTGGGGTGCTATGAGTGTGTTGTTCCTTTATGAAAAAAAGATATGAACTAAACTTTGTATTTAATTTTTTTTGCATATATATAGGTGTTTTGTGTGTGTGTGTGTGTGTGTGTGTGTGTGTGTGTGTGTGTGTCCCTGTGGAAGACTAAGGGTGACTTCTGGAATCATCCTGGATTGCTTTTACATCCTTTTTGCTTCACTCTGGGATTTTCCAGGCTCTGCCACTAGGGCCAGAAGTATAAGCCACCACCATTTCTGCCTGGTGTTCGTATGTGGGATGTGAGATCTGAACTCAGGACTTTCAGCTTGTGAGACAGAGTCTTAACCCCTGAGCCATCTCTCCCGCTGTAAACTTAATATTTAAATCTCTATGCTTTCTTCTATATATTGTAACTATAAAAGTAAAACATTAGTCTTGGCAATGTGACCCATTTGCCTCAGCAAAGAGACATCCTTTTGTGTTTACTTAGAATGAATATCTCAACATCATCTAGTGAGTTTAGAGGAAAAGAATGTTCCACACTTAATATCGATATGGAGCTCAAAAGTGACAGAGGAGTGGACGGAAAGGATGACATAACAAGCTTCGATCACTCCACAGCAAGGACCTCTCTGGCAGTGAATTAACCAAGCATGCTAACTCGGAGGTTATCGGTAGACATCTAACTGTACCGGTGTTCTCCACACTTGAATGTGTTCATTTTCAGCAGGCCGAAGTCCATCAGTCAGCTGGCATTTCCAACCGTTAATTGAGAGTCCACAAAGAGCTGAGCCCGGCTTAGTGCAGTTGCTGTCTTGCCTGGCGAGGTGAAGCGTTCTGTCTGTGTGTGTTCTACCCTATTGCGACAACACCGGGCGGTGATGGAAGTGGAGCCCCAGAAGCCAAGCCGTTGCTGAATGAAAGCTTAGTGTTCCACATAACTCCACTCTAAACAGAGGTCCGTCAACTCTTCAATATTAAAGGAAGTGCTGCCTTATGAAGTCATACTAATTTATAGCCAGCACTCTTTATTAGTGATAATAACATGGCTCTGTCTAGATCGTGAGATATAAAAGTAAACCATACAATAAATCCTGACTTAATTAGCACACATTTTCCATTGTACATGGTCTTGGAGAACAGTGCTTACTCTACAATAGACAATAAAATGGTCCTGCATCCTTCCAGCCTTAGACAATATGGACAATTAAAGATAGACAAACTCTACTATGTGCTGCACCCAGCACTGTGGTCTATCACTAGCACAATTAGCCCCTCCCCCCCACTGCCCCAGAGCTATCTTGTCCTTACTCTGTTCTCTACAAACAGAGTAGAAATGGGTCTTTAAAGTCAGATTCCAACTCTTCTTTGCTCAAAACGTCCCAAAGGCTTCCTCCCATTTCAGGCAAAAGAAAAAGTCCAAAGACCTCACAAGGACCCTGCGTTTCCTGGATTCATTAGCCTGTCTCCTCTGCCACCAGCTAGCTGCTTCCTGAGTTTCATGCTCCTCCCTGAAGATGTTCATGCCTAGTCTGTAGACACCCCCAGTTAGCTGATGCATACCTTACTGCCACAGTGTGTGTTCGACACCACCAAACTCTGGCCAGAAGAGGGTCCCTTCAATAATGTCTGGTTCTCCGGATTGCTTTCTTTTTCTCCATAGCACTTGTCAACCAACACCCTTCATGTTTTAAAGGCAGGAGCTGATTTATTGACCTTGTATCTCCTGTAGACTTTGAGCGCCCCCTACAGGAGGGGAAAGACTGATTTTTTTTAACTTCATATTCCCAAGTACAGTGCCTGGTATATGGTGAGTGTCAATAACATACTTACCGATTAATTATGCAGTGCGTGACTTAATGACCAGTCAGAGATAACACAGCCTCTACATATTTTAATTAAGGATATTAGTTATTTTAAGACACATGTTGTCTTAGATATTGTGTCTGAACATTATTGAGCAGAGGCGGTATTTTAAAAAACGCTGACAAATATATGCAACAAATTTCAACTTTTATGCTGGTGATATGACATACATAGGGTGTAGAAGCTTAAGGTATTGACAGTATCATAATGTGTGTCCATCAAACTCGGTGTGCAATGGCAAACATGTCTATATCATGATCACAGAATCATGGTCCTTGCTTAGTCGTAGCAAGGCATTCTTCGTGATTCTCTGATTATTTTCCATCTGGGGCCAGAATACTGTACCATTTCTCCAGTGTTCAAGAAAAACACAACACACATTAGTGCCTTGCTGTCTACAACATAGGCAACAAATCCATGCCAACCGCTTGTTTTGTGGAGCCTGGAAGCTAATTGTCATCTTTGCATTGTAAAGAATTGAAAAGAAAACAAAGGAAAATATGAGTGTACAGGTGACACACGCCCTGTGCAGACGAAGATAGCTATGACCTCGTTCTGCATAGAAAAATTTGCTGATCCTTGAGCTACAGAATCAGGTTGTTGATGGATCCAGCTTTGGGAGAAGGAAAGGGTTTCTGAAAATGAATTGTAAAGCATGAGTAAGGCTGACAGGCAGACCTTGACGTTCTGAATCAGTCCCTACTACAAGGATCATGGGTTTCCTCTTAGCACTGGAAATGAGGAAATACCAATAAAGAAAGTAGTTATCTCCCTGTGTACTTGAATCTTGGGTTTCAAAAGAAGATAAAACTATTTTTTTTAATTAATATAAGGCACAACATGAGAAAGAGGACAAGGCTGAGCCCAGCGATGTTGGCGCTCCCTGTCCTCTGTGGCAGGAGCAGCTCCAGATTGTCCATCAACAATCATCTCCCTTTAAAAAAAAACACGTAAATTTGATGCTCCAAAGGCTCCATTTGTCAGAGTCTCCCTTGTAAAAGGTGCTGTTATGCTCTTCTAGGTGGGCTGCGAGCAAAATGGGGGCACCCTGTGTTGTGAAATGAGGCTCCCTGAATAAAGCCACGCCCATGTCAGAGACTGATTGGTCAGAACTTTGTGATCGTGGAAAGCTGGAAGCTGCAGATCTAAAGCCTAAATTACCCTGGGCTAGCATTAACCCTTTAATCCCTTTAACCCCCTTAGCAGCCTTTCAGTACCCACCTCTACGTCTGACCTAAAGATCCTTCCTTGCGACTGTCAGCAGAAGCCTGTGGACACCACTCAGCAGATCACTAGCTTCCACCAATTCAAAAGCCAATGTTCTCAGACAGCATCTGAACCCCAAAGCAAAGGCTTCCCCAGTATGCTACAATCTAAATCTACTTGGTATTTCCACTGGTGGGTCTGAAAATTCCCTACTTTATGCTTTTGTTTTGTTCGGTGGCTACAAAGACTCCATGAACTTTATGAAGTAATTTGCATATTGGCCATTTGTATTGGGCTCCAGAAGAAACTATAGCTTATTCCTTCTGAGGCGAGAGCTGTTCTCTCACAGGACTAACTTCAAAGTTGATCAGAGTGTCTATCTTTCCCTGCACCCTTTTTCTCTGTCCATTGTCTGGGAGATGGAAGATGCAGATGGGGGCTTATTAGACTTGTAAATGTAAGTATGTATCTGAGAGTGTGTGTACGTACAAAAATGTCTGTGTACTTGTGCAGGCCCAGGATGACATTGGGAATTATCCTGGATTGTTTTACCTCTTTATTGTTTTGTTCTAGGGTTTCCTAGGCTCTGCCTTCCAGGGCCAGAAGTGCAGAAGTGCATATCTATGTGACATTTTTATGTGAATACTAGGGATCAAAACACAGGCTTTTTTGCTTTTGGGACAACAGCTTTAACTCCTGAGCCATCTCCCCAGCTCCTACATTGGTGAACTTTCAAAAGTGCAAACTATGTTGCTCCTGGATGAACACTGTATTTGAGTGGTCTCGGCCAAAGCACATTCCTCTGGAAGAAAAGGAAGAGTGTGATACTTCTTATAGTAAATGGTTTATGTATGATTAGCAAAAACCCTGTATTTTGGCACAGGAGTGTTTTTAATTGTTATCACAGGATGAAGCAATCTCTTATTATTCAGATAATACAGAATCATTCTTGTATAAAAGCTAACCAGATGTATAAAATTATTCATTTGTTTTCTTTAGAAAGTGTTACATTTTCCCAATAAGATGTTACCGTATGTCTATAGACTGGTTATAAACCAAAACACAAAGCAAATGTTGGGGAGGAAATCCTGCATCATTAGTGGAAAAGAAATTGGCATAGCCATTGTGGAAGGTCCTGAGACACTGAAAGTAGAACCGCCCTATGGCTCAGCTGTCTATTTTGCTCTGTGTGTGCATCAAAGTTAATAAAGGCACGTGCCACCAAACTTTGATCCCAGGAACCTACATAATGGAAGGAGAGAACCAACTCTCAACAAGTCGTCCTTTGAAATCCACATGTGCATTCTACACACACACACACACACACACACACACACACACACACAAATTTTTAATCCCATTGATAGATGGGCTATAGTTAAAATTTTTAAGTTAAAACTTTGGCCAGTCTTGACCCAGAGGAGATCATTCTAGCAAGCAAAGGATTTCAGTTTGAAGTTCCAGAACACATGCAAGAAGCCCAACATGGCAGGACAGGGTACGTTTTCCTTACACCTTCCAGCTCCAGATTTCCTAAATAGTGCTCCATGCTTTCTGCTCCATTTGATCACTAGGATCATATTGACAAATTCCACAAATAATCAAGGGGATATTAGTTCTTCGTAATATGAAGTCTTCTTATCACTTCAAAAGAAAGTGCGTCTATGCATTCATTTCTATCTTTCATTTCTGGCTCTTGGTAGTTATTTGTATATTAATTCTATGTAGGTTCATCTATACGTTGTGTGTGTGTGTGTGTGTGTGTGCGCGCACGCACTCAAGAAGTCACCTGAGTGTGTGTGATCCAGGAGGCCCCAAGGGTGGCATCAAGAACTATCCTGGGTTGCCCCTCTACCTCATTGTTATGTGCTAGCGTTCCCCAGGGCCAGATTTATAGACCATCGCCGTAGCTGCCGGCATTTTTTTTTTTCATATGGAATCTGGTAACCTGAACTCAGGTCCTCTTGCTTACAAGGCAAAGGCTTTAATTCCTGAGCCATCTCCCCAGCCCTGTACATTTCTTTGCTTTTTTATGTAATCTTTTTTATTATTATTGCTATTATCACTTAGATTTTCCTTTTATTATATTTCCTGACATAACTTTTGTGGAGACCCCATCTCCAAACAAAAAGATGGAAGAATGATGGGAGATGATTCCTAATATCAACTGCATGCTTCCATACACACATGCACGCACACGTGCATGCACTCCTGTACACATACACGTGCATGCATGCACCTACACGTGTGTGAGTATATATACACCCATATTTGCATCACTCATGTACATGAGAAAATAGAAAAAGAAAGACTTTGCAATATCATCTTTGTTATATGATCTAGGACAGCTTCCCTTAAAAGAAATGGGGGCTCCCATCTCCTGACCATTCTGAAAGAAGGTGATAGAGTAAAAGGAAGTGTGGAGAGAAAAATAGGTAATGCTTCAAAATATCATCCTATATACTATGTTAGATATGCAGACAGATAATCAGATTATACTTATTTATGTGGAAGCAGAATACCACATATGTTGTTTTCTATTCTGTGAACTCCACGGACAAAGATCTACTCACCCAAAGAACAATAAAATCCATAATATTCTTGTACACACATACACAGAGAGAGAGAGAGAGAGAGAGAGAGAGAGAAACAAAACAGAGTTGCCTGAGGGAAATACAAATTATTTCATTTTGTTGTAAGTACTCTTCTGTAGTTTCCAAATATTTGTTAATGACTTGATTCCACTTTTGTGATTCAAAAAAAAAAAAAAATCAAGGAGCAAACCTAAGTGAACTTCAACTAAATTTGATAAAAAGAGGAGAAGATTCCATTCTTAGATATTCTCAAAGAGGCTGTGGCTTCAAAGTAATGTTCACATCTAAAAACTGTAATCTGACCTCCATAATATCCCCCCTGTAATTCCGAAAAGACTGAGGGGCAGACATGAGAGAAAGAGAAGCAGATGGAAGGGGAAAGACAAGTTCATGAAGACCTCGCTGTGGCCGTACACCGGGGTCTTTGATGCCGGGGATGGCGCTGGACTCTGGGCTGCTTTGTTCTTCCTTGTTTTGCAGTAATTGGAGTCTTTTGTCCAAATGGAAAGTGCGGTCCTCACAGCCAGGAGGAGGTCGTATGCCGAAAGAGTTGATCTGGGGGCTCAAATGACCAGAGTGCAGAAGTGACCTGTCAGTGTCACGTCGCGGTCCCTGCAGGTGAGCGCGCCAGGATCGCGGCCGCTGGGAGCAACGTCTCCGGCCGCAGACAGATGCGCAGCGGAACTTCAAAGTGAGCAGCGCGCGGGAACAACAGACAGAAGAGCTCGATGTTCATTCCAGAAAAGAAAAAATTAGTTTGGCGGCCTTAAACATTTAAAAGTGCTAGCATCTCAGCTTTCAAATTCCTGAAAGAAATAGTTGTGGATTTCTTTCCACCTTTTGAACCAGTGCTAGTTGGTAAATATGGGTGATATTCTTTATTATTGTTGTTGTTGTTATTAGTAGTAGTAGTATTAGTAGTAGTAATTGTGTGTGTGTGTGTGTGTGTGTGTGTGTGTGTGTGTGTGCACTGCCTGTACCTGTGGAGGTCCAAGGGTGACTTCTGGAATCACCCTGGATTGCTCTATCTCCTCTTTGCTTCACTCTGGGATTTCCCAGGCTCTGCCTTCCAGGGCCCGAAGTACAGGGCACTGCCTTTTCCACCTAGAGTTTTGACATAGGATTTGGAATCCAATCTCAGACTTTCTGCTTGCAAGGAAAAGTCTTAATCCTTGAGCCATCTCTCCAGCCCATAGGTGATATTCTTAAAAAAATCACTACACTGTGCTCAGGTGAGAAAAACCGTCTAGACAATGGGGAGCAACAGGGAATCCCAGTCTATTCAAGGGCCTAGAAGGAAGTGACCTGAGTCTCTTCTGGCGCTTGCTCAGGCCCTGTGCCAAAGACAACACTGACTAAGGCACAGCTCTCAGACCATCTTCCAGAACATACCTAAAAGGAACCGGGTCACCTGTGCACTCCTAACTGACAGCACTTAGGAACTGCAACCGTGTTATTGGTATGTGGCCTTCAAGGACAGTGAGGGAAAACTTTTAAAGAACTCATTATTGAAAAAGCTTGTCTTGGATAACAACACAGCAAACATTCCCTGGCTGTAGGCATCGGAGGCCGAATGTCCTTTCTAGGATGCTCTAGATGCCTTCAAGTGCAAAGTGACTTCAAAGCTTCCGTGTCTCTAGACATCATATTCTGGAAGATGTTTCAAAGCTGAAACAACCTAAAGAGACTTCCTGGGAGGAAATGAAGCTTATCACTAAACCAATGAAGCCAGAATTGCAACACCAGGATGCTTCTGAGTTTCTTCTCACCAAGTATATCCAGGGCTGGTTGTTTGGATGGGTAAGTTGTTTGAGTGCCGGAATACTTGAGAAGTGTTCTGCTAGAAAGACTTAGCAACAGCCCTTTACTGCTCTCACGCTTCAGCAGCTAAGTGCTTGTGAATACCTACACCACCATTTATCAAGAAAGAAACAAGCAGCTAAGAGTGAGTGAATGGACTTGAAGAGATGGCTTAGGGGTTAAGACTCTGCCTCACAAACAGAAAGTTCTGATTTTGGATCCCAGATCCCACATAAAAAAACTGCCAGTCAGAAATGGCAGCAGTTCAAAGGCAACCCACAGAATGGGAGAAAATCTTCACTAACCACATATCTGATAGAGCTCTACTGTCCAGAGTGCACAAAGAACTTAGAAAACTAAACACCAAGGAAACCAATGACCCAATTAAAAAATGGGCCCTGGAACTTAAAAGAAACTTTACCAGGGATGAAATTAAAATGTCTAACAAATATCTGAAAAATGCTCCACTTCCTTAGCCATCAGGGAAATGCAAATCAAAACTTCCCTGAGATATCATCTCACCCCGGTCAGGATGGCAAAAATCCACAATACAAACAACAACAAATGTTGGAGAGGATGTGGAGAGAGGGGAACTCTCCTACATTGCTGGTGGGAATGCAGGCTCATACAGCCACTCTGGCGAACCGTCTGGAGATTCTTAAAGAAATTAAAGATTGAAATGCCATATGACCCTGCTATTCCACTTTTGGGAATAACCCCCCATACAGCAGAGGTTCACCTCGATAGCACAAGCACGACCATGTTCATAGCAGCACTGTTTACAATAGCAAAGTCATGGAATCAGCCCAAATGTCCAACAGTTGATGGGTGGATAAGGAAACTGTGGTACATCTATACAATGGAGTACTACTCAGTCATCAAAAATGATGAATTACTGGAATTTGCCGGGAAATGGATGTCATTAGAAACAATTATATTAAGTGAAGTATCCCAGACCCAGAAAATTAAGCGCCGTATGTACTCCCTAATAGGTGGCTCCTAGTACCAAACCCACCCAGCCCACCTAGAGACAGTAATTCCAAGGATTATGAACAGGAGGGATGGGGTAGGAGGGCCACACCAGAAAGAAGGAGAGAAGGGACCATGTTACAGCAGGGAAAATAGGCCTCCACCAAGGACCCAAATAAGTAATGAGACATCTGATTAAGTTCACAGACTTTTGTTCCTGATCATTTACTACTGAGGGGGTGTGATCTCACCAGAAGAGGAGGGCATATAGTCTGGCAGATAAAAAGTAACCGTTTTGCAAATGGGTGATAGACCCCTCCCTTACTATGGTTTCCCACTTTTATTACATCTACCTTTGAATGTGCTTTTATCGCAAGACTCTAACAGCTTTTTGTCTCTGGCCAGGGGGTAACATACAATGCCCACCAGGATGGAGTGAAGGGCATTGCAGGAGCAGCAAAACTGCAAAAGAAAATCAACAAACCACAATCCAGAACTTCAGAGACTCTATATCAACCACCTAGAACTAGGCCAGCTTAGTCTCTCCCCATCCTGAAGCTCAGGGAAATTTGCGGAAGAGGGGGCGGTAAGAGTGTAAGAACAAAAGGATGGGAGGAACAATGATATGTAAGATACTCTATACTAGTTAGGGCTGAAGCAATCATAATTGGACTTTGCATGCCCTGCGCATTGTCCAACACACTGTTGACCTCACAAAGTCTAGCATCTGCTAAAGGCACCAAGATCCTTGGAGGCAAAGGATTGGCAGCCACAGCAGTGTTCCTATACCTAAGGGGAACACGGGAAAGGGTTCAGGGAAAGGCCACTGGGTCCTTGTACGTTATCGGAGAGGAGGGCCCAGAGGAAAATCAGACATGCACAAGAAAGGACTCTCTGGGAATTGGGGCGGGAGGCACTGGGGGATGGGGAGGGAGAGGGGTGGGGAGGGGGAGCAGGGGTACGGGGGGAGGAGGAGGGAGGGAGGGAATTGGTGTACCTAATAAGTTTGTATGAGCTGAAATAAAAAAAAAAAAATGGCAGCAGCCAGCACTTCTGGCTCTGGTGGGTGGAGCCTGGGAAATCCCAGAGCCAAGCAAAAAGGAAGTAGAAGCAATCAGGATGATTCCAGAAGTCACCCTTAGTCCTCCACAGGGACACACAGTGCCCTCTGATACACACACACACACACACACACACACACACACACACATACACACACACGCACACAAATGAGTAAATATAGTTAAAAAAGAGTGAGTAGATTACATCATATCAGATGGGCTCATGCTGTGTTGGGAAATATTGGTATGCTGGTGAAGATTATGGACTCCAAATCAGTCATAAGATCAGGCAGAACTCATCCAAAGTTCCTGTACAATAAGGAGAATAAGAGCCTCTCCTCAGGACGGACCTCCGCATTGTGCTTGGTAAGCAATAACTCTTATTATGTCCCTCGTAGTAATAATGATCCCCAAAATTTTGACAAAGGGTTCTTTTCTTCAACTTTGGATAGCTTAATTACTTAAAGGTGTTTCTAACTTGTTTTTTTTTTTTTAATTCAATTGTGTGTGCAGGCACGTGTGTGTGTGTGTGTGTGTGTGTGTGTGTGTGTGTGTGTGTGTAGACCATGGACGAATTCGGGAACCACCATGGACCGCCTCCACCTCCTTGTTTACTCTGCCCCGGGATTCACAGGCTCCGCCCTACCAGGACCAGAAGCGTAGGCTGCCCCCGCTTCCGCCTGGCGTCTATACAGGGGATCTGGGATCTGAACTCAGGACCTTCAGCCTGCAAGGCAGAGACCTCTCCAGCCCTAACTTGTTTTATTTAACAGCTTCCTTTCATCCACATACATGGTGGAGAACATGGTAGTGCCTTCTTTCCCAAGGGAAATGTCAGAACGAAATTTCATAGCTAGATTTGAGATATGGAAACAAATACTAGGCCTGCACCAATCTGATGTCCTCGTGCAAAATTTTGGCTTGTGAGGGAACACAGTTTGGGACAAGAAAGATAGCAAAGTATAGGGCTCTTTATAGCAAGAAGTGGTGTAAGTTCTGATGCCAAAGGTTGAATAATTCTTATAACAAGACTCTAGTTAACAGCTTTTTATCTCTGGCCAGGGGGTGACATACAATACCCATCAGGATGGAGTGAAGGGCATTGCAGGAGCAGCAAAACCACAAAAGAAAATCAACAAACCATAATCCAGAACTTCAGAGACTCTATATCTACCACCTGGAACTAGGCCAGCCTAATCTCTCCCCATCCTGAAGCTCAGGGACATTTGCGGAAGAGGGGGCGGTAAGAGTGTAACAGCACAAGGATGGGAGGAGCGATGATATGCAAGATACTCCACACAAGTTAGGGCCGAAGCAATCATAATTGGACTTTGCATGCCCTGCACAATGTCCAACACACTATTGACCCCACAAAGTCTAGCATTTGCTAAAAGCACCAAGATCCTTGGAGGCAAGGGATTGACAGCCAAAATAGTGTTCCTGTGCTTAAGGGGAACAAAGGAAAGGGTTCAGGGAAATGCTGCTGGGTCCATGTACATCATCCGAGAAGAGGACCCAGAGGAGAGTTTGGCATGCACATTAAAGGATTCTCCGGGGATTGGGGGAGGGAAGGCACTGAGGGGTGGGGAGGGAAGGGTGAGGGGAGGGTGAGCAGAGGGGTCGGGGGGAGGAGGATGGAGGGAGGGAACCGGTGTATCTATTAAATTTGTATGAGCAGAGATAATAAAAAATGTTTTAAGAAAAAGGTTGAGTATTGTTTCTATGAGCTGTATAGGACATGGGGGCCATTGCTGTTAGGGCCGGAGCTGCCTAGAAGTGGGGGTCTGCATGAATAGTGAGAGGGGGACTTGCTCCTGACTCTGGCTCTCCCAGTGCATCCATGAACTTCCCAGTATTCCAAAAGCAATCCACGTCATGCTTAAGTTAGCCAGAGTGGATTCTGCTGTTACTGCTCATCAGAGTTACCTATTGCGCTGACTCACCCAAGATCTCACTGACCAGTTGGCTTCCACCCTGGCTTTGCCTTCTTATCTGTTAGACCTCCTACATGTATGGAAGATACTAACAAGGACTTACTGATTCTCATTTTATACACCACAGTTGCAGAATTTATGACGTATTTACACATCATCTAGGGTGGTGGATTTTCATTTTCTCTTAGTCAAGTATGCTATGTATTTCTGTAATGTATCCATCACCAGTGAGAAGATTTTTGCCAGGAGACAATAAAAAATAGAGCAAGACAGCACAGTATACAGTTCTCTTCTCTGAGGCAATATATAGAAATGAAAACGTATTTTATATATTATTCTTCCCCTTTCTTTTCACAATGCTCTTTTATGGAGTATCTATTTCACTCAAAAATAAACAAAAATACAGGCAAGTAAAATGCATGCCTAAATACAATTACTCATTAATAATGACAAAAAATAGTTTTAAAATAAAGTAAATCCAATAAAATAGCCATTTGTTCTATATATGTGGTGCCAAACAATTCGCAATCTTTATGCAATTAATTGAGCTCGCTGGTGACTTAATATCACATCAGTTCAAGCTAATCTCCATGAAAAATATTATATTTGGAGGGGCTAAAAATGGATGGGATTTTAGAGACTTAGGACTGCCTATAGTTCATCTAATGACCGAAATGATTCCTTCCATATTCATAAATTCAAAACCTAGAAGAGGCTTTCCGATATGATATACCACATATTTATTAAAAGGTTCTCAGTGCTTATTCATTGCTCCGAAGCCTTCAGATCCAGCCCACACTATTTAGCAGGTGACTCTGGCAGTTTTGAAGCATGCTTATTCAGAGTTACATACTCAGCTCTCTGTGAGGGCTCCTTGTCTTTATTTAAAGGAATACATGCCTGTCACATAATTGACGTATGAGAAATCAAAGCAAGGCCTTTCCCACTATCATTCATATTATAGTTCTGCTGCCCATGCAAAGGACAATTTGCAAAACTCAATAGTGCCCCATTGTGGAACGACAGAACAAATGGCATCTACTCAGGCTTTTTGCTGTTTTAATTTGTGTTTTGTTTTATTGTAATGATTCCTGCAAGAGAAACTTTCTGATTTATAAACAGTAAGCTCTTTTAGGAGTTGAACAGCTGACTGTACACATGAGTGTATCGACAATGTCTCATAAATTACATTGTGCCTGGAAAGCAAGAAAATGCTTGCATTCTCTAGCTTGTACTTTAATTCCAAGAGTAAAGAGAAAATAAAAGCTACTTGTCCAAAGTGCTGCCTTGTATTTTCCATACATAATACACCAAGGATAAGGACATTTAAATCATAAAGAAGAATATTAGGAATACTGTAATAAATCTCTTTTTCTAAGGGCAAGAGATAAAAATGGGCATATAATATAATGGTGCTCTATTTCCAAGCTTCATCTCATGATTAAATCAATTAAATTTCAAGGTATCTGTCTATACAGTAATACATACACCTATTTTTAGTTCTCTTTCAAGAATGTATATTCTGCAGGTCAAGATGTGAACAACGCCAAGGATCTTTACTTCAAGGTTATACCCAAACATCTCTATCGTCTACAATTTTGTCGCGTGGATCTAATTAGCATTTTCTTCTGCATATTAAAGCCAGAACTTCTTCCTTGCTTATTCTCCTGTCCTCCACAAAACTGTGGCTTAGTATAACATAGTCTGCAAGGTTCATATGCTGAAGACTTAGTTCGCAGCTGGTGGGACTATCCAGAGGTGACTGGATCAAAAGCGAATTAAGTTAGCCATTGGTTAATTTGCACCAATTGGCTCTTAGGAGGTGGGACCTGGTTGGTAAAGGTGGCCCCTGGAGGTATGCCTTTGAAGGGCATACCTTAACCTCGGCCCTTCCAGTTTCTTTTCCTGCTTCCTGATGTTACCAAATAACTTCTCTCCACCGTTCCTGGGTACTGCCTTGCTCTGAATGGAAAGGAAGCAGCCAACCACAGAATGAAACCAGGAGCCAAAAAAAAACTTTCTCTTTTCAAGTCATTTGCATCAGCTGTTTTGTCGCAACCATACAAAGTAATGAACACACCTGTTGTTTCAATATCTAAGGACAATATTTATGGTTTTCCTGGGCTTTCTCTTTCTGGGTTAATTTTCTCCAGGACCTTAAACACTTTCTCGTAAGGCACACTTCCTCCAAGCTAAAACTAAACCTTAAAAGTTAAACTGTTGGACTCCCTTTGCCCCTCATGGGACTCCATGTCTAGAATCCATGAGTTCTTGAGGGCTTTCTTGTCCCTCACAGATTCGTGTCCATAGTTCTCTTCTCTCTCTCCTCTAATCAGCTTAGTCCTCAAAAAAAAGTTAAACAGTAAAGAACCAAAACAAAAATTTCCAGCTAGATGAGTTTCTAAAGCAGTGAACAAATCTCCAAGATATTGAGTTTCTACTAAAATATATCATACTGTCATTGAAGACTTACAAGTCAGCAGAAACCCAGGAAGAAGCTTTCTGTAGTGGTAATCTCATCATACCAGCGATAACACATTTTATATGGTGTGAATAAAGTGGCAGGAACTCCTTCAACAGAATAAATAATAACTGCTAAAGCAGGATGGGCTATGATGCCTGAAGAATATATATTTGTAAACACTAAAGAGAAATTGAAAGCACAGATGAAACTGGGAAGCAATGGAATGTGTTCTGTATTGATACATGGATACACCAAATAGCATCACTATTTGTTATGAAATTAATCAAGGGAGGACAATAGGTATGGAGCAAAACTAAACATCAAGGACCTTCAGTGAAAGTAAAGGGTTCTTGATAAGTCTCAAAATGCTAACAACAAAGAAAATGGACAGGGAAGCCTGAATTGCAGGTCAGTTTCAGCACGTTGGAATTTAGTGTACTGAGGGAATCCCTTGAGTTCCTTGTAGATGTAATCCTCACAATTAGATACTTCACAAGGCAGGATTTCCAGGCTGTCAGGAGGAAATAAGGAAGAACATTTAAAGATGAAAAGTGATTATAATAAATAAGGAAACAAGTAAACAAGTACATTCCAAGCTTCTTTTCAGTCTTCTAAAAATGAATCTTCCGGGGGGGGGACATAGGAAGGAGAACAAACTTATCTTTAATAGTGGATTATGTCCTCATCTTTGAAGGTTTGGTCAGTTACTAACTGGGCAACTTTGTGCAGCTGTTTTCTTCTCCACAGGGAAAAATTCATATTTTTTTCCTCTTAAATGCCTGCAGCTAAGAGACATTTCTTCTTGTTAATTTCCTGCTTGAGCTTCTCTTGAACTGAGGTGATATAATTTGGGCCCCAAAGTTGCATGAGTTACAGGTCCTTTGACTACAAATTCTCAAAATAGACTTCTTATTTCTATCCAGAGACTAAACCAAGACAGAGTTCCGGGTCACTTTCTCCAATGATTGGAATTCTTCCAAATCCATCTTTCTCAGAGGTTATGATCCTGAAAGAAGTCTGGCTACAAGCTGGGAAACCAGTTATCTTTAGTAGACTCAAATTCTTATCCCCTGTCCCAATGCATTTAAATCTAAAATCCTGGATTGCTAAAGCTAACAGCCCCTATCTGACCCAAGACCCCCGGTCAGCTGCTGCACCGGCTCATGCATTCAGCAGTGTTTTGTTTTTCCTGGCCCCTGGAGATTTCCACACTTTCTGCATATTAAATAAGTGTCTTTGTTCATCTCTTTAAATAACTATAATTGTTGTCTCAAAACATAATTTACCTACTGAGCTGCTAGATTTTTTTTTCTTTCTTCGGACGTGCTACATAGCTAAGACTGGCCATGCATCCTAATTCTCCTGAATTACAGGTGGTATGTGCCACCATGCCCACTCTTTGCCTGTTTTTTAAAGCTTTTTAAAATTTTATTCACTTATTTTAAATATTTTATATTTGTGTGTATGTGTGTGTGTGTGTGTGCGTGTGTGTGAAAGAGAGAGAGAAAGAGAATGAGAGAACGTACACTGTGTGTTCCTGTGGAGGACCAAGGGTGACTTCGGGAATCATTCCGGATTGCATCTACCTCCTTCTTGCTTTGCTCTGGGATTTCCCAGGCTCCGCCCACCAGGGCCGGAAGTGCAGGCAGTCTCCATTTCCGCCTGACATTTTTATGTGGGACCTGGGATCCAAACTCAGGACTTTCTGCTTGGGAGGCAGAGTCTTCTTTTTTTTTTAATTTCTTATTTATTCAATTGCGTGTGTGTGCGCGCGCGTGTGTATGTATGTGCGTGTATGTATGTGTGTGTATGTAGAACCACGGACGAATTCGGGAACCACCATGGACGCCTCCACCTTCTCCTTGTTTACTCTGCCCCGGGATTCACAGGCTCCGCCCTACCAGGACCAGAAGCGCAGGCCGCCCCCGCTTCTGCCCGGCGTCTATACGTGTGGTCTAGGATCCGAACTCAGGACCTTCCACCTGCAAGACAGAGGCTTAACCCCTGAGCCACCTCTCCAGCCCCAAGAGGCAGAGTCTTAACCTCAGATTCCTCTCTCCAGTCCTTCTTGCTTGTTTTTAAAAAATGTAATTAGAATAAAAACACTTGGTTGGGTGTTATCCCTAGATACAAAGTCTGTGAAAATATACAATTATTTCCTCAGAATAGACTTCCATTGGTGGATTACTGAGTAGCAGAAGATTAGAAAATACTGAGAGCTGAGAAGATGGTTAAAGCACTTGCCATACAGGAAAAAGAAATGAAGTTTGGGTCCTCAGATTCCATATTAAATGCTGGTAGGTGGGGCAGCCCACCTGTAATTCTAACCCCAGAAAGCAGAAACTACGAATCCCCAGAGCAAGCCTCATTGATAAGCTCTGGATATGATTAGAGACACTGTCTCAAAAAACATGAGGTAGAAGAGCTATCAAGGATGATTCCTGATATCACTTTCAAGCCTAAACACACACACACACTCACACACGCACACCTGCACACCCCCATGTGCTCAAACACATGCAAGCATGAACACACACGTGAAAGCACCACCCCAACTCCCATACACCACATGAAAAGGGGGGATATGGAATGAATGCATGAAAGTGAGATGAGTGGGAAGACAATTAGACCATGACAGTTGATGTGGTGATGCACATCTGTAATCTTAACACTCACAGGCAGTGGCAAGAGGATCATGAGTTCAGCACCAGCCAAGGCTACGAAGCAAGAGACCTGTGTCAAAACAAACAAAAAAAAAGTTCAGCTTCATTTGTTGTCAGGGAAATGCCAGTCAAACAAAATGAAAACCACTTAAGAAACAGCAAGTGTTGATGAAAATGTGGAGACATTGGAATTCTCATAGATTACTTATGGAAATGCACATTTGGGCAATGACTTTGGAAAAGTTTGTCAGTTCCTCATAATGTGAACTAAGGTTACCATATAACTGAGAAATTCTATTTCTGTATATCTACCCAGAAGATAAGAAAACATATGTCCACATAAAAACTTGATACATAAATGCTCATAGCAACATTATTCACAATAGCAAAAGATGAAAATAGTTTAGAGGTCCATCCATGATGATGGGATAAATGGTATGTGGTATATATTCATGTGCGTGTGTGTGTGTGTGTGTGTGTGTATGTGTGTGTGTGTGTGTGTAAATATCATTTGACCATAATAGGGATGTAATACTAAGGTATTCTGAAACATGAATGAACCTTGTCAACACAGTGACCAATGAAAGAATCGATTCATTCAAGTCCATATAATTGATGATTCCATTTATATGAAGTGCCTAGCATAGGTAAATCCACAGAGAGAAGAATGTAGATTCGTGTTTTCCAAGGGCTGGGAGAAGGGAGCAATGAGAGGAGAGTGTTAACTGCCTCTTTGGGGGAATGATAAAAATGCTTTAAAATTAGATGGTTATGATTGTGTGACTCTGTAAATATCCAAAAGTTATTAATCCGCACACCTTTAAATGAGTAAACATTATGGTGTATGAATCATAACTCAGTAAAACTGTAAGGAGAAGTATCAAGGGAAAAATTAGGAGTGGAACTTGACCTCAGCCTACCTCATATAAAGCTCCATGTTCAACTAATTACTGTTCTTAGGCATAGTCATATCTCATCAGCTCAAGGATAGTTTGAATCATTCCCCCAAATGACTAGAAATGCCCCCATACTTCTTCTACCTTCTGTAATTTACAGCCATTTACTTCAGCATTTATTTGCCTATCCTTGATCTGTATTCATTAATTCTGAATTTATTGTTTGTAATCTTTTCTCTAAGCAGGAATTTATTACCCTGCCCCTTAGCTTTCCTGGTTTCACAGCCTTTCTGTGAAGACTGCCCTTTTGCAGAAGTCTTCCCAAGGAGGGGTAGCCATTCTTTCATGCCATATGCATAAAACTTTGTATGTTCTCAAAGGTTGTAGCTTATCACAGATTGTGACTGTAAATAGAAAACTTAAATGACGAAATTCAGTATTTAATGCTCAAATTCTGAGACAATGAAGCATGTTGCATGATTTGCTGCTGTGAGTGCACTATATCAGACACATAGATGAGGGATGAGGAGATTGCTGGTGGACAAAGTGTCTCTTGCACAAGTATGAGGATGGGACTTTGGATCCGTAGAATCCTCCTAAAAGCAGGATAGGATCTAAGTTACCTATAATCCCAGCACTCAGATAGTGGGGGTACCTGCTCTAGTGGGTGATCTCTGGGCTCAACTGAGACGCTGCCTCAATAAATAAAGTGGAACATGATTAAAGAAGATATCTGTTGTCAACTTTGGCCTCCACACACAGTGCATGTTCACACAATTGCACCTTCATATATTTAAACCTACGTACGCACATGTGCATACTCCTCACATATACCCTTCCAAAAAATCAAAATAGAAACCTAGTGAGGACATTTGTGTCTTTCCATCATATCAGAATTTATTGAATAGCAATACATTTACAAATCTCATGTGTTTAATAAGCTGCAATTTGCCAATGATAGCTGGCTGTTGGCAAATGCGAAATCTTTTACTCCAACCATAGTACTAGTATTAGCTCAGATGACATGTTACATAGTGATTATATCTATATGCATGTATACTACAGAATGCAGAAGGGTCAAAAAGGCTGCAGCAAAGCTGGAGGAGCTCAAGGCTGAGACTCAAAAGGCTGATAGAGATGCTAGGATCTGGGCAGCGTTGTGGGAGATGATGAACCCTGGAGATGCCACAGAATCAGAACACAGTTGAGTCTCAGGACTCAACGTGCATAATGACTGACATAGCAACATGCCCCCACAGACTACGGAGAAGCTCAAAGAGAGATAAGAACATACAGTGGAAACCTTGGGGACTGGAGTTGGATGAGTGAAGGAAAATGCCCCTATCAGTGGAATGGCCTGAAGAGAGCCAACCTGGTATGTCACAGAGGCCTGAACCCCCACAAGAGTAGACAAGCCAGAGGGGAACCTGGGGTCCCTAGAAGTGGACAGGTGAAAGGATGGGAGGGAATGGGATGGATTAATAAAGGGATGGGAAGGAGGGATGATGGAAGGAAGCAGAGATAAGTACTAAATATGTCTGTAAAAGTAGAAAAATAAAATAAATTTAAAAAGAAATACAAAAAAAGGAGAAGGAGAGCACTGTTTCCAGAAGAGGGTTCTGTGACAGCCACACATGCCATGTTATGCATGAGTTCCCCCCCACACACATACACACACACACTAAATGAATGAATGAATGAATGAATGAATGAATGAATGAATCTTAAAAGAAAAAGAAAAACACACTTTTTCACCCTGAAATCCAACAACAACAACAGCTGAAAAACAGGCAGAATGTGGTGCTGGGAACAGAACCCAGAGCCTTGCATATTCTAAACAAGACCTGTGTCCTACATCCCAGCCCAAACCCAGAACTGATTAAAAAAAAAATCTTTTAGCAGTCCCAAGATGGCAGATAATAATAGCCGTTCTAACATGCACATGGAGTTTCCATGAATGGACACTTTTTAGCAATCCCCAGAGCATCGCTTGGCAGGGCTGGCGTTGAGAACGATGTCTTTGGCTTCAGAAGTGCCCCAAGGGAAAAGCAATAGTGATCACACTGTGGAAAATGAAGGAAACTTTACTAAAAAAAACAAGTCAGGTATTTTCCTAGACAGGAGGACTGAGCTGGAGATGAACTAGTTGCCCAAAGGCAAAGCAAACAGCAGCATGAATTCTGGTCTCTAGGAAGCTTGACGGAGAATTTTGCTATATTATTGTTAACTTTTTTCTTGCCAAGCTATTCTTAGAGATATTGCAAATTTGGCTGGTACGAAAACAAATAGATCGGTTTGCTTCCCCCCACTTCATTCCAATTCACAAAGTATTCTCTTCTATTTTTATGGTTTTATACATGTGCTTTGGCATTTTTCTATTTCATCTATGTCTTATCAAGAGTTTACTCTGAACCATGAAGTATAATCCCTGGAAATATACATTTCTTTAAGACTGCATAGATGTGCTTTACTTTTTTTTCCTTTGCTTCATTTTACCCCAAAGGAAGCTATTTTTCCTTTTAAGGTGTTTCTAACTACAAAATTAGGGGAAGAGGCAGGAAGGACCACACACAAAGAATCTGCCCTCACGTTGACTTGTGTTCACTCTTAAATTTAGATCCAGGAAGCTTGAAACTAAAACAAAGGGTCAGGAATTTGGAGATGAGTGGAAGGAAATGATTTGCCTTAGCCGAAAGCATGAATTAATTCACCCTCAGAAATCCGTCTTAATTATGAGTAATCATCATTGCAAATAGCATTTTTTCAACTTGTTTTCCAAAGTAATGTGATCCCAATGTGTTGAATTGGCAGGCAAGCCCTGGTCGAAGGGAAGAAGAACTCATAACCCAGCAGCACCCCAGGATCAGCAGTCTGCTGGCTGAGGTTAGAGATCCCCTCATGCAGAAGAGGTGAAGAAGTGAAGGAAGGACCACCGAGGTCAGTGGTGTGACCGAGAAAGTTGTGTGGCTTTTACCCCACTCTTGTGGAGTGGGATGCTATCCCTGCAGGGATCTGGCTGTTGGGAACTGAACCCCATGAAAAGACTTGGGGGAGTAAACAAAGAAGAGGAAGGCATATCCATGTGTACTCTATGAAGAGCCTTGTGAAGGGCAGCCAAACATTGAGGCTGCATCTGAGCAGGAATATCTAGTCAGGAGAGAAAAACACTGGGAGAGGAAGGGTCCTTTTCAAGATGGCAGAATGAAGATCGTGTTAGCATAAATATACTGAACCAAGTGCTATAGAAAGGAAAGGATGATGTCGGACAAAGGGATATGCCAAGGGTGGAGTATCTAAGTCAACGAGTAGAGGGCAGCAGTGAAGCAGAAATCAAGGGTGAAGCTAAAAATATTTTGTAGATCTTCTTTTTCATAGAAAGATGAAGGATTTCCCTGGGATCGCTATCCCAAACTCCAAGGAAAATGTAAGGCAAACTCCTGCTGAGAGTGGAGGTTGTGCAGTGGGAGATAGTGATATTTCAGGAACAGAGGGGCAGAGCAAGCCCACCAGGCAGATGGTGGCAGCACAGGTGGGCTACTTGGGCAGGAGGTATGTGATCTGAAACTAGTGGGAGACACAGTATGTTTCGCCCAGACTCCAAGAGAAGTTCTGCACCCACGGCGACTAGCTGCTCAGCCGGGTTTAGTCACTCCTGGAATTCAGTCAGCTAATTACAGCGGAGCAGAGTGAGTTGGAGGAGTTCAGGATGTAGGACCATCCTGATTCCCAGCAAGGACAAAATGCAGACATGGGGCTGGTGCGATGGTTCAGAGGTTAAAGGTGCTTTCTGTACTAGCCCGATGATCCGAGTTCAGTTCTCAGAACCTCTGTGAAGGCAGAATGAAAGAACTAACTCCACAAAGTTGCCCTCTGACCTTTCTACATTCTATGGTACCCACATACCCTCCCATCTCTCTCCCTCTCTCTCTCTCTCTCTCTCTCTCTTCACACACACACACACACATACACTAATAATTGTAATATATAATTTAAAAGGAAATAGGGCTGATAAGACCAAACCAACCAAGGAAACGACATTCAAGTCATGATGTTTTTTAATTTGTTGGAACAAAAATATTAGAGAACGTAGGAAGGAAAGGAGGGAAAAGGAATCAAAGGATGCAAAGACATCATTTTTGATATGTCTTATTACAGATATGCCTAGTAGCAGGGTGGGGTGGTACATATGTGTAACACTAGTGCTTAGTCAAGATCCAGGCCAGCCTGAGCTATACAGTAAGACCCTTTTGCATAGAATTAATTAATTGATAAGTTGAAAAAATTTATAGACTTGGGAACTGAAGTTTTCATGATTTCCACCCCCGAGTCTCTCCATTCCCATCATGTCTTAAGCCTGTCGCTTCCTTCTCAACTCAGTGATAGTTTTTTCTCTAGACTCTGAAGCCCCTGCCACGATCTACATTGCATTTACATTGTTTTTCACTTTTTCCTCTCAAGACCCATCTTCTATTAACTGATTATTTGTCTCTTGTGTAAATTTCTAACAAAAACATCAACTTACTAAGAAAAAAAATTGCTTTTCCGGGTGATCCTGGTATGCGATCTCAGCCCAGAAGTGTCTGTTTCACGTTAAAGATCCCATAAATATTTGCTGTATGAGTGAAGACAATGATGAAACTTGCTTTTGGGAGGCGCATCCTACGTTCAACGCTAAATCCTGCAATCATGCTTAAAATGCCCCCTCAGGTTGGAGCTGCTATTCCATGATACCGTTAGGTGGCCACGGCATCACCTAGCCTTACACTGTTGCAAACCTGATTTGGAGCAGGAGTAAAAATCAGGAACCACGAAATGAAGAATTTCCCATTAAACAAACGAGGAGCATCCTTTGGAAATGTCATCCTTGCAAAATACAAAGAAAACCCATAGAAAATTCTAGATTAACAGAAGCTCAAGACACATGACAATTTTATTGCAATCTCTGGCCCTAAATCAGAGCCTTCAAATTGAAAGGGAGAGTTTTCCAGGGAATATTACATAAGGATAGTAGGTTAGATTTTAAATATTACCCTTGAATAAGCCTGTTGCTTCAGTTTCATGAACAAAATCCCTGATGTGAGCAACTTAGGGGAGGAAAGTTGACACACAGTCCATCATTGTGGGGAAGTGGGGCCGTGGCGAGAGCACGAAGCGGTTAGTCACATCATATCCACAATAGGGACAGAGAGCGAGAACCAGGGCATGTGCGCTTGCTCGCGCGCCAAGTTCTCATTCGTACACAGCCGTAGAGAAGAGTTCTTCTGCCCACAGTGGGCTTGGGTCCTTCTACCTCAGCACAATCAGGACAATCCCTCTCAGACATACAGAGAGGCCAGCCTTAATCTAGAGAATGTCTCAGGTCGGCCAGAGTCCTGCCTCCTAGGAGTGAGACAGTCAATACTAATGATGACACTTAGGGAGTTGATATCTGTGACTATGCAAGACTGTGTCTCCGTTCTCGGGAAATAAACCCTACACATTTGGAGAGTAAGAGTCCACACTGTGTATAAGTGACTGGTAGAAAATATTTTACACGAGTAGAGAAAAATACAGATCTCTAAAGACAGTACAAAGGGCAAAGCAAGGGAGATGAATGTTAACAAAGGTACATTTCGATAAAATGTATAGGGGGATTCTGGCTGTATTATTCTTTGCAACATTTTTGAAAATTCGGTATTATTTTCAAGTAAAGTTAATAGAATGGGTAATAGTAACATAATTGTAGGCTATGAGAACAGAAGGGCCTTCAGAAAAAGCACTGTGGTTTTCCACAGCCAAACTGCAGCTCAGTTAAGCTCACAACTTGAGACGTGCTCCTCTGCCTTGTGGCCTAGCGACTGCACTCCTAAAATTTCACATCCATGACCACAGAAGCACTTGAACAGGAATGCAAGCAACAGCTACAGGCTGCTATAAATTCATGTGACAGAATGCCAAGGATGAATCCTATCTGTATCCTAACACACACAAACCTCAAAACAATAGGAATTGCTTCACCTCTTTTGTGTAAGTTTGTGCTACCTTAAGGTATTTCTTCCTTTCAACGTCATTGTTCACCAAATCCACAAGGGAAATTATCTGTGCCTACAGTTTGCAGTATGAACTTTTTTCATGTTGGGTTTGGTTCATGTATGTGTTTTAGCAAATCTGTTGGCATTTCTAAAATTGTACTTTTTAATGAGATAACTACAGATCGTGTGGTTTAACACGGAGATCTCCATCCAGCTCCTCTGTCGGGACAGTAGCAGCCAGGACATGACATTCACAAAATCACCATCTTTGTTGACACATTTTACTCCTTCATTGATGTAATGCTTTAAGCAATGTACTTTGCTTAAACAGTCTGCTATCTAGTAAGTAACTTGAGGGAAAAAGTAATATTTTGCCTTCAATCACATATCTGATATTTCTCCTGTTTCTTGAGTTTTCCCTGAACATTCCCAGAGATTTACCTTGTCATATGTCATAGTTATGCATAGGCGTCAACTTGACAGTTGAAGGTTTGAGCTCAGGGCACATTTGTAGAGAATTAATGGTTGAGTTAAATAAGTCAAGAGCAAACTTACAGGAGATTGTCTAGCTGATGGGGAAGTCCCAGACTGTGGTGGGTGGGACTAGGCCCTGAACAGATGAATAAAATACTGACAGCGAGTTGAGGAAATTGGCATCCTTATGTATACTTGGCCAGACATGCTGGTCTGGCAAGTAAGGATGGTCCCTCTCTCAGGCATTATGTAGAGATGGTGTGGCCAGTTCTCTTGACCCTGGTGTTGGTGCAGGCTTTCCCGTCAAGCTGGACTGAGAACTGTAGCCAGAAAATCGTAAAAGAAAATAAATCCCTTGTTCTCTTAAGCCATTTGATGGTCATTTATCAGCAGCCATGCAGGCGAACTGCAATATCATATCATTTTACCCTACTCTGAGGACCTCCTTTTAAGCATTTCTTGTCTTCTGGTGACATATTTTCTTAGTTATTTCTCAATTTTTTAAACTTTTCTTTCATTTTAAAGTTATATATTCATCTGATTTAAATTCTAGTTAGACTTTTCCTTTTATCACTTTAGCTATAATTATATTCTTCCTGGTTTAAGTTTCTGATGACAAGTCAAGATAATTGTTATCATAGTTTCCTTGTAGATAAGGCATCATGTTTCTCTCAGAATGAATTTTAAGCAGCTTGACATTATATTCCTAAATGTTTGTTTCTTTATATCTATTCTATCAGGGGGTTCTTGAATCTTTGGTTCAAGAGTTTCTGTTTTCTTGTTTATTCAGAAAAAAAAATGGAATATTTTGGCCAAATGTTTTTTCTGCCTTCTTTTTTCTGTCTTCAAAATTCTTTTTTCTATCTTCAAGATGCACTTATGCACATGCTGGCCAGGCAATACGATTGCAGAGATCACTAACTAAAGCTCTCTTCTTTTTTTTTTTTTAAACCTATCTTTTTTTCTCTATCTTAAGTTTCAGTAATTTCTTTGACAAACTTTACAAGTTTGTTCACATGTCATGTCCAATATGTGTTAATCTCATTCAACACATTTTTACGTATTATGCTTTCGGTCTTTTTGTGGTGTGTGTGTGTGTGTGTGTGTGTGTGTGTGTGTGTGTGTGTGTGTTCCAGAGAGTTAGATGTGTGTGCCCGTGGAGGGTGCTTCAGGAATCATCCTGGATTGCTCTACTTCCACTCTGGAGTTTCCCACACAACACCTTCCAGGGCCAGAAAGGCAGGCCTCTGTCATTTCTGCCTGACATTTCTTTTCACGGGCTCTGGAGGTCAAAATTCAGATCCTTTTTCTTATGAATCAAAGTCTTTAACCACTGAGCCGTCTCCCTAGCCCATATTATATATACTTTTAAGTACTATAATTTCAATTCGGTCCTTTTCTTCTTGATTTCACATCTCCTTCCCATTGTCTGTCGTTGTTATGCTTACATGAGGTGCCTTAGTATATTTTCATTTACATGCAAATTCCAAAAGCTGGGGTTTCTCAGCCTGTTGCTGTTGGATGTCTTCCCACATTGTTGTCTAGAGATCATATTTCCCTATGCCAGGCATTTGCTCAGCATCTTTAAAAACTGTATGCTGTCAAGAAAGCAGTGCACATTTGAAATCTCTGAGTTCTCTTGATTTCCTCTTAAGAGAATGGATCACATATCTTTTGGAGGCTTAAATTCTGAAGGTGTTCATCTATGTAGGCTTTGCTGTCAATCTTATGCTGGTTTTCTTAGTTTTGGAATGTGGTCTTTACTCCTAGGCCACAGCCCTTGTGCAGATTCCGTGGAGAATCTCAGGTGACTACCAGACTCATCTAACTTTGTAGACGTGAGCTCCAGAACCTGTTTCCCCAGCAGAAGATACCTGCTGATATCTCTGCTTGACCTTTTCAGTCTTCCTACAGATATTTGTTGTTTTTCTTCTGGGACCTCTTTGAACTCTTCACTCCGTAGAGTCACATTCAAATATCTGACAAAAATTTGAAGCAAGTTTAGAGATTTTCAGGTCCCTCTTCTGTGGGTTTTTCTTTCTTTCTTTCTTTCTTTCTTTCTTTCTTTCTTTCTTTCTTTCTTTCTTTCTTTCTTTCTTTCTTTCTTTCTCTCTCTTTCTTTCTTTATAGTTTCACTTTCCTGACACATTTTTTAATCACATAGACATAAATGTAGTCAGGAATGACTTGAAAGGTAAGACCATAACATTTGATTCTTAGCTGTAGAGTTGGTGAAGGTCTTCTGCTCCAGGCAAGATTCTTCATCTTTAATCCCATTCACAAGGAAGACTATCTGTGTCCTATTTGTGTGTCAGTCCCCTATGATGCTAAAGAAACAGAGAGTTAATAATGGCTGATTGTTACATAGGAAACTCAAGCAGCCAGTAATGACTTTTAAACAGTTCTCTTAAATGAACCAATATTTACTGGGCATAAGATAGGGAGTAGAGTTTAAAGTAGCATTGCTATTTCTGAAAACAGTCTGAACTGTTATATAATCAACCTGACTGAGAAAACTTAGAAGCTTTCTATGCATCATCTCATTCTTCTCCTTTCTTACTAGGGAAGAACCATCATCATCATTCTTATTACTGTTATCTTGTTTTCAAGTGAGTTGGGTCACACACAGATCTACCTGGTTGGCATACCTAAGCCTTAAGCAAATAAACAAACCCCATTGCCTGATAATTCTCTAGCACATTGATTTTGTGTTGGGAAAGCCTTCCCAAGTATGTAACACCCAGTAAACACAACACAGGGATAATAACAATAATTAATAATAATATTCTATATACTTTATCTCCTTCAAATGTTAAGTCCTATTTTAGAGATGAGAAAACAGAGTCTTCTTATGATTCTCAACAAATGCTGAAGAAATAGTCACCCTCCTTAGCTACCAGTAAAATATAAGTTAATACTACATTGAGTTTCCATCTCACCCCAGTCATCAGCAATGGTTATCATCAATAAAGCAAATGACGAATGTTGATAAGTATGTTAGTAAAAAGTGAACCTATACACTGTCGATAGGAGTGTGAACTAGTGCATCCACTATGGAAATCAGATTGGAAATTTATCAAAAAACCAAAATTAGAATTACTGTATGATCCTGTTATTCTACTCCTGGTTATATAATTGAAGGAATTTAAATCAACAGACTGCAAAGATACCTTCACAATTGCAAAGTGGTAGAATCAGCAACCTAGATGATGTTTAAATTGGCATATGAACAGATTTTAATCTAGCATATTTTTATACATGGATATCAAGGTTCTATGTCACTACTGAAATTCTTTCCTTGAAAATTCTTTGCTTTGGCAAGTATGTGAAATACATTTGTTTGCAAGTTGAGTAACATTGTGATTATGGCCAAGTTCTAGAACATTGCAATGGTGCATCCCCAATAATCACTTGATAAACCACAATCTTGTCTCTTGGCTTAAGACTCTGAAGACGAAGTCCTTGAAACTCATTCTCTTTCTTATTGCCTATGAGCCTTTAACCTCCACAGGCTCACCCAAGGAAGCTAAGAGTTGCTTCTGTCGACTTCCTCTGAATTATTTGGCAGATGTTCAAATGTGACTGCACGAGGTGACATTGCAAGAAGTCCCTAAGAAAAACACCAAACACAGGGAGGAAGACTGAAAAGACTGAGCAGAGACTTTTACAATTACATGTTACTAAGAAGGCAGAATTTCAAGTTTACATCTCTCCGAATTGGATGTATTTGATCATCCATCTTAGGTTCTCCACCCATAGGGCATGACCTAAGTGTAGAAAACCACATTCCACACCATAAGATGAATGGGGAAATGTGAATGTACAGTATATGAGAATGTATAACCTGAATTTGGATTCTAAGATCCAATTAGCTAATTCAAGGTGCTTTCTGGGAAGAGAAGGAGAAAGGGCATGGGGGCCACACACAAATCGTCCCAGCACCTGTGAGGATGCATCAGGGGCCAGCATGAATTTGAGGCCAACTTGAACTACAAAGTACAATATTGTCATCAAAAACACTGCAGACAGAGAGAGACACAGGAGAAAAGAGGGGAAACATTTGAGGAGGTGACTTAGTTATGTGTCTATCACTGTGATAAAATGCAAAAGCTACTTAAGGAGAAAATGAGCTTTTTTGACTTAACGGATCCAGAGACATACAGTCTATCATAGAGGGGAAGGCATGGTAGTAGCAGGAAGGAAATTAGTCGATCACATTGCATTTTCACCCAAAGCAAAGAATGAATAGAAGTGGCTTTAGGTTATAAAGTCTCATGACCTATTCCTAGTGACCACATCCTTCAGAGTCTACCTCCTATAGCCTCCACAAATGTACCAAACAGTACCACCAACTAGGGACCATGTTTTGAAACCTATGAACTTATGGGAAACTTTTCACATTCAAATCTCAGCAGCAGGGTTCATAATTTTCACTAACCTGATGTTTGGACGACTGCTTAGGCTTCTTCTGTCTGCCTTTGAGTATCACATGTTATAAGTCCATTTGCCAAAGCCATTAACTTTCACAATCTATCATCAATTCAGAGTTCCAAAATGACATTCTGGTACTGCTGCTGTAAATGTGTAAAGAGAGTATGTACCTTTAAGAACTGGAATCTCTTTTTAAATTGTCAAATGACATTAATCACAAACCATGGAATTAACTTCAGTATCAGAATAAGGTATGGACAGTGTGTATCAGTCTTCCATTTCCTAAGAACACATTTTATTTTGGCTTCTCAGATGTAGCATGTAGCAACAGATCACTTTGATATCTGAATCTATTAACCAACCATGCCTTTGGTCATAGAATTACATGATCAGAATTCATTGACTATAGATGAAAGACATTTTGCATTGTGAAATTCAAAAGTAGGTTTTTTCTATAAACAAGTTATTTACTGAAATATTTGAGCTACTAACATGAAGGCAAGATAATATATGATTAACAATTTAGTGAATGTTTGGTAAGTATAATTTACTCATTTTCCCAGGCAATGCAATATCTATCTATTTTAATGGTAGCTTTTCTTTTTTCTGTTTGTCATAGAATCACCTGATATTTAGAAACCCAATTTTCACACAGATGCTCAGATAAAAATCTTCAAATTGTTTATTATTTTATGAATTATCAAGAATTTTTTTAACTTATCATTATTTAATTATTTATTTTACTAGTTTTACAAGCATATTTAGTACTTATCCCTGCTTCCCTCATTTTTTTAAAAGCCACACTTTTTCTATCTTTACCACTTATTTGTTCAACATGTATTGGGTTGTATTTGTATGCCAAATTCTGTGCCAAGTCCTGAGTATGGACAGGCGCAAAACTTAACTCTGGATCTAAGTTTGTGAAGACTCACTAGTCACAGAAAATGATATGTTGGTAATGTCTATAGAGAGCAAAAAAGAAAGTGATATGTGTGTAGAAAAGGATGAAGAGGAATGTGCTGAGATGAGTCTGGGAGTAATGATGCCCCTATGGGTCAGGAAGGTGCTACACAAAACTGAATCTACAAAGCAGGCAATCCCCTGACTCTGAAAGGGTCTTGGAGGGTAGAAGGAAGAATCTAGAAGATCAGTGGTAGCATCTTAGAACTGACACCGGACCCAGGATTTTGGACCTCCTTCTGTAAACAGGACATGATTAGACTTAAGGTTCTTCTGCAAACAGTGGGGAGGATGGGTTGGAAGGGATGAGACTAGAAGCAAATTAACAAGTCAGGGATTTACGCGATGGACAAGACAAAAAATGATCATGGAGTGGCAGAATGTTCTGAAATCAATTGTTGTGATACATGCACAAGTCCATTGGTAAACTAAACACCACTCAATTATATACCCTAAAGAGATGGGTTTTATAGTATGTAAGTAAGACCTGAATAATAATTATTATTCTGGGTTTGAATGCTACAAAATAAATGAATATGAGTCTCTCTCTCTCTCTCTCTCTCTAATTTTGGTGCTGATCTGTGTGGATGGGGATCCGCATATCAGAACAAAACAGAGGATTCCGTGAGGTAATTTGTTGTTTTCTGAATGCCTGGCTTGAGGTGTCCGCACATCTCTTAGTAGTGCAGGCTGTGATAAGGAAAGGCCTTGATCCAGTGGCTTTAGTCATGGAAACTGATCTTGTGGCTCTGCAGGCTAGAAAACCCACAGTCAGGTTGTCTGCGGATCTGGTTCCTGGTGAAGTCTTTTTCTTGTTGGTAGACAGATGACTCTTCTATCTGTGTTTTCATAAGGTGGTGCATGTGGGAACACAAGGGGAAGAGGAAGGAAAAGGAGAGGGATAAAGAGAGAAGGAGATTGAGAGAGAGGAAAAGACAGCAAGCTAAAGAGAGAGGAAGAGGAGAAGGAAGGGAAGAAGAAGTAGCAGAGCTTCTGACCTCTTCCTTCCTCGCAGGACACTCATCCCTTGGCAGAATGCTTCAACCTTATGACCTCCTTTAACCTTAATTTTATCCCTGAGTCCCATCTTCGAATAGCGTTCTATCACGTGGAAGATTTAGTACTCCAATATATTAATCAGAGAAGGCAAAAAATGTAATTGAAATGGTGATATTAGCTAAGAGAAATTATAACAAAATACAGAGAAAAGCACTTGTTAGTATTCAGCATATACTTTGGGCTTCAAACTCTTGAATGAAAAGAAACTGGAGACACGTGAAGAAAGAAGATAGCCAGGGGATAGGCCATTAGGGAAGATCAGAGCTTCGAAGCAGAAGGAAACGTCTTTAAAAGGGGGAGGGTCACCACAAATAAATGCATAGAAACACACCAGGGCCGGTCATGTTCTTAACCAGGGTTTGAGAAAGTTGGGAGCACCCCCTAACTGCAGCTGTGCTTGGCTTGGTGAGCCGACCTTTGCATGACTTGGGTACCCTCTAGGCTTCTACCGACCTCCGCTTCTGGCCCACATCTGGGATCTTCCTTCTCTATGCACTGGACTATTTGGGGGGGGAGGCTATCTGCTAATGAAGTGGTTGTGTTCACTTTTTATCATAATTAATTCATTTAATTCAAGTGCTATGTAATTAATCTCTTGTGCTTATCACTCTTTTTAGACATTAATATAACACAGAATATGTGACAGCAAAACATTTTTCTTACCAACAAATTAAATTAAGCTGCTTCAGCTTTAAGAGCAAGATAGAAAAGGAAAAATCACATCAGATTCCAGAACTCGCTTGACTGGAAATCAGTTTTTGGGTCTACATTCAAATTTGCACTTGGAAAATAGGGAAAGTAAGCTTACCTAACCTACACTTTTGCCGATTTTTTTTTTCAGCCAATAAAATATCCTTTCTCAATTAGCCTGTGGTTCGAAGGAAGAGGAAAGGGGGAAATTAGTGGTCAGCACTGTGAATCCTAGCTCTTGGGATGTAGAAACAGGAATATTGTCATAAATTTGAGGCCAGCCTGGGTGATGGGGTAAGACCCACATCTCAAAAGAAACCAAAACAAAACAATAAAGAGGAAAAAAAGAAGAGAGAGAATATTTTTCATTCATTTTTATATTAATTAGGATTTGTTTACTTGAATTAAAACTACGCTAATTTACAACCTGATTAATTTTCATTCTTTCATTTTAATTGACACATTAAAATTGTATGTATTTACCATGTGCAACATGAATTCTTCAAGGGATAAAGTCATTGCGGAGAGACTGAATTCAGCCAATTATACACATCATCACTTCACTCTTCATTTGAATCTTAAGCTGGGGCTTACTGAGCAACTCCAAATCCTGCCAAGACAGATGTTGTGGATCAAGTCATTCATTCTTAACCTCTGGCACAGCAGACCCTGCCTGACGGTCCACGTATTTTATTTCCTTTTGTTTTACTGGTGCATTATGTTGGCAATGCTGTGGGCTGAACCAGCCCTCTACCAACTGAGCTGTGGCCCCAGACTGGCATCCTGCTGTCTGATTTTAAAACATCTCTTTCATGTATTTCACATGCCTGGATCTTGGCTAGGACCCTCGGGAAAGATCCAGGGACCACCGTTTGTTATTTTCGCACTGGCTGTGTTTTCCTGGCTGTTATTCAGCTTGTCGTGTGGGCCCTCGCTATGCTTCTCATATCTGATACAATTAGGTCTCTTCGGGTTGCGTGAGGATTAAATGAATTCATGCAGAAAAATGTCTAGGACTGTTCCTCGTGTGGCAATAGTAGGTATTAAGAAATGAAGAGATTGTCTTCAGACTAGAGTCAGGAAGGTCGAGCCGCACAAGTAACCTGCAAAGGCGCTGTCGGTTCCACATGAGCTCGGTCGGCCACTCGGCTGATCTATCAGTGGCAAGGGCAGGCTGTGCAGCGCAGGGCTGGGAATCCATCATAGAGAACAGCGAGTGGGGGGGCCCTACCGACCCGCACCCCACGACTACAGTGCTGGAAAGGCCCCCTGTCCTAACCTGCGTGCACCAGGCTTGCGATCTTGAGAGCAACAGTCTTGCGGGGTCAGGCAGCCTCCAGCTCAGGGAGATGAGCTGCAACATGCGTCTGCTTGTGTCGGTGCATCTAGGAGAGTGTTAGGATTGCAGCGTGGGTCACAAAAAAAAAATGTATTGGGAACTTAACCCCCCAATGCAGCAGTATTAAGAGGTGGAACCTTTGCAAAGTGATTAGACTACGGGGGAATGAGTAAATGGATCGAGGCGGATAACATGGAGATTAAGCCAGGTGTGGTGGCATGAACCTGTAGTCCAGAGGTGGAGGAAACTCACCTTTTGTGCCCACTTTGGGCAAAGCAGTGAGAACCTGTCTCAATGACAACAAAGCAAAGCAAACAACAAAACGGGCTTGGGGCTGCCAGTTTGATCTCTTACCTCCTCTCTATCTCTCATCTTCCACTGCATGGAGAGTGGGGTCAGAGGTTGCCACTTGGTATTCTCTTTTCCTGCCTCCAGACCTTTGAGAAATAAATTCCCTTTCTATACATTACACAGTGTTTGCTACTGAATTACAACAGCATAAAGCAGACTAAGATTTCTAGAAGCAGGATTACTAGGTTGAAGAGTACAAACTGTTTGCTTGCTGGCTTTATTGATGCTTGGTAGGTTGGTTTGGTCTGTGGTCCAGCTTGCTAAAGGTTCTGAAGAAGCTGCAGTAAATTCACTGTACAAGAAAGAGAGTCTTGACCTGTGCTGGTGTTGAATTTTTGTTCTTAAAAATCAGCATCAAACAGACAGGCTGAAAATGATGATTCTATATTTTGAATTTGTATTTCTATAATGTTCACATAGTTTGGTTTTCCCTATGTTTGTTAGCCGCTTATTGTGTGTGTATACATATATAAATGTGAATGCATGCATATTATGTGCATGCATGTGTGTGTGATGTGTGTGTGTGTGTTCA
Organism: Typhlomys cinereus; assembly: GCA_023101885.1. Taxonomy (NCBI): domain Eukaryota; kingdom Metazoa; phylum Chordata; class Mammalia; order Rodentia; family Platacanthomyidae; genus Typhlomys; species Typhlomys cinereus. The sequence goes on from JALPQD010000227.1 coordinate 2,041,470, forward strand.
CACTGTTTACAGATCTTTTTCTATTGGGTAGTTCTTTTGAGGTTATCTCATTGATTTTGAGCATTTACATTTTGAATGTATTCAGCCTTTATTATATTTATTACAGTTATATTCTCCCATTCATTCACTTTTCATTTCTTTTGTTAAGCCACACTGTGGCTTTAATGCTAATGTCGCTAAGCCTGTTCATGCTTTTCTTTGGTGATTTCTATCAAGCTTTTATGCAGCTTCAGTCAGTTCCTCAGACTTCGCCCTTCCAAACAGAAATCCCATTCATTGTCTGGCCGATGGGAATTCTGAGGTCAGCTTCTACAATATCACTGCCACCATTCTGACAGTGACACAGATGTCACTTATACACACTTCTCTCCAAATGGTTAAGAATTCTAGTTACCCAAACTCTCACACATAGGAGCAAGATGTTGACATGTGCAACTCGGCTTTGGATCCTTCTGTAAAGAGACCCGAGTTACCCTTTATGCCACCAGAAGGCCCTGCAGGCATTCATGTATGTGGCAGGGAACTAGCTTATCATCCCACCACATTGCCCCCACCAAGGTTTCACTTCCATTCGCTTTTCATCCATATGTATTTACAAGTCTAAATAATTGGGTGCCACTCGAAAACGTTAGATTGTTCCATGAACTTCACCTCCACAACACCAAGAAATATTAAAGAATGAAAAGATCCCATTCCCGAATGCTCTGATCTTATTTTTAAAGGTCCGTGAGATCATTATTAATGATCATTTGCACAGCATATACAGATTATATGTTTTGTTTCACCAACTTTATCTCATTTGATACTCAAATGTGCCAGAAACTTTGTTTTTCTCCTTCTGCAAATGAGAAAACCGAGTGCTCAAGCCAAAGTCACAAACACAGATCTCCTATGATAAACCTGTTGTTTCTACTTCTTTTCTATTACTAAATCAGTTTTCCATTCATGACATTATTTTCTTTCTTCTGCCCTTTTCGTGTGCACATTCATATGTGTGATTGTATACATGCATAGCCAGGGCACACCGATGGAGGTCAGAGGAGACACTGGGTGTAGATACTGTCCTTCTACCTATTTTGAGATAGGGTCTTTGCTGTTCGTTGTTGTTTATACCCGCTAACTAACCTGTGAGGTTGTGAAGTTCTCCTATCTCCACCTATCATCCTGCATAGAACACTAGTATTGCAAATATGCAGGACTGTGCCCAGGTTATACACAGTTATGGGAATTCAAACCCAGGTCCTCATACTTGCGTGGCAAACACTCTACCCACTGAGCCATGGACTCGGCCCATCATCCTCTTTTTACTGTATGTTGTTTAATCAAAATAATTTCAGATTTACAAAAAAGTTATAAGCATAGTACAAAGAATCTGTGTATGTTATGCACCTAGCTTTCTCAAATATCAGTTTTTCACAAAGCTATATTATTATCAAAACAGAAAAAAAATTAGCATCAATGGGCCATCTTTATCTAATCTACTAGGCTTCATTTGTGTTCCACCTCTTTCTCATCCTTCTTTCTCTGCTCCAGGATCAACTCAGTCTCACGTGCATGATCATTGTCATCCGTTTTTAGTCATCTTTAATCTAGAATGCTTCCTCAGTCTCAAAGTCTTAGACTTTGACACTTCTGGAAAGCATTAGCTGATCATTTTTAGACCATTCCTTTATTTGGATTTTCCTGATATTCCCTCCAAATTAAAGTCATTTTAAGACCTATGACAAGAATATTACAGCAGGGATCTTCTTCCCAGCATCTCATGCTAGTTCATAACAGCCTGTGCAACTACTCATGTACTTATCTGAGGCATTTCCACTATCCAGAATTCTTTTATGTACTTAATTAGCAAACATGTTTTGGAGGGTAATTGGAGATAGCATTTCATCTTCTTTCCTCTGCTGCTACATGATTTGATAAACAATCATTTTTGTTTAATTTTTATGACAGTCTCATACATGAATACAATGAGTGTTTGTCATTTTCACCCATACTACACCTGATCCAAATCCCCTCCTTCTCCCATTGACCAGTCTTCTTCCCAGCCGGTCTCTTTCCTACTCTTCATGTCTCGTGTGTGTGTCTTCTGCCGAGTTTCATCTGGGCTGCGTGTACTGGCATGTGCCTGAGTGCTCGCTCAAGCACGGAGGATGTATCAGTGGCTACACCACTGAGGAAAGTAGCTCCCCCTCCCACAGCCAGCATTAACACTGAATAGTCTCTCTGGGAAGTGTGGTGCCTCGTGGGATCCCCTTTCCAGGGTAAAAGGTGAGAGAGGTCAAATCTTGTGCAGGTCTTGCACAGCTACAGTGAGTTCATGCATGCAGCTGTCCTGCCACGTCCAGAGAATCCTGCACCCCTCACCAGCCTCGGGCTCCTACATTCCTACTGTCTCTTCCTTGATGCTCTCAGAGCCTTGTGATGGGGAGGTGATTCAGATGTCCTATGTAGGGCTGAGCAGTCCACAATCACTTATTCTCTGAACTTTGACCAGTGTGATTCTCTGTGTTGAACACCTTCTGTTGCAAAGGGAAGCTTCTTTTTTTTTTTATAATGCTTAAATCATTTAGGTTTTCTTTATTCTTTTCTCTTTTTTAATTTATATTTATTTGGGGCTGGAGAGGTGGCTCAGGGGTTAAGCCTCTGCCTTGCAGGCAGAAGGTCCTGAGTTCAGATCCTAGATCCCACATATAGACGCCAGGCGGAAGCGGGGGCGGCCTGCATTTCTGGTCCTGGTAGGGCGGAGCCTGTGAATCCCGGGGCAGAGTAAACAAGGAGGAGGTGGAGGCGTCCGTGGTGGTTCGCCCGTGGTTCTACACACACACACATGCACACACACACACACACACACACACACACACACACACACGCATACACATGCATACAAGCACAATTGAATAAATAATAAAAAATTTTAATTTATATTTATTTATTTTTCCCCAATCATACAAGCTCAATAGGTACTCCGGTCCCCTCCCTCCCTCCACCCTTCCCCAGTCCTCCTTGCACCCTCCCCCCCCTTTTCCCTTCCTTTCACCCCCCTCCCTCTTCTTCTCCCAGTGCCTCCCCTCTCCTCCCTTCCCATTCCCTAGAGTTTGTGTGAATGGCCAAACTTAAAAGGAAACTTCTTAAACAAGGGCTAAGAAGTGCTCTATCTATAGTGTTTAAATGGAAGTTTGATATCAAAATATAACAAAACCATAGTAGTTTTAAACCATGGTTTCTATCTTTCTCCTTCATAATTTGCTAGCTGGAATTCCGTTGTAAAGAAGAGATATTCTTTCTCTTCTGTTTAGTTATTGACTATAATATGTACCAGTATATACCCAGAAATTAGTATCATAGAATATGTGTTTTAGTTCATTAATTCCATATTAATTTTTTCATTCCTTTTCTCTCAGATTTGGCTACTACTGTTTCATTAAGTGGACTTCTATGTTCTTTTGACATGTTACCACCATTTTTAGTATTTTCTTACTTTTAGCCTCAATACATTATGGGCACATCTTACCCTTTCCTGTCTTGATTTCTAGATTCAACTATTTTACCAGGATCTCTGACTCTGTTTATTGAAGATTGTTTAAAAATCTTATTCCTGGTCCTATGTGTGCTTATTATAGTTTTTGCTGTTGGTCCGCCTTCAATGCAAGCAGCAGAAAAAAATACATTATATACACACAGACATCTGTATCTAGTTCCACATTTACAAATAGTAATACTGTTCATTCTTTTTACTAATTCTTCTTTTTCAGTAGATTTCTCTGGTTCAATTGCCTCGACTCATCTTTCTAGCACCAGAGTGCATAGCAACCGACAGATGTAGTGAGCATCCTTGGAATCACCCATCTCAGTGGAAATGCTTCTGGCATTTCCTCATTAACTAGGGTGATAGAATTTATATTCAAGATACTGTAGAATGTTGAAGTAGCCATCAATTCTTTACTCCTTGGATTTTTTTTAATTAGCAAGAGGAAATCTAAATTAAAAATAAAGATGGAAAGAAAGGCACAATGACCAATATAGATGCTCTAAAACCCCTTTGAACTGAGAATCAAAGCAATCCAAGTCTGTGTTTAAATGGGTAGCACTAAAATTAATAAAATAACAGGATGTAAAGCACACCGATAATTTGATAATAATTAAAGTACTCTAATATTCTTATCAGAAATGTAAAAATAATAAATAACTTGGACAAAAATCTTTCAGCTACATATAAAGTCTGAAATTTAAAGGGAAGCACTAGCATTTAGAAACACGGAATGTGGATCCAAAACAACAGCAAGAGATGAAGGGACCATAGAAAGTCCATTAATCTACAGAAGAGGAAAAATAGACAATGATAGAAAGTAAATGAAAGATACAAACAAGGTACATGAACAAAACAGATCCTGTCAGTGGCCCCATAAATACAAAGAGATTAATTTTAAAAAAATAGTGTGTGTGTGTGGACACTCACAAAGAGATTAATTTTTACAAGAGGCAGAGATGAGTTAGAAAGTTTTTTAAAAGTCCAGTTGTATGTTATTTGCAAGCATAAAGACAAAGAAAGGTTGATGGTGAATGAGTGATGTGGTTTTCACTCTTCATTCACATTTATCCATATGCCTCCGCCATAGCTCATCTCCTCCTCTTCTCCCCAGCACTCCCCCCCCCCCCCCCCCCGCCAGTGCTAGGGATAAGAACCAGGGCCTTTGCACATGCTAGTCAAATGCTCTAACATATCCGATTTGTAGGCAGCTCGTCTCAGTCCCTTGACTCTGGGTTTGGTCGTGGAACTTCTTTTTAGAGCCAGAAAGGACAGCGTGTCAATCTGGAGCCCCCCCCCCCAACTTTTCCCTCTCCACCTCGTGCAACTTGCTCGTTGCCATGAGAAGATCCTGTCGCATTCAGCTGCCGTCCCTGCACCACGACCACCCAAGGAAAGGCGGCGGCAACGATTCCTCGCAGGCCCAGGGCCTTGGGAGAAAAGCAGAGCTGCGGGCAGAGCGCCGCTCAGTTAGGTCAGCAGAGCCCGGCTGACTTCTGCTCGGGAAACAGCCTTTCGTGTTAGATTCCCTGCGCTTACTGCACATAATGGGAAGCCACAAGGCCTGTAATCTCCCGGCCACCCTTATGAACCCTTGTTTGATACAAGGTGGTTTTTGTATTCCGCAGATCCGCCAGATCGGCAGTGTTGTGTAACGCGGGGATCTACGGGGGAGTCTCCAGTTCCCGCCAGCATCCGTTAGGTCTTTCATCTCTCTCAGGCTGTGATCACAGGGACTGGTCTGCACTTATTCTTTTTGTCTGTTTATCCTAGAATATTGTGAGTGTTGTCCAATACTTACAGTGGTTCCAGTCCGTTTGCTTCCGGGCAACATTTGAGAGAAGCAATCTATTCAGCATTCATTAGTGCTGCTATTGTTCAATGAGTGACCTAAGGAAAAAGATAAATTCTACCGTCTACCATTCCTCTCCTCCACTGAGTTTACCTTTAGCGCATAATTAATGACTTGTTTAACATCGAGTCGGCTTTCCCTCTGCTATTCCTAACCTCTTCTCCATAATTTTACCCAGCCTGACAAAAATCTCTTTTGCTAATAATCTCTTGTCTCCTGTCAGTAAGCATCCATGCTCCTCACTTGGCTCCTTCCATTTTGTGTGCATGTGTGTGTGTGCGTGTGTATGTGTGCATGTGTGCGTGTGTGCGTGTGTATGCATGTGTGCATGTATGCATGTGTGTGTGTGTATGTGTGTGCATGTGTGCGTGTATATATGTGTGTGTGCGTGTGTGTACGTGTGTATGTGCATGTGTGTATGTATGCATGTGTGTGCGTGTGTGTGTTACACATGCATATGTATATGTGGTATGTGTGTGTGCTCATGTCCATGTAGGTGTGCATACCTACCAAGGTCAATGTCAGGTACCTTACTCAATCATTCTCCACCTTATGTTTTGAGACAGTTTTTCGCTGCACCTGGAACTCACCATTTGGCATAGACTAGCTGGCCATCGAGCCCCTGGCATCTGCCTCGTGTTGCCTCCCAGCGCTGGGATTATAAGTGCACACACCTGACTTTTTACATAAGTGCTGGGGATTTGAACCCAGGTCTTCATGTTTACACAGCAAGCACTTTACAGGTACACCTCCTCAGCTCACCCCTTCCATTCTTAGAAAGCTATTTTTCTGATAATAACCTCTTTGCCTCTACAAATAGGGATGGCATAAATTTAATAACAACAAATTGGGTAGGCAATTTTTCAATGATATTGACACTACAACAATATTCCTAGCCATATTCAGCAGCATCTAGGAAATGGAACTAACATCTGATCCTCATGGTAAGTTTTCCACCAAAGGTTAAAGAAAACGCCACAAAACTATAACAAAGGAGTTTGGGGAAGATCATATTTCTGTGAAAAATTGATGTCACAAATTGATGATCGCCTGAGATGTTTCAGCAAACTTGTGTTATGAAAGGTATAACTGAAAAGTCTGCCTCATTATGTAGATTCCTACACTGCCAGCTGGCATTTCTGACATTTTTTTAAAGTCACGTGAAGAAATAGGCATGTTGTGTGAGGATGGCATCACACATTCTGTGGAAAGAAAGCAAAGGGAAAGAAAGAAAGAAGCAGTATTTTAAAGAACCATCAACTTTGATGTTTAAGATGATCATAAAAAGTTTTAATAGAGAATGCTTTAAAAGAGATTTGAGTTTTTTATTGGACATAATACAAGGCGTGGCCACTAAGTAGTGACAAGCTATTTGGGAAAGAACAGTGCTTTCAAGCAACCAGGGTGAGCAATAAGCAAAACTGAATTCGAAGCTCAAATAACAATAAAAACTAAATATCACATATTTTGTTCTCTCTCCTCCCTCCCCCCTCTCATTTTTTTCTTTTCTTCCTTGTTTTCCCCTTGGCACAAAGCCCATCTGGCTTCCAACTCACTCACCACATAGCCAAGGATGACTTTACGCTTCCTGCCCTGTTTCTACTTCCCAAGAGCTGGGCTTTCCCACCTGGTTTGTGCAGAGCTAGGAAGGGAGCCCAAGGCCTTCGTGCATGCGAGACAAGCGCACCAGCAACTCACCTGCTTCCCAGTCTCACAAGTTTTATACTCAATTATAAACAATCTTTTTCATCTTATGACAAGTAACAAGTTTAAGGCTACTTATCAGGAAATTATGACATTGTTTTCATTCTCAATAAAAAAAGTAAGGAATTCTTCCAAACCACCAACTTAATTGATTTTTCTGTAAGTACTGGTGTGTTGCCAAATGTCCAAGTAGAAGGGCGGTCTCCATTCCCACATCACTGGTTCACACAGGCTCTGGAATTTTTTCTTGAATGGTGTTTATTCCATTGATCTCAATTCTCCAATCCCAACCTCCCTTTCCTATAGGCAACCATTCTATTCATGCATTATCATGTATGTGTTGGACCCAAGAGCAAGGAATGCATGTGTGGATAAAACCCATAAACTTCCTTCATGCCTGAAGCTACATTTATCTTAGTAGTAGATGGGGGGGAGGAGGTACTGGGGGATGAGGAGGAAGGGAGGAGGGGAGGGGGGAGCAGGGAGGTGGGGGTGGAGGGAGGGAGGGGACCAGTGTACCTGTTAAGTTTGTATGAGTAGAAATAAAAAATAATAATAATAATAAAAATAAAAATCAAGTGGAAATGCTATGAAGGGAAAAAAAAAGAACCAGAGATGAGGAAGAGAAGTGTTCAAGATGGGAGTAACTTTTTTTTAAACTTTATTTATTTGTTCAGTGTGTGTGTGTGTGTGTGTGTGTGTGTGTGAGAGAGAGAGAGAGAGAGAGGGCATATGTGTCCCTGTGGAGGGCTCAGGGTGACTTCAGGAATCATCCTGGATTGCTTCTATCTCCTTCTTGCTTCTCTCTGGATTCCCCACCAGAGCCAGAAGTACAGGCCACTACAGTATCCAACTGGCATTTTTATATAGGACCTGGGGTCCAAACTTCTACTTTCGAGGCAAGCGTCTTAACCCCTGAGCCGTCTCTCCAGCCTGGGAGTGATGTTTTAAACAGGGTGATGAGGACAGGCAAAGACTCAGAAGCCACTTGTGGGAATCAAGGGAAAGCTCTAAGCCCAGTGTTGCAGTCAGCCTGCATGGTTGCTGATAAATGACCACCAAATGGCTTAAGAGAACAAGGATTTATTCTCTTACAATTACTGCTTACAGTTCATGGTCCAGCTTTATGGGAGAGCATGCACCAACACCAGGGCCAAGGGAACTTGCCACACCATCACCACATAACAGCTGAGAGATAGACAATCCTTACTTGCCAGCACAGCATGTCTGGCCAAGTGTACACAAGGATGCCAACTCTCTTAACCAGCTCTCTGTGATTTATTCCAGAAATCTCCTACAGGTTTGCTCTGGGCCTAATTCAACCACTAATTCTCTACAAATGTGCCTAGAGCTCAAACCCTCAACTGTCAAGTTGACACCTGTGCCTAACTATGACACCCAGTGTGCTGTGGGCCTTTGCTTTTGATCACTGCATGGTACGCTATATTGGGAGCTCCTGTTTAGCTTGAGCTGCCTAGGCTTGGATTTCTCACACCCCACACTCACATGAGCAGCTCACTGGAACATGCACTAGAGAGTTCCATGCATGCTAGAGTGCACACACAATTCAACCGAGTGCATCTGGATTTCTTTCTAGAACATCCATGTTCTTCCACCATCTGCAGCCCAACAAGGCCACCCACACATCCACCGTGGACTCTGTAGATTCTTAATCTTTGCCAATATGAATAAAATGAAATTTTTCATTGCTTTTTTTTTAAAGGAATGACTCCCTTTTTTGCTCTATTTTATTGTAGTAAAATTATATGACACAGATTTTGCCATTTTAAGGTTGTGATTCAGCAGCAAAGTTTGCATTCAGAAGCTGGGCAGCCATCACTACTCTTTCCAAGATTCTCATCGCCCCAAACATCTTTGCTTTGTCATTTGTCTTGTGTTTGAATGTTTCTTCAGAAACTTCTTGGTACATTTATACCTTATTTGTCCTTATTCACCAAAAGAAAGTAAGCTAAACCAGCAAAAAGAGCGATGCTAAGTATTCATATAGCACCACTCATTTAGAATCAGGAAGCTTTGAATGTGGATCTAAGATCTTGCTCTGCTAACTGGATAACCTTCAGAGAGGTGCTTGATTTCCCTGAGCCTGACTTTCCTCATCTGTGAAATGGATATATGAGTACTTCCCCCCCTTAGAGTCTCCTAAGTGTCAAAAGTCAGAACCTACATAAAGAATAAACACCGTACCCAGTGAAAGTATCCAAAGAAGAACAACTATGATATTATCATTACTTAGGCTCAGCCACCTCTCCACCGAGCCTGACATGTGTGGCAGCACTGTCCTTTCTACCAGTGGCCACAGTGCCAGGATCTGGTGAAAGAAAAGAACAAAATGGAACAGTTTCACAAATAATTCCAACACAAAACCAGACAGCAGTTCTGGGGAGATGGCTCAGTAGTCTAAGTGTTTGCCAAGTCCAGGTCACCACCAGCCACTGACCTTCTTGCAGTTCCGAGCTCAGAAGGTGGAGACTGAGAATCCCTGGAGCGAGGTGGCTGGAGAGACTAGCCCTAGGGCCCGCGCTGGTTTGGCTGAGAGACCCTGCCTCTCAGTGAATTAAGATGGAAAAGTAACGAAGGGTGATTCCCAATACCAGATTCCTAATGCGCATGTGCACTCCACACCCACTTGGTGTAGCCCCCATACAGGCAAAACATGCGTTGGCACATGTGTATACTTGCTTCCCACACATACACAGGAAAACGAAGCAAAATGAAATAGTGACGTTAAGTAAGGAACGATGGCAATGGCGGCAGGAGGGCAGGAGGAAGAAAGTTCTTTCCGTCTGCAGCAGGACACACTTCCCGGCGGAGGAGCAATGGCTCTTTGCTGCCTTTTGCTCCACTGGACCAAGATGCTACGCCATACCAATGGACAGCGTGTCTCCAGCATTGCCTGCCAGGTGTATTTTTTTTTTTTTTTTTGGCCTGAGGTTTTAAACTCTGAGATACGGTTATGCGTGGTTGGGGTCCAAATCTCATCAACTTAGTCTATGTCACTAATTGATAAATTAACTGGCGCGGGCAGCTTTTACTGATGCGGTGAGATACCCCCATCTGTCGTCTTTTGAAACACAAGTCAGGGTTCGCTTCCCACTGCTATTATCGTGCATCCTGTTACCAGCAGCGCGTACCTCGATCTTTTCATAAAACTTGCCCAGATGCGAAAAGGGCAGAAGCGAAGCAAAACAAAGCAGCAGCATTCACATGTGGGAAAAGTATCAGCGGTGCCGAAGCTCCGGGAGAGTCCAGTCAAATAAGCGCGGTGGTGGTGGTCGCAGCTCTCTGTCTTCATGCAACTTAGTTCGGCTGTTCATTAGTGTTTGAAAAAGAAAGAAAGCAAAGAAGTAATTGCCCTGCTAGAATGGTTTTGCAAAGCATATTTTTAAAAAAAAAATCCAATTGAAGTGTTCCACTTCTGCTTTTCAGAATAGCTAATTGTGGAATTTGCTTACTGAAAATGTGTGCCTTGGGTTAGAAAAGGAATATTCAGAAATCCTTTCCTCTAAAAGAAAAAAAAAAAGCAAGTGGGAGTGGAACTTTGAAAAAGGACCGCCTAAACAAACTGTGAGAAGCAGCAGTCGTGTGTGTGTGTGTGTGTGTGTGTGTGTGTGTGTGTGTGTGTGTGTGTGTTACAAAATGCTCTTTTCAAAGGGCTGAGAGGTGGATGGGAATGTTTGCTTAGCTCCTCTGAGCAGAGAAAAGGTGCTTGGACTTCCTCTTGTTTCTGTTTTAGAATGATCTGGATGGAATTTGTGATGCAGAAAATCTTCAAGAAAAAAGGGTAAACCACTCTTGTGTGGTGGAAAAGTTTTTTTGAGGAAAAAAACACATTGCTTTCTTCAAACAAGGTACGTCTGATGAATTACTAAAAATATACACATTGCTGCTTTCCATTCATTAATATGAAAGCATTAAATGTATTTGTCATTAAGTAACCAGAATAAATACTTAAATCAAGTAGTTGGTCTATAAATTTCAGTTTAAAGAGAGTTGGGGTGGGAAAGGATGCTGGATGACATCCTTGTGAAATAACTTAGTCTACGTGTCTACATGTTATAAATAAATAATGTTCAGTTACTAACATTATAGTGAAGTTTCCACTGTTTCTTTAAAGCAACTTAATTATGGCTAAAATAAGTGGAAAGTATGACGTTAGCGTATAATTTTTAAGTAATTTTTTGCATTTCTTGCTTTTTTTAATCTAGCTTCCTACAGAAGCACAGTAACAATATATCAATTTGCTTATAACAATATATGAAAAGCCATGGAGTAAGCTCTCTCTCTCTCTCTCTCTCTCTCTTTCTCTCTCTCTCCCTTTCTCTTTTTCTTAATACAGTGTGGCTAGATGAACAATTTTGTGACCTGCTTACAAAGGCAGCGTTTTCTTAAGCTGAATGCTTCTGTTACTGATAAACCCAAGAAGGGGTTGGCATTTGCCAGCTCTGCCTCGGAACTCAGCCTTGCACAGGGAGAAGGAATACACAATCTCTTTTAAGCCTGATTTGTGTGAGACTAGTGTAAGCTTGAAGTAAATGTCTGAAGAACAGGTTAGAAAGAGAGGATCGGAGTGAATAACTAGACAGAATCCTCTGCTCCAAACGCGCCGAAGCATCTTCGCCGCTCCCAAATCAAGGGTAGAATTCTGGATTTTCTTGGGGTTTATTGTAAAAACAAACCGGACATTCTTGGCTGTGGTGGTGGTTGAAAAATATGTGTGCTAAGAAAATAGTATTTTGCCACTGCGTTGTGTTGCAATAAATTTGGAAGTTTGGTGGTAAAGTTCCAAGGTGGTTTTTCTTTTGGTCTCTGAAGGGCAAAGTGCCCTGCAGCGAGGTAGGATAAAATACTGTGTATTTTCTCTCTGTGTCTGTGAGCAAGTGGTAGCTACTGGTAGAAAGCTGGAAGAGACTGTCATTTATTTATCTAATTAAAATATCCTCTTTTGTGAAAAGGCTGTAGACAAAGACTACCTAAAACTAGGAGGACTGCATTTTTTTTTAATTGTACTATACTAGTTTCCCAGACTGAACTTCATTTAAATCTATCTCCTACCACAGCACTGAAAAGGAAGCACCCGAGAAAGTGGGGGTGCTTAGCATCTATGCTGAAATGATATTTATGGAGATCGCTTCGAAGATCTAATTATCTTTCCAGCCAGGTCCTAATAGCATGGAAACTAGGTTCTTTTAGAGAAATGACAGCAGATTTGAGAATGGCTTTCTGAAGGGCAGGATGAGAACAGAAATGCGTGTGCTGTTCTCTCTTTGGCTGAAGTTGCTGCAAGATGCAGGGACTATAGGAAAGTGTGTACTTTGATGCAGCGGGCCAAGTCAGGGGTCCTGAGTTACCGGAACAGCCCTGCCTCTCCCTCACTGGGCCACTTTGGGAAAGGCATGGAACATTTCTTGACTTTTATTTTTCTCTTTGAAAAAAAGAAGCAGTATTCCTCCCTCCCAGGGAGCCTGAGGCTTAGGATGGATTGGCAGCTCCAACAGGGTTTGGAAATGTCAACTTTTTCTTTCTTTTTCATGTATGTGTATATGGGCTGTGTGTGTGCATGTATGTTTGCGTGTGAGTGGGTGTATGTGTGTTTGGGGGGAGTATGTACATGACTGCACTTGAGAGTGTGTGCCTGTGAGGCCGAAGGGTACTATTAGGAATCATCCTCTGTGGCCCTTCCACCTCACTGTTGTGAGCCTGGGTCTCAATTAAACCCGGAGCAGCCATTAGGGTTAGTCTGGCAGCTAGATTGCTATGAGGATACCCAGGCTCCGCCTTCCAGGGCTAGAATTACAGGCAGGCTATTACACCTGCCTGGAATTTTATATTATATTTTATAGAACCTCTGGGATCTGGAAATCCATTTGCTTGTGAGTCAAGGGTTCTAACTGAGGAATCTCCCCAGCCAAGCAATATGAACATATTCTATAGAAATATACATTCTATATAGTGGGAGAGTCACTGGTATTATGGTAAATGCTTCATATCCTCCAGGACGCTCTTGTTAACATAGACCCTCATTTGCAACATCTCCTTCCTGTGCCCTCTGTATGGGGAGCCAGGAGTGTATGCAGGGCAGAACACACGCATCTGCCTGTCTGTCAGGAAAGGGTCACAGAGCTGAGGTACAGAGCTGTCTCCATTTCCTCATGCATGCAATTAAAAGTCTGAGGAGGTAGTGTCTGAGGCTTCTTCATAGTCCTGTGGTTCTATGCACAGAGATATCACCAATGTCAAGACTGGCCCAGTCGGTTTCATTGTTGAGACTGCAGATTTAAACATGAGAAAGTATCAAAATAGAATTATAAAACTGAATTTGAAATTTATGTTCAAATACTGAACACAACTCTTCACAAGGAAAACACGGTATGTGCATGTGTGTATGTGCTTCTATGTACGTGTGTGTGTGTGTGTGTGTGTGTGTGTGTGTGTGTGTGTGCGCGCAAGTATGAAAGTGGCATACTGGGGACAGCACAGGACAAGTTGCATGATGGTTTCTTTAAGTCTTCTGTTATATTTTTGTGATTGTCTGCATAGCCTTGTGTAAAGATACTTAAGTGTTTTAGCCAAAGGTTGTCATTGAGGCCAAGGCCATCAAGTCTGCCAATGTAACGGGTCCTTTGGGAGTTGTTTAGGCAGGAGACTCTGTCACTTCTTCAGTGTGAGCTATGATAAGGTACCTAAAATCTGTGGACCTCAGTCTTCTCATTTGTGAAAGCGGTCTGTTATAGGTCCCTACCTCACAGAGCTGTGCCAAGGAGCCTTCCTTTAGTACCTTAGTATTCCAACACCCACATGTTCACAAACATCTGCTTGATACTTTGTGACAAAGAAACCCGATCAGTGGAGGAGCCATTTATTGGCAATGATCTTCAGACTTTTAAACATTGACTCTTTGGATGGGGTGTAGATTTCTGTGCTGCTCATGCAACTATTAGAAAGAAACCAGGTGTCATCTAAACATCCAGTGGGTCTAAGTCATCAGTCATTCAGCACATGATAAGTCACAGAGGCAATTTCTGTGGTGCTCGCAACTCGAGAACTTAACTCTGTGAAGGTGTATTTCTATGTGGAAATAAATTCAAAGAGAAAGGGCACAGGCTGATTTTCAGAGGTGTGAACTATCCTTGTGTGAGTGGTTGTGTAGAGTCTCTATTCTTGTGGAAAATGCATCAAGAGAGGAACAAGAGACTAGGAAGTTATGACAAGTGTCAAAGTCTGTGTGTGTGTGTGTGTGTGTGTGTGTGTGTGTGTGTGTGTGTGTGTAGAAAAGGGTACTGTGTGTGCCTGTGGAGGCCCAAGAGTGACATAGGGAATCATCCTGGATTGTGCTACCTTCTCTTTGCTTTGCTCTGGAGTTTCCCAGGCTCCACCTTCCAGGGCTTAAATTAAAGGCCTAGGTCATTTCTGCCTGGCGTTTTAATGCGGGATCTAGGATCCAAACTCAGGTCCTTTTGCTTAGGAGGCAAAGACTTAACTTCTGAACCACTCTCCAGCCCCAGTCACTTTTTATAGTACTGAATGTTAAGTTTTTGATTACATATAACACACACACACACACACACACACACACACACTTACCTGGAATCACCTGGGTGAGCTCCCATTTCAGAGTACAAGAAACATAGCTGAAAAACAAGAGAACCCCTGACATGCCCACAGTCATGTGATCACAATGGAGCAGAAACTATTTCTGTTTTGTTTACTGCATTTTCCATGGTTACCTCATCCATGAAACAAACAGTGGTTGGATACTGGCTGCAGAATTTGTTTTTAATCAGCTAGAAACTTTTCCGCTTCAACCCACTGCAAACCTTCCCAGAGTCCTCAGGGAGGAGCTGAAATACTTAGGCTGCCCGGGCAATCTACCCAGCAGCTCCCAGATGGTACCCAATGGAGCCACCTGTAAAAACTATGTGTTATGCGGCAAACGGCAAAAGATAAGTCCACACGCAACAGAGGCTGCGAGTTAGCAAATATGCGTTGCCACATCCCAGGGGACATCTTCCCCAGGGGACAAAGGTGAGCTCAGAAAATGGATGCCCAAACTCTGTCCTCAGCCATGTCTATAGCCAGTCTTACAACGCAGAAACACCTGTTCTTTCCATTCAATCTCGAGAGTTTTTTATTATGATCTTAGGATTTAAAAAAATTTGAGTCTATTCTGAGTTCATTTTTTTCACTAGGTATTTTTTTTTTCTTTAGTTCTTAAGAATTGAATGGTAGATGCTGTTCCTTAGACATTGACTGGCTGGGCAGTGAAAAAGATCATTCAATAGAAAAGGATGAAGAGCCATACAAATCTTTGGATAGCTCAGCCATTTGGGGTTAAATCACAGAATACCACAGATCAAGTGTCTTAACAACAAGCTTCCCTTCCACAGTTCTGGAGACTGAAGTGCAAAGGGAAGGCACCTACAAATTCTGTGCTGTTGAGGGACAGCTTTCTGGTTCATATACAGCACATCCTCATTGCACATGGGGAGACCATTGAAGGTCTCTCTGAAGCCTCATTTGATAAAGCCACACTAATTCTGTTCACACAGGCTCCACTTTTGTGACCTAACCTCTCCCTAAAGGCCCCATTTTATAAGGCCTTTGGAGATAGGATTTATATGACTTTGAGAGACATTTAGACTATTGCAGGTTCCTTCACCAAAAACTCTAGAATCAAGCCATGGCTTCTACCGGATTCAGTAGAAGAGATTCAGCCGCCTGCTCCGTCAGGTCTTAAGGTAGCGTCAAAGCGTGACACATTTTACAAGAGAGTAGGTGGTAATGACAATGATGATGGTGGTGGTGGCAATGTGGTTAGAATGATTAATCGCCACCCTGGAACAACAGTAATATCAGTGCCCTTTCGTATATTAGCTCATTAAGTTCCTACCATAAGCATGCAAGGCATATTGTTACTCTCTATTTATATATACATGAACTCTTACATACATGAATATAGTGAATTCATAATATTTTTTAATTTTCACTCCTTACTCCCAAGTTCCATTCCCCCTCCTCTTCCTCTTACAACCCTTCATCTCCCTTGCCAGACTCACTCTTGCTTTCAATTTTTTTTACAAGGCTCAGGTAAATAAAACTAAGACACCAAGAAATTCTTGAGGTTACCTACCTAGTAAGGGTCAGCTTCAAATCCAAGAAGGCTAATTCCAAATTCACATTCTTTTTTTAATTACATTTTTTGCCTAGTTATACAAGCTCGATAGGTAACCCCCTTCTTCTCCCCTCCCCCCACTCCCTCCTGTTTTCTCCCATTGTACTCTCTCCCCCTTCCCATTCTCCCCCCTCCCTTTCACTCCCTTTCCTTCCTCCTCTCTTGGTGTCAAATTCACATTCTTAACCTACCAGATAACCATGACATGTAACCTTGGCTTTCACCTAACCTCACCAAGTGTACCCTTGATCTCCTGAACACAGAACTTTCAAGCCAAGTCAGATTTATTTTTCCTTCATTCTTTTATGTTTTAATGTTGCATACATGAATATAGTTAATTCATAATATTTTAAATTTTCACTCCTTCGTCCCAAGTTTCATCTCCCCCTTTTCCTCTGCCCTGCAAGACTCCCTCCTATTTTCAGTTTTTTTTTTTTTACAAGGCTCAGGAAGCGTCACAGAAGAGAAGACGGTAAGATTTTATGAGCCTGAAGTGACACGGTGGTGGGCCAGGTATTGTCTCCTGCACATGACAGAGTTGTGACATACAAGATTTCACAGCAGGTGTGTCTACTTAACGCCAAGTCAGATCTCTGAGAAAGGTCTCCTTCCTCACCATGGAGACTCTCACAACCAGGAGGGATGAGGGAAGCAACTCAGAGGCTGGAATGGCTGGACGGGAGGGTTTTTATTTCTGCCATTCTTGCATAATCTCCTGATTGAAAAATCACTTCTCACATGTGTGGGGAAGGTCTGATTGATTCTGTGGGAGGAGAGGCAAGGAGCAAACTCCATCTGAAGCCCACGGAGGAGCCTGGGTCTCTCCCAGAAAAAACCTAGAAGCTTCCTTTGTCTGCCCTGGGGACAAAGTTAGCAACTCGCCCCAGAAAGAGTTGTGCTTCCTTGTATTTCAGATGACTTCAAGAAACCCCTCTACGCTGAAGAGAAAAATTTCTCAAATTCTTTCCCTCACTGGAAGAGAGTTAAAGTTTTGTGTGAACATGTAGTAAGACTTCATTTTTTAAAAAAAAAAAAATCACCCTTCAGGCTACAGCGAGACAAAATTTGGTTTCTACATGTCTTTTTTCTTTTCAGATTAAAAAACGGAAAGAATATTCTATCCCTTGGGGGAGGAGACATGTATCATTTCCAGGGGATCAGGTCCCTGGCATCTTTATGCTCGATGGGTCGCCTCTAGGGCCCTTTGTGTTCTAAACAGAGAAAATAAGCTTTACACTTAAAGGTCCAAGTCGACTTGCTCAGACTGGTTCTGCTTGTACACCTCCAAGAGGAAATCGGTCCTCTGGTGGTGAAAGGAGCTTGGGGAAGCAGCGGTAATAACACTCAATGATGGTAATCAGTAACATGCATTAGGCTACCTTCTCGTGCATTCCTGGTTCTATGAACTGGGGAAGAAGAGTGAACAAGAGAGTTTCCATTTCCTAGAGTTGCCAATCTAATGGGAATGGGCTCCCCATCAAAAAAAAAAAAAAAGAGAGATAGGAAAGAAAAATAAGAAGGCAGGGGCCAGCAAGATGGGGTGATAATCTTCATTATGTGGTTAGATGGTGGTGGTAAGGGGGAGTCCAGGCTAGGGAGCAATTTATAAAGTCCTGGGAAAAGCATTCCGTGTGGAGGTGAGAGTCACTGAAAAGATCTTGGTGGCTCCATGTTTGGAAGACCAGGGTCCTGCTCAGAGATGGATGATGACAAGAGAAATCAAGGTGAACTGTGGCTAAGCAGATGGAGTGAGTACCCCCCTGGCACCCTTGATACGCCAGCTGGCAACTCACCCTCAACTGTGGAACACATCTGACTTCTGCTCTGGATGAAGTCTGACTAGCGCAGGCTCCTCTCGGGGGTTTCAGGAACCTTGATCACTGGCTCAGGTGTCTGAATCTTTACTTGTTTGGGAAGGTCATGGAACCTTTAAGAGGCGGAGTCTGGCTGGAGGAAGGCAGTCACAGGGGGTGGGCACTGAATTTAGTCAGCCCTGCCCTGCCTGAGAGAGTGAATCTCCTCTTGAGCTTGTAGCAGCAACTCTCAGCCTCCACGATGTCTTCAGTGACCGTTTCTCCCCTCTGGAACTGCGAGCTGAATACATCTCCCTTAAGTTGCTTGACTTTGAGTGGTGTCTCATAGCAACAGGAAAGAGTAACCTGTACAGTCAGTAAATTCCAACTCAATGGTATATGACTCATCAATGCTTATGTGCACTAGACAACACTGAAAAATGGCATTCAACTTAAGAATACTCACCACCTTCAGGTATGCGTTAGTTAGATAAAGAGGCATCGACTTGACAATTGAAGGCTGAGTTCTGTACACATTTGTGAAGAGTTAGTAGTTAGGCAAACCCTTGAGCAAGGCTGAAGGAGATTATCTGATTGATGTGGGAAGGGCCAGCTCATAGTGGGCGGGGCCTTCTCCAGACAGGTGGATAAGATGGAAAGAGCTGTTTCAGTGGGTTGATCTTCTTCAGCATAGTTTGCAGTCTTACTGTCTGGTGAGTGAGGTTTTCCCTTCTCTCAGCAATCCTTATAGCTATGGTGTAGTCAGTTCCCTGTGCCCCTGATTGTTGATATGAGCTCTCCTGCTAAGCTGGACTAAGAACTGTAACTAAGAATCATAAAAAAGAATAACACCCTTGTTCCCCTAAGCTCTTCAGTTTTGAAGTAACTGGTGACATGAAGATAAACTCTCTTTCTCTCTCTCTCTCTCTCTCTCTCTCTCTCTCTCCCTCCCTCTTTCTGTTAGCTGCTAGCTATAGCCTCTTCACGCCCAGAGTTGAAGCAGGCACAGGGAGGCATCATGCAAGTGGCAGAAAGACTTTGTTATGCTGAGTTGGCATTCAGAGTCCCCTAACTGTGAAAGTTCTTCAGTTGTGTTCTCAGGGGTCTTTGAAGATGGACCCACTTCATGGGCAATCCCTTACCTAAAGTCTCCTAGATGCACATGCTCTCGAATGGTGCTTGCAGCTCCTCCCTCAGCCCTTGAACATCTGGTGACCCATGTCCAGCTGCCATCTATGCAGTCCCTCAGTCTTCCACGCACCTGCTTGGGCAGGTTCCAAAGTCGCCTCCTTCCCAAGACAGCTCTATCACACAGGGAGTCTTTGCTTGTTTGTTCTGTTGCTGTGGTTTTGCTTTCTTTGTTGGTTTTGATGATGACTCACAATGTAGCCCTGGCTTGCCTGGAACTTCTTGCATAGATCAGGCTGGCCTCAGATTCACAGCAGTCCTTCTGCCTCCACTTCCTGAATGCTGGGATCACAGATACCGGCCACCAGGCTCCACTAGCTAGCTGTTGGCCACACGCTCTTCCCTGATTCTGTAGAACGAATCATGAGTCTGGCACCAGTTCGTGGTGTTCTAAGCCTGAAGCCCACAACCACTTGGTCGCTGCCAGTGAAGTTCCTGGGAATCTGAGCTCTGTTTCCACAGCAGGTACAGGAATCAAGCGCCTGGCTGACTCCTTCCAGATCGCGCAGAGACTGCAGAAGCCAAGAGAGGCACTCACGTGGGAGAGCAAGAATTACTTTAGGAAAAGTTGCCGTTTTTGCTCCCTTCCCCAATCCCACCCCCCCCCCCCCCCGGTGCAGAAGGGGAGCAGGTGGTCACTCTCTTCCACTCCACTTTAGGCAGTGTTGACAGCAAAACCAAGGAGATCAACTCGGGGGATGGGAGTAGTCAGGAACCAGTGTCTTGAGGATTCAGCTGAAACTGAATCAGACGGTCTTCAACTTTAACATCCTGTCACCTAGTCAGCTGCAATACAGATGTTTATTTAGGTGGACTGTGTCATTCCTGGTCACATTTTAGAACTATGCCAGAACATCATTCTAACCAAATGCAGAATAGAATGGAATAGAATAGAATGGAATAGAATAGAATAGAATAGAATAGAATAGAATAGAATAGAATAGAATAGAATAGAATAGAATAGAATAGAATAGAATAGAAATGTATAGAATAGAATGTTAAATTCAGATCCCACTGTGACTTGAAAAAAGTCTGATTTTTTATAATTATGTAATCATAACTAAATTACATTTATTATTTAACATGTAGAGGCACATGTGCATATGCGTGTGTGTGTGTGTGTGTGTGTGTGTGTGTGTGTGTGTGTGTATGATCATCAGTGTTGTCAATCTGACAGCTAGGAATCAAGTCTCCAGACCTGAGAGAGATTCTCCAGATTAAAGATGGTCTTGTGACTGTGCCTATGAGAGATTGATTTTTTATTACATGTTTTATTTTTGCCTAATCATACAAGCTCAGTAGGTACTCCACTCCACTCCTCTCCCCTCCCCTTCCCCATTGTCCCCATAGCACTCTCCCCCTTCTTCCTTTCCTCTCACCCCCTCCTTCCCTTCCTCTCTCCCAGTGCCTACCACTTCCTCCCTCCCATCCCCCAGAGCATCCATTTCTGTGGGCACTGAACCTCCCTGTGAGTTGTCCACCCTAGTGAGGGTTCAGGGCTCAGTGGCATAGCCCAGAGCCCCTTCCTGGACTGCCCACTAGTATGGGAACTTTATTATGACTGTTTTACCCCTCGCCTCTAAGGATTCTACTGCCCAAAGTCTTCTTCCCTGTGATCTGTGCTAGACTTTGGGAGGTGGTTGACATGTCAGCCACTGTGCAGCTCAGGCAAGGTCCAATCACATTGTGGTTATTTTCTGGCTGCTGCAGCCCTGACTTGTGTGGAATATCTTGCATATCGTTGCTCCTCTTTAGGGTCTTGCAATCTTGCCACCCCCGCTTCCACAAGTTTCCCTGAACTTTAGGATGGGGAGAGATTTGGCTGGTCTGGTTCCAGGTGAATAATGTAGGGTCTTTGATAGCCTGAATTGTGGTTTGTTGTGTTTTGCTGTTCCTGCATCGCCCTTGGCTGCATCCCGATTCGTATAGTCAGAGATTGTTTTGACTGCATAATTGATGAAGGATGACCCAGCCCAGGTTGAGCAGGAGCATTCCCTAGACAGGTTGTCTGAGACTGTATAAAACACAGAGAGCTGAGGCTAGCGAGACGATTAAGTAGGTAAAGGCACCTATGCTCAAACCTGGTAACCTGAGTTCAATGCCCTCCAGGCCCAGTGCACATGGTGGCATGTGTTCCCTCCTCCCCTCCTTTCTCTCTCCCTTCCTCTCACTCCCTCTCTCTCCCCTCAAAGAAATAAACAAAATTTTTATTTATTAAAATAAATGCATAAAATAAAATGAAAAGACAGAGCGAGCCAGCTGAGCACTGGAAAATCAGCATGCGTGCACCGTCTTGTCTCTTTGCTCTGATTGCGATGTGGCCGGTTACTTCTGCTCCTGCCGTGACTCTCCTACCTGGTGGACTAGCACTTGGATTTCTTTCTTGTTTTAATAAGTTTATTGAGTATTCATCCCTGCTTCCCTCCATCCCCTCCCTTCCATCCTCCTCTCCTCTCTTCCCTTCACCAATTCTTCCCACCCCCACCCTCCCACCCATATGCTTCTGTGGACCCCAGGGCTCACGCTGGTTTGTCTACTCCTGTGGGGGCTCAGGCCTCCGTGGTATATCAAGTTACCTCTCTTCAGGCCACCCCACTGATATGGGCATTTCCCTTCACTCATCCAGCTTTAAACCCAAAAGTTTCCACTGTATGTTCTTAATCTTTCTTGAGTTCTTAGGTAGTCTATGGGGGCATGTTGCATATCAGTTATTATGTAGGTTTGAGAAGGACAAATCCCACTGCAGTGAGCTCCCAGGTATCACTTGGAATTTTAAGCTGGAATAAACCCTTTCTTCCCCTAAATTGCTTGGGTCAGATGTTTTATTGTAGCAACGTGTAATGAAACTAAAATGTGTTTTACAGCGTGCTCCTTAACTACTGTCAGGCAAATATTGCAAAGGCCTGCGGTTCATGCACCAAGGAAAAGAGGTAGACTATTCCAGGAACAGGAAAATGAGGCGCTACATGGAGGGGAGGATTTGAAGTCTGAGATTTAAATTCTAGGTCTCTTCCCATAATCCATGGACCTTGGCTAGCTCACTAGCATTTTCTAAGCCTCAATTTTCTGCTCTGAAAATGTGACCGTGAGCGTGATAATGTTTACCCCATGTGATGACCATAAGTAAATATGATCCCCAGAGACGGGTGGGAGAGTACTTGACAGCTGCTAACTGGAGCTGCTGTTAAACTTCTAAAACTTTCTGTGAAGAGCCCGAGGTGCTTCTATTACTGGTGGTCAGGGTCTGGCCTGGGTGGTTCCAGGTTCTTGGATTTGTATTAAGAATGAAATAAAAGCCCACACAGATTTGCAAAAGTACCAATAGTTACTTTCATTCAGAGAAAAGCCATAGTAAAGTCAGGATATACTATAAAGGAGCAAGTGGGCCACATGACTGAAGAGACTCCAGGGCCCCAAGTCTCATTTTATGAGATCTAAGGAAGAAGGGGCTGGTTGCTAAGGGCTGTAATTGGTTGGGTCTATATTTTGATTGAAATTTAGGTCATCTAATCACTTTTTCTAATGCACATATACCTTGCCACAATGTCTCTGGCTTTAATCATATGCAATGCCCACCCACTTGTGCATAGGCATGAGATGGCAAATAGGGGATTTCCCCTAAAAGTTTGCTTTAAGGAGACAGTTTGTCTTGAGGAGGAGACAGGCCGATCCATCTAGTGTGACAGACCGCTCATTATACAACAGGGTCATGTTGTCGGGATGGGAGTGCAGGATGGTCTGAAGTTCCTTCAGAGCTAAGAACCCTCTTATGGGCACTGGAGTGGAAGGCTGGGTGGTTCCCCTTGGAGACTTTGGTCTCTCACTCTAAATGACTTTCTGTTGATCCCTGGTGATTTCCAGGGTTTAATTCTCCACAGCGGTCAATTCCTGGGCCACACTCACTCCTCCACGCCCCACGCCCTCCATTTTCCACAAGCTTCTGGTTACTGGGACTCAAGAATGCGCCTTGACCCCAGGCCCCACAGAGCCCTGTCATCTGAGAGGAATCCAGTCTTTACCAAGGGCAGCTGGGAAGGCACAGAGCCCACAGACACACCCTCCTCTCCCTATCTCGGCTGGAAAACCAGGCTGGATGTGGACATGATGTTTTTCATGCACCGGAACTGAAGCCTTCACGCCAGTGGAGGCTCTAGGGATTGAACCAGAAACCCGGCTCTCTTGGACGATGGAGACATTCCTGATGTGGGAGCGTCTCTGCAACCCCGTGTTACTTCCAGGGTACCCAGCAGGGTCCATCCTGGCCCACCTTGTTTCCCTAGAGGGCCCCTCTCTTTCCCTGGACTTCCTGCTGGTCCTGCCCCTTCTGTTACCCAAGATGAGAGGCTCTTGGAAGAAGCTGGGAAGAACTCATTTGGGGGCATGTCTGCCACCCGGTGCCCCCCCAACCCCCACATGCATACCCACACTGGCAATGTAAGATCTGAACTACCACTTCAGAAGTGTAATTACTGTTTGCAGTCTTCCTAGAAATCACTATTGGTGGGAGCCTTTGTGGACGTGGTAAGCGTCACCATATGTCAGGTTCTTAATGAGGTACAAAATGATGGTCTAGACCGCGCACCAAAAAAGGCTTTCCCTTTTTGGCTTTCTGATATGTGGAAAGATGCCACATGGGTGAGTGTCACGGGCTTATGTGGCTCCATCGTGGGTCGCACATAAATGACTATCTTTGCTTAGGCTAGTCACTGTGACAGTGATCAAAAGAGATCTTAAAAAAGGAATGGATATCCATGAGTCATTCGGTCTCCAGTCATACAAAAAGTCTATGTGATATTTGAGGGACGTTCCTAGATGGGGTCACCAGTAAGGTAATGTTCTCATAAGTACTTGAGAAATAAGCATTCTCAGAGATCAGTCCTTTTCGACTGTATTGTGAAGGGCTGCTGTGTGCCCTGCGGGATGTTTAGCCTCATCTCTGGCCTCTACCCCACCACAGCCAGAAGGGCCAGTGTCCCCACCCTGCCCAAGTCACAGCAACCAAAATGCCCTCAAAATTGTCAAAAGTCTCTGTTGTGCACAGTGCCACCCTTGTAAAAGCCAGGAAGCCAGGAGAAGGGGAGGAGGTGACGGGGAAGGGAAGGTACTCCAGGGCATTATTCTGAAAGCATCCTTTACAGATCAGCCACCCCCAGATTCATTTCCGGAACTCCCTGCATCCCTCAACATGCCTCTCCCCAGAACCTGACTCCAGGTCCCTGGCTCAACCTTTCTAGGAAACCCTGTTCTGATGCTACCAGAAGACATGCGCACGCGTGTGTGTGTGTGTGTGTGTGTGTGTGTGTGTGTGTGCAAGAACACACGTGCATGTGGGGGGGAGGGGTGTGTCTACAAGAGGACACTTGAGTGTGCATCTCTGTGGAGACCCAAGTATGCCATTGGGAATCATCTTGGATTGTTCTACTTCCTTATGGCTTCCAGCAACACTTTCCGCGGCTGGGATTGCAGGTCACTGCCATATCTGTCGGGCATGTTTATGTGGAATCTGGGGATCCAAAGTCAGATCCTTTTGCTTGGGAGGCAAAGGCTTTAACCCCTGAGCCATCTCCCCAGCCCAAAGAGACATCTTTAAATATTTTCATTTTATCATTTGTGTGTGTGTGTGTGTGTGTGTGTGTGTGTGTGTGTGTGTGTGTGTTGTGGGGGGGAACAGGACCTAACTATAATAATAAATATGAAAAGGATTCTAATCTGAGCTGTGAAGGAAAGAACTCAACTTGAACTGGCAGGAGTAAAAGGACCCAGAAATGTCTCTGTCATGCACAGGGAACCAGATTCAACTGGACTGCCTTCCCACTGGAAAGGGGACCTGGGAACCGGCCAGAAATAGAGGCATCTTCCTTTCTATCCCCCACTCCCCTCCCACGCAAGGCTGTGTGCTCGCTCAGTCCCCTGTCTCTTGCCCTTGCTCTGCCCTCTTCCGCAAGACCCCAAGAGACCTGCAGGTCTGCACTTGCACCTCCCAAGACTCTCACAGTCTCAAGTCCCAGGAGAGACCCCCCCCCCCCGCCTAAGGAATCTTTTCTTGCTAGATTACAGGCTTTCGCTAGCTGAGTCGCCCACACCAGAGAGTGTTCTCTGCATCTGACCCCATTCAAGCTGATAGTTTCAGGATCTGGTGAGATCGAGGTTGTAGATGTCATCAGGCTTTGAAAAGTGACAAGGCTACCACAAATCAGAGTGGAAGTTTCCTAATAATCAGTTGATAAGTTACGGTACAGTTTGAAGGGTACAGTAATGGTCATGTGAGAAGTTTGATATAATACATAGAGCACTGGGTGCAGCGCTCACTCCGCTGTTCCGTGCAAGCATACAGACCCAAGTTCTGTGTCCAGAGACCTCTTAAAAATACTGAGTGTGGTGGTGGACTGAGGAGGGAGGGACAGGCAGATAGATCCCTAGGGCTCACCGGCTGGCCAGTCTAGCTCTCGTGATGAGTTCAATCCGTGTTAGTTGATAACAGGTGTCAACTTGACAAGCTACGACTGAGTCTTTGGGCACATATGTGAAAAGTTGTTTAATTAAGGCAAGTCTTGAGCAAGGCCGTGACAGATGATCTAACTGACATGGGAAGACGCAGGCAGAGTGGGTAGACGTTCTCTGGGCAGGCGTATTAAAATGGAGAAAGCTGGTCTATGCAGGCATGCTGGCAAGCAAGAAAGCATGTCCTCTCAGCTCTTCCTGCGGATATAGCGTCAGTTCTCTCAGCTCCTGGTGTTGGTATGAGCTCTCCTGCCGTGCTGATGAAGTACAACTAAGAGTCATACACAAGAATAAGCTTCTTGGTCCCCTAAATTATTCTGCCATGTTTTCATATCAGCAATAGGAGAGAAACTGGAACCCAAGCAAAGAAAAAGATCCTGTCTCAGAAATCAAGGTGGACAGCACCCGAGATTTGTCCTTTGGCCCCACATGCTCTCTTGCGTGCATGTGCGCACGGACACACACACACACACACACACACACACACACACACACACACACAAATGCAAAGAACACAGTATTAAGGTAAAGATCTGGACTTGGGCAAGTTACTTCACTGCTCCGAATTCTAAGAATATTAATGTCCATTTTACTTCTTCAAGGAACTCTTAGGTGGTTCAAGTCAAAAAACACTGGGTGGTTTTGGCGGGCTCTTCTCACTAACGAGCACAGACATCCTAGAAGTAACACAGTTGCCCACATACGAAGACATCGGAGTGAAAGGAAAATGGGTGGGGAGGAGAGAACAGTAAAGGTGGGAAGGGCTGTGGGGTGGGGGTTAGCAATGGGAGATGAAAACACATACATTTGTGGTTAACACAATTTAAAAATAAATAAAATTAATGCATAAAAAACTTGATAGAAAAGATTTTTTTAATATTTTTAAAATTTTTTATTATTATTATTATTTATTCAACTGTGCGCATGTGCATGTGGGTGTGTGTGTCTGTGTGTGTGTGTGTCTGTGTATGTATAGAACCACGGACGAACTCAAAAACCACCATGGACGCCTCCACCTCCTTCTGCCCCAGGATTCACAGGCTCCGCCCTACCAGGACCAGAAACGGAGGCTGCCCCACTTCCACCCGGCGTCTATATATGAAGTCTAGGATCCGAACTCAGGACCTTCCGCGTGCAAGGCAGAGGCTTAACCCCTGAGCCATCTCTCCAGCCCCTTAGAAAAGATTTTTTAAAAAGCAGTAGGTGGTTTATTGAGCAAATGCTCTTAAGACCTCGGTGCAATAGATACCATTAGTCTTCTCTAGCTAAGGCCATGAAAAGACAGGGCACTAAGAGTGGAGAGGTAGAAAGAAATCTCAGCAGAAGCTGATTGAAAGGGAGATTTTTTTATCTCATCTAGCAGCGAGTCCAAGAGTGGACTGACTCCAAGCAGACCACCAGCTCTCGCCCCATCTCTCTGCTTTCATCCAGGCTGCCCACATCCACAGGTTTTTCCTATGCTTGACTTTTCTTGTGGTTGTAGCAGACCTGCAACCGTCCAACGCCTTCTTCCTTTTCAACGAGAGAAATAGCCACTCTCCCCCCAGCACAGAATTAAAGATTTTCTGTCTGAGTTTTATAACTCAGGACACAGCCCACCTGGAGCAGTAATTAATACAGAGTGAATCTCCCTTTGCTGAGATGCCTGCAATAGAAGTATTTTGTGTTTTTGGCTTTATTGGCGGTAGTTGGAGTGTATCTATCTATCTATCTATCTATCTATCTATATATATATATATATATATAGCTTGTATTTATATATATATGAATATATCATATCTATTTCATATATATGAAATATATGATATATATGAAATATCCATAATGATATATGTGAAATATATGATATATGTGTGATATATAATGATATATGTGTAATATACAATGATATATGTGTGATATATATGAAATATATGAATGATATATGAGATATCTACTGGGTGGGATCCACATCTTAGAACAAGATCCAGATATTTCATGCCAATTTTATGTAACCTGAAGATCATTTTTATACAATTTTAAGATAATTCTGTGCATGAGACCAAGTTTCACTAAGTGGAATTTTCCACTGGTGGTATCGTGTCAATGTACAAAATGTTTCAAACATCGGCACACTTTAGATTTTTGGATCCGGGATCCTCAATCTGTGGCATCACCTGGATGGAACTCTTTGCCAACAGGTACAAGCCTGGTCCCTCCAAATCCCCAGCTGCATTTATTTCCATTGCCAAAGTGGAATCAGTTTGAGCTCCAGTTCTGCTGGTGACGATGGGTGGTCGCTGCTCTGGGCAGACTGGCAACGGCCTCACCCAGCCTCAGCCCAGACCATCGCACCCTGTCCATCAGCAGCCCCACCCACGTAGCCTGACAGCGTCAGGCTGTCACCAGGCTCGGCACCTTCAGTGCCGAGGTGCCAGTATACTGAGAAAAGGCAAAATAGCCTTTGCTACTCTACCTATTTGACATACCATACTGTTCTGCAAGCACGCTCTGAGAACAGTACAAAGCAAAGAAACAAAAGCAAAGGGAAACAAAGGACTACAAAAGGAAGGATTAGGATGAATCTCTCTCTCTCTCTCTCTCACGCTCTCTTCTCTTGCTCTCTCCTCTCCTCCATTCACACAATCCTGGAGAACTTCAGTCACCTCCTAGTGACTCCTGGTATCAGAACAAAAGTACTTGGGTCATTGGGACCTAGCCCACAGATGGTCACCCCCACATTGCAAAGGACCCTCTAAGTTCCAACCTCCTTTATCCCAGTTTGCCCGTCACTTCCCCTCCCATCCATCCACAAGTGGTTGAGGACTACCAAGCTGGAGGAGACGGAGGAAGCAAGGTTGTGGATGTGGCCTCTGTCCACACAGAGACATCCGTCCTCGGGACTTCTGGCAGGTTGCACAGCAACAGGAGTTGCTGCTAAATGTTTCCAGATGGATGCTGACTCTCCCCAGCTCGGGGACAAAACACGGTTGGCTGCATCCTAGATCACACGAGCACCAACGTTGTATCAATCCTACATGTCTAGCAGAATTTTGTTTCCAAGTGAAAAGCTCCAGTAGATCTCCGGGGGACTTATTAAAAATGACGAATGCAAAAAAAAAAAATCATTCTTAAGCCTTCCATATCTTCCTATTGCCTGAAGGATCAATCTCACATTCCTTAGGCATGACATTCAAGGCCCATGCGGCACTTCCTTCCTCTGTAATAGTCTCATTCCTCTGCAGGCCTGGCTGAGCAACTTCCTCAAGTTCCTCTCTCCCTGGGTTCTTGTCTTATCACTATTTCCTTCTTTTCCATCCTGCCAGCTAAGTAGCTCAAGTCCCTTCCAGTATCACATTTAAGCCAAAGTACGATCCACCCTTTCTTCCTGGCAGCTGCCTTCAAATGAAGATGGTCTCAATCCAAGATGCCTAGGGGAGTCCCCAGGAAAACTTTCAAACAATAAAATATCAACTTAGGCCAACTGGGTCAGAGTGTAGATAAAGGCACTTGGTCATCATGAACCAGCAATGGTCGGTAGAAACGTTCAAAGCTTCTGATCTGGGCATTCGGTTCTTTTCTCTAACCTTGTCATGTTGGACAGTCTACAAACTTCTGTGTGCTTGTGACAGTTAGCTACAAGTGTCAATTTGACAGGTAAAAGCTCAAACTCTGGGCACCTTTGGAAAAAATTACTAGTTGAGTTAAGCTCTGACCAAGCCTGAAGAATCTTGTCTAATTGATAAGGGAAGACCCAGCTCATGACGAGGGGGGGGGTGTACTGGATAAGATGGACGGATCTGATTCAAAGAATTAGTATTCTTCAGCATGCATGGACATACATGCTGTCTAGCAAGTGCGGTTTATCCCTCTCTCATCAGTCTGGTGAATACGGCATGGCCAATTACTTTGGCCCTTAGAGTTGGTATAAACTCATCTGCCAAGCTGGATTAAGAAATGTAACCAGATAATTATAAACCAGAAGAAAAACTTTTGATTCCCCACCTCCCCCTGCCCAAGCCACTCGGTCATGAATTTATGGGCAACCTGCAGAGAAACTTTTTTTCAAATTTCTTGTCTCGAAATAAGGCAGGAAATAGCCCTACTTGTCTGGTTGTTGTGAGGGCCAATTGAATTAATGCGTCACTGATAGTTTCTATATGTTCCATAAAAGTTATGACTGGACACCAGTCAGTCTCCAGGAAGACTCTGAGCACTTGATACCAAGAAGACCATCTTGTTTCTCTCCACCTAGCACAGAACTTTATCGTTCTTTGAATCGTTGATAGATATATGAATGGCGTTGCATCTCGACCCTAGGAAATCAGAGATTTGCATAAAGGAGGTGCTGCAGGAGCTAAGTAGAGCTGGAAGGCCGTTGAGGCTCATGAGAGTCAGGTGAGGGGGGCTAGAGTATTCCAGAATGACAATAAGATGAGCAAGAGTCTTAGCGCTAATGTGCAGGGTGTGGAGATAACGATCAGAAGGCATAGGTGTGGGGCCCGAGGGGGAGCTGCGGAGAACTGCTGTCTAATGGTGCTGAAAGGTCAGCTGGGCCACATGTTTTCAGAGTCTATAATGAGTCCCTAAGGAATTTCGGCTCTGTTCTCTAGAGAATGAGTGGGATAGGAAGAATTCTGATAGGTGAATGCACAATCAGACCTGTGCTTTAAGAAACTGGTCCTTCCAGTGGAGGGCAAGTGGATTGGGGAGCAGGGACCAAAAAGGTTACAAGGTCCTGGTGGCCCCTCATTTGCTGTGGATGCTGCCTGAAAGGGAGACTCTTCTCAACGAGCCACATCTTTTTTTTTTTTCTCGCGCATTTTGTTTTTTTTCTTAATCATACAAGCTCAATAAGTACCCCTCCCTCCTCTCTCCCTTCCCCCATCATCCCCCCATTGCACTCTCTCCCCTTCCCTCCCCCCTTCTTTTTACCGCCCTCCCCCTTTCCTTTCACCTCCCCTCCCTCCCTCTCTCTCCGGGTGCCTCCTCTTCCTCCCTCTCATCCTCTGGAGCATTCCCCTGTGGGAACTGAACCTCCACCCTAGTGAGGTTCAGGACTCAGTGGCATAGCGGGAAGGGGGGCTTCTTGGGTTCCCCATTAGCATGGGAACTTTATTATGACTATTTAATCCCTTGCCTCTAAGGATCCTACTGCCTGAAGCCTTCTACCCTATGATTCATGCTAGACTTTTGGGGTCATCGATATATCAGCCATTATACAAGATACATTACATAAGCTGCATCTTATTCACTCTGTGACTCCTACCTGGTTTCTGTTCATTGAATTTCCATCAAATCTGGTGGTAAGAGTGATAATACACATGCACACACATGTGAGTACACACACACACAACACACACACACACACACACACACACACACACACACACACGCACAGCGATGCCAGTAACAATTCCTCCCAAGTGCCCCTGTCAAGTTGGGGAGTTCGATCGTTGTTTTATTTTTTTTTCATGTCCTGCTAAGTTCTGGTTTATCAGCATCCAGGCACAGAGTAAAATTTTAAATAGATGATCACCTGTGTTCTGCCCAGATAGCACACATTCTCCCTGTGGACCCCTTTGGTCTTCTTCCACCTGTGAACTGATGAGTATATCTCTTTCCTGCCAATGTCAAGCATTGCTACAAATTGTCCCAGGAAAAGCTCCCCCCTTTGAAATCAGCCTTAGCAAGTTACAACCTGCACACAGCGGGGGGCAGAAGCACAGTACCAGGCCTTAAACCCTGTGCTTGACACTTGCCTACTCCAGACCTTAAATTTCCTTCTCTTCAAAACAGAAATTGAGGCTTAAGTCCTTATCTCCTGCTCAAGTTCACTTGCAAAAAGAAAACTCTGTATTTACTCTCAACAGGGTATTGTCTGTACCGCCTCTCTCTGTCAAGCTTCAAGGTTTAGGGGCTTCGGAACTGAACAGTAAGCAAGAAAGACAAGGGGAAGGCGCTGGGGGTGTAGCTCATTTGATAGCGTTGCCTGCCAGACACCAGGGCTGGGTTTGATCTCCAGCACTGTATCCAGCTGCATAACTGAGTTTAAAGCCAGCCTCCTATACAAGCCTGTGTCTAAGAAGGAGGAGGAGGAGGAGGAGGAGGAGGAGGAGAGAAGAAGAAGAAAAGAAAGAAAAAAAAAAGGAAGAAAGACAAAGAGGATCCTATTTTAGAAATACACATGAAATTTCTGTATTTAAAAACTATGAAGGACATAGAAAGTGCTATTATTATTTATTGCCAACTTGCTCTCCATTAACTTCAGGCAATGAGATCTAATTAAATTGGCTATGCTAATTTGCTTAACAGTGAAGCAATTTTCTTTCTCCACCAAGCTTCATTTGCCTAACCAGAACTTCTTCAGCTCACACCCAACACAATCCATAACTTCACGCATCGGTAACATCCTTTTGGAAACATTTCTCCTTGGCTTTTTGTCAGAGCCCCTGGGAGCACAGAGGGGAGTTAAGGCCCCCGCATTGCTGAGCACCCCCACAGCTCCTCTTGCAGAAATCACTTGACTGAGCCACGGCAGGCCTCCGCCTGGGTCCGTGGGGGGGGGCTGGGGGTGCACAAAGGGCTTTGATTTTCTGCTGCCCAGTTCAGCAGGCGCAGCTTAAGAGTGAAAGAAAATGGACCAAGACAAGAGAGAAAGTGTGGTAGTGAGAGAGAAGTGTTAGCACACTGTGGTCCAAAGACACCAGAAGGGGTTTTTGGTGATTCCGTTGCTAATGAATCGTGCTTGGGAAATTCCTCCGCATTAGACAGTTGTTTCCTGGAATCACTTAGTGGCTATTGATACATCCCAGTGTGCGAAGAGTGTGTCCTTGACCTCTACAGTTGTAGGACAGGTCTGACAGTACTCCTCGCTGCCCCTCATCTTCTTCTTGGGATGGTGTGGAGATTTTCCTTAATACCTTATTAGCTTGTCTGTTTTAAATATAACTTCCATTAGATGTAATTCACGGACCACAAACGAGACCGTGTTGGGCTGGGGAGGCGCATAGGTGTTAAAACCTTTGCCTGCCAGGCAACAGGACCTGAGTTCAGATCCCAGATCCCAGGTAAAAAAGCCAGAGATTCCAGCCCTGGAAGGCAGAGCCTGGGAAACCTCCGAGGGAAACAATAAGGTAGAAGAGCAACCTAGGATGATTCTTGATGTCACCCTGGGTTCTCCACAGGCACATGTACTTCAGTATCTTCTGGTACACACATTCTCACACCCATACAGCCACCCACATGTAAAACACACACATACACACTGTAGATACCGTAAAGTATATGATTCTGTCTTTTTACGTGTGTATTTCCAGATGGCCTTCGCTTTGATTTGCTTCTTGTTGTTGTCTTTTGTGTATTTTTTTTTTTTGAGGGAGAAGGGACGACTCTCAGTACTCACACATTGATCCAACTTATATTTACCGTGCACCTAAAAACTCAAATAAAAATCCCTGTCCTTGTGCAGTTGGGGTTCTCTGAGGGAACCCAACGATAGACACCCAGATGATTAGTATGCACATTAAGAGAACCCCTGCTCTTAGTGTTCTTAAACGTGGCTGCCTGTTGGGGTTAGCTGATGAGTTCTTAGAAAGACTGATGCCTAAGTTTCACCCAAGAGATTCTGATCCAATTGATCTAAGCGCAGCCAGGGCGTTGGTGTTTTTAAAATTTCCGGTGATACCAATATACAGCGAAGTGTGAGAATGACTTCTCTGTACTTCCCTTTCCACTTCCTTATGAGGCCTCACCGGTCTCCTGCTCTCCAGTATTGTGGTTATTTGTGTCTGTGCATGTTTTTACACATCTGCTAAACTGGAAGTCTTTTAAGGGGGAGAACTGGCTTTTAATCCTATTTTATCACCTTCTTCCTAACAAAACTGAGCCATACGCTAGGAGTTTAATAAATATCTATTGAAGAGATGATTTACTTATGATCAAAATAGTCTCTTGATAACATAAATCTGGCTATTGCCCAAGTTTAAGGACTAGTTGGACATCATCTCCTAATTATGAAGTTGTTTCCCTCTCAGTGCTGAAACCAAATCTCTGAAGAATTGGCAGCTGGGGCTAGAGAATAGATCCTCTGGGTGCTAATGCTGCTATCTCGTGCCATTTCTGTGGACTGCTTACAGAAAGCCAAAGCCTGGAGTCCCGGCTCCAGATGCAAAATGATGCTCAGTGTCCCCGCACGCTTCAGGCATCCTTGAAACTCTGGCTGAAATCTGATGAGGTTATTGCTTCTCTCTCTCCAGGGGGCCATCTCGATATTTATGGGGATTGTTGTTCTCACCATGAAGGCATCTGTTATTGAGCTGTTCCTTGGTAAGTCCTTTTATATGCGTATCTTGATACTCTTTGCATCTGGCCAAGAAATGTTTTAAACCAAGACGGAGCCCATAAACAACAGCAGTGTATATTTTTTATGATAAATATTGTACTGAGATGTTTAAGAGAGAATGTAACACATGGATCAAGTTCAAACTGCTTATGTGTATGTGTTTCCATGTAAAACAGATGTACACATTATATATGGCTATATATTACATATATGATATACACATGTCTTTGTATATATTTTTCACCAGAAAGCAGATTTTACAGATATGACATATTTGTGGATTCTGAATTTAAGGATTTTTCTTTTTTTTAATTTCTCACACAAGAAATTTTTGTCACGGAATTGGCTTGACTTGTGCCATCGGCAACGCATAGAGATGAAACACTTGAGGTATAGCTGTGATCACCGGTTAATGCAATTTTTGATACGTCCTCTAGGTCCTCGTAAGTACCAAGAGATACTTACTTATGAGTTTAGGACTATGTGCAAATTGGGACCCGAAATCTGTGGCTTTGCCAGGTAATGTGACCTTGTGTGGCACTGGGAAACTGAAGGTCAAAACGCCTTGCAAATGACCTATATTAGTTTGGTGGGGTTGCTGGAACAAAATACCATAAACTGGTAGCTTAGAACAATGAAGTCTACTCTCTTCTGGCTATGGAGATCTAAAATTCGAAATCATTGTCAGTAGGAATGACTCCTTCAGAGAAGCCTATCCTATGCTTCTCACTTAGCCTCTGGCCGTTTTCTGGAAATCTTTGGTGCTCTCTAGTTATAGAGACATGACTCCCCACCTACCTCCACCTTCGTGTTTCTCCCTGTGTGCACGTCTGTCTCCAGAATGTCTTTTCTATGACAACAGTCATATTGGATCAAGAACATATTCTGCTCAGTATGATGTCATCCCAGTGAACCAGTTAAGTGTGTCATCTGCCTGTTCCCCAATTGGGTCATATCGGAGGAGCTGAGGATTGGATGACAGCATCTGAGCTGGTGAGGGAATGAAGTTCAACCCGTTGTGGAATGAGAGTGACCAAGGTCTGCTCAGAGAGAGTCTACCTGGCAGAAATGAAATCTGAAAGAAAAAAAGAGGTGATACATTTTAGAAGGCCAAGGGGATCCCTCTGTGGTAGGACAAGCTGTGGGCTTGGAGAGAGGCGTGGGTTCTAATCCCGAGTCACCACCTATTTGGCAAATCACTTCTCTCAGAGACTGAAGTCTCTTCTCCTGTAAATGCCGTGATCCAGCTAGCGATCGCTCAGCCCGATGTACAATGGTTGCCAGGGAGTGAAAAGTAAGGACATTTCTTATCCTCTGTGGCCTCATCTGCTGTTTCTGTCAGATGATTGTGGGAATTCCAGAGAGGGTTCTGTCCCCAAAAGAACCACTCTTCTCTTCAGATGGAGCAGGGTCTAGAAATCAATTGCCCAACCCGGTCACTGCGAATAAGAGATCACAATCTGGACTGGTTGTTCCCAGATTTTTGACATGCTGTTCGGTAAACTGGAGGAACACATGCAGATTTCAGTGTGGCAAGGAACTTTATTCCAAGGCAAAGCAATAATACAGATGAGATATGTCACAAGATGGCTTCAGGCTCTGTGAGTTATAGTGCTGGGAGACCCCTGATTACGCTGGGGCTGCCTTCTGCAGAGCCTAGGAGGAGGAGGACTGGTTGCTAAGGGGCTTAGTGTAGGCGATTCTGTTTTAATTGGCAGGCTTGGGTTTCATTAGCCTTTCTTTACTGAACATAACCTTTCCATGATGCATCTGATTTTACGCATCTGAAT
Source organism: Typhlomys cinereus (assembly GCA_023101885.1). Taxonomy (NCBI): domain Eukaryota; kingdom Metazoa; phylum Chordata; class Mammalia; order Rodentia; family Platacanthomyidae; genus Typhlomys; species Typhlomys cinereus. The sequence continues at coordinate 2,077,337 of JALPQD010000227.1, forward strand.
GCCCTATTATGCAAAGGTGTAAGATGGTAAATAGGGGATTTTTTTTTTTTCTGCTGAAAGTTCACTCAGAGGACACAGTTTGCCTTAGTGCACATGCACCTGAAACTGGTTCAGGCTGGATCTGCCTCTCGTTCCAGGATGTGTTTCAAGACATGTTTGAATGGAAACTAACCGTACAGGGTAATTACCAAGGGATTGCTGAGGGAGGAGCAGCCTGCAAACTGTATTGTTGGTAGCGGGGCGAACATGCAGCTTCATGCAGATGGGGGACCATGTTGCTAAACTTCTCCTGTGCTAGCTTACCTCACCTCATAAGCCGGGCCTGCTTGAGGAAAGAACATACTCACCTTGGAATCCCGGGGTCCTGTCCTCCCACCTGGTTTTTATGAGAGGCTGCCTTCTCCTCACAGCGGCCTACAGGGCTAGCAGGCTTCCAACCCTGCAAGAAGGGGCGGCAAGAAAGGGGTTAGGAATAGGAAGAAGTCAACAGCACAACGCCTCGGCCATTTCCCACTCCGCCTTCCCTCCAGCATCAGAACCAGGAAGGGGAACCGGGCTCTCCTCTAGTCCCCTGACTCTCTTAGCTCGCCTCCTTTCCTGCAGTTGTTCATGCCCACAGCAAGATATCAAAGTAGCCAAAGAACCCTCCTGAGCTTCAGCGCAGTGAAAGCCAGACATGACGGGCAGCCCACACCAGACAGCAAAAGCTTGGTTTTTCCTCAACGATCAGGAAAAAGACATAGGGTTGGAACTCCAAACCAGACCAATTAAGCGACAGAAAAGTTTAAAATGGCACTTAAATGGGAAACACACACACACACACACACACACACACACACACACACACACACACACGCACGCACAAAACTGTGTCTGAGTAAAGATGACATGAGAGTACATATAGAAAACCTACACCAAAAAAACATCAGAACTATTAAGTAAATCCAGTAAATTAACAGGATTGTATTAGTTACATTTACATTGCATAGCAGTTACTCTGCATGTTGCCAATAAATTCACAAGCAAAAGGCTTAAGGGGACAAGGGGTTTTACTTTGACTTCCAGTTGTCTGGTTATAGTTCTTACTCTAGCTTGTCTCACAAGCCAGCACCAAAGTCACAGGGCTGCTGCATATCTGGCCAAGTTTGCCCAAGGATGCCAGTTTCCTTTCCCAGTTCCCTCCACTTATCCACCTGCCAGGGACCAGGGCCTCCCCATCAGTCAGACACTCTCCTGCCGGCTTGCTCCAGGCTTAATTACTAATCCTTCGCAGCGGTGCCAGAGCTGAGCCTTGAGTTGTCAAGTTGACACAAGTATCTAACTATACAATTGCTGTGACCAAAAGACCTGACAGAACAGCTTCAAAGGAGGGAAGATTTGTTTTGGATCACGGGTTGAGAAGCTTCAGTCCGTCCTGGCAGGGAAAGCATGGTGGGACAGCTCAGTTCATTGCAGAGGGAACATGCGACAGCAGTGCCTCACATCATGCTGACCAGGAGGCAGAAAGATAAGAAAGAGCCAGCTCTCACTCTCAAAGGCCAGCCCTTGTGGCCTCTTCCAGCCAGAGAGGCCCCTCCCTTCCTGAAGGTTCCACAGCTTCCCAATAGTGCCATCCAGTGAGGAGCACGCACGCAAAGCAACAACCTTTTGGTGACAATTTCAGATACAAACTTTAGCAAGTGTATGAAATCAACACACACACACACACACACACACACACACACGTAGTGTTTCTATGCACTAACGAGCTATCTGAAAACAATTGGTTTGTTTTTTCAAAGTCTCAATTATACTATCATCAAGGAAACAAATACTTAGGGCTAAATTTAACTGTGGAGGAAAATAGTCTGAACACCAAAACTGTAAAGCAATTTTGAATGAAAGTGGAGGATGCATAAATAAATGGGAAGACATACCTTGCTTATGTACTGGGGGAAACAATGTCATTAAAATGCCATACCATTCAAAGCCATCCACAGATTCTGTACAGTCAATGTCACTATTCAACTGATATTTTTCACCAAAAGAGAAAAAAATTCTAAATTTATATAGAACCACCAAAGACCCCAAATAACCAAAATATCCTTGAAGTGTAAGCACTATAATACTTGACCTTAAAGTACTTTGCAAAGATAAGATTCTATTAGATGCTTTCGTGTTAAGTAGATTCAGTTCCTCATGACAGGGAAGTCTTGGTGGTAGGAATGTGAGGTGTCTGATCTTATGTCCTCGGTCAGGAAGCAGAGAGTCAATCAGAAATGGGGCTGGGTATGAGCATACAAGGCCTCCTGACAGAGGATATGTAAATAGGACATTCATTATGAAAAACTGTATTGAAAGCCTTTTAGAAATTAAGAGTAAAACCACCCAATAATCTTGCTTTTGGTTATATATCCAAAAGAAATATAATCAATATACTGAAGACACATTAACACTTCCATGTTTACAAGAGCATTATTCACAAAAGCCAAGGCATAAAATCAGCCCAAGTGTTGATAGATGAATGGGAAAATAAAGTGTGTGAAAGAGATTATTCATCCTTTAAAAAGGAAATCTTGCCAGTCATAACATCAATGACATTATAGCCCTTATTCCAAGTTAAATAAATAATGTCTAAGAAAGAGTTCTGAGGCTAGAATGAGCCATTTTTGTAAAAGTCCTAAGTCTATAAGTACTTACTATTAATTATATGTCTCAACACATCATGTCTTTTGAAATTAGGTTATAATTCATTACTGACTAGAAAATATGAACCCGTATATTGATGCCAATAATTTTTTAAAAATTTCTCATTTCTGTAAGTCTATAAGTCTTTAGACAAATTAAAAGTAATGTAATGGTGTAGTTTATTGTTAAGTGCAAAAGAAACACATGCGTAGGAAACAAATATTGTATATATAAATAATATAATAAAAGGGGTGGAAAATACATAATATATAAACTGTGATTCCGTTTTTATGTGGTATACCGTTCTAGTTATTTCTCTGCATATATTTGAGCTGTCAGAATCATCGTTAAGGTCAGAGCTGGATGTTTTGCAGGTTATTTAATATCGTTCTACACATCATTTGTAATAACTGTGCATGATGTCCCTTTTGTTGGGAGGTTTCCAACATTTCATTATTTCTGGATTGCCATTAGAAATGCTATAATGAGCATTTTTTACATAAGTCTTGGTCCGTATCAAAGATTGTAACTTGGGATGGATTCCTGGGAGTATAGTTTCTAAGTCAAAGAATATAATTTGTGGGGCTCTTGAAACCCATTACCAAATTGCTTTCCAGAATCGTTCCACCTGCACTAACAGTGTGAAGAAATTTTCTTGCCTCAATTTCCTGTCAGGATTAAATATTGTTTTGTGTTTTATACATAGTAATATGATACAGAACATTCCTTCATCTTGTTTTAGTGTACATTTTAAATTTTCAGTGAGATTCAATATCACTTCAAGTTTATCCATTAATATTTTCTTGATAAATAAGTTGGATTTAGTTGTTTTTATATTTATTGATTATGTGTGTTATATTGTGTTTTACACGTGTGTGTGCATGCATGCCACACAGCATGCGCGTAGACATCAGCGGACAGCTTGGGAGCCAGTTTTCTCCATTCACTCTGTGGTTTCTAGGATTGAACTCCAATCACGGGCTTGGTGCCAAGCACCTTTCCTTACTGAGCCATCTCATTGGCCCTTGAATTCAAAAACAATTAAGCTTCAGATGTCTTAAACTGTACTTATTTTACTATCGCTCCAGAGGATGCAGAAAAGTGAAGTGGTAGAATTTTTTATTAGAAAAAATAATTTTAATAGTTAATTTCCTTGAAATTTCAAGCACTAATAAAGGAAGATTAAAAAACTTTTACGGCTTTCAAAAGTGGAACACTGGATATTAAAAGACTGTGGCACACTGCCGCGGAGTTGATAAAATCATAATCTCATGAGAAATCTTGGAAATGCAATTGATCAGGGTGACTTCTGGCCATTACCAAATGATATGGCTCCGCGAGGACATTAGACTCCACTGGGATTACGCTCCTTAGCCTGTTTTGTGAAGAGTTTTGTGGTCTAGACTTAATGTCATCAAGGTTTATAGATATTAATGACTTCAGTGGTCAGGGAATTATGTTGCTTAGAAGAGGGTCTGGCGCGTGGCAGGGCTGCTGCCCCCAGGAATTCTGCAGCGATGTCTGCTTCCACAAGACCCATTGATAGTTGGCCTGGCCACCTTTCACCATGGAGGGGAGAAGATCTCAGGAACACTACGGCTCCTGAGAGACTATTGAAGGTTAGTGCCAGGCAGGAGAGGGGGAAGTGATGAAGTTGTCACGGCTCATACAAGCCTTTCCTGGGCCTCCCCTCAGTTTATGTTCTTAACAAACGTTCTCCCAAGCCCCTCCTCCAGCAGAGGGCTGTGCTCATGCCCGGGATCAAGTCTTTCCCACCATCCATGCCCCACGGTACTCAGGCACTTGCAGCACAGACATCTCACACGGGCAAAGAGACGTGAAAACAGGAGGGAGACTGACCGCAAAGGAGAAAGTATGCAGCGAGAAAGGAGGGAGGAAAGGGATTAAAAAATGGGTAGGAAAGGGTGAAAACACGGAAATTCATTGTATCCGTGTATGAAAGTAGCAAAGAATATTTCTTAAAATTAAACACAAAAATAGAAAAGAACAAGAGAAAAGAAAAGGGCCCTGGTTTGGAATCTGTCTGTCGCTTTGCAATTAGAAGTGGGATGAGACTTGCCACTTTCTTCCCAGTTAGGCTGCCTAGGAAAATGAATACAAGACTGATTTCATCTCACCCAAATACAACATTCAGTCTTCCGTTTTCTTCTGTGCATGTGTGTATCATATGGCTACATGTTTGTCTGTGAACATGTACATGCAGGAGTGTGTGCATCTATGTGTACCTGCGTGTGGAGGCCAGAGGGTGTTGTTGGGTGTCTTTTTCTGTAACTCTCCACCTTATTTATTTATTTACTTACTTACTTACTTATTTATTTTGAGACATAGTCCCTCACTGAGCTTCAAGCTCATTGATTCGGCGAAGCTGACTAACCAATGAGCTGCAGGGATTCCCCCTGTCTCTGCCTCCCCCACCCTGGGGTTATAGATGTGCACTACTGTGTTGGCTTTTATGTGGGTGCCGGGGATCCGGATTCAGGTCCTCATGCTTGCGTGGCAGACTCTACCTATGAACCGTCTCCAGGAAAGACTTGCTCCCAGGCATGCGCACGCAAGCCATGCTGGCCAGCCCGCTGCTGGAGGAGGGGACAGGGAGAGCTTTTCGTTAACAAGCACATAAACTGAGGGGAGTGCCAGGAAAGGCTTATACGAGCAGTGACAATTTCATTACTGCTGGTCAACAACCAGCTATGAAGTGCTCAGCCAGGGGAGTCTTGAGTGACCTAGCAAGCGATGGGGTGGTCTTGCTGAAATATTTACAGTTCTGGTGATATCAGGACCAACAAAGCACTTTCCAAAGGCCCCCAGGCCCACTAGGATGACATTTGACCTTCCCAAGAATTGGTCGTCAGATTTATCTCAATTACTTCTTCTGCTTTACTTGCTTCATTTTTTTTTTTTTTTTTTTTTGGTACCTGCTTGGGACTTACTTGTTTTCCAAAATCTTCTGGGTTCCAGATATTTACTTTTGCACAGAAAATGAAAATGTGGTCCTTGTTCAGAGTTAAATGGCACCGAGACTGCTATAAAAATAAGACCTACAGGACACTCACACCCACCTAAACCCCAGAAGTAAATAACACCTCCAAAAATGCCAAAAATGTGTGCCTTCATGCTCCCTGGCCACACTTTCAGTCCCCACTAAGTTCTCTTTCATGCGTCTGCTCCTGCAGGGCATGGCCTGTCAACTGTCCGCACCTCAACTAGCACTAAGAGTCAAACTGGACATAATTTCGTGGCTGTATCATTGGCACAGATTGGCTGGTATCTTTGTGTGTCTGGGCTCTTATAATCAATCTTCATAGACTGAGTGACTTTCAAAAAACAGAAACTAAAATTATACTAGAAGTAACAGGAATGTGGCACATCCTGATAAATTGTTGGTCAGAGAGGTCTTAAAGGCATCAGAACATTATTGACTTTTGCCATGGCTCTTGGCTGCTCTCCAAAAACTGTCACTAAGACTCTATTACTGAAGATGCAACACACATGGATTACAGAACATGGGCAAAATATAACACTGGAACTGGTCTGAGGACCTTCTCCTTGCTGAATAGCTTGCACAGCACCAAGGAATACTGTAGAAGCTGCTGGGGGAGAGAAATAATCACAAGCCCCATCAATAGCATGAGAGCTATAAGTTGCAATATAAATCACCATGGCAACAGGTGACCACCAGTGTAATAGTGGCATGAGCAGCAAGGAGACAACCAACAGCTTTCTGATTGGACTCAAGACCCACTTATCAGAATAGTGCCCATCCCTGTTACTGTAAACTAGAACAAGAACTTAAAAAAAGGAAAGGAAATAGATCAGTAGGGAAGACAGTTAATAAACTTATAGGTAGGAACACAGTACATCAAACTGCTCTGTAGGCAGCTGTTATTATACCCGTAGGATGGGAACTCACAGAGAAAACCTTTGGGTCTAAAGCTGGATGAGTGAAGGGAAGGGCACATATCAGTGGGTGGACTGAGGAGAGGTACAGTAGACAAGCCAGAGAACCTTGTAGTCCATACAAGCATACAGGTGGAAAGGTGTGATGGTATGGGAGGGAAAGGTGAAGGACAGAGAAGGGATGGAAGGGAAAGGGAGGGAGGGAAGCTGGAATGAATACTCAATACACCTGTAAAAGCAGAAAAGACAAATAAAAATGGGGGAAAAAAACCCAGAAACTTATTTCTCAAACTTCTGGAGGCCGAGTCAGTGTTTAGTAGAAACTGCTGCCTTCATAAACAGCCACATGCTCAATGTGTATGAGGGAGGGACAAAGCAGCTTTCTGGGCTCTCTTCATAAGGGCACTAATTCCATGTATCACCAATTGAAGAATTTGTTTCTCGTACCACTAGGAGTTAAGATTTTTGCACTGCTGGTGTGTGTGTATGTGTGTGTATGTGTGTATGTGTGTATATATGTGTGTATGTGTGTGTATATGTGTGTATGTGTGTGTATGTGTGTGTGGTGTGTGTGTATATGTGTGTGTGGTGTGTGTGTATGTGTGTATGTGTGTGCATATGTGTGCATGTGTGTGTATGTGTGTGTGTGGTGTGTGTGTATGTGTGTGTGGTGTGTGTGGTGTTTGTGTGGTGTGTGTGTGTATGTGTGTGTGTGTTGTGTGTGTATGTGTGTGTGTGTGGTGTGTGTGTGTGTGTGTGTGTGTGGTGTGTGTGTGGTGTGTGTGTGTATGTGTGTGTGGTGTGTGTGTATGTGTGTGTGTGGTGTGTGTGTGTGGTGTGTGTGGTGTGTGTGTGTGTATGTGTGTGTGGTGTGTGTGTGTGTATGTGTGTGTGTATGTGTGTGTATGTGTGTAGTGTCCACTCACCCATGGCGTGGCATGTTTCAGCCCACTCACACACTCATTCACACACTCTATTACACAGCTGCTGGCTGCATAGATGAAAAGGCCGTTCCCGCCTCCACCTCCATTCCCCAGAGACTCGGTTGTGGAATGGGGAGTCTGTCTGGTCTTCAGCAGATCTCAAGTTTATTGGGGGGGGAGAAACGGAACTTTTATAGACAAAGGCCACCAAGGCGCGAAATGGGCATCCAATTGTGTCACAAGGTCAACACATCCTACAGGTGCTAATGGTCAAGTTCAATGCCACTCAGCACAGAGGGCAGGTAGATACCTGAAAGCCAATTAGGGCTCTCTGTGAAGTGATCAGGGTCACACCCAGGACACTTGTCCTCAACGCCATCTTTAGTCCCATGTGCTTGGCCATTCCCTGGGGCAAATCCTGGGTGGGCCCAACATATGGGTGTGTGTATGTGTGTGTACATGTGTGTATGTGCGTGTGTGTATGTGTATGTGTGTGTATGCATGTGTGTGTGGTGTGTGTGTATGGTGTGTGTGTGTGTGTGTGTGGTGTGTGTGCATGTGTGTGTATGTGTGTGTGGTGTGTGTGTATGTGTGTATGTGTGTATGTGTATGTGTGTGTGTATATGTGTGTATGTGTATGTGTGTATGTGTATGTGTGTGTATGTGTGCGTATGTGTGTGTGTATGTGTACGTGTGTGTGTATATGTGTGTGGTGTGTATGTATGTGTGTGTGTGTGTGTGTGTGTGTGTGTGTGTGTGGTGTGGTATATGTGCTCATGTGGGTGCCATGAGGGCACGCATGCACATGTGGAGGCTAGAAGAGAACAGAACGTCAGCTGTTCTGATCTATCAGTCTCTGTCCTATTTCCTTCAAACAGGGTCTTTGACTGAACCTAGAGCTAGACTGGCAGCTAGGAAGCCCCAGTAACCTCATGTCTATACCCCTTTAAAGCACTATGGTTTCAAGTCTGTAACTTTCATGAGGCTGTTGAGAATCTAAACTCAGGTATAGCAAACATTCTTACCCACTGAGCCATCTCACCAGCCCAAGATTTCAACATAACAATTAAGAATTTAATTACTAGTGTAATTCAGCAATATGTGAATTACAATGCATGATGAATAAATATCTTCTATGTTCTAGAAAAAAAAAAGTTGCCATGAGAAATCATTGTGATCTATATCAAAAGTAAATTCCAGGCAAGAAATTCATATGGAATTTATTTTAAGAAAATAACAATGGATCTATGCAAAGATGGAGCTATTTATATTAGATGGGGGTTCAGTTAAATTACAATATATCTATGTGGCACCAGTGCTTTGCAAGCAGGTAAAATTATTGTAAGAAGCACATTTAATGACAAGAAAAAAGTTTACATATATGTGTGTGTGTGTATGTGTATAATCCTTAAATTGAAATAAGTTATAAAAGAATACTATGAGTATTATCAAGTGTTTATTTTGAAGTACCTATATAAATGCATGCACATGTGAATATGGAAAAACTGCATACTTTTGCATCCATCTGGATTTCTTGTATACTTTTTGTGCTTTCCACATTTTTCTAAAAGGACCACACATTAACTTTTGTGTAATAAGAAAAACAGTCAACATGAATTTTTAAGCACAAAGGCAGGTTCATCACATGTGCTTGGAAAGAAACTGGGAAACATATCTTTAAATTTAAAAGAATGAAGACTCCCCACTTCTTTGACAGCTGCTATCTTCCTGAAGCCAGGCAATGTGCAAATGCCACTGTTTGAGGTCCTTCTCCTGAGTCAGAAGCAGACACATACCCAAGGCAACCAAAATACACGGCCACAGGCTTCTCTTAAAACACTGGGAATTCCTCCCCTCTCCTCCCCACCCTTCCTTCTTGTCTTCCTTCCCACACAGCCTCCATACTGAGGCCCTCCACCTCGCCTTCCATTCAGCTCTCTCAGTCATTCTATTACACTTATACAAACAACTCTTTCTTTCCTTCTTTCTTTCCTTCTTTTCTTCTTTCTTTCTTTCTCTTTCCTTCTTTCCTTCTTTCCTTCTTTCCTTCTCTCTTCCTTTCTTTCTTTCTCTTTCTTTCTCTTTCTTTCTTTCTCTTACTCTCTTTCATACACACACATACATGCATGAATACATGCACTCATGCTCACACACGTCTTACATACGTAGCTTCATGGCCACTGGAACACTGGCCATAAGAAAACCCACTGAGGCATTGAAGAAAGAACACAACAAAAGTGTGAGTGCTAATCTTACCCCAGCCTTCATTCCTGTGACCAGAAAAACCAGTGGATATCTTCAGACTCACACTCGACCCTTTGGAAACAGAGCTGCAGAGCTGGTATGAAATGGAAAAGAGCAAGGATTAAAGCCTTTCATCATGACAAAGAAATTTCACAAACCATAATCTCATTTCCCCAATCTTAATATAAAAGAAGATTGGATATATCAGTTAAGATACTTAATGTGTAACCAAAGCAAGTATTGAGGGGGGAGGACAAAAAAGAAATCCCATTTAGGTGAAGTAATTTTAATTAGTTTTTTAAAAAATTTTTTTTTCACACAGTTTTGCTGGCGACTGGAATATTTTCAAGTAGAGACATGACAAAGAAGATTAAAAGGCCCAAATTCAGTAAGTAAAATCACAGTCCCTTGTCTACATAAGGCTTGTGCCTCCCAGGTGGAGGGCTGATACATTTGCTTTAGAGCATGTGGAAGGTGGGATTCGGCCTGGCTTGGGTTGGGTTTTTGTTTCTCTCCCAGTTACTTTGGACTCTGACTAAATAGTGATCAGTTTTATTCACCATCTACTTCATTTCTGAAAGTAATTGGCATTGAGTCCTGATGGTAAGGTTCAACATAGGTGGCCCCACTCTACTAGAAAAATCTGAATTATACATATAACACCAGGCAACTCTAAGTCTCTATGGTAGCTCCCTGCCATTGAAATACTTTCTCAATCCTCCATGCTAAAAAATTTAGTATGGCTAGTACAGAAGTCCAGCAGAGCCTTCTACCTGCTAACATGCGCCGAGGCAGGGTAAAAAGAAAGGGAACATTAGGAGGCAATAAAAAAAGAAGAAACCTCTCACCCTCATCCCACCTGCATGCTGATCTGGCTAAATTTCAACCAACTGACACAACCAAAAACCACCGTAACTATTGCCTACATCATTTGCTTGCTGATTTCAGTGTAAACAGTCACTTCATGCTCTGGCTGCCATGCTTTCCCTGCCACGATCAACTGTCCCCCACCCCCATCAAGCAGCGAGCTAAAATAAACCCTCCTTCCTTTAAGTTGTTTCTTGTCTAATATTTGCTTATAGCAACAAGAAAAGCAAATAATACTGGAAACCGGTACGGAGAAGCAGGTCTTTTGCAGCGATAAACCTGTCCATGTGTTTATTAGGCCTTTGGAAGTAGCTCGTGGAAGGGATGCTGAAGAGTTTGGAGCTGTGGGTCAAAGAAGCCTCCGAGGGCTATTGCATAGCTTGTGGGAGTGTGGAAGATCAGAATGCCACGCGAAATGAGAACAATGGAGGTCTGGCTCTTGAAGTTTCAAAGGAGAAGGACTCAATGGAAAACCTGGCTAGAAGTCACTCAGGTCACTCCGTCTGTGGTTCTGACTGCATTCTAAGAACTTGAGTGAGGCTAAGTTTAAAATGACTGAGCTAGTTTGCTTTGTAGAAGAAATTTCAAGACAAGAGAATACATCAGGCTGTGTCAGGGTTACTGATCATTGTTCTTTCCAAGTAGACAGTGAAAGAAAGCAACGCGTGGAATAGAAAGGCAAGAAACAAGTTCAAAGTTTTAGATAAGCAGCTGTGATTATTCAGCAATTAGCTCTATTAAGGAAAAACGTCCTGCTTTGCACTGGGGGAACAGTAAAGACCTAACTCCTCAATGCCTCCTCAATAACTCCATCCTAAACTCCTCACTCATAATGCCTCCAGCTTGTGAAATGCATAATCACTGCAAAGGAGCACACATAAAGTGAGAATGCCTCTGAAAGGGTTCCTTGCTCCAGCGACTGGGAAAGTGTTTTCTCAGATTGAGCCACCAAAACACCCAGAGACCACTGCAGCATGACGAAGGGCCACGCAACATCTCAAGCTGTCAGCAGAACTCGGCGGGATTGTATGTCCACGTGGTGCTGTTTTGCAGGCACGCAAAATACAAGAGGGAGCGCTTCATGGAGGTTGTTGCCAAAGAGCTGCTAAGGTCAGGCAAAGTGTGACGGGAGCAGAATCCCTGTAAGGAAACCCCAGGATCCCACTGTATGAAGAAGGGAAAGTGAAGCCTAAACTGCTCTGAAGATCCCAGGATATTGGGGATGCTGGGATCGTGGAATGTCTGCCAAGGAAACCCATCACCTGGCCCCAAAGACAGGTCATATGTGCCGTGGGCGGCAGAGCTAAAGGAGTGGGACTATCCAAATTCTTTGGAACCCAGATGATTCTATCAGGACATGCTGAACATAGAACTGCAAGATTTGATGTCTGCCTTGCTGTGTATTGGTCTTGCTTTGTTCCAATCTTTCCTGCTATGCATCCCCATTCCACTGAAATAGTTTCATTGTACATTGGAAGTATATAACCTGTTTTCAATTCACACGAGTACAAATAAGAAATTTCCTTGAGGCTCAGAAGAGACTTGGGACTTTGGAACAGTGTTTAAACTGTTAAATGCTACAGAGACTTTCGAATTTGAAATAGATGCAATTTGCATTATGAAATGACCATGAGCGTATGGAGACCAGGAGGAGAATGCTTTGGCTTGAGTGTGAAGTGTCTCCTGTGTTTGAATGCGTGATCTACAGCTGCTGGTGCTGTTCTGGAAGACTGTGGAACCTTTAGGAGACACAACCTTGCTGGGAGAGTGTATGTTGCAGTTCACCTGCATGGTTGCTGATAAATGACCATCAAACAGCTTAAGGGAGCAAGGGGTTTATTTCCTTATGATAGTCAGGTTACAGTCTGTAGTCCAGCTTGACAGGAGAGCATGCACCAACACCAGGGCCGAGGGAACTGGCCACACTATCTCTACACAACAGCTGAGAGGTGGACAATCCTTACTTGCCAGACCAGCAGGTCTGGCCAAGTGAATAGAAGGATGCCACCTTGCTCAACCAGCTCTCAATATTTTATTCACCTGTGCAGGGCCTAGTCCCACCCACCATGGGCTGGGCCTTCCCCATCAGCTAGACAATCTCCTGCAAGTTTGCTCTGGGTTTAACCCAACCACTAATTCTCCACAAATGTGCCCAGAGCTCAAACTTTCAACCATCGAATTGACACCTGTGCCTAACTATCACAGTATATCACTGGGTTTTACATAGTCTGGCCTCACTTCCCGTCTGCTCTCTAATTCTTGACTTCATACACAATGTGAACAGCTGCCCTCATGCTCCTGTTGTCATTCCTTCCTCACCATGATGGATTATATTCCCTCAAACTGCAAGTCAAAATAACTCCCCGCCAAAAAGAAAAAAAAAAAAAAACCTACAAAGGAATAGTAAAACAACTGAAACCCCCTAAGGCCCAAACCCACATGACCTTTGATTTTGACCTTATAAACACTCTTCCCTCATCCATAAATTTGAACAATGGATTTCTTAAAACATCTTACAATTTCACTGGCAAAAGAAAATTCTCTTAAGATGAGAGAAATAAGCAAACCAGTTTTTATTTTTTACTTAATGTTTCAACTTCACTTACTCTTTGAATGTACTGACAAATACCATTTTAACAATGGCAAATACCAATCAACAATATGACTTCCAAAGTCACAAAATCATAGAGACATATAGCTATTATTAAGACACTTAAGTGTGACTCTCCTTTGAGAAACCTGTACCCATTTCTTGGATGCGTACTGTCTTTTTCTTAAGAAGACTCAACTTTACTTTATACTGGTTCTTCCCAAAATTCTTTGCTGTGGTGTAAGTCAGGGTCCCAGCTATCCCTGAGTGGAAACCACTGAAAGGAACATGTCGACATACAGTTGTCAGCACTGGGCTCAGAAAGTAATTCACAATCAGAAGAGAAAAACAACATACCAATTAAGATGAGATGCTATCAATTAAGATAATAGAAAATTCAAAATAATTGTCACTTATATAAGACTAATTTTTTCTCTCCTTTAAACATAGCCAGTCTGTGGTTTTGTTTGCCCCAATTCCTTAAAGATTCAGACTTTTATATAATAATTCTGCTAGTCTTGACAAAGCTCCCAATTCACTATCAAAAATGGCTGCCTTATCTTCATCTATCTTGCCTGTCAATAAGAAGGCAAGAAGAAGGACATAGGCCCTTGCTATAAGAAATGTCCGGAAAGTTAAATACACCACTTCTTCTTAAATATTATTGATCAGTAAGGAAGAGAGAGAAATGTCATGAATTCCAACATCCACATGCCTCACTTTTAAAAGGGGGAAAGGAAGAATGAATATTGGGCAATGACTAACAGAATATGACACAGATAGGAAATTGTGTACTGTATGTTGTGAGCACATTGGGCTACCTGGATCCCAATTTGCAACTTGGTAGAGGTTCATAGAAGATCATAAAATAAAGGCTTTTGACATAGTCAATGTCTGTGTTTTTCATATCCAAGCTTTTCTTTTTTGGCATTACATTTAAGTGTGTTGAAATCAGCAACATTAATAATTTGAAATGAAAGCGATTACCTCCATACAACCTTAAAGGTTCCTTAAAACCTTCCATGTGGGATTTCCTGTTGAAAGGAGACCAGAAGGGCAGCCATCCATCGCCTTCTCAACTGAAATACTAAAAAGGACTCAGTTGTTTATTTATTCCTGTAGGGACCCAGAGGCAAGAGGACCAGCCCTGGGACACACTGTGCTCAAAACAATGACTGGGTTAATACGGAGAGGAACGCATGCCAAGTATGGATCCTTCTGGGCTGTTTCCAGTATCTTCGTTAACTCACATATGAAAATCACAAAAGGTTCCACGATTACCATGACAACGGTTTTCATGACTATGAAAGCCCGTGCTAAGTGACCCAAGGGCAAACCCCATTGAGAGATCTCAGATGGATTGGATTTCTGATACGCTGAATTCTAATCTTATTCTCAAAACCTCCCTTGAGATGCAGCCCATTTGAATCAATAAATGCCTGAAGTCTTTTCTCTAATTAGAAACTCTGACACAATCATTAACTAAGGGGAGAGAGAAAGATACAATGAACGTAATAGAATATTCCCAGGCCAGGGAGATAACTGATAACAAATACTCAGGAGTATTTGTAAATCATAGTCTATAGCTTGAAGCCAAAATAACTTTCATCTTTTTCAATTCAATGATGTCTGCAGCTGGAGGAAGTGATTGATGATTGCAAGACAGGTACAGCATTCATTCACACTCATTCACTCATTCATTTATTCAGCAAGGATATACTGGGCACTGGCTAAGTCCCAGACTTTGTGTTAAACACCCAGGTACAAACAAAATCAAGACACACTCCTTACCCATCACGGAGCTCACAATCCAATTAGGAAAACTGCAATAGGCAATTATTATGTCATACACAACTGCTAGGCAGAAGAAATACTGGTGCGCTAGTAAACTGTCCCTGGGAGGTTTGCTGAAGGAATGGCATGTCTTTGCTGAGAGAGTCAAATCAGGAAAGGCTTTACAGATAGAAGGAAAACATGCTCAAGGCCTAAAGAATTGCTAGAAGCTTGGCCAGGCTTGGGAGTACATTTCTGTGGTCCCAGGACTTGGAAAATTGAGGCAGGAGGATTGGAAACTCAAGGCCAGCTAGGCTTTTCACGAGACCCTGTCTCAAAATGCCTCCCCCCCCCCAAAAAAAAACCCACAATCATTCCATTTGGCTGAAACAGAGCCATGAGTTGCAGATGTCTGAGTGGACAGTGGATAATTAGTAGCATCGGATTGCAAAGGGCTTCCCTACTGTGTGGGAGTCTGGATTCCATCACCCCACCAGGCAGTGGGGATTAGCTGAGTGCAGGTTATTTTGGTTGCAATTAGCAGAAATCCAAGCCCAATCTGTTTAAGTAGAAAAGGGGATTTGGAAAGGACCTGGGGTAGCTCACAGAAACACAGGAGGGTGGGAAGCACAGCTAGAACTCCATGGGACTGGTTCCCAGATGGAAAGGCTGTAAGAACCAAACCAAAGACCAAGACTTCTCTGTCTCTGCACATCTGCATTCTTTCTCTCACATCTGCATTCTCTCTCTCTCCTCTCCCTCTGTCTCTCTCTCTAATCCTACTCTTCCTCCTTTAAAATCTTTCTCCTAATCCCAAAATCCTGAGAGAGAGGATCTGATTATATCAGTGCAGGTTGGCTGGCTCCACCCATATGGATGAACATGGTGCTTGGAAGAGAGAAAAGTGGACAAGGTTGCATCAGGAAAACCAAGCAACTCACCAACCCCCACAGCCTTTTATACCAGCCACTATATGAAGACAGAGAACATCTCTGGGTCATAAGCAAGCATGACAGGATTGCATGCAGTGTGGGCAGCATGAGCATATTGACCAGTTCTTCACAGAATTTCACACACATGCAGATGCTAGAGTGGAAGATATCAATGACATGTTCATCACGAAACAAGGAAATCTTGACCATCTTACCTTTCCAGTTGAGTCCTCAGATTATGTCTCGAAGGGGGAGCCACTAAAAGATTCTAAACACAGAGTGAGATGTCAAAAGTCGGGCATGAAATTATGCAGGACTTAGAACTGTCCATGGTTCTCAGAGCGTGGATCCCAGACCAGCCTCATTGGCATCGCCTGTGATCTGACTCACCCAGTCCTCCTGGGTCAGACACCCGGGGTCTGAGGAGCTACCTATCATTTGATAACCAGTGGAGCAGGTGGGGAGCCAACGTCAGGGCCGCTCACAGACACGAGTGTGAGATCATCTAGATAGGTTCTCTGCCGGTTCCTCCGTCCTGTCTCCTGGACGCCCTCAAAATGCAGCGGTATTAATCGTCAAAGCCTAGAGGCTGTGGCAGCCTCCTGAGGATCAAGAGCACCAACAGTTAGCAAAGTAAGACAGGAAATTCCCACCAGGTGCATCAAGGAATTAGCTGTCTGACATGATGATACAGGCAGGACGGAGGGGGATGAAAGAATTGGAAGTCTGGGAACTAATGAAAGAAGAAGAAATATGGAGGAAGTCGAAAGCAAAGAGTCTGAATATCCTTCCTGTCTCGCTCATCCTGAGAACGCTGACACCCCAATGTGTCTACCAAGGGGCTGCCACTATTTGTGGAGTCGACTCCTCTCTCCTCCCTAAGTCTCTGCTGCCTGTTTCTTTCTCTCCGCCTTTTTATTATTTTTCTGTATTCTTTGTCCCTTTCATACACGTATGCAATGAATTTAAGTCACTTCTCCCTGTCTCCCAGTCCAATTCCTTGCCCCTCCCCTTGAAAACTTTCTTTCCAACCAGTCTCCCTTCTGCATTCATCTCTTTCTGTGTGTGGCCCATTGAATTACGTCAGGGTTACCTGTATTGCTATGTGCCTGAGCCCTTGCTGGCACATAGGCGATGTATTAGTGGGTAGACCACTGAAGAAAGCATCTCCCCTTCCCACGGACAGCACTGACCCTCCATAGCCCCCCCATAGCAGCGTCTCTTCCGCCTTCCAAGATGAAATATTGACTGGAACATTGCTTTTCTCTTCACCACCTTTGAGCTGAAAAGTACTCAATCCTTTCGAACAAGGGGCATTAGAGATTGTGATTCTCAAAGCACAGGGATGTCATTATCCTACCACCTCAAACTCTAGAGGAAAGGAGACCATGAAAATAAGGCCACCTTCTTAGAATACTAGAAAGGAAAAGATTACACTGAGAATCAGCATGAGAATGACTTAATCTTTCTGCATATAGTCCTAGGCAATATCCTTATGGGGATATTAGAGGTGATATATATATTTTGCAAGGCTCTTGTTACCCTGGTATGTTTTGAAGCTATAAATCTAATCTTACCCAGAGGCATCTTAGTAGTGGGTTTAGTCAGCATACACCTACTCAAGCAGTTTCCCACAAATTGCTAAAACGCGGCTGCATTTTTGTTGATTGTTTAAAACTACGAATAGTGACAGAAAGGTTATGGATTTTAAGAACTAACAGGCCTATTTTTGAACTCATAAATGTTTCAGCCCATACTGTAATAAACATGTCAGATGTTTCCATATAAATTGTGTCCACCAAAGACTCTAGAACAATCTTTATCTGGCCAGAGTATCTGTGATGAAAGGAGAATAGCTTTTAAGGTGTAAAATCCCATCAATACCTTTTCCATCCTTGTAGGATGGAAACAGAGCTGCAGAAGCGAGAGGTGGCCATAGTCCAGGGCAGTGTCAGAGGAACGGCGTGGCCAAGCCACCACGCTGACCCCACCCACAGAGCGCCTCTGCTTATGCGAAGTCCCTGACTTCAGTAAATTTCCCATCTTGTATAGACAAACATTCCTCCCCCAAAAATAAATGTCAGTGACTTGGACCAAGGTGGAGATAGAAAGACATTGCAGCTTCCAGAATTAAAGAAAAAAAAAAAAAAGGTTTTCCAGTGCAACTGGAAATAAGACCTTGAAAATGTAGTAGCATAAGACCAATGGGGTGGGAGGAGAGTGCCAGGTATAAGCAGTGACTGGAGCCAGGTTTCCAGACAGTGTGGCTTAAAAAGCAACAAAGTCCCTTTGCTTTTGAGGCAAAGGTTTCAACCCCGGCGCCTTCTCTGCAGGAAGTAGCAGAACAGCATAGGCAAGTCCAGTGCCCGGGAAGGTATTGCAGTGCCCTTCATGATAAATAAACCACCAACCAACTTAAGGGCACAAGGGATTTATTCTTGAGATTTTGGTTATAGTTCATAGTCCAGCTTGGCAGGAGAGTTCATGCCAAAACAGGATCCGAGCGACCTGGCCACCATATATCCACAGGAATTGCTGAGAGGATACACATGTTCTCACTTGCCAGAATGCCTGCATGCATGGCCACTCTTTACACCCAAGTGTGCTGAACCACCAAACCAGGTCTCTCTGCCTCACCGCCTGCCCAGGGAATGGCCCACCCACATGGGCTGGCTCTTCCAATACCAAGTCACCAATCTACTACAGGCTGGCTCCGAAATTGCCATAGCTACTAATTCTTCACAAATATGTTTAAAAGTTTAACCCTCAAATTGTCAGGTTGACCTATATGTTACTGGAACAGAAGTGATTGTAGAAAGGCCTGATGGATTTTTAAACTTTCCTTGAAGGCAGTCAAAGGCTACGGAGCAAAGACTCAAAAAAAACAAAAACTGTTGAAAAATGAGAGAAAAAAATGCTTTTCAGAACTACTGCAAGAGAAGAACTAACTACACATGTTCTCTGAGTTTCAGAACCAAGTCAGGCTTCTTCTCTTCAACTTGGTGATCCTTTTCTTTCAGTCAGTTAAAAACATTTTTTTTTTTACATAATTTCCTTAAAAATAGATTTACGGAGGTTGAATATCACAGTCCAACAAAAGTCAAGCGTAATGTTACAACCTTTTGGGCATAAGATCTTTTATTTTAAAATAATTCTTCATTTGCAACCACAAGGCAAGTTCATAAAGGCTTTCTCTAATTAATATACATTTTTTTCTGCTAAAAAACAAAGAGGCTCTCTGGAACCACTGAAAATGATGAATTTTGCAAAAATAAGAAGAAAACTATATCCAGCTTGATTTGGCCTCCCAATCCACTGTTACTGGTTCGGGAAGAACGCAACCCACAACATAGACATTCATAGTTCTGTCTCTGGAGTTCTGTTGGGGTTTATTTGGTTGTATTTTTGAATCAAGATCTCAATATGTAGCTCAGGTTAGCCTCAATCTTGTGATCCTCCTGTCTCAGCTGGGAAGATAGCTAAGCATTACCCAACTGGACTTCTTCCTCTAAGACTATAATTGTGCATCAAAATTGTAGCTCATGGTCAGCTTCACATCATGCAAGTGGGAAGGACAGTTAATGCTGGCTGAGGGTAGGGGTGCCGTCTCCTCCAGTGGCGTAGCCTCTGGTAAGTTGCGAACGGCTCCAGTGAATAACCGCCCACACAGGCTCATGTAAGCAACTCTTGTTGCAGGATTGATCTGTCCCATTGTTGCAGGGTCCCTGTGTCCAGTCGAAGATCGAAACCAGAACACGTGTAGTGGATTAAGGTAGAGTTTATTAGAGGAGGGGAAGAATGGAACTCATGGACTCCACACGTGGGGGGAGTGCCCTGAGGGGCAGGCTCAAGATGGCTGCAGGGCTTGGACTATTTATACACCTAGGTAAAGCCCGGGGAAAGAAGGCCTTTCCTCATTGGTTAGCTCATATTGGGGCCCAATCCACTTGGTTTTGGGCCCAACACAGTGGATCCTGTGTCCACCTGGAGGTGCAGTTGTTTCTGTAAAGGAGAGCTAATCTCCATATACTTTCATAGGCAAAGGATTGGGGGGAGCTGGCCAAGGTGTGTTCCTTCAGGTTAACCCCAGCAGTGGGGGGATGACCTTCCAAGACCTTCAGAGACCATCCCAGCGTGGCTGCTCTAAACCTGCCTTACTACTACTAAACTCAGTGACAGAGAGAGAGAAAGAGAAAGAGAAAGAGAGAGAGAAAAAAATGAGAGAACTTATTGGGAAGAAGAATTTTTTAGAGAGAGAAGGGGGAGAGTTGAAACAGTGACAGGGAGTGAAAATGACTAAAATTCGGTGCATACACGCATGAAACCATCAAAGAATAAAAAAGGAAAGAAACATGCACAGTGGTATGAACACATTTTCTGTTCCCGGTAGGGTTTCTGAGGTCGGTCCAGGTCACACATAATGCACCTCAGAAGCTGCACGGGAGGGGCCGGACTGTTCTGATCACATGGCTTGCAGATGTCTGATTCCAGAGAAAAGAGTTTCTTGACTGCTACTGAGACGTTGGGATTTGACCGTGACAATGACTGTGAGAAGAGTAGCCTTGAGCTACCAGAAGAGGGAGGACACAAAGTGGAGCAGTTAGCAGATACAGGTTTCCAGGCAACAGTTCCCAAGGGGTCTCTGGAGGCGCTGGGCTGATTATCTCCCTCACCGACACCCCCGAGATGAAAGAGACTCTTGACTGGCTTTCTCCCTTATTCTTGGTTATAAAGCATCTGGAATTTGTGAGTTCTACAGTACAGAAAGCCTTTGGCTCCTCAGTGCCGCTGCTCCTCACCGTCATGGCCTTATTTTGGGCTTGCCCGCTTAAGAAAGTCTGCTTTGTGCATTACTGGTTATTATGAAAAAATCCAAAGAAGGGGACAAGACAGTGAAAGAATGACTGAGGAATGTTACCACCGTTGTAAACATTCATTTGTGTTTGTGTGCCTGTGTGTTTGTGTGTATAAGACGGCACTTGAATGTGCGTGCCTATGAAGACCCAAGGTTGACTTTGGAATCATCCTGGATTTCTCTACCTCCTTATTGCTTTGCTCCTAGGCTCTGCCTGCCAGGACCAGAACTGCAGGCTGCCACCATTTCTATCTGGCATTTTTATATGGCACTTGGGAATCTGAACTTGGGTCTTTTTGCTTGCGAGGCCAAGGCTGTCACCATTGAGCCATCTGCTCAGTCCATGCGTCAAAGTTCAAAAAATGTTCACCAGCAATGCAAACACTAAACATCCCCTCTATTCTTCGAGTATGTAGAAATGTGGAAGACCCTCTGACGGTTACAAGCAAACACACTACTTCACAAACAACTGGACAAATACTATGAATAATCCTTGGCTTCCACATGTTTCAAGTATCACTGCCAGAAAGATACAAATGACTGCTTTTTCCTGGCTGGACACGGACTGCACTTTCCAATGATCTTGACAGTTACTTTGCAAAATTTAATTAGCTGACTCCAGTTTAATTTTCCATACGAATCTGACAAACATTTGACCTTTCCCCACGCTTTGCTATTGCTCCTTGCTTTGCCCAAATGAGTGAGCACGAATGTTTGGTTTCATTTTTGTCCCACAGGCTAAATTAATGAATGAATGAGTTCATCCATCAGTTTTGCTAATCTGGTTGAATACAGACAACAAATTTTATGTGAAATAGTTCCTACAGTTTTTTTTTTTTTTGAAAGAAAAAAATGCTCACAAGCAAACAAAAACCAAAGGTCCCTCAAAGAACAGTGGAAAAAGTGATTAACAAGGATACAAAATATTCCCACGCGGCCTTTGAAGCCAAGTACTTCACGGAAAATCCAGCTGCTTGTATTTTATGCCCCCAGAATACTCATGCAATAAGCTTCCAGACGCCCTCAATTCCTTGACTCCTAAAGCTTTGGTTAATTTGTCAGAAGATTCGAAAATCTCAGAGTTCAAAAACGCTGTGGAAACTGAATCCCAATTCACAGGGTCTTATCACCTCCTGTTCTAAAGAACCAGGAACCATAAGGGGGAGATGCATTTGGGAGCCCAGGAGTGGCCTATAGGGAAAAGGGGAGCTGCCCACTGTTGGTGACCTGCAGAAAATCCGAGACCACCTCGTGGAGAAGACACTACCTGACTTCTTTTAACCCCAGAGTGCCTTTTTTAAAAAATTGCATAAAAAAATTGCATACTCTTAGACTCGAAATACTAAATGCAGCCTTGGGGATCAGAGTTTAAAGGAACAAAAGGTAAAAAGGAAATAACTCGGGTGTGGAGGCAACCTTCGGTGGGGAGAGTGGAACCAAATGTTTGAAGCCCAGCGCTGTACTTCTTAATGTCGACCACAAATTGCTTAAGCCTGTGATCAGCCTCTACCCGGGCTCCCAGGAGGAGCGGCCGCGCTCGCGGTGGGAGGGGCGGGCAGGAGAAGAGCCAGCGTCCGAGCCTCCCTTCCCTCCCAGGCAGTGTCACTCTGCACCCTCGGGTACCTCAGGGTTAAAAAGAGAGAGCAGGGGCGCTGCATTTCGGACACAGCTGGAAGCCATTAGCAGCTCGCAGAGCGTCCTGGTAACTCAGGGTGGGTGGCCTGGCGGGGCTCCGCGCGTAATCACAGGCTCTGAGCTGTTTCCACCTCCCGCCCAAAGTCGAATCCCCTTACCACTGTTCTGCTTGCTCCAGGATTCGGTCCCTACTTGGGGGGCGGGGGGGGGGGGAAGTCCAGTCGCACCAGTTCACAACAGTGAGATGTACAAAGATAAGGGTCTCTTGTCTCAAGATTCTTGCCTTCCCTGGCTCCCATTTAGTGGTCTTCACCGTAGACTGTGGTCTCTACCCGAGACCCACACCCAGAACTGAATCATCCTCTCACGACCTCCTTTTGCCCGGCATATGGGTGTATAAGATGCACAAGTCAGACATTTATTGATAATAAAATTATACAGAAATTTATGTTGGAAGAATTCTTTGAAATTCACATCTTTTCACCATTTATTAAAAACAAAAGCAAACAAGATGAAGGTGTTTGTTTTCAACCAAGAATTAACTTTTCTTTAAATGTAGGTCACCGTAGAGCATCCTCAAGGTTTTACAGAGCTGAGTGACATGTTGATTTTACACAATCACCCCCCCCCAAGACTGCCACTTCAGGTAAACACATACTACAAGTGGCAGAAGTGCGCTGAGGACCACTTTAGAAATTGCTTGAAATTCTGTCTTAATCCTAAAACGAAATTCGTGTAATTTTTTTTTTAATAAAACTCAGTCAGCACCTCAGACAGCAATTTTTAAAATCAAACTTTTCCATACAAAATATACCAGAGAGACAGACTATTGAGCACATGCTGAAAAAGGATGACAGGAAGATACATGAAGTCTTTGTTTTCTGAAATTAAGCCATTATGTTTCTATAACAGCCGAAAATTGGATTACAGTAAAGATACTATCATTCATAACACACGAGAGTGTAATCTGGGGCTGGAGAGGTAGCTCAGGGGTTAAGCCTTTGCCTTGCAGGCGGAAGGTCCTGAGTTCAGATCCTAGACCCCACGTTTAGACGCCAGGCGGAAGCAGGGGCGGCCTGTGTTTCTGGTCCTGGTAGGGTAGAGCCTGTGAATCCCCGGGCAGAGTAAACAAGGAGGAGGTGGAGGCGGTCCATGGTGGTTCCCAAATTTGTCCGTGGTTCTACACACACATACATACATACATACACATGTGCACACATGCACACACACGCGCAATTGAATAAATAATAAAAAATAATAAAAAAAAGTTTAAAAAAAAGAGTGTAATCTGAGCCCAAGTGTCTCAGGGAGTATACCCTGGTGATTATGTGGACAGGCGTGCGTGCGTGCGTGCGTGTGCGTGTGTGTGTCCAGAACCAAGGCTGCATTGAAACCAGCCAATGCAACACAGGCAAACGATGCCAGAAATACCTTTGATTCATTGCATGTTTCACGGTGAATTAACTTTTGATAGTCGCACATTCAGAATCTTCTCACCGTTGCCAATTTTTGGGGGACCCCCTCCTGCTGACCCTGCAATGAGTTACATGGTCCCCTGTGGATTGACGACCTGGAGTTTAAGAAGCTGTGACTGGGGAATGAATATTCCCTGACTGAGGAAAAACTTCATAGGAAGAGCCAACCCACCCTCTTAGGCCCAGGAGACTTGCCCGATTCAGGGCCAGTTCTCAGTGTCTAAAAGCAGGAGAGGGAGGTAAGAATGGCCACATTTCCCTAGGTGCTCCTGGGGAGAGAGTTCCCAACTCTTCAGTGGAGAGGCAGAAGGCAAAAGATGTCTCCCATGGCAACCCAACATCTAGGCTAAGAGGAGTGTCTAGGACCCAAACATTTGAAAATATCCTCCTCTCCACCCCCACCATGTCTTCCTACTTCCTGCACAGAAAACAAGTGCTCACATCCCCTGAGCCTGACCCAGGACAGCCCATCCACCCGCCCCCTCCTGTCTCCAGCATGAAGCCCCTGCTCGGCTGGCCATCTTGTCCCAGACATCTCAGCCAGCCCAGGGTTCCAGGCTTCTGTCTTTCCTGAAGTGCCTTTCCTGATTACCCCGAGGTTGCCTGTGAAGTTCTTCTTCGTGGGCTGCTAATCCTAGACCATCTGACGGGCCGGCAGTACCTTCTTGCCACCAACTCAGCATCACCTTTCTGGTCTCTGGAAGACGTGTCTTTTCCTAAATGTCCTTGATTAACTATTTGTCAAAAAGGCACAGGAACCGGCCTTGCTGTTTGCTGTTTGCATGTTAGATACAATGGACGGCCATTGTTCTTTTGATCTGGAGGAGCTCTACAGCTGCATCTTTATGGTCACTATGTGCATGGGATAGAGTCGGCAGATTCCATTTTCTAGAGACCGAGTAAACGATCACTCGTGACCTAACAGGCTGCCTCGGACCGAGCTGACACCATCAGGGGGTGACTCTGACCTCGTTTTGTGTTCCCAGCTGTGCCTCAGATCAGCTGTGATGTCAAAGCTGGGAAGATCGTCAATCCCGAGTTCATAGCGAAATGTCCAGCAGGGTGCCAAGACCCCAAATACCATGTGTACGGCACTGGTGTCTACGCGTCCTACTCCAGTGTGTGTGGCGCTGCGGTGCACAGGTGGGTAGCTCTGAGCTGCTCCATGAGCAATGATCAAAGTGCCAGGGGGGATGGGGGACAAGTGCCAGGCTGCTGTAATTTGCAAGCAAAACCACGTGAATCTAGCTGAGGCTAGATTCTATTTCCAGAACTCATGCATGGCCCTGTGTGTCCCTTCATAGTGCGCTGATGAGGTGACCCCTCTGGGCCAGCTGTCATTCCAGGACCCAGGAGGAGGATGGGAGGTGTGGCATGCTTTGAACTCGATGTCTGTTTAAAGAAAGGGACAGGACCTTCATGGACCCCTCAGACCTTGTTCCTTTAAGTTAGGAGCCAAACACAGGGTGATACGTGTTTGCGCAAGCTGACGTGTGTATGTCAAGCATTTCACCTAATTCTCTCATTTACTCTCGACAGTAACTCTCTTGAGTGGTATATACTACCATTGGGTCATTTTAAAGAGGAAGTTAGGACCGGGGTGTGGTGGTGGGTACCCATAATACCAGCACTTGGGAAACTGAGATAGGAGGATAGAAGTCCAATGTAAACCTAAGATAAGTGAAGTTAGAGGCCAATCTGTAATACGTGAGAACCTCTTAAAGAAAACTGAAAACTAACAAGATGAAGATGGATCTTCTGAAGTCACACTATTAAAAAATGTCAGGACTAGCAAAATGGCTCGCTGATGGACAGAGGAGCTCCTTGTAGAAGCCTGGTGACTGAGTGTCCCAGGTAAAGTCAGATAGAGAAATCAACTCCATGAAGTTTTCCTCTAATCACTGCACACGTAACAGGAGCCATGCACACTTACATTCCACATCATACATGTGTCTGCATAAATAATTTAAATTTAAAATTTAAAAGTAAATTAAAATCAAAACCCAGCTCCAGTTGACTCCAGCACCTGTGCCCCTAACAGCTGCTGGCACAGCTTTGGATGTGGCTCCTGGATACGGGATATAGCCCTGAATTAATTGTCCAGGCTTCTGCTGCCTTCTTCCTTTTCTTAACTTGCTCATAAGCTGACTGGCTGCTCCATCGTGTGTAAAGGCTGTGCTGAGAATGAGCCGTGGAAGGCTGGAGAAATGGCTCAGTGGGTTGCCTCGCAAGCAAAGAGACCTGAGTTTGGATCCCCAGATTTAACATAAAAATGCCAAAGAGTCGTAGTAGTCTTTCTGTGATTCTAATCCTGCAAGGTACAGTCTAGGGCTCCCCAGAATAAGCTGGTTAGTCAGATTAGCGCTAATGGCATGTTCTGGGTTTAATTAGAGACCCAGGCTCACAATAATAAGATGTAAGAGTGATGAAGGATGATTACCACTATCACCCTTGAATCCCCATGGGCATACACACTGAAGTACACCCACCCACATGCAAACATATACATACAGACCCCATTACACACATACATGAAAGAAAAAAAATCAATGAGAAAGTAAAAGAAAAACAATGCCAAAAGTTGTTTCTTAATATGTACTATGTATTCCAGAATATGTAATAAAAATAGTTTTCATCTGCCCCAAATCAGTTTCATGAAAATAGAAAGAGGTATAGACACCTTTGCACATGCAGGAGTACAATATTCCTGAACATGCCCTCACATGATTATTTGAGCAACATGCTTGTCTCCACACGTCCTTGCACACTCATGCATGACTTCCTCCTATACAGAGTTATGCATTACATGCACACACGCACCCTTACATACAGGTGTATGTCCACACAGACCCCACCCACACTGGCAGCCTCTCTGGTCTGTGTCTGCGTAGACACTCCAGCATCTGTGCAGACTAGACGTCGGCACAGAGACCCAGAATGCCTGTATTTTTCCAGTCGTGATCCCAGATGGCAGATGCCTTGTTTGCTTTGGAAATCACTGGCTCTGTCCTTCCCTTCTCTGTTTCTTCAGCAGAGTGCAGAGAGTAAATTTGACTCTACTACCAAAGGTGCTATCAAAATGACAAGGAGTCTTTAGATGCGTCTGTCCTTCTAGTGTCATTTCCATCCTGAGGCTGCAGTCAGCATCCCATTTCCCACAAGAGGAATGTGGACATACATAAGATAATTCAGTTGCTAATTAGTTGTGCATTGAACAGTTGGGCTCTTCTGACTAAAGTTGAGGCCTCCACCTTCCAGCCCAGAGTCTTGGTAACACATTTGCATAAGAACTGGAGGGCCCAGCATTGCTTGGTATATGAAGAGAATGAGATGGAGGTATTTTCCGAGTCAGCTTTAGGAAGAAGGAACATATGCCCGGGGAGAAAAATGAGAAAGACATTCAGAGAACAGGGCTCTGCAAGCTCCAGGGTGTGGTGTACAGTGTAGGAACTCGGCAGAAGGAATACAGATGGGACAAACACAAGACCCACTGCCTGAGCAAAGGAATGCCACTGTGGCTTCCTGAACCAGCGTCAGAGAGAATGGAAAAACTACTCAGAAACAGTATCACTATCCATCAAGAGGAATGGTCTTAAGGGAAAAACAGGAATTTGGGATGCTATCAGCTTTTTCCCCCTTTAACAGAGAGAGTCTGTTTACAGAGAGCAGGATTCACACGGCTCTTGAGTAGAGGGAACCAGGGACTTGTCTGCCAGGGTCTCCCACAGTCAGAACCGGAAGACAGGAAACAACACGCTTTGGATAGGGAATTAATTTGAATGGAGGATTCACTGCTCATATTCTATACCATGCTCAGACATCTGCTTACCAGCCGTCTACTTAATTTTTTCAAAGGAAAGGGTCACAGACGTGTTAAGCCATCATAGATTGGCCCACTCTCATCTGAAATAGTCTCTACATTTAAGGTGGGGGGGGAGATGCAAGAGAGAAGGAAGCTTTCCCTGGGGCAGAGCAAGGAAGAAGCCAGCTGTGTGCAAGACTCTCTTCCTACGCAGTCTTCTGACCCGCTGCTCAGAACAGCAGCCATTTGTCACAGGGCCTCGTGGTCCTCCGCCCTTCCACCTTTCTGAACAGAGGAACCGACACTCAGTTTATCCCAGACCCCAGGCACCGGGGTTAGGAAGGAGGTGAAGATCAAAGCGAGGGTCCATGTACATCTGAGAAGTACAGGGAGCGGTGTGACAGGAACCCCCGCCCCAATGTTGCAGGGTTCTTGCGTTCCTGAGTCGAAGACTGAAACCAACATGTGTAGAGGATTAAGGTAGAGTTTATTAGAAGAGAGAAAGGCTGGAACTCATGGACTCCAGACGTGGAGTGCCATGAGGGGTTAGGGCACCCCAGAGAACTCGTGGAGCTAGAAACGGACTCACGGCACCCTGAGTGCCATGAGGGGCAGGTGTCCTGGAGAACTCATGGAATCCAGGCATGGAGCCCATGAGCAGCAAGGAACAAGAAACAGGCTCATGCCACTCTGAGTGCCATGAGGGGCTAGGGCACTGTAGAACTCATGGACTCCAGGCATGGAATCCATGAGAAGCGTGGAAATGAACACAAACTCATGGCACCCCAAGTGCCATGAGGGGATAGGGCACCAAAGATGGCTGCCAGGATCGGGCATATTTGTACACCTAGGCAAGCCCAGGAAACGGCTCTTTCTCATTGGTTAGCTCCCATTGGGGCCCAACCCAGTTGCTCCTGGGCCCACGTGGGGCTAGAGACTAAGTTGTTAGATTCGGAGAGCTCATCTCCATAATCCCTTCGTAGGGAAGTTGGCCATCTTATCTCTGGGAGGATTCCAGTCAGTTCCTCAGCAGGGGTGCTCCTTCAGGGAGATTCCAGCAGTGGAGGGCCTTCTGGAATTCCAAAGACCCTAGAGACCCATCCCAGCATAGCTGCTCTAATCCTGCCTTGGGTGGAGCTTGCCTTGTTCTGCAGAGAAGGACTGCACGTGAGGTCGAGGTTCCACCTGTCCTTCAGGTGGACACTGCTCTGATGTCTCATTCTCCTCACAAGAACAAGCACAGCCGCGCGCTTCCTCTCTCCCACCTCTTCCAGGACCCCTGCATCAGAAACACCCACACTCTCCGGTTCAACCCACCCAAAGTGCTTTGGTGGGAAAACACAATCGTTGGGTCTACACCTGACCCCATAAACTGTGTTCTCAGTCTTGTATAGACCCTTTTAAAAGAAGTCACACAGACATGGGGCTTTTATTTTTTATTCTTTAACACTTTCATGCATAAATACCACGAATTTATGTGTTTTCATGCCTCACTTCCCAATCCCATTCCCCTTCCTGTCCCACTTCATACTTCCTCCTTTCAGCTAACTTCCCTCCTGTTTCCTGTTTGTGTGCCCCACTGGGTTTCATCTGGGCTGTCTGCACTGCCAAGTGTCTGAGTACTTGCTGGGTCGCTGACTTTTGAACAAGAATGTGAGCGCACAGTTCCTCAAAAATCAGTTCACAATAGAGTGGCAAAGCCATTTTCCTGGGAGAAAGGTAAGGGTTAAGTGCCATTCCCCTGTTCTCCATTAATTACAAGGAAAAGAGCGTGGACAATGTTTTTAATAATTAGAATTTTCAACCTGACCTAGTCATGTGGTGAGAAACATTTAACAACCAATTCTCCATAAAAAAGGAATTAGGAAGGGCACAAGACTGGTTCACCTACTTCTACGTTCAGACCCTTCCGTCAAGGTTGACTTCAAGTTCTCTTGGGATGCTGAAAGCTTAACCGCTGGCTGCCTGAGGCTGATGTGACATAGCTCCCTAAAACCACTGCTGGGCCCCTTTTCACAGAAGCCTAAGTGGTATCTTTTCCATAAGAAAAACCTCCACCTGGTTAAGGGACAAATCAGTTCCCAAGAGACTTTGGGGCCATAGCACAGTCCAGAATGAAAGGAGAGAATAAGATGAGAGAACGGGATTCCAAGGGGACTGGAGTGGCCAGTTGTTATCAGGATCTCTGGGCGGAAGGGTGTTGGAAACGGGCCTCCTGAAGATGGGATGGCACAGGTGAAGCCACAAAAGGGGGACGGGGAGATCTGCCAGGTGAACAGATCTAGTCTCAGTGAGGTTGGGAGAAAGAGAGAAATGGATGGTGGAACAGGCTCCAGAGGGCGACAGGAAGTCGGAAGAGGCAGGTGGCACAGGAGCCGAGGTCGGGGAGCTCTCTCCTCCACACCCTCCCAGCATCCGGATGCAGGTCTTAAGCCCCTGAGCCATCTCCCCATCTCCGGCTGGGAGGACCCAGTGCGACGCCACAGGGAGATGATTTCAAAGCAGCAAGCGGTTTGCAGGCCATGCGCTGCTATCACTTTCTCTCCGTCCTTCATCCTTCTGGACCATGGGAACGTAGAATGTTGAAATTCATTGTCTTATTAGAAAGATGGGGGTAGGGAGGGACCTGTGCACTTTTTTTTTATCCTCAGATGCCCAGAGAAGCCTACTTGGAAATGACAGTGCAAAGTGCTATTTAGGAACCAGAACAAATCTCCTGAGAGCATCACAGGGCATCACAGAAGATGCAAAACCTGGGAAAATCCTAGAAATGAAAGTTGTTATTTCCAGTCTTCCGAAGACTCCTTTTTATTTCACTTTTCCTTTTTTCCTTCCTTCCTTCCTTCCTTCTTTCCTTCCTTCCTTCCTTTCCTTCTTTCCTTCCTTTTTTTCAAATTGCTAGATGCACTATGTGATATCTCTAAACCAATGTAGAAATAGTTGGGAGTGAAATTTCACTTCAAAGACCTGCTGGGACTCCTGGTTCAGTTGCACATGCTGTTGTCAGAGGCTTGGGCAGGGGGATCTTTTGACAGAAATTCAAGCCAGTCTGAGCAACACAAAGAAACCTATTATTTTAGTTACTCTCGTCCTACTTCTGTGGTACTCAAAATTGTCTATTTTGTTGCTATAACAAGTACATGACCCAAACCATTTAAAGAAACAAAAGGAAACCCTCACAGCTCACAATTTTAGGTCACGGGTCATTACAGCAGGAACATTAGCTGCAGAGGCGGAAGGAGTTGGCCACACTGCATCCACGGGGAGAGACAAAGAGCAAACATGTGTTCTCCTCTGCCAATCTGCCAAAGGCCAACCAGCCCTCAATGTTATCCACCCGTCCAGAGAAGTGCTCCCATTCACTATGGTCTGTCTTCCCATGTCATTTGAATAATCTCCTATTGGTTTGCTCGAAAGCTTGTCTTAACTGAATAATTCCTCTCCCCCCCCCTCCCGTGTACTTAAAAGCTCAATTCTCAATTGTCAAGCTGACATCTAAAATTAACAAAAACAGCTGTCTACAAATAATAACCAATAGTATAAAAGAAAAGCAGTACCAAGCCAGGCTTGCAGAGTAAGACAGAAAGATTGGGAGTTCAAGCCTAACCCGTGACAGGGAGACCCTGTCACAAACAAATAAAAATAAATACAACAAAATGGTGGACATGAGAAAGCCAGATTGGAATTTGAGGCATGGTAGCAAAGTGAAATTCTTGATTGACAGACTGATAGAGCCTGTAAAGAGGAAACGGACATTTATGGCTGGGGAGATACGTGCCATACAAGCAACCTGAGTTCAGAACTCCAGAGCCCATGTAAAAGCCAGACATGGGGTGCAAACCTGTAATCCCAGCACTGGATGGGGGAGAACAGAGACAAAGAACCATGGGTCTTACTGGCCACCCATTCCAGCCAATCGGTGAGCTCCAGATTCTTAAAAAATAAGAAGCAAAAGGGCGGTGCAGGAACAGCAAAACTGAAAACAACAACAAACCATAATTCAGAACACCAAAGACCCTACATTAATCACCTGGAACCAGACCAGCTAAATCTCTCCCCTTGCAGAAGAGGGGGCCGCAAGATTGTAAGATTGTAAAATGGGGAGGACCAATGATATGCAAGATACTCTACACAAGTTAGGGCTGCAGCAGTGCCTGACCTGCACAATGGCTGACATGTCAAGGAAGCTCCAAAATCTAGCATGAATCATAAGGGAGAAGGCTTCAGGAAGTAGGATCCTTAGAGGCAAGGGATTAAATAGTCATAACAGAGTGCCCATGCTAATGGGGAGCCCAAGAAGGGGCCCCAGGCTATGCCACTGAATCCTGAACCCTCACTAGAGTGAAGAACTCAGAGGGAGGTTCAGAGCCCACGTAAACAAATGCTCCAGGGGATGGGAGGGAGGAAAGGGGAAGGAGGGGAGTTGAAAGGAAGGGGGAAAAGGGGAGAGTGGAATGGGTGACAACAGGAAAGAGAGGGGGGAGGGAAAAGAAGGGGGTACCTACTGAGCTTGTATTAACTTCTAAATAAAGATGGAGTTTGGTTTGTTTGATAATGTGATGATTTCAAGTAACAGTTCCGTAATTCCTTCTGTGCATTTTTCTTTCTTTTCATAGTGGTGTGCTCGATAATTCCGGAGGGAAAATACTTGTTCAGAAAGTTGCTGGACAGTCCGGTTACAAAGGGAGCTATGCCAACGGCATCCAGTCCTTGTCCCTGCCACGCTGGCGAGAGTCCTTCATTGTCTCAGGTAGGCCACGCCCTGGAGACCCAAACCTTGGGCCGACTCCAGAATGAAACACGTGCTTTTCAGTTGCGGTTAGATTTTTGCTTATGGCACTCTCCATTTCATAAAACCCTGAAGGGTTAACGCTCCTGAAAATTAGGATCATAAAAGAATGGATCACCATTAATATTAAAGGACTGCAAGGTCATGTTTAGAAATACTCAAAGCTTCAATTGTTCATTTTGACTATGCATCAGCTATTCACAAACCCAATCAAATTCTTTTTAGCAAAATTAGTTTTTTTTAATTTTTTCTACTTTTACAAGCTCATTGAGTATTCATCCCAGCGTCCCTCCTTCCTCCCTCTCCTTTATCCTCTCCCTTCCCTTTACTGTTCTTTCCCTCTCCCTCCCACCCTTCTGCCTGTGTGCTTTGTGGACCCTGGGGTTCACTCTGACCTGCCCACTCCTGTGGGTGCTCAGGCCTCCATGGTACATCAAGTTACCTCTCTTCAGCCCACCCCACTGATATGTGCATTTCCCTTCACTCATCAGCTTTAGACACAAAGATTCCCACTGTAAGTGCCCTTTCTATGGCTATAATAACAGCTACCTACAGAGCACTTTGTCGATCAAACTTTTAATAAAGTGATTTATCTGTAAACCCTTGGGTTTCCTTTAACTAGTTTTCAGGTGAACCAAATGTACTCCATGTCTAGAATATTTCTCATTGAAGTCTTTGGTACATAGATAGATGACGCTCAGAAAGAAACAGAACCACTACTTTCTTGTAGGTTTTTTTTAAAAAATTGGTACAACTAATTGCTTCACTATTTAATTAGAGCTCCTAATCTAGATCCACAGGAGTCATACAGATAATAAATTTCACTCACCCCTCCCTATCTTAAAGATCTTATCAATGATTTAATGATGGTTGTGGGACATCTCACCACATGTAGCATCTTTGCAGCACCAAGCCCTGCCTTCCTGCCTTGTCTATTCCTGTGCATTTCACCAGCACAATCTTCTATCTTGAAAATATTCATATTCACATTAGGAGGAAGAGTGGATTGCCTATCATTTATCTATGCTTTGTCTTCCAAATAAGCCCCAAGGCACCACAAAAGCTTATCTGTAAATGGTCCGGCATGTATCTTGTAGGAACCGAAACATGCTCCTAAATAACAATCATCCCAGTGTCACATCTAAAAACTAATATTGATATGATGTTATCTAATAAAGAGTTCTTATTCAGTATCTCAAAATATTCTTTTTATTTGTTTTGGAAGAGGAAGGGAGGGAAAGGGAAGCAGGGAGGGAGAGAGAGAGAGAGAGAGAGAAAGAATACACCACAGTGCACGTGTGGAGAGGCAGAGAACATTCAGAAGCCACTTCTCTCCTTCTACTTTCCACTAGAGCTGAGCCCGTTCAGGAACCCCCAAAAATATTCTTTATAATAATTTCTTTCCCCTTTTGGATTCCACAGCCTTAAACAAAAATCATTCCTAGAATTCAATCCCTTTTAATTCTCCAACCACACCACATCTGTTTATGGGGACTGATTACTGACACCTTGAGTCAAGCCAGCTGTCTAGGCCTGTGTCCTACAGAGTGGACCACTGTAACACTGAAAGCAGGTAGTACTGTGAGGAGTACTACAGCGTCACCGTGCTGTCATATCACAATGGTCACATCCAAGGAGAAAACTGACAGTTTCTCAGATTGTCGCTGATGCCAAATTGCATTCCTTGGATACCTTTACCGTATCTCCCCAGGACCAAGATATAAGCAGGCATATTGACACTATAAACATTAGCAACTCCCCTCCCAAGTAAATTTTACACATGGGTTCAACGCCCATTGCCACCCTGGCTATCGCAAGCATTACGTGAATATTGTATTTCTCCAACATCCCCTGGCTGCTGGCTTGAGTCCCTTGACGCATACACAGCATAGTGCTGACACATAACCTCTGCACATCTTTTTCATGCAGCAATATCAACTCTAAAATCATTATGACGACTGGCAGTGTGAATACTGTGTAAAATAGTTGGCTACTGTATGTTGTGTAGAAATTGTTGGCTAGAAAACAAAAGCACATGCATGTTCATCGCAGGCATAAATCTTTCCAAGTATTTTTGGTTGGTGATTAGAGGATCCAAAGATTTGTAGCATCTACTACAAAGTTATCATTTTTTTTTCATGGTTATAGCATTCCTATCACATTAAGAAGCTAGGATTCCCAGGGAAAAAACTCTAGGGGAAAAACTCATTGTTGTTATTGTTGCTTTGTGTGTTTTTTTGGTTTGGTTGGTTTTTTGTTTCCTCTGTACCTTTTTGGAAATGTGGACTGTGCATTATTTTTTTAAATACATTGCTGTTTCCCATTATTGTCATTATAGTTTAGGGATTTTCCTCTATCCTGGTGGGAGTCCTTCATTCTTCGGACATGTCACCTTTGTGCTTAAACACAACATAACCAACTTCCTATGTTCACCTTAAACTTCTCCTGCTGGGGACCTGCATCCCCCATTCTCAGTAATGAAATTTCACAGGATTTAAAACTAGATTCTACCTCCAACTTGCTTGGCCCCACAGCAAGATGAGATGTCATAAGACAAGAGCCACCTATGGGAGATGAGAACCCTCTCATGACCCAGCAGGTCATCCAACTGGGCGGCTTTCTGATCCCTGTAGGCATCCAAGACTAAACCCTTGGGTCCACCGGCCATCAGAGTTGTGCTAAGAACGAAACAGATCTTTGAAGATTCTTCTCGTACTGCTCAATCCCTATTTCCCACGGCCTGTGAAATTCTACATGACTTGGGTTTAATTAAAAGGGTCTCTTTATCAGATCACAGAAATGCACAAAGCAGAGAATGAGGCTCAACAAAGAATTGGGAACAGGAACCATATGACAATGTTAGTGCCTGGAATTGAAATATGTTGAGATAGAGAGAAGTCTACTCTCCACAGGAATGTACCAAGCAACTACTGCCAAGGACCAGAGCACTTCAAACTGACAGGTTCAGCCTGCCATCCAAGAATCACCCCCAGAGGCTTAAAGAGAGCTTCATTCCTAGAACGCGGAGGAATTGGGGTGTTTTCTTTTTTAGTAAAAATTAATCTGTTTACTTACTCCCTATAATCTCAACTGTCATCCTTCTCATTTATGCCTAGTGACATTTAACAGAAAATATTTGGGCTGATGATATTAAGCATTTGTGCTAGGGCAGTGGCTACTGGCCTCTTTCCAATGGCCGGGTTAGGGGGAGAGCACTGTCTCACTGTAGCCAAGGACGCCCATTATTCATGGCCAACGAGTGGAAGCCGAAGGTATTGGAGCCTCGTCCGAAGGCTTAGATGCTGTGCAATCTCTCTTTCAGTTTTTAGTTCCAGTTTTTGCAGGTCACGGTGTTCCTTTAATTAATCTGCTCTAGGGAGCGGGGAGCTTTGAGGGGGGAGAGAGGGGTGTGTATTTTTAGTCAGCACAATCTTTGGTCCCTGAAGGCCACTGGGGGTCCTCTAGTGTTGTCCTTCCATGTGCATTCCAAGGAACTCCTGCTGGCTTGCCTTCTGAACACAAACACAACCATCAACAGCTATTATCAGGTCTCCTGGGGGGGGTAAATGGGGGTGGGAGAGATTAACTTGTCTCCCAGTGTGAACCAAGTGTGACCTACAGCCAGGAGGCTCCTCATGGGGTCAGAAACAACATCAACCAGGGGCTGTGAGAGCAGGACTGGCTTGGAAATGATGCCTTCCGATCGCCAGGTGATTTTAACGAGGTACAATAGCAGCGTGGTGAGTGTTTGCCTCTCCTCGCCTTCGAAAGAAACTTCCAGGCAAGACCCAGAAGAAGAATTCACGTGCTTATGGGTGTGTGGGGCTCCAAAATATTTTAAATTTCTTAATGAGATTCCAACAACTTTTTAGGAGTCTTAAATCATTTTTCATTTGTCCAAATTAAAAATAAGAGTCTTGAAGATGAGGACATCAATTAAAATAATGTAAGGGCTGGGGATGTAGCTTAGTGGCGGAGCACACGCCGAGCATGTGCAAAGCGCTGCGTTTGATCTCCAGGACCATAAAAAAAAATGGGAAAGGTAAAATAGAAACAGAACCTCGTTTTTCTTTGTCTCAGGCCTTTCCTGGGAGACCTGATTATACAAGTCTCATCTCAGTAGAATGTTTGGTGCATTCGTGGGGTATATGCAGGTTGGGAGCGGATGCTGTCATATAAATGCAGAGAGCAAGTGAGACCCTTGAACAGAGGCCTAAGCATTAAGGTTTCTTTCCCTCGTGCCACAGACTGCTTCTCAGGCCCCTACTTAGTGCATGAGATGCTACTTGCAGCAGCAGCTACCAACTCAATCAATTAACTGGCCTCGGGTACGGGGCAAGTTATCAGCAAAGCTCAGTCAGGCATCCCTTGGAGGTGAGAAGATTCCTGGGAAATGTTAGTCATCTCAGGCCTAGCACCTGCACACTATGTTGCCTTCGGCAGCTCTGTTCACTGGCCATCTTTCTTTCTGATGCTTCCCCCAGTCCCTGTGAGACCAGACCATTCCTCCTGGTTGCCCAGCATCTAAAGACGCTGAGGGCAGGAAAGGACAACACATGGTTTATTTTCAAGGAACACTCAACTGCCCTGGGATTCAGATGTGACCCGAGGGTCTGTGAAAGTGAGAGGTGGCCATCCATCCATCCGTGGCCAGCCCATGACCTCACAGGAGCCCCTCTGAATGTTTCCCATCCAACTGCTATTGAAATCAAGCATTCAGAGTCACGTGAGAGAAAGCCTTAGCTTACTTAGTCACACTTTCATGTTGCTACTGCTAAACAAACTCTTGAGTTATGGAGATTTTATTGCTCCTGTTTCATTATTAATAAAACAAATGCTATGTAGGAAACCAAATGCCACTTGACTTTTGTATTGTAATCAACAACTCGTTGCATGGAAGATGGGTTTTATTGAACTCAAAGGAGATAAATTGTAAGGAGGGAATCCACTTACTGGTGCGGGACCATTTGACAATGAACCCTAGAAATAACTCTCTCTTTCTCTCTCTCTCCCCCCCTCACCCCCACAGAAAATAAACCCCAAAAAGGTGTAACCTACCCATCGACTCTTACATATTCATCCTCCAAAACTCCGCCTCCGAAAGCAGGCAAGTATGCACATGGGATTTCATGAAGCCTTCTGAGTGGTAAACAGACAATATTATGTGTATTATCATGTGGAAATTAACGTCATAACGGGTCAAGCCACACCGGCTCTAGTGACGTGTTATCTGGTGTCTGGAATCAGTGGGCTCAGACAGTTGTGGCTCAGAAGCGAGGTTGTTCTCACAACTCTGTCTCCAGCCCTTTTCGTTCAGCATGACCGTGGCCTTGCGTTTGCTCGGTCATTGCACGATGACGTGACATTCCACCTGGAAACATTCTTTGGCAACTGAAAGGGAAAGGGCTGGAGCTGCTTAAAATAAAGCAAAGAGGGTAGGGAGACGGTGTGGCTCCCTTGATAATGAGCAGTAAACTGAGTCACGCAGAATGCAGAAGAAGGGCCAGGTAGACCTCGGAACAAGACATTCCTCCTCTCGGGCTTCTGTGTGCAATTCAGAACTGTACCGCGGATGGTGGTGTCCTGGGAATCACTTTGCTTCCCATAGGGTCAAAGAAAGGATGAACTGCTTCCTAGAGTCTCTCGCACCCACTTTCAGAAACATTGGGCAAGCTGACTTCGTTCTGGTTCTATACATGGGCGTGACATGGACATGGTGCAGGAACAGCGGGAGAACTCGGCATTTATTGAGCAAGTGCTGAGGCCAGACATTGTGAGGAGACCTTTTCCCTGGCCATTCTTCATCACCCAGGATTGCCACCGGTGTGCGCTGTTCT
The DNA here is from genome assembly GCA_023101885.1 of Typhlomys cinereus. NCBI lineage: Eukaryota > Metazoa > Chordata > Mammalia > Rodentia > Platacanthomyidae > Typhlomys > Typhlomys cinereus. Next base: position 2,115,644 of record JALPQD010000227.1, read on the forward strand.
TAGCGCGATACGCGGTTTGAGGAAAACACGGGCTCAGAGACGTTGAGTAACTTCCCTCTGTCTGACTGCAGGGAGATGATGGCTGAAAGCAAACCCAGAGAGGCAGCTGTCTGACTCTCGGGCTCCCACCCCTTGTGACAAACAGCTGGACACGCAACAGTCCAGGGGGATGAGCCTTTGAGTCCCCATTGGGAGTTTTCTTGTTTCTCCCCTTGTCTCTGCCTCCTCGACGTCTGGTGACTCTTTAATGACTGCTGCGAGGTAGACATGTTTGTTCAGTTGCAAGAGCACAGCCCACACGCTGGCAGGGAGGACCTGGAACACGTCTCGTCTTCTTTCCATGTGGGCGCAGGGAAAGGACACGGGCAACAGAGGTCCTAAGGTGGCCTTGTTTCTGGTCCGTCTAGCCCCTGGCTTCTGTTCAGAGGATGGTTTCTGAGTAGACAGAGTGCGTTCAGTGTTATCTGGCCCAGTCTTGTGCCCCAATCCTTTTCTCCCATCCTTGGCGTACCATGCCTGGATCCAGCAGCCCCCCTGGGTAGCACCTGCACTCTTTGGCCCACCCCGAGTCTAAGAACCCTGGGGTGAGGTGGGGTCATCCTTTCCCGTCTTATTCTACCCGTGGCTGCCGAAGGCCTCTGGCCAGCGGTGCTATAATTGCACCTCTACCCTTCTCAGAGGTCTCAAGGGAGTCCCTATTCTCCAGTGACCCCTTAACTTCAGAAACTAAATGTCAAGACCTTCCCTCCCCGCTGTAACTTTGTACTTCTAGACTCCCAGAATTCACACGCAAGTCAGAAAACTGCTTTTACAGGGTGAAGGGTGAACCTGTAGATGCTTTGCCCTAGAAAGGCTAGCAGGAAATGGGGTGCCTCATGTCCCTTCCCCACAAGCCCTGCACGGAGGATGATCAGCTCTGGAGGCGGCATCGGTGGGCTTGGGAAGACCACGCGAATGGAGGGCGGGCATCCTCTTACACAGGCCCACCTTCCCACAGATAGCGCCTGACTCCCCTTCTGGTACTTCCTTCTACTCACTGGCATCGGGAGATTTGAGGTTGGTGAATGTGCAACTTCTCCTGGGATGACCACTGCGTGAGAAGCACCTCTGCTCATTTAGACAGTTAACATCGGCCCTTTTGGCTTCAGTCGGTCCATGTAAATGTGGAAAATGGAAAGTGTCCCGCACCGTGTCAGGTGAATGTTTGCTCTGTGCCAGACTCCAGAAGTAAGAGTCTGAGGCCAAGTGCCAGTAACCTTCCCTGGCTTCAGATAAAGACGCCATCCTTAAGGAGGTTAAGCAACTCGCCCAGGGGCGTGGTTGTAACTGGCTCCTGAGCACCTCTGACCAGTCCTGTCATTCTAAGCAGGTGTTATGGGTAGGAAGGTAATTGGGAGAACCTATAATCAAGAGATGTTGCAGGTCGTGGAATCCGTGTGGTTTCAAGGTGCTAGGCAGCCTTGGTAAGATCCCCTAACTCCCCCAGTTATGGCCATATTCAACTCTGTCCCCTCCCACCAACTTGTGCTGCTGCGAGGAACCCAGGAATGCAAGTATGCCATGGTGCTTTGCATTATTATTATTATTATTATTATTATTATATCTGACTCTGTAAATTAGCAAGGCCACAGTCAAAACCCAGCCATTACTCACATCATTTATCATCTTTATCAGTCATTGCAAGCTTCTATAGCAATATCACCAGGTATTATTGTCAGTTCCTTATTTCCAGATCACTCATATTTTTCAGTCTGAAAGATTGCTCATTCATCCATCCACTCCTTCACCACGTATTGAACACATCCATGTGCTGAGCCCCAGCTAAGCGACAAGTTCACCAACATAAAAGAGACACTGGGAGTCTCACTCTATCTTGACAGTCGCACGCCCATACAGAACTGGTTTTCCCCAATCCAAATAAAAACCTCCAGTGAGACGCATTCAGGAGCGGCCTTGCTGTCGCTGCTCTTCCTGAACGATCAAGTTTCTCCAGAAACTGGGCAAAACAGAAGTGAGGGGGATCCCCAGCCAGCTGCTGGGTGCACATTTCTCATGCCACAGAAATTGCTTCCTAAGAATCTCAAAGAATACCAGCTAATGGGTGGATCAGGTTAGGTTGATCCTTAAAGCATTTTCACCCTGTTCAATGACAAGTTATCTCACTCGAACACTAGAAGCTGTCGTGATTTGCCCTGAGTGGCTCACACTGGGGACAAACATTATCTGAGACTTCATGCTGTCTCTGGGCAGTTAGCAACCATTAGGTGGGACCTCTGTGTGTGCTGAATATAGATCAAAAAAAAAAAATCAGCGGAGCCACATTCTTGGTACTGTGCATAGCTAGAGAAGGGAAAATAAATCTGCTACTGAGAAAGAATGCCAGGAAACTCCCTCCTCCCCCACTTAGCTGTGTGCTACACCCCGACTTTGGAGAGGGTCAAGCTGCAGGACTCTCCTTCCTTCGCTGCCCCCGCTGTCTCTCCTCTCCTGAGATCTCCAAAGAAGACCTTGAGCCACACTCAGGAATCCTGAAGTGACCAAGTCATGCCTTCTACTTTACTCCCTCTTTGTGGACCAAAAGCTGAGAGCCTGCAGGAAGTTCCAAGATGTTTTCCCGTGAAGGTCATTGAAAAGAGACCCAACTTCCTCCTATTCAAGACTACTTCATTGGTTGCTACTTGACATTGCTCAGAATGAATCTGGTTTCGTGAAGAATTCCCTTTGCGTCAGATCAAAAGTAGGACATCTGATGTGGAATCCAGAGAGGTTGGCATTAGGAGAATTGTGTTCTCTGTCCCCCACGTTGAAGATGTTTCTGATCTGTGAAGGAGAATGAGCAAGAAGAGACCAGAGAGGTGGTTCTGTTGGTTAAGCTGATGAAGGCTATTTGTTTATTTTTGAGAAAGAGTGCACACATAGAAGGCAGAGGATGAGTTTTGGAAGCCAGCATTCTCGCTCTACCATGTGGGCTCTCAGGATTGAACTCAGGTAGTAAGATTCGCATATCAGGCACCACTATCCACTGAACCTCTCCAGGCTCTGGATAAAGTATTCGAAGGCATTTGCACCCTGATAAGTAATACAACGAGCCATTCTCTCCAGCAAATCCGAATTAGCAAAGTGGCAAGATCCTGGAACTGACCAAAGGTATGAGACGAAGATAATTCCAATGTTCAATGTGCAAGTTTAAGATGGCAAAATGTTCAGCATTTTCTGGTGGAAGCTTTATTTGACGGCGCCATGGCTTAATGAGTGATTTGCAAGTAAAATGTCCTGTCTGCTTATTTATGTATGTCTCTCCAAATGAATAATTACACTCTGTTTCCTAAAATCTACAAGTGATTCTGCCGAATGGCTTTTTCCCCCGGATGACGGAGACCAAACATGGGCCCACATCTCCCTCAAGAGGCACCAGTGCCTGCTGGCATCTGCCAGAGGGCGAGGCAACGGGGTTCTCGTGAGAAATGAGACACTTCCCTGGGACGCATTAGGAAGTGAAGGAAGCGTCACCCATGAGGCACGTCTGGTTTTGCCTGATGATGGTGCAAACACTGACTGAAGCCACTGGTAGCTCAGTGACTGAGACTGACTTAAAGATGATGGACTGGGCTGGGGAGATGGCTCAGGGGTTAAAGCCTTCGCCTTACAAGCAAAAGAACCTGAGTTCGGATCCTCATGATCCCACATTAAAACGCCAGGTGGATATGGCAGGTGGCCTGAAATTCTGGTTCTACAAGGCCTAGGAAAACACAGAACAAACCACACACTCTCAAGTACGTACACACACACACACACACACACACACACACACACACACACACACCCCAAATAAAGATAATAGACTTAGCAAGCCGACAGGGTAAATTGAGAGGTCTGCCTCCTGCCTGCAGGGGCAGCTAGAATGGCTGAATCCCTCCCATTTTGCTGATCTGCCTTCCCAATTAGTGTTGCGATTCACTCCCAGAAGGGACAGTGTCAGGGAGACGAGTTGACGGTGAACGCTCTATCACGTGCCTCTGTGGGCTACGGGTCTGACACTTCTCCTACGATGCCGCGCATCGTACAAGGCAGCGTGATGCCAAAGAGCTGGACAGAGAGGAAGGTACTTTTTCATCTCAGATGATGCTGTTGCGCGCCAGTTAAGACTAAAGCCGGATGCCTGGCGGCTCCGGGACACATCCAAACCTTGATCACTGGAACAAGCTCATGCTTCCTTACAAGGGGAGGGGCCTTTGCTAACACAATTAGGGAGCCTGACTCAGGAGACTTGTTTTAGGTCACCTGGGTGAGCATCGGTGCAGTCACATCTATTGCATAGGGAGATCGCTTCCCACCCTGTAGAAGGAAAGACCGCGTTATATGGAGCAGAGATAAATGACTGAGGACCCTGATCGTATTGATAGTCATGACCCAAGTCGGGTGAGCTTGGCTGCTGCAAGGAGCATGTCCTACCCTAGAACTTCCCCCAAGGGGCCTCGGCATTGCTGATACTCAAGCTGGCAGAAGTACTGCTTCTGTACTTCTGATGGCCAAAACCATGGCAGAATGAATTTCTGTTGTTTTATGCCACAGGTCTGGGGTAATTGTCACAGCAACGTGAAGGACAGTGTTCACAGATGTTGGCACACCTCACTGGGGACCCAGCAGACGCCTGCGACAGACCCAGGACTGAGATGCTGGTCCCTGGAGACCATGAGGTCTCTCTCTAACCCAAATATCAGATACTCAAGAAAAACCCCAGTGTTCACTAAGGGCTCCCTTGTCTTAAGCACTCCGGCAAACAGAGCCCTAACCAAGACAGATTCGCTTTGGAACTAGGCTGCTACAGCAGTGTTTGAAAATATGGACACCATCTAAATTCTCACACATGGATGAGGAATGCAATGTACTAGTTAGTTCACTAGTCCATTTACACACAAGACAATAAGGTCCAGGAGTTAGTTAACTGGCTGTGAACCAACTCAAAGTAGAACAGCTAGAATGTACAATCTAAGAGTACATCGTAGTAGAAGCCCCGGGAACACCATGTGTTCACAGGTAGCTGAAACAACAAATAAAGAGGAAGGAAAGAAGGAAGAAAGAAAAAGGAATGTTAAAAAGGAAGAAAGAAAAAGAGGAAGGAAGGGAAGGAGGAAGAGAGGAAGGGAGGAAGGAAAGAAAGAAGGAAGGAAGAAAGGAAGGAAGGGAGGAAGGGAAGAAGGGAGGGAGGGAGGGAGGAAAGAAGGAAGGAAGGAAAGAAGGAAGGAAGGAAGGAAAGGAGGAAGGGAAGAAGGGAGGAAAGGAGGGAGGGAAGGAGGGAGGGAGGGAGGGAGAGAGACAGAGAGAGAGAGAGAGGAGGATGGAAGGAAAAAAAGAATCAATGGAGGAAAGAAGGAATTGAGGAATGGAAGAAGAAACAGATTTAACTCGTGGTACCTGGAAAATTACTTTGGCAACTATTCATGCTCTGTTTTGCCTAAGTTGTATTTTTTAACTGTCACTGAAATATTGTTATTTAATCTTTGGTTTGTTGATTGACTTATTGGTCTGAAATTGTGCACTTCTTAGGAATGGCGAGCTGTTTAAATTACACCCTCCCCTGCAATCAGCACTGGTCTCTGCTCATAGCCAATGCTCAGTCACACTCATCTGCTCTCTAGCCCCCCTGAGTTCTTGCAGGCTATTCCGCCGTTCCCAGGGTAATTCTGTTTTCTTACAGGTGAGACCACAAAAGCCTATGAGAAGCCATCTGTTCCTGAGACAACAGCTCAGTCAGTCACCCTGACACAGGTTCTGGCTGTCTCGGCAGCTGAGGCTCCCCACAGCACCTTGCCAAAGCTGCTCCCATTTGTAACCTCTGACACCAGCAGCCCCAGACCTCAGCCCGCAGGCCGCAGGAGCCAGGAGATGGGTGAGTAGGTGGCTCACGTGTCACCATGTGCTGTAAGAGGCCAGTGACCTTTCTTCAGAGCAAAGACTCTGTTGGAATCTGAACACACCTTCTCAGCTGCCAAGGGGCAACTCTGAGACCTTCCTGGGAATGGGCACCATCCAGATTCAAAGCAGAAGTACCGTTACTGTCCTCTCTACAGTAGGATAACCGTGCAAGTCTCCCGTCAGGAGATCGCCATTTCTGTGAAAGTTTAGTTGACAAGATCACAGGTTTCCCTGTAGCTACTGTCGAGTTAGTTACTGGGCTCTGTTTGTATTTCCTCAAATAGCAAATAGTCTCTCTACCTGGAAGGCTTCAGATACTAGAAACAAAGCCAAAAGAAATCCCTTCTGAAAACCAGCTTGTTGATGTTTTGCTCATTTCCTGGCTCTTCTTACTCTGACCGCATGTATCCAGTTCTTAAATTGTATTTTAAGTTTAGCAAAGTCTGGTTAACGGAATTAATCTCGGTGCTACACCAGACACAGTCTTCAGAGCTCAGGAGAAGTCTGTCCAATCTCGAATTTTCATACAGGCTTCTATCTGCACCATCCACAGCTAATAAGCACCTGAGTTGGTTTACATTTTTTTTCCTGGCAAGAGGGATGGAAAATTGTGCAACCGAACCGCTATTGTTCTAGAAAGTTTTTCTGTATATTCCCTATATGGGGACACATTTTCCCTTTAAAAAATTTTTTTCTAAATATTTTACTGAGAAAGAGAGAGAGTGAAAGAGAGAAGAGAGAGAGAGAAAGAACACAAGCCACAGCAAACATTTAGGCAACTTCTAGAAGTCAGTTCTCTGGGCATCAGACCCAGATCACGGCTTTGCACACAGACACCTGGATCCGCTGAGCCAATTCGCTGACGTCACTTCATCCTTCTTGAAGGAGTTCCAGGGCTTGTTTTCAACCTCATCTCCAACTTTCTGTCACTACTACCATCTAGCACGACCCTTCCCCTTCCCTAGCAGAACCCAGCCACCTTACAATCGTCTTTTTACTTTCACCATCTGGGAATCCACAACTCCAGGACATACAGCTGGCAAGAAGAATGAGAGTTTAGTTTTTTTAAAGCAGGAGTTTAAACTCTAACATCTAGGGTCTTTCCATCCACAAACATCCTGAGCCACAGTAACACCTTGACAAGGGTGGGGGGGCAATATTAGAGGGTACAAGACCTTCCTAAATTCTTCTGCAATCGACAGCAAAATTCTAAATCAATGTTCTATACATCTCCCGGACCAGCTACATTGCATATATTCTTAATACTTCATTATCTTCAGCAATTCCATTATAAAAATTCCATTTTAACAATGGCACGTGAAAGAAGTTGTGAAATAACATTCCCAAAGCAGAGCATCATAAAAATAATGGGGGGGGGTGAAACAGAGCAGACACTCTCCCCCCAAGTTTGTGTTTCCTATGGGCTGGATCCATAGGGCTAGGGGAGGTTTCTAGCTGTAGCCAGAGCGCTTCCTTTTTATATTAATTAATTTATTTTTTCACTCAAACAAACTTAATAGGTACCCCGTCCCCTCCTTCCCTTCACCTCTCCCCTCCCCTCCTTGCTCCCTCCCCCCTTTTTCCCCTTCCTCCCCCCCTTTTCTCCTATTGCTCCCCTCCCCCCCATTCCTGGAGCATCCTTTAGTGTGCACATCAAACTTCCCTCTGGGTCCTCCTCTCTGATGAGGTGTAAGGACTCAGTGGCATTGCCTAGAGCCCTTTCTTGTGTTCCCCTTTAGTATAGGAACAATATTGTGTCTGTTAATCCCTTGCTTCTAAGGATCCTAGTGCCTGTGATTCGTGCTAGATTTTGGGGGGGGGTCAATAGAGCGCTTCTTTTTTTACATTTCCAGCCCTTGGTTTTCAGATTCCTTCGTCCCTTACACACGTTCTAGCATCTGAATCAGTTGTGTGCCTGCATCCTCTCCCAGAAAGCAGTTCTTACATAACGAAGATAATTAAGTGTGTGGCCTGTTTCTTTGGCTGCCCAGCGAGCTTGGGAGCCTGTTGCCAGTCGGGCGGCGCCTGCGGAAAACCCGGAGCCACCGGAAGTAGCGGCTCCCAACCTGGCAGGGCGTCCGTATTCCTGCTTGGGGGCTTTGGACGGCAGCCTCCGGATCCATCAGTACTGAGTCTTCATCCTCATCCAGCACCGCTTCCGTGGGACCCTGGCGCTGCTGGACAAGTCCCCAGAGAGGCCTCTGTGCAGCCGGGAGCCAAAGGAGGAAGGGAGGGAGGCTTGGTAAATGTCGCATGGCTCCGTAGGCACGAAAAGAAGCGACTGTGGGTGTCTACATGCATGTGTCTCCGCTCAAAGTGACAGCTGCGACGAAGATAATTTTTTCAGACTGTAGAACTCACCCGTTTACTCACCAATTTAGAGGATTTCATAGTGTATTCATAGAGTTTCATGACCATCACCTCGATCAGATCCAGGACATTTTTTCTCACCCCCTAAAGAAACCTCATTTCCAGAGTGGTCGCTTACTATACACATTGAACCAACAGCCCCTTGCACCCAAGTTAACACCAACCTCCTTTTGTGACTGCCTTTCTTTCTGCATAGCTAGACACACTTGCTGTGATACTTTGACTCAACTATATTAAACTGTTCTATTTTTTCTTTTATATATGTCACCGAAGTCAAAAGATTCTAGAAGCAATTGTATTCAACCACAGCCTAATTCACTGATTCACTGAAGAACTATTTCTTGAATGACTGCTATGTGTCCGGCAGCATTGTAGGGTCTCAGCTACATCAGTGAGTACCTTCCTGAGATCCCTGCAGGGGATCAGAGGGCTTCATGCTAGGACCTCTAGTGAATGTGTAGTCAGAGCAAGGAGGTGCATGTGTTGAAGGTCTAAAGTCTTTTTCGTGCAGCTGCCTATCAAAGAAGACACTAAAGAAAGAGTAGCTTGACACTTAGAAGCTGGAAGAGAGAGAAGCTGTGGCACCCATGAGCAGAAGCAGCTCAGGCTTGGGAAGGTGTGGATGACACATCATAGCCCCTCCATGTGTAAGCCATTGTCACAGTCAGGCACAGGTGTCAACTCGACAGTTGAGGGTTTGAGCTCTAGGCACATTTGTAGAGAATTAATACTTGAGTTAAGCCCAGTGCAAACCTGCAGGAGCTTGTTTAAGCTGATAGAGAAGGCCCAGCCCATGGTGGGTGGGATTAGGCCCTGGAATAAAACATGGAGAGCTGGTTGAGAGAGTTGGCATCCTTGTGTTCACTTGGCCAGACATGCTGATCTGGCAAGTAAGGATCCTCCCGCTCTCAGCCATTATGTAGAAATGGTGTGACCGGTTCCCTTGGCCTGGTGTTGGCGCATGCTCTCCCGTCAAGCTGGACTACAGACTGTAACCAGATTATTGTAAGAAAGTAAACCCCTTGTTCCCTTAAGCCATCTGATGGTCATTTATCAGCAACCATGCAGGCCGTCTGATGGTCATTTATCAGCAACCATGCAGGCCGTCTGATGGTCATTTATCAGCAACCATGCAGGCCGTCTGATGGTCATTTATCAGCAACCATGCAGGCTGACTGCAGCAGCCATAAAGACAGAAAGTGCAAAAACAAGGCTGGGGATAAAGGGCCAAGAGTCAGAGTGTTAGAGGCGTCTCACAAGAGCAAGGTTGTTCCTGGGACAGACCAAGGATGACGCTGACATTCCCAGGAGCTCCGAGGGCCAGAGGGACCCAGCTGGAGAGCAAAGAGTCTTAGCTGGGCTTAGAAAAGAGTTCTGGAGAGACGGAGTCCCCCAGGCACGGCTGCAGGGTCAGCTGGCTGCCTCACAGCTCAGAGGGGGAGTGACAGCCTGCAGCGTCTCCCTAATCAGATCCTAGAAAGGTTCCGGGGGCCTCAGCTCTGTGGCACAGACCTGGGGGGTTGGGTGGGGGTGGTAACTGCTCATCCCTTTGCCCGCGACCGGGGCATGAAAGGGCCTGGCACTCGTGGCACTCGTGGAACTGGACAGCGCAAGACCAGCCTATGCCTCTCTCCACCTACATGCCGCTTCCCTTCTCGCACCTGTGATGGCGCCTGCGAATCTCTTTCTCCCTTAAGGTGTCTAGAGACGGTTTTCCTTGAAGTCCACTCTTGCCTGAATAAGATGTCATTCCAGAGGAAAATCGGGGAAAGGTCATGGCCCTGTAAGCTACATCAGATCTACAAATGGCCAATAAATTCCTCTTAAAAAATGTTCAATTGCACCAAGCATCAAGCAAGCACTAATTAAACACCAAGATGTCCGTATCTTCCCCTCCTGTCCCCACAAGTCATACCACATCCTCGGAATGCATGGTGTGGGCAAGCACGTGGAGAAACGACCGAGAAGTCACACTTCCAGGAGTGTATTGGTTAGCCAAGAGGAAGGCATGTGTGGACACGAGTCTTGTCACAATGAAGAGAGATGCCCGCCCTTCAGAAAAGCAGCTAAAGTTACCATGTAGCTGCTACAATGAAGATGCAAAAGAATAGGTGCTCCGTATACACAGAGGAGCTTTATCGAGCCACAAGGAAAAATGACATTCTTAGGAAAATGGGTGGAACTGCAGCTCATTATGATAAGCAAAAGAAAGCAGACTCGAAAAGATAAACATCGGGGCTGGAGAGGTGGCCCAGGGGTTAAGCCTCTGCCTTGCAGGCTGAAGGTCCTGAGTTCGGATCCTAGACCCCACGTATAGATGCTGGGTGGAAGTGGGGCGGCCTGCGTTTCTGGTCCTGGTAGGGCGGAGCCTGTGAATCCCGGGGCAGAGTAAACAAGGAGGAGGTGGTCCATGGTGGTTCCCGAATTCGTCCTTGGTTCTCCACACACATACACACATACACGCACACACACACATACACGTGCACAATTGAATAAATAATAAAAAAAGAAAAGATAAACATCAAGCCAGCAAACTGTCTAAGCAGGTGATAGCACCTGTATGTAAATGCAGTGATCTAAATTCAATCCTCTGGACTCACATGATGGAAGAAGAGAAATGATTTCTGAAAGTTATCCTCTGACCTCCACAGGCAGAAACTGGTATATACATTCTCTATTCTCTCTCTCTCTCTCTCTCAAATATATTTTTCAAAAAGAAAGATAAGTATCACAAGGCTGAGAGACTCAGTAAAGTAGCTGCCAACAAACATGAAGACCTGATCCAAGCCCCAAATAAAAAGGCGGATTGGCTGTATTTGCGGGTAAGCCAAGCACAGGGGAGGAGATGAATAGATCCCAGAGCTGGCCGGTCAGCCAGGATAGCCAGTCAGTGCGCTCCTGTTCTGTGAGCCATCCTGTCTCTAAAAGTAAGGTGGAGAGGAACCGAGCACCTCTGGCTTCCACAGGCAAGACCACCCATGTGCGCATGCACCCTGGACCACACATGCACACGTATGTACACTACGCACAATTCTCACAGCAAAATAAATAGTAACCATAAGTAAATAAATGGATAAACAAGCGAATAGATGATAAAAAGGAAGATAAACATTGCATCTTTACTTTCATATGAGGACTCAAAAACAAACTTCAAGAGAAACATGGAAATAGTTTCTATGAAACTAAAGTCTCTCTCAGAACTGATTTTTCCCCCCTTAGGGGCTTTGCATTTCTCTCCCCCAAATCCTCCATCCTCCCTTTAAAGACTTCCTTCAGAGAAAGTGCCCAGTAATTGATGAATACAGTAATATGCTTCAATCAATGGATGGATACCTTTAAAAATGACTGAATGCTAAAACTATTTGTGTCGATACTGTGTTAACGCAGCTTAGGTAAACTCTTAAATGTTAAGTGACATCTCTATCAAAAGATTACTTTAATCTCATATGCATATATACATACATACATATATATATATATATATACATACATACATATATATATATAATCTTTCAGTGCCTCCTGCATGCAAGTTCAAACCAAGGACAAAGCTTTACCTTGGTTCTGGCCTGGGTCATGTCTTGTTAGGTAGCATCATGGAAGGAAAGAGGACAGCTAGGTTGACCAGTGCTCTGACCATGCTCTGACCAGTCCAATTGTGATTTCAGATCCATGGTCCACAGGCCACCTATACAAGCAGCCGGAGTAGTGTGGGCGTCAGTCCAGGTAAGATCCCGAACTGTATTGTCAGTTCCCAAATCCTTACCATTTGATATCAAGCCATAAAAACATTAAACCAGGGGCTGGAGAGGTAGCTCAGGGGTTAAGCCTCTGCCTTGCAGGCAGAAGGTCCTGAGTTCGGATCCTAGACCCACGTATAAACGCCAGATGGAAGCGGGGGCGGCCTGTGTTTCTGGTCCTGGTAGGGTGGAGCCTGTGAATCCCGGGGCAGAGTAAACAAGGAGGTGGAGGCGGTCCATGGTGGTTCCCGAATTCGTCCGTGGTTCTACACACATACATACACACGCGCACACACACGCATACACGCACAATTGGATAAATAATAAATAATAAAAAATAAAAAAAGAGTATTAAACCAGATGGGCCAACAGAAGGAAGTCCTTAGTAAAGAAGCCAGATTTATGCTCCGGGGATGGGAGCGGGAGGCAGTGGGGGATAGGGAGGGAGGGGGAAGGGGAGGGGGGCATAGGACGGTGGGAGGTTGGAGGGAGGGAGGGGACCGGTGTACTTGTTAAAGTTGTATGAGTAGAAATAAAAATAAATAAATTTAAAAAAAAAGAAGCCAGATTTACCCAATCTTCCTCCCCTTGGGGCAATTTTGTGCATTCTGATAGCAATTCCTAAGGATTCAGTAATCGGGCACTTATCAACCTGACCCTCTTTTTGCTTGAAGAGCTTATTAAAAGAACAGAAGTTCTTTTTTTTCTCTCCCAAGAAAGGGCAGAGCAGATCTTGCTCCAGGACGGCTGAGATGGCGGAGAGAGATGCCTATTTTCTCTCCTGTTGGAATGCGCCTTGGAATTATGACACTCAGGACTCCACCTTTTTTCACTCCCATGTTTCCCTTGATGTTTTGTCCCTGGAACAAGGTCTGAAGCAGATCTCTGCAACACTGCTGAGGCCTGCAGACTTTAGAAAGGGACCTACCTGGAGCAGGGTTAGATGCTTCCCACAGGCCCTCCAGACCTACCCCTACGAGCCGATAGACTGGTAGGAGCACTCCAGTCCCTTTGAGCCACAAAGCATGTGGAGCAGAAGCCAGGAAGGTCGTAGACAGATGATTGTATCTCCCCCTTCCCTCACCCTCCCATAGGGAGTACTTATGAGTCCTCCACAGGCTAGAAGATTCCTGAAAACCATAGGATGATCTCTGTAACCCCTGGGATCAGGAATGGAAGTTTCCATAACCTTTGCAAGGGCCCCTTACCGGGGGTGTACACCACGGTTCCAGCGGCAGCACGAGAACACAGGCCTGGCCAGGATTCCCCAGACCCCTTAGGCCGGCCTCCAGTGGCCCACAGGCTCCATTCAGAACCCAAGCCATGGGGTGTTCTCCTCTCATTCCCTTGGCCAAGAATTTCTGCCTCCTCTGCAAGTTTGCAGAAGTAGAGTCGACTACAGAGTGCTCAGTCACTTCCAAAGAAAATCTAGTCCAGGGGTGCTCTCCCGGGGGAGGAGACAAAATAGGAGAAGCAAGCATTGTACGTAGAGCAGCTGACTCTGCGTGATCCCCTCAGGTATCCAAAGGCAGGATTCTTCCAGAACTGCCTTCCAGAAACCCGCAGGAGCAGATGTCAGCCCAGGGAAGCTGCTTGCTGCTTTCTGTCTCTGAACTGGAGAAATGTGCCTTCCGCGGGCACCCCCGGCTTCTGTAGATCCACTGCATGTCGTCAGAGTTGTGTTTTTTGGGGGGAGGGGCGGCTGCCAAGTCATATCAACCTCCAAAAAATATCTTTGCTTTGTCTGTGTTCACTGAGACAAAGATAAAGTTGTTATCAAGTCAGGGGCCCAAGGTTTCTCGTTGCCTTATGTCTCCCCCGACCCTTCAGCTCTGGACCCCCTCCACCAGAAGTTCCCCTCCCCAAGCGGCCTCTCCAGCTGAGTATGAGATAGTGTGCAAATGCAGAGATTCACCAGCGTGGAGATCAGATATGGTCCGTGGGTAGATGGCAGTGAGGCACATTCTGGTCTGTTTTGACTACTTTGCTTCAAGGTTATTCTGCGGGATGTGTTTGCCACACACACACACACACACACACACACACACACACACACACACACACGCACACGCGCGCGCGCACCTGCACCCCACCCCCATGCCTTTTTTTCTAAACTTAATCATCTTCCATTCCTTTGGCTCCATGTGTGTCTGCCTCTTATCCAGCCTCCTTGATGCTTCTAACAATTGTACTCTTTGTGTCTCAGTGACCCACAGAGATGTTCTTGGCTCCCTTTTAATCATCATATCCCGTGTCTTTCTGTGGCTCCTCTGCTCACCATCCTCACTGCGACTGCCCTGAGCACCTCAAACCCTCCGGTGATCTCTCAGCTTGTCCTTGCTGGCGGGGACTCTCCCAGCCCAAAGATGCCCAGACCCGGAGAATCACTAATCCCACAATGACTCCTGCAGGGGTGCGGGAGCCATCTGCATACCTCAAATAAAGCACAGTGGGGGTGCTTAGGTTTTCAACCAGCTCTCACCTTGGGTGTAGTCATGTATATTGAACAAGTTGTCAGTTCCTTGGTCATGAATTGCCAGATCATGGAATTGCAAGAATTCTATAAAATGCATTGGGGGTGGTCGTGGCTGGGGAAAGGATTCAGTGGGTAAAGTGCTTCTGTGCACACTCATGGCATATGCACACACACACACACACACACACACACTACACACAAAGGTTAAACAAATGATATAAAAATCAAAAAAATAAAGTAAAATACACCTGGTCTAACCTACCAAAAAAGTGAATCCCTGATTGATGGCAAGTGAGACAGAAACTGTTCCTCTTTAGCAGATAATTTCAAAGGTAAGAGAATTTCCTAGCCCTTCCTTTGGTGGACCGCATCACTGGAAATATCTAGAATGTCAACTCATTGTTCTTACTTGTGTCTAGCCAAGTGGTTCTCTAAGTGCACTTAAGGACTTTTTTTTGGGGGGGGGGAATTCTGTGGAGTTCTTCTTTTGACTACATCTACGTTAAAATAGATTTCTTTTTATCCATCAAAAACCAACACTTCACAAGAGTTTACCTGCAGGAGCCAGTGTCAGATGCCCACTCTGTCCTGGTGACAGACGCTGGAGAAACTTACCACTGCTTTCATCGGCCCTTGTATTTTAGAAAACAACCATTCCTTATTAAAAGAATAAGGCTGAGGTACAAGAACGCTGTTATTTTTAATTGTGCCGCTAGTTCAATAAATTGCTACTGAACACTTGGTTTCGAATGAGAGAATTCAGAGTTTGAAGTTCTAAATGATACAAACCAGCAGCTATCAGCCTCACACTCAAAAGCATTTTTGGGGGGTCTCCAATAACTTCTCAGACCAAAAGAAGGTGGAGATGCTCTCAAATTTGAGAGCCTTTCAAATCAATGAGTCTGTTTATGATTCATCTTTTCCAGAATAAAATTCTCCAGTTCCTGCAGCAGGTCCTTCCACGGCTGCGGTGTTATCTGAACATGGCTTCCAAAGCAGAAGGCAGAACCCGTGTGCAGGGAATTTCTGCCCCTGCAGAAACACCCTTGTTGTAACCAGAAAATTCTTCCCCAGCAGCGGCTCCTCTCCTGCTGAGCCAGCAATTGCTCAAGTGCCAGGCAGGGTCTTTTCTGTTGTTCTGCTTCTTTAGAAAGCAGGTCACCCGGACCCTGGCTTTGCACAATAGACTCTGTGAACCCGTTGGAATATCACACATGGTCCCATGAGCTCTGTTTGAGTACAATAAGCTCTCTCTGGCCTAGACACCTCCGCACGGAATTAATGTTGTTTGCATGAGAAAAGGTTGCCAAGGTCCTAGATAAACATCCCACACCGAGTCTTGGAGGGGAACCCATGTATAAACCTGAAACCATTGAGGCTTTGCCGGCCTGACTGTTGGTCAGGGGCCGTCACTGGAAGTCCCTACGCAGCTGGCTGCCGGTGTGGCAAGGCCTTAGGCACAGCTGCAGGCCCCTGCTGTCTTGGCGCTTCCTGTGTGGGTACCGCAAGGGGAAGTTTGAGGAAAATATGCTGCTCTCTTGGGTCATGCATCCAAGAGATAGGACAGGAAGGAAGCGGGCAGCATCCGCTAACCCTGGATGCTTGCAACACTTTCAAACTTCCACTCCCTCCTCCTCTTCTTCCTCCTCCTCGTTCTCCTCTTCCTCCTCCTCCTCTCGATTGCACCCCAGGGGACTCACTGAGGAGGCACCTGGGAGTTGAACAGCTTCCGTCCCCTAAAACTTAAGAGCCCCTGAGGGCCAGATGTTGCAGCTCCCACTTGGGTCTTATGCTAGTGGCCTCCAGATGTGCAGAGGAACAGAAAGATCAGAAACCTGGCACGAGTCTGCCACAGGGGCCACATGAGTGCGGATGGCAGGTGGCAGTGCCAGCTCTAGCTTTTCCAGGGTCTGACTGGGTAGCCCAAGAGAGGGGAAGCAAGCCTCACGTCCTCTTCGCCTGTGATAAACAAAAAAAGGGTGATTAACCTGGGCTGGAAGTTCAGCCTGACCGATTCCTGTCCACCGGTCTTCCTCACCTGCAAAATGGGGTTACAGCTGCACCTCCCTCCCAGCATTAATGTGACTTCCTACTTACAGAATACTTGTGCCCGACTGAACAAGCTGTGGATAAATATGATGGTTGCCTCATCCCCCGCCCCTTCCCCATGGAAATCACTCTTCTTAGAACAGTCCTCTGAGATCTGTGAGATGAGCAAGCAGAGACGGTCAGAAGTCACTCCCTGTTTTGTCGTGAGTCTCTCACACTTTTCAGAGAGACTCTATCATGTCTTCCTTCCGGGCACCTCTACCATGTGAGGCAGGGCAAAGTCCTCCACACATCAGCCTGGCATGGAAGAGCGGAAGTGTGCTGTCCAGGAGGCGGGCGAGGCAGACCCTGCCCTGCGTTTGGCAACCTCAGGACGGGTCTTCCGAGTCTTCTTCCTGCCTTCCCCTTTTCCTCTTTGACACAGGAACATGAATGTTCTCTCGCCCTTTTACTTCTCATTACCACCAAATCCAAGACCCGCCAAGTCTCAAGTTGTCCAAACACTGCTCTGACCTTTTAAATCAATTGCTTCAAACTTTTCCCAAACAAGATGAATGTAGCATCTGTAGGACCGGCTTCCAGACCAGGAGTAGAAGTCTCTTAGCCTTCGTCACATGCAAGGGTGCTTTGGGACATTTTTAAACTAAAATTTGAAGCCTCAAGCAAAAATTAGAGAATCCTCCAGCCATCCCCTTTAAGGAAAAAAAAAAAAAAACAAATTGTAGATTTTCTTTTATTTTTACATAATCCAAAGTATAGCTTTTTACCAGTAGATGGCAACAGAGTTATTAAAGTAGCAGGATGTCTAAAGATCTTGAATGTAGACACCATATGTCAGCCAATCTACTAGGGCGACTTATCAAAAAGTTCAAAAAGTTAAGGTTCCCCAGAGGATACACGACTTGCTCAAGGTCACTCATGTCAGTAATGGCTGAGCCAAGTTAAACTCAGGAGGAGAAAAAAGGAGTCTCACAATAGGCCAAGATGTATGAGCACACAAATTGCCTGTTAAAATTGCCAGGCCTCTTAGTCAAGTACAGAAAAAAATATAAATAAATAAACTAGGACTTCTGAGAGTGTTAGAAATTCCAGCCGCAGCAGGACACATAGACTTTCGGAAATGAACATTGTTAACTCCCAAGTTTTTAAGGGAGGGAAGGAAGCAGGAACCGACAGAGAAAGAAAAGTCTTGCTCATGTATGAACTTTCTTCATATTTTTGATAAGCCTCTGAGCCCCTCCAAGTCCTGGATCCCCCAAAGCAATCTGAGATAAGAACCCACCACTTTCCAGTGCCTAGCATGTCCTAGCATGTCAGTGCATGTAAAACCCAGGTGCCGGGTTTTTTGCTTGAGGCGCATTGAGAAGCAGAACCTCAGAAAACAGGCAGAGGGTCTGCCCTCCCAAGGGGCCACCTCTGGTCTACAGTGTTCGAGGAGGTGGGATGGATGCGACCAGAATAGTATTAAGTATCAAGCACCTACTGAGTGCTTAATGAAGGTGGGTGAGGGGTGGGCGGAAAGATGGATGATAGATGGGAAATATTTAGGTGTCTGCAAGAAATGTTTTGCAGTCTCTGTCATTCAAGACAGAATGAACACGTGTACTGCTCTGTTGGCTGTGGCTCGGGTCCCCTGCCTTCCGACACACCCCAGTGCCAGCAGGTGGCAGGGGTGACAGAGGGGCACACAGCCGGTGCTCCCCAAGATGAGCTTTGAGGGAGCTGGGGTCCCTCTTATTCCATGCTCCATGGCGCACAGGGAGAGAAGCTCAAGCCTTTGGCTTTAAGAGCTTCAGATGGGGACATGGAGACGATTGCAGGTTGTGTTTCCCAATATTCTGGTTCCAGACTCCTTTCTGGAACTTTCTGCCTCGGCTGGGAAACATCATCTTGGTGGTTCCTCTCAGAGCATCTGTTATCATTATTATCGTTGTTGTTGTTTTACAAGCATAGTACAAGCTTCCCTCCATCAACCCTCCTACCCATCCTTCCTCCCTTTCCTTCCTCGATCCATCCCACTCCTTCCACCCTCCTACCTGTCTGCTTCTATGGACCCCAGGGTTTGTCTACTCTTTTTTTAAAAGTTTTTCTGCTTGTACAAGCATATTGAGTACTTATCGCTGTTTCCCTCCGTCCTCTCTCCCTCCCATCCCTCCATCCATTCCTCCTTCCTGCTTGTCTGCTTCAATGGATCCCAGGGTTGCCTCTGGCTTGTCAGAGTGTCTGTTGTTTTTAATTGTTTCTTTTTAACTTTTGCAAATCAGGGGAACTGGATGTGTGGAAGCCTGGACCCGTCCTTTTAGATTCAGGTAATTATCTAGCTTCTTCTGATATTTGGGCCAGATCAAGATACTCCCTAGACCTGGGAGGTCCCCATTCCGGCTGGTGGCACAGGGAGCCCAGTCCAGGTGCTTTGAAACTTTCCTGGGAGGGGGAAGGGGTCAGCCTTGGCTTCTCACAAGTAACAGGAAAACATGCAGACAGAAGATCAGAAGGATGTAAGTCTCTTACCCCCCAAAAATGGTTTTGAACCCCACTTCACCAGGAGCACCTCTGTTTCCACATTCATCTTTGATAATGACGTTCAGGTTTTCCTTCACCTGAATGGGGCTCGTTCACTGTTTGCTGGAACAGGTATTTGACAGTCCTACTACTGGTGGAGGGGGCTCAACCTCTGAACTTATTTTTCTCAACCCCCACCCCAATAGTGTAGAGCCCTGAAGAGCTCCCTGAGAGGCTTCTGGCTGAGAAATACTGTTAAACACCCAAGGCGAAACTTTTAAATGACTCAGGAAGTAGGGTGAGCTGGCTGACCTTTAATGGGAAGATGAAATCATGTGCTTTGCAAACTGGAAAAAAAAAAAAAAAAGCAAGTCAGGAGAAAAAGAAACAAGCTCACTGCGCCTAAGAGCAAAGATGGACCCTGTTACCTTTGTCCACTGCCTCTGGAACTGCCGGTCACCCTGAAAACTGGGAGTCCCATTTCTGGTGCAACATGAAAAGCACCGGTCCTCCCCCCTTCTTTTCTTCCCTCCCACTCTCATCCCATCCCACCCTCCCTCTCCTCCCTACCGTGGATCCAATCTACTCCCTCCTTTTTCCTGTCCTGTGGTTCTATGGGTCCTGGGGTTTCCTCTCTGTCATCTGTCCTCATGGGAGTTCAGATCTCTGTAGCAGATCAAGAGGCCCTTCCTTAGGGCACCTCCCTGCCTCTGTCTGACCCCTCACCCCTAAGGATGCTACTTCCTGAAACTATTACTGCTGAGATCCGCGCCAGTCCATGGGGACGTGCTGACATGTCCACCACCGAGCAGGTCTGATGAGATCAAGTCCCATCGCCATGAGTTGGCCGCGGCTGCCCTATCTTGAGTGGAGTGACCTGTCCAGCAACGGAACTCTCCATCTTTAGGCTCTTACAGTCTTGCTGCCCCCTCTTCCGCAAAGTTCCCTGAGCCTCTGGATGGGGAGAGAGTTAGCTGGCCTGGCTCCGGGTGAACATTGTAGCGTTGCCGGTGTTCTGTGTGCAGATTGTTTGCTGTCCATTTTGCTACTTTTGCACTCCGTAAGGCTGCATCCTATCTGAGTGTTGAAGAGAGTGGTAATTTAAACCAGCAAATCCGTAATGTTTTCAGGTAAGGAAACGAAAGCTCGTCAAGTAAAGCAAGTTAAATGAGCCCAATTTCAAGTCTCCCCGAGTGTTCCATGGAGCACTATCTTTTCATTGGTTGTGGGTAGAGATGAATTCATCCTCATTTCGCTAAGGACAGCAGTGGTGTGAAGAACTAGCTCTAAGCCAAGTCCCTGAGCTTGGTATGAATATCCACTCTGTCCCTGTATTCAGGATAAGGCCAGGTGCTTCCTATGTACGTTACCAAGCATTATACTGTGTTTTCCAGGACTCGCTCCAAAGGAAGAACTCAGCACACAGTCTTCAGAGCCAGAATCCCAGGGAGATCCAAGTAAGTTAACTGACAACTAAAACTCAAGGTGGTTTGTTCTCTCTCTCTCGTTGCTACCCACTCCCTCCCACCCAAACCTGCTCCTCTCCTACCATGGGTCTATTTATCCCCTCTCTTCTGTCACTTTGTTCTAAGAAGAAAGGAGAGCATTTGAAGGATTTAAACTATGTGCATGAGGGGGAGAGGATCAGGTTCTTGACATATTACCATGGCAACAGGGTGAAGCAAGGGAAGGGATGGGGAGAGAAAGATGGAAGAAAGGGAAGAAGGGACGGGTCAGCAGGGCAGTAGCAGCCAGAACTTGGAGTGAGAAGTGGAAATGGAATAGACAGGAAATATCAAAAAGGAAGACTGTATTGAATTCAGATGGGGAATATGAGGGGATAGTTCAAGTGATTTGCACAACTAAGTGAAGGGTCTTCTAGTGAGGAACACGGGATGGAGCAGGGTTAGGAGCAAGAAGTTTGCTCATACCTATCTTCCTCCACGAGACATTCCACCTAATAGCAAGATCTGGTATTCACGCAGGACAGCCCCCTCAAAAATTCAGAGTGAGAGGGAGAAGCATGATTGACAGTTGAGTATAATATTCTGTCCTTTCTCGATAAAGAGTATGTGGATATTAAAATACTTCAGAATTTTTTTTAAAAAATAGCTAAAATTATAAGAATATAAAAGGTGATGTAGCAAGATGATGTGGAATAAGACGGAACAGAAGACCCCTATCAGGTGAAGAAGACAGCTGAGAACACCAGAAATACCCGAGGGACCAGAGCAAGAGAAGACAATCAGAAGGCGTAGTGTCCTCCAGGTGTAGTGTCTTCCTAGGAGGTTGCTACCACCCGCCATCAACAGAGTCTCAACTCTGTGGCACATAAGAATCCTGGGGGCATTTTGAACATCGAAGATGCCCATCTCCTGCCTCTCCCTCTTGTCTATTCTGCCAGACTCGCCTTAAACCTTTGCTACTCCAGGTATGGTTAGAGGATCCATGGCATTAGCATCTCCTGGAAGCGTGTGGCAAATGCAGACTCTGAGACTCCACTCCAGACCTGCTGTGATTCCTTGAGAGAGACTTCCAGCATCAGCGGGAGGTTGTAGAAGCATCTCTGATCCATGCATGACTCTGATACTATCCAGAGTCATGAAACACTGAACTGATGTATTGGACAACACGAAATTTCAATCTCTAGAATTGAGGCGTGTGGAACTGTACTGCAGCAATGAAGAGCATTGGTGGATTGAGCCCCGTGGACATTGCATCTCCCTTTTCTTTCTCATCCTCCTGTGACTATAAGTCAATCACTCCTGAGATGGACGAACTGTTATTAAGATGAGTGTGTGTGTGTGTGTGCGCGCGCGCGCGCGCGTGTGCGTGTGCGTGGAGTTGGGGAATTGGTTGTTCTGCCCAAGAACAGAGTGTTACACTTGCCTAACAAGTGTAAGACTCTAGGTTCGAGTCCTAGCACTGAAAAAAAATCCTAGGAAGTACAGCAAAGGTGACCTTTGCTGAGACGTAAGGCTGGAAAACTAAACAGAGGAACACCTCTCTTCCATAACACCTAGCTTAGAAGTGAACATATTCCCAGAGTTCGAGGCTAAGAAAAAAGGGTAAACTGTCCACAAAGAACCAAAGCAGACACTGCCAATTCCACGATCATTTATCATTGAAAATAAATTATCAAAAAATTGTTTACTTGAGAGAGAGAGAGAGAGAGAGCGAGCATGCCATGGCACGTGGGTAGAGACAGAAGACAACTGAAAGTCACTTTCCAACTATATGGAAATCAGGCTTTAGGTTTTCATGCAGGCGCATTAACCGCCGAGTGTTCTCACCTGCCCATTGAAAAATCTATGAGGGAAAAAAGAAATCCCGTTCAGTCCTAACTCTAACAGGCTTTCCCTTAAGTTTTTTAGAAGGCCTGTTGAACCAATCTGCTGGGATCTGGAAGGAAAGCCTCTGTTCAGGATTGCTTCTAAACTGTACTGTGCACAACGAATCACCTGGGATTGGCGTTCAAATGCAAATCTGATTCTGTAGGTTTGGGCCGATTTGGACAATCCAGGTTTTCAGCAAATGTAGGTGGTGGTGGGCGGAAGAACATCACCGCCACCTGCTGGTCACAATTCACATTGCAAGGTCGGATGGGGGCGGGGCGGGGACTGGTTGGTTGAGTTGAGGCAACAAACCCTGGAGAAGAAGCCGGATAGCAATTCTTCGATCTTCCTCTTTATCCTGGGCTTCAGGGTGTCTTTCAGCTACACTTGGACTCCATTTCCTTCCTGCAATGTTCTCTCAAGGATCGTGCTTGGATATTGCAGACCGGGGAGGCAGCAAAGGTCAGGGGAAGCCAGCTGGACAGGTGGGACTCGAAGGCACTGAAAACCCAACCGTGCAGAAGAAAGACAAAAAAAAACCCTGAGATCAGCTGATGATCCCAGGCACAAAGTAAATGACGTAGAGGCAGAAGGGCCCCGAGAGATTCCTCCCGTCTCTGTCTGGAACCATCCGCTCGGGTTTTGACGGCTGCCCGATGATCAGGCACATTCTCCGTACAACGTTCCTTTGTCCAGCAATTCCGCGCTATCACTCATCAATACATATCTCTCATCAGTTCTTCTTAAAACGTGCTCGGCTCAAGGTCACTCAGCACTTTCAACACCCGTTCTCGTCCTTGGAGCCTCTGTTAGTGGAGGACAGGGGACTCCAGCCCCTGGAAAGCTTACCCCCGGGAAACACCCCCTCCACTTCCGCACCCCCATACCCCGCCCGCCCCGTGTAGTTTAGGCAGGACAGCTTCTTTCCTCTTCCTTTCCTTCCCTCCTCTGCCCCTCCACAAGGGGGCACTGACCCCAAATGTCCTTGGTTACTCCAGCAATTCTTTTATCTGTTTATCCATGGAACTGCCCCCCCCCATTTTTTCCCCACTTTTACAAACATATTGAGTATCGTCCCAGTTTCCCTCTCTCCTCACTCCCTTTCATCTCCCCCTCCCCCTTCTCTTCCTTCCCCTTCCCTCCCCTCTCTCTCACACCCCTCCGCTTGTACTTCTGTGGACCCAGGGTTCACTCTGGCTTATCTACTTCTGTGGGGGCCCAAGCCTCCATGGCATGTCAAGTTACCTGTCTTTAGGCCACCCCACTGATAATGTGCATTTCCCTTCACTCATCCAGCTTTATTTCAGTGTGGAACTTGTTTTGAAATACTGTCTTCCAAACTGCAGTCATTCAATAATTCATTCTTCATTTTTTATTAATCATCGATATATGGCTTTCAATCAGAGCCTCTGATCAGCAATAAACAATCAGTTGTATCGTACTGAAATGGTATCTTTGCACCAAAGGGTAAAGAAAATATTAATTTGATGCCCTGCACAGCTAGGCACACATTTCTATGAACACTTGAAAGGGAGAAGCAGCCACCTCACCTTCCCACCTGGATCTCAACTTCTTAAACAGGACTTAAACCTGACCCTTGGTCTTGCTTTCCAGTGTTACTTGCAGTCAGTCAACCATGATCTGATAAGACTAAATGGAAAAATTCAGAAATAAACAATTCAAGGTTTAAAAATAACTTTTACTGTGGTATATTGCTGTAATCATTCTGCTTGGTTAAAAGCCATGGTTACGGTCTTACTGTGTGAAACTTACAGATTAAATTGTATGGTAGGCATATTTAGATGAGAGCAGAGTATAGATATAGTTCAGTTCTAATTTGGATTTAAGGGATCTGCTTTGTGTCTTGGAGAACAACCCAGAAGACAAAGACAAGGGAGAATATTCAAAGATATCAGAAACCCCAACCCAAAATAGCTATCTTAGTTTTTTCTCACTGAAAGAAAAAGAAAAGATTTCAATTAGGGCTGCTATCTTAGAGGTATCCGTGGATAACATCTTTGATGGCTTCTTCTAGGGAAGCAGGATCGAT
The DNA here is from genome assembly GCA_023101885.1 of Typhlomys cinereus. Lineage (NCBI taxonomy): Eukaryota > Metazoa > Chordata > Mammalia > Rodentia > Platacanthomyidae > Typhlomys > Typhlomys cinereus. Next base: position 2,140,082 of record JALPQD010000227.1, read on the forward strand.
CATGTCCATTTCTTCCCCTACAATTCCTGCCCATCCCTCAGTACTGACCTTGAAGTTTCTTTTACACCCTGTATACATTTCTGAAAAGTTTGTAAATAAAAGACCACAAGTTTTTGAAACATGGTCTTGGTAAATTTCCACATCAAGAATGTGTACTTCTTTGAGCCTGAGAGTATATCCTTAGCTTCTTCTCAAGTAAAACTTCACTGACTGAAGTCCACAGTTGTGGCAGAACCATAGAATTGTGAAAACAGGTGTGGAAGCAAGAGCGAGCCTAACTGTCTGGACCATGGTGCTCAGAGACCTGCACCTGCACTTCTACCTGGTTTTCCCTTTCTCCTCCTTGGAATCTCAGGGCTGGTGATGAAAACAGGAACAAGATGTCTAGTATGAGCAGTGAGACTGGCAGAATCACAATAGGATTTCTTTTTCTTTTCCTCAGGCTGCAAGGTTGACTTGTCGTTTCTCATCGACGGGAGTTCCAGCATTGGCAAACGTCGGTTCAAAATCCAGAAGCAGTTCCTGGCCAACATTGCCCAGGCTCTTGACATCGGCCCCGCCGGGCCTCTGATGGGTGTCGTTCAGTATGGGTGAGTGTAGCCGATGTCCGGATCCAGAGGTCACGTGACACTGCACCACACCGACACGTTCCGGGGCTCAGGTTCACTCTTTCCTACTGCAAACGGCAATAAGAAAACAGAGACATTCTGGACACTAGTTAAGAAATGTGAGCCTTCCAGAGGGGAAGGGCTGGCTAACACACGCCCATAAGTCAATTGTGTTTGTACCCATGGTGGGCAGAAGGAAGATTCCTTTGTAGGAACTGGCCTTGGATTTGGCCTTCACCTCCTCCTCATCAGCTCCTTTATCTCTACAGGAGGGTAACCAATTCCTCTTACAACCCTGACTGTGAGCACATTCATTTGAAGGGCTGCACCTCGAGTCGCAGCCCACCTATCCACTCGTGGGTAAGAGGTCTAGAGGCCATGACATCTTGAGATTGTATTTTCTTTTTTTCTTTTTTCTTTCTTTCTTTCTTTCTTTCTTTCTTTCTTTCTTTCTTTCTTTCTTTCTTTCTTTCTTTCTTTCTTTTTCTTTCTTTTTGTCCAACTAACAGTGGCTTTAGCTGTTGTATTAGTTAAGGTTCTCTAGAGTCACGGAATTCACAGAATGAATATATATATATATATATATATATATGAAATTTATTGAGTTGGCTTACAGATATGGCTGAGGTAGTCCAGCGAAGGCTGTCAGTAGATGAGGTAGTTCCAACGATGGCTGCCAATAGCTAGCTGCTCAGTCCGGTAATCAAGTAGGTGATGGCTGAAGGCTGGAGAACTCCTAGGGTCTTAGTCTCGTGGAAGGAACCGGGCGGCCAGAAGGAAGAACGATTCCTAGCACAGCTCCAAGAAGGCATCCATTCTCCTTGGTGGCTCCTTTTTATATGATGCAGTACTGGGAGGATCCTATGAGAGCTTTGGAGGTCTTGATAGGCTCTAGGGGGGATATAATCCTTCAAGTAGTCTCAGTTAATCCTTTCCGAAGGTGATCTCAGCCCAGCTTAGTTAACACCGGGTGTGTCAAGTTGACACCCAGGCTTAACTATCACAGCTGTGTTGGCAAAGCTCACCTGGAAATGGGGAAACACAGATGTGGAGATGGGGGGTCTCTACCAGTCAGCTGGGCTCTGGGATAACTGGCCCCAATCCATTTTCCTACTTCACTTAAGGAAGGAGTCATAGTAATATTCCAAACTCTATCTTTTCTTCTATTTGGAATAAGTCAGTTGGATTTCAGATATGGGTAAGTTTCTCTTTAAAACAGAGTACCAATTTGACAGGTAACAATCAAAAAACATGCATAGATCTCATATTTGTATAAACATCTCTAATAGGTGGTCTTTTGATCCACTGCTAAGGGACAGGTAAGTGTTATTCTATCTGTGGGGGCTCCTCCCTGCCAATCTGCAGTTTGATCCTCAGAAATGGAAACCAGGGTTGATTTTGTTGTCTCTTGCTCCAAATCCACAACCGGAACTCAGTCGTTCTTTCTGAAAGGTAAAAGTGTCCACACCCAACAACATCTCAGCTCTGTGCTTTCCCATCAGGCAACCGTTGGGGGGAGGGGAGGCTTCCTGAAACACCATTTTACACTAGGTTGTTACAGGAAAAGATGAGCAAACTCCACTCTGAGTTCATGAAAACGTTTTCTTTTCAAAGAATTTGTAACGTATTTTTCTAAGTGAATTCCAACAATACATTTGTCTTCTATTTCTGTGAGGAAAAGCTAATAGATTGGCTAAGTACATTTGTAAGTAGTCACAGTCAATTATCTACAATAACCAACTGCTCTGGATGTCATCTCTCAATGTAACTGGCCTATCACAAAGCTTTAGACTTAAAATAAGAAAAAAAAAATGCCATCGTTGGCTTGTTTTCAGGATTACAACCACTTTTGAATCCTATATTGTTTTTAAAGATAGCTAATGCATGCAAATGGTTCTATAAGGAGGAAAAAGTATTTTAGTGCGGGTGTCCTTAATCCATTTTATTGGTAGGTTCAACGCTTATTATGTTAGGTTGCATCAAAAATAGCTGCTTTAAAGGTTTGTGTGCACCAATGGTTTGTGGTGTGTTACGAAAATAAGGTGACGGACACGTCCAAGAAAAAGAGAAACAACCCAAGAACAGTGTAGAGGAGAACAGTGATTCACATGTAGCAGGAAAGGAAGCCCAATAGGAACTCCCTGTCCCCTGCTACAATGTGATGTCCCCCAAACTCATGGTGACTTAATATCCCAGGCAGTAGTGATGGGAGGTGGGAATTGTCAGAGGTGATTAGGAAAGGACTAATGTCCTCATTAAGGGAATGAGTTAGTTACCAAGAAGACGGAGCTTGCTATAAGCTGAGTTTGGCCTTTCTCATCCTTTTCTTGCTGGTTCATGCTCTCTGGCTTCTCCAACCATCTGTCTTGAGATGACATGGTACGAAGTCCTCCCCAGATGTGGGTTTCTCGACCTTAGACATCTCAGTCCCAAAACTATAAGAAATAAATCCCTTATCCTAAAAACAAAAACAACTACCCCATGTGGGCTGTTCTGTTATAGCGACCCGCCTCCATTTTCTGAACATTCCCTGCTAGCTGCCTCTTCCCATCCAGGGTCCTTATGAATTTAATTTAAGGCACTTAAGGGAAATATGTGCGTTTTTCTCCATGTGCACACACATAGACCAATCCATCCTCTTCACCTTGCTCGTGGCAGGGCGGAGAGGGACGCTGCAGACAAATGCTCTGAATTCTGACCTCAGCCCTGCCGAGTGGCCTCAAGCAAGCCACTTAACCTTTGCATGTAAAGACCACCACCTGTAAAACGTGGGGGTCAGCAATGATTTATTAGGGCTCTGCCAGCCCTGGCATTGTGTAATTCAGTGACTGGCTCTGTATTCAGAAGACATCCAATAATTGGATGTTGGATAACAGGCTAGCAAGCTGCTTCCCTTTCCTTCCAGTCCTGAGTCTGGATAAGGTGGGTGGCCCCAAGATGAAATAACGGGTGGCTGAGGGTCTGCAGCCACAGTGGGCTGTGAGGCACAAGATAACTGGAGAGTGGCCTGGTACCAGTGGGGTGTCTGACTGCACACCACTCCCTCTGCGGAAGAGGAGACACTTATTGTTGCAGTTCGGCTGCATGGTTGCTGATAAATGACCATCAAACGGCTTAAAGGAACAAGGAGTTTATTCTGTCTTACGATTCCTGGTTACAGTTCTCAGTTCACCTTGACAGGAGAGCACGCATCAATACCAGAGCTCAGGGAACTGGCCACACCATCACCACATAATGGCTGAGAGAGATGGACAATCCTTACTTGCCAGACCAGCATGTCTGGCCAAGTGAACAGAAAGATGCCGACTCTCTCAACCAGCTCTCCATGATTTATTCCAGGGCTTAATCCCTCCCACCACAGGCTGGTCCTTCCCCATCAGCTAAACAGTCTCCTACAGGTTTGCTCTGGGCCTAACTCAACCACTAATTCTCTACAAATGTGCCCAGAGCTCAAACCCTCAACAGTCGAGTTGACACCTGTGCCTCACTATGACACTTACCCAGCTGAAATCGTCTTTGATCGCAGGTGTTGGCTTTACCCATCTTCCTGACTCTCTCCAATTCTTTCTGCACTGAATGGTCTTCGGGTAGACAGAGGAAAGACATTGCACAAGTCCGGCTTCTCCGGAGGATCAAGACCTACAGGGACTCAGGACTGGCAGAAGGGGCTTAGCTGCTTGGTGTACTCACTCAGAGCCCGGTTGGTCCCATGGTGGTCGCCTACAAGCTGAAGAAGTCAATGAAACCAACAGTTTCTCGGTCCAAGAAGCTGCAGGCTTGGAACAAGAGAGACCAATGGTGTGGGTCTAGCCAGAAGCCAAACGCCTAAACACCCCCCCACACACACACCATAGCTGCTAGTACAAATCCATGGTCAGGCACTAAAGACAGTGGACTCTGACATCCACGGGCAACAGCACAGCCAAAAAGAAGTGCTAAAGGGACGCACGTGAGCAACCCATCTCCTTCTTAGTCATTCCATTCACCTCCCAGCTCCTCCAGCAACAGCACACATACCCAGGATGGGTCTTCTCTGGTGAGTCTGCTGGACCACACACCAGTTTTCGCTGGAAACACCCTCTGAGACATTCACAAACACGCTGTGCAGTCTGCTAGGCAGCCCTCAGTCCAGCGAGTCCACAGCCCAAATCAACCATCCTGCTCTCCTCTACCACGCACGGGCAGTCAGTCATCCCTGAGGTGTGGAATCACAGAGCCTCAAAGCCTCAGAGAGCACCCGTCCTGCTTCAGCGTGATATAAATCTGAAAGAATAAGTGGCAGAATCATGTGGACCTAACAGGACATCTAAAACACCCCCCCACACACACACACATATACACACCGAGGTTCAGGAAACATCACCGAAGAGTGGGTGGTGAGATTGTAAGAGACTGAATGGAGGGCGTGGGCAGGCGGTATCTTCTGGACAAGATAGCTGCTGCATCAAAAAACTCGCTGTAACCATGAATATGTCCACTTGACTTGCACATGCGCTTAAAGTTATATAAAAGCCAGATGTGCAATTGCACTAAAAGACGAAGTAAAAGAGCAAGAGCCAGAGCAACTCTGTTTTTGGTGACCTCCAGCTAACAGCTGCCCTGGTAGCTGCTGTCCAGATCCGCAGGAAGCTCTAACATGTTTTCATCTTGGCCCCGATTTCAATATGAATGGAACAGAATTAGTTGCATTTTAGTGCCAGCTCTAGGACATCAGAATTGGAAAATAGGTTTGGAAAAAACAAAATGCTGGATTTTCTTCCTTTAAAAATAAAAACTTGGGCTGGAGAGATGGTTCAGGGGTTAAGACTCTGCCTCACAAGAAAAAGGTTCTGAGTTCGTATCCCAGATCCCACATAGAAACTGCAGGCAGAAACAGCAGCAGCCTACAGTTCCTGTCCTGGTGGGCAGAGCCTGAGAAATCCCAGAGCAAAGCCAAAAGGAAAGAAAAAAATCCAGGATGACTCCGGAAGTCATCCTTGGTCCTCCACAGGGACACACAGTGGCCTCACACACACACACACACATACACACACACACACACACACACACACTTTAAAAATAAAACTATTTTGCTCTTGTATCTGTGACAGTCTCCATGTTTCAGCCTTGGATGGAAGCCTTGCAGTTACGCATGGAGCAGAGCAGAAGAGATGCCCAGAGCCTCCTGAGATCAGCCAAACCACCCACCCTTGGGCAGAGCGGAAGAAGAAGCAAGCATTGAGTCTAGAAGAATATGGCCCTGCAAGCTGCCCGTCTCTACATTTCTGCAGGCTGTGCATGGTAAGGTCCTGACGACTGAAATTAGAGGCAAGGACTTTGAGATGGGGAGGTTGCCATCTGGCGATCCCTGAAAAAAGTGGAGAACCTTCTTCAGCTCTTGTTCATCAAATGGACTTTGACTGGACTTGTCATACAGATGCCCCACTGATCACGGAAGCATGAGCAAGAACAAGGGACGAGCGCATCCTCAGGAAGACGGCACAAGGCCTTCCAGAACAGCACAGCCCTGCCAACACCTTGGACTTAGCCCTTGGAGAGCTGCATTAGACTTCAGACTTCCAGAACTGCAAACTCACTGTGTGCCGATTCAGCACACACGGCATTTGTTGTAGCATCAAGTAGAAACGAGTACGGCTAATGAAGACCACCTTCCCTGTGTCCGTGTGAAGAGAGGAGTGGAGGAATGAAATGCAGCTGGGACATGGCCAATGGGTGTGAATTATACTAAGCAACACACACACACACACACATCATACCACACACATACCAACACACAGAGCTTCCTAAGCAAGAAAGGCCATGACTAAGTCCTGAATACATGTTGGCTAGAAAGCTTCTCAAAAAATGTCTCTTTCTTTCTCCTGGACTAAGACATCTATGGGGCTGTGCCTATGAAAGCAGAAGCAAGCTAGAGGATGAAGATCTGAAAGGAGCACTTCAGCCTCTTACTCCGTTCTTACTCTGTGGCCAGCGTGGAGCTGGCGACTCGGAGGGCCAAGGAGGTGGGACCACGGCTCAGCCTCCCGGCACAGAATGGCAGCACTGTCACAACACTGGCTTCCAGCAGCTCCTTTGAGCCCTTCAGCCAACATCGCTCTCCCAGGAACTCAGGGGATCCCAGATGAGCTCCTCACAGAGAAGAGGGCGGGCAAGCTGGGTGAGCCCCGCCCTCAGAAAAGACAGTCACGAAGCTCAGTGGTCTGCAGGTACAACACACCAAGAATCGTGGGCTTCTCTGCTCCCTCTCACAAAGCTCTCCCGGGGCACACACAGCTGCACTTGGCCTCGCCGGCGATTCCTGTGATTCCTAGCCGGTGCTGGGTGGGCTGAGCTCATTCTCCCTCCTGAAAAGCAGATGCCTGACTCTGTGTCCACTGGAACTGCTGAGGAGACACTTAAAAATCCCCATTCTCTGCAGGCAAATGCTGGGCCACTGAGCTACGTTCCCAGCCCCCCATCTTTTCTTGTTTGCTGCTGGTTTTTGTTTGAGATGGGGCGGCCTAGATTCCTAGACTTAAGTCACTATGCTCTTTACCTTCTGCACCCTGCTTCAGCGTTTCATTTTTAATTCTCTGGGGATGGTTTTGGGGTTTGGTTTTGTCCTGCTGCTGGGGACTGAACCCAGGATCTCGTGTTCGTTATGCAAGCGTTCTGCCATTGCACTACACCCTCTGTCATAGTAAGGCCCAGGTGTCAGGTTGACAGTTGAGGGTTTCAGTTCTGGGCACATTTGTAGAGAATGAGCAGATGACAGAACTTCAGAGACTCTATATCAACCACCTAGAACTAGGCAGCCTAATTTCTCCCCATCCTGAAGCTCAGGGAAATTGCGGAAGAGGGGGTGGTAAGAGTGTAAGAGCACAAGGATGGGAGGAGCAATGATATGCAAGATACTCCACACAAGTTAGGGCCGAAGCAATCATAATTGGACATTGCATGCCCGGCGCAATGTCCAACACACTATTGACCCCACAAAGTCTAGCATTTGCTAAAGGCACCAAGATCCTGGGAGGCAAGGGATTGACAGCCACAGTAGTGTTCCTATGCTTAAGGGGAACACAGGAAGGGGTTCAGGGAAATGCCACTGGGTCCTTGTACATCATCGGAGAGGAGGGCCCAGAGGAGAGTCTGGCATGCACATTAAAGGATTCTCCGGGGATTGGGGGGGCACACTGGGGGATGGGGAGGGAGGGTTGAGGGGGATCAGGGGGGTCCGGGGGAGGAGGAGGGAGGGAACCGGTGTACCTATTAAGTTTGTATGAGCGGAAATAATAATAAAAAATGTTAAAAAAAAAAAAGAGAATGAGCGGATGAGTTAAGTCCACAGCAAACCTGCAGGAGATTGTCTAGCTGATGGGAAAGGCCCAGCCTATGGTGGGAGCGATTAGGCCCTGGAATAAAAGAGAGAGCAGTTGAGAGAGTTGGCATCCTTGTGTACACTTGGCCAGACATACTGATCTGGTAAGTAAGGATCTAAGGATCATCCTTTTCTCAGCCGATGGTGTGGCCAATTCCCTTGGCCCTGGTGTTGGTGTGAACTCTCCTGTCAACCTGGAACAAGAACAATCATAAGAGAAAATAAACCCCTTATTCCCTTAAGCCATTTGATGGCTATTTATCAGCAACCATGCAGACTAACTGCAAGGGAATCACAGGCCAACCACTATAAATGGAATCCGCAACTGTAATTAGTGTGAACACTATTATAAATGTGGATACTGTGGCATTTGGAATGATGGGTACGTATCATATTTCTGTTGAACAGTGCTGACCTGCAATGTTCCAGACTCATTATAAGATTAAGTCAATACTTCCTCCCATAGGTCTGGTGTCACAGTTTCTCTTTCTGCTGCCGTGAGAGCGATATTCATACAACCACCTTAAGGGGGGAAAGGGAGATTAATTTGGCTTAGGATTCCAGAGGTGAGACACAGTCCATTACGCTGGGAAAGGCATGGTTGGCTGGCAGAAGCCGGAGAAGGCTTAGGTCACTGCAGACAACACCGACGCCAAGAGAGCTGGCTTATAACTTCGAGAACTGACTCCCAGCAGAAGCAGGGTGGGGCTGCCCAGACTCGAGGCCTGCCCCCTGCGATGTGCCTCCTGAAGCAAGGCTCCATTCTTAAAGATGCCAAGGCCTTCCTAAACACTGACAACAACCAAGTATTCAAACACATAAGCCTGTGGGAGCCAAATCACATTCAAACCATGAAACCTAGTTTCAAAAACTAAAATAAAATAATAAATTTCGTTTACAGGTCAAAACAGAAATCCCCATGCCCAAACCAAATCTTAATTCAGTGAAATCATAACGGAATCAGTCACCGCTATTTTTGTTTTACTGTTTGTAGCAGTCAGTTTGCATGGTTGCTGATGAATCCCCATCAAATGACTTAATGGAACAAGGGGTTTATTTCTCTTATGGTTCCTGGTTATGGTTGTTTGTCCATCTTAGCAGGAGAGCTCCCACCAGCACCAGGGCCGAGGGAACTGGCCACACCATCACCACTTAACAGCTGAGAAAGGGACAATCCTTACTTGCCAGACCAGCATGTCTGGCCAAGTGTACACAAGGATGCCAACTTTCTCAATCAACTTTCTGTATTTTATTCCAGGACCTATTCCCATCCACCATGGGCTGGACCTTCCCCATCAGTTAGGCAATCTCCTGCAGGCTTGCTCTGAGCCTAACCACTAATTCTCTACAAATGTGTCCAGAGCTCAACCCTCAACTGTCAAGTTGACACCTGTACCTAACTATGACACTGCTATTATTTTTATTATTGCTATTATTATTATTACTTGTGTGTGTGTGGCATGTGGGTACACATGTGTGAGTATATGTGCATATATATGTATATGCATATGGCAGCCCAAGGTTGATGTCAGATGTCTTTTTTGACCTCTGTCCACTTTTGCTAAGCTGAGTCTCTCACGTGAGCCCAGAGCTGACCAGGCAGCTGACCATCTAGCCAGCTTGTCCTGGGGACTTTCTGCCTTTGCCTCCTGGATGCTGGGATTACAGATAGCCACACCTCTCTGGGTTTTAAGTTCTGGGAACTCAAACTCAGGTCTTCAGACTTGCACTGCAAGTGCCTTATCCACTGGGCCATCTCCCCAGACTCCTTCACTATATTTTTTTGGGGGGGGGCTCCCAGGGTGATTTCTATTATGCAACAAAAGAGGCATGAATATTCCCATGGGCCCATGCTGTCCTCTTACCTTCTCTAGATGTTTTCTCGTGTGTGTGTATATGTGTGCGTGTGTGTGTGTGTGTGTGTGTGTGTGTGTGTATGTGTGTGTGTGTATGTGTTCATATTCATGTGTATATGTACAGGGTGCATGCGGAGGTCAGAGGTCAACATCAAATGTCATTATCAGATACCTTTCTCAGTCACTTTCCACTCTATCCTGTGAGATCAGATCTAGTCAGACTCATGCCAGCAAGCCTCATGGATCTGCCCACCTCGGCCTCCACGCCCTGGGATCACATGCCCAGCTTTTCTTTATTTGCATTCTGGGATCACACTGAGGTGCTCATCTGTGCGTGGGAAGCACTGTACCAGCCGTCTCCCCAGCCCTCCAGACTTATTGATTCTCCCTTGCTCATCATGGGTTACCTCACTGCTCATTTTCTGGATTCTGAAAGCATCGCAAGGTGTGATGCACAATGTGGTCTGGGAAGTTGTAAAAATACAGAATCTCACTCTGGTCCTATAGCCGTAGGATCTGCATCTTGACATGACCCAGGGTGATCCCACAGCATGCGACAAAGGCATTTTTCAGCACTCACTAAGAAACTTGTGTGGCTGCAGATTAGCAGCTGGTAAACCAGTTGCTTCGAGGAGTGGCTCTTGGGTCAGCAGATAGAGTGTCGTATTTCCTCCAGTAAGGAGAGGTTAGTTAATTCAGGTTAATATTCTACTCCTTGGGAAATATTGCTATTAAGTATGCGATAAAACCACACATCTAAAAACTCACATGTGAGAAGGGCCTACTCTCAGTTCGCTCATGCTAGGAAATGTGTCAAAGGCCACGTTGTTCCCACCACTGCATGTGGGCTGGCCACACCTGCCCTGGCAAACCTCGGAGCCGTGGAGTTGGTGAGGATAGATTTATTTTCAATCTAACCCTCAGGGCCACGTCGACCTCCAGCCCTGCAGCCACCAACATGTCCCCTGGGACATCTTCCAGGTGCCACAGACATGCAGCATTTCATTGATCAAGTCACCAATCATCCTGATTGTAGCCCATGATGAAAATTAAACATACATGATTTTATCATGACATGACGCACTGTCTGAGCAGCAGATTCTTGTTGCAGGGAATATTTCTCAACTGGTATAAAAAATTATTTCAAGAGCTTCATTCCATGTGCCTGCAGTATGATGGGGTAGACCAGTAGACTCCGGGACTTTAACAGAGTCATCTAAAACGCAGGGCTTCCCAAACTTTTTCAGAAGCAATTACTAGATTCCTTATTTTAAGATGTGCCAGTCTGTGTTTCTTCTGGAAGAGGCCTGGTAATGTACCCAAGTGGCCCTGGTGAGTTTCACCATGAAGCAAGTTTGGACATGTTGTTACCCTACTCCTCTTCTCCACCCCCATACTCCAATGCTTCCTGGGAATCCTTGTGTCCACCTCTAACAGGTGAAACTGCTTTCTAAACTGTCTCTGAGAAGCCATTTGTCATCATGCAAATGACCTCTTTCTATGCATAGCAAACTTCTTGCTTCTTGATAGACCTTCCCATTCATTCTAGCCTTCCTACCAAACAGAACAATGTGTTTTTGTTCCTCTTCTTTCTTTTTTCTTCTCTCTTTTTCAAAGTAAATCTCTGGTCTTACCAAGGTGGGGCGGGGGGGGGGGCGGGAATGTGATTTCCTTTATGAGTTTTGAAATAAAATTATGAATTGAAAGGTCACCTTCATGAAACTTTATTTAAATAGTCTCAGTCTTCTTACGTTTTCTGTGGCTAGAATGAAATACCCTAGGATACCTTAGGTTTGGTACTTTATCAAAAGAAGAATTTCACTTATCCCACATTCCCAGAGGTCTTAGGATACACCATTAACTGAAGCCTAACTCTGCTGAGGACTTCATGGAGGAGACAGAAATACACGTGAGACACATTCCAAAGAATTCAGCAGAGATGCCAGACATCCTCACAACAACCCTGTGTGTGTGTGTGTGTGTGTGTGTATGTGTGTGTGTGTGTAGGCCCAAGGATGGCACTGGACTCATCCTGGATTGTTCTTTCACCTTATTGCTTTGCTTTGCTCTCAGGTTTCCTAGACTCTGCCTTCCAGGGTCAGAATGACAGGCTGCTTCCAAATTAGCCCAGCATTTTTTTTCAACATGGGATCTAGATATTCAAACTCATGTCCTTTTGTTTGTGAGGCAAAGGCTTTAACCACTAAGCCATCTCCTCAGCCCCAACAACCCATTCTTGAAGGAATTCAGCTTGTAGCACAACGCCTACATTAATTCTTCCCAAAGATGGCACCTTTGTGACTAATTGCTCTCCACCCCAGAGACAAGTAGCCCATCTACCTGTCTTAAATATTCTGCCAACCACATTAGATTGAAGACCAACCCTTTCATATGTCAACTACTGAGAGACTCCTTGTCTGAAAATAACCAAGCTAGTGAGTCAGGCCATTAGCCTATTCATCCTGAAAAAGGACAGATACACCCAATGAACTCTGGTCCTAAAAGCTGCCATAGTTCACTAGGCTAACAACTTATTCCTGTGATTTAATTAGAGTGAAATTTAATAAGAATTTATTGAGTGTTTGCCATGTTTTAGGCTATTCTGCACCGTTCCACTTGCAAAGAATATTGATATAAAATTCATCTAAGTGGTGGTTTGATTACATTTGCCTCTAAGACCCTTGGTGGATGAGTTCCATGCTTACCCATAATCATAATAATCATCAATTTAGCCATTGGAAAGGCTTTCAGAGGTCCGTTGATCCAGCCTTTAATCCACTAAGATAAATAAATAAATGCAATAGAGGTCTTTTCTTTAGGATTTCACAATCTAGTTAGGGAGGCAATAATTTTTTTAAGAAGTGACATTCAGTAAAGTTAAAAGTACCTTTTCACAACGTGCATGAATAGTCCAACTGTGTGCCACTCAAGATGCATGAGTGCATATCTATGATGTAATCACACAGGCAGAGGGTGAGAGACGCAGAGCTAGGAGGCAGAGGGTTCTGCCCCACGGAGGATGCGTCAAGGCAGGAGACACTGGGCTCGCTCTCAGCGACTGCCTTCTCCAGCTCATTATCCCCAGCGCTAAGCCCTGAGGTTCAGAGGGCAGGAGAAACACAGGGTCTCAACTACATTACAATTGATCCCTGGGATTTCTGTATCTGCCTATTTGAAAATTGACCAACCCAAGAAAATGGACATGTATGGAGGTGGGAAGACATTGAGTTACCCAACACATGCATTCCCGGATACTTGGGAATGAAATAACCTTGGTTTTACTGTTTCTGTGTGCTCCAAGAGTCACTTTCACAGTCAATACAGTGCTGTTTCTTTGGTATTTGTGTGTGTGTGTGTGTGTGTGTGTGTGTGTGTGTGTGTATGTGCCTTGCTTTAGGGACTACACTATTTAAAATGCTTCCCAAATATAGGGCTGAGGTGCTGCCTAGTATTCTGAGTAATATATGGTTGCAGCGTGGCTCACAGAGAAGGTAAGACATTGTTGCTGGCCAGGAGTTCGATGCTCAGGCATGAATGGTTCTGTATCTGCAGAGAAAGGAGAGGGAAATATGCTGTTCTGCTTATGAGTTTCCTCCAGAAAGCACTAAAGGAGCATCCACAGTGTTTTCAGGGTGAATACATGGAAAAGAGGCTAAGCTTATGTTTTCATGAAATGACAGTTGATTAAAAAGCAAACAGAAAGACGGTGGCAATGTAGCTCAGTGAGTGACTCAATATCCACCCCAAGGGAGAAAAATACAGACTCATGGTCAGCATTGTGAGTCCTGAAGTCAGAGAAATAGAAGTCACAGTACACAGTCCCAAGGAAAATGTTAGCTATTTCTTAGTCAATGTTGTAGTATAAGGAAACATTATACAAATTAGCTTTAAGAAACATATGGTAAGGTGTGAAAATATCATAAATTCACTAGATTCATGTAAAAACACTAAAATAAAAAAGTTATAAAAAAAGAATTAATTTCGATGTGTTCAGAGATGAACAAACATATAGGGTTGGCAAAGTGGCGCCACACTTACGATGCAAACAAATGGGCTTGAGTTCAGATCCCACCTTAAATGCTGGGCAGAGTATAGCATCCCACCTCTGATTCTGGCCTCAGTAGAGGAATCCCTAGAACACCCCAGGTAGTCAGACTAGCCCTAAGGCTGCTGTCTGAGTTAAATTAGAGACCCAGACTCAAAACAATAAGGTAGAAAAACAGTCAACTGAAACTGCCCAAGGAGCTGCTCAGTGGTCTACTTACCTCTGGCATTGACGGAAAAGCTGCTCTTACAAGCCTCCATCTGCCTGTGGAGGACCCAGTCCCTCAGCCTGTGCTGGCTGCATAACCTGCAGGACCTCTCGCTCACACACTAAGAATTTCAAGATGCCAGCAGCCATTCTATCTAGTGTGGGTCCCTTTGAAGTGTTGGTCCCTGTGTGGCTACAGAGGGCATACACACCCAGAGGTCTGCCCACGCTGAGTGACAGTGCTTCTCCTGATGTGATTCCCCGCACTCCACACATGGCTGTGGACTTCACCATAGCCGTGGGTACCCACACCCCTGATAGAAGCTCCTCCCTCCAGCGCTCCTCCACACCCTCTGTTTGGCAATTCCTGGCCTGTTCTCATATCTCACCCACACACAGAGACTTGTTTCTGGAGAAGTGTCTTCACTCTGTCTGATCAAGGAATTCGTTCAGCTCCTCCCCGGCTATCTCCTTGAGCCACAGACAAGAAGGCACTGAGCTTCTGGTGAGATTTCAGTCCTCTCCACAAGACGAGACACACACAGTGGTCTCTTTCCTTCATACCTCTGCTTGCATCTGACTCCAGGGCTAGAGGTCGTCTAGGGCGCGGCCAGTAGCTGAGATTTTCTTCCTAGAGAGGCTCTGGAGAAATCTAAGGACAGTGGGAACTCAGTAACCCCACTTGACAACAATCCTGTTCGTTAGCTAATAAGGTTGTTAAGAACCCTCTAAATGACTTCTCAAGGTTACACAACTAGGCCACAGTACAGTCCCAAGTAGGACACATGCCTCCGTGTCCCAAAACAGCCCGCTGCCCTCTACATTTCCTGCCGAGGGCCCTAATCTTCCTGTCATGTGAATGCTCTGTCCACAGAGGGTCACCTCATGAACACAGCCTCGAGTTTTGACATAGCATCCATTCCATCCATATGTGGAAGAGTCCATGACTTCCGCCTTCTTCCAAGGGCAATAACTTTCCAGCTAACTTTTCTTTCCTGTTCTGACTTTTCAGAGACAACCCTGCTACCCAGTTTAACCTCAAAACTTACATGAACTCTCGAGATCTGAAGACAGCAATAGAGAAAATTACTCAGAGAGGAGGCCTTTCTAATGTAGGTATGTGACCCAGATTCAGGTAACCTTATCTTGTTACCATGGTTTCTTTCGACGTGGCTGTCTTATTCTGTGCTGGAGGAGGAAGACAAAAAAAAAAAAGCAATACATCAAGAAATGTCTTAGATAACATTTGCTTCTCTCCTAAGGTATTGTCCTGGATTTGGGAGGCAAGAGTGATTTAGATGCCTGTGCTGTTGTAACCTATCCAGTTCTTTGTGGGCAGTGACTACGTTCCTTGGAACTAGCAGGGCATCTGTGGTGGACACTTCCGGGTTGGCCTAAAAGTCACCAGCAATTAAACACTGAAGTTTTGTGACCAGCTCCAATCAGGAAGCTCCCCAGAGTCCCTAAGGGGTCTTGTTCCTGTCACTACTGCTGAGGTAATGGCGACGGCAAGAGACAAACATGTCCCTTGTTTGAAGATGAGTTTCTTTGGATGTCTGAGGGTTGAGTGTGGCTAGAAGTCCAAGGTCTAGATCCTAGTGGAGCAAGTCCATAAACTCAACTTTATCCATCTAGCCAAAGGAGATTGGACATCAGCAAAGAGTTTCACACTGAGCATGCTCAGACGGAACAGAAAGCTAATGGTTTTCCCTGACATTTAAATCGAGAGGAATTCAGACAGGGACAGTATGGAGTCAAAGCAAGAGAAGAACTGTCTATCACAGAACAACCTGGCAGTCACAGTAAGTCTGATTCATTACTTCACTCGCTCCCACATCTCCCTAGTGGCCAGAACATTTGTATCTTGCAAACCCTGAACCTTTTGCTCCAGTACAATACTAGATAGCTACCACTCAAATCACTGTTCTTCTTGTCCCCAAATCCTCGTATACATAATAGAGGAGATTTATTTGTTTCCAACTTAATGCTTACATGAGCAGAAATTCCAATGAGAAATTCCTGGTATCGTTGTGGGGGGTATCAGAGAACATCATCCATCTAACGACAGACACTCATGGGGGTTTGCCCCAGGATTGTAAACAGAGCTGAAGGAGGCTGAGCTTTCAGGAAACTTCCTTCTCAAGGTGTCCTGTGAAACCCCAGGGTCCCCAGGGAGCTGCTAGGTCTTCTGAGATCAGGAAACCACTTTTCAGCCTCTGCCATCACAGCGCCTCTATGAACCGGCTCCACCCAGGAAATTGCCATGATAAGGAAGATGCTTGTACAGCCTCGGGCCTCCAGCATCTGCACTCTACCTACCCATCCTCATCCACACATACAAACTCGCGTCACTGGTCACCGTACCCAGCACCTCCGCTAGCAAGTTCTTGGCAGCAGAAATTGCAGAAGCACAGCTTCTCCTATTTGAAATCTCATTCACACGTATCGCCTCATAGAGCCAGAACATGCTGGGAATCGAGACATGAGGAAGAATAAATGGTGTCGTTTACAGATTCCGCAGCCTCCTGTTCTGAGACCCGCTGTGCAGTGCATGGAGTGTGTTAGGTTCTAACTCCCCCTTGGCTTCCACATTCAAGGGCAGACGGGGTCAAGGTGAACATCTTTTGGACCCCTGAACTCTACTACAGATACTTGATATTATGCTAAGGAGGACAGCTGGCCATTTCTGAGTTTTTGGCAGCCATGGATTTCTTTAGCCATAGGATCTGGGCAGCTAGTTCACATGGGTTCTCTATGATGTTTCTCCAGCAGTATCTTATGTAAATATAAGCCCTGGGTCCTTTCATGTGACAGGTAAGACAGTGGAACCTACGTGTGGGCGAAACCCAGAAAAACATTAAAGGTAACCGTGTTATTCCTAAAGGCTGAACAAGGTAATGTCACAGTTACTTATGTTGCTGATAAGTTCACGACCAACTGGCTTATTAGAACAAGCGGTCTTATTTGGCTTAAAGTTGTCCAGTTACACTTCTCAATCCACACACACCTACATGCAGTATTGTGTATATATACTCATGCAACACACAAATCACATATACACATGCACTGATGCACAACTACACACCTGAATACATACATACATATCCATATACATGTACATCTGTAGATACACACAAGCACACACATATGTGTGCCAGGTGCACAACTGCACATCTTCATACATAAACAGGTTATCCTGCAGGTTCTTGGCAGCAGAAATGGCAGAAGCACAGCTACTCCTATTTGAAATCTCTTTCACATGCTGGGAATCGAGACACTAGGGAGAATAAATGGTGTCATTTACAGATTCCTCAGCCTCCTGTTTCGATGGCTAGCTGGGCAGCTCTGTGAGTATGTTAGCCAGTTCCCTTGGCCCGTGGTGTTGGGGTGGGCTCTTAAGACAAGCTGGATTGAGAACTGTAACCGGACAATTGTAAGCCAAATAAGACCGCTTCGTTCCAATAAGCCATTTGGTCGTGAACTTATCAGCAACATAAGTAACTGTGACACTACCTTGTTCAGCCTTTAGAAATAACACAGTTACCTTTAATGTTTTTCTGGGTTTCGCCCACTTATATATAGATATATATATATGCATGTACAGATGTACAACTGCACACCTACACACCTACACACATCTACACACACACACATACACACACACACACACACACACACACACACACACACACACACACACCAGAGTCTACAGAATGTAAAAGCCATACTCTACACATCCAAGTTGATTCAAGGGTGGCCAGTATGGCCAGAACATATGGCATTCGGGGCTGGAGAGGTGGCTCAGGGGTTAAGCCTCTGCCTTGCAGGCGGAAGGTCCTGAGTTCGGATCCCAGATCCCACGTATAGACGCCAGGCGGAAGCGGGGGTGGCCTGCGCTTCTGGTCCTGGTAGGACGGAGCCTGTGAATCCCGGGGCAGAGTAAATATGAAGGAGGTGGTAGGCAGTCCATGGCGGTTCCCAAATTCGTCCATGGTTCTACACACACACACACATACACACACACACACACACACACACACACACACACACACACGTGCACACACGCACATACATACGCACACATGCACAATTGAATAAAAAAAAATATATGGCATTCAATGCTACAAAGAGGAGAGTTCTGGAATACTGGGGCATTTGACAAAGCTGGTAGACACCAAGGAGACCCTGGGACCTTCGAGTGTGAAGAATGCATAAAGCAAGAACAACAGCCTCCGTTACTCCTCACGACCAGAGCACTCAGCTCGAGCTAACCGTTGGACTGCAAACCTAGGCCTTGGGACCCTGCTCAGGGTTTCAGAGCCTATGGTGGGTGCAGCCGGGGTTGGGACCCAACCTCTCCATGCCTAGTAAGTGCATCTCATTCACAGCCAGCCAGACCTTTGGTGTTAAGATAGGAGAAAAGCTGCTGGCGCCTACAAAGACTGCCCCCCCCCAAGCACTGGGCTCTGCTCAGGAGACCATGAGGGCAACATCCCTCCAGCCAGCCCCTCCCACTCCAGGCTCTCAGGCCCACTCGCTGGCTAGGGTCTGTGCCTGATCCAGCACCAAGCAGAGAGGGGGTCTTTTCTCCCCATGAAAAGTCTTTTCCCTTGTTTGCTGGGTCCTGAACTTTTTTCTTTTTAAACAAGAGGCAGAGGAGTTCAGGGGTTAAAAAAGAAACTGGGGACAGCAAGTGATGGTTGTAAACATGCCAGTGTCTTAATTGCCCCTGAATTACACATCAGAAAATAGCTACCGTGATTTCCTCAAAAGAAACAAACAATCCCTGCGTCTTCCAGACCTCAGTGCTCCTGTGTTCCCCCATGCCACAGTCTCTTCTTTCTCTTCCAGGCCGGGCCATCTCCTTCGTGACCAAGAACTTCTTTTCCAAAGCCAATGGAAACAGAGGCGGCGCTCCCAATGTGGCTGTGGTCATGGTGGACGGCTGGCCCACAGATAAAGTGGAGGAGACATCGAGAGTCGCAAGAGAGTCGGGAATCAACATCTTCTTCATCACTGTCGAAGGCCCTGTTGAGCACGAGAAGCAGGACATGGTAGAGTCCAACTTTGCCAACAAGGTGTGTAACTGACCAGCTCATCCCAAAAGGAGGGTCCCCTGCTAAGAAGTCATGATGCCCTCCGGGCTGTTTTTAGGATCTTCGAATGTGTGTGAAGCTCTTGGGCAGGCGATAGCGCCTCCCATGGGAAATCTGGAGTACTCTCTCAAAGCAAAACCTCCCTGCTTGGGGGTACTGGGCAGGAGCAGTGTCCAGGGTCTCCCTTGAGGCTCTCCCTCGCTCCTCACACAGCCCAGGGAGACTTCGAGACTGTACATGTGTACCAGAATGTACATGCGTGTATAACCTGTGACACACACACACGCACACACGCACACACACTGAATCCATCTAATAAACAAGATAAGGAAGGTATAGCACCAGATCAAGATGATCCTGTTTCCTGCAGTGTTCCTAGGTTCTGTGCGTGGAGATGATGCAGGAGATGGGCCAGGACAGGCCAGAAGCTACACCTGTTCCATCCCACTAAAGCCACCTTCATGTTTTGTACACATTCCTCTTTATGCAGGGCTCCAGCTGGATGGAAGGGAAAGAGGGAAGGAAAAAGGAGAGATGGGGAAAACACGAGGGCGAGAGGGAGTGAGAAAGAAAGGGAGGGCAACAGAGGAAAAGAAAGAGGAAGAAAGAGAAGGGCAGAGGGAGGGGAGGAGATGGAAAGAGAAAAAAAAAGGGAGGGAGAAAATAAAGAAGGAAGGCAGGGAAAGAGACCTGCCTGTCTTGGATAGTTTATCTTTGACATTGGCCTCAGTACTCTGAGTTCAGGGCTAACAGGACAGCGTATTGAGCTGCTGACCTTAAAGTTCTCCCCCCACCCCCTGCCCTTCCTGTACACCACATGGCTCTTATTTGACTTGCTCTCTCTTTTTATTTTTTTATAGCCCTAAATACAAACCAAACCAAGACTCTCTCTCCCTGTTTTCTCTGAAAACTTTCTCCCTCCAGAATCCTCCCCTCTCGTTCCCCCTCCCACTCCATGACAACAGTGCATCCTTCATCTCCGGAGCCCTACGGCTACCTCAGTCCAGCTGCTTGGCTTTCCTTCCTTCCTTCCTTCCTTCCTTCCTTCCTTCCTTCCTTCCTTCCTTCCTTCCTTCCTTCCTTCCTTCCTTCCTTCCTTCCTTCTTTCCTTCCTTCCTTCCTTCCTTCCTTCCTTCCTCCCTTCCTTCCTTCCTTCCCTCCTTTCCTTTCTCCTTCCTTCCCTCCCTCCCTCTTTCTCTCTCTCTCTTTCTTTCTTTCTGTCTTTTATTCGTGTCATGTCAGAACCTTAAATCCCATAAGTAACAAGCCAAGCTCACCATCTTTCCCACGCAAACCATCTTCTTCCCAGGACGTCATCCAAATGGCCCTGAAGCTGTCCTCGGGGTAGAGCCATCCCAGAGGGTAGAACCATTTTTGGCTTCCACGCCAAATCACGTCTCCCCCTTCTCCCTCTTCTTTGTGTCTAAACCACCTCTGGTCCCTCTTCCTTCTGGGGTCCCCTCAATTTAAGTGATTTCACAGCAAGGCCCAATCCTTGCTTATGAAACAGTTTGTCAATCATATATGGCCCCTGCTCCAAACACTTTACCACTCCCTGTTGTAGCGGGGTCCCAACCCACTTCCTGCCTGCCACCTTCACGTGGCTGTGTGCTGCGGTTGATGGAAACACCACAACACCGCCTCCTGCCCTGGCTTCACACAGGCTGCGTGGTGGAACTTCCTCCTTGCCACCCATTGCCTGGAAATCCCTTCAGACCCAGCATTCATCCACCGAGCCTGTGGAAAGTTTTGTGAAGCCCATTTAGGCTTTTCCAAAGCAATACAGAAATCTTTCCTAGGAAAATTTTAAGCTATTTCCTGCTTCGAAATAATTCTGCAGTTACCCAAGTTCATCTGTTGTCATGAGGGAGGTCTGACTCCTCTGTGTTCCCGGGAGGCAGGAAGGAGCAAGATGACCCACTTTCAATCAAGATGCTTGGTCTCATTGCTTCCGAGAGACATCAGCTGACCAGCTTGCTCAAAAAAAATTTTTTTTTTGCTGCCCCCTTAGATTTTTTTCTGGGATAAGCTTGGGCACAGGTAAATATTTATGTGCCTGAAGCCATGGTGGTCTGGAGGACAGAGGCTGGATTTGGAAGGCAGGCACACCAGCGCTCCAGAGTTGGTGACCCCAGGATGCCCTTCCTAGCCAACTCTCCATCTGGCTCCTCATGATGGGGGTGGGGATATGTAATTCCACCTTGCAGAGTGAGGGCGAGGGATCAAATGGAGACCCTCTCCCAGGGACAGCCTGAAGCTCAAGGCACTCAGCATCTTTGCGTCCCTTCCCACAGAGTACAGGGTTGTGTTTCCCTTCAGCACCAAGTTTCTTTAATCTTCTTCCGTGAGATTGCCCACAGACACCACTGGCTTCTAGAACCAGTGCGTGTCTTCATCTCACATATGTGGTCCGTTGCTATCATGATGCATGACCCAAACAATTTAGAGGGAAAAGCGATTTATACATGCTCATAGTTTCAAGTTATAACCCATTGCAGTGGGAGAGTTATACCAGCATCAGCAACTAAGAGAACTGGCTGCACCGTATCTGCAGGAGGAGCCGAGAGAGAAGCTCACCTTTTCTAGCTCCTCTCTCTCTCTCTCTCTGTCTCTCATGTGTTCACTTGCACAGGGAATGGGCCTGCCCACTATGAGCTGGGTTTATCATATCAGTTAGATAGATAATCTAAAGAGTTGGTGCCAAGGCTTGCTTAACTAAATGATTCTTCTTAGATGTGCCTGAAGGCTTAGTCCTGGATTGTCAAATCCAATCCAGAAACTAATTTAAAATTAACTGCCACAGGCATAAACACGAAGCTGAGTTCAGCGATTTAACTTGGGAATTTGCTCACCAGACCACTAAGGCAGAGATCCAATTAAAGGGGGAGAGGGGGAGGCAGAAGTGAGTCCAGATGTTGCTGGAAGGGTCTTGGCCTCAGGTATGGAGAAAGTGCACTTTGAGAATTAATATGGAAACCAGGGGCTCTTCGCTTCTTCCTCTGCCTCGTGATCAAGGGTACTGGAGACACACTGGGGAACCCGACTCCTTCCCTTCTCTCTTCCAGGCCGTGTGCAGAACCAACGGCTTCTACTCGTTCACTGTGCCAAGTTGGTTTGGCCTCCACAAGACCGTGCAGCCCTTGGTGAAGCGGGTTTGTGACACCCACCGCCTGGCCTGTAGCAAGACCTGCCTCAACTCGGCCGACATCGGCTTCGTCATCGACGGCTCCAGCAGCGTGGGGACCGGCAACTTCCGCACGGTCCTGCAGTTTGTGGCCAACCTCAGCAAGGAATTTGACATTTCAGACACGGACACGCGCATCGGGGCAGTGCAGTACACCTACGAGCAACGGCTGGAGTTTGGCTTCGATAAGTACCGCACCAAGGCTGACATCCTCAATGCCATCAAGAGGGTGGGCTATTGGAGCGGGGGTACCAGCACCGGGGCCGCCATGCAGTATGCCCTGGAGCAGCTCTTCGGGAAGTCCAAGCCCAGCAAAAGGAAGCTGATGATCCTCATCACCGACGGCAGGTCCTACGATGACGTTCGGATACCGGCCATGGCTGCCCACCAGAAGGGTGAGCCGTCTTGCTGTGCCAGGAGACGGAGGGGCTTCTGAGGGGGCGAGGAGAGGGGATCAGTGTCCATGATACCCAGGGAAAAGAGAGAGAGAGAAAAAGACCGAGAGACAGAGAATGAAGGGAAAGAATGAGAGAGAGAAGAGAAAGAGAGATTGAGGAGACAGAATAAGAATGAGAGAGGGGATAGAGACAGACAGACAGACAGACAGACAGACAGACAGACAGAGAGAAAGAGTTCTTTCCCTGAGCTATGTGGACTCCGAAGATTGGACTCATCACCAGGTTTCTGCATAAGCACCTTTCTTTATCCGTTGTGCCGTATTCCTGACCCAAGGAACTAACTGTCTTTCATGCCTGTCTTTTATCTATGGCTTAAGAACGTGTTCACAACCACAAGGAGAATGTTAAGAGAATGAACAGTGAGGGTGCTCTGAGAGATGGCAGGGGAAGGAGTCAGCAGGTGGTCCCCAGATGCACTTGAAAACCCCAAGTCCACAGGTGTCTGGGAATCATGACACTTGCTTTTGCATTCTGCAAAATTCTGAAATTTTTCTTATGCGGCAGAAACCCATAAAAGGAAATATGATTCGTTACTTTATCAAAGATACCAAACCTCTAGCTCAATTGACTCCAAATTGTGTTAGTGCTTAACACATAATAATGCTTTTAAGAAAGAGTATTATCGGAGGTGAATATTTGTAAATTTTTTGGAGACATCGTCTCTGTCTTTTTTATTAATTTTTTTTATTCCTTGACAGTTTCATACATGAATACAATGAAATTTTGCAATTTTCACCCCGTATTACTTGATCCCATCCGCTCTCCTTTTTCCATGGAAATCCTTATTCCCATCCAGTCTCTCTCTTAATTTCATGCCTTTTGTGTGTGTGTATGTGGCCCACTGAGTTTCATCTCAGTTATCTGTATTGGCATATGCCTGAGTGCTTGCTTGGGCGTAGACACTATATCAGTGGGCATATCACTGGGAAAAGTAGCTCCTCTTCCCACGGCCAGCAGTAACCATCAGTACCCTCTCAAAGAGCCATCTGGAGACCTTCCCCCTTTCGTGATGAAAAGTTGACAGGTCAAATCTCATGCAAGTCTTGTGAAAGTAAACACAGATGCGGTGAGTTCGTAGGTCCTGTAACCCTGTCTGGCTGCACCCTTCTTACCCTCTGGCTCTTCTATTCTGCCGCCCCCTCGTCCTTGGTGTTCCCCGAGTCTTGGAATGAGCGTGACTTAGATCCCTGGTTATCCCTGAGCAATGCACGGACTCTTAGGAGACAGGGTCTCTCTATGCAGTTCAGGCTTGCCTCAAACTCATAATCCTCAGCCTCCCAAATGTGGGAATGATAAGCGTTTGCCACCGCTGCCTGGCGGAAAAGTTCTCTTTTCGTAAACAATTGCTGATAAGGTCTTGGGAGCTTGGGAAAGCCTCAAAGGAATTTTAAAGCGATATTCCCATACAAAAGTCTTTAGGAAATCGAGAAAGAGTTTAAAAACACAAAAATACTTTTATACATATTTAGAAAAGCACTCACATTTATGCTGTATTGTAAAATCTTAGATATATAATTGGTGTTTTGGAAAGTGCCATAAATCATGATATAATACAGACAGGCTGCACACAATCCTGGCTCCCTGAGTTCAATTCCTCAGAACACACATGATGGAAGGATAGAACCGATTTCCAAGAAAGTTGCCATCTCAGCCTTACACAGGTGCCACGCAGCACATATTCACGTATTCTCTCTCTCTTTTCTCTCTCTTCTTCCTTTCTCTCTCTCTCTCAAATTAGTCAATTAAATAATTTAGATTGCTATATGCAAAGGTCATAGAGACGGGTTCCTTACTCTTTGATCTTAGTGGGCAACTCTGAGAATCATCTGGAAATATGATGAGGATTGTAACCCCAGGAGTGTCCAAGTCTGTGCTGGGTAACCGTGTCAGCCTTGCCGGTAAAAGCTTCTCTACACAGGGATGGTTCTGGGGGTCCGAAAAGCTCAGTTTTAAATCCCGTTATGTGGTCTTTGCTAGATACAGTCTTTCCATCTTTGAGCAGAAAAGAGGGCCAGTGTAGGCCCCGCTCTGCAGCAAAGCTTTTCTCCCTGCTCCTTGGCTGCATTTTATACCCAAAGCTGGCTCCCTGAATCCTTGACAGTATTCAAAGGGAAGGAATTGGAGCGGTGAGCGAAGAGCCTGGCAGTTTCCAAGCAGCTCAGCAGACTGCGACTGAGAGCAAATTAACCAAAGCCAAGTCAGGTGAAAGAGGCTCCCCGCCAGTAAGCTAGAGCACCGCAGAGGTGGGACTGGTGCCTATGGGTGGATCATGGGCAGGTACCTGGGCAGGAGACCACGCCTAAGACCTACCTCTGTTTCATAGCTATTTCTCTCACTTGCTCCAGCTGTTCTGAAGACTGTGTGGGAACAGGATCTTGTAGCGTAAAACCAGACACTTGTTGACCAGCTATTCTCAATCCATACCAAGAACAGCACAACACACTATCTGCCCATGTTCCCACTAAGAAGGAGGGCTCCTGTCTGTATCCTGTCCTCTAACCCTGCCTTCCAAAAACATCGGTCCGCTGTGCAAGGATTTGCACCTAGACACACTCACATCCCTCCCTTCCCATAAATAATACATTCTACCTAATCTCAGGTACTGATCCCCTTACCACCGCTTCCTCCCTTCCAGTGCCAAACCTCTGCAGAGAGTTAGCTCCACGTGTTGTCCACACATCTTCTCTGGTTTCTTTTTTCCTGCTCTCAGCAAGACACACCAGTGTCGTGGTTGTGTTTTTTTGTTTCTTGCAACTCTAGTGAGTGCTTTTTAGGGTTCGTCTTATGTTTATGTGATGCTACTGGTCACCCCCATTCTCGCCGTCACACTCTTGTCATGACAGTGATGGACCATGAATGACATTCTCTTCAGGAGAGAATGGGAAAGAGATTGAAAGCTGTGGCTTAATAATCAGTACTATATTTAGTCTGGAATTATGAGAAATGGTGTGTGTGTGTGCGCGCGCGTGTGTGTTGACACTGAAACCCAGGAGCTGCACGTGTAGCCCTCACACTGGCTTCTGACACATGACTCGTTTGTTTCACTAAGCATAGGTGAAGTGCACATGCTCTGTGTAGCACATCTGCATGCAACAAAACTGCCGCTTGTCCCAAAGCACCTTCCCCTCTGTCACTCGTGCGATGCAGCTCTTGCCAAGCATTTACTCCATTCTATGTGGTTTGGGTTTTTTTTTCCCATTAAAAGACAACAAGCTTTCCAGACAATAGCGATATTAATTCTGTCACATGTAATTTTGGCATAAAGTGGCATTCAGAAGTATTTACCGAGTGACTCGCTAAAACCTAGAGATCCATGGGGATTCTTTCTTTTGTCTTTGGCCTGGTCTTGATTTGGGGGTTCGTTGTGATGACAGAGCTCTTGGGAGGAAACCTCATGTCCCAGCATCTTGGGGACATTTGCTTCATCCTATCTTTGTCTCCACAGGAGTGATCACCTATGCAGTAGGAGTGGCATGGGCTGCCCTGGACGAGCTGGAGATCATTGCCACTCACCCCGCCAGAGACCACGCCTTTTTTGTGGATGAGTTTGACAACCTCTACAAATCCGTGCCCAGGATCATCCAGAACATTTGTACAGAGTTCAACTCACAGCCTCGGAACTGAATTTGGAGCAGGTTCAGAGAGGCAGATGCTGCCTTACAGACTCTGTGGAGCACCCCCAGAGTTTGCCCCATGAGAGGGGCACCCAAAAGGGTCAAGGCTTGCACAGGGCTTGGGGAAACACATGCATTGTCGCTACTCTTTGTCGCTGGTGATTTGCATCCTTCAAAACCATTAGAAGGATGAGCATCGGTTTATAGCTTGAGCTGGAGCACTGCTATTTTGAGCATACTGATGATCTTACATTTTGACAAATGTTTTCAAAATATACATCCGGAAGAGAGTGCCATACTTACAGAAGGCTTGAATTGAACTTTTGTGAAAATTTTTTTTCTTAGTTTTCTATACTCAGCAATTTTCTTTCTTTCTTGTCATGAGAGCGTAGGAGTTGCTTAATTAAATGTTTTCGAGGATTCCATGGTAAGGGCTGCTTCTTGTTTGTGTGTATCTGACTCTGTCCCCGGCCTCCCTACCTCAGAATGATCAAGGATACAAAGTCACTCCAACACCAGCACATAATATATAAAGGAGCGTTGTTATCAAGTAAATAGGAGGCAAGCAGCATGCGACAAGGCTGTCTCAGAAACAGAAAAGCAGAGCGGAAGGGAGAGAGAGAGAGAGAGAAAGAAAGACAGAGAGAGACAGAGACACAGAGCA
This sequence comes from Typhlomys cinereus, assembly GCA_023101885.1. Taxonomy (NCBI): domain Eukaryota; kingdom Metazoa; phylum Chordata; class Mammalia; order Rodentia; family Platacanthomyidae; genus Typhlomys; species Typhlomys cinereus. The sequence continues at coordinate 2,167,171 of JALPQD010000227.1, forward strand.
ACAGAGAGAGAGAGAGAAAGAGAGAGAAATAGAAGAGAGAGAGGGAGATCTGGCTTTAAGGTCTCTTATAGGATATGGTCATGCGACCAGGATGAGAAGTGGGGTTTGTCTCAGGGTGGGTCAAAAAGTCCTTGGGAGCCGCAGACAACCCGGGGGCTGCGGGACTGTCCTTGGGACAGTGGAGCTGCCTTATCTAAGTAGACTGGAAGCTGTGGAGGGTTCTTTGAACTCGTACATCGGGAGGGGGTGCAACATTTTGTGTGTAATGTGCCTGACATCTAACAAATACTGTCACAATAACCCCTCCTTGTTTTATTTCTCTGTGTGCACACGCCTCGGCATGTGCGTGGTGCTCAGAGGACAGCTGGCTGCGGCTGCCACCAGCTGCAGCCTCCTGAGCATCTCACCAGCCAATGCACAGCACGGCAGCATTGCTGTCCAATCAGAAAGGCACAAACCTCACTCCGGCTTCCACCCTTTAGAGCAACCGCACACATCTTTCGCTGCTCTTCCCATTTCAAAACCAGAAGGGATTACACGCAGCCTTTCTGCTCGTGTGCTGAGACGCATTTCCAGGGTTTGTGATAGGCCCACTCTCTACCCTTCCTAGTTCAAGACGACTTCACACCCGCGGGGCACAGACAAAGCTTGACTGCCTTCCCCTCACTGCTGTCTGCATCACCAAGCACCCGCACCACACTGCTGGATAGACTAGAGGGCCAAGGTGGTCGTGGTTAAAGAAATGCACCAGGGCTGGAGACATGGCTCAGGGGTTAAAACTCTGCCTCACAAGCAGAAGGTCCTGAGTTCAGGTCTCAGGTCCCACGTACAAATTGAAACACCAAATGGAAATAGCAGTGGCCTGCACTTCAGGTCCTAGTGGGCAGAGCCTGGGAAATCTCAAAGCAACAAGGAGGTAGAAGCAATCCAGGATGAAACACAATAAACAGATAATAAAGTTTATTAAAAAAATATGTATCAAGTATTTAAAAAAATAAATAAATAAAATAAAGAAATGCACCAGGCTACACATTGGAATCTCTTCTGAGAACAGAATGCTGATTTACAGGCCTGGTCCCAATCCCCGTGAAATCAGAATCTCTGGGACTGACTGTAAGAGCAGTCTGAGGTTCTATAATGGGATGGACAGCTTTGAGCTCTGCCCAAGAGTTTATGCTACAGTTTCCTGGGAGAATCCCTGCTGCCCGGGAGCTTTCAGTGGGAGCTAGATGCTAGAGTCTTTATTTTTTCTTTTGAGACAGAGTCATACTATGTAGCTCAGGCTGGCTTTAAACTCACTAGGCTGACAAAGAACATATGGCAGTTCTCTTGACTTGGCCTCCCAAGTGCTGGGATTGCAGGCATGTACTACCACAGAAGCTCGAGCATTGATTTATCATCGTCATCATCATCATCATCATCATCATCATCATTATCATTATTATTATTATTATCAAAGTAAGCTGGGAGAGATTTGGTTGAACTTTACCTCCTCTGCCAAGGACTCATCTATTTGCTTATGGAATATATAATATTCACTATATGCAAAAGAATATTCATAGGACTAGAGAGATGGCTCAGGGGTTAAGATTCTGTCTCACAAGCAGAAGATCCTGAGTTCAGATCCCAGGTCCCACATTAAAAACACCAAGTGGAAACTGTGGCAGCCTGCACCGCCAGCCCTGGTGGGTGGAGCTTGGGAAATCCTAGAATGAAGGACGAAGGAGTTAGAAGCAATCCAGGATGATTCCCAAAGTCACCCTTGGTCTTCCACAGGAACACACAGTGCCCTCTTATACACACACACACACACACACACACACACACACACACTAAAAAAAAAAAATATTCACAGATGGGCATGGTAGCACATACCTATAAATCCCAACTACTCAAATGACTGAAGCAGGAAGATTACAAATTCAAAGCCTTCCTGGTCAATGTAATGAGACCCTATCTCAAAATATAAACTTGTAGTAGAGCACTCGCCTATCATACATGGAACCCTTAATTGCAACCTGAGTACTGAAGAAAAAAAAGAATATTCAAAAGATTCCTAAGTAGAGATGACTAATTGTTAAATTATATTTCTTATAAGTGTGTTGCTTATAGAATATATACACGCTAGGTTCAAAAGAATATTCACAGAGCTGGAGATATGGCAGAAAGATAATATCTCTGTCGATACTTGGACCAAAATATTTAAGTTAAAAAAAAAACAGAATTGATGATTTCATCCATCCAGCAGAATTTGCACAAAGCCACCAAACCTCTCACACCTTGAGAGAAAGACTGTAACCTCGATGATATTACAATCAGAGCTGGGGAGCGGACTCCGGTGCTAAAGTGCTTGCTGTGCAAATCTGAGGACCTACCAGCTCCAGTGGGTGGGGCAGGCCGACCCCCAGGGCTCAGCCAGTCTAGTCAACAGCAGAGAGCTCCAGAGTCAATGTCAGACCCTGTATTGAGCAAACAAGGAGAAAAGCAGTTGAGGAAGATGTCCTGACGTCAACGTCTGGCCTCCACGTGCTCCACAGAGGTGAACACGCACGCCCACCTGTACATGCTCTCTGCCTCTTCTCTCTCTAACACACACACACACACACACACACACACACACACACACACACACTGAGAGAAGAGTCTCAATTAGTGGGTACCAGCAATTTCAAGCTTACCAACCATAAAATTTGCTTTGAAGGCAATTGAAAACATGTTTTGCTCAGAAATTTCAAAATAAGAAAATAACTTTTTTATAAGGGAAATTCTTCACAAAGATACAGTGACTCTCTGTTAGTGACAGACTCAGCTAAGTAACTAATTAAAAATGAGAAGCAGCAGCAAGGAGCAGTTATTCTGGCCGCTTTTGACTGTGAAGGTAGCATGCACAAGGGGACCTTTTCCAGTTTTGCTTTAATGCACACAAATTTGTTAGTTTAATATTCAAATTGCATTTTGGAAAGTGCTTTAGAAATATGATTACAGCTGTCCTTCAGAGTCCACAGGGGGCTTGGCTCCAGGTCCCACCCCCATGCTATCCAAAATCTCACATGCTCAATTTTCTTATATGCAGTGGTGTAGGTTGTGTGTGCAATTTCTATACATACTCTTTCCCATATACCTAAATCATCTCTAGATTACTCATAATGCCTAATGTAATGTAAATAATTATTTTATTGTATTGTTTAGAGAATAATAACAAGAAAAATGCCTTATAAACATTTAGTGCACATCCAAGTTTTTTACAATTTTCAAACCAGGGTTGATTGAATCGATGGACATGAAAGGTCACATGTTTCTTATAGGAGACATATATACCAAAGAGTCACGAATAAGTAAATATCTCCAGATATAATATAATTTTAACAGTTTGGAATTTTCTTTCATGCAAAAAAAAAAAAAAACAACATTAGCTTTGACGTTGCACAGCCAGCTGTATTAGTTACACTTCCTGTCGCTTGACTACCTGAAGGAAGCAACTTAAGGGAAGGATTTATTTTGGCTCATGGGTTAAGAGGAGAAACAATCATGGCGGCAAGTTCTGGCCACAAGGGTGTGAAGTGGCTGATTACTTTGTGTCCACAGAGAGATAAATCCCCATGTCTGCCTTGCTTTGCCCTCTTTCCTTTTTATTCAGCTCAGGACACCCAACCCATGAGACAGTGCCCCCCACCTTCAGGGTGAGCTGTCACTCACTTAACCCTCTCTGGAAGTTTCCTCAATTCCACACTCTGTTTCTCCTCTATGCTTCCAAAGTGCAGTCAGGTTGACAAAGAAGAAAACCATTTGCAGACTCTGGAATTGGTTTCCCAAGGCATCTCGGCGTTTCATTCTATGATATCAACAGAAAGAAAATCTCTTCTATGCCTCTTCTTTTCCAAGAAATGGACAAATGAGCAGGGGCATCGAGACAGTCTCTCTAAGTGGGCACAATCTCTCAAGTCCACTCAACCTAATTCTCCTAATTCACAACATCTGCTAAGGCTCAAGATTTCGAAGCAAGGGGCTGATAAAACTTCATGGCCACACCAACCCGGTTCAGATCTTTCTCATCTCCCTTGGTTCTTCTGAACTGGGTGAACCTTCGTACGGCTGCTTTCTCTGCCGCTGTCTCTACACCAATGAGTTCATGGGAAAGACAGTCTTCCAATGGTAGGGACTTTTCAGCCACAAGGAGTTTCCAGATAAAGCTATTTTCCAGTCAAAATTCTAAGAGACCCTCTCCCTTGAGATTACAATATGTAAGTTGAGTATCTAGAAGATATTCCTAGAAGTATGATTTCAATGGCTTTAAGAAAAAGACATTTATACAACCAATGCCTTTGAGGAATTCACAGTCCAGCAGGAAACACAGACAAATGAAGAATTAAAATCATACAGTGACTATCGTGGGATCAGGTGCAAAGTGAATAGCTGAAGATTGCAAATGCCCTCATGAGCAATAAAAATGCATCTAACAGAGATCAGTTGCCACAGCCTGGGTGCCATTCGAAAGCTGCACACCTATAAACTCACCACTATGGTTTGCTGAGAGGTCTTCTTTTTTGAAGTTTGCAGATCGTGTGTCTAAGACATAGAGAAGTCAAGTAACATGTCCAATGTTATAGAATTAGTACAAGGCAGATATGAACACTAGGGCCTGTCAATCAGTTATGGTTTGGATATGAACCATCCCCCCCAAAGGTTCGAATGTACAAGGCCTGGTCCCCAGCTCGTGGATCCATTCTTGGGAGGTGATTGGATCTGAAGGTTAGTTCACTGATGGACTTACAATATGATGGTGTTGTTGGGAGGTGGGGCCTTCCTGGAGAAAGCAGGTTACTGGGGTTATGACTCTGCAGGGTCTGCTTTGTTCCAGATTCCTGGCCACCAAGAGACAAGCATCACACTTTTTTTTTCCATCACACGTTTTTTTTTTTTTTTTTTGCATTCACAGAGCATATTTATTTACAAAGCATTTTTACAAACATTACCTCATGCCTCCCCCACTGTCCCCACCACACCCTTGTGCTATGCTGTTCTGCCTCAGCACGGTCCAGAGACAAGAGCCAAGTGACCATGAATTGAAACCTCTGAAATCGTGAGCCAAAATAAATCTTGCTTCCTCTTGAACTGTTTCTCTTGGGTGACTGGCACAGCAACAAGTGGCTTGCACATTTACCCACTTGGCTTTCTATGAGGGCAGCTGCATGATACCCAAAGCAGCTGCATTGGACGTTCTTTAGAAGCTTCAGAATTCTAACTGTACATCTAATTCCATTAAGTGCATTCTCGGGATTTATTAAACACACACTGAAGAGCCCATGACACAGCTAATGCAAACTCCACTCTCTCTGTTCCACTCCTTGATTCTTTGGCAGCTGTCTGCTCTTGCCTAAGGCGGGTGATGCTCATCATAGCCCACTGTTGTACCGATGCAGGGGGCTGGTAAACACATCCACCCTTCACGTCTCAGCCCAAGCGCCACCTCCTATTTGGAACCTCTTCTGACTCCCTGAGACAGACTGAGACTCTCTGACGACAGAATCCTGACTCGCCCATACGCCTGAGCTTCTCTTGGTCCCATTTCCATCAAGGGCAAGACACCCAGAAAATGCAAACTTGGGATTCAAGTCACTTGAGAGAAGCACCTGATGACGACACCCCTCATGTAATGGCAACAGAATGAGAGGGCAGATGGTTCTGGAAGAGAAAGACAGGATGTGGCGGCAAGAGGAAGGTTCTGATTCCGCCCAGACTGCACCGTCCTTCTCGGCCTCCTCCTTCGTGCATCTGACAGTCACCGTCCTCCGAGGACCGAATCCTCCATCTGCGTCTCCCCTTCTGCCCCCATTTCTCCTGCAGACAAAAATCCTTTCAGAGCACGCATCTATTTCCTATATTTTGTTTAAATTATTTTTTATTATTTATTCACTTGTGCGTGTGTGCGCGTGTGTATGTGTGTGTATGTATGTGTGTGTATGCGCATGTGTGTAGAACCACGGACGAATTCGGGAACCCCCATGGACGCCTCCACGTCCTCCTTGTTTACTCTGCCCCGGGATTCACAGGCTCCGTCCTACCAGGATTGGAAATGCAGGCCGCCCCCGCTTCTGCCCGGCGTCTATACGTGGGTCTAGGATCCGAACTCAGGGCCTTCTGCCTGCAAGGCAGAGACTTAACCCCTGAGCCACCTCTCCAGCCCCCTATGTTTTGTTTAATGGCTGTTACTAAGCATTGGCGGCACTGGAGCGAGAAGGTGAACGAGTCCTGGATGCCGCCCCAGGAGCTTCCCGGCTTGTGTGGGGCTTGCGTGGGGCACAATTCCTGTCTCAGGGTTGTGCCGGGAGGCAGGCAAGCACCAGGTGGCTTCCAGGCCCGGGTTTTCAAGGGAGATTCCATTTTGCCCAGGAGAGGAAAAAATGGAAAAAGGCACCCCAGCAAAGGAGCCGAGAGGGGCAAGGTCGAGGCAGGACGCAGTGTGGTGCCCGTGGAGGAAGAACGGCGTGAGCTTCCCGGAGGAGGCTTCAGAAAGTGAAGCTAGAGAGAAAGGCAGAGCTCAGGCCTTGCAAGATCTGCTGGTTACGGTTTTCTCAGCTGCCAGGAACGGACACTTGATTCCCGGTAGAGCAAGCAAAGTGTGTGGCAGGGTGGGCAGGGGAGCGCAGGGGGGTGGTTTGCCATTGGTGACACTGGAGAAAGTCATGAACTCAGACACCAGGGAGACAGGACGGGGTGTGGGGGAGATCTCAGAAATGGGACGAGAGACATAGGATGAGAGCGTTGGACAGAGAATTTAGGTCACCTCATTCTTCCTTCCTGCAGGATTATCTTCATCTGGAAACTGGTCAGAGACAACAGAGAAACCCCCCTCGTCTGAGAGACTGACCTCAACATTGAGGCTTCCCCAGGCAGCCTACTCGGCCTTTCTGGCGATGAGCACTTACTTGATTGTACAGTTTAATCGCCCTGTTTCGATTCGTTTTCAGACAGTCTCACTCTGTACCCTGTAGCCTAGGCTGGTCTTGAACTCACGATCCTCCTGCCTCCGCCTCTAGAGCGCTGTGATCACAGGCACCACTAGACCTAGTTTAATTAATAAACTTTAGAAGTTCCCAGAGCATCAAGTGGAATGCCAGTGAATGTATATCCCCAAAGTCCTGGCCCAGGACTACTTGGGTGTGGTCACCAGACAGGTGCTGTCTGCCTGCCTAGACCCCCCTTCATACTCCTTGGTCCCCATGAGTACAAAGCTTTTCATTTGACCAAGAAGACAGACAGGCTTCTAGGAGCCTCTTGCGTTTCTGCAGGAAGGCCTAGTTAAGGAGAAAGGTTCCATTTCAATTGCCATCACAGAGGTCAAAAACCAGAAGATCACAATTCCAAGGCAGGCTTTGCCTTTAAAAAAAAAATCTTTTAAAAACATCTTTTCAGTATTTGAAAAATACTGAAAGAAAAGCTGGATCAAACTTTCTCGCTCTCTCCCTTTCACACAAGTGAAGTCTTTAGGCTGGCGGGAGCTGCCCAAGTAAGCAAATGCCACGTTTGGCTTGGCAGTTGGGACTTTGCTAACGAACACATCTGAGCTGAATGGCTCTTTTCTGTGATTCCTCTGCCCTCATACTCGCTTGAGGTGAGCAGGGTGCATTCAGGTTAATGACAAACAGGGATCTGGGTTCCCCACAAAGAGTCTTTACATGACCGTCCCAGGCATAGAGACCCCAAAGGGCTGGGAACCACAGAAATGGCACAAATGCCGAAACATGACCTGAGCTCAATCTAATTGCAGGTTGTTCTGACATTCTCACGGCATGTGTAGACCTGTATCCTGATATCATGGTATTGATTTTTTTTCCCCATTGACTTAACACCCTCCCCGTTCTTCTTAGAGCCAGAACGGGAATTTCTTTCCGTCCTCAATGGGTGGGTTGTGCAGCATCTATAAAGTCTAAGAGGGAACAAGTCAAAAGGCAAAACCACGGTGGTAACAACCATCTAAGATATGCACCAAGCAAAATAAATGAGCAGAGCGAGTTTTCTAAAGGGCAAAGTGTAGTGTAATTGGTTTTCTTCTACGAAAACATATTGGTTGACCCGGGGACCAACCATTGCATGGAAAGGGCGGGGGGGGGGGGGGGTGTCCTGTCTGGCTCTGTGATCCCCGGGGAAATTTTACTTGGACCTTCAGAGAAGGTGGAAAATTTGCCCCCTTGTATCCTGCAGACCTCAGATTCCCAGTGGCCAGCAAAATCTCTGGAAGCAAAACATTGGTGGTGCCACAGCAGCCTCCGGGGGGGAACTGTACCCAGGGGCCACGGCCAAGACTGTCCCGGCAGGGCCAACGGGCTTGTTCATAAGCAAATCCAAGGCATCCCAAGGGAAGCTGGGGTGAGCCCATAACAAGCTGACACCCCTGGATGAGTCTGTGTGATGCCACACCCATTGGCTGGAGAGGTCCAGCAACATTTTGGTGACAACAGCAAAACCGATGATTAGCACGGGTGACGAACCCCAGTGTGCTGTGGGCTGAACGAGGGGCTTTGTCCTCACCCGACAACTGGACCCATGTGGTGGTGCTGCTGCAGAATAAATGTTTCCCCAAAGCCGCCGTGATAGGAGGGGGCTCGTGCACGTCCAGCCATCCTGACCGGGAGTCTGACAATGTCAAAATCCTCGCACGGCTATTATGTCGTCCGTGAGGGTTCCCCGCTTCCAGCAAGGGCAGGGAGACACGGGCAAGCAAGGAGCGGCCTGAGTTCACACAGCAGCCAGCTCTAGACTGCAGGCTCGGTGCTCTCTCTCTTCCTGAATGGCCACCTTGACCTCTGACCTTCCGTCTTATTTTCATCTGTCAGTCATCACCTGTTTACTCTCAGCATTGCTTGATGTCCCCATTCCTTCAGTCACCCGACATATATATATATATATATATTAAAGCTCCATATATTTAGGCAATATATCTCTGTTTTCCACTTTCTGCAGCATGGAATCTAAGACACTGAAAGATATCATCTGCTTTTTGGTCTTCTGTGTTCCTCTTGATACCACTCAACATTGATCCATTTGTTGATGTGTATATGTATGTTTATTTGTATGTGTGTGTGTGTACATGTGTGTATGTGTGTGTGTATTGTATGTGTATGTATATGTGTATGAGTGTGTATGTGTGCATGTGTGTATATGTGTGTATGTGTATTGTATGTGTATGTGTGTATGAGTGTGTGTGTGTGCATGTATGTATGTGTGTATTGTATGTGTGTGTATGTGTGTATTGTATGTGTGTATTGTGTGTGTGTGTGTGTATTGTATGTGTATGTGTGTATTGTATGTGTGTGTGTGTATTGTATGTGTGTGTATTGTATATGTGTGTGTGTGTGTGTGTGTGTGTACACTGAGGCCAGAGGAGGACTTCAGTTTTTATACTCTATCACTTGCCACCTAATTCTTTGAGACAGGGTCTCTCACTGAGCTTAGAACTAGGTTGGGGGCCAGCGAACCCCAGCGATCCTCAGTCTCTGTTCCCAACAGTACTAGCTTTTTACATAGGTACTGGGATCCGAACCTAGATCCTCACCCTGGCACAGCAAGCCCTCTTACTCACTGAACCTCCATCTCTCCAGCCTTACAATGCAGAATCCTTGCTCGTCTCCTTCCTCGGAACACCAGCAACACCTCCTCACGGACCATATGGACCTGCTGCAGTGTGACCCCCAGCCTCGTGGGAACAGCCTTAGAGGACCTCAGAGAGAGGAGCAGTCTGTGAGAAGCGATGTCATGGCCATCTTTCTGTGTCACGGCACTTTCTTTCCAGTCTTTGGAGTCAGTGAAGCTTGAGACTTCCTACCGTGCGCCTCTTAAAGCTACGGCTGCTGGCATTCGGCTGGTGCCCCCCAACTTCAAAGCCCGTCACCTGCCTCTATTTTGTTTGTGTCCTATGGGACAAAAGCTGACGGGTGGACCTTGCTTGTGCTGGCTGTGGAAGCCATCAGTTATTTGCATCCCTCTGCACCCGCTGCATCTCCACCTGCCAAACCTGCTTCAAACGGACAGCCCGACCACATGACTGCTATTTCAGATGCCCTAGGAACTCCTCCAGGCCGCATCATCTTGGGGGGGTCGTGTCCCTGATCTTTTTTTTTTTTTTCAGCTCACCCTGTATTTTCCTTTCAGAACAGATTGACTGGTTTGTTCTCAAGCCTCGTTCACTTACTTTCTGGCCAGTTTCAAGGCCTCGGAAAACTCAAGATCACGTTCACAATCCTTTGCTTTGGAAAACAAGCTCTGTGGACAGTTCCTCCCACCCAGCTGTTTCAGCTGATGTACTCACTTCTAGACTAGCACATGCAGAGTTAACTGCAGGGGATGGAAAAATCTCCAGGTCAGAAGCAAATTCCAGGCCAGCGACTGGCAAAACAGTCAAATTCTCCCCTGGACATGCAACTTTGCAATCACACTTCCTTAAGCTAGGGGTGGCACCTCCTTTGGTCTGGGAAAAAAGAAAAGATTTTATTGTAGCAGAGAGAAAAACAGAGAGAGAGAGAGAAAGAGAGAGAGAGATTACTTGAAGGCCCAAATGGAGAAAGATTCTGAGGATAGGTTGCTCTCTGAAAGGAAGAGAAGCAAAATCTATAACTGCCCCAGAGGTTGGGAGAGGGATGGGTGGGGCATTGACCATCTTTATGTTTCAAAAAAAAAACAACCCTTGGGAATTATAAAGGAGCTTTATTCCTGAATGTAGCGTTAAGACCTGCTCTCTTTTTTTTTTCTGGAAAATCTTAGGGATGGAGAAAATTAGTTTTACACTATTTTGATTTTTTTCTTCCAAGGAGGTTTCTAAATAAACCACCTGGAACATCCAGGGAATGGATGTTTCCAAACCAGGAAGTCTTTGTAATGTGTTGCTTTTGGTCAGCTAGTGCAGAATCCACAGGAAGGCCTCTCACTGAGCGGCCAGGCCTGATGAAGGAGTTCCTTCAAGATGAGGCACAGGACCAGGAAAACAGGCCCTTCTTGGGGGATGCTTAGCTGCCAGGCATCCTCTGGACAGATTTCACAGACATCACCCCAATAAAGTGGCCCCATTTTCCAAGTGAGAGAATAGTTCCAAAGACTGCCTGACTGCTCATCACAGAAGCTCAACTGCTGTGATTGGCTGAGGTTTCCTTAGGAAAGTAAAGCTAGATTTTCAATGTAGTTCATGTATTAAGTTGGGTTGCAATTCACTACATAAAAATCCATGTATGGGCACTTCCTCAGACCAAGTTTGCTAACAATAAATACAACAAAATAATTCATCACTATTTTAAAAAATGTTTATTCTTCTTGGGGTATTACTTCCTTGGAATCCTTCCCACTCTCAGGAGTTTTTTCTCACATTTCCTAAATAAATTGTACATTTGTTCTGCTTAAAAAAATTATTCCTCATAGAAGCAAATAAGCTGAAAACTTAGGATGGAATGAAATACTACAAAGTTGTGAGGGTTAACTCATAAATTCTGATTAATGAGTTTTATTAGTTTTAAAGTATAGAAACATAAAACAGGTTTCATAATCTATTTCATTCAGTGTAATTCCTCATGTTACCAATTAGAAACAACTTTCCTGGAAGAAGCTAGAATCCCTGAGCTCTCTTTTCACTGGAGAACACAGTAAGTCTTTGTTTTGGGAAGCACACCACCCCCAGCATCTAGGAAAGTATTAGGTAGTAAGGATCCAGAGATTTTCCTGGGTGGGAGGAGGCATTGAGAATCCCGTTTAGTAGATGCATGTCTGGGGAAAGTGCCAGAACAGACTGTGGAAATTCATCTCTGAACAATAAAGAGCCATCTTGAAACCGGAAAAGTAGTGTCTGCTTTGTGATCTGATGGGTGAGAACAAGAGAATCCAGGGGTGCGTGGGAGCTGGTCAACTGGAAAATACCTTGCATTTGTCTTGGTGTTCTGAGTACTTAGCAGGCGACTGTGAGGTATCAATTCTCCCATTTTTCTGAGCCATTGAAACTCATCTTTTCCCCACATCTGTTATGGTAAGCATGTGGCTGCTCTTTGGTCTGATGTGGTGAGGCAAAAGAGAGGAGAGGAACGCAAGAGGAAGAGGGGAGGGGGGAGAAAGAGGAGGAGAAGGGAGAAGACATGGGACGTAAGAGGAAAGAGAATGCTTTGGTATGTCTCATTCCAAGGAAACTAATTCCATCCTGAGTCCTACCTGCAACACCTCACCTAAGCCCAATGTTCATCGATACTGAATCTAATGTTGCAGTATGATAAGAAATACATTCTTGGTCTCAGTCTCCAGTTTCTGGCAGAGACATCTAGACCCCTTTAAAATGTCTAGACTACTGTAAGTTTATAGATTGTGCCCCCAGATGCCGGACACAGAGCTACAGGATTTAATGTCTGTTCTGCTGTGTTTAGGTTTTCTGTGGTTTGATATTTCCATCATTGATAGTCCCCCTTTTCTCCTTTCTAATGGGAATGTTTACCCTGGGCCATTGTATCTTCAGAGTTTGTACCAGGAACTCGCAGTTAAACATTTGCCTTGAGTCTCAGAAAAGACTTTACCTTTAGGATTCTGAACAAGTTTAGAATTGTTAGGACCATAGCGACTCACAGAGATGATATGACTCCATTTTGCATTATGAGAAGGTCCGCACCCCTGCTGGTCAAAGTCAGACTATGACTGTTTAAATATGAAATGCTCCCCCATGGGCTCATGTACTGAATGCTTAATCCCAATTGGTGACATCCTTCGGGCAGCTGGTAGAAACTTAGAGAGGAAGCAGTATGCTGGGATGTCTTTGAAAGCCATATTTTGCTTTCCTTTCCTTTCCTGTGACTCTGCTTCCTGTCTGCTCCTTCATGTGCTGGAAACATCACCATGATGTTTTGGCCAAGCAACCATGGCCTTGAACTCTTTGCAAACAGGAGCCAAGATAGACATCTAAAAAAAAAAAGTTTCTCCTGAGCACTAGGAGGGTAATGTGCTTTGTTACTCATAACAACAAAATATGCCTCTTGGAGTTAGGGTCTGGATGCTTGAGAAAGCAATTGTATGATTACAGGGTTGGAACTTCAGTCCGTTACCCCTGCCCTCAGAAGCTTGAGCACCAGCACTGTGGCCAACGATGTACTCATCAGGCAAATAAAGTGGAACTTCCATAAAAACTCATCCAGAGATTTTATTAGGGTTAAATGATGAGGCTCCGAGCACTTCATGGTCATTGGATGCATCAGGCCAGGAGGGTGAGGACCTGGCCACTTGCAACCTTCATCTTGTTTATGCTTCTTCCGCTTCACTATTGCAGAAGAGCTGCAGAACCCTGATAATAACCTGGCAGATGGAAGCAAAATGAAGTTCTGAGTTTCTGGGAGCCATTCTTGCCAACTATTCAACCTAAGGAGTGGGTCATAGAAGTGTTAAATTCATAACTAGTTGTCAAAAGTGAAATAGGGCTTTTTATCCTCGAGTGTTTGTTCTTGAAGTCTTTGTCAAAAATTAGGCAGCTACAGTTGTATGTCTTTACTTCTGGGTCCTCTATTCTTTTCCACATGTCTACATGTCTGTCTTTATGTCAGCACCAGCCTGTTTCTGTCACTATGGCTCCGTAGTATAATTTGGGGTCAGGTATTACTCCAGCAGTGTTCTTTTTGATTAGGATTGCTTTAGCTGTGTGGGGTCTTTTGTGTTTCCATATGAAATTTTGGATTTTTTTTTTCTAGTTCTGTGAAGAGTACCATTGGAAATTCAACAGGGATTGTTTTGAATTTATAGATTACTTTTGGTGATATGTCCATTTTTAACACTATCAGTTCTATCAACCCAAAAGCAAGGAGGGTCTCCTCATCATCTGTTATCTTCTTTTTTTCAATGTTCTAAAGTTTTCATTGTATAGGTTTTTCATATCCTTCACAAGGTTTATTCAAAGGTGCTTTCTTTCAGGGGTGGCTGTTATGAACGAAATATTTTTCTTAATTTCTTTCTCAGCAAGTTTGTTATTGATATTTGTGACAGCTACTGATGTTGCTTTTGTATCCTGTAGCCTCACTGAAAGTGTTTGATATCTAAGAGCAGTAAGACAAGAGAAAGCTATAACAGGGTTAAAAGTAGGGATATATAATATATGTGACGCATGATATATGTGAAAAAAAAGATAGCCCATTTGTACCAATTAGATGCTGGTGTCAACCAGCTCAATTCAGAATTGAGCCTTCAGGTATACCTGTTAAAACTTATTTAGTAAAGATGAGCCCAGAGAAGGCCTAGGGAGATTAATCTAATTGATGGTGGAGGACCCACCCCATAATTGGTGGGACTACTCCCTGGGAAGACAGGTAAGATGGAAGAAGAACTAGTTTGCTGTAGCAGGCTGGCAAATGAGAAGGGACACCCTTCTCCTAGCACTTCCTGTGCTTATGGTGTGGATATGGGCTCCTGATGTTAGGATGAACTCTCCTGCTGTGCTGACGAACTATCGCCAGAAACTGAAAGCCAAGAATAAAAACCTCTTGTTTTTCTAAATTGCTTGGCCACGTATTCACACCGGCACAGAAGAGGAACTGGAACACTGTTCAGCGGCAGTGCTGGGAAAACTGCATCTCCACTTGCAGAAGAATGAAATGAGAGCCACATCTCTCACCCTCAACAAAAACCTACTCAAAATCCATCAAGAGCTTAGTTTAAAAGCAGAAAGTTTTTGGACAGGACTCAGTGGAACGGGACATAATTCTGAGAACCAACAAATGGGATCATATGAAATTAAATTCTGCACATTAAAGGAAAGTCTCAGCAGAGCAAGCAGGTGACAGCCTTCAGAATGGGAGAAAATCCATGACAATGATACCTCTGACAGAGGGTCAGTATCTAGAGTATGTAAAGATTTGCAAAAATTAGACGCCAAATAAACAAATCTGCCAATCAACAAATGGGTCAAGAAATGAACAGTTTTCAAAAAAAGAAACACAAAATGATTACCTTTTTAAAAAATGTTCAGTATCTTTAGCAATCAGGGAAATAAAGTAATGCTTTTCCACATATTTCTTAACCTTTTGGTCAAAACCACTTTGAAATTTTATAACATCTCAGTCAGCATGGCAAAGGAGGAAGAGGAGGAGTGGGAGGGAAGGAAGGAAGGAAGGGAGAAGGAAAGAGGGGAGAGGAGGAGGAGGAGGAGGAGGAGGAGGAAGACCACCAGTGCTGGTAAAGACATGGGGAAGGAGGAATCTGCATCCACTGCTGGTGAGAGTGAAAACTACTATATGGAAAACTACTGTGGAAATCAGTATGGAGGGCTCTCCAATATTCAAAGTAAAACTGCCATATGACCCAACTACACTACCCCTTGGCAAATCCTTGCACATGCGTATTTAATGCTGCATTATTCACGAGAGAAAAGAAATGGAACCAGCCTAGACGTCCATGGAGAGAGCAATGGATGAGGGAAGGAAGTTCCATGTATGGACATGACTGAATTTACTCGGCTATAAAGAAATGACACTATGGAATTTGTAGGAAAATGGACGGGATTGGAAAGTGTGAGGTGACCTAGCCTTAGAAGGAGAATTTCTTCAAATACTTGTGGGGGTCCCCGGTGCTTGCAGCTCTGTCCTGCAGGCCGGTCCCACAGGTTCTCCACAAGGGGGATTGGGGAAAGGTGAGTGCGCTGTCCGCTCCCTCCACCAGCTCCCAGCCCTCCTTCCCCAGGACAATCAGACTCAGGGAGTCTAGTCAAGTAGGAACTCCTTTATTGCAGCTCCATAGCCATCTTATAAAGGCAGAAACTGCAAGGGGAATTCCAGGGTGGGGAAACAGGCAACCAATCATCTTAAAGGTCAAGCCAGCATGCAGGCTGTATGTAGCAAGATTTCCCCCTATTGTCTTCCTCCATCAAAACATCTTTGTCTAAGCTCAAAACATCCTGAGCTACGCCCCCTCTTGTCTTCCTCCATCAAAACATCCTTGTCTAAGCTTGTCAGACCACCCAGGTCACCTAGACTGAGACCCCCACAATACTCTTATAAGTGGATCCTAACTTGTACTTGTGTGTATGCAAACAAGGGGTTGCGAGAAGGTACAGACTACACATCTAAATAGAAGAACGCGCAATGCTAAATCACACCTCTCCTCAATTACTGACTCAGGATTTTTCCAAAGGGATTCTGGGAGAAGTCCCACTTTTAAATCTTTTGACTGGCTGTGGAAATTGAGTGTGTACAGTTCACACTTTCAGCTTGAACTACTCAGCAACAGAACCCAACACCGAGCAGGCGATCATTGAGTGCTAGCCTTTGCTCATTTCAATCTTGAACCCTTCATGTACAAGAAAGGAAGACTTCACAAACTGTAATTTAAGTTGCAAGCAACATTGATTGCAATTTTCCTATCTGTCAATGACCAGAAAAGAGAGTGGAGGGAAAGACTGAACTCTCCATGCCCTTGAGGAAGACTATGGAGAGATTTCCTTCCACAGCCTTCACAGTGCAGACACCTGTCAACTGGATCTCCCTCTGCCTAGTCCTCAAAGCACAGCTTACCACACGCATTGCCCTGTCACAGAACTTCACCACAAATACTTCTTAGCAGCTTAGTCACAATGAACAGAGATAGTATCACATTTAAAGGGGTAAGTGATGGAGGGGAAATGAATAATCTGAAAGTCCTTAGATAAAACAAAAGACATGACAGAGAAGTTGAAAAAGTAATTAGAATGAAAGGAAAGGAGCAGAGTCAGGCAGGATATCTGAATTCGTGGTCTGAAAGTGGAAGAAACAGATCTAATCGCAGGCCTAAGGGAATTCCTTGGGCTGGTGACATGGCATCTGTGTGCAACCCGACAGCCTGAATGTGGTCCCTGGAGCCCACAGAGCGGGAGCAAAGAAACAACTAAAAAATTGTCCATATCACATCATGACGCACATGTGTTTCCACTTCCCTCTTTAAATCTTAAAACAAAATAAAGCAAAATAACTCCTTAACCAGAGAATTGTGGAAGGTCTATCCACTTGTAAACAAGAGAAGTAAGGGACGCAAGAGACCATGGCCAGTAGAGTTTTTCATCTGCAAATAACAAAAAATAGCCTAAATACACTATGGCCTGCTAGGGTATCGCCTCTGGCCCACACCTCCTGATTGTGGGGCTTATTAGTGAGCACTACCACACCTGGTTTCATGAGGTACTGGGGGACTGAACCCAGATTTCATGAATGCTACATCCTGAGCTATATCCTGGGTTGCACATGTAAGAAAATGACAGGAGGAGGGAGACCGACTGGGATAGAGAAAGTGTGAGTGAGGTAGGACAGCAGTGGGATGGGAATGGGCAACAAGGAGTGAAACATAAAATACATGCTAACGGTGTGAAAGTGTCAAAGAATAAAAAAGAAAAGAACTATAAGCAAAAACCTGAAAAAAAGAAAAGATTTAAATCCTTAAAAAGTACACATACAAGTTTGGCATTCACACAAAAGGATGCTTCGGGGAATGGGAGTGGAGAAGGGGGAAGCACTGGGAGAAGGGGAGGGAGGGGAGGTGAAAGGAAGGGAAAAAGAGTGGGAGGGTACAAGAAGGGCTGGGGAGGGGTAGAAGGAGGGAGGGGACCAGGGTACCTATTAAGCTTGTATGATAGAGGAAAAATTAAAAAAAATTAAAAAGTACATACAGCAGACTCATAAATATTTGTAATGAATAACAAACAGTATGTTTGATCGTGTGTGTGTGTGTGTGTGTGTGTGTGTGTGTGTGTGCGCGCATGTGCATCAGAAGGTATTGTGAGTTGCTGTGGAGAACCAAGGGTAACTTCAGAAATCATACTGGATTGGGTCTACCTCCTTTTTGCTTTGTTCTGAGATTTCCCAGGCTCCGCCCACTAAGGCTAGAAGTGCAGGTCACTGCTATTTCCACCTGGCATTTGTTACATAGGACCTGAGAGCCGAAGTCGGGACCTTCTGCTTACGAGGCAATCTTAACCCCTGAGCCATCTCTCCACCCTTGATGTTAAGTTTTTAGAAGAAGATTTCACAGGACACATTCTCTGACTACAGAAAACTAAAATGAGATGTAGAAACAAAATTGAACAGTCCTTAACTCCTTAAGATAAACATACATGTAGATGATTCTTTGTAAGAAAGCAAGCCATAACATACAATGCTTAAAGGAAGCACTTGCATACTCTTATAGAAAAAATGAAGCTGTGGAAGAAATTCTATTCTTTCTACAAAATAGAAATAATCAAAGTTAATCTAAGAGATGGATATTTTGCATCAAAGCCATCAGAAATGTGATTTAAAGGTTCTACATTTTAAAAAGGATTAGGACTAAAAGATTTCTCAGCCAAATTCCTACCCAATCTTTAATAGTTTTAGTTGTAAACTGCAGGGGAAAAAAGGAAAAGCAGAAGTTTAAAAAAAATCTTTTAAGTGTAATATAGAAACTGAAAAAGGTTAGATGAACCTTTATGAACTTAATAATAAACAATATTTGATGTAAACAGCACACACTCAAAAAAAATCCAGAAGTCCCTTCATTTTCCTGCAGACTCTGCCTGTCACTAAGGTTCAACTTTCTTGACATGGAATAAATTGGTTTTGCCCATATCATGCTTTTTTTGCTGATATTTGATGTAGTCTGTGGGATTCATATATTTCACACAGTCATAAGCTGCTCCTTCTTACTGCTGCAAATTTCATGATGTACAAAAATGTAATTTATTCTTGCTATGGTTGATGAAGTTTTGAGTAATCTTTGGACTTGAGCTATCACTAATAGTGCTGCTATTCTAGACCATACCTTTTAGCATACACGTGTACAAACTTCATTGGCGCACATCTGGAACATATAGCAAACATATGTATGTACTTTATTGGGTAAACACTTGTGAGAATTACTTCATTCCACAGTGTAAATATTCCCAGTTTTAGATATCAAATGGTTTTTGGAGACCCACTTATTACTCCAATAAAGAAAACTGTAGACTGTGTGTGTGTTGGGGGGGGTTCTTAGTAGAACCCAGAGCCTCAATCACGCTAGACAAGCTATCACTGGCTATATCTCCAGTCCTCAAAAAACTTCAGATTCGCATGCCTTGTGAATATACCTTTATAGGCCTCTATAAATAAAAGACAAACAACCAAAACACTGATTCTTAAGAGCACACTTGGTGACTTGGTCACACTTGGTGACCAAGTAGATTTTACTCCAAGGAAGCAAGTGTGTTTTAATGTAGGACTTCGTATCTGTAACCAAGCAGGCCAATAGCTTTTAAAGGAAAATAACACATGATGGAATTAAAAGATGCTAAGGAGGCACTTGACAGAAGCTCCTACTCTTGATGGAATTTCCTGGCAAAACTGGAAGCAATCTACTCAAATAACATAAAGAATATTGACCAAGTAGCAACACGGATATGCTAAATAACTCCCAGCATCACTTGGGTTCAAGTCAGTCACAGACAGAAATACCTCTTTTCATCATACAACACTATATAGGAGTTTCTAGACAATTAAGATTGCAGTGGAGAAAACCAGCCAAACATTGGAAGAGAGACAATTATTTTTGTGAATGACATGTCTTTCTAAAAGTTCCAAAATACTGGAGGAAAAACTCCTAGAAATGATAACTACTAACCATGTATGTTGGTTGCATATAACTTAAGAATTCAGAAATAATAGACTTTGTTATAAGCCCTTAAAAATAAAAAGGGAGACACTCATTCATAACAATCTATAAAAATACAATCACAAATGATTAAAATTCTCAAATCTTATTAAACTAATAACTAAACAAAATATAATCTTAGCTAAGAAAATGCTATCCTGAGTCAAACTTCCCAAATTTAATATGGAAGTTCAAAACAATTTCAACTACTAATTGGATAAAATTTGTTTAAATGATGCAAATTTCAAATGCCCAACAATGTACAAAAGAACAGTAAATATAAAGCAGGATATGAGAAAAACCCTATCCCTTTATTTAGATAAATGCAGCACATAAATATCCTATAAAGATACTGTAATTAGATCCATATGTTGCCATATAAAATGCAATAGCATATGAAGAAATGACATTTAATATGAAAATTTCACAGCATTGGTATTCTAATTCATTGAAAACTTTAATGGGAAAACATTGATTGATAAAGGGTACTAAATGGACAACTTGAAAAAAATTAATTAGGTCAACTAGTTGTATTTTTTTTCTACAAATTTACATGTTGAGAATTAAATGTAGAAAATCAAAAGCTCCCAAATGGAGAGATCATTCTAGATTTTACGTGCCATCTAAGCCTGGGCAGGGGATGGGACCTTAAATTACACAAAACATATAAAAGTTTTATAGATGTTTTCCAAAATGTCTACATTTCATAAAATACACTTGTATACTAACATAAAGCTATAATGGTAAAGGGTACAAAATACAGCAAGCAGAAATGTTATAGACTTGGAGGAAAACAACTGCAAGTAGAAAGAAAAAGTTATCTACATACACATATATATGTGTGCATATATATATATATATATATATATATATATATATATATATATATAAGTAGAAATAAGTTACAAATTTAAAGAGATAGTACAAATGTGGCCAGAATAAAAAATGAGATGAATTAAAAATTTTTGAAATGTAAATTTCAAAGTGTAAATACACAACTCAGCATGAAATTCAAATGGCTGCTTTCTACAAAAAAGATGCTTAATGATGCAATCAACAGTGAGTTGGAGAAATGTTTGAGCGGAGGGAACATTAGATAATATCTTAAGAGTTTACACAAAAATCAACTAAATCAACGCACTAGAAACATGACCGAAATGGAAATGTGTAGCCATGAATATCCACAGTAGCAGAAATCTACCAGGACTCTAGGGAAGTTTCCCCGGGGGTTACTGTCATGATCAAGGCGTTCCAGGGTGAAAGGACTCGGCAGGTAAGTTTATCAGCTGAGCTTCTGGGGGTTTCTCTGGACATACCTAGCCGAATCCTGAGCACTCGGGAGGCAGGAGCACTTTCTCTTGTGGCAGAGAAGAGCGAGCCAGGCCTGCGGAGCATTTGAGGCATGGAGTCGAGAAGGAAGGAACCAGCACTGAGACCCGAGAGCCTGGGGACTGACCACCAGTAAGGACACGCATCGCCATCCTCGGCTTTTGAAGCTTAAGGGAGAAGCTGTCCTGGCACATGTCCCCACTTCAACCTGTTGGGCCACTGGAGTCAGCTTGGTGCGCTAACCTTCAGGGCTGTAACAAAACACAGGTGTCGCTTACGTTGCTAAGTGTGTGGTTTTGTTACAAAATTGCTCTTCACATGAGACAGTTCACATGATCAACACGCACATGATGTCCAGATGTCCAGAGTTAACTGGACAATTAACTGGGAACTGACAGAGAAATCACTACAGCTACTAAGCTTTTTCTTCGTTTTTCAACGTTGTATTATCTAATACCAGTGAATATAAAGGGTAAATTATTTTTATATGCTTATTGACGGAAATATAATTTAAAAATTTCTTCTCAATTGAACTTTTTTGAACTTTATTTTGCACACATGCATGCGCGCATGCACGCGCGCGTGTGTGAGAGAGAGGGACTGTGTGTCCTGGTGGAGGACCAAGCGTGACTTTGGGAATCATCCTGGATCGCTTCTACCTCCTTTTTGCTTTGCTCTGGAATCTCTCAGGCTCCGCCTGCCAAGATAGAAGTGCAGCCCGCCATTTCTACCTGATATTTTTACATGGAACCTTCTGCTTGGGAGGCAGAATCTTAACTGCTGCAGCCCGATAGAAATATAAATTATGCCAATCTTTTTGGGGTATGATCTGTCAACATGTTTAAAAGTTTTACCAACAAATGTCCCTCTCCCTAGCAACGTACTCCAGGGAATCTATTCCACAGACATGTAGCCACCAGAATCACAAGTATGCACATGAGAATGTTAAGTAATAAATATACATCGATATGGAAAAAGTTTAATAAATCATGGTATGTCAACACCACGGAAGCATGGCTATCAAAAAGAAAAAAAAAGCTGTAAGATATGAAAGGTTCTCTCATCAGAGAGGCGGACCCAGAGGGAAGTGTGACATGCACACTAAAGGATGCTCCAGGAATGGGGGTGAGGTGGGGAGGGGGCACTGGGAGAAAGGGGGGAGAGGAAGGGAAAAAGGGGGGGAGGAAGCAAGGGGATCCAGGGAGGGGTGGAGGAAGGGAGGAGAATGGGGTACTTATCAACTTTGTATGAGTGGAAGAAATAAATAAAACATACATACACACAAAAAGATATGGAAGGTTCTCTGCCTTGGACTATTGGTAAAGAGAAGCAGAGAATGTATATGATTTCATTTATTTCAAGCAAAGTGGCGTAAATAAAAGATCATAATGATCTTATGTGTTCATTGAGAAAGCTGAGAGATCTTTGCAATGCTCATTATGCACATCAAACTAGAAAAGGCACGTGGCAGATTAGTATGCAGACTAAGACGACCCAATCTATATAATAATATTGCATACAGATTTGTATTAACAAAAGACACATATCAGGAAGGCAAGAATGAAGGAGTATGATGGAAGATGATTAATGTTGCAGTTAAACATTTTATTACTCTCTTAGTTTTCTGTTGCTCTTTTGAGTGCATGAACTTAAATACTAAAAATTTAAAAACTTCATTCCTGCCCCTTTCAGTCAGAGAAATATTAACTCCTGTTTGGGCACTTCTAAGGGTCCATGTATTTTACTGGTTGTCTCCCGCTCACTGTCGGGTCTCCAGAACTGGCACATAGCAGACATGCAGAATGACGCCAGCAGCAGGCCTAGACTTCTGTCACACATTTTGTTCCACCCATGACTGGCAGGACTAGTGTAAAGAGGGTGCTAGCTTGGGCATATTTTCCACTTAAGAGATGAGGTTCAAACTCCTTCCAACTCAGGCTATGGACCTCAAGGGACATCGGGGGGCTCAGATCCACAGATATGTTTTAGGGCATTATCCAAAGACAGGCAGGGATTCTCATGTGTGTATATGTGCAGGTGCACATGTGTATATGCATGTGGTGGCGAGAGCTCAAATCATGCTATTGTACATCTGACCTGTCCACCTTGCTTTTTGAGACAGGGTCTCTCATTGGCCTACACCAAGTTGTTTAGGCTGGTGGGGAGGGGCAGCAAGCCCCAGGAATCTGTTCATTTCTACCTCCTAGCACCACACCCTACAATGAAGCTTGGGTCCTCATACATGCAAGGCAAGTGCTTTAGTAACCAAGTCTGCCTTTTGTTCGAACATAGACTGGGACTCTTGAAAGCTGTGATTACTCAGCTAGTAAATTCCTGAGTTCTTTCAACATACAAGTATATAAACAAAGGGGGTATAAGAGAAACAAGTATGCCCCTCTGCTTCAAGAAGTTTATAAATTTAGAAGCAAAGTATCAGGAACTGTTTTATTTTGCTACAAAACAAATGTGCAGTTCTTAATATACAAAATGTATATTGTAATGTAATATACAAAATGTATATTCTCAAGAATAATCAAAACATTGAGAAAAAAAACCCTCATCGCAACCTGTTAGCCATGCCTCAAGAAGCCTGTTATTTTGAAAGAAAATGTATAAACTTACCATATATTGTTAATCTTTGCACTTCCAAAATAATTTTTTAAGTCACACAATGTCTCAATGTTTTGTCAGCAGATGCAAGGTATGTGTCTGTGGTATCTGAGGGCACAGCACTGTCTGATCTACAATGAAGTTCAGAAGTGAAACGAAACATTGTCATCAGCGGGTGTGTGTCTGCAGAAGTGAAGTTGTCCAAGGTCTTATTTGTTTCAATGGACACAGGACAGAGCCGGAGAGATGGTTGGGCAGGTAAAGGTACCTGCTCGCAAACCCGGCAACCTGCATTTGATCCCAGAGGCTCACATGGTGGGACTGACTTCTGAGAGCTGCTTCTGATCTCTACTTGTGCACAGTGGGATGAGCATCCATATCTTTTCCTAGTATTTTGTTTTTAAAAACTGACTGCTGGGCTACAACGGTCCCTTCAACATGACAAATCCATCTCCTCTGCATGTCCGCCCAGGGACAGGCTATGGAAGTCTACATTTTAACTTTCTTCCATAACGGCTGTGCTAATTTACAATTTGCAGTATCAACAGTGTATAACAGCTGTTCTTTCTGTCTCTACCCATACCAAGATGACAGTATTCAAAAACAACAAAAGTAAGTCCTGTCATTTACAACTTATCATATATCAACTAAAAGAAATATGACAGGTACAGGCAATACAAGCATTGCAGGATCTCTGATATATAGAAAAATTTAGGTTCTCCCTGAAATTACCTATTGAAGATCTCAGCTTAATGCTACATTTACACAGATAGACTAAGTTCTGATCTATGACACAGCAGGGAGAACTAACAATAATACATTAAGAAGCTCAGAAGAAGCGGGCTTTGAAAGTATTTACGTTTAAGGCAATGGACGTGCTAATTACCCTGAGTCGGTCACCAACAACATATACAGGGATCAAAGCTCATGTTTTGTTTATTACGTGCCATTTTAAAAAGGTGACACAAAGGAATGAAAGGAGGTTTGAATATCTGGGAATCTGAAGAAAGTCTGTTCCATCTGAGATACCTGGGCAGGTAGTTTCCCTAAAAAACATGAATGAATTTAGGTTGAATGCGCTTAGATGGACCTGTGCACCTTCAAACTCTGTAAATGGCGACTGGCAGAACCTAACCTTACTGCTGTTGGGTATGAGAGGAGGCTTATATTAAGACTATTTATGTAGTATATTCACTGTTCCATTCATGTTAACATGCACCAACTGAACACTGTTTACCTACAAGATGTGCACAGAAACACTGGTTCTCAGTCAGCAGAATACTGATCTCTTTAACTCATTCCAACATCGCAGTTAAACACTGTGCCGGGAGGTGATTTTTTTTAAATGTACCCTGAAATCACTCAATCAATAGGATTCTCTGAACTACATAAGATGTACCCTCATTACAAAATGCTTCTTAAAAAAGCAGTTAAAACCACTTACCACAGAACTCGTTCTGTGAAAAAATTTTTTTTTCATAAAATCATGAGTTAGCTACATGTCTGGTCTTCATTCTGATATATATGCAGATAACATAACTCCTTAACGTTGTATGAATTGTACTGGTTGGTACTTTAACAGACTGGGGGGTGAGAGGGGGAGAGTCTGCAATGCCTTCGGATGTCTTCCTTTAAAAAATCTTTAACTTAAAGGGAATTAATGCCAAACCAAAATTGGAGCCTTCACCTTCTAAGCTAGAATCCCCCTTACAAAGGCATAATTACTCTTACTTATTTTTCTTAAATCATTTAAGTTACAGTGGGAACCTGGAACACAAACTGGATCTTATGGGGGTATAGAAAACTGTATGACACATGGACTGACACCACTAACTCCAGCGTTCTGAATTTTATTCAGCAGATGTCCTACGGAGGACTCTTCACATTGCTGGGCTAATTACCTTTCTAGAGTACTTCATGGGAAAAGTCAGTATAGAGTTAGTATCTAAACCATTTTCCATGTAAGATGAATAGCCAAATAAACCAAGAAGTTGAGAATTTTCTGTGAAAGAATAGAATTTCTGTGAAAGGCCTTTTCCTAGCAGGACATTAAAGATAATGGTCACCAAAAAAGCCAGATCCTTCATTTGACTAAGGTCACCATTGCTTTTCATCTGATAGCAATGAGCAATGAGGAAGGGCTTAGGATTTGTAGCATCAAAAGCGAGTAATTTTCTGTTCAGTGAATGATGACTTGTGGGTTTGCGAAACTTGGGTGTAGCTCAGTAGTGGAGTATTTAATTAGTAAACACAAAACACTGGCCTGGGTTTTGTTCTCTAGCACAGAAAAAGGGGAAGGGGAAGTAATTATAAATCAACCAACTAAATCAACCATTAAATAAAAATCAAAAACAAACTGTGTCAGAAAGTGAGGATCTGGGCTTCAGAGCAGCCAGTGCGTCTGGACAGATTGCAGTGTCCTGGCTGTGATAACTGACATGATAATGAGTAGATGGATAATTCATGATTACGATGTGGATATTAAAGGGCGTGGCAGAGTTCCAAGTGATTCTGGAAACACCTCAAGTCCAGGACAAAGCCAGGATCTCTCAAAATCTCAGGAGTTGTGGGAAACCCAATGAAGGCTAATGCTACTATTTTGACCTTAGGGCTCAGAAATTCACCAATAATTTTGAGTTCTCTTGACCATCCAAGTTAGATCATTCAGCAATTATATTAGCATATATCTCAGAACTTTAAAAAAAGATAAATGGGATTTGTCCCCCCAAAAAACCCTAAAAATATGTGTAGACAGCAGATAATCTCTTCACTGCGCTAACGTACACAGCAAAGAAGAGTGATCAGTTTGATGATGCCAGAGGAGGTTATCTTTTAGATTCCATTTATGCAGTGGTTTCAGTTGACATGGAGAGTTCTGGGAGAGCAATGTCCTTGAAAAAAATGCCGACTTGAAGGGTCAAAGGTAGTGAGGCTCATGGTAGACAAGCAGCTAAGCAAAGGGGGAAAACATAAAATTTAAATGTGTGCACAGTTTTTAATAATTAGTTGAACACTTGAAAAATATGAAATATATGTTAAGCATATACACCAAGTGTCCTTAACAACAGCACTGATCTCATGAGGTATTTTAATATTACTGGCTTTCCAAAGGTCCAAATTTTCCACAATGATAAACTTTTCACCTTTCTCATAACCCATAAATTGCTATCTTTTCAGAACTTTGGATTTGTATCTACTTTGTCTTATAACCTTAACTGCTCTGCACCATTCTATTAACCCTCCAACAAAATATCAAACTGCACTAAAGTACTTAAAGATTCACTGCAGAGTAACAGCTAGAGTCTAAATCTGACAAATACTTCAATTCATGACACATCTATAAGCACATTATCTATATTTGTACACTTTATTTAAAAACAAATAATACACTTAGAGCCACCAAAATTGGATATCATAATTAGCTTATCCATACCCTGAATTTACAAAAGAAACTTCTTGCACCACAAAGTTAGCATTTGGATTTACATTAATTGATATTATAACTAAAATTTAAGATACCTGAATACCAAACAATCTGGCCCAGGGCTCACCAGTTGGGGGCTCGGGTGTGGAAAGAAAGGGTTATTAGGAATCTAAACTGATGATACCCTGAGTTCCACTCCAGGAAACTGACATTGAGAAGACATAAAGGAACCAGTAGATTTTCCTATTACAAAGAAGTGGTTTTTCCTAAAAACAGGCATTAGAATATGTAGCCGGGGTGGGAATGGAGGACACCTCTTAATCTGGAATGGAAAAAAAAAAGTGCGTGGAGAAGGTTGTATTTGTTTTCTTACAGGAGACCAACTTCAGCCAAACAATGAAGAGAAAGCAGGAAGGGTGGTATTTTGGGAGATCAAAGACCTTCTGATGCTGTAATACCAAACTTAGCAGTTCTCCACAAATCCATTACAATATCAGTCTCTGAGACATTTCAGAAAGAGCTAACGCACAACAGAGGGAAAAATCATTTTACATTAACAAGGCACTCACTGGTTCACAGCCTGTTAAAAACCCAGGCAGACATCAGAGTTCATAGAAATTAACATAAACCTTCTAATTTGCGTCAGAGGGATGACGAGCACGTGGTCCCAGTTAAATAAAAATCTAATGCTTGACTAGCAAAGATCCAGAAAAATCTCACCACTAAGCACCACTTCAGAAATACTGTTAGAGTAAAATGAATGGGTTCTAATGATCTCTTTTGGTTTAACATTTGCTTTAATTAAAATAACAACAACAAAAAAAAAAAAACGGACGCAAAGGTTTTGTTAATACTGGGTTAACTTGGACTCCTCATACTGACAGGGAGGCCCAGCTGCATGGTTGACAGGGATAATCAAGAAGCTTTCAGTGGCACATGTAAAACTGGTTCAAATTGTTTACCATGACCTGCTAGACACAAATGTTAGCTTTCCAGACCTTCTCCTAAAATAGACTTTAGGAAATGGTGCATTTCACAAAAATATACATATTTCAGTACATATTCATATTAGTTTTGTACAAGCAAAATCCCAGTGTCAAACACTTAAAAGTACTGCAATTATATAAACAAACAAGTTAACACAGTCAGAGACAAATTCTAAGCAAATGAAGTACTTAATAGTGTGGAAATAGTTTTCAAAGAAGAAAATAAGCCAAATAAAATTATACTCAGAACTCTTTTTTTAGGTAATTACTTGCTGTTTAGAGAAAGGGTTCTCATGTAACCAGGCTGGCCTTAAACACTCCAGCTGAGGTCGACCCGAACTCCTGGTCTTCCCACCTCCATCTCCCAAACTGCTGGGCTACAGGAGTGGGTCACCAGGCCTGGCATCCAGGTAAATTCAGTAACAATTTGACTCTTGGTTGAAGATACCACACAGACAAATAACAATCAGAAATTGCCCACTAAGAACACTGTTGGTTAATTTTTAACCATGCTTTCAAAAGATAACTAAAATGAATCTTAAACCTTTCAGTCTGACTTGTGACAAAATGACTTAGATGCTGAGCTTGGGAGAAGCACCCACACACTTGTGAACTGCATCCAACCACCATTTCAGATGTCATAAAGACCTGCTTCAGTCAAAATGGCAGCAACGACAACGAGGTAGATATGAGAGATGCCATCTGAATACTTCAGACTATTCTTAGGTGGAGTTTTAACTAGTTTGAGTGCTTAACCTAAAAAAAAAATGATTTTACTAGTTGAATCTTACCACATAAAAATTTCATAACATGAGCTTGCAAAAGGGGTAAATACATGAAATAATAAAAAGTGAATCTTAAATTTCTCCTTTTACCTGAACTTGACATTAAAGAACAGCTATTTATTCTCTACTTAAATTTCTAGGAATTCACATTCAAAATTCTTGGAAAGTACACGATATGCTCGGAAGAGCAAACACTATGCATGAAATGTCCCCTGAAGTCCTAGAAGTTGAGCAGATACATTAAAGACACTGATGGTCACGAATCAGGACCTTCACAGATTGGCAAACACATACACGCACACATACATACTCTCTCTCTTCCTCTCTTTACTCTCTCTCTCACTCCCCCTCCCAGCCCCTGACACAAATTCAATCTTCACCCTCACCATAAGGCTGCATTTGTATTTTTTTAAAGGCACCTCTCATTTTCTAGCTATTGCCTTCTTGATGACATTATTTTGTTCAAAAGCTTGAATGTTCAATGGAAGTAATTCAGTACTAAGAATGGAATTTTTTCAATTCACATTTGAATAGCCAGGTTTTCTTACATTCAGATTTTAATAAACTAGAATGACAGTCTTTAAAACAAGCATGCTAGCCTATAATGCATATAGTATATACAGTAATTTAAACATTTAGAACTATATATTATATTGCAAAGCAAACAGCACAACACTCACCATATTCATCATCATCATTATCTGTTGGGTATACTACCTACAAAACTGAAAATAGAAACAGTAAAATACACCTATGGTTTAGATATATATGTAGTCTATATATATTATATATATCCCTATAATATATATAATATATATTTATAAAATATACATACATTTTAGACATTTTTCAAATAAATCTTCATCACTATCTCCAAAAGAAATTTATAGCAAGAATACTGAAAGAATGAAAATTAGATAAACAGAAAGTTTCTCACAAAGTTCATTATCGGTGATGCAGTTCAATTTCCCCTTTAGTTATAGCCAAAATGATTATAAAAGCTAATTACTTTGCATAACTAATTATGTATTTAATGGCAAAAATTGATAAAGTTGTTCAATAGAAAAATACTGAAGGTCATTACATCACTTATGTTAAGTATTTGTCTACGGTTTGAGTAGCAAATTCACTTCAGTTGACAGTTGAGTTTTGAAAAGGACACTGCAAGCTCCCAGAGATGTATCCATAGCACATGAAAATAAGGCAGGGCTTCACATCATCTGCTCATTTTAATACTTTTCCAATGCATTTCACCCAAAATAACTACAAATCAAGACTATGAAAGTATTTCAAAGACTTGGAAACTTGGATTTGTTCGTTTTGTGAATTTCCATTAGCATGGGGGGAAATTCAGATGCATGTATACGTTACTATCTGGTTGGCTCATTTCTAGGCTGGTATCTTAAAGGCTAACTAAGAAGAATCTCTTTCTACATACACTGGTTTCCCAAAAAACTTTCAATAGTTCATCACTGGTATTATAGTTTGTACATGTTGGGGTTATTTCCCATTCATTAGCACAGAAGTTCAGCCATGAGGCACAAAATGAACAGGGCAGACTATCTTGGTTTTCAAGGTTCTAGTGACAAGAGTAAAGCAGACACTGAAGGCCTTGAAAGGTAATTAAAGCAATAACCGGCAGAACAAGGGCCCTGTGGTCAGCCATCAAACACCAGATGAGGCACCTGACTGAAATTTTCTAATATTCTACAACAGTTAGTAACCTAATGCCACTCTCTTTGTTCACTTTATAAAGAATTTACATTGTGGAAAGAACTCACGAATTACAATGTGGAATTCTGTGTCTTTATGAACATTCACCTGGTAGCCATATCTAGGTCAGTTCACGAACATACAAAGACATCTGTTAGCTACCCAGAGCATGAAGATGAAAAATTAGGCATCAAAATATTCCACCATGTGTCTATAACAATCAGGCAAATTTAGCACAGGCCTAACAACTTTAATGAAAATTTGCCTGTACACTGCCAAATCTTAGAGGCTGATGAGGAAAAACTTCAAAGAAATAGGTATCTACACATATGGTCAAATATTAGCCACATCACCATGAGAATTCTATGTGAAGGAATGGATCATCAGACATGCCGATGCTTCTGATGACAACAGATATACAGGCATAGAAATGTAGGAATTAGTTTAATGAGTTAAAATATTCATAGATATAATCTTTTAAAGACCAAGAGCTCATGGTATATATATTTTGATGAAAAGATTGACATCAATGACTTTTTAAAATAAATTGGTCTGTGTCATTTGGGACAAAAAAGCAAGTACAAGGAGTGTGAAGAAGGAAAGGAATGAGAGCTGTAGGAAGAGGTCTGTGTGACAGCAACTAATCAGCCAGCAGGTGTGAGAATCCAAACGCTGCCCACCGATGTCACAGACCAAGTGGAAGCTGGCATCTTAAGATCTGGATTTCCCCAAACAGTACAAAACAACGTATGTGCCAGTTGAATA
The DNA here is from genome assembly GCA_023101885.1 of Typhlomys cinereus. Lineage (NCBI taxonomy): Eukaryota > Metazoa > Chordata > Mammalia > Rodentia > Platacanthomyidae > Typhlomys > Typhlomys cinereus. Next base: position 2,198,409 of record JALPQD010000227.1, read on the forward strand.
ACGGAGACGAGAGACAGAGAGAACCTTTCACCAAGCCTGACATCAAACTCCTCCTTCTAGGTTTCCAGGAAACTCTTCAAGATATGTACAGAAGACTTCTGGCAATAAAAATTTGCTTTGCTCTGCCTGAGGCTAACAATATTCTTGGACTATAAAGCGTAACTATGAGTTGCTTTTGGTAGGCATTAGACAACATGAATATGAAAGGCAAGAGAGAAATACCAGGGATCACCTCAACCATGGTTATGTGGATGTTAATGAATGGTGTTAACAAATAGCCTTCATCTGTTTTAGTAACCAGGAGGTAAAATTTCATCAATATGAAATAATCACATTAATACTATATATATAGCACATGAATATGGTGAATTGTAAAACAGACACTATAGAGATCTGCCCTTAAAAATAAACAGAATCTCAACTCCAAATAAGTTATATCCTTTAGTAAAGGAAGACTCTATCAACCATTATTAATAATGGTAAGGGTCTGACAACTAAACTTAAGAATGGTACCAAATTTACTTCCAAATTGTAATACAATATAGAACTCAGCTCACAAACTAAATATTTATTTATGAATAATATATTTAACGTATTATTGCATCTTTTCCTCCTAATAGGTAAAATGCCTTGCCATGTGCTTTATGCAAACAGTTGAAAGAGAGCTAAACGAACAACTCATTCTAACACTGTCTCGTCATTATACACACAGGGTTAGCATAGCAGATACAGTAAAGTTACTGTCTGACTACCTAACATGTTGAACAAGATTTCTCAGGAAAGAAGTAAATCTGTTTTTGCTTCACTCATTCCCAGCCATCTAGCTTTTAATTACTCATTACAGCATGTCCTGTGCTCAGAAGGGACATGCTAAACCTGTGTTCGCTCAGGCCTGCCTAGCGAATTAGAACACCTTCAGACATAAAAGTGCCTCTTTGGGGAAAAATTGGAAAGTTTTCAGGCTCACAGATTCAACTGAGCTTGCAGCAACCCGAACAAACCTTAATTTTAGAAAAGAGTATAGGAATTGCAAAACTATACTTTAACAAATGTTCTCTGTGCTCCTTCAGCAGAATAAAAAGTCAGGACGAGTTGATTCCTGATCTTCTGTTTTTCCTTTGTGCAGTTGATTATTCATAAAGAGCTAGGAGAGGAAGATGATGCATTGTGTCATACAAAGACTTTAGCCAGTGCATCAGCTCCAGCACTGGCTATGTAGCATTTGGATGGGTGGAAAGCTACATCATGAATGGATTCTTCAAATTTTTTCCGATGAGCCGTGAATTCCTGGATACATGTCTTACTTTCTAAATTCCATAAGCGTATAGAACAGTCATGACCTATACCAAAAGAAAAGAAATTGAAATGAAAAATTGTATTAACATGAAAATGGTAAGGACAAATAAATAACACACAGCTAATGTACTTACTGCCAGACATCAAGTACAGGCCATTAGGATCAACTGCTAAACTTGTAACAGCTTCCAGGTGGGCTACCATTGAGTGTATCAGTTTGCCTGTGGGAAAAAACATTTGTTATTCCTTACTGATAACTTCCTTTTGACTACTGTCCTACACAGGTTTATTTAGCCATCTCTGTCTGTATATTTCCCATATTAACAAACTTTCTACCGGCTCAAACAGTGCATATTTCCTGTCTCCAATTATCTTAATGAAAAGAAACAAAGCAGCTTACATTTCAGATAATAAATTCAGTAACTTTTACATGTCCAGTAATTAGAGCTTAATTGCTAATCACCTACAGTTACAAATAAATTATATGAGTTTATGAGAACAGAGAGTTCAAATTCACAGAGAAAAGAGGGTGACATAAAGACAAGGGAAGAGAAAGAAAACATTCCACAATTTTGGTGGAAACAGCATACAAGAATTAAATCACTGGCAACTACACAAATTCAGAAGGTCACCAGTGGGGAAATATGGTCCCTAAAAACACAGAGTTTTTCTTTCCACTGCAGTTCTTTGTGAATTTTCTAGCAAAATGAAGTACAATAAAAAACTGGGAAAGCCTCATATCTCAATTCAATAGTCAGGACTCAAATTTTATTATAATGCAGAAAATGTCAGCTCATGGAAAAAGCGAATAAAGCAATCCAAGTGACTTGGGAGCTTCTATATGTAATACTGAAAAAAAGCTATCTAATCACTGAATAGCTGAATATTGAATAAACCTATTCTAAAAATTGAATAATTTTCAAAAAAATGTAATTATATACCTCTACTTAAAATATGCTTCTACTTTCCTGCTATATATTCCAATAGATCATGCACCAGAACATTTTATTGATACTGAGGGGATTTTTCATGACATCTCTAGTAATAACCTTGGCTCTCGAACCTAAATATGGCATCTAATAAACAAACCAATATAATTCTATAATGTACAATGAAGATTAGTTGTATATTTGCATGGAATAAACAGAAATGAACAGGTAAAATATTTATATTTCAGTGCCTATTCCCTGACCATAAAGTAACCAACACATAACAAAATTATGTGTTTTGTTTTCTTGTTCTTCTTTCTTCTCTCTCTCTTTCTCTCTCTCTCTCTTTTTTGCTTTAACAAAAATCAGCACCTGCAGTTTTACCTGTGTTGTTGTCATAGAATTTGATGTGCCTGTCTTCGTGAGCAGTGATGCTGATCGGAAGAGTGGGGTGGCTGATGACTCTATTGATTTGGCAGGAAGAGTTGGCGACTAAAAAGGAAAAAAATAAAGATTAATACAAATCAGAACATTTTTTCACATAAGGGAAGAAATACTTAATAGAAAAAAATTAATAGTTTGGCTTAATTCATTTATTCTCCAATTACTTTCCTAACTTCTGTGTTACAAAATGAAAATTGTCTGAATTAAACCATACTGACATATAGATTTATAGGTACCTAAGAATTAAATTTTCTTTTCCACCACCTGCTGTCTATTGGTGTCACTTGAGACTTGATGTAGAAATACTGATGCCTTGTTCTACGTTTTGTAGTATTTTTTTCTACCTCAATTAAGTTTCATCACTGCTTGGATATAAATAACTCTCAAATTTAAATCTCCTTTTACGGAGTTGTGATCTAAAGGTAGGTGTGAAAAAAGGAGCTTTTTAACCCTTGTAACATCTCTTGTTCATTCTTTGCATCACAATAGTCAGATGGCTCAACAGTTAAAGCACTTGCTATACAAGCAAGAGAACTGGAATTCCAGATCCTACATAAAATGCTGACTCTGTGTGGTAGCCCACCTACAATTCTAGTCTCAGAAGGTGGGTCTGGGAATCATTAGAGTAAGCTAGCTAAGAAGACTAGCTAGCCCTCACAGTAAGCTCTGAATCTTACCGAGAGATACAGCTTCAAGGAATACGGTAGAAAAATAAGCAAAGATAATACCTGTATCAACTTCAAGTCTCCACATGCATATGCACACACACCTGTGCAGATACATACAAACATTACATCCACATACATACAAACATTATCCCACCTCCATACACACAAAAACAAAAGAGATGACCATCATCCTACAATTAGTCCACCAGTTCTGGAATACACAGCATCCTAATTTTTTTGTGTGTATATTACTAAAGAGTTTTCAAGATTTCAATTACATGTGAAATGAAATATTAAACCATATATCTTAAGTCTATATTACAGTGGACACACCCAGACAAAACAGTTGTTCTTTCCTCTATTTAGGTGAAAACCCAGAACCAATCTAACTCTAGTCAAACCAATGACTTGCATAGACCAGAAAACTGCTAGTTAAGTTTCACTTTATCACACTCTAATCATGACCGACATCCATGAAAAAAGATATATTCTTATTCTAACAAACATCACCATTTTGAATTCTATATGATACATATTTGGTTTGAATTTTTAAAAAATGAAAAAAGAATATGATAAATCCCAGAGAAATTATTTATAAACAGAAAAGGGAGAGTTCACATCATTAGGTTTGCTTTATACAATTCTAAAAACAATAAAACTAGAACTGAGGAAATGGTTCAGTGAGTAAAGCATTTGCTATGCACACGAGGACCTAAATTCAAACCGCAGAGCCCATACAAAGCCAGGCATGGCAACACAGATCTGTAATCCCAGCAATCCCACAGTGAGATAGAAGGAAAAAACACAACAATCCCGGAAGCTCTCGGCCAGCCAGTCTGGTGCATGCAGCATAGCAGCAAACAACAAAATAGCCCTTCCTCAAACAAGATAGAAGGCGAGGACAAACATCCAAGGGTGTCTTCTGACCTACCAACATATATCATGGAACCTAAGCGCGCGCGAGCACACACACACACACACCACGGCACATAAGCACCTACACCCTATCATACACACCATGACACATAAACTCCTACATACACACACAAAGAAATTTCAAAATCTGAGAGCTATACTTTCTAGTTGGCACTGAGCTATATTAAGCTATGCTAATATAAAATATTACGATGAAATTATAAAAAATAAATATGATTTTATTTCCTATTTAAAATAGTGTTTTCTTTTCAATAAAACTGAAACTAGTGTTCTCCACAGCTGACTGCAGTAGCTTTAATTTTGACTAAGGTAAAAAAACTAATCCAAATAAAAACTAATTAAAAGTGATATCAAAACAAGTGGTGTATACATACTTGAGTCCAGATTAGATTCTAAAGTGAGAATCCGTTGCTGTGTTTCCATGTTGAAGATGCTTGTATATCCTTTGCTGAATGATGCTACCATATGGCTTGGATCACTGCTCACTAGATCCACAGAGGCAGGGATACCCAATTCTAAGAGTCAGGAAATATTCAGAGAGAATAGCAATTAAAGAGTCTGCTTGAAGAAGTGTTCAAAATGTAGCCAAACGAATAATGATATGATTTTCCTAGGTAAATACGGCATAAAATTAGAACAAGAACAATTTTATAATCATTTAATAAAGACTGTTTCCTTTATAACTTTTAGGCTTAGTCGTGTGTGTGTGTGTGTGTGTGTGTGTGTGTGCGAGAGTGTGCGTCAGAGGGCACTGTATGTCCCTATGGAGGACCAAGGGTGACTTCGGGAATCATTTTGGATTGCTTTTACCTCCTTTCACTCTGAGATTTCCCAGGCTTCACACCCACCAGGGCCCAAAGTGCAGGCCACCATTGTTTCCGCCTGGCATTTTTACATGGGACATGGGATCCAAACTCAGGACCTTCAACCCCTAAATCATCTTTCCAGCCTAGGCTCAGTCTTTTTTATTATGTTTATCTGTTTACCATATTGTCTGCCCATCACTTGGCTAATACATTCATGGAATATATGCATTTATTTAGAAAGCAAATGGAAAAGATACATGGAATATGTGATTTGCTACTTTCACTGCAATTGGGGGACTTAGAATGACACAGTGGAGAGTCTTCATTTTAAAACAATCCATCTCAGGTGCACATTAAAAAAAAGAATGATAAATATAAATAATGAAATAATCTAAACAATTCAAAATTGTACATATGGCAGAGGATCTAAAAAATACTCAGTATCAATAGTCATCAAAGAAATCTAATATGAAACTGAAATGAAATAGTGCCCACCAGAATGGCTAAAATGAAATAGAATGACAACACCAAAAGTTGGTAAGAATGGAGAATGAATGGATTATATATACATAGCAATCAATATAAAATGCTACAAGAATTTTGGAAAAATAGTTATTTCAGATAAAGTTAAAAGAAAACAACTATCCTAAAGCCGAGGAATTCTTTCATGTCTCTATCTACCCACGGTGAATGTCCATAACTTCGTTCATAACTGCCTCAACCAAGATCTCGCGGGATAGACAGATGAATAGACAAATTATGAAACTATAGGAAACGTTTATATTAGGTCTGTTCACAACAGCCCCAAATTTAAACAATGGAAATATCTATAAATAGAATAATGAAAAGGTGGACTACAGCTTATTGAAATACTATCAAATAATGAAGAAAAATAGACTGACACTGAATTGCAAAAATGCAGTGAATAAAAAGCCAAATACAGAAAAGTACATGATGTATTGTTATTTTACTAAGTTTCAGACAAACCAATCTACCCTGAAGATCCTGATGTTAGGGCTGTAGGAAAGGGACTGAACCAGGAAACAAAGCATCTGAGAAGGGAAACTGTTCACCATCTCGACCTATGTATGTCATAGGTCTGCACTCATTTAACAGATGCACTGAAATGTACTCTTAACAAATCTATTTTTCACTATAAATAAATTGTGCCCAAATTTTAAAATTTAAAATCCATTTTAAGAATTACTCATGCACTGGGATTTAAAACAAATACACTTTTTGCAGCTTAAAAACTTTTAGATTAATTTTAAACAGTAAAAGCTCAAACAATCATTTATTTGCTTACTTAAATTCAGAATAAGATGGTTTAGAAAAGATTCGGGAAACAGTTTTTAAGAGATGTACCTTGGTTATCATTAAATACACTTAATGCTGGAGCAACCTCAGTTGTATTCCACAAACGAAGAGTGCCATCTGCTGAACAGGACAACAGGCGCTGGTGTGCTGCGCTGTAAGCCAAACCCCACACCGCATCTGTGTGGCCCAGCAGAGGGCCCCTCAAAACAGAAGGGTCTGAGAAAAAGAAAAAAATCAGAAAGAGAAACAACCATGAAGGACTTACATTCCATTATAAACATAAGCATCTGATAACAGTATAAAATGCTTTTTCCAGTTTCCATTATCCTTTTGAAATGCTACGGTAATTAAAAATGTAAGAAAATTAAAAAGCATGCACATTTCTTCCTTAAAAAGATCTTTTGTAATATACATTTTAATATTTATTTGGTGAGAGAGAAAACATCTATTTCTTAATGCCTAATAAATATTGGGAGATTTTTTTTCTTAATTTATTTACTCAGATTTATGACAAATTAATCTAATGAAACTAAAATAGGTAAACATGGTATGTTAAACCATCCTACAACTTAACATGAAACTAAAACAACCAATTCTCATTTTAACAAGAACATTTTTGGTATTATTTAGAGACACATTATAATACAGAGTTACAACTTTTTAACATTGTTCCCAAGAATAAAAGGTACACTTCTGCTTTTTTTGAGACAGGGTCTCACTCTGTAGAGCAGACTGGCCTCAAATTCAAATCAATCCTCTTCCCTCTACTTAATAAGTATTAGAATTATAGTCATATACCACTATATCCAGCTTAAATGGCACCTCTTAATTTTTAAAGATTTTTAAAATATTTTGGGGGCATAAACTTAATTTAAAACTAGCTACTACTGTCCTCCAATTGATCAATGGGATAAAGCTAGTGTTCATTTTCCTTCAAAGTTGTTCTATCAAGAATGAAATATGATTACAGGTAAGTAACAATGCTTCAAGTACTGTAGAGATACTAACACAAAAACAATTTCCAATCAATAAAAGCTAGTGTGCATGGGAACTGTTTCTTCAAGCAGACTTGGTGTGTAAAAGGGAGCATCTTCTCAGAACCCTGGGGAATCACATACCATAAGAATCATAGGGGTCGATGTTGGGGTTAGTGGTGTTCCAGCCCTGGATCAATCCGTCAGTACCGCCACTGTAACACTGCTCGCCGTTGCTGCTCATTACCACACAAAGCACTGGGCCTCTAAGGGCATCAAATAAATTAGTGCAACTTGTTAAAAAATCAGAATGTATAATTACTCAAATAGCTTTTAATTTTCAGCTTTTAACAATGAATAAAAATAATGAAGAAAAATAGACTGACACTGAATTGCAAAAATGTTACAGTGAATAAAAAGCCAGATACAGAAAAGTACATGATGTATTGTTATTTTACTAAATGCTGTTCATTTTTCTTCCTTTGCTAAAAGGTGGTAAATTTTGGCATAAGGAAAAATTCACCCAGAAATCCCTGTGCTGTCATCAAAACACTAATTTTTTTTATAGTTTTACAGGTAACACACACACACACACACACACACACACACACACACACACACGCATACATACACACGGTTTAATTTGGTTGTTGCATTTCTGGGAATTGAACTGAGGTTTTGATGCAGCGTGTGTGTGTGTGTGTGTGTGTGTGTGTGTGTGTGTGTGTGTGTGTGTGTTTGGAAGTTATATGGCCTGTCAAGTGTGAAAAACCCAATCTGATTCCTTTATACTAAAAGTATACCAGCCTCTATGATAAATGAAATGAACATTCATTCTTCTTATGCTTAAAGGAAAACATAACCACCTTTTAAAAAATTCTCAAGAAAAATATACAATTTATTTGTTTGTTTGTTTGTTTGTTTAGTGTGTGTGTAGTGCTAAAGAGATATTTCAGGGCCTTGCTGAGCAAGTTTTCTACCACTAAAGTTATACCCAGCTTCCTAAAAATTTTTAAATGGGCTATATTTTATGTTTAAGAGTAAAGAAAATGCCAGAATTTCTAATATTTAAACCTAATTGCCTCAATCTCATTTTATGAAACATATGCATACCATTCAAACACATGAAAATAAAAGCTTTCAGCAAGGATCCCTATTTGGTAGTGATAAAGTCATTTTTAACATTATATTACCTGCCAGTCTTTTTTGCATTTTCAAAAGCCTACCATAATTAAATACAAAAAATACATAGCAAAAACATGTAAGTGAAAGAAAATAAGATATCCTAATCGAAATGTTTTATAGTGATGTTGGTATAATGTACTTACTTATGGGCCCTGAACGTATAGATAGGCTCTACATCAAGAGAGGTACTCCTAAATCAGAGAAAGAAGATATTAACCATTTCACATTTTAATATTTCATATTAATTAGCATGTATCATAACATTGTGTTTAGACATACTGACTCCATGTAACAAACTATTCTCAGCTACAGGATACATAAGAAGACTTGCCTAACTCAATTACATTTTCACAGTGTCAAGAACCTGCATCCTTGTTTACCAGCAATCCCTTACTAAATCCTAATTGCATTGTCATAATATATTGATTAATGGGAGACAACTTCACTAAGGAGAAAATGGGCACTAAGGAATAACTTTCAAAATTTGATTTTCAGTTATGTCATTAATTGGCTAAATTTAGACAAGTTATTTAGTTTTCCAGAACTTCAGATTCTCTATATGTAAAGTAAAATAGAAAACTCTGGATAACAATAAATATACATGTGATTAAATGAAAATCTATAATATAAAAACAGCCAAGAGCAGAACTATATGCATGATTGTATTTCAACAAATGGTACTTTTAACTTCCTTCTGTTTTCATTGAGGTTATTATATAAATGTTTATCCTGGATTCTGTAGAAACTTAATCAACATTCACTACTAAAATACTATTATGAAGGGAAGAAGATGAAGGGAAACAAGGATTAGTACTCAATATGCTTGTAAAACTAAAAAGCAAAATAAAAATAAAAAAAAATAAAATAAAATACCTTTATAAATACATAACATTACCCAATCAGCAAGGATTCATAATAGGAACTGCAAAAAGTCAAGAACTTGACATTTTGTATATTCTATTGCAACCATTTATACACATAAAATATAGTATTCTCCTCACTTCATATCCAAGTTTTAAGTTCAAATGTAAATAGGTGACTATTATTTGCATATGTAGGTATTTTCACTAATCCATCATCAGTAAGAAACTAAATCAGACATTCACATGATTGAATTAGAATTAGAACTAGCACAATGCATGAAAAGAAATGATTTTTCTCTGATAAAAACATCTGATCCACTAGGGTCCACTTGATTTTCCTAAGACTTAGAAAACCGATCTGCTGGAGACCAGCAAATCCAGTATTTTATCTGTCTCGTGTATGACCAAAACATGAATACTACTGATCTCTTTGTAGATTTTCCTCTACAAGCAGCGAAATTTCTCCAGCTTCTTTCACTTGACATTCAGTTGCACTCCTCTGCCTAACATTACAAAATGGTTCTTGCTGGAAGTTGACAGTTCTGAACAATCGGATGAACGTGCAGAAGGAAAAGAGCAGTAAGATTTTCAAGTGATTGGTTTGATCTTGGGGAATGAATGAAACCACATGTACAAACCATGTCTATTAATACTTAGAAACCAAGGCTTAAAGCTAGAACTAGCAGCTAAGTAAAGATAACAACATTATCTTTCAATTTTTCCTCCAGACATACTGGTTGGTATGGAAAACTGTAAAAGCTCAGGGCAAACTTAAAAACCAAAGGAAGATCCCCAACTACTTATTTATGTTCATCTTGTAAATCCAAACTTCATAAATAATAGATCAGGGTGAGGTTAGAAGTTTTATGATTTTAAATATTCCTATTTATACTTGATAATATTAATAACTGACATCTTTATTAGAGCTGAGGGGCTTCTCAAATAAAATAGACACTTAAAACATTGTATGTACAAAGACTGAAAAGCATTAATAAATTATCAGCTAAAAACATTTTTCCTGTTTCCCAACCTAACAGACTACAAGAAGTGAAAGACATGTGTCACACAGTAAAGAAGAAATAAATAAAAGATATTTTAAGAAACTTGACAGCAAATTATTAGAGCTTTCTTTTTCCTACTCAAAAAGTTGAATTTTAGGAAACTGGATTTCTCTCACTTTTTGGCTGGAGCTGTTTTCTGCAAATTCCACATTTTCAGCGTATGATCCTCTGATGCCGTTATCAAAACAGGTTCAGTGGGATGAAAAGCAAGTGCTCGAATGCCGTCAAAGTGACTTCTTAATGTAAACTTTGGGTTCCAAGTCTTCCTCAGTGCATCTTTATTATTTGCTATCTATTAAACAGAGAAAACAAACATGCCTGCATATTGAGATCAAGATAGAGGAGCTTAAACATTAATTCTTGCTGATTTGTTATTAGATCACCACACGTGAAACTTTAAAATGATATTAGCAACACAATAGCAATTTTCTTCAAAGAGATATGAGATATGTAAGAGAATGAGCATAACTCAATATAAATGTCGATTAAATAATAAGGCAAATAGATCTTCTTTAGGGCTAGTTTGAATCTTGAATGTCCTCCAAAGACCCATGTGTTGAAGACTTGGTTGCCAGCTTGAGGCACTACTGGGAGTTTGTGAAAGCTGTGGGAGATGGGTCTGGATGAAGGAAATTAGATACTGGAAGGTCTGCCCACGAAGGCCATGTTAGAACTCCAGGTCCTCTTGCTTTCTTGCTTATAAACCCTCTGAAATAAGCACTAAGATATCCTCTACCACAGGTCCAAAAACAATAGCCCAATAATGAACAAAAACTCTTGAAACTGTGAGGCAAAATAAGCCTTTCTTCCTAATAATATATGGTTACTTCAGATTATTCTCTCACAAAGATAGAATCTTAATGACTATTAGTGCTTTCAAAATCAAGTAACTCAACACAAATTGTTAAGACAGAAAGTATAATTTTGAGTAAGAACTGAAAAACTAAGTTATTCTTGTTTGGTAAAAGGTCATACTTTTGAGATTTTTAATGCTAATAGGAGCTAAGTTTTTTCACTGAGATGGTAAATACAGTTTATATACTGTGTGCTGGCAAGATGGCTCAGCAGGTAAAGATTGCTGCACTAACCTAACAACCTGAATCTGATCCTCAGAATCCATCAGGTAGAAGACAGAATGAACTTCACAAAGTTGTCACACGTAAAAGGCCACTGCACGTGCCTGTCACTTCCCCACCTCCCCCACATCATAGACACACAACTAATAATCAATAACAAATACGACTTTTATTATCCAAAAAAAGATTTATAAACTGGAAATACAAAATGTTATATAAGGCTGGTCACAGAGCGACACACTTGCAATCCCAGCACTCAGGAAGCCACAGCAAAAGGATTGAGAGTGCAAGGGACCACTAGGCTACATCTCTGTCCATATTTTGTTTTACATGCACTCGTACCAAGAGAAACTAGTTGTTGTGTTAAAGAAAACAGGAATAGGACTCTGTGGCAAGACACTAAAGTTCCCAGCTAACAGCCAGCAATGAACAGAACCTGCCAACTATGGGCAGTTTGGAAGTACAATCTCTACAAGTCTTCAGGTGGTAGAAGAGTCCTTGTCAAAATCCTGACTGCAACTACATGAGACCTTCACCAGCAACACACAGCTAAGCTTCTTCCAAGAGTCTCAACCCACAAAAATCAGAAAATAGTGCTTTTAATTTTACATAGCAATAGATTACTGGTATTTCTAATAAACCAGGTTTGAAATAGGGTACAGACATAATAACAAGCTTTCTTGAATAATAAAGTTTGCTCTAGAAAGACTAACTTCCATTGGATAATAAATAAATTCTTTGTAGATTAGTAGAAAGAACAAAAGTATGTAATGGAAATATTGATCTAGCCATGAACGAACTAGGTAATTTGGACTGTTGTTCTAGGGACAGATAGAAAAGAAGTGAACATAAAAAAATGGTAGAGAAAAAACAGACTATGCAGAGAAGTGCACAGTTTTAAGGTGAGCCAATAGGTGATGCTTTTCCCAACAGAGGCGTTTAAGTCATTCCATGCAGCAGAGATACAAGTATAAAATTGGTATCTAGGACCTGGCAAAAACATAGGACTTGATGAGTCTGCTCTAGGTTATGATTTAAAAATAAACATGAACAGAAAGAAACCATCCCCTTGTAAGGATTGTATATCAGCTTTCCATCATCACCTCAAAAGTGAATATAGTTAAGTGATTTCACATTTCTAACAGTGACAGACACCTTAGCAAATCAGATTAAAAATATATTCTCTGGAGGAAGATATATTCCTAGGTTTAAAAAGTTATTTCAATTTCAAAGTTAATTTCTCAAAGTTATTTGTTCTTGGAAAATAGCCTTGTACATAAAGAGACAAGACAACATAAATGCAAATTGGAAATTACACATCATATAGTTTCCAACTTAAGTAATTAGTTTATTATGCTTGAAATGAAAGACTGAAAAACTTAGAAGATACTTGTAAATAATGATGCCAATAAATAAATGAAAAGCAGTATCTACTAGACTCAAGAAGAAGGGTTTTTGCTTTGCTTTGCTTTGTTTTTCGGAGGTACTGGGAATTCAGCCTAGAGCTTCATACACACCAGGCAAATGTTTTACTACTGAGGTAGAATGTTAGTTCTTAGGGCTTTTTTTTTCAAATCAATATCTCCCCCCCCCCCCCCCCCCCCCGCTCCCTCTCTCAATGCTGAGAATTGACTTATGCCATTGAAAATGTCAGGCAAACATTCTACCACTAAGTTACATTTTCCTCTCCAATGGGAATACTGAACTACTAATCACACATAGCTGAAGAGAAAAGTAGTGAACTGAAAGGCAAGGTCAGTCATGGAAAAACGATGGAAGAGAATGACTAAGCCTCCAGAAAGGTCTAACACATTAAACTATGTTACAGAAAGAGAAGCAAGAGCGACAGAGAAACAGAGACAAAAAAAGCAGTATGAAATGGGAAATTTACAAAATTAATAAAACAAATGAAGCCAGGAAGATACAAAACAACTTTTAATTAAAAATAAAATGCTTGCCCTCGGGTTAAATAGCTCCACGCAGTCGCCCCCATCCCCCCTTTTGCACCCAAACTTGCTCCGCCGGTCAGGACGCGCGCGCGCGGTCCAGCCGGGCCTCAACCCCGCGCCCGAGCTGGTGAGTAACCCCCCCTCCCCCCGCGCACTGCCCACCAGGACCCCAGGTCAGCCCACAGGGACCCGGCTCCGACTCCCACCATCCATCCAGAGCCGCGTGCGGGGCCGAGGGACGAGGAGGACCTCCCCCTGCGCCCGGGCCCCGCCCCAGCTGCCCTCGGGTTAAATAGCTCCACGCCGTCGCCCCCATCCTCCCTTTGCACCCCACCCCGCTCCACAGGTCGGGACGCGCGCGGTCCAGCCGGGCCTCACCCCAGGACCTAGGTAAGTCTCCGCCCGCCCCGCCCACCAGGACCCCAGGCCAAATAATTCAGTTTAGTGAAATTGAGAGATCTTAAGAGTTAAAATGACAATGCTAAAGTCAAAGTGCAAATCCATGAGAAGCAACAATCAAGTAAACAAATTTCCCACTGAAGAAATTAATCCCATAATGTTAGATTCCAACAAGAACAAACCCACGGAAAAAGGCCAAGAAAGCCCCACCCAGGATAAAGACTTTCAAAATATGATCATTACCATGTTCAATACTATGAAAGATGAAATCAGGGAGGAATTACATAATCGAATCAATCGCTTTGAAGACGAACACAACAGACATCTAGAGGAGTTGAGAAAAACAGTGCAAGAAACAAAAAGTGGCATAGAGCAGTTAAAACAAACTCAAGCAGAGTTTAAAACTGAGCTAAAAGACAAGTTATCTTCAACCCAGAATGCCACAGAGAGTCTTATCAACAGAACTAACGAAGCAGAAAACAGAATTTCAGACCTTGAAGATAAAGTGGGAGTACTAACCAGCTCAATGGAAGAGGTTGTTAAAGCCAAAAAGATACTTGAGAGAAATATCCAAGAGATATGGGACACCCTGAAAAAGCCTAACATGCGTATTCATGGAATACCAGAGCAAGAATCTCAAAATACCACCCCTGAGGAAATTTTTCAAACGATCATCAAGGAAAACTTTCCTCATCTAAAAAAAGAGAGGCCCATCCATATACAAGAGGCATTCCGCACCCCAAACAGATACGACCAAAATAGAAGCACGCCGCGGCAAATAATAGTTAAAACACTCCACATTCAAGATAAAGAACTGGTGCTGAGAGCTTCAAGGGAGAAAAAACAAATCACTTTTAAAGGTAAACCTATTAAAATAACAAATGACTTCTCAGAAGAAACAGTAAAAGCAAGAAGAGCTTGGAGAGACATACTTCAAGAATTGAATGAGCAAAAATGTCAACACAGGCTGATTTACCCTGCAAAACTATCAGTCATGATCGAGGGAGAAAGAAAAATTTTCCAACACAAAGACAACTTTAAGGGATACATGGCCACCAAACCAGGCCTTTAAAAACTGCTAGAAATGATACTCAAGCGTGAAGAAAAAAACAGGCATATCCAGGAGAACAGAAGGCAAGTATAACATCATTAAAAACGAAGCAATATACTTATAAAAGCTACTAAACATAATAAATGGCTGGAATTAACAATAGTTTCTCCATTATAACACTAAATGTTAATGGAATTAATTCATCGATCAAGAGACACAGATTACAAACATGGATTAAAAATCACAATCCATCAATCTGCTGCCTGCAGGAAACTCATCTCACCACAAAAGATAGGCACGCTCTAAAAATAAAAGGCTGGTCAATAATTCTACAAGCAAATGGAAGCAGAAAACAGGCAGGGGTAGCCATTATGCTATCAGACAAAGTGGATTTCAAACCAAAGAAAATTATAAGAGACACGGATGGATACTACATTTTAGTCACAGGTACAATTCACCAGGAAGACTTCACAATACTGAACATATATACACCCAATACGGGCCCCTCCACATTCATTAAGAAAACCCTACAGCGTCTAAAGCAAGAAATCAATCCCCAAACGATAATTCTTGGGGACTTCAACACCGCCCTCTCTACATGGGATAGATCAACAGGTCAAAAGCTTAACAGAGACACTTTGGAACTTAATCAAACTCTGAAAGAAATGGACCTTACAGATCTCTATCGAACTTTTCACCCACGCACCAAAGAATACACATTTTTTTCAGCAGCACACGGAACTTTCTCCAAAATAGATCACATATTGGGCCACAAAATGAATCTACACATATACAAGAAAGTTGAAATTCTAACCTGTGCCCTATCAGACCACCACGGCCTAAAGCTGGACATCCACAACACATCAAACAAGAGAAAATACACTAACTCCTGGAAACTTAACACTATGATACTGAATGAGAACTGGATTCAGGAAGAAATTAAAAAGGAAATTCAAGATTTCCTGAAAGTGAATGATAACGAAAATACAACTTACCAAAATCTCTGGGACACAATGAAAGCTGTTCTAAGAGGTAAGTTCATAGCTCTTAATGCCTACGTCAAAAAAATGGAAACATCAGAAATAAACAACTTAACAATGCAGCTTAAAGCTTTAGAGAAACTAGAGCAATCTGATCCCAAAAGTAGTAGAAGAGAGGAGATTAGCAAAATAAGGGGAGAAATATCTGAAATCGAGATTAAGAAAACGATAGAAAAAAATCAACCAGTCAAAAAGCTGGTTCTTTGAAAAAATCAGTAAGATTGATACACCCCTAGCTAAACTAACCAAAAGCAAGAGAGAGAAAACCCAAATTAACAAAATTAGAAATGAACATGGAGTTATCACTACTGATACCCAAGAAATCCAGAGAATTATAACATCATATTTCAAAAACTTATACTCTGTGAAGTTTGACAACACAAAAGAGATGGATGAATTTCTAAGTAAACACAACTTACCTAAATTGAATCAGGAAGTTGTGAATTATTTAAATAGTCCTATAACATATAAGGAAATTGAGGAAGTAATCTCGAATCTTCCCACCAAAAAATGTCCTGGACCAGATGGATTCAGCACAGAGTTCTACCAGACATTTAAGGAGTTAATAACACCAATACTCCTTAAACTGTTCCATCAAATAGCAAAGGAAGGAACACTACCAAATTCCTTCTATGAAGCTAATATCGTTTTAATCCCAAAACCTAATAAAGATTCACTTAAAAAAGAAAACTATAGGCCGATCTCCCTGATGAACACAGACGCAAAGATTCTCAACTAAGTCTTAGCAAATCGGATTCAAAAACATATTAAAAAGATCATTCATGGGGACCAAGTAGGCTTCATCCCCGGCACACAAGGTTGGTTCAACATACGCAAATCAATAAATGTAATTCATCATGTAAACCAGTCCAAAGTCCAAGACCACATGATACTCTCGATAGATGCAGAAAAAGCTTTTGACAAGATCCAACAGCCTTTTATGATCAAAACGCTAGAGACAGTAGGAATGGAAGGAACCTTTATCAATATAATAAAAGCTATATACAACAAGCCCACAGCAAGGATTATGCTCAATGGGGAACAATTGGAAGCATTCCCACTTCGATCAGGAACTAGACAAGGCTGTCCACTCTCACCACTTCTACTCAATATTGTACTTGAAGTGTTAGCTGAAGCCATAAGACAAGAAAGGGACATAAGAGGGATTATTCAAATCAGCAAGGAAGAAGTCAAGCTATCCCTATTTGCAGATGACATGATCTTATACCTGAGGGATCCCAAAAACTCCACCAGGAAGCTCCTGGAACTAATTGAGAAGTTCAGCAGGGTGGCAGGATACAAAATAAATGTGCAAAAATCAGAGGCCTTCCTATATCCCCAGAATGAAAGAAGTGAAAAAGCCTTGAGAGAAACAATACCATTTATTATAGCCCCTAAAAAACTGAAATACCTTGGTATAAACCTAACTAAGGAGGTAAAAGACCTTTACAATGAAAACTTTAAAACCCTAAAGAAAGAAATAGCAGAAGACACCAGAAGGTGGAAAGACCTCCCTTGTTCCTGGATTGGCAGAATCAACATCGTGAAAATGACCATCCTACCAAAGGCAATATACAGATTCAATGCTATACCAATCAAAACCCCAAAGCAATTCTTCAAAGATGTTGACCAAACAATCTCAAAGTTCATATGGAGGCACAAAAGACCCAGGATAGCAAAGACAATCCTGAGTAACAAAAACACAGCTGGAGGTATAACCATACCAAACCTTAGTCTATACTACAAATCCATAGTTGTAAAGACAGCCTGGTACTGGCTCCAAAATAGACACACAGATCAATGGATAAGGATTGAAGACCCAGATATAAGCCCACAAAGTTACAGCCATTTGGTCTTTGACAAAGGGGCCCAAAGAATCCAATGGAAAAAGAACAGCATCTTCAACAAATGGTGCTGGCAAAACTGGATCTCCACATGCAGAAGATTAAAGCTGGACCCGTACTTGTCACCATGTACAAGACTTAATTCCAAATGGATCAAGGACCTTGATATCAGGCCAGAGACTATAAAAACCATAGTTGAAAGGATAGGGAACTCCCTCGAGCTGATTGAGCTAGGCCAACAGTTCCTAAACAGACATCCAATGGCACAGTCACTGCTACCAACTCTCAACAGTTGGGATCTTGTGAAATTAAAGAGCTTGTGTTCAGATAAAGAGATTGTAACGCGAGCTCAAAGGCAACCCACAGAATGGGAGAAAACAACCCACAGAATGGGAGAAAATCTTCACTAACCACATATCTGATAGAGCTCTATTGTCCAGAGTGCACAAAGAACTTAGAAAACTAAACACCAAGGAAACCAATGGCCCAATTAAAAAATGGGCCCTGGAACTTAAAAGAAACTTTACCAGGGATGAAATTAAAATGTCTAACAAATATCTTAAAAAATGCTCCACTTCTTTAGCCATCAGGGAAATGCAAATCAAAACTTCCCTGAGATATCATCTCACCCCGGTCAGGATGGCAAAAATCCACAATACTAACAACGACAAATGCTGGAGAGGATGTGGAGAGAGGGGAACTCTCCTACATTGCTGGTGGGAATGCAGGCTCATACAGCCACTCTGGCGAGCCGTCTGGAGATTCTTAAAGAAATTAAAGATTGAAATGCCATATGACCCTGCTATTCCACTTTTGGGAATAACCCCCCATACAGCAGAGGTTCACCTTGATAGCACAAGCACGACCATGTTCATAGCAGCACTGTTTACAATAGCAAAGTCATGGAATCAGCCCAAATGTCCAACAGTTGATGAGTGGATAAGGAAACTGTGGTACATCTATACAATGGAGTACTACTCAGTCATCAAAAATGATGAATTACTGGAATTTGCCGGGAAATGGATGTCACTAGAAACAATTATATTAAGTGAAGTATCCCAGACCCAGAAAATTAAGCGCCGTATGTACTCCCTAATAGGTGGCTCCTAGTACCAAACCCCCCCAGCCCACCTAGAGACAGTAATTCCAAGGATTATGAACAGGAGGGATGGGGTAGGAGGGCCACACCAGAAAGAAGGAGAGAAGGGACCATGTTACAGCAGGGAAAATAGGCCTCCACCAAGGACCCAAATAAGTAATGAGACATCTGATTAAGTTCACAGACTTTTGTTCCTGATCATTTACTACTGAGGGGGAGTGATCTCACCAGAAGAGGAGGGCATATAGTCTGGCAGATAAAAAGTAACAATTTTGCAAATGGGTGATAGACCCCTCCCTCACTGTGGTTTCCCACTTTTATTACATCTACCTTTGAATGTGCTTTTATCACAAGACTCTAACAGCTTTTTGTCTCTGGCCAGGGGGTAACATACAATGCCCACCAGGATGGAGTGAAGGGCATTGCAGGAGCAGCAAAACTGCAAAAGAAAATCAACAAACCACAATCCAGAACTTCAGAGACTCTATATCAACCACCTAGAACTAGGCCAGCTTAGTCTCTCCCCATCTTGAAGCTCAGGGAAATTTGCGGAAGAGGGGGCGGTAAGAGTGTAAGAGCATAAGGATGGGAGGAGCAATGATATGTAAGATACTCTATACTAGTTAGGGCTGAAGCAATCGTAATTGGACTTTGCATGCCCTGCGCATTGTCCAACACACTGTTGACCTCACAAAGTCTAGCATCTGCTAAAGGCACCACGATCCTTGGAGGCAAAGGATTGGCAGCCACAGCAGTGTTCCTATACCTAAGGGGAACACGGGAAAGGGTTCGGGAAAGGCCACTGGGTCCTTGTACGTCATCGGAGAGGAGGGCCCAGAGGAAAATCAGACATGCACAAGAAAGGACTCTCTGGGAATTGGGGTGGGAGGCACTGGGGGATGGGGAGGGAGAGGGGTGGGGAGGGGGAGCAGGGGGTATGGGGGGAGGAGGAGGGAGGGAGGGAACTGGTGTACCTAATAAGTTTGTATGAGCTGAAATAAAAAATAAATAAATAAATAAAATGCTTTCTAACAATGATGGCATAAATAATATCAGTCATAAAGAGAAAATGAAACAAAATACTCAGAATACAAAACAAAAACTTCTATTAACTAGAATTCAAAATTACCTAATCTAATTCAAAATATTTAAGACTATCAGAAAACAAAGGAATTAACTGTAATTAGCCTTTAATTAAACAATATTTTTGTGTTCTTAGGAAAAGTCTCAAATAGACATGCAAGAATGAAAAAATGAAAAAGCAAAATATTGAAAGAGGGGCTGGAGAGGTGGCTCAGGGGTTAAGCCTCTGCCTTGCAGGCAGAAGGTCCTGAGTTCGAATCCCAGATCCCATGTATAGACGCCAGGCGGAAGTGGGGGCGGCCTGCGCTTCTGGTCCTGGTAGGACGGAGCCTGTAAATCCCGGGGCAGAAGGAGGTGGAGGCGTCCATGGTGGTTCCCGATTCGTCCGTGGTTCTACACACACACATACACACATGTGCGCACATACATACACACACACGCACAATTGAATAAATAATAAAAAAATTAAAAAAATATTGAAAGAGTACTGTAAAACATAAAGTAGATAATCCTAACTAAATATAGAATATAAAAAATATTGAAAATGTATTTAGAAATATATTAATAAAATAGCTTAAGTTAAAAATCAAAGAAATTATTCAAAGGTTTTAATAAATCAAATTGAACATAATTTTGTAGTAATCTCCCAGCAAAGAACATGTAAACGCCAAATAATAGAGGGGTAGAGGCTTAAATAATTAAAACAAATCCCCCCAAAAGTCAAAAATAGGAGAAAAAAAGGAAGACAGTAACAGGTGCACAAAGAAATGGTGACAGCGGTCAGTGAGGGGCTTGCTGAGGAGGCGTGAGCACCTGTTCAGACCCAGCACCTGTGCCACCATCTGCGCATGGTGACACACACCTATGCTTCGAATGCTAGGGACGTGGAGAAGGGAACATCCACGGAGCTTGCTGGTCAGTGGCCTTGCTGAGTCAGTGAGCTCTAGATTCAGTGAGTCCTGTCTCAAAACAAAAAGGTAGAAAGCAACAGAGGAAGACACCGGACATAGATTGGCCTGTACGCATATGCACACATGTGTGGACATCCACCCCCCCACATAAAAACATATGCACATGCATTTACCTTCACCTCCAAAAATACCCAAGAAGAAAGGGACGAGAGAGAGAATACACTGGCTGGCATAGGATGCACCCATTATTCCAACACTTGGGAAGGTGGAGCCAAAAGAATTGCTTTGAGTTCAAGGCCACCCTGCTCTACATAGTGAATTCCAGAGCAGTGAGCTAATGCGTCTCTCGAACTACCCTGCCTCTAGACTTAAATGTTCTAATTCAAAGATATTGGTTGTCATGAGCTAAATGAAGAAAAGCAAAGCCAACTAGATGGTATTTGAAATAGTCAAATATAAAAGTATTATAAGGATACAAAAAATTGGAAAAGGAAATTGTTTCTAAAAAAATCTGAATTATACATATGGAGAGAGCTGTAAGGAGTCCACTGAGATCATGTTACTGTAACTAGCACTGGGTGAGAAAAATATGATCTAGAATGAATGGTCAAAAGAAGTATATGATTTTAGTAATTTTTGAAGGTATATCCAAAGAAGACTGATTAATGGAATTGGCAGAGAATTGGAGTTTAAGACTGCTTTTTTAAAATCAGCTCCATAGTTTGCTTAGGTATCATTCTACACAACCCATATAACAACCAGTAGGAAAAATCAACTATCAAAGTTAAGATTTTTAAAAAAATAAAAATTGGTTATAAGTACTTAGGAAATAAATTAATTTTCTGGAGAATTACTGTGATGAGCAAGTAGAAATGCATTTATACAACAATTGTGTTTGACGCCACTGGGTCCTTGTACGTCATCGGAGAGGAGGCCCAGAGGAGAGTCAGGCATGCACAAGAAAGGACTCTGGGAATTGGGGCGGGAGGCATGGGGCGGGAGGGGTTCGGGGAGGGAGAGCAGGGGGTTCGGGGGGAGGAGGAGGGAGGGAGGGAACTGGTGTACCTATTAAGTTTGTATGAGCTGAAATAATAATAAAAAATGTATTAAAATTAAAAAAAAACAATTGTGTTTGAAACTAAGCAAATGTCTATTAAAAGGAATTTTTTATTTTGGTTCAAATCACTGATTAAATAGCTTTAAGATGTAGAAACTCCTAGGCATACATCTATGCCTACCAATAATTAAAATAATTTCTCAACAGGATATCCGACAATGTATAAAGAGGCAAGACAAATGTTACTACTAGAAAGGCATTTATTTCAACTAATCACCGATACCCTAAAAACAGAAAACAAAATCCAAACTTAGTGGAAACGACAATTCTTTCTCCTATTTAAAACCACTGTAGACTATATACTATATACAATATACTAACCTATGGATTTAGGGAAAAATCTCTTGGTTATTTAAAAAACATTACTTTAGCATTATATTGATCTTTGCAAGCTTTAAAATTACAACTAAACCAGGATCCATAATTGTGACAAGTTTTACCACTGACATCTTTTTCTAAATCAACTTTAGACATGTAAGTAAACACTAAGTAAAGACAGAGCAAATGGAGCCACTACTTACATCGTATGCTAGTGAATCTGCCTCATTGGCCACTGTAAGGCCTGCTAACTCTCCAAGCCCCAGTTCACTTTCCAAGGCTTCATCTGTTCCCATGATGAACGACTTCCCAGAAGAAGGAGGAAATGTCAGTGCTTCCACTGAAGGGAGAAGACAAATCAGAAGTCAAACATCCCATCACTGCACTAATCTCTGATGAGAACGTATACAATTTGTTTGCTTATTGATTTTTTTTTTAAAGCTCAGCCTGGCCTGGAACTCAGTTATAGTTCAGGACAGCTTCAAAATCAGGATCTTTCTGTCGCAGTCCCCTAAATGCTGAAGTTGTATGAGCCACAACATCTGGCTTTCAGTTAAATATTTTATGATTTTATAAAATGGTACAAGTCCATGAGCAGATAATCTGAAAGAGTTGATTGCTTTCTCCATATTTTATCCTTATCATTTAATTATAAAAGTAAAACATGAAATATAACTAATAATCTATTATTCTTTTCTTCTCACTTACATGGGTAAAAGAACCTTTCCTACTTGGTATTTTGCATTAATTATCCAATAATCAATCACTAAACATATACTAGCAATTCTAGATACTACTGATTTTTAATTTTATAATATAGAAGGCTATAATCATTTCTAAATAAAAATGATGAAAACTATGATGTGTCTATTGAGGTAAAATTAATACATGGTACTTGAATACCTGGGAGCTATCAACCTTAACAATGTTCATTTTCTTGACTTGGTGGGTAGTCAAAAGAGACAAGGTAATTCTGACTTTTGAAAATTTAGCTCTATTTTGTAGGTATGCTTTAATTTAAAAATGTTTACTTCAATGAAATTTAAACTTTTACTTTGTAATAAATCTGGACATTTTTACTTTTAATTCTAAATACAAAAATCTAATGCTTTTAACACAGTCATCATAGAAAAAACAGTTAAAAGCAAAATGCCAAACTAAGATTTGGTTTAAAAAATGTCAACTGATAAATGAATATTATTCTGACAAACTATCAAGAGATAGTCTTTCTAGAGGTAAACATTTAATACGAGTTGTGAAGATGAACTTAAAGTTCAAACAACTTACTAAAAGGTAAATTAATATTTTTAAAAAGAAGTTAATTGTATTAGTGAGTACATGTAGAAAACTAGATTTAAAAGATTATTCTCAGTGTTATAGTTAGTCATATCTAATAACCAATACTTGTTAAATAAATAAAATAATGAATGATATGCTGCAGTTGAGGATTCAGTAGGTAAAGCAATTGACACCCAAATCTAAAGATCCAAGTTCAACTCCCCACTCTCAAACAAGGTGGAAAGGTGAGGAATGACACTTAAAGGTTGTCCCCTGACTCCATGTATATTCTGTGGCATGTGCAGCCAATACCCACACAACAGTCATTCACCCATCATGCATGTAACTAAAAAGATGATTATAAAAAATGATTACTTGTTTTTAAAAATAGTAATGAAAAAATGGGCTTTACATAAGGAAATTATATATCATCTGAGTGGCTCAAATAATCTAAAATATTTATTATACAGAGTAGAAATGTTTAAGTTAGAAAATCAATTTCCAGGCCAAATTTTCAAAGAAATAACTCATGTGAGATGATGAGGTTAAGCCTTCAGCCAGGTGACTTTGTTCTTTTTCTCCTTTTTTCCCGTGTGTGTGTGTGTGTGTGTGTGTGTGTGTGTGTGTGCGCGTGTGTGTGCGTGCGCACGTGTAGAGTAGGGAGAACATGTGCATGTGTGTGTGTTCACATGGAGATTCAAATTTGATGATGAGCCTTCTTGGGCACTCTCCACTTTCATTATTAAGGCAGAGTCTCAAGGAACCCAAAGCACATTACGTGACTAGACTAGCTGGCCAGCTTGCCCTGAGGATTCCCTGTCTTTACCTCCCTGCAGACAGCTGTTATACATGTCTGGCTTTTACATGTGTTGTCAGGATCTGAACTCAAGTACTCACATTTGCAGGGCAAGCAACTTATCCACTGGGCATCTCCTTGGTGCCCTGTTCTTCATTTACGACACCTTCACATAACTTTGTTCAGATGTGAAATAAAAATGACCTGCCCTCAAATACTAAGATTCCTGGGACTGACCACAGTATGAGCTAATTTTAACTACTTCTCTAGAAATGGCTAAATAAAACCTAAAATGAGGAAGGCAACAACTATTTCCTCATATACAGTGGCTGTGAACAGTCTTGACAGCTGAAGAGAGAAACCGTGGGCATCAAATCTCTGAGTGGCACCTTGTTCTCTGAGGCTTAGAACTTAAGACATTGCTATTTAACATTACTTCCCTTGATCAGCTATAAAAATTAATTACCGGCGTTTCATTATGAGAGGAAGGTTATGGAGGCTTTGAAGTATCTTCAGTCACAGGCAATTAAGAATCAATCCCCCCTAAACACTTCTTTCCTCTACCCCCACCCACCCCAGTGCCAGTGCTACAGCATGAAATGGTCTTTGAGGGTGAGAAGCAAGTGATTGACTACTGAACTGCACCCTTGACCCTGAAAATTCTGAATATATATTAAAAACCTTGACAAATAAAATATTCAAAAAAGGATGTTTCCATCTTGAGTCTAACGGATAATATTCAGCATTAAAATTACAGGTTTGAAAATTATTGGTGCATGATTTTATATTACATATAAAGGAAAACAACTATTCTATATCATGACTATATAAAAAATATATTAATACGGACAAGGAATGAGAAGGAACAAGAAAGCGCAAGAAACAACAAGCAACTTCTCACCCATTTTTTAAGTGAATAATAAAGTATTTATGCTGAGTTTCAAAGTAAACACAATACTAATTTTTAGGCTTTCCATTTTCTTGGTGTAATAACCTTTAAGTAAAAGGCCTACTGTAACTCTGGTATCAATGGATTCAGGTAATACACTAAACCGTGTATTCATACCACTTTTTCCCGTATTATCAAAACTCAAATAGGACTGAATCCCCACTCAATGAAAGAAAGCTTGAATTTGGGAAATATTATGTAGCTCAGATATTGGCAGAGTAAAATCTTCTCTAAGATAGGAGGGTCCTATCTAATGATGGGATTCAGAGCTGTATTTTCAGGGGCTTTCTCTGTTCCAGAATGGTTACACGCATTACCTTCATCTGCCCGATTAATTTCATGTTCAGGAATCCTGGAGCTGCTGGGTCTGGATGGGGACCCCACAGATGGCTGCAATGAAGGAAGTTCATCAACATCTCTCAAATTAGCAAGCATGTCTTGTAGTTTTGATCTGTTGGGCCCTACATCAGAAAAAAAAAAAAAAAAAGTGGGGCGGAAGGAAGGAAAAGAGAAAATGGAATTATTTAATTCATCAAAATTGTACCATAAACTTTTTAACATGTCAACACTGACCTTTAAAAGTACAATACTAGATTGATTGCTATGAAATACTTATTTCAAAGTTTTCAAATTATTTTAAGAGCTCATTATTTCTGGAAAAATTATTTACATGTATTTTATGGATTAAACTAATAGAATCACTACATGAAAAAAGAATGTTTATGTCCAACATGGATCATTAAGTCAAATTAGTCTACAATGAAACCAATGAACAGTGTTCTAAATGAGACAGATGCCACGGATCATGAATTGCGAACTTAAATAACACTCTGTCTATTTAAGTTGCATTTGCTGACTTACATCCTGAAGCTATAGTACCCAAAGTGAAGTCTCATGCCCTGTAGGTTACTTACCTGAGCCTTGATTCTTCATTCTCCCATATCCCTGTTTTGATTGTTTTATATAGGATAGAGGCTGAAACAGATCTTCGGTAGTTTTTCCTGTTACAAGTTTAATTAAGAATGGGAAAATCTTACCCATAGTCCAATATGGTTTTTCCCTATACCAGCAAGACTACAACTATTTCTAAGCAATTTTAACTAATACCTAGAAAAATATTTCAAGATACTATTATGGGAGTACACAATTTGACTGGAAATACTCATGTTAGATCAATTTTTTAAGAGTTTGGACTTTTCCAATAAGCAACAGCTCAATAAAAAACATATTTAAAGTAACTTGTAAATTAAGGTCTTATATTCCAGTCTGAAGCTTCATTTGTTACTGCAAACCTTTTTGTTGCCACACTGATGTTTTAACGAAATAGCATGAAGTAGAAATGATAAAATGTGCTGAACATCAGTCTACGCTCCATCCACCTTCACTGAAGAGTTGAAAATTTCTCCATCAGAAAGTAACATTTCCTTACTGTACTTAAAAAAAAAAAAAAAAGAGGCCTAGAGTTAACGTGAGCCCTAATCTCCAGGTATAGAAGATCAATCGCATCTCTTAGTAGGAATACTGTTCCAGTCAAATGGTGCTAGATTCCAACTATAGTGACGTCTTAGTAAAAATCTGACAAGAGCTGAATAATCGATGCAAGAGAACTTAAATTTCACAGAAGTTGCTAGCTATCTTTCTAACCAAAAGATCTTTACATTTCAAGGTATTTTTATAGCACAATCACCAAAAGAAATATATCAAAGTTAAGTTAATCTGGAAATGATTTATAATGTATGATGTACATTTTCTTCAAAATTTTAGTTTGACTGGCTCAGACATGGCTCCAAAAGCCATGACAACTCATCTCAATCTATTAAGTTTAATTTTTTCTTGGTGTATCTGAATAAAAGAGATGAATTACATCATCATCTCTCAGAAATTGTTTTAACTATGTTATGCTAATGGATATGTACTTTTTATTGAGTTATCTCAATATGTAAATTCTAAAATAGTTTAAATAAAGATTTAAGAGTTTTTTTGAATGTTCATGTGTACATTATGTGGGGAATTTGTCTGTGTGCTGATATATTTGCGTGTGTGTGGGCTCATGGGGGGGAGGATGAGCGCATGTAAGTATACATGTGTGGGGTGCTAGAGCAATTGTTCTTCTACCTTCTTCTTCTGAGCCTGGGTCTCTAAACTTCACCTTTGGGACTTGTCTTGCTCAGGTTCTACATTCTGAGGCTAGAATTACAGGAAGGGTAATAGACACCTTATATGAATCAGAATTCTAGTCCGTTTGCTTTTGTGGGCAAGTACTTTAACCACTGGATCATTTTGCCAGCTCTAGAGTTAAACGTTTTTAGTTAACTATTACCTTGAAAGAGAATGTTCAAATAGGAATGACTGGTCTTGATACATTTTAGCATAGTTGAAAAGCGAGAAAGGAAAAGCATATTCCTCCAATTTTTTGTAATAATAAATACCTTTCTCACTTAATTTAGCTTTAATCTCAAAGGATGAAATCCTATTTCCATTGAAAGGGGAGTCATGTTTACACCATTGAAAGTGGGAGTATATAGATAGGAAGACAGTACATCAAACTGCTCTGTAGGCAGCTATTATACCCATAGAAAGGGCATTTACAGTGGAAACCTTTGGGTCTAAAACTGGATGAGTGAAGGGAAACACACAAATCAGTAGGGTGACCTGAAGAGAGGTAACTAGACATACCACGAAGGCCTGAGCACCCACAGAAATAGACAAGCCAGAGTGTGCCCTGGGGTCCACAGATGCATACAGGCGGAATGGTGTGACAGAATGGGAGTGAAAGGTGAAGGAAAGGAGGAGATGGGGGGAAGGAGAGGGAGGGAAACTGGGATGAATACTTGTAAAAGAAGAAAAATAAATAAAATGAAAAAGAAGTGGAAGTAAAAGAAGGTAGTTTAACGTTATTCTTCTGAAAAGATACTTTAGTGTTTGCTTTGTTTTGATTTTTCTGGAGATGGGGTCTCATGTAGCCTAGGCTAAACTCTTGATCCTCTTGCTCTACCTCACAAAAGCAAAATTCTGTGCCACCATGCCCAGAGCATGTGGCCCTGGGACTGAACACAGGTCCTTCACTTGTGCTAGAAAAGCACTCATCAACCAAGCTACATTCCTAGGCCTCTACAAACATGTTTAACATTGTTTCCACAGAGATTCTAAAAGCTTTCAATTTGTCTTTTACATAATAAATTTGATCAATTGCTAAACTTTTTATTTGCATAATAAATTACATGATTCACAGGGCTGGGAATTTCACTTTGTCCTGTTTCACATGTGGCACACATATTATTGAAAATAGAAAAAGAGGTAACTAGTGACAGTGCTAGGAATTAAATTGGTCAAAACCTTCACATTAGAAAACAAATGTACATTTGATTGTGTCCTACACAGCATATAGTGATTACTGACAGAAAATGAACCTGCATGTTGTGAACACACAAAATATTCAGGGGTAGAAATTAACTTCTTTTTTATTTTTCTGTTTCAAGATCTTAAATACTGAGCAAAAACTTTGGTAGACTGCTGGAGAGTCAAGTTAAATGAGTTTATATGTTGCCACTGAAAATAAACACTCTTGTTATAAGTCATATTTGACTATTTAACTTATCATTATGTTTAAAGACACAGCCTATCATTCTCATTCTCTGAATTTCCATTATGGTTTTGCTTAAGTTTATAGTCAAAAAGGCACCATTTAATTTCAACCCCTGAGAATAGGTGAAAAGGAAAGTAATCAGGAGAAGAAATGAAAAAGAGTAAGTAGTTTTAGGAAAACATTGAAAAGAAAATTGGGAGATGTAACAGAGGCAAAATTTATGATTTATAGACACAATGTTTTCCACTTACTCTTCACCCCCTTTTTCCCCTTTCTCTCCTTTTTGTATTGTTCCTTGAGTTTGGTAATTACTCCCTGGTCCACATTCCAGGCTTCAGGCATGAGACACTGGTCTTCCTTTTCTAAACAGAGTGAAACAAACGAAACAGCCTTTTTCAATAAAACATTGAGTGCACTACGTAAGTACATCTGAAAGAGTCATGATGACTTTTTCATCACTAACTTAAAAGCCATCTTTATATTTAGTTATTCATCATTCAAAATGTAACAGCTAAGAAACAATTACCAATTCAATTTCCCAATTAAGAATACAAAAGTCAATCTAGAAATTTAATAAATTAAGTCCAAACTGTCTTCAAAATAATTTTCATTCTATTTATGAAATTCTAATTTATGAAATCAAATTTTATAAAGAACATTATATTTATGTGGTGAGAAGGCCATCATTTAGATTTTTTTTAGTTCAAGAGTTTTATGTACTCACCAACCTTCATTGTACTGACTACATAAAGTGCCAAGATATCCTTACATACATTACTGTGAGTACCCAGCACTGGACAGAATGAGTTGATCTATTGAATGAACACTGAAATTATCTGAGATGAACCACAATAAACAGAAACCTATTATTTTTGCAATTTAAATTTCAATCCAGTTTAGCAAACTTTATAGGACCTCTGAATGAAACGCTACTAAAAACAATTTTTAAAAACTCACATTTGTATATACCCATCATCTATCAGAAGTAGGAAGAGTTATTTTTCCACAAGAACCACAAGAATCACATCTAATTATACTAGGTTGCTTTTGAATCCTGGAATATCATCATTTTTTTGGAAGCAAAATTTAGTCTTATCAAGGAACATGGTAATAACCAGAGTAATGACAGTTAATGGCAGCTATCCATTTACTCGTCAGAAACTTGTCACTTTCTTTTTTCTTTTTTTTTCTTTTTCTGCTCAGACAAACATAATAGGAACCCCTGTTCCCTCCTTCCCTCCACCGCTCCCTGGACCTCCCTGTTCCTCCCTGCTTTGTCCCTTCCTTTCTCCCCTCCCTCCCTTTCTCCCAGTGCCCCCTCCCCCCATCTCTAAAGAATCCTTTAATGAGTATATCAAACTTTCCTCTGGGTCTTCCTCTCTGATGAGGTGTAAGGACTCAGTGGCAATTCCTAGAACTCTTTCTTGTGTTCCCCTTAAGTACAGGAACACTATTGTGAACTAGTCACTTTCTTAACTTAAGCATAATCACTTTTTTTTTGAAGGGAGGAGACTAGAATAAAGATGGAAGTGACATTTAAAATGGTTAAATGTTCATTTAATTAAACAAGATTTACAATTGAGTTCTGATAATTCTTCCAAATTCAGTTTTGAATTTAATTATAAAATTCTTAAAAATGTGTAAGGTCAAAACAAATCTCTAGTCCACTGAGAGCTTCTATTCAATCAGTCCGTTAACAGATCCCACACACTATACCACTTAATTCACAACATAAATGTGCATCAAGCAGTACAGTTATGACTCATATGCGGAAGTGAAGAAGATGCATAAAGCAGAAAATTCAGTACCAAACTCCTGCAATAAGACTGTCAGTAAGAGAGTCAATATCTACACAGACAAGTGATTTCTCAGTGTGGCAAAGTTACTGACATAACTTGATAATTTGACAGAGAAAGGTAGAAAAAAAACCCCTATTTTTCTTTCTCCAAACTTTGATCGGAAGAAAAAACATCAGTCACTAGTTATCTTCTGTTGTCTTCTTCATTGTAGTTATCTAAGTAATTCTTCGAGATTTTGCCATAAAAAAGGAAAGCCAACAGACTGATACCATGACACAGTCTCTCCATGTTAAGATCGTAAAGTATTAACTATGTAATTACAAAATTTATATAATTTAAAGAAAAAAAAGGTAGATGAAACAAGTCTACTGTGTTCCATGGTTGAAAACTAAACATCATCAATGTATCAGAATACTAGTTTTAGGTAAGTCTGGGACAAATGAATCGATGAATGAACCTTAGAAAGCATTTTCCAGTGAGTCCAAAGGATTATAAAAAGACAGCAATGTTTGATGTATAAAATTCGAATAAAAGTAAGACAATAGTAAACTGCACAAGTGACTTATGTCAACAGGAAAAGCCACTGTAAGATTCAAAGAATGCTTCTAATGTTACATGGTTTCTGAAGCATGAGGGATTGAGGTCTATGGGCTGTGAACAGGAGAAAGGAAAATCAGTCACATATCTACCTCTTCCTGAGCTTGTGCTTCGACACTGTTTCACAATGGATTGAGAAAGAATATTACTTTCACTGAGGTGACTGCAAAGAATTTTCATTGTATAATTGTTTCAGATACAAAAAGCTACAAAGATAAATTTTCTGCTTATTAAAAATATTAGACAATCTTTTCTCTGAACTTACCCAAAAGACCCTTACTAGGTACTTTACAAACAAGTGTGAAAGAGGAACAAGCTGAACAATATTTTAATACATGTCAAGAAAGAAAAAAGTATGTTTTTTCTTTTAATATTTTTATATAAATCATATTACATAAATATTACATAAATTATATAAATATCTGCTTATACTTCATCACAAAATACATGGCTTACACTGTTTGTAACTAATATTATAAAAAAGCAATCTTTTTAGGTGTAAGACCATGTTTTTGTACTATAGGTCGTACTCTCCCTAAAGATACATGGGATTAATATTTAAAGTAGTTGCTTAAATGAAAACAAATGGCAAGTCCACAATCTGGTATACACACATTTATAAACAGTAATAAAAAATTCCATAAATTACATTTTCTATAATGCTTATGGATGTTTTTCATTTGTGGACAAAATATAAATTTAAAAGAATATCCTAAAAACACCAAGTGCAAAGTTTTATAAAGCTATGCCTAAACTAATGCTAAAATGATTGGCAACATTGCATTCTCTCAATAAATTCTTAAGCAAATGCTAAACATTCTTCTTTTTCTTTCTCTTATATACATATACGCACATCTATAAAACTGATCACTTTTGAAGAATTAACAGTAACTCTTTCAAACTACTAGAATAATCTACATGATAGAAGTTTCCCCACTTCTTGTTTCAACTCATTAGTTTTAAATATTTATCTCTCTTTGGTGCAATTTGAGCAAAACTAAACAATACTCTAAGCTTTATAAACATCAAAACCTGAAGTACCATGAATGACTAATATTTGGTAATATTTCTCTTTACACAGAAGATGCCAGAGATAGCTTAACTCCTCTATTATATTATCTTACTCAAGTTTCTCCCAAAATCTAGAGCTGCAGATTCTACTATGTGAGCTGGAGATGAAACAGACTGCTTTTTAATCTAAATTCTTTTCATATTGTATTACTTTTATTTTTAAAAAAGATGAGATAACAAATTGTACAATCTTCCCTCTGCATATACAATGTAATCCAAATAAAAAGTAATGGCAATAAAAATTTCAATAGTTATATAAAATTTCAACATCATAGTTCCTTCATATAAAATTTCAACATTATAGTTCCTTCAAAACACTGTCCTCTTGATAAAATATCAATTTCCTTTATTTAGTTAAATGTGCAGCTGGGTCGAACATGCTTCCTTACCCCACTCTGTTCCATCACCCGCACTTCTAGATTCATTGTCTCCTTCCTCTGATGCAACCAAGAAGTCAAATTCTTTTAGAGCTTCTTTCGTATCTCGATCTTCACTGGTATCAGGCAATGTTTTCTTACGAACGATCTAATAGGGGAAAAAAGCCAAATTAATATCAGCATATCCTTTGCATTTGAGAAAAGGAGGGAGCATTCCTTTACATTTTTTTTAGAAAGTACATCTTTGTTGTATTAAAAACAAAACAATACAAAACAAAACAAAGCAAAAAAAAAAAAAAAAAAACACAAAAAAACCACAGGGCCAGTAAAATGGCTCAGCAAGTAAAGGTACCTAAGCACAAACCTGGCAATCTGAGTTCCGTTCCTGGAATCCTCACAGTGGAAGGAGAAATTATCTTCTAAAAATTGTCCTCCTGCTTTCACATGCATGCACATGCCTGCTCCCTCGCTTTAGTCCCTCCTCTTCCTTTCTTTTTCTCAAATAAGTGAAATATTTTTAAAAAACTTTCACCCTATCCTCCTCCTCCCCACTCCCACTTAATAGTTCTTTTCAAGTTTTCTGTTACAAAAATCTGAATTAAGTACACAAGTCTGAAGGTTCAATGTTAGCATCCACATATAGGGAAGAACATGTGGTGTTTGTCTTTCTGTTTCTGGGATAGTACTTCACTCAACAGAATACTTTCTAGTTCTATCCATTTACCATCAGATTTCATAATTTCATTTCTTTCTTTCTTTCTTTTTTTGTGTGTATGTGTATAGATCCCTTCAGGAATGATCCTGGATTGCTTCTACCTCCTTCTTGCTTCACTCTGGGATTTCCTACCGAGCTGGAAGTGCAAGCTACCACTGTGCCATTTCTTCAGGCATTTTTTAATGTGGGACCTGGGATCTGAACTCAGGATCTTCTGCTTGTAAGACAGTCTTAATCCCTAATGCATCTCTTCAGCCCCCATAATTTCATTTCTTGATAGCCGATAGTATCCTGTTGTGTATATGTACCACATTTTCATTACCCATTCATCCACTGACAGACATGTAAGGCTGATTCAAATTCTATGTTATTTCTGAATACAGCTGTAATGAACATGGATGTTTCTCTTTGTAATGAGATGTAGAGTCCCTTGGGAATACTACCAGAAATTATATATATATGTGGGT
Organism: Typhlomys cinereus; assembly: GCA_023101885.1. Lineage (NCBI taxonomy): Eukaryota > Metazoa > Chordata > Mammalia > Rodentia > Platacanthomyidae > Typhlomys > Typhlomys cinereus. Next base: position 2,232,410 of record JALPQD010000227.1, read on the forward strand.
CACATGGCAGTTTGATTTTAGCACTTTGGGAATACCAGTTAATGGTTTCCTTTTCCCCATATCCTTGTTACCATTTATTGTTATTTGTGTTCTTGATCTTAGCCATTCTAACTAGAGTACAATATCTCATAGTATTTTTAATTTACATTTCCCTGATGGCTAGGGAAACTGAACTCTTTTGAAGATATATCTTCGACACTTTAATTTCTTCTTCTGAAGTCTCTTTTTAGTCCCAAGTCCATTTTTCCCCAAATGCGCTGTTTTTATTTATACAGCATAACCATTTCAGTGGTAGAAGGAATAGGAGAGGTTTTTTTTTCAAACCAGGGACCTCTATAATGGTTTGTTGTTACCAAACACACAGCAAGTGGCATCATGGATTTGGTAAACAAATGACAATATTCAGTCTCTTTCTGCTAAAGCAGTAAGGTAGACATCAATCTCTGCTTCTATAAGAACCCTGAATTTAACTACTCCAACTTCTATTTCTGAAGGTTTGAAATCAATTGATAGGATGGTAGACAGGCATGTAATTGCAGTTTCCACCTGTTCAAATGTCCAATCAAATTTCTTCTTTTTCAAGGAAGCTGGTTGACTCATGTTTAACTCCTGTTGCAGGGGCTTTAAACTAGCAGGATCACACTTGAATATCCAAGGACCTTGTTCTTCATCTATACCAATTAAAATCATACAATGGCCAAGTGGTCTCATTTCTGCATTCTCTGTGTAGAAATATCAGCAATTCTTTTACACAGCATGTCCACAGGAATCTCACAGCCATATTTGTATTTCCAATTAGCAGCCTCATAGTGTGCCTCTGTACTTGGGATCTGCTGTCGGCTGTCATTCCCAGTCATCGCACAGCCAATGTTTTCTGATACCTTGAAAAGTGAGCTACTGTGATGGAATGTAGTAATTTATCAGATACTTTCTTCTGTGTGACAATTACTGAACAGTCTTTTCCTCTGACAGCTTCTGACATGAGGCCACTGTTATGGTTGCACTTTGGTGTCAACTTGACAGCTGTAGACTGTTTGGGATGCAACTATGCAGGGTTACTGATTGGAATGGCCCCTGAACAAGTCTGCAGGTACTTGATTGATTGCTGTGGAGAACCCAGTCCATAGTGCAAGGAGGAGGGACTTGCTCTTCCCTTATCCTGTGTCCATTTGCTGTGGAGTCCACTCTGCTCATTCACTTTTAGAGCATCCTGGCCTTCTTTGTTGCTGCTGCTGCTGCTGCCTCTATCCTTGGCTGACTTGGAGCTTCATCTTTTCCACCACATTGTTGCTGTTCCTGCTGCCTTTGGAGCCTGGTCTCTAGGCCTCGCTGCTGTTCGCTATTCATCGCTGACGTCAGAAGGAGCTATTCTTTACCAATGTCGGAACCCAGTGTCTTCAACTCTCCAGAGAAGTAAAGGCTTGAGATATTCTCAGGGTCTTTTGACTTTGTGGAACATTCCGGTCAGGAACGAGGAGGCTGTAGGCAGCTACTTTGGAGGACACTATTTTTATTGTGAGTTATTTTAATAAATTTACTTATATATACTACATTCCATAGATTCTGTTTCTTCAGCGAACCCTGAGTAATACAGATCTTGGTGCCAGGAGTGGTTCTGGAGGAACAGAATTGTAAAGGTGAATTTCTCGAGTAGGCTTGAGCTTATCTGGAGCTGGTTTTCCAACATAATGAAACCTCCAGCTACTAAAGACTCCCTTAGTGATATGAAGATCACCAAAACTCACGGTGCGAGCTTATCAAAGAGATGATAAAAGTGGGGATGATGGATAGTCCGATTCACCTGTTGTAAGGAGTATGGTATTTAGTGATTCTGTATATAATACTTTTGATAATCTAAGGAAAAATAAGGAAATAATAATGTTGGTTGTTTGTTTTTAACATCTCTGGATAAAGTACAAAATGAAAAGGAAAGTCATCAGAGATGAAATTACCAAGCTCAAGATGAGTATAAAAAAATCTAAAAGCTTCCAAGCATACTTTGGAAGCATATCTGGATAAAATAGAGAAGGAAAAGAAAGTTGATCTCAGAGATGAAAATAAACAGCTTCAGATGTGTGTAAACAACTTGGAGGTTTCTAAGTGTGCTCTGGAAGACAACCTTCTCTCCAGTAGTAATAGGGCTCAAATTGCTGAAAATCAAACTCAAGCTTTATTAGATTGGCTGAGTTGCAATGTAAATTAAAGTCCCAGCCTCAGAGATATCTGCAGTTAAAGTCAGAGCACTGATTGGAAAGGACTGGGATCCTGAAAACTGGGATGTTAATGGGCGGGAAGACTCAGAGGAGGCTGAAGCCAGTGAACCCTCAAATTCTGATGGGCCTCTTGATCTGGAAAACTGGTCTTACCACCCTTGATAGAAAATGAATCCCCACCCCCAACCTCCTCCAGCATCTCAGTGTCAGCTTTTACCTGAGGAAACTAACCCTTCTTTGGCTGAGGAGGGGGTAAGGATTTTCCCTCAGGACAATGCTGAAGACCCACCTGTGGTTGCCTCTAAGCATATTACCAGACTCAGGTCTAAGCAGGCCCCTAGAGGTGACATAGAAAGTGTGATTCATGAGGAGGTTCACTATACTCCTAGAGAACTTCATGAGTTTTGTAACACGTTTAAACAGCAATCTGGAGAATACCCCTGGGAATGGATTTTAAGGCTGTGGGATACTAGTGGAAGGAGTACAAAATTGGATCAAGCTGAGTTTATTGAAATGGGTACACTGAGTAGAGATTCTAGGTTTAATGCTATAGCTCATAGAGTTAACAGTGGTGCCAAGAGTTTGTTTGAGGGGGGTGGCTGAAACATTTACTAGCATTTGGCCTATTGAAAGAGAGCCAGATATTCCTTGGTTTAGTGTTGACGATGTAATTAAAAGGCTCAGGGAATGGGTATGCTTGACTGGATTCGTCATTTAAAATCTAACTCTCAGTGGCAGAATCCAGATGACATGCCTTTCACCAAGACTGTATAAACAAATTGGTGAGAGGGGCGCCACCAAATTTGAAGGGCCCCACCATTGCTCTTTTTGCACCATTACCAACAATGGGTGATGCAACTGTTCAATTAGAGGAATTAAATCCAATGGGCCTAGGTGGATCCAGGGGCAACGGGAACATACCAACCGTAATGCACAGCATAGAAGAACAGTATTCGTGGTGGTCTGACTCACTTAGATCTTTGGTGGTGGTTAATTAATCATGGAGTTCTCAAGAGTAAAATCGATAAGAAGCCTGCAAAGTTTTATATGATTTGTATAAGCAGAAACATTCTAAAGCAAATGAAGGAAGGGGAGTTTTGAATCACAGTAGTAGACAATCACGACCTATCAATCAGTTTCCAGATTTAGGTCATTTAACAGATCAAGAACCCCTTGAATGAAGGGGAGGCCAGGTCACCTTGAGGAAGGACTTCCGCATAATAATAAAGGCCTTTGCAATCAATATTTTTCCTGTCCTTCCCCAAAGGGATCTATGGCCTTTTACAAGAGTTACTGTACATTGGGGGAAAGGAAATGATCAGACATTTTGGGACCTACTGGATACTGGTTTTGAGTTGACATTGATTCCAGGAGATCCTAGCAAGCATTGTGGCCCTCCAGTTAAAGTAGGGGGATTATGGGGGACAGGTGATTAATGGAGTTTTGGCTCATGTTCATCTCACAGTAGGTCCAATGGGTCCCCGGACTCATCCTGTACTTATTTCTGTAGTTTCAGAATGTATAATTGGTATAGATATACTCAACCCCATATTGGTTCCTTGACCTGTGGAGTAAGGGCTATTAAGGTAGGAAAGGCCAAATGGAAGTCTTTAGAGTTGCCTCTCCCAGGGAAAATAGTGAACCAGAAACAGTATTGCATCCCTGGAGGGATTGCAGAAATTAGTGCCACCATCAAGGACTTGAAGGATGCAGGGGTGGTGGTTCCTACCACCTCTCCCTTTAATTCTCCTATTTGGCCTGTACAGAAGACAGATGGATCATGGAGAATGACAGTTGATTATCGCAAACTTAATCAAGTTGTGACTCCAACTGCAGCTACTGTGCCAGATGTAGTTTCTTTGCTTGAGCAAATTAACATATCTTCTGGTACTTGGTATGCAGCTATTGACTTTGCGAATGCTTTTTTCTCAATACTTATTCAAAAGAATCATCAGAAGCAATTTGCTTCTAGCTGGCAAGGCCAGCAGTATACCTTTACTGTTCTACCTCAAGGATACATTAATTCTCCACCCCTATACCATAACTTGGTTCGGAGATCTTTTTTTTAAATTTTTTTTATTATTTATTATGTATTCAATTGTGCGTGTATGTGTATGTGTGTGTGTGTGTAGAACCACGGACGAATTCGGCAATCACCATGGACCGCCTCCACCTCCTCCTCGTTTACTCCGCCCCGGAATTGCAGGCTCCGCCCTACCAAGACCAGAAACGCAGGCTGCCCCTGCTTCTGCCTGGCGTCTATAAGTGGGGTCTAGGATCTGAACAGAGGACCTTCTGCCTGCAAGGCAGAGGCTTAACCCCTGAGCCACCTCTCCAGCCCCGGTTCATAGAGATCTGGATCGCCTATTTCTCCCACAGGCATCACACTGGTCCATTATATTAATGATATTATGCTGACTGAGCCAAGCAAGCAGTAAGGAGCAACCACTTTGAATTCTTTGGTAAGGCATATTAGCATTAGAGGATGGGAAATAAATCCAACCAAGATCCAAGGACCATCTACCTCAGTACAATTTCTAAGAGTTCTATGGTGTGGAGCATGCAGAGATATTCCATCCAAGGTAAAGGTAAGTTGCTGCACCTGGCCCCTCCTACCACCAAGAAAGAAGCACAGCGTTTAGTGGGACTGTTTGGATTTTGGAGGCAGCACATTCCTCACTTGGATGTGTTACTCAGGCCCATATACCAAGTAACTCGGAAAGCTGCCAGCTTTGAGTGGGGCCCAAAATAAAAGAAGGACCTTAAACAGGTTCAAGCTGCTGTACAGGCTGCCTTGCCACTTGGGCCATATGATCCAGCAGACCCAATGGTTCTGGAAGTGTCTGTCACAGATTTGGAGTCTTTGGCAGGCTCCCATGGGTGAATCACATCGAAGACCCTTGGGATTTTGTAGCAAGGCCCTGCCATCATCAGCAGACAACTACTCTCTGAGAGGCAGCTTTTGGCCTGTTATTGGGCCCTGGTGGAAACTGAACGTTTGACAATGGATCATCAAGTTACCATGCAACTAGAATTGCCCATTATAAGTTGGGTATTGTCTGACCCAGAAACTCATAAAGGTGGACAGGCACAGCAGCAATCTCTTACCAAATTGAAGTGATATATAAGAGACAAGGCCTGAGCAGGTCCTGAAGGCACAAGAAGTTACATGAAGAAGTTGCCCAATGCCTATGGTTCTTCAGCCTCTTGCGCTGCCTGTTCCTAAATATGCACCTATGGCCTCCTGGGGCGTGCCTTATGATCAGCTGACTGAAGAAGAGAAGACTAGGGCCTGGTTCACAGATGGTTCTGCTCGCTATTCTGGTGCCACCCAGAGTTGACGGCTGCAGCACTACAACCCCTATGCAACAACCCTGAAGGACGTTAGTGGAGGGAAGTCTTCACAGTGGGCAGAACTTCGGGCAGTGCACATGGCTGTGCACTTTGCCTGGAAGGAAAAATGGCCAGATGTGCGACTGTATACTGACTCATGGGCTGTAGCCAATGGTTTGGCTGGATGGTCAGGGAATTGGAGAGAACATAATTGGAAAATTGGCAAGAAGGACATTTGGGGAATTATTGGATAGAGCTGTCCAAATGGGCGAAGGATACAAAGATATTTGTGCCCCATGTAAATGTTCATCAAAAAGTGACTTTAGCAGAAGAGTCATTTAAAAATCAGGTGGATAGGATGATTCATTCTGTAGACAGCCAACCTGCTTCTCCAGCCATCCCTATCATTGCCCAATGGGCCTATGAACAAAGTGGGCATGGTGGCAGAGATGGAGGTTATACATGGGTCAACAACATGGACTTCCACTCATCAAGGCTGACCTGGCTATAGCTGCTGCTGAGTGTCAAATCTGCTAGCAGCAGAGACCAACACTGAGTCCCCGATATGGAGCCTTTCCCTGAGATGTCCAACCAGCAATATGGTGGCAGGCTGACTACATCGGACCACTTCCAAGATGGAAAGGGCAGCGCTTGTTCTTACCGGGATAGATTCTTATTCTGTATAAGGATTTGCCTCTCTTGCACATTCTGCTTCTGCTAAAACTACCATTCATGGATTCACAGAGTATCTTGTCCACCATCATGCTATTCCACACCATTGCTTCTCACCAGGAAACACATTTTACAACTAAGAAAGTGCAGCAATGGGGGTTTATGTTCATGGAATTCATTGGTCTTACCAGTTCCCCACCATCCTGAAGCAGCTGGTTTGATAGAATGGTGGAACGGCCTTTTAAAAACACAATTATGGTGTCAGTTAGGTAATAATAGTATGGAGAGTTGAGGTAGAGTACTTTACGATGCAGTGTATGCTTTGAATCAGCATCCAATATATGGTACTATATCTGCGATAGCTGGAATTCATGTGTCCAGGAATCAAGGGGTGGAGACTGGAATGGTGTCCCTTACTGTCGTACCTAGTAATCTATTAGGAAAAGTTTTGCTTCCTGTCCCTGCAACTCCATACTCTGCTGGCTTAGAAGATTGGGTTCCAGAGCAGGGGATGCTTTTGCCAGGAGATATGATAAGCATCCCATTCACCTGGAAGTTAAAGCTTCCATCTGGCTATTTTGGGCTCCTGGTGCCTTTGAATCAACAGACTAAGAAAGGAATAACTTTGTTAGGAGGTGTGATTGATCCACACTATCAAGGGGAAATTGCATTGCTTCTGCACTATGGAGGCAAGGAAGAGTATAAATGGAGTGCAGGAGATCCAGTAGAGTGATTCTTGGTGTTACCATGTCCTATGATTAAGGGTAATGGGAAATTGCAGGCAGGATGGTGTACTGCCCAGATCCTTCAGGAATGAAGGTGTGGATGACACTCCCAGGAAAAGAACCGAGACCTGTTAATGTACTTGCTGAGGGCACAGGAAATACAGAATGGGTAGTGGAGGAAGGTTCTAAATACCAACTAAGACCACATGATCAGTCACAGAGATATGGCTTATAACTACCCAGAGCACTTCTGTTCTATTCATAAAGTACAAATGGAACTGTCTAGAATTCTGATTTTTTTCCATGTATAATGAATGAGTGACAGTGAGCTATAGAATATGATGTATATATTTTTAGATGATGCTTTTTTACTTTTTAACTGATATTTATTGTGATATAATTTTTCTTTTATTTATTCTGTGCTAAATTATTTAGCTTGTACTGATACTGATATTATATTTGTATTTCATATATTTTTAATATTTTATATTTGAGAGATTTCAAATTTTTATGTCAGAATTTGAGAATTTTTTAAATTTTTAATTATTTATTATGTATTCAATTGTGCGTGTATGTGTGTGTATGTGTGTGTGTGTGTGTGTGTAGAACCACCATGGATCGCCTCCATCTCCTGTCAGACCACCCCTGCTTCCGCCTGGCGTCTATACGTGGGGTCTAGGATCCGAACTCAGGACCTTCCGCCTGCAAGGCAGAGGCTTAACCCCTGAGCCACCTCTCCAGCCCCCGGAATTTGAGAATTTTTGATACTGAATATCTTATGAATACAATATCTATGGGAATAAGGATTGGAAGGTCATAGTGTAATAGTTATGTGTTTGTGTCAACTTGACAAGGGATGGAATATTATGGTTGCATTTTTGTGTCAACTTGACAGTTGCAGACTGTTTGGGATGCAGCTGTGGAGGGTTAATGGTTGGAATGGCCCCTGAACAAGTCTGCAGGTACTTGATTGATTTCTGTGGAAAACCCAGCCCATAGTGGGTGGTACTTTCCAGTGGTGGATCAGATAATAGGAGGTGCAAGGAGGAGGGACTTGCTCTTCCCTTATCCTGTGTCCATTTGCTGTGGAGTCCACTCTGCTCATTCACTTTTAGAGCATCCTGGCCTTCTTTGTTGCTGCTGCTGCCGCTGCCTCTATCCTTGGCTGACTGGGAGCTTCATCTTTTCCACCACATTGTTGCTGTTCCGGCTGCCTTTGGAGCCTGGTCTCTAGGCCTCACTGCTGTTCGCTGTTCATCGCTGACATCAGAGCTCAGCATCTTCAACCCTCCAGAGAAATAAAGGCTTGAGACCTTCTCAGGATCCTTTGGCTTTTTGGAATATTCCGTCAAGAATGAGGCAGCTTTGGGCAGCTACTTTGAAGGACACTATTTTCATTGTGAGCTATTTTAATAAACTTATTTATATATATTGCATTCTATAGATTTCTTTAGAGAACGTGACTAATGCAGCCACCCTGGTTAATGCCTAGAAAGCATATTCTACTTGGCAGATCCAGCCCTTGGTGAGAAAACAGCCATGTGGCAGTCACGACCAGCCCTGGACCGTGGCACACACCAGCACTCATGCTTCACACACAGCCTGCACCCGAAGCTCCCGGGCCAAGGCACACCAGCCTCTTCCAGAAATGAGAGTCCCAAAGTCCATTTTCTAAGTTGAAGTTTTTGCTCTCTTGATGTTCATAACCCCCATAAGGCTTAGGGAACACTGCAGAAAAGGGGTAGGGCTGTGGTCAGACAGGATCTTTTACATATGACAGGGCTGATATACCCATGAACTCACTGAAATAATGTATATTTTCACAAACTTGCACAGGATTTGATCTAACAACATTTTACCACGAAGAGAAAGGTCTCAAGAGGCTCCATGCCTCCCTGAGAGACTGCTGAGGGTTAATTCTGGATGGGAGGGAAGGAAAAGATGCTTTTCTCAATGTTATACTCACTGATATTAATTCATGCTCTAGCACGTGGTAAGGCACATGTCAGAAAAAAGCAACCTAGATTAAACTCAGTGGAAAAACACACATGGAAAAAGACATGAAAGTAGGAGGGAGACTGGTAGAGAAGAAGGGTTGTAATGGGAAAAGGAAGTAGAAGGGATTGAGGATTAAGGTATGAAAATATAAAATCATTGTATTCACGTAAGAAAAGATTGAAAAAATTAAAAAGTAAATCTAGGTTGGAGAGATGGCTTAGAAGTTAAGCTTCTGCCTCACAATGGCGAGGGTCCTGAGCTCAGATCCCAAGATCCTATGTAAAAATGCCAGGCATGGCAGTAGTTTTCACTTCTGGCCCTGTTGGGCAGAGCCTGGGAAATCCATGAGTGAAATAAGAAGGAGGCAGAAGCAATCCAGGATGATTCCTGAAGTCATCCTTGAGCCTCCACAGGGACAAACAGGCATACACACATATCCCTAGCTCAGAGAAAAAAACAAAGTAGTATATTTAATTCTGCTCAAGGGTATGACAGCTTGCTGCTTAAAAAAAAGAGAGGGGCTGGAGAGGTGGCTCAGGGTTAGTTAAGCCTTTGCCTTGCAGGCAGAAGGTCCTGAGTTCGGATCCTAGACCCCACGTATAGACGCCGGGCGGAAGCGGGGGCGACCTGTGTTTCTGTTCCTGATAGGGTGGAGCTTGTGAATCCCCGGGCAGAGTAAACAAGGAGGAGGTGGAGGCGGTCCATGGTGGTTCCCGAATTTGCCCATGGTTCTACACACACACACATAACACACACACACACACACACACAATTGAATAAATACTAAAAATAAATAAATAAATAAATAAATAAATAAATAAATAAATAAATAAATAAACAAAAAGCTAAAGGAATTTATAGAGCAAAGCTGACACCACAGAGGAAACCTGTGTCTTCAATGTCTTTTTTTTCTTTTTTTTTGAATAAAAAACATTTTAATGGACAAAATCTATATAGAACCCAACATAGAAACTATGTCTCTGTGATATATGTGAACACAACAAGAAAAGTCAAGGGTTAAAGATGCGAGAACTCTGCTTAATTACTTGGAGCAATGTCCTAAAATTGAGAAATATTTCTATGCTTATAATACCTCCTGGTCTATCATCTAGTAAACTTATTAAATAAAAACAAACAACAAAAGCAAAACTGCCAAGGCAGTTGTAAACAGAAAGCCCATAGCTAATATGCATATTTTTCTAATACTCACAAACTGTTTTCTAACTTTTTCTAATTTTCCCTAAGTAGCCGGAAAAAAGTCTCTGAAGAGTGGCACGGGCAGGTCACCCTGCTCCTCGCAGTTGCATATATAGAAACGCCATCTACTCCAAAGCTTCATCTTCTGCAGAGCCCAGTATAACTCAGAAGGACCAACGCCAACATTTGCAGATGGACAGTCCTTGTTCCCACTCCCTGGCAGGGCAGGGAAAGTCCAAGAATAGTATCTGGAACCTCAAATTAAAATGTCTCAGAGTATTTTTGACATTACTTATTACTAAGCATGATATTAACGCATAAAAACAACTCTTGGGAAAAACATGGTTGTCCGAAAATTTACACAAAAGATGAACAGCAAGTTTATTACCACTATTACAAATTAGGTCTATCAATTATCCTACTCTAAATACACACAAAAAAATATGTGTTTTTTTATGTTTAGGCATCAAAGAAAAATGAACTGTGGCTGTGATCAGTAAACAGGAAGGAGTGGAATTAGAGTTGAAGCCTGCATTACTTTCCTCTCTTACACAGCAGTCAACTCTACTTTCACCTAGAAGCTCATGAACCTACTTAAGAAATTAAGACAAAAATACAAGATACAGGTTGTATGGGATGTCAAGCAAAATAAAGGAGAGATGACACACGCACAAAAATTGGGATTCCCTACATGGTTACTAAAATAGCCAATAATTCTTAATTCCAGTGACCTTTCCTCCTGAAAGTTTTGAATGCACAAGACAAATGTGGGCTGCTGAATTACCTGTTACGCAGTCTGAAACTGACAATTTTATGTACAAGAGCCCAACTACTCTGCTGAAGAGTTAAAATTAAATGATGCAGAGGCTGATGGCGAGGAAAGAGGAGGACAACTTGGCAGCAGCAACAAGCTGCAAGGAAAAGAGAGAGACAGGAAGGGTTGAACACGTTCTATACAACTGCCCAAATACAGCTAGCAATTGCTGAAAGCCTTCTTTTTCCCTTTGCTTCATTCAGTCTATTAAGCCTTAAGAAGCAAAATGTTTTCAAAACCTGTTTGTTCTATTAACATTTTTTTAATTTCTTTTTTTTTGTGGGTGTGTGTGTGTGTGTGTGTGTGTGTGTGTGTGTGTGTGTGTATGTGTGTGTGTGTCTCAGGGCACTGAATGAACCTGTGGAGGACCGAGGGTAAGTTTGGGAATCATCCTGGATTGTTTCTATCTACTTTTTGCTTCCTTCTGGGATTTCCCAGGCTCTGCCTACTAGGGTCAGAAATGTAGGCTACTGCCATTTCCACCTGGCATATTTTTATGTGGGACCTGGGATCCAAACTCAGGACCTTCTGCTTGTGAGGCAGTCTTAACCCCTGAGCCATCTCTCCAGTCCTCTATTAACATTTTAATAGAACAATTTTCAGTGATACAATGCATTTTCTTTTCTTTTTTTTTAATTTTTTTTAATTCAATTGTGCATGTGTGCATGTGTGTGTAGAACCACGGATGAATTTGGGAACCACCATGGACCACCTCCACCTCCTCCTTGTTTACTCTGCCCTAGGATTCACAGGCTCCGCCCTACCAGGACCAGAAATGCAGGCAACCCCCACTTCCGCCCAGCATCTATACGTGGGGTCTAGGATCCGAACTCAGGAACTTCCGCCTGCAAGACGGGGGCTTAACCCCTGAGCCACCTCTCCAGCCCCATACAATGCATTTTCTAAGTTATATCTATCCACTGCTACACAGTTAAGATTTTTAAAACCTTTTGGCATGTACCTATTAAGCTTCAGTTGTGATGTAACTCTATGTTAATGGAACATAATGAAAAACTGAGTAACGCTGCCAATAAAAGTCCAATTATATGAATACTTTTTGTGTGTGTGGAATGGGTTGTAGTGCTTGCCTAGCGTATGTGGACTTTAGGTTCAATACCTAGAAATAGGGATAGGGGAGTAGTGGCATTTAAAATCTAGCATTTGAGTGGTGGTAAATGTTTTCATTAGCCATGCCTTCCTCGTTTGCTGGGGATACTTTGGTAGTCTGTATAAAGTATAATGTAGAATACTTATGAATTTGATTACTTGAGAAGATATTAGATAATTAGAAATTTCTAATCTGATTATTAAAAATAGTTTTAATAATCCACTTAGAGATTCTGAAATATGCAATCTATTATAATTACTGACAAAGATACTTACAATACTTACAGAATTACTTGCCATAAGATATAAATGAAGTATCTAGATGGAAAATTATTATCTCAAAGCAATCATCACAGAAAAGCCACAAGGAGTTACACAATTCTCAAAAGACAGAGAAAAAGTGCCACAAACTATTTAGGTTGACACATGTTGTAACTACTTATTTGGATAAGAAAAAATTGATATTAGTCACTCATCATGGCAGGGCTGTAAGCAGCAGAGTACTGCTGACTAGTGGCTTAGGTAAAAATAATATGGTAGTAATGATTTGCAAGTCTCCGATGGTGTTCAGGAAAGGGCATTAAAAAGTTATATTAGAAAGCATTTTATAGCTAAACACTATATATATACATATATATATAATGTCTCGTTTATCAGAAAATCCTCTGGGAATAAGATAGATATTTATTATAATCTCCATTTTACAAACTAGAAAAAAAAACAAAGCTAAAAGCATTAATAAACAGAAATAGTGACAGATATGAGCCTTACATGCCAGTCTTTAACCATGAGTTCAGTCAGGTTCGGATTACTGTTTACCTCCTTTGTATTCATAAGTAAAAGTGAAAGGAAATACAAACATTTTCCTAAACAAAGCAAAGTTTGTCATTATCTCCTTCTTTAAAGAGAAGGAAAAAGAAGAAAAGGGCAGCAGGGAAAGTAGAGAAAGGGATAAAGAGAAAAGAAAAAAGATAGACTAGAAAAGAAAAAGAAAAGGAGAAACAGCCACAAAGACATAACCCTTACTGCAAGAAATTCCATGGGAAAGTCAATAAACCTACAAAGATCTGAAAACTGACAAATTCTAAACAATTGGGAAAACCTAAAGAAAGAGTTCTGAAAGTCTACAGAACTGGTCCGCCAAAGCAACTCTGTCAAAAGAGAAACAAACACTGCATGGATGTGACCTGATGCTAGTTGACATCAGGCACCATTTTGTCTGTTCTATCACTTGAACGACCAGTAACAGTGCGTGCACTGTTATAACATACTGCACTTCTCACGCTCACCAGCTCTGCAGAATGCTGCTTCTTTAATGAATTAAATACAAAGAGTCTGAACAAGGTGTTCTATGGAAAAAGTGCTATATCAAAAATATTACTGAAACTGAAATCAGTATTAAAATCTTTCCAACTTCCCAAAATCCATGAGAGTTTAGATTGAAGGACATGGATTTTTAAAGTATATATTATAATACTCCCAAAATTTATATTATCCAACTCACCGTTGAAGTATCAATGACACTTTTCTCTCTTCCATCAACATCATCATCGTCATCTTCATCACTGAAATCTGCAGCCGCATTTTCAAGAAATTTGAAATTATCCAGCACGGAGGCAGAATCTGTAAGCTCAGATTTTCTGTTTAAAACATGTATAACCAAAAAAAAAGTATAACCCTATTCAGTTAATCTTTGAAAACTGCTGCATAAAAATTAACTCATAATAGATTGTTTTAATATATGTTGACATTATGATCCTCAAATTATGACTACATTGGTTCTCATTTACTAAAATTCTGTGGATTATCTGAAAAAGACAGACAGAAGATGTTGAAATTCTTTTCCATCTACTCAGCTTAATTGCAACCTTATAAAAATAGTTCCCCATCTAATTCAGTATGGTTTCAATCCCTGTATCAAACTTAATGTGCTGCTTTAAAAAACATTATTAATTTTGCCTCCATTTTTATCTGTATTTTTCTTCTCTGAAACTCTTCCTTTGATATTTCATGTCAATTTCCACAACTATAAAAAAATTAGTAATTTAACTCACAAGGTAAAAAGACAACCAGAACAACATGCACATGATCTATGTCTATAAGGAGAAGAATCTACAGTTAAAGAAGGCTCCAGTGAGAAATGTTCGTAAGATTCCTGTTTTTGAACCTTATCTAATCTTATGTTCCAAATAATAGGAACTATGTTTTCCCTAGGATATTTATAGAGTTCAATTAAAACCATTCTTCAAGCATAAAAACAGGTTGGACTTAAGACTTGCACAGAATCTTTGGCTTTTTCATTCACTAAGAATCACAGTAATTTTTCCAATAAAGAAAAATCTTGTTATTGAACTCCTCATGTTCATTTAAAGTAGAATTATGTATAATTGTATGATATATGGTCAAAAAGGAAAACACAATTTCTCAAGTAGCTTTTGAATTTATCACATAGTGTGTATGTGTGAGTGTGTATGTGAGTGTTCTATGTGTATTGTGCATGTGTGTATGTGTTGTATATAAATATTTTACATCAACGGTTGGATGAGTACATTATGATGACAGAAAGGTTTACTTCTAAAGAATTTTGAGGAATTTTATGATTTTTTGGTTCACCAATAATGGAACTTCGTTGGCAACAGATCTACACTGAATTTCAAGAACTTTTTCTGAGATTCTAATAGTAGTTGACTCAGCTTCAAGATACTAAAAACAAAATACAACACCTAAAATTTCAAGCAAATAAGATACCTTAAATAGAAATTATATTCTTGAGTTAAAACAATCCTTTTCTTATATTTAAAACTTTAAATATAACTAAATATTTCTAAATTCCTATTTAAAAATATAATATCCCCCAACAAAAATAAGAATTAAAGTTACAGCTGAAATGGTTTTCATACAAAATACTCACCCAATCATCGCTGACTCTCTGGTTCCAGCCTCTGTGCCGTTTATAACTGAGTCCTGATTTTTGTCATCTTCTTTGTCAGTGACATCACTTGAAAAGCCCAACAATGCACGCACTCGTTTGGACTTCACATCTAGAATAGTATCAGTATAACCTACCTCCTGGAGATACCTGTGAGAAGAGGATCCTTATGATTCAGCCATTCAGTGAAAGCGTTTCTTCAAACTCACTGCCTACGTAAAACTTAGCAGTGTAGTGCTGTGTGAGTAAGACTTGTTAACAATATTCCAGCTGCAGATGGAGCTGTCTCTTGCAGTACCAGCCTCTACAGTCACTGAGAAAAACCAAAGACTATACAATACGCCATTCATTTATTCTAAGAAAACATCCTTCTTTAATATATTTTGTAGCACATTTTTTTTCTTTAGGAAGAAATAGAGCAAATTTTACTCCCAAATGCTAATTACTACCATATGAAAATGATTCAAATATTTGTTTGTTCATATCTTTAATATAAAGAATCATGAACAAGTGAGATCTAGAGACAATGTTTCTTCTACAGCAGTATAAATTACTTCCTCTCATGACATAAAAACGCCATTTTTCTCAAGAATAGCTTGTTACCAGAGGCAACTCTAAAACAAAAATAGACCACAATTAAAATGAGGGACATGAGGTTATATGTACACATGTGACTTTGTGTATGTTTCAGGGAGGCAGCACAACAGGAAAATCAAAACACAGGCTGTGTACTGAGTTATATTTGTATCTTATGCCATGTCTATCATGTGGTATACAAATTTCATTCTCCTAAATCTCAGTCTTCATTCCCATCAAACACAATATAGAAAACATATTAATATCTATTAGCCAAAAAGTGGCAATGGAAGGACCACAAAAAGGAAAATATTACCAATAAATGTAGAATATGTTAGGCTGTATTTACAAAGTAAGCATGAAGTATGATGAACGAAAGGAAAAAAAGGTTGGTAATTAGCTTTTGTTTATTTCAAGATTTGGATAATACTGTGCCAGAAAAATGGCTCAGTAGTTAAAAGTGCTTGCCATTCAACATGCACATTAAAGGATGCTCCGGGGATGGGAGGGGGAGGCACTGGGGAATGGGGAGGGGAGGGGGGCAGAGGGGGATAGGGGGTTGGAGTAGGGGAGGGACCGGTGTACCTGTTAAGTTTGTATGAGTGGAAATAAAAAAAAAAGTGCTTGCCATTCAAGCAAGATGACTGGAATTCAGATCTCCAGATCTCATAAAATGACAGATGGATATGGTGACCTGACTATAATTTTAGCCTAAGAAAGTAGAGACTGGGTATCCCCAGACTAGTCCTGTTGGCAAGCTCTAGATTTGATTATTGACCCAGTCTCAAAAGAATAAGGTGGCTAAAGGATAATTCCTAATTTTACCTTGGATTTCACACATGCATATGCACATACACTTGCATATGTGTGGATACTCAAAGAACATGGATGTACACATACATACAAATATATGAAAAGATTTCAATTACATAGTTATGAGATTAGAAAAACATCTATCAAAGATAAGTGATCAAATGAAATGTCCATCAAATAAGATGTTCATTGTATGTATTTAATACATACAATATATTAAATATGTAATATGCAAATGTGTAATATGTAAATAGTATTAAATATGTAGATATAAATGTGTATTAAATAGTATTAAATAGTAATGTGCATTTAATATGTATTAAATACATACAATATGTATTAAATAGTCTTGATTAAAATAATATCTATTAAAAGTCTTGATTAAAGGTGCCTGCCCCTCGTGGCACTCCATGTCTGAGTCCATGAGTTCTGTTCTTTCTCTCCTCTCATAAACTCTGCCTTAATCCTCAAAAAAAATCTTGATTAAAATTTGAATGAATAAATTTCTTGCTTTTTGAACTTAATCAGTTGTTTCTGAAAACTACTATAAAAGAATGCTGTATAAAAAGCTTTTATTTTTAATAGTTAACATTTAATACGCACCTTACTTTGGCAACAAAACATAAATATATGTTTAAAAACTGCTTTTTATGTATGCTAGAAAAAAAGACTTTGAGGGTTGCTTATATGTGTGATTGTGATAAAATAATTCTATTAAACAGTTAATACATAACCAACTAATAAAATATCACCTTTTCTTTAGAAAATAATGAGTCAGTTTTTGAAACTCACAGCTCATTATAAAACCACTTCTAATTAACAGCAAAAAAATACTTAAAAATTTTTAAGAACACTCATCCATCTGAAAAATGAAAATTCACCAGGCATATAGGCACATATCTGTAAAACCAGCTGCAAGGCTGAAGAAAGAATAATGCAAATTCAAAGCTAGTTAGCATGAGCAACTTACCTAGACCTATGTCAGTAAATACATATGCTATGTGTTTGTTTCAGCAATACACTGAACAACTGGCAAACATAAGACCCTAAAGGTTCAATCCGTAGCAACGAAAAAAAATTTTTTAAAGTAAAATACACAAACCATTTAAGAGTAAAGTGAGTGCTCTAGTGAAATCCAATTACGTGACAGCAAAGAATCATTTTTGTCTAGATAAAAACAACTTTGTTTAGACAAAAGACAGGTATCATAAAATGTTGTGATACTCTCTTTCTTTAGTTCAAAGAAATGGTTGACATTAATCTACTTTGAAAATTCTAGGAGTAAACCATTAATAAGCAACCCCCAAAGTCTGTTTTCTAGCATACATCTACATACCAGTTTCAAAGGCAGCATGCAAGGACCAGACTCTGCAGAAAAGGTCTACTCCACAACTTGACAGCAAAACCTCTACATAATAACCCATTTTATAGGAGAAAGCATATCGAATAGCAACTTCAGATTTTATGAAATCTTTTGATGTATATTAAATCTTTATAAACCATAACAAAAAGGTAGAATGGAACTACTCACTGGCCTTGTATTAAAACATGAACATGTGTGCAGAGATGATGAAAATAAAGGTACAGTATTCTTTTAACAACATATATTCTAACACAGGAAAAAGCGTTTAATATGTTGTGAATACAATGTTAGAATAACGCAAAGAAGCCTTTCAATTGAAAATACAAAACCAAATTTCACAAAAGCTTCTTTTTTCATCTTTATTTAAAGTGTGTATTATTATTATTACTATTAATTAAAATTTAACTACAGGATACTTACTGTCTAAGCAGTTGTCGGCCTTGTTTCCACATTAACTGACTGTTTTGCTGTGGCTGCACCTCTGTGTCATTACCTTCATCTGGAACAGTAAATCATAGTAAGAACGACTGATTTTACACACATACAACCCTGGCACTGTAAACCAAGCCAAGAACACATGATAGGGGAAAACATAGGTCTGGGAGGGGAAGGGAACAAATACTAAGGTGTAGCTATGATGACATGATATCAGATTGCTACCTAGACACTTCTTACATAAGTGTATACTCATCCTTAGGTAAAAACCGAACTTTTTAAGAATTAATAAAAGAGCTTTCTTCACAAACTATGCCTAAACCATAACAATATAGAAAAATCATACTTATCAGATTCTAATCAACTATTTTATAGGATTTTATGCCCATGGATTTGAAATTAATCATTTACTGTGTACTTATTGCATTTTGAAACTGTGCTAAAATGTATACAATATCTCTTATTAATTCTTAGAACTTCAAGAAATAGGTGTTTATTTCCAATTAAATTTATTTCAAACATGTGGTGAGAGGACAACTTTTGTGGAAGTCAAAGAGGACAACTTTGGGGAATCATTTCTCTTTCCACCATGTGGGCTTCTAGGGCTTAAACTGTAGTCACCAGGCTTGCACAGTAAGTATATTCACTCTGTGAGCCATCGGCTGGCCCTTACCTCATTTTAAAGAGAAGCTAGCTGAGCTTTAGCCGTTTTAGAGCCAGCATTTTCTTCATATGCTATTACTACCATTAGTAAATCAGATGGATATATGAATAAACTTAAAAATCGTTATCTTAAAGAATCGTATCTAAAAACAATGAGGCAAAGTTTGGTGCTATACTAAAGAAAAAGTAGACCGGGAGTGAAGGTACAACACAAAACTATGGACATTTAACTTCAAAAGAAAGGTCATTTTGGGATAACTTTTAGAAGCCATACCTTAAAAAAAATATGTTCCAATAATAAGAAGAGAGACATTACTGTGTGGTTGTCAATTGTGGCTGTTGACTGGAGCCTGAAAACACCTATAGGACTCAGAACATAAGTCTAGGAAAGCATGGGCATTTCCAGGGAGGGTTAACTCTGAGTATGGTCACCACGATCCCACGTGTGATTGGAATCAGAGGGGAAAAAGAAGAAAGCCCACTAGTCAGATATTTTCTCTTTGATTTTTGGCTGCCATGAAGTTAAGTTGCTATTAACTATGCCCTTTCAGCCACCGTACTGCCTCATAACAGGCCCTCTGTGAGGGGATCAAGCAATAACCCACTGAAACCGTTTTGTAACAAACTTCCAAATTGTCACATATTCCAAAATGTCCCCTTCACACAATGAATTAATCTGTATTTGCCAAGGAGCAGCACTGACACTAGCACTTCAAGACTTTAAAATTTGCAGATGTGAAGTCTGAGGGTATTTAATCTCCCATGAGAATGGGCCTAAATCCATTCCCTCCCTTTTCAGATATACTCAACTGCTTTTGCCTAGCTTGGCACCTAGTGATATGACAAAAAAATAAGTCAATCAATTTAGTAAAATGTTGTTCAACATGAACAAGGACTGAATCCAAGTGTGCACCAATGTAGAAGAAAAATTAATGCACTATGAAGTGGCATAAGCAAGACCAAAGGCTACATTACTTAATTCATATGACTTTCTAAGAAAAAGAAATCTATAGAAATGTTAACTAGCTAGCCATAATGCAGTGACTAGCAACCCAGCAAGGTTCATCTAAAACCAGGCCAACCTAATCTCTTCCCATCCACACTTGATCTTAGCCAAAAGGCTGAGAAACGATATCTCTTCCCATCCTAAGGCTTTGGTTATCTCACGGAAGACAGACCAGTTAGATTTAAAGATGGGAAGGTCCACCATTGGACAAGATATTCCATACAAGGCAGGACTGCTGCATCTAGGAGCTCACTGAAGCGAAACTTGTCCTTACCAGACCTGCATATGATTGGCACATCAACATGCCTCCACTGACTATAGAGGAACTCAAGAGAGGTAAGAACATACAGTGGAAACCTTGGGAACTAAAGTTGGATGAGTAAAGGGAAATGCTCCTATCACTGGGGTGGCCCAAAGAGAGACAACTTTGTATGTCACAAAAAGTCTGAACCCTCACAACGAGGGAACCCTGTAGTCCATAGAAGCATACAGGCAGGAGAATGGGAGGGACTGATGAAGGGAAAAGGATGGGAGGAAGAAGGGATAGGGGTACGCAGGGATAAGTACTCAATATGCTTGCAAAACTAGAAAAATAAAGTAATTAAAAAAAAAAAAAAAAAGAAATGTTCTGCCGCTCTGGGTGCAACTTGTGTGCTCCTTCAGTGCAGACCTGGGGCCTCTTTTGAGAAGCGGCAGCTGAGGAGACTCGAGCGCTCACCACCCAAAGAAGGAGTGAAACTGAGAACAACGATCATATTAATTTGAAGGTGGCCGGACAGGATGACTCTGTGGTACAGTTTAAGATGAAGAGGCACACACCACTGAGTAAACTAATGAAAGCCTATTGTGAGTGACAGCGTTTGTCAATGAGGCAGATCAGATTCCGATTTGATGGGCAACCAATCAATGAAACAGACACACCGGCACAGTTGGAAATGGAGGATGAAGACACAATTGATGTGCTCCAGCAGCAAACAGGAGGTGTCTACTAAAAAGGGAACCTGCTATTTTACTCCAGAATTTTGCTATAAACCAAGAATATATTCTCAATTAGAAGCCGCAATTTGGTTCCACCACATCCTGACTACTACAGTATAGTTTCTCTATTCTTTCATTTCCCCTTCCCCATTCCTTTATTGTACATAAAGTAACTGGTGCATGTGCACAAGCATTTTGCACTTTTTGTTAAAAAAAATTCTAAATGGCCAATGTTATGTTTTGGTTGACATCACATGGAGATGGTATGAGGAAAGTACTGGTTCTATGAAAATATCCCTTCTCTCCATTAGGGGCATGCTCATTCAGCTCTTATCTTTATATTCCAGTAAATTATTTTGCTCATTGTTTTAACAAAAAAAAACCCCAACATAAAAATTCTTGCATATCTTATTTGATTGGAGAATTTTAATGTTTTTCATTTAT
Source organism: Typhlomys cinereus (assembly GCA_023101885.1). Lineage (NCBI taxonomy): Eukaryota > Metazoa > Chordata > Mammalia > Rodentia > Platacanthomyidae > Typhlomys > Typhlomys cinereus. Next base: position 2,253,676 of record JALPQD010000227.1, read on the forward strand.
CATTGTAAAACCAAGGACAATTTTCTAACTTTTTTGTACGTAGCTATTACATGTCGGGCACTCTGTCTTTAAGTAGGGGTAAATTACTCTTAAAAAATGAATCCTAGATAGTTTCCCCTTTGACTTTAAAGAAATTACTTTTCTGGGGCTATGGAGATGACCCAGTCAGAAAAGGGCCTGCTGTCATCATGAGGACCTGAATTTAGTACCTACCACCTAAGTAAAAAAAGAAGTGCGGCATAATGACACAATCTTTAATCCTAGTGCAGATAAGGCAGAGACAGGAGGCCCCTGAGGTTTGCTAGACAGCCAGTCCAGCCAAATTTAGGAAGCTTCCAGGTTTAGTGGGAGACCTTGTTTCAACAAATAAGGTGGAGAAAATCTGAGTAAGACATCTGCACATGCACACATACACATAAAATTATTTCTCTGGGGCTGAAGAGATGTCTCAGGGGTTAAGACTCTGCCTCACAAGCAGAAGGTCCTGAGTTCAGATCCCAGGTCCCACATAAAAAAACACCAGGTGGAAATGGCAGCAGCCTGCACTTCTGGCCCGGGTGAGTGGAGCCTGGGAAATCCCAGAGCAAAGTAAGAAGGAGATAGAAGCAATCAGGATGATTTCTGAAGTCACCCTTGGTCCTCTACAGGGACACACAGTGCCCTCTGACACACACACACACACACAGAGTAAATCTTTTTTTTAAAAAATTATTTCTCTGAAATTTAAGCATAGCTAAGGCTGTAAGAACAAAGTCTCAGGTAAAAGAATAATTAACAAAGAAAGAAAATACAGCACTGATCTATTGACACTGCACTAAATTTCAATCATCTAATAGTCTACAGTGAATATCCATTAATACCACATCTAGAACTGATTCTCGAAATTTGTTCAAATACTGAAACAGTGTGGTAAGATGGGAATAATATGAATTAATGTCAGAAACTCCATATTTCTTCATTCAATAGCTGTGTAGCCTTGAGCAAATTTTTCCATTTCTCTGAATTACATTTAATATATCAAATGATAACAATATCTTTAGTAAGTCACTTTAAAAATTAAAGATTTTAATTTAGTAAATGATATGAATGTTAATTTCTTTAATATTTGATTAAAGAAATCAATTTGAAATTATGCCAAAAATTCACTCATCTACAGTAATAATTTTGGCACAATTTTTCTCACCTTTCTCTTAGACCTATTCAAAAGTGAGTATGACTAGTATATAATATCTGACTGTTTAAAAATTTTTTATTTGATGGTGGAAAGGGGAGGGAAAATAAGAGGAAATAACATTAAAAATACAAATATTTCAGTCTTGGTAATGGACCTTCCTGTGGACAAGAGAAGTTCCAATAATCTGACAGATCAAAGTTTTTTTTAAGTATTGAGGATCATATTTTGATTTCTCTTCCGATAGTATAAAGTACTGAGTGTTGAACCAGAGTCTGGTATGTGCTGCACAAGTGATATCTACCATTAAGCCACTCTCCAGTACCTGAGTCTTAAGTTTAAGCCTTGTGTTTCAAGAAAAAAAAAATCTTATTTCCATAGTATCTGCTCTTTCTTAGGATTTCAAAAGCATCATGCACTCTGTACCCCACAAAATGCACAAAATGCTGGAAGACTCAGTAAAAATAGATTAAGTTAGTATACACTACACTATGAAATCTGAACCTCCTAATACTGTGCAGAACATAGGCAGAAAATGGTGAATTAAAGAGGGAAGGGCAGGCAAGGGCTGGAGAGATGGCTGAGAGAGTAAGAATACCTGCTGTGTAAGCCAAGGAACTGAATTCAAATCCCTAGCATGTACATAAAAAGCCAGGCATGTCTGTGCATGTGGCTGTAACCCCAGGAATGTGGGGAATGGAATAAAAAAGGTTGTCCTAGGTTCAGTGAGATATCCGATCTCACAGGAATAAGTTGCAGTGTGATATAGCAAGATCCAGAACTCTTTTTTTGGTCTACATGCATGCCCATCCATGTGTGTACCTGCACATATATGTGTGCATATACTACATGCATACAAGTCTTTCTTTCTGTCTCTCTGTCTCTGTCTATCTCTGTCTCTCTCTCTCTCTCTCTCTCTCTCTCATATACACACACGGGGGGAGATGATAGAAGAAGGAAAAGAAGGATGATTTAAAAGAAAACCTACATGACAATACAATATCAACGTCCAAGAAAGAAGATCAGAAGAAAGCAACATGCAAATTAGTAGAAATTAATTTGCAGCTTCCAGTGTTGTTCCGGGATCTACGAAATATCAGATGGTAACTTCCTTTAATAAAAATGGTCACTTAAAACTCCCTTCAAAATTAGCTTACCAGAATCATAGCTTGGAGGCTTCATGTCTCCCTGATTCAATTCTGTCCCATATTTCAACTTGTGGTATTTGGCTCTAATAAACAGATAAGAAAATTCAAACCATTTTAAAACATATTTAAACAAGCTTTAAGATAATAACAGAGTATTTTCAAGTATGCAGCAGTCCTGACTAAAGGCTCCCAGCACTTCCAAGGGGTAGCATATTTCAATAGGGGTCAAAGTTATAATAAAACTTTTTTGTTGCTACACCACCAACAATCTATCATTCTAACAAAATAATGGAATAACACTAGAGTCATAAAGTCTTCATTTTAAGTACAATAAACTACATAAAATTCTAGTTTCCATTGAATTCAAATTTTCTTGTTGATTGTAAACTCAATTTTATTTTCCAAGGCAATAAAAAAGTTTGGAGTGTGAAATTAAAAGTTTTCTCAAAACTGAATTTCTCTTAAAAAAGAAAAATCATCTGCAATATTATGTGCTTGCTGGGTAATTATGATTCACCAAGCATACTTATAGTCAGTCATCCAAGGGAGCAAAAACCCAGATCAAATCTTCAGTACTGAATAAGATATTCTATTTGCAATGAATAACTTCTTCTTTCTAGTCAATATATCCTTTGTCTTATACTCAGAAGGAGCTATGAATGGGAGGCCTTCTGTTTCCTGAAGTTAGCAGAGTGTTGCTGTAGCTGCTTAACTGGGTGTAACGGTCTGATTTCAGCATCTTAGACACAGGCATGAGACCAGAAAAATAATCGAGATAAGGAAAAATCTTTACAGGATTAACTAAAAATGACTACATCTGCTTAATATATTTTAACTTTTTTATAAGATAATGAAGTTATTCATAAATATTCAGTGAGTTAAGACAGATAGCAATGAAAGTATACAAATAAAATAGTAATTTTCAGATAAAATAAAGGTTACACAGTCAAATTTTAGGACTTTTTTACAGTTTAAAATAAAGAAAATGAAAATTATTAACTCACATTTAAATTACTGAAATCCTTTATGATTATTTTGCAATAAATATCATTTTGTAATCACAATAGAAAAAAAGTTTAAAAAAAAGACATTAGTTTAATACGGTGAGATGAATCTTGAAATAACCCACAAATTAATAGGTAATCATTGTCTTACATTTTAAAGTAGAAAATGAGTACATCCATACTTTCTATATTAATCTCTGAGTAATGTATATGCAGTTTTTTAATAAATAAAATGTAACTATAAAAAAAGGAAAAAGTAGGGGCTGGAGAGGTGGCTCAGGGGTTAAGCCTCTGCCTTGCAGGTGGAAGGTCCTGAGTTCGGATCCCAGATCCCACGAATAGACGCCAGGCGGAAGCGGGGGCGGCCTGAGCTTCTGGTCCTGGCGGCCTGCGCTTCTGGTCCTGGTAGGGCGGAGCCTGTGAATCCCGGGGCAGAAGGAGGTGGAGGCGTCCATGGTGGTTCGCGAATTCGTCCGTGGTTCTACACACACACACACACACACACACACACACACACACACACACACGCGCACATACATGCGCACAGTTGAATGGATAATGATAATAAAAAAAAATTTAAAAAAAAAAGGAAAAAGTAACAAGGGCTGATATCTATATGCTTAGACAAAAAGTAAAAGGTATAAAATATTATGCTTTTATTGCTCTACATGTGATTTTTCTTGATATGGTTATTCCTTTTCTCTCTCAAGGATGTGTGTATAGGTGTGCATTTGTGAGTGTTTGCATGTGAGCGGGTCCATGTGCGAGCAGGTGCGTGTACATGAGTGCACTGGAGAGTGTGTGTCTGTGGAAACCCAAGGGTGATATTTAAAATCACCCTCAATCGCTCTTCCCCTACTGCTGTGAGCCTGACTAATTACACTCGGAGCACACTACTAGGGTGAGTGGGGCTGGCTGGCTTGCTCTGGGGATTCCCACGCTCTGTTTTCCAGGGTTTGAATTACAGGTGGTCTGCCACACCTGCCTGGCATTTTCATGGAATCTGGGGATTCAAACTCAGGTACCTCTGCTTGCAGGGCAAAGGCTTTAACCACTGAGTCCTATCCCCAGTCTTGATATGGGTAGTTTATATGTTCAAGTATTTTGGGAAAATATGTGATGCCTAAGATATTAATAAGATTTCTTTAGGAAAAAAACTGGTGAACTGAGGCAGAAAGGAGAATTTTTTTGTCATGATTTGTCAATTAAATACATGTATCTATCCACATCTACGTGCCTTTTTAAAAATCCTAACAGGATGATTCAAGCTATCTATCACATTTTTCTATATTCCCAATGTGTCTCTTAACCACAAGGATTTCATCACCGGACTAAATATTTCCAAACCTATTTCAATATATTATACTAATGTTGACAATCAGAAAGTAGGATTTTCAGTTGTTAAATTGATTTATAGTTACAGAAAATAAACAGAATCTTCACATAATTGTCATTCTTCAAAATGCATCTACCATAACACAAGGTAACAATAATAGATACTCGGAAGTCAAAATAGCAAATGAACATGACTGACTTGAGAACATATTATGCTAACACATTTTAAATGAAAGTAGAATAAATTTTATGAAGCTTATTTGTGTTTTTATGCAAAGATGAAAAACGTTTCCCAACACATTTTGCATTATAGTGCATCCTAGTGGTCTTACCAAAAACTACAACATTTAGAAAATACATAAACTATTTGCAATATGAACTAACAATTTGCCAAAATTTAGACCAAGACAAAAACATGTGAAAAACTGCTGTATATAAGACAAGCTCTGTCTTCTGAAATCAGCATTTGCTAAAAAACTATTTCATTAACATAACTCTTCTGACACTTAGCACATCCCTGTAGAAAGAAATATGCTGAAATATGTTCTCACTCTGTTTTCCAATTTTAACAATTTAGCTTATTGCATTAGCAGTCTTTCTCTGATTATTTGGATGAGACTGGGTGTGTTTAAGAGTGGTACAGCCATAGATTTCTGTCTCATTTAAACAAAATACTCAGACCTCATGTTCACACCTACCTACAGCCCTACTCCAATTGACCCTTAGAAGATGAACAAAATGTTCAATAGCTATAAATAAAAGAAGGAAATTTTATCAGCTTTATTTCAGAGCTTATTATATTATAAATAACATGTTGGGAATATATTATATTCCTGTAGCATTACCAATCACATCTTTAATGCTTTTGTTACAATTTTCATGTTTCATATGTATGTGGAGGATGCATGTATGTCGGGGCCTGAGAGTATCTGGAATCATTGCGTTTCTACCTGATTCAGGGTTTCTAATTAAACCCTGAGTATGCCATGGAGTTAGTCTGGCCAGCCAGGCTCTGTCTTCCAAGGCTGGAATTAAAGGCAAACATTTTTAAAATTTTTTTCAAAAGTGTCTTCTAACCTTCTCCTTCTCCCCCTCCCCCCCTCTCTTATTGTGTGTGTGTCAGAGAGCACTGTGTGTCCCTGTGGAGGACCAAGGGTGACTTTGGAAATCATCCTGGATTGTTTTTATCTCCTTTTTGCTTCACTCTGGGATTTCCCAGGCTCTGTCCACTAGGGCCAAAAGTGCAGGCCCCTGCCATTTCCACTTGGCATTTTTACATGGAACCTAGGATCCAAACTCAGGACCTTCTGCTTATGAGACAGAATCTTAAACCCTGAGCTATCTCTATGGCCCACAGGCAGACATTTTATGTAGGATCTGGAGGCGCTGACTCTGGTCCTTTTGGTTGTCTCATATCGAAATAAATGTTTATCTAAAAATAATGAGGTTTTGTGTGCATGTGGCACATGTATCTGTTGAGGTCATAAGTCAAAGTAAAGCATCTTTCTTTATTGCTCTCCCTTTATAATGAGACAGGGCTTCTCGGTGAACCTGGAACACATCCCTTCATAGTCTAGCTCACCAGCAAGTCTCTGGGATCTCATCAGTACAGCCCTGCCAGGCACAGATTGCCACACACAGCTTTTATGCCACACGTAGGTCCTCATGCTTGCACTGCAAACACTTTTTCCACTGAGCCATCTCACCAGCCTCTGATGACTAATTTAAATGAACTACTAAAACCTTATGTGCCAGGTAGGATGTCAACTGCTGAAAATATCCTTTAGACTGTAGTCACACAAGAAGAAAGCAAAAGGGTGTCTAAGAGACAGGAAAGTAAATAAGTATAGTATACTGCAATCTCTCCTATGCCTATATTTTTTCCTCCTTAGTCTGTAATTTGTTTGACTCCCTCCTTCCATCCTAAGTCAGAAAACTTTCTTCCTTACTCTCTATAGTATACCATCTCCACATTCTTATATATCCAAATTTTATAGATTCGTTTTACTTAAAATGTTTTAAGGCAGTTATTTCTCCAGTTTAGCAGCTATGCTTGTCATTTATTATAATCTCTTATCTGGATTAATATTATCTTTCCAATACAATCCCAACAGAGAAATCTTTCACTAGCATACTGTTCCTAGACTGAATGTTAGACTGGAAAAAAAATGTTATGAGGACTAATACTGGGACATCTGAACAATTACATCGACATCAGATCTCCTTACAGTAATATAATGTAGTTAGGTAAGGGGAGGTACTTACTCTTAGAAAATAGTACAGAAGAGGAAAAATTAGAAAAGAAAACATATAATGAGTTCTTCAGGGCAGAGTTAAGCAAATAATTTAGGAGAAAAAACAGTATGTAGAGAGAAAGTGAGCATGACATAACAAAGATAAATGTGGAAATTATTGAGTCTGGGTAATGGGTATAAAAGAGTTCTTGAAGAACTTCTTCAATTAGTTCAGGAATGTTTTGAATGAAAAAATAGTTGACAAGTTTCCATGTTCCCTACTACATTTAAGAGCAAACTTTGAACTCCTTTGGATGCCTCTCCATGGTCTGACTCTTGCCCTCATCTACCACTTTGGTCATCAAATAACAACTGACATCTTACTCTTCACACACACCGATTACTGACCAGCAAGTCGCCTTCTCACTTGTCATGGCACTGCCCAGGCTGCACTGCTTCCATCTTGCAGTATGCATCCTATGCACACTGGCACCACAGCGCTGCCATCCCACTGCACTCTGGTAATTTATAAGTCTATACACACATCACATTATCTTTACTTTAGTATTTACTTTAGTATTAACACATTTGAATATTCCTAGCTTTCAGATAACATAATAAGCTGGTGAACAGTATGAGTGTTACAGTCAGACAGTCCTGCAGGATCTGACCAATAGCGCCACTCGTTACTTACTTTTAAGCCTCATGATGTGGTGTGCAGCACCTTAATGAATAAATAGTTGTGATTATGTATGTGATTTCTCTCTTGAATCTCTCTATCTCTTAATCTCTTGATTAAGCCTAAAATTAAGAAAGTTTGAGATCTCAAGTATCCATAAATTACATAAAGTCTTCCTAATACAACTTCTCAAAGTATAAAAATAAACATCTGTATTTCACCAAGAGGAGAGAACTCTTGCACAACTATTTCTCAATGTTTATAAATATCATCAATTAAGAGCTATTTCATGGTAGTTTAAGAGTCCATTTGCCAACTTCAAAAAAAGGAAAGAAAAATCAAGAAAATGAGTAATTGTCAAAAATAAGGCAAAGACCAAAACACAGAATCCCAGTATCACCTGTCAAGTGACCAGATTACTGAAAACAATGAACTGCTTCATACTGCTGACAAAAAAAAAAAAATTCAAAGACTGACCACTAATGAAACTTAACTCATGGGATCATGTCCAAAACTCTCATTCATGACCTGTTTTCCTTTACTTGTGACCCAGATGTAGTTACTTGAGTATCTTAAACACTAGCAAAATAAGAAGGTAAGATTAGCTTCTGGAAAAGTAGGAATCACTGATAGCAACAGATCAAAATACACACACACACACAAAAAAGTCTATAAAAAGATTTCCAGAGTCATCTGTTATAGCAATTTTGTCATTAAGAAACTACATCAAACTGGATATTAGATAACAAGAAAAGGGAGAATCATCTCAGAACTTTCCTTTACAAAAAAAAAAAAAATTTGTTGTGTTTTATAAAGAGATTGATGAGCACTGGCTCTGCAGTAGAGTACTTGTTAGCATATGCAGAGACCTGGGTTCAACTTCATACCCAAAAAGAAAAAACAAACACATAACTGGAAAAAAGCAACATTACAAAAAGAAAGAAGGAAACGGATGAGCCAGATGTGGTGGCATACATGGAAGGTAAAGGCACAGAGAACAGGAATGCAAGGCCAGTCTTAAGCTACACAGCGAGTCTGAGGTTAATCTACACTACCTGAGACTTGGAAGAAAGAAGAAAAGAAGGGAACAGGAGGGCAAAGGAGAAGAGGGGAGAGAAGGAGAGGGACAAGAAGGAGAGAAAGAGAAAGAGGAAGAGAGGAAAAAAGAGGAAGACAAAAAGAAAAACAAGGAAGGAAAGAAAGAAAAAAGCCAAAAGATGGAATATGCAGAAAAGTGACCAAAACGTTGCATGTTATGAAAATATAAATCAGCTACTAAATAAATTTTGTTATCATTCATTAAAAAATTAACATATTGTCAAGATTTTTAGTAATGACAGAAAAATTATGACAGCTAAGAGAACACGATTTACCTTTCCTGTTTAAGAGCATATTCCAACATTTTGATCCTCCTCACAAGATCTTTCTTCAAATTTTCTTGACCTTTCCTTTCCCCCTGAAGGAAGGCAATTTGAGCCTATGTAAGGGACAGAAAGACAAACTTAGTTCAGAACAAACACATTTAAAAAAAAATCAGCTGGGAAAAAAACTTTTAGAATACAAACTATCAACATAATTTTTTTCACATCTGTCACAATGGAAAATTATAGAAAATATTAACTTGAAGGGGAATCCCTTAATTTTTTTTTAAAAAAAGACACCTATATGCAGTTTACTTGAAACTCAAGATGCCAACTTGAGACTATGTTAACTTGTGGTCCACATCTTTTAAGAGTCTACAAAACAAAAAATATAACAACAAATACATACAAAGTATATATGTAGTCTGCTTAAGATCTTTTTTCTAAAGAATGAGGTAGGACAGAATTACTTTGTTGTTGCTATATTTTAGGAAGACTAGCGTATGTGACATGTATATGTGGGGGGGAGAAGGTACTTGTGCCATGCATGTGTTGTTCCTGCCTTTCCACCTTGTTTGAGACCAGGTCTCGTCAACACTGCTGTTAGTCAGGGTGGTTGCCCCCCAAGCTTTGAAGATTCACAGGTCTCTACTACCATTTCCAGCAGGTGCACAAGGATCACAGATTCTTCTGTCAACTTCACTGGCTGTTATGTGGGACCTAGAGATTTCGACTTGGGTTAGCAGGCTTTTGTGGCAAGTACTTCCCAGCTCCCAGAATTCCTTTATCTTTCTAAAATAATCTTATTTGAGAAAAAGAGAGAGAAATCGCAAGAGCACCCCAGGAGGTGTAAGTGTGCCATAACATGCTTGTGGAGGTCAGCTTTTAAAAACTGATTCTCCTTTCCACTTGTCGGCTTCAGGGGGTTGAATTCAAGTCTCTAAGGTTTGCAAGCAGGAGGAACCTTTACCTGCCAAGCCATCTCACCAGCCTCAGCACTCTTTTCTTATAATTGTCTAAAGTAAGAGTTTTATCATATACCTAAATTTTATGAGGGGTTCTTCCCTGTACACCTCCCCTACACACAACAAATAGCTGTTCTTCCCACCCTCCAAGGGAATGAAATGTGTAAGAAAAGGCAGTGGAAAAAATGAGGAAACAGCAAGGGCCTTGAGCCCACTGTTGCCCCCGAAGAATTACTAAAATCCAACATTAGCATGACATAACCATAAACAACTTTTATTTTCTGTAAAACAAGGACTAGGAAAGAGCTGCTTTCAAGAACAATTAAAAGATGTTGAAGATTACTTAAAGGATTGAAACTATGCTGCAAATACTGACATATCAAAATAATTCACAATGCCTACAAAGACAAGGTGCCTCAAAGGGAACTATCAATGCACTTTTGTTAACATGCTCTCCTATCATCTAATTTTTATTATATTGGTAACCCCCAGAGACAGACACCATAAAGCTATTTTTATTTGCATATCAGCAATGCTTTCTGAAGAAGTAATTAAGAGCTTTATATTACATTCAAGGATGACAAGAACAAAACTCAAAGAATACTGAGGAATGTCCAACTATGGTTTAGTGAATAAACCATTAAACTTAGAGCTACTCAATTTGACAGAGACTCAATTTTACTTATTTAGTATCATAGTGAACATAAAACCCTACTTGTTAGTTTTTCTAATAGCCTTCAAGATATAAATAGGTAGTGTAATGTTTTTAATTTCACTTAAAACATCTCCTAGAATTTAATTTAAATCATAAGAATATTTTATTAATATCAGTAATTAAAAGACTGAACAGCAATTCAACTGTATGCACAGAAGCATTAAACTTTTATAAACAGAAAAAATAACCATAGGATGCTTTAAAATTATATATTCTAAACTAGGAAAATAAGTAGAAAATGTTGCATTATTTAAAGCTAATAAAATGAAAGTTGTATCAAAAGGAAATGACAACTGAACTTGTTTGTGTACGTGTGAAATGTTTTAGCAGAGAATTTTATATCTTCTTTTAAATGACTCTAAAAGTAATGCTCTAATATTATTCACAGTCTTGGTTCTATTTGAAGTATCACCATATTGAGGGCTTAGCAAAAGCACATGTGCTTAGGAAGCAGGGTCCTAGGTTCCACCACAGCACAAAACAGGAAGGGATATCATCACTTGAATAAGTGCTAGATGAATGGTGTGCACTATATATTGTATCTGGGGCAACCAAACAGTGGTAACAGCATTGCCAATTTCATCCTCTTGAGACTTGGGTTTGCTCTGTTTTCCTGTCACCATCGCTAGTCCCCATGATTCTGACATTCAGCGTAATACTCTAGTCTTGACTCAATCCTGAGCTTGCTTGCTTACTAGCCTGTTTTCCATGGACACTTGCTGCTCCATTCTCCCATGAATTTGCATAGTAGTCTATTTAAATGTTTAATCAAAAGAAAAGATCCAGAATTGTTCAGAGACTGAGTACAAAAAAGTTGAGGTTCATGGAAAGGCAAATAAGAAAGAGTCATAGGAACATCCATTGCACTGCTTCATGACCATGGAACGCTTGAGCAACATTCTACCTGAAATAAGTCATCATGAAATGTTGGGCAACTCAAAACAAGGGCCATTCACATCAATAGTCTTATGGTATTTAAAAAAAAATGGTGATTCATAAAAGTCTAGGAAAAGGTGTTTCAAGCTGAAATAACTAAAGAGACTAGCAAACCAAAAGCAATACGCAATTCTAAAACGTATCTGATTATAGAAAGTACCTACACATCTTCATCTTACAATATCACACAGTCATTCACCAGTGAGTTTCTTGCAATTTCAAGGTTTCCTTGGGCTTTCAAACTGCCAATTCCCTCAGCATTATCTTCATTCTCAAATTTATAAATATTTCTGATGCTTGCTAAAGAAGCTTGACAAAAAGCTGGATTTAAAAATGTTTATGGGCTAGAAAGATGGCTCAGGGGTTAAGGCCCTGCTTCACAAGCAGAAGGACTTCAGTTCAGGTCCCAGGTCCCACGGAAAAATACCAAGTGGAAATGGCAGCAGCCTGCACTTTAGGTCCTGGAGAGCAGAACCTCAGAAATCCTAGAGCCAAACAAAAAGGAGGTGGAAACAATCCAGGATGACTCCTGAGGTAAACCTTGGTCCTCCACAGGGACACACAGTGCCTCAAATACACCAACTATTCTATACACACACACACACACACACACACACACACACACACACACACACACAATTATTAAACTGAACGAACAAATGTTCTAACCTGGGCAAAAAAAATTCATCAAGTGAAATAAAGCATTTGCTAAAGCAGGAAAGAGTATTAATTTGTAGAACAGGAATATATACATATAACTCTCAATAGAAATATAGTTCAGAAAGGATAAGGATGCTAGACAAAGATCTAAATTGAAAATATTAAGATTTTGTCATCAAAATCTTGTAAACAAGTCTTCTGTAAAATATAATTTTGTTTATTATTAGAAAACACCAAAGGAATTCTAAATATGGTTTATGCCAATAAAATTACCATCTGATAAGTATACCTCTAAAGAAACATTCTTCATGGGTTGTTTTTTGTATTTACAGCATCATTCTCTGTGTATAAGGGATGAAACTATAACCCAAGTTCTACCTAGTGGAACGTGGCTGTCCATGATCAACACAGCTCCTCTTTCCAGGATTCCTCTCAGTCTGTCCTCAGAATCAGTCTTCAGATAAGACCCCACTTAGTTTCACATTACTGTGCCCTGGCCTTAGCTCTGCATCTTTCCCCTTCCATATGTGTCCTTTTATTGTCAAATTCTACCAGCTCTAAGTTGGAGACATAGTAATACCTTTTCTGAAATTCAGTAACACATTTTTTTTATATTTGAAAACAAAACCCTCTCTATGTAAGTAGAATTTTACAACTTTATAGAACTTACCACAATCTAACTTCCATTTTATCAGTAAATTTTCAGGCAGAAACTTTAAAATTCTCCTTCTGAAATTATTTACATTTGTAAACATTGCTGTTTAGGCGTTTAGAACATAGTTTAAAACAGCATATTTCAGGCTGGAGATATGGCTCAGTGGATAAAGTCTTTGTCTCCCACACAAATGACCTGAGTTTGGATCACCAGATTTATCTCCAGCCCTGGAAATCCCCAAACTCACAAGAACAGGGTAGAAGAGGATGATTTCCAGTATCACTCTTAGACCTCCACAGACACACACACTCAAGAGCACTCATGTACACACGTACACACACACACACACACACCCCAAATGCATTTACCCATCACACATACGTGAAAGAGAAAAAAACAGTAGAATTCTTCATGTGAAGATAACCTGAACACGGTGGACAAGACAGCAGGACTAAGAACAAGTTTGCAGAGAGAAGAGTAAGCTGGGTTAAGAAGAAAATGGGAAGGTAAGTATGGGAGCACATACATCTAATACCAGCACCCAGGAGGCCAAAGCCACAGGGTAGCCTGAGTTCAGGTCCGGCTGGTTACAAAGAAATACCAGATGAACCAGGACTCACTTAGCAAGACTCTACCTTACAAAAGGAGGTTTGGGAAAGTACAGGAGGTTTTACTAAATAGAAATGTCAATATTTGAAAGTAAGCTAAAAAATAGACATACTGTAAAGATAGTTCAAAAAAAAGAATCAGACTATTGGCTGGTTAAAAGCACTTACTCCACAAGAGAAATTAAAAAACAAAACAAGACTGTACTTTTTTTATTATTATTTATTCAATTGTGCGTGTGTGCGGTGTGTGTGTGTGTGTGTGTGTGTGTGTGTGTGTGTGTGTGTGTGTGTGTGTGTGTTAGAACCATGGACAAATTTGGGAATCACCATGGACCGCCTCCGCCTCCTCCTTGTTCTCTCTGCCCCGGGATTCACAGGCTCCGCCCTACCAGGACCAGAAACGCAGGCTGCCCCCCGCTTCTGCCTGGCGTCTATACGTGGGATCTGGGATCTGAACTCAGGACCTTCCTCCTGCAAGGCAGAGGCTTAACCCCTGAGCCACCTCTCCAGCCCCAAGACTGTACTTTTTAAAAGAATTAAATTACCAGTCATCCCTTGAAGGAAGAAATGTTGCTTCGACGCTCTCTAGTTCTTGACATATAGGAGATGGTTCTCAAATCATCTGCTCTCCTAAGAAAGCATCTGCACTGAACCCAGTAGGTCTTTACAAATTATATTCAACTCAGAGGAAGGAACAGGTGTGTTCTACAAGGAGAATAGCTACCAAGCCAAGGGGCATAGTCATGTTTTATGGACCACATGTTAAACCTTCTCATTTCTCACCAAAAAGAGTTAAGCTGGTAGAGATTTGCACATTCATTCACTGGAATCAGATATGTATCAATAATTGGTTGGGAAAATAATAGCAATGCTTTCAATCTTTAAACCTTTTAGTCATTTAAGGGTGGGAGTGGGATTTGTTAGCTTATGTAATTTAAATATTCTTGAAAAATCGCCTGTTGTCATTTTAGATACTTCTTTTAGAACAAATGATGGTTTGTAAAATTAAAAAAATAATTACCAACAAATGGTTCTACAAGAAAAAAGAGGAGAAAAAAAAACAGGAAAAGGCAAAGAAATATAAAACTAAGTCCATGAAAAGCACACTACTTAGGATGCGCTGAAGGTATAAATGGGTGCTGTCATAAACGTACAAAGTATACATTTCCAAAGGAAAGAAAATTACAATGCTACCCCTCAAGGAACATATTCATATAATCAAAAATTAAAAGGTTAAGGATACATATGAGAAGAGGAAAAGTAATTAAGAAAAGAATATTATTTTAAAAAGAACTTTCAAAGGCATACAGTTATAGCCAGATGGACCTGCTTTGAGCTCTAATCTTATCTGGTGTTTCTTATTTGCATCTATTTTCATAAATGCAGGTAATCTCTAATTTTTTCTACAGTATCGTCGTAACATTTCAAAGTTCTTAAAACTATCATGTTATAAAATATATGCATATATATTTTGGAACACAGATTTGTTTGTCACTTTTTATGATTTTCCTAGGAGTGGGGGGTGGAGGGTGTTTGCTCTGTTTTGTTTTGAAGGCTGGGCTCATGTAGCTCAGGCTATCCTCCAATTCATTATACACTATACACCAACTATATACCCAAAGATAATCTTGACCTCCTTCCTGACCCTCCTGCCTCCACCTCCTAAATGCTGGGATTACAGGCACCAACAAACCTGGTTCCAGTATTCCTTATTTATCAAATTCATTTGAGTCAATAAATCCAAGCTGATTTAAATATAATTCCAGATGATACTACTGTCTTTCTATCAAATTTAAACTATGCTTGTTCTTACAAGAAACATCAAATATAAATTTATTTTCTTAAACTGAAAGAAAATCATTCATACAAATCTTCATTTTATTTCTGAAATGCTTTTAATAATACAAATATAGGATTATGCTGTACTAAAATTATTTCCCAAAGCTTTTAGGGGTCTCTAGTTGCTTTGCAGACCAAGTGCTTAATAATCTCAGCTATACCGAAAAACGATGGTAATATCTAGCTTTTCCACTGTGACTTACAAAATAATTTCCTATCATCTACCTTATTAGAATATATGCCATCTTATTTCTTCACAGCAGTAATACAAAACTCAACATCCAGTCATTTCAAACTTTATTTATCTCTAAATGATGGCAAATAGCTTAATCTTGCTAAACTTTAATTTTTAACTAGTAAAAATAGTGAAACTGTCCCTAAATTCAAAGTTATTACTGAGATTTAACCACATAATGTATGCACAACTGATTGCAGAACATGTTGCTACTAAAAGCATCAGTTCACATGTGAGTCATAACCTTTAAGAGACACAACATAGAATGCTATAGTTATAAATGTTTAAAGCCCCAAAGATAAAAATCTATAAAATATAATTACTGAAAAAAAATTTAGAAACTATGTACCCTCACTAGTGAGCTATTGGCTACTGGCAGATGCTGGGAGATGGGAGTCACTGTCTTCTACGTGTCTTGTAATGAATGAGCCCACCAGTTCTACACCCATGGACACGTGAATGGCCCTTGTGAAACTCAGTGGATCCCGGAACAAAGCATGAACCTGGAAAGGAAACTCAGGAAGGAGAGGAATGACCTGAGCAGGAGAGGGATGGGAGAAGATGGAGTAGATGAGTCATCAAAATGCATTATACACACGTATGAAACAATGAAATTTTAATTAATAAAAAAGATCATAGGTCCTTCAAAACTGTGAAACAATGTTCTGGAGAGTTCTATAGCTAAATAAAACCTGTACCTTTTGTAAGGATGATAAATGAAATGAAAAGTCCCTAAAACAAAAAAAAAAATCTAAAGGCAGTTAAATATGTTTATAAACTATAAGGCAATTTATCTAAGAAACACAAAAAAACTATATCAAAGTATTTCTCAGGCTACTTAATAAATTTGACAACAGTGTATTGTTTGTAAGTCTACTACTGCCAGAGGTCATGATTATATGAACTATATTCATACAAAAATAGGCCAATTAGCCAAATTAATGCATATCAGTATAGCTGGTAGTTCTGTATCTAGTTTCATCTGTAGTCATCAGAAATACCACTGGGCTACTAAATCTTTTGATAAAATCAATTGAAAAACCACAAGGGCCCTAAAGTCTCCACCAAAACTCTTAGCTCTGATAAAACCACTTTAAACAAAGTAGCAGGACACAAAATCAACATGTGAAAAAAAAAGTCAGTAGCTGCTTTATAAACCAAAAATGAACATAATGTAAAAGAAATTTTTAAAAATCCTGCTCACAATAGACTTGAAAAAAAAAAGTAGGGAAGGGGAGGGAATAAAAGGAAATCAGGGAGGAAGATGGAGGGGGGGATTGGCAAGTAGATAGAGGAACCTACAGCCTTGTCAACAATATGCTGGGAAAACTGGAATATAAAGGAATGAAACTAGATTCCATCACACACACACACACACACACACACACACACACACACACACACACAAATCAATTCAAAATTAAAGCCCTTAATGTAACAGCTGAAACTCTGAAGCCATGAGAGGAAATCACAGGGAAAATACCTCAAGATAGAGGCAAGGACTTTCTAAAACAATCCAATAGCTCAGGAATTGACAGCAAGAGCTGACAAATGGGAGTTCATGAAATTAAAAGCTTCTGTGAAACAAACGAACAAAAAACAGTGAAAAGAAAATGGCCAGCTGACATCTGAGAGATTAATATCGAGAATATATAAGAACTCAAGAAACTACAACAACAACAAAAAATCCATTTGCCAAATGTACAATAATCAGACAAACACATCTCTAAAAAAATACAAATGGCCAACAAATACATGAAGAATTCAACACCCTTAACTATCAGGAAAATGGAAGTCAGAACACAGTTCGTCTTACCCTAGAAAATGGTTACCATCAAAAAAAAACCCCAAAAAATTGTTAAGGAGGAGCAGGTGAGAGATCCTTATATACCCTTGGTGGAAATGCAAATTAATATAGCTACTAGGGAACTCAATGTGGGGACATTTCAAAAAAAATCTAAAAATAGATCCAGCTATAACCCATCTAGGTATATCTGAAAGAATCAAAATGAGCATAAAACAGAGATACCTAATACAACTGTTTATTGAAGCACTATTCTCAATACCTAGACTAGGGAATCAACTTAGATGTCATCAACAGATGAATGAATAAAAGAATACAGGCAGGTGTATGTGTGTGCAAATACAATGTCATCACAAGAATATAGGTAAGAATGGAATCATCACAGTTAACTAAGCCAAACTAAAAGACAAATACCAATTTTCTCTGGTACTGCGAATCTAGATTCATGAAATCAACACCATCAGTGGGGTATGAAAACTGCAAGATACACTATCAATTATCCTGGGGAAGAAGTAACCATTAGTGTAATAGTGACATGAATGTTATGGGGGTTACCGACTGCTTTTTCACTAGATTTAAGACTTGCTTTTCAGCAAGGAACACGTGACTAGTACTGTAAAGAATTAGGCCATAGGCCATAGGCTTTAAGGGGAAACAAACTACTAAGCTCTAGCTATAAGGACAGGATAACAAATTGCTATCTAAACATTTATCATTCTGCCCACAGATTAGAGCAGCTCTTAGCTCTCAACAAGAAGCTTCCCTTCTGCAATGGAAGATGTTTAATACAGAGAACCACAACTAGCTAAAGTACAGAGAATAAGTGATTTCAGACTGCTTGTCCCTAAACGGGCCATCTAAATCATCCGCACTCTAAGGCTCAGGGAACATCCCTGAAAGGGAGTGGGAAGAAAGAAGAGCCAGAGGGCAAGGAGGGGTGGTACTGCCAGTGTCTTCTGGACATCACAGGGCTGTTGCATCCATGAACTCACTACAGCGATGTCTTCTTCTGCAAGATGTATCACTTCTGCGATATCAACATTTCCTCACAGAACGGGGGGAGATCTCAAGGGATTTCACACCTATCTCAGAGACTAATGAGGGTTAAGGCTGGATAGGGGAAAAGGGTACTTTTTTCAATGGTATGCCCACTGATATGTCATCCACACTCCAGAAAGCGTTTGGGTATGTGTCAGTATAGTCAGCCCAGGTGAAACTCAATGGGCCACACATGGGAAAAGACACAAAGGTAGCAGGGTAACTGATTGGGAGGAAGGTTTGTAGTGGGAAAAAAGAGAGAGGAAGGGATCAGGTAATTAGGGATGAAAATGATATAAATTCATTGTATTTGTCTATTAAAATATCAAAGAATATGTGTGTATGTGTGTATATGTGTGTGTGTATAAGGTTTTAGAAAAAGAAAGGGCAGATTCACCACACCACGGAATGGAAAAGGTTTATTGATTACATAGTTACATGGGGTCTGAACTAATTCTTGGAAGAGAGAAGGAGGAAGGTGTAAAAAGGGAACCGAGTTTTTTATCCCTGGAAACTTGAATGGGGAGAAAGGGAGGGAAGAGAGTGACCATCTACATGAGACACAAGACAAGAGGGGGTGTTGCAAGTGGTAATTGGCCACTAGGAGACAATGACCATCAAGCAGAAGTTCTGCCCTGAGTTGAAAATGAAATAGATCCACTGTATTCAGGTATTAAGCTATCAAAAACTATGTAGATATCCTATATCAATCTGACTGTCTTTATCTATCTATCTATCTATCTATCTATCTATCTATCTATCTATCTATCTGATACATGCAAGAAGAAGTGGAATTATTTAGAGGAAAGCAGAGGGGAAATGAAAGAGACTAATGGAGAGCAAATATGAGCAGATTATATGATATACATACAGAAAATATCACAGTGAAACCCATCATTTTGAACAATAACTATACACTAAAAACAACTAACCCAGCGTCGAAACCTCAAATTTTTAATCAAATACAAATGGCGTGTAAAATAAACATCGCTTCATTTTTTTAAATTTTTTTTAATTTATTCAATTGTGCGTGTGTGCGTATGTATGTGTGCGCGCGTGTGTGTCTGTGTATGTGTAGAACCACGGACGAAATCGCGAACCACCATGGACGCCTCCACCTCCTTCTGCCCCGGGATTCACAGGCTCCACCCTACCAGGACCAGAAGCGCAGGCCGCCCCCGCTTCCGCCTGGCGTCTATACGTGGCATCTGGGATCCGAACTCAGGACCTTCCGCCTGCAAGGCAGAGGCTTAACCCCTGAGTCACCTCTCCAGCCCCCCCCCCCCCGCTTCATTTTCTTTGACAGTAGAAAAGGAACCACAGTCTCGCTATATAGACCCAGCTGGCCTTGAACTCATAGCCCTCCTTCATCAGCCTCTACAGTGCTTAGGTAGATGTGCGCCACCACATCTACCTATTTCTGTATTTTTATACATATTTGCTGTGCATACAAAGTTAGCTATTCATAGATTAGAGTCACATTTGTAAAAAACAAAAAAATGCATGCAACAAATTAGAACTCTCTAAGCCTTTGAACAATTTATACCTCCAGTTCTAAAAAGATGCAAAGATGAAATACATTTGTGTGTGTGTGTGGGGTGTCCTGAATTAAAAAAATAAATAAGGTCCATTTTTTTCACCCCACCCCGCTCCGCCGGTCGGGACGCATACGCGAGATCCAGCCGGGCCTCACCACGCGCTCTAGGACCCCAGGTCAGCCCACAGGGACCCGACTCCGACTCCCACCATCCAGCCGGAGCCGCGCAGGGGCCGAGGGACGAGGAGGACCTCCCCCTGCGCCCGGGCCCCGCCCCAGCTGCCATCGGGTTAAATAGCTCTACGCCGACGTGCCCATCCTCCCTTTTCACCCCACCCCGCTCCGCCGGTCAGGACACGCGCACGGTCCACCCGGGCCTCACCCCGCGCCCTAGGTAAGTCCCCGTTCGGGCCCCGCCCACCAGTACCCCAGGCCAAATAATTCAGTTTAGTGAAATTGAGAGATCTTAAGAGTTAAAATGACAATGCCAAAGTCAAAGTGCAAATCCATGAGAAGCAACACTCAAGTAAACAAATTTCCCACTGAAGGAATTAATCCCATAATGTTAGACTCCAACAAGAACAAACCCGCGGAAAAAGGCCAAGAAAGCCTGACCCAGGATAACGACTTTCAAAATATGATCATTACCATGTTCAATACTATGAAAGAGGAAATCCGGGAGGAATTACATAATCGAATCAATCGCTTTGAAGAGGAACACAACAGACATCTGGAGGAGTTGAGAAAAACAGTGCAAGAAACAAAAAGTGGCATAGAGCAGTTAAAACAAACTCAAGCAGAGTTTAAAACTGAGCTAAAAGACAAGTTATCTTCAACCCAGAACACCACAGAGAGTCTTATCAACAGAACTAATGAAGCAGAAAACAGAATTTCAGACCTTGAAGATAAAGTGGGAGTACTAACCAGCTCAATGGAAGAGGTTGTTAAAGCCAAAAAGATACTTGAGAGAAATATCCAAGAGATATGGGACACCCTGAAGAAGCCTAACATGCGTATTCATGGAATACCGGAGCAAGAATCTCAAAATACCACCCCTGAGGAAATTTTTCAAACGATCATCAAGGAAAACTTTCCTCATCTAAAAAAGGAGAGGCCCATTCATATACAAGAGGCATTCCGCACCCCAAACAGATACGACCAAAATAGAAGCACGCCGCGGCAAATAATAGTTAAAACACTCCACATTCAAGATAAAGAACTGGTGCTGAGAGCTTCAAGGGAGAAAAAACAAGTCACTTTTAAAGGCAAACCTATTAAAATAACAAATGACTTCTCAGTCGAAACAGTAAAAGCAAGAAGAGCTTGGAGAGACATACTTCAAGTATTGAATGAGCAAAAATGTCAACCCAGGCTGATTTACCCTGCAAAACTATCAGTCATGATCGAGGGAGAAAGAAAAATTTTCCAGCACAAAGACAACTTTAAGGGATACATGGCCACCAAACCAGGCCTTTAAAAACTGCTAGAAATGATACTCAAGCGTGAAGAAAAAAACAGGCATACCCAGGAGAACAGAAGGCAAATATAACACCATTAAAAGCGAAGCAATATACTTATAAAAGCTACTAAACATAATAAATGTCTGGAATTAACAATAGTTTCTCCATTATAACACTAAATGTTAATGGACTTAATTCACTGATCAAGAGACACAGATTACAAACTTGGATTAAAAATCACAATCCATCAATCTGTTGCCTGCAGGAAACCCATCTCACCACAAAAGATAGGCATGCTCTAAAAATAAAAGGCTGGTCAACAATTCTACAAGCAAATGGAAGCAGAAAACAGGCAGGGATAGCCATTATGCTATCAGACAAAGTGGATTTCAAACCAAAAAAAATTATAAGAGACACGGATGGATACTACATTTTAGTCACAGGTACAATTCACCAGGAAGATTTCACAATACTGAACATATATGCACCCAATACGGGCCCCTCCACATTCATTAAGAAAACCCTACAGCGTCTAAAGCAAGAAATCAACCCCCAAACGATAATTCTTGGGGACTTCAACACCGCCCTCTCTACATGGGATAGATCAACAGGTCAAAAGCTTAACAGAGACACTTTGGAACTTAATCAAACCCTGAAAGAAATGGACCTCACAGATCTCTATCGAACTTTCACCCACGCACCAAAGAATACACATTTTTCTCAGCAGCACACGGAACTTTCTCCAAAATAGATCACATGTTGGGCCACAAAATGAATCTACACATATACAAGAAAGTTGAAATTCTAACCTCTGCCCTATCAGACCACCACGGCCTAAAGCTGGACATCCACAACACATCAAACAAGAGAAAATACACTAACTCCTGGAAACTTAACACTATGATGCTGAATGAGAACTGGATTCAGGAAGAAATTAAAAAGGAAATTCAAGATTTCCTGAAAGTGAATGATAACGAAAATACAACTTACCAAAATCTCTGGGACACAATGAAAGCTGTTCTAAGAGGTAAGTTCATAGCTCTTAATGCCCACGTCAAAAAAATGGAAACATCAGAAATAAACAACTTAACAATGCAGCTTAAAGCTTTAGAGAAACTAGAGCAATCTGATCCAAAAGCAGTAGAAGAGAAGAGATTAGCAAAATAAGGGGAGAAATATCTGAAATCGAGACTAAGAAAACGATAGAAAAAATCAACCAATCAAAAAGCTGGTTCTTTGAAAAAATCAACAAGATTGATACACCCCTAGCTAAACTAACCAAAAGCAAGAGAGAGAAAACCCAAATTAACAAAATTAGAAATGAACATGGAGTTATCACTACTGATACCCAAGAAATCAAGAGAATTATAACATCATATTTCAAAAACTTATACTCTGTGAAGTTTGACAACACAAATGAGATGGATGAATTTCTAAGTAAACACAACTTACCTAAATTGAATCAGGAAGTTGTGAATTATTTAAATAGTCCTATAACATATAAGGAAATTGAGGAAGTAATCTCGAATCTTCCCACTAAAAAATGTCCTGGACCAGATGGATTCAGCACAGAGTTCTACCAGACATTTAAGGAGTTAATAATACCAATACTCCTTAAACTGTTCCATCAAATAGCAAAGGAAGGAACACTACCAAATTCCTTCTATGAAGCTAATATCGTTTTAATCCCAAAACCTAATAAAGATTCACTTAAAAAAGAAAACTATAGGCCAATCTCCCTAATGAACACAGATGCAAAGATTCTCAACAAAGTCTTAGCAAATCGGATTCAAAAACATATCAAAAAGATCATTCACGGGGACCAAGTAGGCTTCATCCCTGGCACACAAGGTTGGTTCAACATACGCAAATCAATTAATGTAATTCATCATGTAAACCAGTCCAAAGTCCAAGACCACATGATACTCTCGATAGATGCAGAAAAAGCTTTTGACAAGATCCAACAGCCTTTTATGATCAAAACGCTAGAGACAGTAGGAATGGAAGGAACCTTTATCAATATAATAAAAGCTGTATACAACAAGCCCACAGCAAGGATTATGCTCAATGGGGAACAATTGGAAGCATTCCCACTTCGATCAGGAACTAGACAAGGCTGTCCACTCTCACCACTCTCAATATTGTACTTGAAGTCTTAGCTGAAGCCATAAGACAAGAAAGGGACATAAGAGGGATTCAAATCGGCAAGGAAGAAATCAAGCTATCCCTATTTGCAGATGACATGATCTTATACCTGAGGGATCCCAAAAACTCCACCAGGAAGCTCCTGGAACTAATTGAGAAGTTCAGCAGGGTGGCAGGATACAAAATAAATGTGCAACAATCAGAGGCCTTCCTATATGCCCAGAATGAAAGAAGTGAAAAAGCCTTGAGAGAAACCATACCATTTACTATAACCCCTAAAAAAATGAAATACCTTGGTATAAACCTAACTAAGGAGGTAAAAGACCTTTACAATGAAAACTTTAAAACCCTAAAGAAAGAAATTGCAGAAGACACCAGAAGGTGGAAAGACCTCCCTTGTTCCTGGATTGGCAGAATCAACATTGTAAAAATGACCATCCTACCAAAGGCAATATACAGATTCAATGCTATACCAATCAAAATCCCAAAGCAATTCTTCAAAGATGTTGACCAAATAATCTCAAAGTTCATATGGAGGCACAAAAGACCCAGGATAGCAAAAACAATCCTGAGTAACAAAAACACAGCTGGAGGTATTACCATACCAAACCTAAGTCTATACTACAAATCCATAGTTATAAAGACAGCCTGGTACTGGCTCCAAAATAGACACACAGATCAATGGATAAGGATTGAAGACCCAGATATAAGCCCACAAAATTACAGCCATTTGGTCTTTGACAAAGGGGCCCAAAGAATCCAATGGAAAAAGAACAGCATCTTCAACAAATGGTGCTGGCAAAACTGGATCTCCACATGCAGAAGATTAAAGCTGGACCCGTACTTGTCACCATGTACAAGACTTAATTCCAAATGGATCAAGGACCTTGATATCAGGCCAGAGACTATAAAAACCATAGTTGAAAGGATAGGGAACTCCCTCGAGCTGATTGGGCTAGGCCAACACTTCCTAAACAGACATCCAATGGCACAATCACTGCTACCAACTCTCAACAGTTGGGATCTTGTGAAATTAAAGAGCTTCTGTTCAGATAAAGAGATTGTCACACGAGCTCAAAGGCAACCCACAGAATGGGAGAAAATCTTCACTAATCACATATCTGACAGAGCTCTACTGTCCAGAGTGCACAAAGAACTTAGAAAATTAAACTCCAAGGAAAACACTGGCCCAATTAAAAAATGGGCCCTGGAACTTCAAAGAAACTTTACCAGAGATGAAATTAAAATGTCTAACAATTATCTTAAAAAATGCTCCACTTCCTTCGCCATCAGGGAAATGCAAATCAAAACTTCCCTGAGATATCATCTCACCCCGGTCAGGATGGCAAAAATCCACAATACAAACAAGGATAAATGCTGGAGAGGATGTGGAGAGAGGGGAACTCTCCTACATTGTTGGTGGGAATGCAGGCTCATACAGCCACTCTGGCGAGCCGTCTGGAGATTCTTAAAGAAATTAAAGATTGAAATGCCGTATGACCCTGCTATCCCACTTTTGGGAATAACCCCCCATGCAGCAGAGGTTCGCCTCGATAGCACAAGCTCGACCATGTTCATAGCAGCACTGTTTACAATAGCAAAGTCATGGAATCAACCTAAATGTCCAACAGTTGACGAGTGGATAAGGAAACTGTGGTACATCTATACAATGGAGTACTACTCAGCCATCAAAAATGATGAATTACTGGAATTTGCTGGGAAATGGATGTCATTAGAAAGAATTATATTAAGTGAAGTATCCCAAACCCAGAAAATTAAGCGCCGTATGTACTCCCTAATAGGTGGCTCCTAGTACCAAACTCACCCAGCCCACATTGAGACACTCAAAAGTAAACCTATGTAACACAGTAATTGCAAGGATTATGAACAAGAGAGATGGGTTAGGAGGGCCACACCAGAAACAAGGAGACAGGAGACCATGTTACAGCAGAGAAAATAGGCCTCCATCAAGGTCTGCAAGTAAGTAATGAGAAACCTGGTTAACTTCACAGACGTTCTTTCCTGATCTCACCAGAAGGGGAGGGCATATAGTCTAGCAGATAAAAAGTAATCATTTTGCAAATGGGTGATGGGCTCCTCCCTCAGTGAGGTTTCCTACTCTTATTACATCTACCCTTGAATGTGCTATTACAACAAGACTCCAGTTTAACAGCTTTTTGTCTCTGGCCAGGGGGTGACATACAGTGCCCAGCAGAATGGAGTGAAGGGAATTGCAGGAGCAGCAAAACTGCAAAAGAAAATCAACAAACCACAATCCAGAACTTCAGAGACTCTATATCAATCACATAGAACTAGGCCAGCCTAATCTCTCCCCATCCTGGAGCTCAGGGACATTTGCGGAAGAGGGGGCGGTAAGATTGTAAGACCAAAAGGATGGGAGGAGCAACGATTTGCAAGATTCTCAACAATAGTTGGGGCCAAAGCAATCATAATGGGACTTTGCATGCCCTGCGCAATGTCCAGTGCACTGTTGCCCTCATAAAGTCTAGCATCTGTTAAGGGCAACCGAGACCCCTGGAGGCAAGGGATTGACAGCCATAGTAGTGATCTTATGCTTAAGGGGAACAAGAGAAAGGGCTTATGGAAATGCCACTGGGTCCTTATATGTCATCGGAGAGGAGGACCCAGTGGAGAGTTAGGCGTACACAATAAAGGACTCTCTGGGAATTGGGGGGGAGGCACTGGGGGAAGGGGAGAGGGAGGAGGGGGGAGGGAGGGAACTGGTAAAAAATTTTAAAATGTATAATTAAATTTTTAATAAAAAAAAAAGAAAAAAAATAAAATAAAATAAAAAAAAAGAAAAATAAATAAATAAATAAAATAAACGAAGAGAAAAAGTGAGATGCTGGGGAGTTTTTGGCTCAGTACAGTGAGGTGCTTGCCATGTAAACATGAGGACCTAAAACCATTAAAAGGTGGGGGTGTGTACTTGTAATTCCACAGATGGGGAGAGACGCAGACTCCTAGGGCTCACTATCCAGACAGCCTAGGCCACATGATGAGGTCCAAGCAGGAAAGAGTGAGAGTGAGTGAGAGAAAGAGCGAGAAAGAGAACGAGAGAGGGAGAGAGCGAGAGAAAGAAAGAAAGAAAGAAAGAAAGAAAGAAAGAAAGAAAGAAGAAAGAAAGAAAGAAAGAAAGAAGGAAAGAAGGAAAGAAGGAAAAAAGGAAAGAGAAAGGAGGAAGGAAAGAAGGAAAGAAGGAAGGAAAGAAGAAAGAAAGAAAGAAAGAAAGAAAGAAAGAAAGAAAGAAAGAAAGAAAGAAAGAAAGAAAGAAAGAAAAAAAAAGAAAGAAAGAAAGAAGAAAAAGGAAAAGGAAAGAAAGGAGGAAGAAAAAGGAAGAAGGAAAGAAAGGAGGAAGGAAGAAGGAAGGAAAAGGAAAGGGAAGGAAAGAGGAGAGGAGAGCAGGGGAGAGGGAGGGAGGGGAGGGGAGGGGAGGGGAGGGGGAGGGGAAGGAAAAAGACAACACCTAAGGAAGGGTAACCTCTGGCCGCCATGTGCACACATGCACATGTAATACTATCTGATAGATCCCCTTCCTCCAAACCCCGTATTTGGAGCGAAAGCTCTGCTTGCTGGTTGGCTACCCTCCCATCAATGCCAGCAGGCACTTGCAAAGTGCCTTAGTCACATATCTCATGAAACAGGGACTGATAACTCACTCCCCTCTGTCCTTCACCCCACCCACATTCCCAGGGGTTTGGCTTTTTTTTCCTTCCAGGGGATTAGTCCTGTGGCCATGTAACCAATACACTTTTTCCATTCTTGGTCATGGCATGGCGTGGTGTGGAATGGTGTGTTCAGCTTAAAAAAAAAAAAAAAAACCACCTTACACTATGCACATTAGAAAATAAGAAGCAAATAGAAAAAAAGTATGAAAGCCCATGTAGTGGGACACGCCTGTGATTCCAGTACACTGGAGGCTGAAGCAAGAGGATTCCAAGTTTACAGTCAGATGAATAAATAAATGGGAGAAATCCTAGCTTATGAAAAAGTGTACTAGATGAATAGATTACAGAAAGTTGCACAGACACTGTGCTAGTCCCAAGGGCTAGTTGTCACGATGATTAACTAACTACACTTTGAAGTCTAAATTGAAATAAATAGCTAATTTTTTTCTTTAAAAAAATTGGTCTAGTTTTCCTCAGAGATTCCAGTCACATTAACTTTCTAAGGGGCAGTACTTTTAAGTTATAGTATGACTTGCTATACACTGACCTGAACAGAATCTACTAATAAATTCTCTTGTCTTCTGTGTTATACTTCTGGAACTTCCATGTCTAGTCCATTCAGACTCCCAAAACAATCTTCACCAGAAACATTCTAAGAAACATCAAAAATAATGCTGTTTGGGCTGGAGAAATGGCTGCGGGGTTAAGACTGTCTCACAAGCCGAAGGTCCTGAGTTGGGATCCCAAGTGGAAACAGCAATGGCATGTACTTCTGGCCCTGCTGGGCAGAGCCTGGGAAATCCCAGAAGGAAGCTAGGAGGTAGAAGCAATCCAAGATGATTCCTGAAGTGCCCTCTCTCTCTCTCTCTCTCTCACACACACACACACACACACAATAAAAATAAATAAATAGATAGATAGATAAATAAATAAATAAATAAATAAAATATTTTCAAAACAAAAACCATGTTTGAGTTTCTGCTATGGTTCAACAGATAAAGGCCCTGTCGAGCAAGTCTGGCCACCTGAGTTCAGTCACTAGAACCTGTATTGTGAGAGAAGAGAACAAACTCCTAAAAGTTGTTTCTGACCTTTATATATGTGCCCATGTGTACACACACATAAACACATGCAATAAATACACAGAAAATTTAAAGCATAATGATTGTCATAGTTAGGTACAGGTTATCAACTTAACAGTTGAGGGTTTGCAGAAGAGGAGGGCATATAGTCTGGCAGATAAAAAGTAACAATTTTGCAAATGGGTGATAGACCCCTCCCTCACTGTGGTTTCCCACTTTTATTACATCTACCTTTGAATGTGCTTTTATCACAAGACTCTAACAGCTTTTTGTCTCTGGCCAAGGGGTAACATACAATGCCCACCAGGATGGAGTGAAGGGCATTGCAGGAGCAGCAAAACTGCAAAAGAAAATCAACAAACCACAATCCAGAACTTCAGAGACTCTATATCAACCACCTAGAACTAAGCCAGCTTAGTCTCTCCCCATCTTGAAGCTCAGGGAAATTTGCGGAAGAGGGGGCGGTAAGAGTGTAAGAGCATAAGGATGGGAGGAGCAATGATATGTAAGATACTCTATACTAGTTAGGGCTGAAGCAATCATAATTGGACTTTACATGCCCTGCGCATTGTCCAACACACTGTTGACCTCACAAAGTCTAGCATCTGCTAAAGGCACCAAGATCCTTGGAGGCAAAGGATTGGCAGCCACAGCAGTGTTCCTATACCTAAGGGGAACACGGGAAAGGGTTCGGGAAAGGCCACTGGGTCCTTGTACGTCATCGGAGAGGAGGACCCAGAGGAAAATCAGACATGCACAAGAAAGGACTCTCTGGGAATTGGGGTGGGAGGCACTGGGGGATGGGGAGGGAGAGGGGTGGGGAGGGGGAGCAGGGGGTATGGGGGGAGGAGGAGGGAGGGAGGGAACTGGCGTACCTAACAAGTTTGTATGAGCTGAAATAAAAAAAAAAAAAAAAAAACAGTTGAGGGTTTGAACTTTGGGCACGTTTGTGGAGAATTAGTGGTTGGGTTAGGCCCAGAGCAAACTTGAAGGAGATTGTCTAGCTGATGGGGAAGGCCCAGCCTGTGGTGGGTGGGATTAAACCCTGGAATAAATCATGGAGAGCTGGTCGAGAAAGTTGGCATCCTTGTGTACCCTTGGCCAGACATGCTGGTCTGGCAAGTAAGGATTGTCCCTCTCTTAGCTGTTATGTGGTGATGGTGTGGCCAGTTCCCTCAGCCCTGGTGTTGGTACGTGTTCTCCAGTCAAGCTTGACTAAGAACTGTAACCAATAATCATAAGAGAAATAAACCCCTTATTCCCTTAAGCCATTTGATGGTGATTTATCAGCAACCATGAAGGCAAACTGCAACAATGGTTTTCTGTATTTTTAAGTATTCCACCTGCATGGGTAGAACCATTAAAGTATTGAATTCATCTCGGAATTTAGATTACTTCTCCCTTCCTTTAAAAAAAAGTTATCTATTTATCAGAAAGAGAGAACAACAATGACAAAGGACAACTCTCCACTACATGGGCTTCCAGGGATCCACTTCAAGTTATCCCTACCCCCTTCTTAAACACAGTATTGAGATCATAAACAGTGTCTGCCACACATTAGGACAGCATTCTACTCTTATCTCCATCCCCAAATCTCTACCCTTTTTTTAATACATTTTTTATTATTTCCGCTCATACAAACTTAATAGGTAGACCAGTTCCTTCCCTCCCTCCTCCTCCCCCCGAACACCCTGCTCCCCCTCTCTCCCTTCCCATCCCCCAGTGTCTCCCCCCCCAATTCCCAGAGAGTCCTTTATTGTGTATGCCTAACTCTCCTCTGGGTCCTCCTCTCCGATGACGTACAAGGACCCAGTGGCATTTCCCTGAACCCTTTCTCATGTTCCCCTTAAGCATAGGAACACTACTGTGGCTGTCAATCCCTTGCCTCCAAGGATCTTGTCTACCCTTTGTTTTAATGATTTTTTTTTTTAGAAAATTTAGGAGCTGCAACTGTCATGATTTCAACTTTTAGGATTATGACATGAT
This sequence comes from Typhlomys cinereus, assembly GCA_023101885.1. Taxonomy (NCBI): domain Eukaryota; kingdom Metazoa; phylum Chordata; class Mammalia; order Rodentia; family Platacanthomyidae; genus Typhlomys; species Typhlomys cinereus. The sequence continues at coordinate 2,283,962 of JALPQD010000227.1, forward strand.
GAACCTAATCTCCTGTGATTGTCATTTTTAGGATTCTAGTATTTAGAAATTATGATCTTTCAAAATCAGAATTATAATCATCAGGATTATGCCTTTAGGAATTGAATTGGTACCAACTACCCTAAAACAAGTCAGAATTATACTTAAGGGAAAAATTTAAAAATTATCCAAGATGGCCCTGTCGTTAATTTCACTGCAGTAAAAATGCTTATATAATGATCTACATGCACTATTCAGGAAAAAAGTGAAAGGAAACATTTGAAAATCATATATGGATCCATGGATTTAGCAGGATATAAATTATCTCCATAAAACTTTCACTTTTTTTCTACAATGAGATACAAGGTAACCTCCAAAAATAACACCAGCCCTCCAAAAAATCAACATAAAGCACCTTAATATTCTATTGTATCTCCCTATTCTAAATATGGTCTAAAAGCAGGTCACTTATAAAACCTTGGAAAATTCAAGCCCAGGCAGAAATAGGGCCTACCCTATTTCTTTTTTTTTTTTTAATTTTAATTTTTTCCTTGTTTTACAAGCCTATTGAGTAATTATCCCTGCCCCCTCTCTCCCTTCTTTCTTTCCCTGCCCAATTTTTTTTTTATTTTTTTGTGTATGCATGTGAGAAAGAGAGAGAGAGAGAAAGAGAGAGAGACAGAGAGAGAGAGAATCAAAGGGCACAGTGTGTGTCTGTGAAGACCCAAGGGTGACTTCAGAAATCATCCTGGATTGTGCTACTTCCTCTTTGCTTTGCTTTGGAGTTTCTCGGGTCTGCCTTTCAGGGCTGGAAGTTCAGGCCTAGGTCATTTCTGCCTGGTATTTTTATTTGGGGATCTGGTATTTGAATTCTGGACCTCCTGCTGGCGAGACAGAAGCTAAACCCCTGAACCATCTCTCCAGCCCAAAGCCTGTTTCTTAAGGCCAAGAATGCAACTTAAGATTTGTATCATTTGTGTGTGTGTGTGTGTGACCTCACATCACATGGGGATCAGAGGTCTCTATCTGCTGTCTTCTTTAATCACAGTCCACCTGTATTTGAGAAAGGGTCTATCACTGACCTGGAGCTCACTGATTCAGCTAGATTGTCTGGTCTGCACTCTCAAGGACCCTCTCGTCTCTACTTCCCCAGCTCTGCAATTACAGGCACACACCACCACATCAGCTTGCACGCTGGTTCCGAGGACTGAACAGGGGTCTTCACGCTTGCACTGAAGCACTTACCCAGTAAGCCAACCTGCAGTCCAAAACCTAAGTAATGACATAGGATACAAAAGGGAGAATAGAAAGATGGAAACAAGCTATAAGAATTTTCTCAATGAAGACATGGTTTGCAGTCACTGCACTGCAGAGCTAAAGACAATAAGAGAGAATAATAGTTCACCAGCATCATCTACACGACCTTTTCAAAATGAGCTCAAGCTTTTGCTTCCTTTGCTCCAATCCAAGTTCATCTTATCAACTTTTGATTATTAACTTCATCTCTTAAATTCACTATAGCAAGAACCTAAAGAGAAGTTATAAATATTCTGGTCACTGGAATGGTGAAACTCCTCTTAAGTTTTAAAATCAACACTTAATCTTTTGTGAGCTTGATTAGGAAGGCACAATTCTCCAGAACCTAAACATTTAAGGCAAAATAATAAAAGTTGTTAGGCCTGGTAAAGCAGAGGACCAAGTAACTCTTCATCTCACCTGCGAGGTGAGTAGAATAATTCTTTTTTATGTAAAACCGTTTATTACCGACAGATACAACATTTTATTTATAATGTGATAAATAACAAATGAATATATATTATCAATTTATGAAGGACAGAATGTGGATACATAAAGAAAAGTATGAAATTCTAGAACAGAGTCTAGGAATGTAGCTCAATGTTTAGGGCACTTTCAGGAATAAAAACAAGGCCCTGGTTAGTCAACCCCTAGCACCTCAAAGCAAAAACAAGTACTCTAGAACAGCACTGCCCAATTCTTTCTGTTCTAACGGAAACTTTCTGCAATGACAGATCTATCCTCTGTAAGAAAGCCACCTACTACATGTGGCAGAAAATGAGTACTTACACATATAATAAGACTCAGGAACCAAATTCATTTTTGTTAATCTAAATTTAAATTTGCATAGCCACATGTGGGTAGTAGCTACATTTATCAGCATGTTTCTAGAAGGATAAATGAAGGTAAGTGCTATAAATATTTTTGATTAGTAAAACTTATTTAGTAAAGATAATATGATCGTCTAACATGCAGATTTCATATAAGAAATAATAAGATATTTTAAAAGTTCCTTAGGATAATGATAAAATTTATGGGAAAAAATTTATAAGAGCATGAAAAATGAATACTAAAAGAGGCAAAAAAAAGGAAAATAATTCAATGTACATTCAATTCAATGAAGGCAAAATACACTAGATTTTAAAGTATGGCAAAATGCTTCTTCCCCAAAACCACATTAAAAAAGTTAACATTAAAGGATTTTCTTAAAAGCTGCAAGCCCATAAGATCAAATACAAGATTTAAAAAAGGCAGCAGTTATCAAGGATCAATAAATTTTTGGGAAATAGAAAACAAAATGAGAAAGGGTCACTAACTTGGGAGTTCTAAAGGAAAGCTAGATTTCCTCAAAAGTGAGAAAACTTAGAAATCAAAGTATAATCTGGAGCAAATATGCCACAAGTCTTAAAACATCTATACAGAGCTAAAACATGGGAGTGTTAAGTGTAGTGTGTGTGAGACCCTGAATTCAATCCCTAGTACTGAAAAAAAAAAAACCTAAAGATAAGCTTTTCATACAAAAGTATTTGAAGTAGTCTAACTTCCAAAGAGTCCACTTTTAGTCCTTTTATTCCTTGCAATAACAGCATCATTCTATATCAGTAGCCTTTGAAAACACAAGGAGGCCCCAACTTAAAAACATCAGGGATGATAAAGGACAAGAATGAAGCACTGGGGGAAGAAAGACAAAAAGAAAAGATTGAGGAAAAGTTCTAAAGATCAGATTTATAACTTTCTTCCCTAGACAGGCAATAACAGCACTTATTATCTAAGCTTCTTTTTTCAAGCAAAGTAACTGGAAATTTTTCTAGAAAACTAAATGAAACATATTATTTAAAAAAAAAACAATTAAGTATGACTTGGGAGGGGGCTTTCAACACAAGGACCACTTACCCTAATCTCTTTGTCCAAGAGTGAAGGCTTAAAGGACATTTAGTAAAACTCCCATGTTAATATTCTTAGGCCACAGAGGGCAAAAATAAAATCAAGCTTGTATGAGAAAACCTTAGATCACCAGGGATAAAAAGTTTCTAAGAAAGGAAAAAACCCACAAGAGAAGGTAGACAAAACAGAGTGAACCCTGGGGTCCACAGAAGCATTCAGGCAGGAGGGTTGGAGGGAGTGAAAAGGATTGATGAAGAGAAGAGACAGGGTGGGAGAGATGGGGAATGGAGAGAAGCAGGGATGAATACTCAATTCAAAGTAGAAAAATTTTTAAAAAGAAAAAAAAAAAGTACAAAGATAAACAGTTAAGAATCAGAAGGGGAGGAGAATAGGTATGATGGCACACGCTTCTAATCCTAGCAACACAGAAATATGAGGCAGAATAACCAGCTTGGGCTACAAGAGCCAGGTACAACTACAAAGCCAAGATGCTGTTTCAAAAAAAAAAAAAATCCTAAATAAACAGCTCAGGACAAAAAGTTTAAAGAAAACAAAATAAGAATTAGAATACTGAAGTTACTATAAGATCAAACAATATATCCATATTATATTCAACCTGAAATTCAATCGTTTTCTGATACATATTTCAAAAAGTACTTCCTATATACACTTTTCATGAGATTAGCGACATTTAAAAAAGGGCACAGAATCCAGAGAACAGGACGTCAGCAACACAGAAGGAACAGAAGCTCTAAGACACAGGTCTAAACAGCAGAGTATGTTGGGAGCTTGGGAAATAAAAGATCAGATTTTAAAAGGGTACAGGGACTGAAAAACTATTTGATAGATTCAACCACATATACATTTACAATAAAAGGTTAAGAATCATGTGGAAAAGTAGTGGTGTACTATTCAAAGAAATTTTTTTAAAAAGTGAAAAAAAAGTCAATCTTTATTCCTTCCAGGAATTCAAAAATTTGAAAGGAAAAACAATAGTCACTACACGCTATCTGTCTGGCTTAGGATGTGAAGAAGAGAGCAAAGTACACAGTTGTGGCTAAATTCTCACCATCACCGCAAAGTGAGTAATTAATATTTACTGACAAAATTAATACTGACTAACTGACAAAAGCCAGCAGCTGTGGCTGATTCTGAGGAATCATGTGGAGGAAGGACTGAGACATAAGGCATGGCTGGTCTTACTATATATACTGTATTACTCTGATGAAAAGTGAAAAATATTTGACAATGTATTGCATTTATCAGTACAGCATGGTTGAGCGCTCCATGGAAAGTGACTAATGAATAATTACCTTCTTTACAACACAACTGTATGTTATTTATCTCCAGATCTTTAGTACCTAATAAAGGTTCAAGAATAAATCACTATTCGTTAAGTGCTTGATGAACAGAATAAACATAAAGAGAACTGAGATTTCAAACAGATTTAAACAGGTGTAGTACAAGCAACTAAAAAGATATTAAGTAATGCTACAGAAAGATACATGTAGCAAACAAGTCTAAACAGAAGACATTTTACATAATGTGACATATGCTTCAAGTATCAATAAATAAACACATGAGACATAGCTAATAAAAGGCTGTCATTGAAGACTGATATCTGTAAGCATCAATAAATAACTGGCCCGGGCTGGAGAGGTGGCTCAGGGTTAAGCCTCCGCCTTGCAGGTGGAAGGTCCTGAGTTCGGATCCCAGATCCCACGTATAGACGCCAGGCGGAAGCGGGGGCGGCCTGCGCTTCTGGTCCTGGTAGGGCGGAGCCTGTGAATCCCAGGGCAGAAGGAGGTGGAGGCATCCATGGTGGTTCGCGAATTCGTCTGTGGTTCTACACATACACAGACACACACACACACACAGACGCACACACGCACATGCGCACAGTTGAGTAAATAATAATAATAAAAAATTAAAAAAAAAACTGGCCCAAACAGAAGGAGCCTGATGAGGAAGTGAGAGTGCTGGAAGACTAAACCCTCTCCAAAAAAACCTGCAGTGTGACCAGTAAAACAAAAAAAGAAAAAAAAATTACCGTGTTATAGCTATAATTTATTTATTCTTCAATTTAAATATTTAAAAATATCTAAATATAAGTATTAGTGAAGCTTAGTGAAAAGTTTTGTACTCATTTTGGAACTTTTCTGTAAATCTTGTTTTTTGTTTGTTTTTTTTTAAAAGTAAATAAATGATAAAATCCAATGTCATAGATGGATAAATAATTGATACATTTATTATTCCTAGTAATAATACATATTCAATCTTCTCTAAATATAAACTGCCATCTGGTAATTCTGCTTTCTCTATACCCATCCAGGTAATGCAAAGTTACTTTAAGACATGCTTATTTTATAATTATCCTCTTCTAATTTCCTTTTCAATCAATTCATCACATAAATAAAATTGTTGTTAAACTTATTTTGCTCATGTGAACATTCTGTTATTACTACTTACACCATTATTTTATATAACCATTGTTAAATAGCATTTTTATTTAGCTGTTGTAGACACTGGTGACCATCTTGCAGCTTACTATTACAAAGTGTACAAGACAAATGTTGTGTGATCAACTTATATTCATGAACATCTGCTGGAGATGGGGAGAAAACTTCAATAGCAGTTCATCATTCACTGACAAAGAAGACTCATTCAAAAACAACCCAAACAAAACTTTTTTTAGTGTTTTTCACAGTGGTCTTTGTGTTTATAGCCATAGAAATTTTGTGAACCTATCATAACAAGGACAACTAACAACACAATCGCAATGAAGGATGCAATCTTCAAGGAGATCAGAATGTCAGAAATGTAATGAGGAAAAGATCCCATTCACATTACAAACAAAACTCATACATTTATGTCTATTTCTAGGTATTTGAATTGCCAGGATGGCTTTACTTAAATAAGAGAAATCTTAGTGAAGACTTAAAACATAAAAATCCCAACATCTGCATGTAAGTGTAAGCTCACCAGAATTATGGAGCATGTGTGTTTATGTGCATGGACATAAAATCTGGAGAGACATAGATTAAATTGTCAGTGAAGGTTTTCTTGCAACAGATTTGTGAAACAGTCTGAAGAAAAAGAAAGGTGGGCTTTTTGTATATTTTTGTACATCTTGCTTTTGATAAACATATACTTCCCTCTAATGTTGAATGCTATTTTTTATACATGTAAAATTTAGCTTCCAAAAGTAAATCTAAATTAACCTCTGAATTTCAGATTAAAAACATGTTTTCCCTGTAGAAAAATTGTTTTCTAATCAGTGATTCATGTTCCAACTCTTTCTGCAATTAATATTAAAGCATACTTACAAAAATCTTTTTCCTAAAAAAACTATACTGATTTTGCTTATGTAAGGAAGACAAGTTTAACAAACATTCATTAACTATCTAAATTTTAGCTATCATAATATTCATTTCCTTCTATAAGTCTGCATGAAAGATGAAATAAAAACGCTTAAGACAACCACCTTTTTCAAAATCAGGAAAATAAAAGAGAACGCAAGGTACAAAAAACATAAAATATGAGATATATCAAAATATTGGAGTACTAAGTGTATTGTTAGATTCTACAAATCCCTAGCTTAATTATCAAAAAAAAAAATCAGGAAATTTGCAATTTGATTTTTTTTTTTTTTTTTGGTTAACTCAGACCTGTCTATCACTTTTGAACTGTATTACACAAAGATTCAATGCTCCTGTGCAGAAAAAAGAACTACACAGGAGTCAACTGATTCTTACTCCTGATTCTTCACCTGTGGCTATGCATCCAGTAGCTACATGGAACCAAAGATGTGTAGTGGAAACACAGCAAAGTACTAATTCCAAACTGATTTCAAGACAGTGACCTACTTTTCAGCTTTAGAGTTGTTTTTTTTTTTTTTTAAGTTTACTATATCTTAATATTCTACATGTGTTCTTTTCAAGGGAGATTAATGGAATAATGGAATTAATGGAATTAATGTCTTTGAAAGTAGTATTAGTTTCACTTTACAAACCTTCATTGAATCAAAGATAACAAAAACAGTGACATTCCAAAAGATTTCTTTGTCCTCTAGCATGACCATTCCATTCTCTAGTTAGAAGTTTTGGTCATCAGCAAGGAGCTGACTTTGTACTTTCTCTGCTCCTCTGCTCTATTTCTTATAAATCTGGAATTGATTTTAACATGACCATTTTTTTTTTACTTTACATTTGTCTACATTTTAACTGCACACGCTTATGGGCTATTGTGCTATTTTGATATGTGTATGCACTGTGTGATAACATCATCATTAACACACTATAACATGGTTTTTTAGAGATAAGGAGAAAGTTGCTAAAGTCTCAAAGGATAAGAACTGTCTGTACTACTGACTGCTCTGCCCAAGTGCCTAAAGAAGTCATCTTCATGGAGCAGATACTCGTAAATATTTGCTAAATTAGAAGTACAGGTTTATAAGAAGCAACTAAATACTCTTAGATGATATACTTAGGAGGACATGGGAACAGGAAAGAGACTGGGTGGAAAGGAGAATTTGGGGGATGGTAGCGGATGGGTAAGTAGTAGGGGATGAAAACATAAATTCATTGTATTTGCTTATGAACACCTCAAAGAATAAAAAAGAAACCACCCTCATCTAAGTGCCAACTGGCAAAATAAATACTAAACAACAACAAAAAAAACTGAATAATCTCTAATTATTTTAATACTGAAATGGGACTTCGGTTAAATTTGAAAAAGAACACATAAATTTAAAAGAAGTGATACAAACTATAAGAAGATAGAAGGACCTTATAGATCTACTGAGCAATGACAAAGAAAAAGTAGGTATGGTTTATGTAAAAAACAAGATTATAATATTTTGATTTAAAAATAGCACCCAGGGCCAACTAGATAGCTCAGTGGGTAAGGCACTTGCTCTCAAACCTAGCAACCTGAGAAGCCACATGGTGGAAGAGGTGACTTCTGAAGTTGTCCTCTGACCTCCAGCCCTGAGTAATGGCATGCACGCTCATGCTCTTTCTTTCCCACTTAGTTTGCAGAGATTTGAAACCTATAGTAGTCCAAAAATTTTAAAGAATGCCTTGAAAAAAAATCAATATTTTTAGCCAATATTTTGCTGCTGAGGAAGCACTATTATAGACAACACTGGTCAAGGGAGAATCTAGAAATAAAAATTTAGAAGTCCACTGTTTCAGTGAACGGGATGAGTTGACAGTAGTAAGAATTAAATGATTAAATTGTTTTAAAAACTACACGCCGCTTACAAAGCCAATGCCTAAGAGAATACAAGAAAGCAAATGATCTTAACTGAGGGAAGCATCGGCACAACTGGAACTGAAGCTTTACAGGCCATTTGAAGAAAAGGCAAACCAGAGAGTCAATAATGTGGGAAAAGAGTGGGAAGACAAACCAGAGAGTCTATGATGTGTTCAGCACACTTAATGGAGAAAAGTAAACAAGATCACCTAAGACTAATGAGTAACACACACACACACACACACACACACACACACACACACACACACACACTCCATGCGCACCCTCGGAACAAAGAAAATGAGAAAAGACACTCATAAAAAACTGAAGGTAAAATTTGTGGAAGAGGGAGCAGAAAGACTGTAAGAGCCTAAAGACGGGGAAGAGCAATGCTATGCAAGACACGCCACACAGGTTAGGGCCGAAGTAACCATAATAGGACTTTGCATGACCTGTGCAATGACCGACATGTCATCCCCCTCCAAAGACTAGCATGGATCACAGGCACTAAGATCCTTAGAGGCACGGGATTAATAGCCACAATAGTGTTCCTATACTAAAGGGGAACACAAGAAAGGGCTGTAGGCAATGCTACTGAGTGAGTCCTTACACCTCATCAGAGAGGAGGACCCAGAGGGAAGTTTGACATTCACACTAAAGGATGCTCCAGAATGGGGGGGAAAGAGGGCACTGGGAGAAAGGGAGGGGGAAAGAGAAGAGGAAAAGGGAGGAGGGAGCAAGGGGATCAGAGGAGAGGTGAAGGGAGGGAGGAGACGGGATACCTATTAAGTTTGTATGAGTGGAAAAAATAAATTAAAAAAATTAAAATTAAAAAAAGAAAGCTAAAAACTCAATACCAGTGGATAAACTCATGTAAGTGTGCATGTAACGCATACACATGAAAAAACTGAAGGGATAAATGTGGTCTGTTTGGAGAACTTCAAACTGAAATAAACAATGAAAACTAGGATAGCATTCCTAATTAACAGGGCTGAGAAGGATCTCTTTTGTTACTAGTTAGTTGGCTTCTAACTAGGGAAGACTAAAATGACAAAGCCAAAGTGAGTGCTATACTGGGGTAATGGATTCTGTCTACACAACACCAAGAATTACTGCTTTATAGTAAGATCCATGTGTGCTGGAACCGACACCTGTATATTCAGTCTCCCCAGTGCAGGACAATCCAGATGAACAGCACGTACCTATGTGCTCCAACTAAACATTATGGAGAAAAAGCAGTGTTTTTGTGTGTTTGTTTGTTTGTGTTTTTTTTTGAGAAAAGCCAACATAAAGCACTTTTATTGCAATAAAAATTCTGCAATAGGTGCAAAAGGTGGGGAACGAAGCAGTTTTTCCCAGCAGACTACACAGAAAAGCAATGGGTGAGAAGAGTCTGAGGGAAGATAAGCAAGAAAACAGATCAGCAGAGAGCTAAGCATCCAGGCAGATTAGAAAGTGTGATGACAGCATCATTTCCTAGAGAACACGCCCCAGTGTCAGGAAGGCTGGGCTTTCCTTGGGTGGTAAGCCTTCCACTTAAACTTTCAATTAAAGTTCTTAAAATTTAGGAAGTGGAGTTTGACTAGTTACGAGATTACAAAAGTACTGAGAATCCATTAGAAAAACCATAGGATGAAAACAAAGTTAAGCCAGGTCACAAAGGTGGGTCAGAGTCCCTGCTGGCCCAGGGACAGACGGACACCTGTAGTGTCCAGCTGCAGTGAAGGGGCCTACGGTAGAAGCAGAGGGTTGCAGGGAGGTGGGAGGAGCCGGAAGGGGTGAAGGGTCTACGCCTCCCTCCCCACTTCCGTTTGCGGAGGGTTCTGACTTTCACAGGACACCTCATACTGGAGAATAATTTGGCCCTCAACAGCATCTCATATCTGCTATGGCTTTACAGTACAGAAGCAAGATAAAAATTTCTCCCCCAAAATAAGATAAAATAAAAATTCTTGGAAACCCCAACCCCAATTCCCATTCTAAAGTTAACATACCACTTATGCTGTTAATACTTGACAATATACTTAATTGGAAACCTAAATCCAAAAGATTGAAACTAAATCTTCACCTCAAAACAAAATGAGTGATTTGAGGTTTTTGGCATATAGTTGGGTCAGCCACGCCCCAGGAGCATGGGAGGAGGACCTGGAGGTGCCTGAGCAAAGCCGAGTGGAGGTGTCCCGAGCACACTCGGTTGGTGGGTGTCTACACAACAGTCGGCGGGACCAGGGAAAGCGCCTGCGGATTCCTGTGCGCACCTGGAGGTGCTGGATCTCTCTGTGCAGGGAGCTGAGGGGGCGCCACGCCTGTCATTCCGTGTTAGAAGTTCCAACGATGACGATGACAAGAGTGGCGTGCGTGAGAGGATGTCTGGTGCCAGTGGCTCCAAAGGCTCGTCTGGGAGACGGTCAGCTTGGCTCTGACCCCCACGCACCCGCCAACTCCTTGTTCCCAGCCTCGGATCACCACCTGCTTGCCCAGCACAAACAGAGCGCTTGTTTCTGTCCCGGAGGAATCACATCTCTTTCCATCTTCAAGCATCCGGGTGTGAGCACCGCAGGTCTCCAGCGCAGGTCTCCATGCGCCTCGGGAAGGAGAGCTCCACTGCGCTCCCGCGGCGGTGGCAGCCGGCGCGGAGGGGACTGGGGCGGACCTGGCTTCCCTCGGGGCATCGCCCGTGTGCCAAAAGCAGATTTTTAGAAAATTCTCTGATGACACATTTTCTTTTGAAATGGAGTCTCATTTCAAAATCTATCCTAGATTGCTATCCTAGATTGGGGTTATCTTCCTGCCTCAGCATCCCTAGCAGTTAAGACTAGAGGTACACATCCCTAAATCTGGCTTGATGGCATATTTTCTAGAAGGCTTCAGCAACTTTGATTTTTCCTGATTTTATTCCTCATTTCCTTGGACAGCAATACACAATTGGAAAGCTATTCCTTAAGTTTTGATTTTAAAAAAAAGCCGACTCACAGATAAGAGTTTCATTCCAAGAAAAAGCCATATGGAAACTTACCGTTTTGTAAGCTAATTAAAAATGTAATTTAAAAACACAAATGAAGGGCTGTATCCTGCATTCGTTTATATCGCTGTTCCAGAAGTCACAGGTTGTCAGATGAAATCCCAGAGCTAGGAGGGAACATTTCCTGTCACTGGCCAGTCAGGAAGACTCCAGATGCCCTCAAATGATGCAAGCTGTTGCCACCGCTCTTGCTTGAACACTGAACTGCATGTGAAGACCCTGATGAAGAACTGATGGCAGCTTTCACAGTGCTGGAAGGTGCTGGGAGGGCAAAATCATCCAGTCTTTCTTGACTGTGAACCTGTAAGCTACACCACCAATCTGTGAGGTTAGTATGCCCACTAGGTGGAAGGAGAGAACCAGTTTCTAGAAGTTGGTCTTTGATCTGCACATATGCAAAATGGTGTGCGAGCCTCTTCCCTTTCTCTCCCTGTTACAGTAAAGTGAAATAATAAAAATTTAAAAAGAGGGCTGGAGAGATGGATCAGGTTTGTTAAACTTCTCTCAAGCAGAAAGTCCTCAGTTTAGAGGCCAGGTCTCACATAAAAAATACCAAGTAGAAAAGTTGGCAGCCTGCACTTCCATCCCTAGTGGGCAGAGCCTGGGAAATCCCAGAGCGAAACAAGAAGGAAGTAGAAGTAATCTAGGATGTTTCGCGAAGTCACCCTTGGTCCACCACAGGAACACACAGTGTTCTCTGATACATGTGTGCCCATAACACACACATATATACATACACACAAAATAAATAAAATATATTTTTAAAAAAATTAAAAAGAGACTAGTACAATAGTGGCATGACTTGTGGAAGTAACCAACCACTTTCTGGTTATTTTAATCCTACTCCACAGGAAGAATTCCTGCCTGTTGGTATAATCCTTCTCAAAACCCTATGGAAAAACCTACTTCTTTCTTTGCTTTGATAGGGTATCAAAATGCCTTCTAAATATATATATATATATATATAATGTATAAATTTACACATAGATTGGTACTGTTTTCAGTTGTAGACAGAGAAACTTCAGTTTGTAGTGGGCAGTGATTAATTCAAAGGCTCCTAATTAGTGAGTGTTCACCCCTCCAAGACTCAGGGAGCACTGTGGAAAAGGGATTGTGGAAAGACAGAAAGCATGTAAAAGCCAGAAGATCGCAAGGAGTGCTGTACAATGTTACCTCCTCGTCATGATGTAGCTGTTACACACATGAACGCAGGAGCAGTGGCCGAGACTGGGCCCATCAACATTCCACACTGATGGTGGAGCAGCTCACATGGTCCTGCCCCTCCCGAGGAGTTACAGACAATGGTTGCCAGAGAGCAAGAATTCTATTTCTCAGTGGTGATGCCACTGGTAATGTTGTCCTTACTCAAGTAAACAGACTCCCACACATGTTCAAGCAAACAACCCTGGAGATAGGAAGAACACTTGATAGCAAGAAGGAAGGGTTCGCTGCATTATATAGATATATGAAATTGTGAAAGAACGAATACATTTTTTAAGTGTCACTCCAAGTTCTGGACAACTGAGACATTCTATTATTAATGTAGAAAAATAGATATATTAGTAAGATGACATATGAAAAAACCAGAAATGTAATCATAAATTAGAGATATACAGACTATTTGTTTTGTGGGGGGTGGTATTTGTTTTGTTTTCTTTTCTTTTCTTTTTGGAGCCAGGATAAACACATACAGACCACATATTAACCCATATTAGTAAGTATAAATTAATATGATTAATTGATTTAGGAGCCATTTATTAATAAGATGTCAGTCCTACTACTGGATCTTAGAATAACAAAAATTCTCTTCAGCAACTCATAATCTAGTACAGAAATAAATGTACAAAGTATGAGACAGGTAGCAAGTGTAATACACAGTAAGCATTCTCACTGATCTCTGATAATCAACCCTACAGATTAGCCAGTATTCCCTATCCCTGTGTAAAAACACTATCCAAAGCCCAGAGTGTAATAAATAGTCACAACTAGGGGGTCGCTCTTTGTAGTTCATTTATAGACTTGTATTTCCATAGATTGTAGAAATTGACCAATAATCAAACTAATCCTGCTGAAAATGTTTGTACCAGTTGCTAGTTGTCCAATCAATTACAAACATGAAAACAAACAGTAGAGCCGAGAATGCAGCACAGTAGTACCGTGCAGGAGGCCTAAGGCCAACCTAGAACTGTGGGGGAGGAAGGCAGGCTGACTGATATACAGCAAGAAGGAGAGGAGAGGAAGAGAGGGAGGGAGGGAGGGACAGAAGGAAAGGATTCTAAAAACGCAAGAACAAAGACGACCCACTAAAAACATTCTCACGGAACTGTAACATTAGAAAAAGAATCATTTTATTTTCTTTTATGCTTCTGGGTCACTACATAGGACTGGAATGTTTTTGTTCCCTTTGCCTGCCTGCTAGATTCCTAATCATCATCAAGATTCAGTTTACTTTATCTGGAAAGCCATCTGGCTTCAAGGCACAAGGAAACTTCGTACTCTTTGAGAATATATAAAATGTCAAAATATTTCCTTCCACTTACTATGCCCAGATCTATAATTCAACCTTTTCTACAACATATTACTTTCTCCTCAAATTTTCTATAAATTTATTAGGGAATGATTAATACTAGCCACATATAGTTCTATAAAAATTAAACAAATCTTACCTATAAAGGATTTACACTGTATCTGGCATATTGTATCTGGCATATAGTGAGTACTCAATAAACAAAACTTACTGCTTTGGGAGGGCACAGAAGAAAGCGAAGGGCTGGGTTGAATTACTAGAACATGGATAGCTTTCTTGGTTAACCCTATTCTTTAAAGTTCAGTAAGTGTACTTGACCCAATTTTCCAAGCTCCTCCCTGATCCCTCCCTTTAGCTTTATAGGAATCCACATTCCTCAGGAGCAGGTTAGAGTTGTGCCTATAATTTAAGCTCCTTTATAATTGAAGCTCACCTTCTCATTTAGGAAGCACACATATATTCACATACAAGAATATGCCACAGATTGGGCTGTACTTTTCCATCAGGTGAAACTGGTATCACCCTTGTGGTATCTGACATCATGTTTATTTCTCCAAAGCAGATATACTGGTATTGGATCCAATTTCTGTCACATGCAGGTGAGTGCTAATGGAACTTGTGTACTCAGCAGGGAAACATTCCCTTTGGTCTCTCCCTTGGATTGCTTTGCCACACCTGAGTATCTAGTCCATCCATCTTACTCAATACTTTCCAAGGTTCATCTTGGTTCCAGTTTCCTATTCTGTTTTTCTCTCCTCTCCATCTACAAACAAAATGTTCCTTTTCCTTCTACCACACTATATCCAGCTAATTATACAATAAATTTTTCTTTTCACATACCAATGTTTTCTAATATTCATCCTCTTCTTTAGATAAAATAAAATACATAATGAAAGTTAAAATTTCCTTAAATAACTTTCTGAATAAGAGCAAAGGTACAGTTAGCATATTATTCTGTCCTAATATATACAAAATGAAGAAAAATATAATAACTAAGCCTTATGCAAAATGATGCATGAGTAATACATATGAACTGTAATAAAATATATATAATGAACCCAACTAAAATACTAGTTTTGGAACAATCTGAATGGCTCTAAATTTGCAGCCTTTTTTTTTTAAGGGAGCATGTACTTCATTTCATTATTCCTTCACAAAAATAAAACTATTAAAAGAAATTGGGGATTGTAGTTCAGGAAGAACAAAGTTCTGGGTTTGATCACCAGCAACAAATTAAAGATTACATGCCTATAATCTACTTACTCAGGAGGTATAAGTAGTAAGATCATAAGTTCAAAGTCATTCTACGCTACATAAAGTTGAGATCAACCAGACATAAGACCTTGCCTCAAAAATAAAAACAAAAGGGCTAATGAGATGGCTCAGGAGGTAAAAGCTTTCAACATACAGCTTGAAGCCCTAAATTTGATTCTCAGAACCCACAAGGTGGAAAGAACTGACCTTTGAAAGTTGTCCTTGATCTATACACACACACACACACACACACACACACACACACACACCAAATTAAATGAATAAATAAATAAACAAACATTTTTAAAAATATATTTAAGGGCTGAAGTTAAGAGATGGCTTGAGGGCTAAGCCTTTGCCATGCAAGCAAAATAATCTGAGTTCAGATCCCAGATCCCATGTAAAAGTTGCCAAGCAAAAATGACAGCAGCCTGAAATTCCGGTCCTGAAAGGAGGAGCACGGGAATCCCCAGAGCAAAGCCATAAGGAGGTCGAGCACTCCAGGGTGAGAGTCACCCTGAGCCCCCACAGGCTCACACAGTGCCCTCTTCCACATGCACCACAGGCACCAACACACACGTACATGCCCACATTCGCACACAAATGAAAAAGATATAAATAGAATTTTAACTAACATATTGTTAAACTTGTCAACACTAAGGATCAAAAATCACCGAAAGACTCTCCTGAACACCTAACTATATTATTTATCCAATATGTCACTGTCCAACTTCAAGAAAAACTTGAAATTAAGAATTTAAATTGTAAATGCCATTCAGAGTATGCTTAATCTTAAATATCACCGTTAACTTGGCTCTTTCAGGTCAGCCCACTACACAAAATAAGGAACTAATAAAGCAAGAGGCTATGGTCTAGAGAGCAGGCTCTGGCTACTACTCATTTGCACCAACTGGTAAATCTCTCATCTCTTCTAGCCTGAGCAATAAAACACAGGGTAAGAAAGCTTAAATTCTAAGTCCCTTTAGAGAAAAATTGTTATTAGTCTAAAAAAGGGGA
Organism: Typhlomys cinereus; assembly: GCA_023101885.1. Classification (NCBI taxonomy): domain Eukaryota; kingdom Metazoa; phylum Chordata; class Mammalia; order Rodentia; family Platacanthomyidae; genus Typhlomys; species Typhlomys cinereus. The sequence goes on from JALPQD010000227.1 coordinate 2,300,197, forward strand.
TGAAAAATTAAGAGTATAAATATGGAGTTGGAAACTCCAGAACTTTACAATTACAAGTGCTTAAATAGACACAGATTGTTACATTAACATCCTTTAGGAGTTAAAAATGTGTAGTTTCTTCCCCATCTGCCTTGACTCTCCATCTCTCAATTCCCCTCTTCTGTCTTTTCTCCCCACTTATCTTCTTCCTCAAATTTTCCCTTTTTACTCTGAACTCAAAACTTTCCTCTAATAGAGGAAAATAGAGAATCTGCCATTTCAGACCTGTCCTCTCATAGCAATATATATAGCTTTTTTTCTTAAACAATTACTCAAAAGGTAAAAAAGGATACAGTTGCTACTATGACAAGTGGATCACTTACACTGTTGGCTTTTAAAATATGATTTAAGGGTTAAGCCTCTGCCTTGCACGCAGAAGGTCCTGAGTTCGGATCCTAGACCCCACGTATAGACGCCGTATAGACATGGGGCAGAAGAGGGGGGCGGCCTGTGTTTCTGGCCCTGGTAGGGCGGAGCCTGTGAATCTCTAGGCAGAGTAAGTGAGGAGGAGGTGGAGGCGTCCATGGTGGTTCCCGAATTCGTCCATGGTTCTACACACAACACACACACACACACACACACACACACACACACACACATACACATACATACACACGCGCACACACACATACACGCACAATTGAATAAAAAATTGAATAAAAAATAAATAATAAAAAATGATTTAAATAGATGACATAAGCCAGTGCATTCAGTCTATAGACATTTCAACCAAGGAGAGCTAACTATTCATTTGACAATGTGAGGAATTTTACATACTTCACACTTTATAAACCTTATAACTACCTATTTGATGTGTTGTCACCAACAAAAATAAAACAGAAACTTTGAAAACGTAAAATCAGAAGGGAGAGAGCTATATTCTAAGTCCCACATTTCCTACTGCCAAATTATAACGGTCAAAAGAATGCTTTATCATTTGGCCAGGCAAACCAGACAAGAATCTCTAAAAGATCCCAAGGGCAATTTTATTTCTAATGGCCCAAAACTGAAACTTGGGCACCATTAGAAGCATTCGTAAATCAAAAATTATAGCTTATATCAAGTAGAGAGTACTATGGCAAAGGGAAATCTTGTCCAGATTATTTGAATTTCCAAACATTTCTCAAAGACTGTAAAGTCAAAAGTTTTGTTTTAAATTCTGCCTAAATTATCAAGTTTTTAAAGAGAAAAAAAAAACCTTACTACTGGAATTCAAAGAAATGTAGACAAAGCTTGGAATTGAGGCGATGACGCACAACCCCAGCACAGAGTCCGGGCAGAAAGAAGCAGCTGACGTGACATCCAGTAATGGGACACTACCAACTTTACTCCTGAAAACAGCCAGAAACTCTGAACAAAGTATTTTTCAACTTTCTTAAACGCAACTCAAGACTGCAAAATAATGAGGAATTATCAGGTTTAAATTTAAAGAGAAATTGGGACCAGTTAGAAAAGGGAACAAAAGGGGCTGGAGAGGTAGCTCAGGAGTTAAGCCTCTGCCTTGCAGGTGGAAGGTCCTGAGTTCGGATCCTAGCTCAGATCCTAGACCCCACGTATAGATGCCGGGCAGAAGCGGGGGCGGCCTGCGTTTCTGGTCCTGGTTGGGCGGAGCCTGTGAATCCTGGGGCAGAGTAAACAAGGAGGAGGTGGTTCATGGTGGTTCCTGAATTCGCCCATGGTTCTACACACACACACACACACACACACATACATACACGCACAATTGAATAAATTTTAAAAAATTTAAAAAAAAAGGGAACAAAAGCCATTTCTGTCCTTTTAAATAGGTGAAATTTAAACTTCATTATAGACAAGTCTGAAGAAGTTAAAGGGCAAAACGAACAATAGAGACTCAAATCTAAGCACTAAAGGGCTTAAAACCTCTAGGCAAAGCATACAGGCCCTCCAATGAATTTACAACCAAATTTCCATCAAGCAAGGGGTCCATACATCTTTAGCAATGATTTTCTTTAAAGTAGTTCTGAACTGGTAATACCTCCAGATATCTACTAAAAGCAAATGCAAAACCTCTGTAAGTTCAGATCCACCTTACATTTTTCTGAAAATAGATAAACAGACTACAAAGGAACAAGGCATCATGAACAAGGACCAGCAGGAATAAGTATTACCCAAGGGCACCTCTAAGACCTCAAAAAGAGGGCTACAGAGATACCAACTATAAAACTAGTATGAAGAATGAAAGATCATCCAGAAAATTCCTTAAAAAACATTATCAAAAAATGCCAAATTTGGAAGAAAATAGAAATGAATGTCAACAATAAACAAAACTGAAATTCACTTGAATAGCTATAATAAATTGACTAAACTGAAGACAGAAATAATGGCCTGGAAGATAAGTCAGAATAAATATCTTCCATAAAGGACAGTAAGATAAAAAGATGAAAAAATAAACAGAAGAAAACAGAGACCCAAAAGGAAAAGGAAAAAGTGTAATAGATGGCATACCTAAAAAGATAACTGAAAATTCTACAGGACAAAGGAGATTTAAAAAGCCTATCAAAGTTCCATATGAAATAAACAGAAGTCTATAGTCTGACAAATCAGTGAAATGCAAAACATTAAAGAGAGAGAAAAATCTTAAATATATTTAACAATACCAAAAGCACAGCAAAATCTCATATATCTGGCATTTTAAATAAAAACAGCATCAATGTAGCTGTGATACTTTAGACAATTGTTAAGGATAAAATAAGATACTGGGGCCACTGGGACAGCTCAACAGGCAAAGATGTCTGTCAACCTGAGTTCCATTGCTAAAGCTTACATGGTAGAAGAGAACTGATTTCTGAAAGCTGTCCTCCTACCTTCAAGCATGTTCCAAGGCCTTCTCTTCCTCCATTCCCTTCCTTCTACTACCCCTCTCAAATAAACAAAATATTTGTAAAAAAGAAAAAGGCAAAGATAAAAAACACAACCAACAGAGAATACTGGCGAGGAGGTGAAGAAAAGGAGACCAGTATGGAGGTTCCTCTGAAAGTTAAAAATGAACTACCATAGGACCCAGGGCCTAGGAATATTCCCAAAAGTCTCTACATTTTATTACAAAAATACTTGTTCATCTATGTTCATTACTGCTCTATTCACAATAGCAAGAAAATAGAATCAGCCAACATGCCCATCAACAGAGGAAAGGGAAATGAAAATGTAGTACATACACACAATGGAATACTATTCAGCCATCAGAAAGGATGAAATACAATGGAATATTATTCAGCTATGAGAAAGGATGAAGTTATGGAATTTGCTGATAAATGGACGGAACTGGAAAATTTAATATTGAGAAAAGTTATGTCAGACACAGAAAGATAAGCACTGCATGTTCTACCTTATATGTGGATGCTGGTATTGACACCATTGTTAATGTGTTTGGCTTAGAATTACTGTAAGACCCAGAAAATTAGAAAGGGACCAATGAATGGGAAGGTGGAAAGGAGTCGTTAGGGCAAAACCTTTTAAAAGGGGAGATTCCTTTTAAAAGGGGAGATTTAGGATACTATGGCAAGTAGGGGGAGGGAGGGAATAATTGGGGAAAATACCTAGGGGGAATGAAGGGATGGAAGATAGGAGGGACAAGAGGACTTACAGAAAAACCCTAAGATTGTGGGAGGTAATCCCACAGGAATCTCATGTGCTAATATGTCAAAAAAAGTTTTTTAAAGAAAAGAACAAAAACAGGCAGCCCCTATGTACAAGAACACAGAGTGAGGAAAATGGGGCAAAACAAAAAAAAAGCCCAAAGCTGATTCACTTAGTACCAAGTGACAATTAGAAAGATATTAGAGGTAACAGGAATGTGCATTCCTGATAAAATGTTGGTCAGAGAGGTCTCAAAGGCCCCCAAATGACAAATGCTCTTGGCTGCTCTCCAAAAAACCTTTAGTAAGACCATTACTGAAGATGTAACACAAACAGATCACAGAACAGGGGCAAAATACATCAACTAGAACTGTTCTGAAAACTTCTTCCTTGCTAGATAGCTTACACAATATCAAGGAATACTGTAGAAGATACGGGGAGAAAAATAATCACAGGCCTCATCAATTCATGAGATCTGCAAGTTGCAATAAAAATCACCATGGCAACAGGTGACCACCAGTGTAACAGTGGCATGAGTACCAAGTAGTCAACCAACAGCTTTCAGATTGAACTCAAAGACCAGCTTGTCAATATGGAATACATTCCTGTTAGTTAACTAGAACAAGAACCTAAAAAAGGGAAGGAAATTGATCAATAGGGAAAATATAGGTAGGAAGACAGTACACTAAACTGCTCTGTAAATAGCTACTATCATACTCATAGATTTGAAGAGCACTTAGACTCAGCCTAGAAGTCTTCTTCTACAATAGAGGTAGAGAATCTCAACACCTGACAAGGTGGAGCCTAGGCCAGTAGAAGAACAGTGAAGTGGACAATGGCCAGCCAAATTGCAAAACACCAGCAACCAGGCAACGCTCACCCAGAATCAGGCCAACCGAAGCTCTCCCCATCCTACGGTGTAGGGAGCCAAAATTATGACCTCTCAAAGTCATGATTTACTCTATGTAGGGTAAAGGTATTAAATTATATTGTGAGAATTAGATTAAAGTACCAGAAACGTGGTGCATAACCCAAATTAGTGCCAAATAAATAAATGGTAACCAATGCATAATGTTAAATTTTTGCTCACTTACTTACCCTCAGGAAAAACAAAGAAACAACAAACATAATCTTCAGTTATAATCTCATCTTAAGCCAGAGCATGTCAGTTCCTTTCTGAGACTCTGCAGTCTAATATTATGGGTCTCATGTTGGCAGTAAGGCTATTTAAAAGTAAATGGGGGCCCTGAGTGTCTGCTCAAAATATTGATAATATAGTTCAATTATACCTTCTTCCTTAATAACGCACTAGATGTCTAGACTTTGATGAATACAATCATTTTTACTACTGAATTACATCTTGGGCAAAAAATCGAATATAGATACAAACCACTCTGTAAAACTCTTTTATCTGCTTCTTTAAGCCACTTCTATGCTTGAAATAGGGTAATCCCATTGTATGTGGAATGATTTTATGAGCAGGTTCTTTTTTTATTCTGTTAATATCCTTGATAATTGCATAGTCTTTTAAGGTACCTAATGTATTTCCTAGGTTTTCCTGACCACTTAGATCAGAATTACACAAGTTGGGACCCTAACTTTAGGTTTTTGGTTGTTTTTTTCTTTTTGAGTTCCAGTTTTGGTTGTTTTTTCTTTTTGAGTTCCAGAGTTAATGCTTTAGTTGTACTTTCTGTACACACAGACACACACACGCGCGCGCGCACACACACACACACACACACACACACACACACACACACACGGCATGACATGGGGGGGATATATATATATATATATATATATATATATATATATATATAAAGAAGTTTAGCAGTTTCAACACGTGTTAGAATTCATATGTAGATGGCTTTTTATAGACTGTGAGATATAATTTGTTAATTTCCATTGTTCTTTCTGATGATAGCTAGCATTTTATTTTTAGGCAGCAGACTATTATAATTTGAATCACCTCCCACTGACTAAAATATATGATGCATTGTAATCTTTGAGGCAGAATGAACTTTGGAAATAACTTCTAACTTTTTTAAGTAACAGAAGAGGTTAAATGACCAAGAATGAAATAGATTTTATGTAAGCTCTGTTACTTAAGTCTCCAGATATTTTGACAGGTTTTTGTTTTTTTTTTTGTAAAAAGCTTTTTTAAATCCTCCTCTTCCTCCTCCTCCTATTCTAGCTCCTCTTCTCTCTGTCCTCCCTTTTCCTCAGATTGAACCCAGGTCTGCACATGCTAAGTACACCTTCTACCAGTAAGCTAAACCCTGTGTATCTTTTTCTTTTTTTACATCTTTTTAAAAAAAATTTTTTTTTAGTTTTACAAGAATATTGAGTACTAATTCCTGATTCCCTCCATCCCCCCCCATCCCCTTCTTTTCCCCTCATTAATCCATTCCACTCTCTTCCACTCTTCTGCCTGGCTACTTCTATGGACCCCAGGATTCCCTCTTGCTTGTACACTCTTGCAGGGGGTTCAGGCCTCTGTGCCATAACCAAGTTGCCCCTCCTTGGGCTACCCTGCTGATAGAGGCATTCCCCTTCACTCATCCAGCTTTAGTCCCCAAGGTTTCCACTGTGTGTTCTTACCTCTCTTGAGTTCCTCTATAGTCTATGGGGGCATGCTGTTATGTCAGTCATTATGTAGGTTTGGTAGGGACAAGTCTCACTGCAGTGAGTTCCTGCCTTGAATGGAGTGTCTTGTCCAATGGTGGACCTTCCCATCTTTAGGTTCTTGTAACGTGTACTACATGCATGGAGTATATTTCTAAGTGTTACAGTATAAAACCCAATTTTATATTACGTGGCCTTTCATAATATGTAAAATAATTGCTATAACAACAAAAATGATCATTTTAAGTGCCTACAGTTTTCATTTAAATGCTCGGTAAATCTTATCAATCTTATAAGAGTATCAGTAAAAATACATTTGAATCCTTTTCATTGACCTTTCCCTCACACCTCATTCCATTCCTTAGCACATTTTGCTAAGTAGGTCTGTCTTCCTGTGTTCAGAAACCATTATACTTGAATAATACATCAAAATGTACATGCAAGGGCCAGCAAAACAGCAGAGTATGTAAGATGTCTACCACAGACTTGACTACCTGGCAACCAGAGTTTAATCCCCAGAAGCCCACATAGTGGGAGGGGAGAGATGACTTCCAGAAGTTGTCTTCTGACCTCTACCTTGAGCCATGGCATGCATGCGCTCGCTTTCTTTCTTTCAAATACATACCTTTTAATTTTTTTATTTTTTCAATTGTGTGTGTGTGTGTGTGTGTGTGTGTGTGTGTGTGTGTGTATGTGTGTGTATGTGTTTATGTAGAACCACGGACGAATTCAGGAACCACCATGGACACCTCCACCTTCTCCTTGTTTACTCTGCCCGGGATTCACAGGCTCCGCCCTACCAGGACCAGAAACACAGGCCGCCCCCGCTTTTGCCCGGGGTCTATACATGGGGTCTAAGATCTGAATTCAGGACCTTCCACCTGCAAGGCAGAGGCTTAACCCCTGAGCCATCTCTCCAGCCCCCAAATACTTACTTTTTAAAAAGGTATATTCGAGACTCATTACCACCCTTCCTCATCTCAGGCCTCAATTAATTAAACCAGTCTCCTAACTGGTATTCCTGTTTCCTTTACCCAAATCCCCTAGCTTATTCTGAATGCTTGCAAACAGTTCCTTTTAAAGATAGTTTCCATTCAAAACATTCCAATGGTTGCCCAGTTCATCCAAGGTAGAATCTGTTTTTGTTTTCTTTGTTTTTGTTTTTCCTTGGGAATTGAATCTGGAGTCTTGCACCTGCTGGGTACTCTACTATTACTTGCACATGCTATGTACTCTACTACTATGCAATATCCCCAGTCCTCACTTTTTATTTTCAACAGGCTTCACTAAGTTGTTAGGTTGGCCTTGAAATCACTCTGTAGTCTCAACTGGCATTGAACTTAAGATCTTCTTGTCTTTTTGTCCCAAAGAGCTGGAGTTCCAAACCTGTGCCACCAGGCCTGACCAAAACTCAAAATATTCTCAAAAGGCAATATGCAGTCTCCCACTGAATCTAAGCATTCAACCTTCTTGCTGATAACTCTTTCCTGAGCTTAGGTATCAATCACCTTTCCAGGTTTTAGAGCAAATGATACCCTATAGGTCTTACTTCCTACCTACCTACCTACCTACCTACCTATTCCCTCACCTTATCAGGTTATGTCATGCCTTCAAATTTTTCACACAGCTATCATTGTTTGACACCATGATTTAAGTTTCATTAGACAAAGATCTTTTGCTTTTTCAATGTCCTATCTTCTCTGTGCCTATAACAGGATCTGGTACAAAATATAATAAACAATCTACTAAATGAAAATACAAACCATTAATGCCAAAACCCAGATTCACAAATATTCTAGCTCACGGCCTCTGCACCACTATTCAAGCCACAAAATTCTAGTTTTTCCAGGTAGTTCTACCAGAGCCTCCCATGCTCCGCCTGTGGTACTTGCTGTGTGAAGTTCAGGACCAGAGTTAGAATTGCCACAACCCATGTAACAGCATGTTATAAGTCCAGTATTGGGGGAGGGGAGTCAGGGATTGGAGAGTCCCTGCAAGTTCAGAGGAGAATATCTGGAAGCCCCTGGGGGAAAAACAACAGAAACTCGAGGTAGAAGATAACCTCAACACAGGTGTACTCCTGCATTCAAATGTGCACACGTGTGCATTCACAAACTATACACAAAAATCTATGGCTATTAATTTTTATTTTAATTTACTTGTTTCCTACAAGCCAAATAATTTTCAAACACTGAAACTACAAACTTTGTGTTTTATCACACTAACTAGGATTCATGTTTCTTTGCCATCACTAGCACACTGTCTCATATACAGAAGATATTCTTAAATGTTATTACTCTTCTTTCTAACTCCTTTCACAAATGCGAAACTCAGTAATACTTAATTCTTTTTCTTCATAAATTACCTATTTTCACAGGGAACAGACTGCCAAAAGATGGGCAAGGAGGAAATAAATGATAAAATCAATTTCTGATACATTAACAAGTTTCCTTACTCCTGATATCTGAAAAGAGGAAGTGATAAAGGCAGGTCAGGTAGATGAGAACTTGGGATTGCCTTTCACAACTCAACTCTGACAACTTGAAAGAGCAGGACTGACAGGTTCCTGCTGGGACAAATGAGACTGATTCTTAAAGACACTTTTGTTGACTCCAGTGTTAATGACTCCAGAAGAGATTTAGAAATTAAAAGGAAGACATCGACTGATAGTTCACCACAACTCATTTAACTCTTTTACTTCATACTGTTTTTCTAGGAAAGCCCAATGACACGTGAAAAAAGAAAGGACACATTCAAACAATGATCTCGAGTACCTGAGCTTTTATTTCCAAGTGTGCTAAGAAAAAGTATAAAGAACATGCATTACTGCAAACCTTCCCTGCAAAAAAACAAACAAACGAAAGCATTTTACATGATTTCTAAGTTTCTTTGGAAAATTTAATTTCACTTTAGCATACATCAAAATATTGTTTAAAAAATAATGTTCTTAATATAAGTACCAATAAGAAACTTACTTGGTCTAATACGTATGTGTGTGTGTAATTAAAGTGACTAAACTTACAGGAAACTGAAGGTTTGAACATGAAAGAATAAAGTGAATAAGGAATGAAACGATCTGGAAATTCCCAAATTTCTACAGGTAGGAAACTAAATACTGTTTATTATTTGTTTTTAACTTGATTAGTGTCACTTGTTTAACAGTCCCATGAGAACACTAAAGTTTCAACAGCTACATACAAGATATTAAAGATAGGCGCTGCCTTGAAGTCTAAAATCCACAAGCTCATTCACAGAATCCATTGCTAGTGAAGAATATACAAGCATTCCAACACAGACAAGTTTAGGGTCATTCTGAGAAAACATTAAATAGACTAGACATTAAAGTATCATAGAGCAAGGATGAAAAAGTCACCAAAGAATATAAATGGGTAACTGCAGAAATAGGACAAACCATAAAGTCTATAGATTACTCCCTCATTTCAAAAATCCAACCTGCCCACACTACATCTCCAGAAGCCTTCCCGGACTACACCATCTACAACAGTTGCCCTGCCAAGCTCTTTTCCTGTACGCCGACTTTTTTCTCACAGCTATGGTGGCATTCACAGCCTGGTGATCTTCTGGCTAAAACAAACTCAGTGAGGGCGGCAGCTCTCTGGGTTTTGTTAATCCGGGTCCTAGATGTTCAAGGCTGGCACTCAATGAACATAGTTGAACAAATAAATGATGGAATGAAGCAGGCAGAGGTCACAGGATGTCCTCAAGGTCGCCGATCTAGCAGCTAGCAAAGCCCTTTCAGACCTACCTACTACCTTTGCCTGCTGGCTCCTTCCTTGGCCACTTGGACCTCACCAGAGCGCTCTGTTTCAGCATATGATTCTCTTTAGTGACTAGATCTTTTTCTTTGTGTTGCACCTAAAAAATAATCTTCCAAGAAGGTGGCACACTGGGCAGCACTGTAACTCCAAGTGCATTCACACGCCAACACTGTGGTCAATTTAAAAGCATCCAGGATTGGCTCATAAAACAGAGACACACCACCACTCACAGCTCTTTAAGCTCCCCTTGAAATCAGTGTGTGCTCAGCAAGTTTTCATAACATCCTCTGTAAACTTACCAACTCGTGGCCCACGAAGTATCACAGTCACTGCTCTGCGGGCGTGCTACGTCTTGCAGATTATGCAAGGCAACTAACTAACATCCAAGCCCCTCAGTTCCTTTTAGCGTACAAGTCACCCTCACAAGGCACTCTCGGCAAGTTTTAGACTTTGCAAAGAACTAGCTCTGAACCATCACTTTCCAGGGATTCGTCAAGATCTTTCATTCGAAACCTACCAATCTAAAAAGAAATGCGGGCGGACTGAAGGGGAAGGAAAGGAGTGCAGAAGAAACGTCCAGACACACAAGACCGGAGCCGATGCTGCCAATAACACGCTCGCCCCATGTCGGCGTCGCGCTGCAGCCCAGGCCGCCCCGACGTAACCCGGGCTGCCCCCGCCGATCCCCTCCTCGCCCAGAGGAGCCCACCGACGAGACCCGGGAAGGGACACGAGAGGACGGTGCACTCGCTCGCCCTCCCTCTGTGCACGCCGTCCGTGGGAGCGGGGAGCCCAGGGGTGCCCCGCGCCGGGGCGGGCAGGAGCTGGAGTCAGCCTGGAGTTCGGAGTGGGGAGCAGCCCATCCCAGGACGCGGGCACCGTAAACCACCCGGGGTCGAGGAAGTGGGGTCAGCCGGGGTCAAAGGTGACGGGAGGAAGTGGGAGCCGGCTCAGAGTGGGATGGGCGCTCGCACCCCGGGGCGCCGGCGAGCGGGCTGGGGGAGGGGGCGAGGGGTCCGGGGCGGGGCGGAAGGGCGCGGAGAGGCGGGATGCCGACGGCGGCCGGGTCTTTACCTGCAGCTCCGCCCGCTCCACCTCCCACTGGGCTCGCTCCACCTCGAAGCGGGCCCACTCGTGCTGCAGGAAGTGCAGGATCCCCGGGAGGCTGTACTGGGCTCGGGCCGCCCCCACCGCGGCCGCCCCGTCGCCGGCCGCGGCCGCCTCGGCCAGAGGCCCGAGCCCCTTAGCACCGCCGGCGCCCGGGTGGCTGTTGCCGAAGAAGACGCCGGGACCCGCCTGCTCGTCCATGGCGGCCCGCAGGAACCCAGGGAGCTGCCCTGGCGCCCAGCAGCGGAGGCAACGGCGGCAGCCAGCACTGCCTGCTCCTCCCTCCGCCGCTCCCCGCCCACACCCCAGTCAGCAGGGAGCAGCCGCCCGGGCGCGGGGGCCGGGCGAGCCCGTGACGGGCCGGGAAGTGGGTCAACTGCGGTGCGCGTCGCCCGGGGCCTGCCGGGAAATGTAGTCCCGGGGCGAGGCGGCGAGCCAGCGGCCTGTAGGACAGCGCCTCGCCGGGGCGTGGCCTCGTTCCAGGCCCCGCCCTTGCCCCGCCCACCTGGGCGGGCCCACCCCCCTGGGACGGGAGCGCGGGTTTCCTCTGGGGCTCCCTGGGGCCGGCCTGTCCCCTCCCGAGGCGCGCCGCCGCCGCCGCAGGCTGCCTGGCACGCGGAAGTCCTCGGGCGGGCTCCGTGTTGCACACTCACACGCGGAAGTTATCACGCCAGAACGCCGGCCCGAGCTGCACATCTTTTAGGGCTTCCTCCGCTTAGTTAAGGAACAGTCTCCGGGCGAGCCATCGCGTGGGGCTGCAGGCCCGGGCTCTCCAGCCCGCAGGGCCGGCTCGTCCTGGATCGGCCGCTCGGAGTTGCTGTGATCCTAGGCGCCACTACACCCCGACAACTGTGTGATGCTCTAGTGCCCGAGGGGATCGTACTTCTTGCTTGGTCAGTTTTCGGTCACGAGGAACTCTGTCATTCCCCTTAGGCTCGACTCTGCAGCTTTTCTAGGTCTTTCAGACTCTGTTGTTGACACCTCATCTGGAAAACCTCAGGACTTTGAAGTCCCTTTCTCTGTATAAGCCTGCAATAAATTCTGTCAAAGTTTTAGATGCCCAATAGCAAGTGCTGGTTGGGGGGGGCTGTCTCATTTTTTATGCCACACACAAGCACCCAATTTTTTACTCAGTTCAATTAAGCAAATATTTTGATTGTCGTTTCTATCCCTACAGGGAGTAAAAAGAATTTGGATAGAAAATAAAGTCCCTAAAGCTAAACTCTGAAGAAAGGAAGTCCTTTTCTGTTTCAAAGTTCTCTGGAGATCCAGGGACCTCTTTATTTCCTTGGGTCACAGTAAACTACACCAAAAGCACACTACAGTTCTTTCCTTCTAAGGGATTTATAGATCTTTTCCTTTTCCTTGTTCCCTGGTACTATGTGTTACCTTCCAAGTTCACAGCAGAAGAAAGGAAGACACCGCAAAAACATTTCATCCTCCACCATGTGGGCTCTAGGAATTGAACTCAGATCTTCAGGGTTTGCACACAGTCTAATTTTCCTTTCAATAAGTATATTCTGTACATTAATGAGTAAATGCATTTTTCCAATGCAATCATATTCCATAATTTTGGTCGATATATTTGAAAGGTCAGAGTCTTGTTTCTTTAAAAAGATATAAGCTGTTTTAAAAACTTTTTTTTAGAAATGAAAATGGAATTAAGCACTTATTGCTCAACTGTTGTCTCCCTAGCAAGTTATTAAACTCTATCAAACCTGATGGCTATGAAAAAAAGAAAAACAAGTGAAGATATAAAGTGGTGAGTGACTTGCAAGGGAAGGACATCCTGCCCCTGTCATCTCCCCGCCCTCCTTCCTATGCAACTGATGGAAAGGACAGGAAACACATTGTATCTGTTCTGATTGCAAATAAAGATGGCAAGCTCTCTTCTAATTATTGACTGTTTGTGCTTTGTGAATTCATTCTTTATTATCACAAAAAGTTGACGCCTGTCTGGCCAAATTCCCTGTATCATAAATTAGTTGAGCTGTAAGTGTCCTTTGAGATACCCCATCCTCTCATTCACAGCTCAAGAAACAAAATCCAAAGAAATTGAGACTGTTGGCAGTGAGATTTGAGTGACTGAAGCAGCCAAAACTAGCACCCAGATTTCCTGTAAGCTCAGTGACCTTTTTGCTAACAGGCTGACTCCTCTCTTACCAAGGAAACAATATCACGACAATGGCACACTTTTCATCTAAGGGATTTAAGTAATTTCACAAGTTTGAATGTTAACATAGGACTTTTTTTCTTTGGTCCAGCAAAAGCCATTTCAGACAATTGCTTAAAGTCGGACTCTAGAACATAATTAAATATATAAATACTTGGGGTAGGAGGATGGCTCCGTCAATAAATGCTTGCGTGAGGACCTGAGTTTGGATCCCCAGCAATTCACATAAACACCCAAGTGAAGCTGTAAACTCAGCCCTGGGAGGGCTTAGGCAAGAGAATTCTTGGAGTTCATCGGTCAGTCTAGCAGAATCACAGAGCTCTGAGCTAAGTGAGAGGCTCCTGTCAAAATGACAGCATCAACAACAACAAAAAGCAAGCAATAACAACAAAACAAAAACGTAAGGTAGAAGCGACTAAGGAAGACAGTCGGTTTGAGTCTCTCAATGCCACACATGAGCAAGTATGTGCACACATGCATGCTCACACCAAAAATAACATAGATTGCCTGGACTACAACATATATACAAGAGCATTAACTAATTAATAGCTCAATTTTATTATCTAATGCCTTTTAAGTGTTTAAGGTGTTACTCAATACCTTTTTTCTTTTAACGACCTATTTACATTTAAAATAGTATTTGTCATGGGAATGTCATTCAATAAGCCAGAGTTACAGTGAGATGGAATTATGAAGAAACTAGTTTTCACCTTTAAAAATATTATACAGTGGTAAGATTATTTTGTAGTTGAGTGTAGTGTAGTGTGTGTGTTTTAGATGTGGGTGGACATGTGGACAAGAGTGCTTGAGCACGTGTGCCTGTGGAAGGCCAAAAGAAATGGCCCGGGGGGGGGGGGGAGGACTCATTTTGGATCACTCTCCACCTTATGGCTTTGCTCTGGGGTTTCCCAGGCTCTGCTTTCCAGAGACAGAATTACAGGGCCCTGCCATGTCCGCCCAGCATGTTTTACATGGGATGCACGGATCAGAACTTCAGTCCTTTTGTTTACAAGGCAAGGGCCATCTCCCAAGCCATGAACATTTTTACAACTTTTTTATAACTTTATTTATTTATTTATTTATTTGTTTATTTATTTATTTATTTAGTGTGTGTGTGTGTGTGTGTGTGTGTGTGTGTGTGTGTGTGAGAGAGAGAGAGAGAGAGAGAGAGAGATGGCACTATGTGTCCCTGTGGAGGCCCAAGGATGACTTCGGGAATCATCCTGGATTGCTTCTACCTCCTTTTTGCTTCACCATGGGATTTCCCAGGCTCCACCCACCAAGGCCAGACCTGTAGATCACTCCTTTTTCCACTTGGCTTTTTTTTAACGTGGCACCTGAGATGCAAACTCAGGACCTTCTCCTTGGAAGCCAGTCTTAATCCCTAAACTATCTCTCCATCCTTTGAGCATTATTTTTTTAACAGACTTTTAAAGTTCTTTTATCTACATTGTTTTGCTAAGATCTTTGAATCTATAATAATTTCTTCCTCTGTAAAATTAGCTTCTGAGATTGTTTTTGAGTAATGAAATGACTGGTATTTCTGTCTCAGCCTGGAACTGAATTCCAAACAATTAATATATTTGCGCACGCGCGCATGCCTCTGTGTGTGTGTGTGTGTGTGTGTGTGTGTGTGTGTGTGTGCACGCACATGGTGCATTTAAGGATATTTTTGTAAGCTGATTATTTCTCCTGCCAAATATACAACTGAGATGCACTCATTCATTCCCAGCCATTGCCAGTTTTTCAGAAAACAGCCGTTCTTCATTTAGACATGGATTACTCAGAACATCACCCTCTCTCCAAACTCCCACCTGGCTCGCCTCAGACATACAGTAAGTTGGGCCTCAAAACAATTCAGATGTAGTACATTTTTTCCTTTGCACATTTTTTTTCAAATATGCAAGAGACAAGAATCAGGGCTTAGTGCCAGAAAAACAAGAAAATGAATGAAGCTGGAGGAATCTAGGATGCTTTTCTCTAATTATTAGAGACTCATACTTCTTGTAGGTTCTTTCAACAGGATTTAACCTATTTACATGTACTATGTTTTCTCCCTCTACTTTGCAGGATCTCAATATGCTACTGTTGTTCCATATGTGTTAATTATAGTGCTCACAGTGTTGTTGGTAATGGAAAATTCTACTGTTATCTATGTTATCTCTTTTCCCAGATTTCCCCTCAGCAGCAGGACATGAAGTACCAAGAATAGGCAAGGAGGAGTGGCTTGAGCCAGCTCACATGGACATTCGCAGGAGCTCCAACCGTGAGCCATCCCAACCAAGGACTTTCTGTTAGACCAATGAGCACGGTGACTTGCAGTAGAGTACTAGATTAACCGCGAAGAGGACCTGTGGAAGGATTCACTGATGAACTGAATACAGTGAGGGAGAAAGGGGAACACGCTGGTGGTCACCCAACGCTCACAGTTTAAGCCACTGGATGTTTTACAAGTTGCTTACTGGGAGACCACAGGTTGAGAAGCGGGTTTTAGACAAAGTTGGGTGATTCTATTTTAAGTTAGTTGAATTCAAAGGGTCTCTGAGAACACTGGCAGGAGAATATGTGGATCTGAAGAGTGGGAGAGAAGCCAGGGCTTCTGTTCACCCCAAAGAATCTTTGCTCATGATCTCCTTTCCTGTCATATTGAATGCCACTCTGATCGGTGATTATTCCACTTTGTCTGTTCCCAGGCATGTCGTGAACCTCTTGTGACAGGTTATTTGCTCATTCATAGTTACAGTCCCAAAAATCTAGCAGATATACCTTGTCCAAGAGAAAACGCTGGAGGATTGTTTGGTAAATAGGAATTCAGATTCTTTTCTACATCCAGTACCAAGAGATACACTATCATAAGGCAATTAAAAATAATAGCTTTCATGGAGACTTTTTATGTTAAATTGCATCCCACTTATTTGAAATATTAGCATGCTAATTCAGATGGACTAAGTGGTCCTCCTACTGGGAAATTAATGATCATATTTCATTCTCCCCCTCTCCTGGGACAGGGTTTCGTTGCATAACCCAAGTTTGCCCCCAAACCCATAATCATCTTGCCTCATCCTCTCAAGTATTAGACTCACAGGTGTAAGCCTGAATCACCATGCTTTTTTAAACTTCAGTTTGTTTAAATAAATGAGCTTAGAAATACATCAGCCTGGCATTGATTTTGACATGCTGCACCTAAAACTGATCTTTTGCTCATTGCTGAACGTGCACAAACACATACATCTCAGGGGTCCCAATATGCACAGAAGTTTCAATAACTAAATTTTCATGAAAAACAGCTCATTCTCTATTAGAATTTCCTGCCACATACTTAGTGATAGACTTAACTAAAATATCATTAGCAAAATATAACATTTAGATATCAAAATATTTGTGGCAATTTAAAGTACTTCCTATCCGTAGTCTTTTTCTTTTTCTTTTCATTAATTCTTTTAAGACAGTGTCTTGCTATAGAGCTATGGTACCTACTATGCAGTGCAGGCTATTTTTGAACTCATGTCAATCATCCTACCTCAGCCTTCCAAATGTTAAAATTACAGGCATGCATCACTGCTTAACCATTTT
This sequence comes from Typhlomys cinereus, assembly GCA_023101885.1. Classification (NCBI taxonomy): domain Eukaryota; kingdom Metazoa; phylum Chordata; class Mammalia; order Rodentia; family Platacanthomyidae; genus Typhlomys; species Typhlomys cinereus. Next base: position 2,317,090 of record JALPQD010000227.1, read on the forward strand.
CTTGGGATATAAAAATATGTGTTTACTTCAAAAGAAAAAAAAAACCCCTTTGCTTCAAAATTCATCAATCTGTAACAAAATGCAAACCAGACATATTTATTTTTTAAAAGGCCATTTAGAAAATATATCCCAAGGAGGGACTGGAGAGATGGCTCAGGGATTAAGATTCATCCTTGGAAGCAGAACATCCTGATTTAGGATTCCAGGTCCCATATAAAAACATCAGGTGGAAACCATAGTGGCCTGTACTTCCAGCCCTCGTGGGCGGGGCCTGGAAAATCCCGGAGTGAAGCAAAAAGGATGATTCCCAGAGTCACCCTTGGTCCTCCACAGGGACACACAGTGTACACACACACACACACACACACACAATAAATGAATAAATACAATAAAGTTTAAAAAGAAAATATATCCCAAGGAAAGAATCTACAACTTCTCATTTTGGAAAAGTCAAATATAACATTATTCCTTAAAACATAAAAACTGGAAACAAAGTAGCCATGTTTAGAGAGCAGTTCTCTGTAAAGGTACATTCATAATGAAGCCAGTCATCTATAACCTGCTAGGGTCATGTGAGATACCCTGGCTTCAATCCCCAAGGGAAGAAAGATTACTAAATCTTTCCCATATTATTAGAGTAACAGCATGGAAAAGTGTTTGGAAAATAGATGGGCAGAAAGCAGCCCAAAATGTTTGTTACATGGGATATCAGTGATTACAACTATGGTTGTATATTAACATCAATTTTTTCTTTGTCCTGAGTTACAGGAATTTCACCCAAATGTTAATGAATGCAAATTTTGTTGCAATTGATTGGTTTATAATAAGTTATAAAAATAACTTTCTTTTTTACTGACACTACTTTTAATTCTCATTAGACAAGAATAAAGCCCTTTTTTGGCTTCACAAATGAAACAAGAGAGGCGTTTTCTGTATAATTAGAAATGAACTGGAAAGAAGGAAAAGATTTAATGACAGGATCATTAATCAAAGTTATAAAAGTCGTGGTTTCTTTGAATAGGATTGAAAGTGGGAGAGCTGAGCACAGCGGTGCAGCCCTGTACCCCAGCATTCAAGAGCTTAAGGCAGGAGGATTATGTTGAGATCAGCCTGGGTTACACAGGAAGTTACAGGTCAGCCTGGGCTGCAGAGTGAGACCAAGAAGCCAAAAGAAAAAATAAATAAATATTGAGCTGGGAAATACTTCAGTTGTAGAGAGCATCCACGGATGAGGCTCTGGGTTTCAATCTCCAGTACTGTTGAATAAATACATAAGTAAATAAGTAAACAGATGAGAAAAAGGTAAAGTATATGCATATGAGATGTATGAATTATTTTTACATGCACTTTCTTAATGGTTGTACCAAAACCTTAGCTCTGGACAATTTTCCTAAATTATGATCAAGTCATGAATTAAAAAAAAATTTTTTTTTATTTTCCTAGTTTTACAAGCATAGTGACCCCTCTCTCATTCTACTCCCTCCCAGCTTCCTGCCTGTCTGCTTCTGTGGACCCAGGTTCCCTCTGGCTTGTCTATTCTTGTGGGAAGTTGCCCCTCCTTAGGTCATCCCACTGAGAGAGGCAATTCCCTTCACTCATCCAGCTCTGTCTAGTCCCTAAGGTTTCCACTGTGTGTTCTTCTCTCTGTTGAGTTTCTTGATAATCTGTGGGGGCATGTTGGTATGTCAGTCATTATGCAGGTCTGGTAAGTATAAGTCTCACTGCAGAATTTTTTTTTCTATTTCATGTGTTTCTGCTACGCATTTGTGTATGTAGATTTGCATTCGTGTATGCAGATTTGCATTTGTGTGGGCACACTTATGTGGGGGTAAGCATGAATGTGCCTGCACTTGTGTTTGGAGGCCTGAGTTGGGAATCTTCCTCAATCACTTTCCCACTTTATTCTTTGAGGCAGGATCTATCAATCAAACCCAGAACTTACTGTCCACTCTATTCACCTTTTCAAGGCTGGAATCACAGGTAGGATGCCATGCCCATCTGGCATTAAAATGGGCTCTGAAGAAGTGAACGCCTATCTTCTTGCTGAGCCATCTCCTCAGCCTGTAAAAGTCGTTCCAAAGCAAATTTCTGTGAAATCTGTAACAGTTTCATAAACTTTTAGATAGGAGAGAACTTGATATATATAATGATTAGATTATAAGAATAATTCACTTAGGGGTTGGAGATGTGGCTCAGGGGTTACGCCTCTGCCTTGCAGGCGGAAGGTCCTGAGTTTGGATCCTAGACCCCACGTATAGACGCCAGGCGGAAGCGGGGGCGGCCTGCATTTCTGGTCCTGGTAGGGCGGAGCCTGTGAATCCTGGGGCAGAGTAAACGAGGAGGAGGTGGAGGCGACCATGGTGGTTCCCGAATTCCTCCTTGGTTCTACACACACACAGACACACAGACACACAGACACACAGACACACACACACACACACACGCGCACATACATGCACACAGGCACAATTGAATAAAAAAAAAGAATTCACTTAGTAGAAAGTATTGAGGTAGGGGCTGGAGAGGTGGCTCAGGGGTTAAGCCTCTGCCTTGCAGGCGGAAGATCCTGAGTTCGGATCCTAGACCCCACGTATAGACGCCGGGCGGAAGCGGGGGCGGCCTGCGCTTCTGGTCCTGGTAGGGCGGAGCCTGTGAATCCCAGGGCAGAGTAAAAAGGAGGAGGTGGAGGCGGTCCATGGCGGTTCCCGAATTCGCCCGTGGTTCTATACACACACACATATACGCATGATTGAATAAATAATAAAAATTAAAAAAAAAGTATTGAGGTAAAAATTTATTTATAGATATACTCAAGCCATTTCTGACATCAACCTAAAAATTCTAATTAAGAATCAAGAACATGTGAGGAATAAGAAAGTTTTAATTAAACGTTTTGAAATTTTGAGCTAGACTTTGATCCACATCGAGCACACAACAGAAATGGCATTTAAAAAAAAAAAGGTATGTTTTATGTGTGTGTTCAAGCAAGTGTAAGGGGCCCAAAGGTCAACACTGTGTGTCTTCCTCTATTGCCTTCTACCTTATTCTTCAATTTTATTTATAAGGGAGGAGAGAAAAAAAGAGAGAGGAGAAAGAAAGAGAGAGGAACACATTATGACATGGCACACATATAGAGATTAGAAGACATTTTTCAGAAATTGGTTCAGTACTTCTACCCTGTGACCTTTGGGGATTGAACTCAGATCAGGTTTATACACTGATGCTTTTACCCACTAAGCCATCCTGAAGCCCTTTTAAAAATTAATTTGAAAAAACGTTTATTTATTGAGAGAGACAGAGAGAAGGTCTCTCGCTGAACCTGGAGCTTGCTAGTTTAGCCAGCCTGGCTCCCTCCTGCTCTGCCTCCCTCCCCAGCCCTGGAATCGCAGGCCTGCTGGGCTGGGCTGGGCTTTGCACATGCGTGCCCAGGATCTGAACTCAAGTTCTCAGGCTTGCAGAAAGTGTGTCACTGGCTTAGCCACCTCCTCAAAATCCTTAAGCTGCTTCCCTGTTACAGGAATAATCAACAAAAATTAATATTGGATAGGAGTTTAGAGGGGTTAGGAAAAGTTATAAGGCTGTAACAAGAGAGAGAGAGAGAGAGAGAGAGAGAGAGAGGAAGGGGAAGGGAAGAGAAACATTGCTAATGGGTGATGCAGTCTACTCTGAAAAGAGAAACGATGGGAAAAGCCAAGGAGATAGTGACAACAGTAAAAAATAGCCAGGGCCCAAACAAGTACCTATATAAATAGATGAGTGAGTGAAGAGTTACGGGAGTACATGTATGTGCTCAAAAATAAGACAGAAGACTGTCTGGCAGGCCCTTAAAAAGTTAAGGACAGTTATTATTTAAGCCAGCAACTCTACTTCTAAGTATAAACTGAAGTTATTAAAATATGTTTTGGGGATGATAAGATGGCTCAGCAGGTAAAGGTGCAAACCTGATGATCTGAGTTCAGTCCCCCAGAATCCACAGGGTAGAAGGTGAGAAGCTACCTCTGAAAGCTGTCCTCTGCCCTCCACTTGTGTGTCATGGTGTGAACAAGCCTGCTCTCTCTAAATAAGTATTTTAAAAATACACTTCTGGCGTATACCTTCAGTCTAAGCATGCAGAAGGATGAAGGTCTCAAATCAGAGATCAGCACAGGCTATATAGAGTGAGACCTAGTCTCAAACTTTCATTAATGTTAATTGAAAAAATCTGCATATACTCATTCAGAGAATGAGCATTCATAACAGGGAAAAGGTAGAACAACCTGATGATAGATAAAGAAAATGTATATATAACAGAATGATATTTGACTATCAAAAGGAAAGACAAGTTGATTGATTTTACAATATGGATGAATCCTAAAAATCCTAAAATTCCTGAGCCAGGAAGCTAGTCACAAAAGACTGAATATCATAAGACATGTTTACAGCAAATGTTCACAGTAGGAAAATACATAGGGGCAAAATGCTAAGGGGGAGATGACAGCTACAGGTACAGGTTTCTCCTGGGAATAACAAACACTCATTACTGACTGTCGTGATGTTACTGGGAGCGCACTAATGCTGTGTGCAAGGCAAGTTACCTGCCGCTTAGCTACATCTCCTGCCTCACCTGTACACTAGAATGGAAGAGACTCCACGACATTTTACTGAAGATTAAAACAGAAAACAAAAATCAAGGAGAAAAGCTCTGGAAATCCAAGTCTGGAACGAGGGTGGGGCCTGTAGTTAGTCAGCTAGAAAAGCAGTGGAGAAAGCGCCTTTCCGAGTCATCGAAGACTCACTAAGGAAGATGGGCTAATGGTGCAGAGATGAGAGGGAATAAATAGTAGGTACCAAGTGATAAATAATGATATATTTCCAGAGCTTCAGAAAAGGCATTTGCTTTGTTGATAGTGTCTAAGTGATGCTGTCTGATAAAACCTGGTGTTTAAAATTTGCTAACTGGCGAGGCAAGCATTCATTTCATCAGTTATCTATTTTGTGTGGTAAAATTCCCATTGCATGAGAGACTGACATAACTATAATTATGAGTAATTCATTTTTTGTATGCCCTCAAGCACTTAGCTTGATGCTTTATACAAAGTAGGTGCCAATAAATATTTGATGCATGAAACTAACCACCACAGTCAGACCTGGGGCTCTGTAATTACAAAGCATAACTTAGGCCAAATTTTAGCCATTAAAAACAGCAGAACAACACACCACATTTGAAACACTTTAATGGATTTTATGAGTACTTTCATTCAGTTAACAACTAAAAGTTAAACAAGCACAATTTAGTAATTTAATATGAAAGTTAAAAGAGCCATCAGAAAGATAAGGATACTTTTAGAAATGGTTAGAAAAATGTAGTTTTATTCATAGTATATACACCTCAAAACAAAGACTTTCTATTGTTTGGGTTGCTTCAAATGTTTATACTCTGTTTTTCAATTAATTGTTTTCATGACAAATTGTGAATTTTGGCCTATTTTTCCCCTGATAATATCCAAAGTCTGCCCAAATACATGATACAATTATGTTCTTGGCATCTAAGTTATAAAGATCATAGTCCAATGTTTAAAAAAATAAATTAACTAAGGACTAAGAGTGTAATCAGGGTAGAACACATACTCAGAATGAGCAAGGCTCTGGGTCCATTCCTTGACACCAAGAAACAAAAACAGCAATGAACAAAAATTACAAAAAAGAAACATTATTAGGAGAAAAATGCAAATACATTTGTTGCATGATTTGAAAAATCAACTCTTGAAAAACCAGTAAGAGGTATGAACATTGTATCACTTAATTAACTTCCAAGCATTATAACACCAATATACAAATAAAACCAAACCCATAGTCTGGAATGATACAGAAGCTATCAACTAGATGAAATATAAATAAAAATGAATGGAGAAACATGTCTTTAAAAAAAACTTGTTTTGAGCTTAATTGTTGGTGCAGAATGTGTGGTAGGGGCTGGTCGCCTGGCAGCTGCTTGGGCTTTGCTGGCTTGGCTGGCACGGACTGCAGTCTCTAGACGCACTTTGAGCTCAGGAGCAGCGCCCATTACCGTCTTGAAAGCATGTGGATACAGAGGTCCAATATGCATTAAATTCTGGAGTGCAAACTCATGAAGATCTTTGGAAGCTGAACTTGCTGAGGCAAAAGAATTTTCATCCAGCAGGTAAGAGATCAAAGTGGGAACCAAAAGAGCAAGGAGCTGCACCCCTGCAGCGACAAAGAACAAGGGTGGGTCTTCTGGAGAGGGGCACTGCTGGGCACTGCAAACACCTACGTGCTGCTTGTGCAATCACAGGTCAGTAGCAAACCAGGCTCCGAAGTCATCGTGGATTGTTTTTACTCATACTAACGTTTTCTACCACAGAAAGACTTTATTTTTAAATTGAAATTTAGACTAAATGCTAAATGCTAAAATCAAAGGTAGGGGAGGATGGGAAGGAGCCTATTCTTTATATTCATGTTACCCTCAATTCTAAAGTAGGACATCTGCTGAGAACTTGTTCTTATCAACTCACTTCAAAAATAGTTTATTATTTCAATTGGGGCTGGAGAGATGGCTCAGGGGTAAGACTCTGCCTGGCAAGCAGAAGGTCCTGAGTTCAATTCCCAGGTCCCATGTAAAAAATACCAGGTAGAAAGAGCATCGCCCTGCACTTCAGGTCCTGATGGGAGGGGCCTGGGAAATCCCAGATCAAAGCCAAAAGGCAATCCAGGATGATTTCTGAACTCACCCTTAGGCCTCCACAAGGACACACAATGCTCTCTGATACACGTACACACGCACGCACACAAAATAAAGTTTAAAAGTAAAATTTAAAAAAGTATTTTTAAAAATTTTTATTATTTCAAAAACATGTTAAATAATAAAGGACAGTACAATCAGTACTGAGATTAAAAATGATAAAGATTTGGTCCTTAAATTTATGAAGGTGATATTAATAGGAAAATAAAAATACGTAAGTTATATCATAAAGTAGTCGTAAAATTTCTACCAAATAACCTATATATTAGTTTATTTGCAACTAAATTTATGAATTTCTTCATCCAGTCACTCCTTCCTGAGTTCTCAGAGGTGCACTACTCCGTGGAGTCCCTTTCTGATCGCGGCAGCTCTCCTCCCTATCGCTCTGCAGCCCTCTGTTCTACCACGATCCTACATGACTATCACAGGGGAGCTGCAACAGCAGATGCTCCTCTTTCCTTTGTTGCTGCTGAAGATGGAGGCCAGGGCCTCATGCATGCTAAGCAGATCATCTCTAGTCACACGATGGCTTTAAAACGCTCAACTACCTTTACAATTTCCCGTGTCGGTTTCCAATGAAAGAAATCATATTTTCAGAAATGTAAAAAGTTCAATGATACATTCAAAAACTGAAAATTTAGCCTCTTAGAATCATGTAACTATAAAGTATAAAGATAAATATAAAAATGCTGCTACAAAATCATTCATATATGCATTTTATTTGTCTGTACCCTCCTGACACATGCTATCACAGTCATTAACAATACTTGTTGACTTTTTCTTTTTCCTTCTGATGATGCTAGAGATCAAACTCAGGATTTGGAACATTCGAGGCAACCACTTCACCACTGAGCTATTCCCTGGTCCAGGAAGGAGAATATGAAAATTGGAAACAGCTAAGCATTCAGTTATAATATACAAATTTAAAATCGTTTTTCAGGGACTAGAGAGATGACTCAGGGGTTAAGCCTCTGCCTTACAAGTAGAAGGACCCAAGTTTGGATCCCCGTAAAAATACCAGATGGAAATGGTGGTAACCTGCCCTTCTGGCCCTGGAAGGCAGAGCCAGGAGGTCCCAGAGCACAGCAAAAGGAGGTAGAACAATCTAGGATGATCCTCAAAGCCACCTTTGGGCCTTTAAAGGCATGTATAATGCCCTCTAACACACACACAAACACACAGACACGCACAAAAAATTTTTTTCTAGAATAATTAAGAATCCTGTTTTTGTTTATATATATATGTAATACACATACACACACACACACAAAAACTTTACTACATAAACTTTCTGGTTACATGGATGTATGTCATAGTTTTTCATTAAATAAAAAAATTAGAAATAAAATACTGAGATATTTTATTATGATGCTTAGTGTTTGTATTTATCTGTTATAAGACATACACTTCTACTATGAAGAGTCAAACATGTTATTTTAAGAATTCTATTGAATATACTTTTCCTAGTTCTTAAAGGATACAGTCTAGATAATTAAAAAAAAAAAAACCGAGTGTTGAAATACTCAGTAATTCATTATGACTTCCTGCTCATAAAAATATAAATCAATTCAACAAATTCTGTTAGTAACATGAGCAAATATATTATGTGCTCAGCAGTAGCTACTCCTTAGTAAACTTGCTGTTGCAAAGTCTGTCTAATATGAAACGAGATTCATGAATAATACAGATCTTTATTTTGGGCTAGCATAAGAAAATACTTACTGTTCTGTTCTTCACCAAGTGCAACCAATGTCTCAAGAACTTTAATTCCTTCTTGAACAGCCAAAAGTTCTGTGTTACTGGTTGGTTTGTTTCTTTCAACAGCTTTTAGCTTTTCAACCACGATTGGAGCCAATGAGTGGATGTAGGGAGTTGAAAGAGCACGATTGGAATGCTGGAAGACTGAGAGGAGAAGCTGGTAACACTTGGCTTGAACCTATGTAAGACAATGATTTTCTCAGCATGTGTGACATTTCTTACTTGCTCAATCACCTGGTACCTTAACATCCACTGAAAAGAAGTGATATTGAAGGGTGGATAGAAATATCACTTTTCACTTAGAGAAATACAGAACAATGGAACTTGCACTGTGTTAAAATCAAAATTACCAAGTCACCATATTTATATAACTCGTAACTTTCTAGTGTGAAACAGCTAGAAGCCAGGAATTCCAATTTATTCTCAATTTCTTCCTTTAATGCATGATTGTCTCTCTCATTCTAACCTAATATAGTAAGAGAGGAAACATGGAACTAACGTGAAACAAAGCTATAAAAACACATGACTGAAACACCTCAACCCCACTTGATTCTCTGGAAAAAATCGATTTCCTGGCCTAGAAAGCAAAGTGGTTGTGCTTCTGAATAGAAGAATTTCATAGTCAGCTTTTTTAAGACCAGCCAGAAGAGACAAAAGGGAGTGGGGGAAGTTTAAGAGCCCATGGGACAAGGAGTGGAATACACTTGTTTAAATGTTTTGTAGAAAATCAACTGCCAACTTCACTAAACATCAGAAATGCATAGGCACATTTAAAAATGCCATCTCTGAGCCACCAATAATGAGACAGGATTAGAGCAGCTATGCTGGGATGGGTCTCTAGGGTCTTTGGCATTCCTAAAGGCCACCCCCCACTGCTGGAATCACTCTGAAGAAACACCCCTGCTGAGGAACTGACTCCAGTCCTCCCAGAGATGAGATGGCCAACTTCCTTATGAAAGGATTATGGAGATGAGCCCTCCATATCCAACAGCAACTTGGTCTCTAGCCCACCTGGGCTCAGGAGCAGGTGGGTTGGGACTCAATGGGAGTTAACCAATGAGAAAAAGCCATTTTCCTGAGCTTGTCTAGGTGTACAAATATGCCTGGCCCTGGCGGCCATCTTTGGCACTCTAGCCCCTCGTGGCACTCGGAGTGTCATGAGTTCTGTTCTTTGCCTATTTCTTATGGATTCCATGCCTGGGGTCCTTGAGTTTTCTAGTGCACTAACCCCTTATGGCATTCTAGTGCCATGAGTCTGTTTCTAGCTCCATGCCTGTTTCTCATGGATTCCGTGAGTTCTTTCTAGCTCCCACTTCTCATGAGTTCTTCGGGACACCTGCCCCTCATGGCACTCAGGGTGCCATGAGTGTGTTTCTAACTCCACGAGTTCTCTGGGGTGCCTTAGCTCCTCATGGCAGTCCACGTCTGGAGTCCATGAGTTCCAGCCTTTTTCTCCTCTAATGAACTCTACCTTAATCCTCTACACGTGTTCTGGTTTCAGTTTTCGACTCTGGAACACAAGAACCCTGCATCACTGGGATGGTCATTCCTGTAACATCTGGCCCCTGAACAGGGACCCTGTAACATTTGGCGAAGAGATGCTCCTGCATCATTTGTAACCTAGAAGGGACATGTGAACAGAGGAAAGACTGTTCCTGTGTCATTTGGTGACCCAGATGGGACAGCCCAAAGCCTGTTCCTGCAACATTTGGCGTCCGCCGCAGTACTGTCCCACATCATTATGAAAACTGATTCAGGATCCTGCAGTAGAGGCCAAAAACTTTCCTCTACTGATTTTTTTTCCCTGATGAGCAGCATGTTTAAGAACCATTAATTTAGACATTGACATTATCAACTAATCAAACATTTTATAAACAAATAGCTTCCAATAGGTTCATTAAAAGAATACAAATTTGTATTTCAACATCCTTGTTATCACTGATACAAATAGCAGAAAACAAATTTATACAAAGTCTCTACCAATTATTGCCAAGATTAATAAAATTTGGACACTGGATAATTCTTCCATATGCAAATATACATACACAATCCCTCTAAGTTCTTAAATACAGTGGTCTTCTCAAGTTTTTTCATTTAAAAGTCATAGTATGAGCATGTAAATTTTGCTCTACACATCATATTTACATATGTATGTAAAAACAATTGTTTTTGAAATTTTGAAATTTTCATGACAAAGTACAATGTTAATGTGCAACTTACCCATGGGTCACATGAATTTAAAGCATTTTTAAATCTGTGCATGCAGCCATTCTGTAATGACTGGACTCCTATTATTTCACTACTAGCAGACCACAGGAAGAGCGCAATTGCGGTTAGCATGCTTACTTCATCAGGCGAAGGCACAGTATCTTCTGAAAATGAAAAACGAAAGCAATGTGATATTTCTAAAACATTTTAGAATTACAATCTTTCTTGACAATCTTCTCAACATTTATAGCAGAGTATGTCTCAGCCAAAACCAAGATGGTGCCAAGGGTGCAGGTCTCTCTGCTCATTGAGCTTTGCCTGGTCCTCGGTATGAATTAGAGAGTCGAGCACTACAGTTACCTAACCCCCCCCAGCAGAGGAGAGGTGGGTAGCAGCGGAGGAAAAGAAGAGATGGGATGAGCTGGGACACGGAAAGGGAACTAGTGGAAGTGTAGGATGATACCATATTAAAGTCACAGTATGAGTGAACTGGCCTTTCTCCAGCCCCCAGGCAGCTCATCAGTCTTGATTTTTTACACAGTTCATGTCTCTGAGGACAAAGGCTCTGTTTTGTACAGTGTTCCTTAGAACTGCCTCTAAAGTTCTGATGATATGTGAAAAAAAGTACAGATTACAGACCATCTTTTTGAAATTATGGTAGTAATAGATGATTCAATGATACACTAGTAATAAACTAGATGCTAAAATTGTTGTGTTAAAGTTTGTTAGGAAGTAAAAAATTGAAAATAGCCTCAAAATATCTCCCAGCAGATCACTCGCTAACTATAGAAAGGAGAAATGCAAGCTGGGGAGATGGCTAAGCAGTTGAAGCGGGGTGCCACACAAACAGAAGGACAAGAATTTGGAACCTCAGATTCTACATAAAATGCCAACCAGACAGCCTATAATTCCAGTCCAGGAAGGAAGAGTCTGAGAAGCCCCAAAGTAAGCTGACTAACCAGATGGATCCAACTGGTGAGCTCTGGTTTAGAGACCCAGCCTCAAAACAGTAAGAGGAACTGGGAAAGAAATTCAAGATGATTCCCAGTATTGACTTTGGACTTCCATATGCATTTGTATCCATACACACTTGTGTGGCCACCCGCATGCAAGCACACATACACATTTACATGTACTTCTAACGTACATACACATGAAAATGGGAAAAAAATAATTTATAAAGGACAAAACAATGGGTTCATTAAAAGAGGTAATGACATAAATTTATACTTTAACATCCTTGGTCACTGATACAAATATCAGAAGATAAGAACACAGTAGAGAGGCATAGTAGACACTACGGTTAAGATCTTGCTGGCTGTGGTGATGCACGCCTGCAATGAACTCAGGGGAGTGACAGGTGATAGAAGGATGGCTGACTGCTGCAAGTTCAAGTCCAGCATGGGCTGTACAGCAAGTCTGTCTCAAAAGTAAAATCACAAAGTATTGCCAATAAGACAAAGCAATCTCACATGCATCTGAGTTAAACTGAGAAAAAAAAATTAAGGATCACTCCACTTTTACTAACAGAAGGCCTGTAGAATTCAAAAACATGACTTTATAAAAGGTAAAGGGTGGGGCTGGAGAGGTGGCTCAGGGATTACGCCTCTGCCTTGCAGGCGGAAGGTCCTGAGTTCGGATCCCAGATCCCACGTATAGATGCCAGGTGGAAGTGGGGGCGGCCTGCGCTTCTGGTCCTGGTAGGGCGGAGCCTGTGAATCCCGGGGCAGGAGGAGGTGGAGGGGTTCGTCCGTGGTTCTACACATGCACAGACACACACACACACAGAGACACAGACACATACGCGCACGCACATGTGCACAGTTGAATAAATAAAAAAAAAAAAAAAAAAAAAAGGTAAAGGGTGACAACTGCCTCAGATTGAAGGACACTAAAGCAATGTGACAACTAAATGAAAAGAAAAGTCACATGAAGGTCATTATTGGACAACTTAACTTTGCATTTGAACAATAATAACATTGTATCAATGCTAAATTCCCTAAAAGTCACCATTCTTTTGTGGGTACACAGGAATGACCTTATTTTTGAGATATCCCTTAAGTATTCTGTGGAAAAAACATTATGTTGGGGCTGGAGAGATGGCTCAGTGATTAAAGCCTTTGCCTCTAAAGGAAAACAACCTGAACTAGGAACCCACATAAAAATCCCAGCAACCTGCACTTCCAGCTCTGGAAGGCACAGTCTGAGAAATTCCAGAGCAAAGCAATAAGGAAATAGAGCAATCCAGGATGATTCCCAAAGTCACCCTTGGGCTTCCACAGGCACACACAGTGCCCTCTTCTATACACCTACATACACAAACACACACCCACAAAAAAAAAAAAAAAAAAAAAACTTCAGCAGAATCAAGATAATATAATAACAATAACATGTGAACCACATGTGGGAATATTCAGGGCAGGGGCATACTAGAGTTCACAATTCTGTTCTTGCAACTTTTATTGAAGTGTGAAACTTATTTCACAATCAAAAGTTTGAAAACAATGTATCACTTCATTTTTCGAAATTCTCTGTTCTACTACTTCTATGGGTAAGCAATGTTATCTGCTTTGCTGAGCACTATGCAGACATTCTCTGTCACTGCTAATGAACCACATCTCCTGAGAATTCAGTTCTACACAAAATATCTTAATTATATTATTAAACTTTAAATCATTTCACATGAATAAAGCAGCTTGACAAAATATCAAAACCCTCCCTTAAAATTAAAACATTTTAAAAATAGTGATCCTGGATTACTTCAAAAAAATACAAAGTAATACATTTTAAACAAATTCCTAACAAGTTATTCCAGCTATTCCCTTTTATCTATCTGTCTATAAATCAACATGTATAAAAAGACAATATTTAATTTTTAGGACATTAGAATCTGTTATAAAGCAAATACTAACTCTTAGAAAAGCTGAAATACCTTTATTGACATTAACACAACTGAGTTTTATTCCCTTGTGATTTTTAAAAGTACATTATAAAAAATAAAATTACATTATAAAATGATTTAATTATTATTTAAAATATAAAACATAGAAGAAAATAAAACTTGTTGAGTCTATCAGTGATAGTTTAGCTTTAATTTCTAGATTTTGGTCTTTATATAGTTGTTTATTTAAAAAATATAATATATATTGAAAACTAATATATTGTCACACAGCTAGATAGTTACATTTACAATATGTTTTCATTATTGTGAAATAGGTAAATTGATACCAAATAACCATAAGAGTGATTTCTCAACAAGGCTAAAGAGTATGCATGCATCCTTGTCTGCATGTTAGTGCACTGTTACAAGTCCAACACTTGGGAGGCAGAGGCAAGAAGATCAAGATTTCCAAGTTAGCTTGAGATATGTAACAAGACCCTGTTTCTACAACAAAAAAGTATCCATTCTTACTATTCTGTCTCAAAAGTTTTATCTATATTTTCTTTATTTTTCTATTTTAAATTTTTGTATCATATTCTATTTATCATTTTATGATTGAAGATAAAGATCTAACTGGACAAAAGTAAATTGGTGTAAGTAATGTAAATAATAATGAAGTGAATTATCCTTTGTTGTGTGTGCACATATGTGAGAATATGTGTGGATTCCTAAGGTGCCATCCACCTTGTTTTTTGAGACAGGGTCTGTAATGGGTCCTGGGAGTTGCTGATTAGACTAGGTCAGCCAGTTAGCAGGTCCTGGGAATCTCCACCTCGCCAGCACCAGGATTACACAATACCCAGCTTTTCCTATGGTCAGGTCCAGACTCAGGTCCTAAGGTTTGCAAGCAAGCCCTTGAGCTCAGGATGTACCCGTTGGCCTAAACCTGCGACCTCCTGCGACAGTCCCTTGAGTGCCCTGTGTCTGTGGCCGGCCTTTCCTGCAGTGGATAGTTTCACCTGAGTGAATGTGTGTCTCACAGCAGTTTCTCCTGCTGCTGCTCCATCCACTCACCCTTAGACTCACTCCACTGTCTGAGAAACTATGAAGATTCATGCTGCTTTGCTTTGGCTTTGAGTTTTGCTTTCCTTCATTAGCATTCCAAGATGTGCTTTTACTCTGTTGCTTAGACTAGCCAGGATTCCCAGGCTGGCTTGAAACTTGGTATGTAGACTAGGCTGACCTGGAAATTCACAGCAGTTTTTCTGTCCTCACCTAAGTGTGGCGACTACATGTGTGAGCCACAATCCCTAACTGTGGGTGTGTTTTAACAGATAATAGACAAAAAAATCTTTCCTAGAATTCTGTTTTCAGAGCTTTAACATTTTCTTTACAATAGAAATAAAACTTGAGAGAAAAGTCAACATAAAAGAAAAAAGGATGAATATACCAATATGTACTTATCCCCAAATTAATCTCAATCATGAAAAATGCTTTTATTGGGTCAGAGAGATGGCTTAGGGGTTAAGCCTTTGCCTCACAAGCAGAAGGGCCTCAGTTTGGATCCAGAATCACATGTAAAAACTCCAGGAAGAAATGGAAGCAGCCTGTACTTCTGGTCCTAGAAGGCGGGGTCTGCAAAACTTCAGAGCAAAGCAAAGAGGAGGTAGCACAATTGACCATGATTCCTGAAGTCACCCTCCGGCCCTCTGAGACACACACAATGCTTATATTTACTAGGACAATGAGAAATGCAAATAAAAACAATAAGATAGTACATTTTATCCATTGGTAACATAACTAAAGGTCTGAGAATACCAAGCACTAGTGAGGATGTGTGGAAACAGATCATTATACATTGTTGACAGGAGTGTAAATTCATATAGCTTTGCCAGAGAGTAATTTGGCAACGTCTGCAGAAGTTAAAATATACAAGTGATTCTAGTTCTAGGTAGATACCATAGGAAGCTTCTTTTTTTTTAAGGAAACCTCTTAGGTACATATTATATTCACAAAGAACCTATAAGAATATTAACAACAACTATGTTTATATTTTGGAAAAATTAAAAATAGCAAAAAAATCCACTGATAGGAAAATGAATATTTGAAAAACACATGTGATGAAGGTTATATAGTTTATTAAAGAGTGAACAGGCGTTTTATCAATGCACAAAACACACATCTAAAAAATTACTAGTGAAGAAAAAAGGATATGTTATTATATAAATTAAAAATATAAATATACTGTATGACACTCATGATTTTCTCACTCTACATAATTCATTATGTAAACAGTTATTTATAGGTATATATTAATAACATTTATATATGGATATTTCAAGATAAACTATTTCTTTATCAAGACTCATTTTATGTGACAAAATGTTAGGGTACTTTAACTCATCTCCTTTATAAAAAAAAAAAAAAGAACACTGACAGGTACAGAAGCTGAAGTCTGTAATCCCCGCACTCAGGAGGCTGGACAGGATGACCACTGAGTCCGAAGCTAGCCTGGGCTACATAATCAGAATTAGACCCTGTCTGAAAAACAAACAAATATCCAAAGAAGGGGGTGAGAAAAAAAAAACCAAAAACTTGAAACAAACAAAAAAATGTTACCAGTACATGTCAACTCTGTTATATATCCTTTTTAATTTTTTAAAGATATTTTACTTGGGAGACACAGGAGACAGCACATGAAAGCAGGCACTCATGTGCCACGGTGTGCCATGGCCAAGTGTAATGTTAGGATAACTTTCGTCATGTGCCTTCCAAGGATCAAACTCAGATTCCAGGCTGCAAGCGGGTGTGCTCCCCCACTGAACCATCTCGCCAACCTCCATGTCTTTTCTACATCCTAACATATATATACACTCTAGATCAAGGATGTTTTGGAATAGCAATTTTCGAAGGAGCAGTACATTTTCAACCTGAAGATGTGACTAAAGCATCTGAGTTTATTTAGTGTTACACAGCAGTTTTATGACATGCTTATTAAAAGGCTTAGTAAACTATGACAGTTACCTGGTTGAGAGTAGTCCAGGATGCACGCAAGAGTGCTTCGAATTAGAGCTGTCCACTGCTTCTGAGTTTCCTCAGTTTTGGCCATTGAAAGGGTCACAATACTTTTCATCCCTTGAAGAGCTGCACTGACTGGCGGAGGGACCTGATTATCTGCAGACTTGACTGCTGTGTCTCTTAATATTCTTGCAATCAAGAACAGAATTGTGGGCAGGATTGTCATACACCCTGAAATAAAAACAGGGGCATTATGTTATAACTATGTCAGTTCCCATATTATAACTGTTTCTATCACATACATACATTACATATATATATATATATCTGTATATGTAATATATAATCTGCATTATAAACAATGTTATTTACACATTATATGTATTACACATTTATTTTTTTATTTTTTAAACTTCATTTTGTGTGTGTATATGTATGTGTTTGTGTGTGTGAATGCATGCATCAGAGGGTACCGTGTGTCTCTCTGGAGGACCAACGGTGACTTCGGGAATCATTCTGGTTGCTTCTACCTCCTTTTTGCTTTGCTATGGGATTTCTCAGGCTCTGCCCACCAGGGCCAGAAGTGCAAGCTGCCGCCATTTCCATCTGGAGTTTTTATGTGGGACCTGGGATCCAAACTCAGGATCTTCTTGCAAGGCAGAATTTTAACCCCTGAGCCATATTTCCATCTCTACATATATTTATATAATATATACACATATTACATACACACACAGAGAGCTGATTGTCTTCTCTTCCTTAAATGAGGTCTCATTATTTTGCACGGCAAATTCCTAGACTCAAGCAATCCTCATACCTCAGCTTTTTTTGTGTGTTTGTGTGTGTGTGTGTGTGTGTGTGTGTGTGTGTGTGTGTGTATCAGAGGGCACCGTGTGTCCCTGTGGAGGGCTTAGGGTGATTTCAGGAATCATCCCGAATTGCTTCTATCGCCTTCTTGCTTCGCTCTGAAATTTCCCAGACTCTACCCACCAGGGCCAGAAGTGCAGGTTGCCTGAAGTTTTTACATGGGACCTGGGATCCGAACTCAAGACCTTCTGCTTGGGAATATAGGCACATGCTACTACTATGCATAGCTGACTATGAATTTAATATTTCTTGACTGATTCTATATAAAATTTATAATATTATTGTCACTCTAATCCATAATGTTTGAAAAATACATAAAAAGTACCACAATGTTTTAAAGAAGGCAGAATTGATGTTTTCCTTTTCTGTTCCAATCAAGTCTTACTCTATTACTCCCCATATGCTGCCCATTACTATGCCTTCGTGATGAAAATGAGAAAGGAGGACAAAAGCAGAAAGACCGTCACAATATGCTTTGAAGCCATCTGACTAACCTGGTGACTGTAAGGCGTGTCATCAATCTTTAGTATCTCAAAAATCAGCTAAACCAAGCTAGAAACACTACACAATACCACAGCGAGCAAATGAAGAATCCCAGACCTTATAGCCGAAAGGACATCCAAGTCATCATCACATGCGGTTGCTGCAGTGTTTGTCTGTGAAGTGCCCACATGGGGAAGGCACAGTTTTCATACTGTAAGGCTGAAGGTTTCCCCTGTGCTGAAATATACCTACTCTGCTATTATTTTTACATTAAAACTAAAGTCCATTCCATTCTTCAGTTATATGCAGGCAGCTAGTATGTGTAACTGCAAGTAGCTAATACCTTTTTTTTTATTTCCTGAAATTCCTTCAGTACTCTTCTCTGATGTTCGCAGTTGCTCATGAATGACAACCAGATTAGAATATATGAATTTAGCGGTTCTACCTGTGTCAATGTGTTGACATTCAGACTTCCCTCACTCAGGAGGTTTCCATCTATTTGCTTACTTTTGGCGCCAGAGATCAAAAGCCAGAAAGCAGGACCTTGCATGTGCTAGGCACACTCGATCACTGACCTGCAACCTCAGTGCTCTTCTCTGAAATGTATCTGATAAGACCACCTTAGGTTTTTAGGTTTCAGAACCGTTAATCTTTCAGAGGCTCTTAAAGATTTTTAAAAACTTCTCATTTCACAGCATAGATTTGGGAAGAAGAGCACTTGTGTAAACCCATGGACATTCATCTCTGTCTACCATATGCAATACACTTCAATTACGATTAGTACAGTACCAGCAGGCGAACAAAGGGATGGCAGGTCAGAGAGGATGGTGACTGCAGCTGCCACCAGGCGAGCACTTTCTTCTGAAAGGCGTGTCTTGGTGGTCACGTGACTGGGAGAGTCCGACATCTTGACACTTAGGTGTGGCATGTGCCGCACTAAAATGAACATCAACAGCTCCATCGTTGCAAACACAAGTGACTTTCCCGGAATGAGGCCGCCACTGTCACCTCCTTCTCCTAATACAGGACAGGACTCTTTTTCCATATCCTCTTCATCTTCAATAAAAGACAATTTGGTAAAATTTCCAGCCAAAAAATACGTAAAACAACACAATAAAAGATGAGAGAAATTATAACTAAAGGATTTATGAGTAAATGTCTGAAAGATAGGACACTGCTTTCTTTGTATAATTATGTGTCTTAACTGACATTCTCCAAAGCAATGAACAGTCCACTTTTTTCCTGAAAAACTAGTAGGTATTTTATTTGATCGTTAATAACAAATTCAATAAGTTGAACAATATAAAATTGGCACTTCAAAAGAGGGGGACAGTCCAGATTCTTCAATTCTTTTCCTTCCTCCCTCCCTCCTTTCCTTTCTTCCCTTTCTCTTTTCACTCCCTCACTCTCCTTCCTTCCCTCCCTCTATTCTCTTGCTTTTCTTCTCTCTCTTTCTCTTTCTCTTTGAGACCGGTTGGCCATGAACTTGCTCTGTAATGGAGGTTGGTCCTGAATGTCTAATGTTCCTGCTTCTACCTCTCAAGTGTGGGAGTACAGGCATGGCCCAGTCACACCTGGTTTATAAAAGTTCTTGGCATCATTAATGTAAAACTTAAGAGTGTAAATAAAATTTATATCAAGCTTACTTAAAGTGTTTCTTTTCTCCTGTAAATAATCCTGAGCAGCTCTTACAATCTGTTGTACAACTCCAGTAACCAACAGCTGGATGGATGGTGGGTTCCAGGTGAGTAGTAGGCGGTGCAGGACACTCAGCAACTCAACACCAATCAACTTTATAAATCAATACAAATATACTTGGTTAATTTTAACTTTAAAGGATAGACGTGTTACAGAAAACTGAGAAAAACATATACAAGAAAGTAATTTTGTAGCTAAAATCAAAGGCAGAACTCTGCAACAAAAGAGAATATTATAACCATCTTGAGAGAGGTCAGTCACCTTTTAACAGATTTCCAAGTAACAAAAGTATTTAAATATTTAAATAACATTCAAATATCATTATTCTCCTGGAATAAAATATTTCAATTAAATAGTATCAGAGTTGATTATCATATGTGACAGGAATTTCTGGTGTGTTCCTCTCCTAATTTATCTCAGCAAGTACCACAAATTCTAATTCCAAGTGTCTTACAATCTTCCCCATATAACCTAGTAAACTTGCCTCAAACTTAACTACAAAGTTACCTTGCCTCCTTTGCCCAGAGGTAGAGATGTGGTGAAGTGGTAAAGCGCTTGCTTAGCAGGCAGGAGGCTTTGGATTTAATCTGTAGCACTGGGAAAAACCCAAGGCGAGTCCATCTTCTCTCATGTGCTCCCTTCCACACATGCCATGTGTGTCTTCAGCCTCATTCTAGCTAGGCGACTCTCCTCCTACCTAATCCCCCATCAAAGTCGTGTCCTAGTCTTTTATCTAGTTCCAGGTCCTCCTCTGCCCTACTCTACCTTCAGGAGCCTAGAGGCGTCCTTCTCTGCACTTGCTCCTCAGTGCTCAGCAACAGGGATCCCCACCATCCCACACCCTCTACAGGTCACTGCTAACCGTGTGAACTCTCCTCTGTCCTTATTTACTGCACTGTCTCTTCAATACTGTTGTCTGCCATTGACTTTGACAGCTGTTGTCTTTTGGTCTGCTACTGGTCAGAATTGCTCATTTAATTCCCTCTTCTCAATGCTGTTTATCTGTAAGGCTGCAATATGGTCCTTTTCTTCTTCTTTATGTAACTTCCCTGGATAAGTATTTTCACTATTTCCCTGGAGTTGCTTGCTTCCCTTCTCATCTCTCATAAGCTAATTTTTTTTAAAATTTTTTTTATTTATTCAATTGTGCGTGTGTGCATATGTAGTGTGCATGCATATGTGTGTGTGTGTGTGTGTAGAACCACGGACGAATTCGGGAGCCACCATGGATGCCTCCACTTCCTCCGCCCCGGGATTCACAGGCTCCGCCCTACCAGGACCAGAAGCGCAGGCCGCCCCCGCTTCTGCCTGGCGTCTATACGTGGGATCTGGGATCCGAACTCAGGACCTTCCGCCTGCAAGGCAGAGGCTTAACCTCTGAGCCACCTCTCCAGCCCATAAGCCAATTTTTAAAAGGTTGGTTATCATCTACCTACCTATCATCTATCTGTGCAAGAGACCACTGAGTTACATCTCTCAGCCTTGCATAATCCCTATGAAACATAAAATTAATCATTCCTTTAGTGAAACCCATTGAATCATTTCCAGTCACTTTCAGGATAGAGTTCATGATTTATCCTATATTGAGTAGTCCAGCCTCATCTAATAACTGTCGCCTGTACTATCAACCACAGCAAGTGGCTGCCATGTCCCTAGAACTGTCGTGCCCTCTGACAAATCCTAGTTGGTTTTGTGTGTGTGTGTGTGTGTGTGTGTGTGTGTGTGTGTGTGAAACCCATCTTTCTGGTGATTCCACTTCAGATGTGACCGCACTGCCATCACTGGGAAGTCATTCACTGTCCTTCGTGGCCCCTCATGGCTGGTGTTGCCAGCTATTCCTATCGTACTCTTACCTGCGCAAACAGCACATTATCGCACTGCTGAATCCAAGCTGGAAAATAACTTTTGAGATCTAAACCCTCAAAATTTGTCTGAGGCAGAACCCACCAGGTAAAAGCAGCTGGAGGAAGGAAGACGTCATGAAGCAGTGCACTTGTAAAAGGTTGAAATTACAGGTTTCAACCAAGAAAAAAATCTACTCCTTTTCTCACTTGAAAATAATGTTTGAATATTATTAAGTCCAAAAAAATCTAATTGTGTGAAATATTTTGCTAAACTCAAATAATTTGAAAAATAGCCCCTCTTCATTCTGATTACATCCTTTGGTTTAACTGACTGCAAACAATCCTGAGGCACAGGAGGGTATGTAGTTACAACATGGTTGAGGTACAAGAGTAAATCTTGTCATCACAGAACAGATTCAATTTGCTTTTGGGTGGGGGTGAGATACAAAACTAATTTTATAGGAAATTTATATAGAATTCTATCACTTCAGAATTTTATCTATGCAGGCTTTATGGGGAAAAAAAATCCTAAGTAATACTCTATGGTGGTGGCATCACAATAGGTAGTTCTTACAATGAAAACAAAAGAATTTCTAGTAAAAAAGAAGAATATCAAATCCAGCGGTAGCTGGGTTCCAAAGTCCTCTAAGCACACCATACAGAAGCTAGACATCTAAAGTATTAAGCTTTAGATGAGTACTTTAGCCAGTACAAAATAGTTTTCATTGAGTGATAGATAAATAAAACTTTGTCAAACACTTAAAGTCAAAGTATTATTTAATAGTCTTATAAGTAACTTTAACACCTTACTAGCAGAGCCATTAACAGCAACTGAAGGTATCTATTATATTTCTAGGTTTGATTGCTGATAAACAAATTAAAGAAGGTACAATGAGTATCTGTAGTCTAGCTCTGCCTAATTTTTAAGAATCAATACAGACAAAATCCTTACATTAATTAAATGTTATTACTTATAAAGTATCACTAATAATACTTTTTATATGTGTTATCACAAGGCAAACACAGGAACAACAAAGGAAAGCACACAATTATTTGTTACAGAATCATACCATACCTGATCTTCTGCAATGTGGACACGTGCGTAAGGGGAATCGAGTAGGGTGTGCAAGGCCTGCAGGCAGGCTGTGACATGCTCGATAGGCTCCTCAGGTCTAGGGGAACAAAGAAACTGTATGCTCACACCTGAAAGGTACAAAATAAGAACACAGATTTTTCAATACAAAATGCTTCATGTAGCTTTGATAATGTTATTTTTTTCTTTTTTTCCAGAGTACCATGTATTTATTTTACCTGAGAGTTCAAGGTGGTTCCTGACAGTCAAACTAAACATGAGGTTGAAGCTTTGCATTAGCTTAACATTCAAACAGGAGTGTGCAGGTATAGGAATGCTCATCAGGCTAAGTATGAAGACACTTTTCTATTTCAAGGATTCTTAAAAATTACAATATATTAAGAACAAACGCAGTTATGACTTATTGCTAAATGGCGGCCCAACAAGTTTGCATACGTAAAGGTTTTTAAACGTCAAGCTACAGAAGCACAATGGCCATCATGGGCAGTAACTGCTGCTCATGACGGCCAGGGCGCTCCTGTTCTCACTTAGGAGCCGCTCATGAGCTCTGTACTCCACCTCGCACACCTTGGAGAAAGCTCTACTTCTTTTCACTTCCAGAACACACCAGATCACAAAAAGCTTCTTTAGAACAGAATATGGAACTTATTAAATATTACAAGAGCACCTTTAAATTAAGACTGACTTGAAACAATTAAATCTGTTTTTCTTTTTGGAGAATCTGTTAAATGGCAAGTACAAAGAACACGAGTGGAATAAAAGAAGAGTCAGGTTTTTTCTTTCTTGAAAGTTACTCAGTACTGCTCTCAGCATGAACATGACGACTAACTTTTAGAAATGTTTCACAGTATTTGATTTTTATATATGAATCAATTAACTTGTAAGTAACTTAAGAAAATCTTTTTATTATTCTTTCTCTGAACTGTGCTATGCAAAACTTTTCCATGGCATTAAAATGAAAGACAAATTTTCGGAAGTTATGCATCTTGAATTACACTAACGTAACACTGTACCTAAAATTAGATGCATTCTGTCTTTGTTGATTTCTGGCAATGACTTTGCACCAGTCCCTGCTCCCGCTGCCTGGTTTAAACTGACCGCTGTGGAGCGTTTCTGTAAGCCAGACACTGCTGCTGCTTCTGTAGACTCTGAGCCAGTAAATCCTGTATTGTTCAGCCAAAGTGCTACTGCATGGAGAACTGGAGCCCAGGAGTTCCGATAGTGAAGTCTGGCTGTGTCAATTGTCTCAGGAGTATAAAATGCTCCACCTGTAAAACAATCACATCCATGACAAATGTCCACATGCCGATGAACACCTGACTGGACCCAGCGTCTTCACACAAAGAGAGCGACTGCAAGCAGCTCCTCAAGCCGCGTACTTGCTGCAGCCGCTATGCTGCCCTCACTAGCAGTCGCTTTCCGGCCTTTCCTACCTACTGCCAGTGCCACTGGGCACCTGCCCTTGTCATGCTCTGTCCTCCTGCCCTGTTGTACCCCTCCTGCCACTCCTCTTACCCTCTCTGGGAAGTTCTGTCTTTTCGGCTCTTCTCCTCCCCCCCACTACCAACACCGAATGTTTCCTTACTCCCCCTACCATTAAGATTAAGGATTGAGAACAAAAGAGACTCCCACCATTGCTATCATGAATATTTTGGAGAAAGAACAAGTTCTTTTCAGAGTAAGAATTGATAATATTATCTTCAAAACAGAAAAGCGTTCATGATGCTGTCCATGTCTAATTTCAATAGAATTAACAGAAGCATAAACAATTTGCACAAATCTTTAGAGACACAATTCATGGC
This sequence comes from Typhlomys cinereus, assembly GCA_023101885.1. NCBI lineage: Eukaryota > Metazoa > Chordata > Mammalia > Rodentia > Platacanthomyidae > Typhlomys > Typhlomys cinereus. Next base: position 2,341,481 of record JALPQD010000227.1, read on the forward strand.
TAGGCTAAGAGCTGTATGAAAACACACACTGACCACTTCAGCAGCAGACCCATCAGTTATGTCTAGAACGTGCTTCCCTGAGAACCCTCGTCATCACAGCTGTTACTGCAGCAGTGCTAACATTTTTCCTTCAGCAACCAAGGAAGTTTTTTGCCGTGACACCTCAAATCCACAAATTCAACTTGAAGGATGTGTTCTACAAGAAACACTGCCAGCATGAAGCCCACACAAATGTAAGACGCTATGACTGCTCCTGTTGGTGCTGGCCTTTGCCAAGCCCATTTTTGTTTAATTTCTAGTTTGAACTCCACAAAAGCAAAGCAGGAAATGCAACACTTACCATCTGGAGGCAGCTGACTAGAGAATTCTGCTGGTAAAGTCAGAAGTGCATAGTCTTTCAACGCTGCCAGCCACAGACGGCTGAGCGTCGGCAGTTCCGGTTGCACCAATGTGATCAAACTATCTGGTGGCAGTTCATCTATGGTGCCGCAGTCATCATCGTCATCATCGGTATTTTTAAGGGCTCTTTTGGGTTTTGACTCTGCTTCCTTTTTAATATTCATAGCAACCACATATACCTAATAAGATATTCATAAAGTAGAAATAAGGCATAAGGTAAAAAAAAGAGACACTTTAAGTTTTTAAAATTATGCAGCTGAATTTTTCAGAGGCAACTGGGTATAGATATTTGAAACATCACAAATTTCTGATATCCATAGAAGATTGATTTTACCACCTGCTTTGGAAGCACTTTTTTTTTTAAATTGGTCTGATTTCTCTCTTAGCACATTTCTGAATTTACAAAGCTTTCTTTTTTCCACACTGGATATGACTTCCTGTCTTCACTTTCCCACACTTTTTTTATAATCAAACAGCATTCAAATAAAAAGTCCCAGAGAAGGGAGGTAGCCAGAGAAAGGATTTCCTTAACTATCCTAACCCCCTCTTACATACTCCTTAAATGATACTTAACAATCTAGCAATGATAGCAGATAGCCAAGGGAAGAAAGCAATTTACTCACCACATATATTATCTCTATCCTTTCTCTGTATCCTGAGAACAAAAAAGTCTTGTAACAGCAACTTTCCTAAAACATAACTAAGGATTTTTGTTGGGTTTGTTTTTACACATATATTTAGGTGTGGCAAACTGATACATGTAATATTGGTAAACATATTAATAAAGAGGCAGAGAAATAAAGGAATGAAACCAGCAAGAAAAACAACTGCACTACATTTTGCCCCATTGTTGCTCCTTTGTGCCATGTGGGGAAGCCTGTGAGTCTGTAGGCCTCCTGACAGGGGGAACTGTTTTATCTCTTCTCCTACACTGAACAGACAGAAAACAGAAAAGCACAGTAATCAACCAACTTCTAAAGTAGGGAGAAAGGAAAGCCACTGTAGGATTTTTAATGTACACAGATGTATTTTTCTCAACTTTCAATTTAATTTTAATAAGTATGTTAAAAATTTGGGCTGGCAAAACAGTTCAGCAGGTGAGGCACAACCTGGTATCTGAGCTCCATCCCTGGAAAAACCACACAGCAGAACAAAACAGACTATCAAAAGTGGTTCTCTTCTCCACCCAAGCACCATAGCATGCATTCTTTCTGTCTCTGTCTCTCTCTCCTTCCCCTTCCTCCCTCCTTTGCTCTCTCCTTTTCTCCCTCAATAAAGAAAAATTTTAAAAAAGGTTTAGGCTGGAAATGGTGATGCACATGTGTAATCCCAGCACTTGGGGAATGTGGGGAAACAATTTAAAAGAATGACTTATCAATCAATCAATTTATCAATCAATATGAAAGCAGCAAGTTTTCTCAAGCAAAGAGTAGTCTTGATAATCATGATTCTAATGGCAGTAATATATGACATTGCTACAGTGAAAATTTTATATTTTCTTCTGATTGTTCCGCCTTGGGTTGATCCCCTGAGTTTCAATTATTGACACTGACCACTGAGTATGCCTATGGAAAATTATATAGTTAAGGCAGGTCTCTGAGTAGACCAGTAGGAGACTGTCTTAATTATATAACTGATGTGGGATGATCCATCCCAAGTGGGTGGGATAATTGCCTGGGCCCATGGATAAGATGGAGAGAACTAGTTAGCGTTTCCCTCGGTTCCTGCTCATATGACTTCTAAGATGATGGACTGTAACCTGTAATTGTAAGCTGAAAAAAAAAAATCACTTCATTCCTCTCAATAGTTTGGGTCAGATATTTATTACAATAATGAAGCTATGAAACTAGGACAGGAACTACAGAAACTTAAAATACATAACAAATTGACACTTTTTCATATTATAAATAGCATCATAAGGAAATATTATTATAGTCTTACTTTGAAGGGGGCTTGTTCAGAGGACCCCCTCCAGTGTCTGGCTCAAGCAAAGACCACAGGCCATGTTCATTCAAGAGATTATTACAGAAACAGAGTGGCTGTCCCAGCACAAGTGGACGGAACAGCAACAGGGTGTTTTTTGCTCTCACCTTATATACAGTACAACTAGGGGGGCATTAGGGGCGTGAGCTAGGGAATGGACATTCAGGGTTTTTTACCCTATGAGAGAATCTCATAGGGTATCTGAAGAATATGCGGGGGAGCCAGAGCCTGCCAGCGGGAAGGCCAGGGGCGCCATTTCAAAAGGAGAGAAGAGCACGTACTGTTTGGACACCTTTTCATAAAATGGGGCTCCTTTGTCCAGGAGGGCAGGGTCACCACATGATGGAGTAGCCCAACATACTTCTTCTCCATATAAGAGAAAAGGCCCATAAATGGAATTATAGAAATTAAAAATATTTTATGGCTTTCAGTGGATAATGCCAACTGCTTTTTTGCAATTTTTGTTGCTACTATTCTTTTTGGTTTTTTCTTTTTTAAATTTAATTTTATTTAGTGTGTATGTGTCAGAGGCTAATGTGTGTCCCTGTGGAGGATGCAGGGGGCCTTCGGGAATCAGCCTGGACTGCTTCTACCTCCTTGCTTCACTCTGGAATTTCCCAGGCTCTATCTACCAGGTCCGGAAGTGTAGGCCACTGCCATTTCCGCCTGGAGTTTTTAAGTGAGATCTGGGATCCAAACTCAGGACAGTTTTAACCCCTGAGCCATCTCTCCAGCCTCTTCTTTCTTTTCTTTTCTTTCTTTCTTTCTTTCTCTCTCTCTCTCTCTCTCTCTCTCTCTCTTTCTTTCTTTCTTTGTGTGTGTGTGTGTGTGTGTGTGTGTGTGTGTGTGTGTGTGTGTGTGTCAGAGAGCACTCTATGTGCCTCTAGAGGCCCAAGGGTGACTTTGGGAATCATCCTGGATTACTACCTCATTTTTGCTTTTGTACTGAGGTTTACCCAGGTTCTGTTTTCCAGGGCCGGAAGTGCAGGCCACAGCCATTTCTGCCCTGTGTTTTTATGTGGCATCTGGGATCCAAACTCAATTCCTTCTGCTTGTGAGGCAGAGGCTTAAACCCTGAGCTATCTCTCCATTCTTATTTGATTTTTCAGTGGAGCTAGCATAGAAACTCATGGCCTCAAACAAGTCAGACAAGCATTTTATCACTGAGATACATATACATCTACTTCTTACCAAATACTTTTCTAAAAGAATTCTGTATTTCACATTGCCACCTGAAATACATGAGAATACACTTCTAGAAACTAAAAAAATAACATTTATTTATTGTGCATGTATCTGTGAGCACAATCATGCATACATGCATGAATACTATGGAACACATGGGAAGGTCAGAGGGGAATCAGTTCTCTCCACCCACCATGTGCTTGCATACTGGGGACTAAACTCAAGCCATCAGGCTTGGTGGCAAGCATCTTTACTCACTGAGCCATCTTGCCAATCCCAGACATGTCTTTATACACATTTTTGGCTTTTTAAAAAGTGAGATTTTATACAAGGAAAATCAGAAGCAGAAGTAAAATAAAGGAAAAAAACCCACACATAGCCATACTACTCAAATGCAAGACTGCTAACATTCCAAATGTGTTGCATTACACTGTCTTCTAAATAAAAATGTGTACATAATTTCTAACCCAATTTTCTACTCACTTATACTTATTTGATACTATCATGTTGCAGGTTTAACAAATGCATTTGGGGTATTTCAAAAACTTAGATAAATAAAATTCTTGAGACAGAATTTTACTGTACATCTTTATTCTTTAGGATAAAATAGTCAATAAATGCACCTACAACCTAGATGAAGCACCTGTGCACTGTGTTTCAAACATTCTGTATTTCTCTTATGACAACAGTACTCTGTGTTTTGTTGCATCTACTTGTTTTGTTTTGTTCACTAAATATAGCATTATAAATGTAGTACTATAACACTTAAAACAAGAGTTAAATTATGAATAAAATAGTAGGTATTGTATATGACCCTTTACAATGATATCTTATTTACCTTCTGCCATAATCCTATGAAATGTTAGTCATTTTCCATACTCTGATGTTAAGAAAACAAACTTTTAATGAGTATATAAATAACACAAACAGTATCCCACAAGTAAAGAGACAGGTATTCATTCACATAAATCTCAAGGCTTGAAGTAAATGAAAAATTAGAAAAGATAAGACTTGTACAGAAAAATCTGGTATATGTTAGGCCTTTGAGAAAATAAAAGGAAACGAAACCAAAGTCAAAGAATTCCTAGACAACATTAAAACCTGAGCTTGAGATGCAGATCACTGAACTGTAATTCAAATTACCCGTATTAAGAAAGACTTCTAGGAATGCACATTATTTTGTCACATGGCATTTTTAAGGAAAATATTTATTGCCAATTCAGTGTCAGGCACAATGCTTATATCATATAGGAAGTTTATTTTTTCCACTTATAATGATAAAACTGAGAGTCTGAGGAATCCATCACTCTACCAAGTCACACCGACGGTAAACAACACCTGAGACAGAACTTGTTACAGGACCTCTGACTCAAAGTCTAGTACTTCTTATGTTGAACTATGCCAAACTCCTGATAGGTAAATCAACCATAGCAACAAGATCAGAGAACTAGCTAACTTAAAAAGAATCTTATATGATTGACAGAATGTATGATACTCTGCACACCTGGGAAATTTAATTGAGGTTTGAGAATGAAGGAAATTAAGTGATTTCTATTGGCTAAAAACATATATATATGGATATCAACAACAAATTTATAAATAAGAGCAACTACCAATGTAAGCCAAAAAGAAACCCACATTATTTTGCCAAAATGACATTAGAATAAAATACAGGATCCTGTGGGATACTCTATTTTAAAAAAACAAGCAGAAAACTAATTTCCATGATATCCTGTTGACTGTTTTCCACATTTTTTCCTTCTGCGAAAGAATAAATCCAACCCCCCCCCAAAAAAAACTCCAGCATGCTTTACCTAAACTGTATTAGCTGAATGCATGCTTATTCAGTGGTTATAGCTGCTGATACCATAAAAATAGAGAAGTGGGAATGGAATGAGCTGGCAAATAAAGGAACCAATTACTTAAAATTCTGGAGAGCCTATGGTAAGTTCAGGCTCCAAAGAAAGGGTAAGTTTTAATACACAGAGAGGTCTTACTGACAGGGGTAGAGAATGCTTTCTTGTGGATGAAGAAATGGTACTGGAATAAGAGGCCGTGCTCACCTCTGCCCAAGCTTTGAGAACAGCCAGCTTTTCCATGGTGGTAGCGCTCTCTCTATAGAGTTGGCTGGAAGACCCCTTTCCAGCCTGAACCTTGTCCAGAGAAGAGACAAGCAGATTGTGTACCCGCCGAAGATCATTGAGATCACTGACAACTCCGCTTCCAATCCATGTGCTGCATACCTGCGAGAACATTTGGAGTTACTGGGTACAAAAATTAATACTGTACATAAGGGAATGCATAAGTATGATTTTTTTCCTTGAGGATCAAACAAAAAACATGGTAAAATAGCAACCCAGTGCCGTGCTTTATATTATTATTCATCGTACTAACAACGAAAATAGATTTCTATGTAGAAAATAAAACAATACCAAACCACGTTCCCACTTTTTTTTTTTTTTTTTTGCCTTTTAAAAAACCTTTTGATCCCAAGTTAGCCTTGAACTAGCTCTCAAAGTATTGGACTATACAGATGAGCCACCACGCTCAGATTCTACGCTCTCACTGGTAAAATGATAAAAGTGGTTTTCCACCTAAAGTAGTTTAGTCTTGTATCATTTGTGAATTCAATAAAATCTATGCTTAACACAAGCAAAGGGTTATGTTAGCACTGAGAAAGGAATCTGAAGAAAAAAAGGAAAAAATATCAAGTCCCTAGTCTCAAGAAAACACAGCCTGAATGAAGGCAGTGAAAGTTTTCTGTAAGCGACACCCCATTTAGATAACAAGATGGTCTGTGTGTACCCGAGGAGATCACTGGGGGAGGAAACAGAAATGAGGAAAGCTAGTAGAAATCAGATACAAAATTAAAGTCTCATGTGGGCTGAATTCAGATGACAGTCATGAGACTCCCAACTTCTAAAGAAGGATCTGATTTTAGAAAAACTGCTTTAGTTAAGGAATTTTAGGGAACACTGCTCCAATGCTTAGTTGTAAGAAGGAATGTATACGGCCAATACAGCACAATCAGTTCAGTGTCTATTACGATACTGCACTACAAAAGTGACTTGTATCATCTTCTCAGTAGCTGAGAAGAAAATGAAGCAAGAGAGGAAACCAAGAGAAACTTAGAGAAATCACTGGGTTGCGACACCAACTAAACACATTTAGGGCACGAGGAATGAAAATTTTTGTCAGTTTCTAATTCACATGGATAGAAGGAAGGAGACACCATTGGTCAGAGAATTAATATAAAAAAGTAGTATTTAGTGAAAACATTTTTACATAATGAGCTCTAAGTGCCACTAAAACACTTGGGGAAAGACATTTAGCAGACAGCCGAAAACTTTAGTCTGGAATTCAGGAATGAATTCAAGGGTAACTACCAAAACCTAGCAGTTTCCATACTAAAATACATACTAAGTGGATATGTTTAAAGTGAATATGTTTTAAAAGCTTGAAAACTAGACAACATGTTAAATAGTTATACCTAATGGACAAGTGAAGCAAACATAAAGAAATTGAAAACCTCAAAAACTCCAAGAAAAACCTGGCAAGAGCAGACAGAAGAGCCAAGAGAATTCATCAGGGAAAAGACTGTGTGTGCTGCTTTATCACAGTGACAGCCATCCACACTCTCTCATCTGAAATCCAGGGGCCAAGACGTGTTTCACAACTGAAAACGTTTAGGCAAATGGTAACGTGACATGTGAACCTCACGCCAGGGGAACATGCACAGGAAGGGCTGAAATAGTGCACAGTTTAACACGGGGCCATTTCTTCAATCCCACTCTTAGTGGGATGAATGGACACCAAACCTCATTCAGCTTCAGGGATAAATAAGGACAGTCACCTTAGGTTTTGATATCTAATAAATTATAAAATGCTTTTGTTTTTCAGAGTATTTATATTTCAAATCCTTGTTAACAGATATTTAAAGCTTTTTAAAACTTGAGAATACATACATAATTTTATTTTTATTATTTATTCAGTTGTGCATGTATTGTGTCTGGGCGTGTGTGTGTGTGTGTGTGTGTGTGTGTGTGTGTGTGCGTGTGTGTGTGTGCGTGTGTGTGTGTGTGTGTGTGTGTGTGTGTGTGTAGAACCATGGGCGAATTTGGAAACCACCATGGACACCTCTACCTCCTCCTTGTTTACTCTGCCCCGGGATTCATGGGCGCCGCCCTACCAGGATCAGAAGCGCAGGCCGCCCCCGCTTCCACCCGGCATCTATATGTGGGGTCTAGGATCCGAACTCAGGACCTTCCTCCTGCAAGGCACAGGCTTAACCCCTGAGCCACCTCTCCAACCCCCATAATTTTATTCTTAAAAGTATATTCTCAGAATTAAAAACTGAGTTCAATGAAATAGAGCATTTTAAGATAGATAGTTGCCAATTAAGGACATACTGCTGCCAAAATAAAATGCCAATCAAATTAAGTCCGAGTCATTTGAAATATGCAAGCAGGGTGCCTGCCCCTCACTGGCACTCTGCACCTGGAGTCTGTGAGTTCTCTTCTAGCTCCTGGCCCCTCATGGATTCTACGCCTGAGGTCCATGAGTTCTCCGGGTGCCCTTGCCTCTCATGGTGCTCTATGTACGGAGTCTATGAGTTGTGTTTTTTCTTTCCTCTAATAAACTCTGCCTTAATCCTCAAAAAAAACTATAAGCATGAAAAGAAAAGAGTTGTGATTACTAAGGAAACTAAAGAACATATAGGACAAATGTGACATTTCTGTGCAAACCAGCAGAAATATAAATAAAAGTGGGGGAAATTATAAATATTAGGAATTTGGTTCCAAGTTTCTTTACAAAAACCTAACTATTTTTTTCTACTTTAAAGAATCCATAACTGGGGCTAGAGAGATAGCTCAGGGGTAAGACTCTGCTTCACAAAGCAGAAGGTCCTGATTTTGGATCCCAGGTCCCACGCATAAAAATACCAGGCAGAAACAGTAGTGGCCTAAACATCCGGTCCTAGTGGGTGGAGGCTGGGAAATCCCAGAAGGAAGCAAAAAGGAGATTAAAAAAGCAATCCAGAATGATTCCTGAAGTCACCCTTGGTCTCCAAAAGGACATGGCAGTGCTCTCTGATAGATACACACACACACACACACACACACACACACACACACACACACAAAATAAATAAGTAAGGTTAAAAGAATCCATAACTGGAAGCTTCAGGTAATGCTTTGTGGACTTGGTTTATGAAGACAACACAGCAAGTGATCTGCAAAATCATATTCAGAGAAAAGACCTTGGTCTCACGCCAAAAGACTGGTGAATGAATGTATATTCATAAATTTTAAGCTAAAGTGAAATATTTAGGAATACATTGTGTTTATGATTCTGATCCTGCGTTAATTTTTTTTTTTTTTTTGGCCAACTTTCCGGTTAATGTCCTCAGTTGTGTTGCATTTGAGGTTTTTATAACTATCTTGCCTTTAAGACTTCATAGGATATGTTATTCTAGTAAACAAAGAGGCAAGCCAACTCCGTTCTTTCCAAAAAGGGAAGGAATTTGCAACCCACTGTCCACCTGTTTCAAACAAGGTTTCCTCCTGCAACAGGTAAAGCAACATATATAAACCTGCCACTAGGAAAAAGAGATATCTACAGAAAAGCAGTTCACACCATAAAAGCAAATGAGTTTGAGATAAATTCAATGAGCAGAAAATTTCACAGTACTAATTTGCAAGACGAAATTCCAGTAGCTTTGCTCTTCTAACAACTAGGAGCTTTGTAGGAAGATTTGGCTAATACTATGCCCTGATATCATCATTATGTATTCATTTATGCATGGTTGTGATCTCCATGTTTGTGTGTCAGTATCCCAAATTATCCACTCTCACCACCACATTGATGAAGAGAACTATCCCTTACAGCAAAGGTCCATGGAGGCAGTAAATTCCTCTGAAGGCCACCAGTAAGGCAACAAGCTTCAGAGGAACACACCTGAACCATGGAAAGAATAACAAAACCATTCAGCCACAAAGAGAACAAAGAGCTTCAAGCCTATCAGAGCAGAGAACAGATTCCTCTCCATATAGGGGCAGGAAGCTTGGTCCTGGATTCTAGGCAAAAATGAGAGGACACCAGGCTACATCCAGAAAACTGAGGAAGAACAAAGCTACATCCAGAAAACTGGGAGAAAGAAGCTGTTTATTTCTGGTCCTTAAGTAGGTAAGCAAATAAAGTAGAGATTTTCTGAAAGAATAGAGCCTAGTGAATAAATTGTTTCTCCAGATGAGATTTACAAAAAAGAAGAATTTAGTAAAAGTATAGGAACATATGTTTTGAGTGATTTTGTTACCCTCTAAAGATGCAATGTATGAGAATAATGCTTATGGATTAATGCAACAATGCAGTTCCATGAGAGATTCTGTTCAGGATAAGTCAATATCCATGAATCTATAGTACTTTCATAACCTGTGGTCATAAATGTTTATTACCTCATTATTATTGTTTGGATATCTTATTTTATTATAGCTCCCCTTATGATTCCTATAGGTCCATTCACTTAGAGATAATGTAAGAACTATGTATCTCAAAGCCACATCCTGAATTATGACAAAAAAAAAGTATTGTGGGGGCTTGAAGAGGTGGCGCAGGGGTTAAGCCTCTGCCTTGCAGGCAGAAGGTCCTGAGTTCAGATCCCAGATCCCACGTATAAACGCCAGGCGGAAATGGGCGCGGCCTGCGTTTCTGATTCTGGTAGGGCGGAGCCTGTGAATCCCGGGGCAGAGTAAACAAGGAGGAGATGGAGGAAGTCCATGGTGGTTCCCGAATTCTTCTGTGGTTCTATACACACACACGTGCACACACACACACACACACATACATACACACTCGCATACACACACAATTGAATAAAAATTAAAAAAAAAAAAAGTATTGTGGGGGATTGGAGAGATAGCTCAGGGGTTAAACCTCTGTCTCACAAGCAGAAGATCCTGAGTTCAGACCCCAGATCCCATATTTAAAAAAATGCCATGGAGAAATGGAGGCAGTCTGCACTTCTGGTCTGGAAGGTGAAGTCTAAAAAACCTCAGAGCAAAGCAACAGGAGCCAGAGACAATCCAGGGTGACTCCTGGTCACCTTTGGGTCTCCACAGGCACATGGTGCCTTCTGCCACACGCGTGCGGCAAAAAAGCATCGTGATTAGCATTTACTACTTTTCATACAAAATAAAAAAGGAAATAAATGCTATTGTATTTCCAAGATAAAAATTAGTTGACTTTTCTGTTTCTTGAAGTGAAATTTAAGACATCTAAGAATTTATAGAAGATAGCTATAGAAAAGCCTAATTTTCTCTTACCTGGCAAGCTTTTGCTATTATATCGGATGGTGTATCTTGTGAAAAGGCTGGTCTTAGAGCAGCTCCCACCTAGAAAACAAATAAAACACTTTACTTTTCAAGATAAGCAGTACCCATAAATCCTCTTGTGCCATTGGAGATCAAAACACACATTTCTGTTCCTTTGCTTTTTATAACCTTTCTCTTATCTCTTTTGGTTGTAATAAACTTAACTATACCATTTTTTCCTTGCTTCACAAGAAGTTATTGATATCAGAACCATATGAAAAGTACACCCACAGGACAATTTTGTTTCTTTTCCTTTTGCTTTTGCTAATAGTAAATGGGATTTTCTGACACAGATACATGTCACTATATATAACCAAAACTGCCATTCTGCTGTGGCTTTTTTTTCCCCCCTCAGTCTATATTTTTCTAAATATACTGCTGACCAAATTTACTTACTTCTTGGATAAACCTCAAATAACTGTTTCTTTAAATACATGGAGAAGCACTAAAAATTTCATCTCAAAAGCAAATGCTTTAAAAAATATTAGTTTATATATTATTGCTATATTAATTAGATACAGAAATTTGAGTCCTAGTTTCAAGGAAGCTAATATCAGCTACGGAGTCTTAGGTGTATTTTTAGATATAATGATATAAATCGAATAAAGGCATTAGAGTAGCCAGCTTCTAAGTCAAGATCTTCCCTTTCAACAGGCACCAAGTTAGTCACACCAAGAGCAGTTTGGGGATGATCATGAATTCCTCTCTAAAACTAACACATGTGGCAACTAACCACATGTGAACTGGAAATAAAAGAGAATGAAAACTATAAAATGAGCTATTGGGTCCATTGCTCAATGAGGGCAGTTAAACAAGATTGGATTTCCTAAGGTCAATAACTGCTCTGGAGTTACTTAAGACAATGTTCTTGTTCTTTAGAAATACAGACCAGAACCCAGAGAAAATTAAACAATATTAGACATAACAGGCATGTGATACTTTCTGACAAGTTGGTCAGAGAGGTGTCAAAGACCCTCCAAACAATATAGACTTTTGCCATTTCTCTTGGTCGCCCTCCAGAAACTAATAGTTAAGACCCTATTACTGAAGATGAAACACATGTGAACCACAGGACATGGACAAAAGTCTCCAGCTGGAACTGGTCTGGAAGCTTCCTCCTTGCTGAATAGCTTACCAAGTATCAGAGACTACTAAGGAAGCTACTAGGGGAGAAAAACAAAAGTCTCATCTATCTGTGAAATGTGCAAGTTGTTGCAATAACAATTACCGTGACAAGCGGTGATCATCCATGCAATAGTGGCATGAATATCAAGAAGGCAACCAACAACTTTCTGATAAGATTTAAGGATCACTTATCAGAAGGAACTGTATTTCTGCAAACTAGAATAAGAACCTATGAAAGGGGAAGACATAAGTTCCAGGGGAACAGCAGGCTATAAAAGTTTAGCTACAAAGACACTACACCAAACTGCCTTTTAAACACCTGTTATTATACCCAAAGATTGGAGAACACTTAGCACTCAACCAAGAAACCCCCTTCTACGACAGAAGATGTTTAGATGTTTACTACAGAAAAACATAGTTGGCCAAATTGCACAAAATTAGTTACTATATATTGCTTGGCCTTAATCAGGATATCTAAGTTATATCCACCCCCATCCCAAGGCCCAAGAAACATCACAGAAGAGGGGTCGATAATATTGTTAAGAGTTTGAAGTGGGAAAATGGTGGGCCAACACTATCTCCTGGACATGACAAGAACTGTATGGGAACTGTCCTATCAACATCTCACCAGGAAAAGGGATAGATCTCAAGAAGCTCCACACCTCTCTGAGAGACTCAAGAGGACCAACAAGATGCTTTCCTCAGTGGCACACCCACTGATCTCTGACACTTGCTGGAGCACGAATCATGCCAAGCCTAGGACAGCAAAGACAAACTAGAGGAAGCACAATGGGTCATACAGTGAAAAGACTTGAAAATGAGAAGGAGTGTGACAGAACAGTTGAAAGATTGTCAGGGGACAAGGAGAGGAGATGGGAATGGGGACTAAGAGAAGAGAAAAAAAAAAAAGAGATGTAAAATTATTTCTTAAAAAAGAAATAAAAAAAAAAGAAATACAAACCAAGGAGCTCAAGGTAATATTATATGAGTTAAATGTGATTAGGAAATTGTGTGTATGTGTACATATGAGGGAAGAGAAAGAATGGGGCTGGGAGTGGGAGAGGGAAAGGTGAACATTCAAGCAAATGAGCCATAATTGTCAGTTGAGAAATATGAAAAACAGAAATAATATAGTTTTTGGACTATTCTTCCAATTTTTCTGTACATTTGAACATTTTTTTAAATCAAAATAATGGGGTTTAATGTTGTTGTTTTTGGATTACTATGTGTCAGACAGGGTCTCACAATCCAAGTTGTACTAAACTCATTATGTAGCCCAGGATGGCCTTGAGCTTGCAATCCTCTGGTCTCTTGCCTCCAGAGTGTTGGTATTAGAGGCCTGCACCATGGCACTAGGTTTAAATGAGATGGTTTTTTAAACACTATGCAATTACGTACATGTTTTCTGTAGCCAGTTGGACTTGAAACATAAATTCCTCACCTATACTTAATGATGGAAAACAAATTACACATTATTCTCTTGTATAATTCACTTGTATCTGAGCATAGCTTTATGGAGCATATGGAACCAAAGTATTGATTTGATCACATTAAAAAGATACTAAGGAAAAGTAAGTTTTTCTCTGTTTAAGATACAATGAAAAAATCTTCTGAGACTTTAATTCTAACAGTAATATCTTTAGTTGTTGTTATTAACTTGTCAACTTATCATGACTTTACAAGAGGAAATGGCCTTTTATTTCTAAAACACCTTATCAATCCTTGCTATACTACATACAATGACAGCAAATCCACAACACTCCTACTAAATATTCCTTTTATCTATCGAATGGCATGATATGGCCAAACATCTAAGCACAAGACTGGAAAGCTAGGCTGGAATGTCTATTCTAGTTCTACCATTAATATGCTGTCACAACTTAAAAATAGTGACAACAGCTTAACACTATTATTTCTTCAACTTCAGCTGACTAAAACTATGGAACGGACCATAGAAGTAAAGGTGTGAATTTCATATGGAAAAAAAAGAGACTGCAATTCCCACAGATAGTCTATATGACTTTTATGATTCCTCTAAAGATAAATTTTAAGTTTTTACACAAGTAGAAATGCTCACATTAGCTTGATACTGCTCCAGAATCACATGACCTGGAAATTCTGGCTCAGGCACAGATGCAAACTTCTTGATGATGTCCTCAAGAGCCTGGAGCCCAGCCATCCGCAGCTGGTTGCTGTGATCAGTTGCAGCCATGAACGCCATGCGGATCAGGTCAGAGAGATGCAGCACTAGCAGGTCATCTACAAGGATGACAGGACACAAAGAGACAAGTTTTCCAAATGCTAGTAGAACAACATAAACATATGAAACAAATTTCTGATCCACTTACTTCAGTGTTTAAAGAAAGACAGTATTTCAAGAAAATAATCCAGTTTCCCAGAACTGCAGTAAACTTTTCTACAATATGCTAACACACACACACACACACACACATACCACATATATATAGGATTTATAGTGACAACTGAAGCAAAATGTATCATTAACATAATTTTCCTTAAATGAGTTTATAATTCTTTCAGACTGGGAGCAGGAAGGAGCAGATTTTTCTGTAAAGATCAGATCTTGAGTATTTATAGCTTTGCTCATATTCACCTCTGCTGTTATGGTACCAAAGCAGCCAGATAATACTCGCAGAAACTACAACAGACTTAGAGAACTGAGTAATTGAGCTCCACTATATTGTATTTATGAAAACAAAGTGTGGGCTCTATTTGGACAACAAGCTACTTGTAGTCTTCCAATTTCTATTGTAGAAAAATGCAGACATGTACTCAGGAAATTCAAGTCCACAAAATAAGAAGATTAAAGGAAAATTTATGAGAACAGAGTAGGAAAGAGAAATTTTGTTCTTTCAGCATTATCTTGCTTAAAAGTAACTATCAAAGACATTCAAAGGACACAAAGTACAATCATGTAACCACATCCCAGGACAAAGTTCAGTACTATTTAAAGAAACAACAAAACCCAGCACTAACATGAAAACTTTTGCAATATTTAGCAACTACTACTAAGTTGTAAAGATGTAGAGAAATATGCATGGCCAAAAGAAAATCTATGAGAAATAGGTCCAGAAATGAAAGACCCAACAGAATTGGCACATACAGACTTCAAGAGAGCTACCAGAAGGATGTTTGTGTCCCTCTGCTGAGGAGGAAAAAGAAGCATGAGGGAGACAAGGAAGAACAGACCACAAACGTACTCATGAAGGTATAAGATAAAAATGCCAAAGACAAAAAATATACTGGATAAGATTAGGACAGGTTAGATAATAAAAGTCAATGAATTTATAACACACAGCAGCATACATTATTTAAATAACTGACCAAGTTCAAAATTCTACAACTCTTCAGAGGACTGCACGGCAATACTTTTTGAAGTACTTGGTGAGTCTGTGGCTTAATTTGATCTCCAAATAATTATTTATAAGGCTTTTATTGTTATTGTTGCAACAGTAACAAGACATACATCTTCAAAGTTTTGCAGGGAGGAAACAGGGAGATAGAAACATTTGACTAGAATCTTTGAAGCATCCTCAACCAGAGGTAAAAACATGCAACCATTAAGATTGATGTACAATAGTCCACTGCCAGAATTTGGGAGAAACAGTGCGAGGAAGAAGGAACTGGATTAAAATGGACCTGTTCACACAATGCCAACGAAAATGTAAATTAAAAGATCTCTGATGGCTCCTGAATTCTCTGTCTGCTAACTCACAAAACAGAAATCAATCATTTACCAAACTTCAAACTAGGCATTTTAAAAAAAAATTAGGCATTTGTCTCTCATACACCAAGAAGAAAGGCATCTTTCTTTTATATATTTCAATGATGTCAACACCGGAAGTTGAGATCTGACAGCGAAAGGCAGAACAGCCAAGTGAGTGGAGAGCAGTAATTCCCTCTCTAGCTCACTTCTCTCAGCTTCTCTGGGGCTCTTTTACTGTAAAATGAAGATAGTTATTGGGCCTGATGATCTCTGTGTGAATCCTTTATAACTAATTCCTGATCCAGATGAAATGCAACATAAAAAGCTTTCAAAAGGTAAAAAAAGGGCTGGAGAGGTGACTCAGGGGTTAAGCCTCTGTCTTGCAGGCAGAAGGTCCTGAGTTCAGATCCTAGACATGGGGCAGAAGTGGGGTGGCCTGCATTTCTGGTGTTGGTAGGGTGGAGTCTGTGAATCTGGGGCAGAGTAAATGAGGAGGTTGAGGCAGTCCATGGTGGTTCCTGAATTCGCCCATGGTTCTACACTCATACACACACACACACACACACACACAAATTGAATAAATTAAAAAAAAAAAGGAGAGAATGAAAAGGTAAAAAAATCAGACAGGAGTTTCAGTAATAAACATTTTTCCTTCTTCAAACAATAGCATTTCTGAAATCTGAGTTTGAAATCAGTTTCCATGGCTGGGGACTGTGAAGTTTGTTTTATTCATGTACTCTAAAATTTTATTATCGCTTTTAGTCTGAAGTATCAAAGCTAGCACAGTCTTGAGGAAATATATTGCTGCCGCTGCTATTCTAAGGGAACACTTGAAATCATATATAGAAATGAATACTTACATACATTTGTCCACCTATCTGTCTGTCTTACATTCGTCCACCTATCTGTCTGTCTTTGGAACACCTTCAACTTACCTTCCAAATACGGACAAATAGCAAGCACAGGAAGCAGAAATGGGGTAAAAGACCAGACAACTCACAATAAATGAAAGGTACAGCCTAAAGTATAAAATGGACAGTAAAAATCTCAAACTGGGTTGGGAAGATGGTTTGCAGATAAGAGCACTTGCTGCACAAGCATAAGGACCTGAGTTGAAATCTTCAGAACCCACATAAAAACCTGACCATGCTCAACACCTGTGCAATCTCAGCACTGTAGGGGCTGGAAACAGGAGGATGGTTGGGGCTTGAATGCCTCTGTCTAGCTCAGGGCTCATTTAGAGATCCTGTCTCAAGGGAGTCAGGCAGAAAGTAATACAGCAGAATGCCTGATGGCTCCCTCTGGCCTTCCCAGCATACACGTATTTAGTGTATCATATACCTAAATATAAAATTTTAAAAAAAAAAGCTCAAAACTATAGCAATATTTTGGGGGGAAAATATGGATGTTACATTTACTTTTAGGGTTTCGTAGTTTAGCAGAACGTGCCAGGGCCAGATCAAAGTGAGCTTGGTCTGCATTCTCACACAGGTTGATGATTCGACACAGACAATCAGCAGCAAACACCCGGGTGGCCCAGCGAGGAGCCACAAAAGGCTTTGATTTGTCTTCCTCGCCCAGCGTAGTGAACATGGTATCGTCATCCATCTCATCTTTCTTTTCAGATTCTTCATCTTTTCCACTACCTAAAGGAGTTGCCGTACTCATATCTATAACAAAAACAAAGAACATGTATGGCAAAAATGATGCTTCACATATGGCAAAAATGATGCTTCAGAAATAGCATTAAATTGGCCTGGAGAGATGGCTCAGGGCTTAAAGCCTTTGCTTTAAAAGCAAAAGAACCTGAGTTCAGATGCCAGATCCTATGTCTAATTGCTGGGTGGAAATGACAGCAACTGTAACTATGGCCCTGGAAGTCAGCACCTGGGAAACCCAGAAGCAAAGCAGTAAGATGGAAGAGTGATCCAGGATAATTCCCAGTGTCACTCTGGGAGACATCAGGCATCGGACTCTAGTGCCCTCTTGTACACCTCCCTGCACTCACGCACACTTGCCAAAAAAAAAAAAACAATTTGAATTTTTTAAAAAATGAAATACATTTTCAAAAACATAAAAAAGTATATTTCTTTGTATTATAACTTGATCATCAACATACTCACAGGCATACATGATGAAAAATTATCAGTAAGATCTTAAAAGTCAGCTCAAATTTACATAGATTTTTGTATCAATATTTCTGAATTTATACACCAGAAATAAGGCAATTTTCATTATTTTCAGAATATATATCAAATACGTACCACTCGAAGCTGCCAAGACATCTTTACAAAGCATCAGCCAATGGGAAAGCTTTTCAACTGCCAGTGAGGAAAGCATATGCCCCAGTGTGTCGTGAATATCGGAACACAACTTCCGATCTGTCTCCCGATCCAGCATTCCAAAGAGAAGTCCCTCGAGACCCGTTTCTGTTATATTGACCCCTTGGTGCCGGCAATGGATATCACTTCGAGAACTAACCCCAGGTGCGAAAGGATTGACGTCTGAAAAGTAATTGTTACACATAGTTTGTGCTATGGTGAGCAGTGATGTGAAAGTAATTTCACAAGAGAAGACAAAAATCACATGGTTTGGGATTAAAATTTAACCTGACAATAAGGATAAAACACGTTCTAAAAAAACCTGATGGTTCTAGTCTACTGTGAACTCAAAGAACTCACTGGCTCCACTGCTCTCTTTGTCCCCTGCATTTTTCGCCAGGCTCATGGCATATTCACATACTTCCGCTGCTTCTCGTTGTGCGAGTTGCCGGAGACATGCGACAGCCGCTCGTCGGAGTAACAAGTGGGAACTGCACAAGTGAACCTGCAAGCAGAACCATGCAGAAAATTGATTCAAGCTGTAACTCTTTATGTATAGCTTACCTTTTAAACATTTTTTGAAGTTAAAAGTATTTAATGTGCACATGTGTGTCTGTGTGTGAACACCACAGCATGCAAGTGGAAATCAGAGGATACCTTACACCAGCTGGTTCTTTCTTCTACTATGTGCTTCTGAGGATCAAACTCTCATCCTCAGACTCAGTGGCAAGCACCTTTACCCACTGAACTACCTTGCTGGCCTGAGCACATCTACCGCAAGTAACATATCCTTGGGAGTAAACATATCTCATTCCACAATCTTGGTTATTAAAATTACAATTAAATAATGGCCTTTTGGCAAAACAATAATATCAGTAAGATAATGCAAAAAATGTGTCAGTAGGCAAAATAATTGTGCCAAGAATTTCACACTAAGGTACACAAAACAGACTTAGATGAAATTTCAAAAAATTCTGAAAATTTGGACATGACATTTTAGTTTACAAATGACCCCACTTATGCATCATCTAAATTTTTAAGTCAAAGAAATCAAAGATAGTGAATGGAAAGGGGAGAGTAGACAGTAAAAGATGAAAATGAAAGTAAGCATTTATAAAAATAAAAAAACAAGCAAAAATAAACATACTGAAAAAGAACTATAAATGGAGACTTTGGCTACAGAAATTTTTGCATTTGAAAAATCTTTAAATGAATTAATACAGTACACTTGAATAAACAATGTAAAATATTGAAAACACAATAGTTAACAACTTGGGCTCTGATTCAGTTTAAGTCTGAATCTTGCCTCTGTGGACTATGCCTGAATTTGCCCATTGTAAAATGGGAATAATAATTCTTCACAGGATCATAATAAAAATGAGTTACCAGGAGTAAAATGCTGATAGCACTACCAAAAACTTGGTAATTATTTATTAATCAATAAACAGTGTCATATTACTATAAATCTGACTCTAAAAAATATAAATTATGCCCTATGTGTTGGTTTTTCACAAACAAAGTAATATATTTGAGAAAGAATTCTAGTCACAAATGATGGAGGTGGAGATGAGCAATCTATGAAATTTATACCAAATATTATGAAAAATAAAGTAGCTGAGGGAAGATAAAATTTACAAGTCTTTATATCAAATGGGAAATACAAGTCCCTTGGTCTCTCATGATTTCAGCCCTTTTTATTTGTATAATGGCCATCCATATTACTATATACTTATTAAAGCACAATTACAGAAAATTCTAAGAAAATGTATAATCAGCAACTAATGTTGACTGGCACATCCAAATAAATTTGAAATGGAATTTCCCAGGTTAGGAAGTATTTTACTTCAGGCTTTGTCGTTGATTCTGAAACATGGTCTCTGGTAGCCAGTCAGGCCTCTGACTTCGCTATGTAGCCAAATCTGGCCTTGAACTCTTGATCCTCTTGCCTCTTCCTCCCAAATACTGAGATTATGTGCATACACCACCATACCAGTTACAAGTATTTTTCAAAATTCCATTTCAGTGTCTAAACTATAAATTTCCTTTTTATTAGGTATATTAAAGATGCAAAATACAATCAATGGTATCTTCCAGTAACAATATTGAAAAGATGATCCTTTCCACATTGAACTGTAATGACACCACGGCCATAAATTATAAAATCATACACATGCACACGCAAGAATCCAATTCTGTACATTATTGTATCCTTTGCCTACATGCTACACAAATGGTTCCCAACTTAAACTGGCTTGGCAGAAACCACATATGCCAATCTAATCTTTTCCCAGCCCAGCAATGCATGGTATGACACGCTCATGTTTAGCACTAATGCTGTACTCCATCTCCTAGCCAATGTAAACAACCAATACTGAGTTCAGTGTACTGTTTACTAAGTTCTGATGCCTAGCAGGTTAGATGTCTTACAAGTTTTAACTTCTGATATTATATTTTCAACTTAGGAGGGATTTATGCAAACAAAATTTTTTTCATAAGTCAAGGAGTATCTGTGCTTATAAATAACAGGAAACTTTGACTATAATGAAAAAATTCAAAAAAATTTTTTACTTTTTGGCTTTAATATTGTTAAGTTAGCATCCATGTAATCTTTATAACTAGTTAAACCTGCCTTTTCATTTGATGCCAATCAAAGGTAAACCTGCCAAATTCATAAAGACACTTTATCAACAAGTGGCATCAGAACACCCATGGTTTGTTTTGCCAAAATATTTTAATTCAATAAAGTCGTCTTTGACAAGGTTTCCAGAAGGAAAAGGAATTAGGAACTTTGAATTGATCTCATAATCAGGAATTCTCTGGCAGTATGAAAAGATGTGATGAAATCCAAGAGAGATCACACCATCAGTTTTATCCAGGTGTGTGCTGGGATTGACACAGTAGCCAATCGCCCAGCACTTAGTGCTAATTGTCAGCTGAAATGCCCACTTTTCTAACTGATCTGCAAAGGGGCTGCTTTAATACTCTTCCAAGCTCCTATGTCACAAACTAGTTCCAACATATCCATGAGGTATAGAGCCTCACCAAGACTTACCCAACCACGGGTGGAAATTTTGGGCACTGACACATGAATTCTTTTAGGATGCTTCTAGGTAAGGAGTCTATGCTGGCATAACTGCAAATTTTGCTATCGTCCCAATGGATTAAGTCTCTATCATTTTTATATTTCTAGGATGACAAAACATGTAGGCATCCTTCCTCATTTTGGGAGACTTCCTCTAACAAACACTTCTCTTCTGCCTGTGACTTTGTATTCTACCATGTTGGTTAATAATAAATAGAGCATGCATTACACATAGTAAATACTTCCCATAACAGTAAACTATAATTGCTTTAATTAATGTCAATAAAAATGAATAGAAGTAGCAACTCTATGTTTTACAGCCATGTATAATATTAGTATAATACAAAGAAACTGATTTGAAAAGTCATTTTCTTAAATAACAAATTTCTAAATGAAAATTTCTTTTTGACAATTCTTCAAATTGCTCCGGATAATATAAACACTTCTATCAGCAAATCAGGAACTGTGGTCACATGAAAAAAAGTCGTTGTTAGCCAGGACAGGAATCATTTAGATAGTATTTGTGCATTTAAAAGCACATTTTGAACAGCTCTGTTGCATAGTTTAATATTTTTATATCACTTAGTAAATATTACTATAGTGAAATTTACCTCCCAGTACATTTGCTGGAAAAAAAAGCATTCCATTTATTGCAGGCACTGCACATAGCATAACATAATACAGCCATTTCTGATGGCATTATCTGAGCAGAACAAACAGGAAATCTAACAAATCTGCATTCACTTCACTGCTGTGGGTGAATCCATATACGAGTGACTTTCCAGTGAGTGTCAAGCATCTGGGGAACTCAAGCTCTCAGCATGAGAGACTTTGAGCAATGCTCACAACCAACACAGCCACTTGAATAATCTTTTCTCTCACCTCCAGTGTGCTATGCCATCTCACTAGCTAGTCATGAGGATGTGTAGGAAAGAGTTTCAATATGCCTTGTAATAAAACCTAAGGAACCCAGTTGGGAAGCATTACCTTGTGTTAGCACATAGGAAACTCACTGTGCTCCCTGTGGCTTAGTAATAAATTCCACTGAGATAAAGAAACTCATATTATTCCTTTACTAGATCCTCTTAACTATGTTCCATCTTATCAGGTCAACCTCCACAGTATAATTACATTTAAAGAGAAAAAGACATTTAAAGAGACATCCTAAGCAGGTATGTCTCTATCACCTTCATCAGCCGCCTGCCCAGGCTGCATGTATCAGGTGTGAAACAAGTCTATCTTTCTACACAAATACAATTCATGACCTCAAGGCATAGAGATCAGAGTACTTGGCAAGATGTTTAGAATCTGATTACACAACAGAATATAATATATTACTATTATATCTTTTTTGTGGATGTCCTTTATAAACAAGTAATGTGCAATTGGTTCTGCCCTGTGGCTTATTCTAATTCTCCATAACCTAAAGGAAAATTGGAGCAAATCTCATTGAGTAAAATTCAATATACCATGCCAGATTTAGTGTCTACTACACACGCCTTTCTCCTATGCCACAGTTCTCCTTTCATCTCAACAATAGTCTCCCATGGTGACATCTGCAGTGCCTTTCTCTTGCCTCATATATCAATAGTCTCCTCCCTATCCAAATGAGATTTTCAGTCCACTATTTCAACATGGTCTCATTAACATCCTTAGTTCCTTCATCCTGATGCAATGAAATTAATTCTGAGTGACAAAAGTTCACTATGAAAGTATTAAAAATCTGGATTCTTAATACTGAAATCTCTGTGCTTCAGGCACTGAAGAAAAATGCCACCATCTAGATGTACTGGTCCTTTCAGCAGAGCTGGAAAAGGTTTAATCAATCTTTACTGAACTGTCATAGTTAGGCACAGGTGTCAACTGGACAGTTGAGGGCTTTGAACTCTGGACACATTTGTGGAGAATAAGTGATTGAGTTAAGCCCAGAGCAAACCTGCAGGAGATTGTCTAGCTGATGGGGAAGGCTCAGCCTATGGTGGGTGGGACTAGGTCCTAAACAGATGAATAAAATATTGAGAGCCGACTGAGGAAGTTGGCATCCTTGTGTATACTTGACTAGACATGTAAGGATCTGCCAAGTAAAGATCGTTCCTCTCTCAGCCATTATGTAGAGATGGTGTGACCAGTTCTCTAGGTCTGGTGTTGGTGCATGCTCTCCCATCAAGTTGGACTATGAACTGTAACCAGATTGTGTAGTAAGGAAATAAACTCCTTGTTCGCTTAAGCCATTTGATGGGCATTTATCAGCAACTATGTAGGCTGACTGCAACATGAACCCTTGGTTGGTTCTACAGAGAATCTTAAAATTTTACAGTTAACTAAGTCTCAACATTCCCTTTTCTCAGCTTCAGACTTTTCATTTACAGAACTTAATCTTCTCTTTCTCTTAGGAATGCAAAATCAGTAAACTGATCTTCCAGCCACCAAACCTCTAAGCCCACCTCTACTTTCACTTATCCAATCTTCTTTTCTTCATGTTGCACTAAAGAGATAGCCCTTTACTCACGCTGTGTGGCTGACTGTCAGCCTCGCCTTGTGTCCTGCTGCCTATGACTCTGTCTTCTTTCAGTCTTAACCGCACATGAATTCTTTAAATGTACCACCCTCTTCATTTGGGGCCTTTTATATCTTCCTCTACACCTGGAAATAAATGCTGTCTAATGCTGTGCTCTTCTACAAACCAAGTTAATTTAGTAAATCATCTTAAGTACTGGGTTTTTTTCCCAGGAAAATCATTTGAGTATTTGGATTATGACAGGTTCTTTGTTACAAGGTTTCTTATGTTAGCTTACTGTTTTTTCACCTCTCCTTTTATTAAATGGTGGTTCTGAGAACTGAACCCAAGGCCTTGCAAATGCTACACAAAAGTATTATAACTGAGCTATGTCCCCAATATCCTATTATCTTTTCTTTTTTTTTTTTAATTTTTTTATTCAATTGTGCATGTGTGCGTGTGTACACGTGTGTGTGTGTGTGTGTGTGTGTAGAACCACGGGCGAATTCAGGAACCACCATGGACGCCTCCACCTTCTTGTTTACTCTGCCCTGGGATTCACGGGCTCCGCCCTACCAGGACCAGAAACGCAGGCCGCCCCCGCTTCCGCCTGGCGTCTATACGTGGGGTCTAGGATACGAACTCGGGACCCTCCGCCTGTAAGGCAGAGGCTTAACCCCTGAGCCACCTCTCCAGCCCCCCCTATTATCTTTTCTGGCTCTTCACTTTTTTGGTAATAAAATTACTCATTTTCCCTTGTAAACCACAAACCTCATAGGACAAAGACTTGATCTTGTCCCACCCAATACTTTGCCTAGTACTTCTCCTACTGTCAACAGGTCCATGAATGAATAAACTGCTAATTGCAATGACAATAATAGCTCCTTAAAACCTTAAGAAACAAAATTCTGAGAGATAGACATGACAAGTTCTTAGCCGAGAAGGAAATCATGCATCAAAATTATTTTTTAAAAGGAAAAATAAAAAGAAGACTCTAGAAATTTAAACACCAGCACTGACAACACATGGAGCATGTCTTTTGTTTTGGTCTTCCGGGAAAAAAATCTGGAAGCTCCCAAAATAAATCAGAGAATAAAAGTTTTATACTTACACAAAGACTAGGGACCAGACTAGAAAGGTTAACATGTCGTGGGGCAAACATGTGAAGTTGCTGTAGGCAAGAAATGGCAGCTGCCTGGACCAGAGAATCAGAATGGTCCTGAGTGATGGCGCAGCCCACCAGGCAAGAGGACCGGATGGTGGAAATGGTTGCTCCATTCCCTAGCGGCAAAAACAAAGAAGATGTAAGATACAGCCATAATATCACCATCACAAAAAATATTCCTAGAAAGTAATTGTCTTTAGATAACCCCCGTTTCCAATTATTACTTAGCATGTAAAAATCTTGGGCAAGCCTGCAGATCCTGAAATGGTTTATGCATTCAGGATACATTCACAATAATTTACTGACTTCAGTGTTTAATTTAGCCATTAATAAATTAGTTGTCAGCAGTAAGAACCTGAGCTTTAGTATTAAGAAGGGGCACTCATAAGGTGAATAATTCCAGACAAGTTATATTCTCTGAGCTTGCTTCTTCATAAAAATATACTTCTTAGCATTGATTTTCAAGCTACATTCTTGACAGCCTTTTATATACTTTTATTTGAATAGATTTGGTGCTTATCTTCTAAGAAAAGTTAAATATTGGTAACTGTAGCACAAATAATATAATTTATAATTTACAAATTGACTAAAATTGGGGATAATATAATATTTGAAAGAATGAGCATATGTTTCAGTTTGTTGAGTAAAATCATTAAACATAAAAAAAAAGAGTAAAGTGAAAGGCCATAGAGACAGTGGGTGGCATTCAAGGGCTGAAGTACTTCATTCTCATCTTGTTTTCTGCTTGAGATTTTAAAAAATTATTTTGACCTAAGTTCATTTATGGATTAAACAATGGTACATATAGAATCCTGCATGGCAGGGTTGATGAACATGAACATTCAGTAGATAGTTACTGTAACAAAACTTCAAGCAATGTGATGGTGACACTCAGGAAAGACTATCGCCTAGTGCTCTCTTCAGTTTAGATGGGTGAGCTTACCTTGCAGCTCTGGGCCAACTGTAGTTATTATAGCACCCAAGCATCTTCCCAAGCACTGATGAACTTCTGTATGTGATGGGGGAACAGTCAGCAGCAAGGTAAGAACTAGAGACAATGTTGGCTCCACATAGCCACGATACATTGGACCACTGGAATCCACTATCAAAGCAAGTGAATGAAGAGACCAAGTCTAAAATAAAATACAACTTTAGTTTAGTTGTGTAAGGAACATTTAAAGTACACTGAATTAATTAGGTGTACTGAACTGTTATGATCACATACAGCACTTATCTTCTTTTTGTACATTTTAAGACAGCATCTTGAACTTGGAGTCCTCATACCTTAGCCTTCTTAAGTACTGGAAATACAGGCAAATGACACCATGTAGGACTTGCATATGTGTTCTCTTAGTATCTTTAAACACATCAACATGAGCTGGCAAATCAAGATTATTGGCTATTTTCACATATGGTTTGACATCTTTTACTATAGTTGTATTTTTAAACATAAAATGTTTGAGAAACAACAAAAATTTACAAAATTAGGGGAATAAGTTTGACTCAACTGATGATCCTAGGTTAAGGTAACAAAGAAAGTGACAATTAAAAAAAGTATCAATTGGTGCTGGAGAAGTGGCTCAGGGGTTAAGCCTCTGCTTTGCAGGCAGAAGGTCCTGAGTTCGGATCCTAGACCCCACGTATAGATGCCAGGTGGAAGCGGGGGCGCCCTTCGTTTCTAGTCCTGGTAAGACGGAGCCTGTGAATCCCGGGGCAGAGTAAACAAGGAGGTAGAGGCAGTCCATGGTGGTTCCCGAATTCATCTGTGGTTTTACACACACATACATACACACACATACATACACACGCGCGCACACATACATACACACATGCACGCACACACACACCCATGCATACACACATGCGCACACATGCACAATTGAATAAATAATAATAAAAAAATTTTTTTAAAGTGTCAATTAAAAAATATTTTAAGGATCCTAACAATGAGAATAAGTGTAGAATATGAAGAAATAAATTCAAATGAAACTAAAAATAGTAAGATGCTTGAAAGAGTCCATACGAATAGGTTTATCTCCCAGGATAAGGTGAATGAGATTGTAAAGAAAATTCTTATAAATTCTTGTAATGTTTTCCTGAGAATCATCTCCCTCGTGTCCACGTGTTTAAATACGTGGTTCCCTGCTGGTGGCACTGCTCAACATTATGCAACTTTATGAGCAAGTTTACCACAGAGGACGGGCCTTGAGGTTCAATAATCTGGCTCAACACCCCCCCCCCTGGTATGGCTGCGAGGCAACAGCCTGCCTTCTGCTCCCATCGCCATGCCTTTGTCTGCCACTGTGTGTTCCTTGTCATGATGGACTCTATCCCCCTCTGGAACCATAAGCCAAAATAACCAGCCCTCCCTTGTTTGGTAAGTGGATTTCAGTATTAGATCGAAGCCCCTACAGCTGCACCTCACAGAAACCAGGCCTTGGCTTCTGGCAATCAACATCCCCTACTTGCAGCCTTCCCCTACACACACCGCCCAGGTCAGTATCTAACTCCTGCCATGTATCTGTGTCACATGATGTGAAACTTCTTGCTCCATTGGAACACACTGTCCATATCAGTATCAACTAACCCTTCCCATGTATTTGTGCTACATATTGCAAAACTGCCTGCTACAATGTAAATGTTATATAATCCCTTTGTCCCATGGGCTTTCTAAGAGAGTCCCCCTACCACTCTGCTGTCTAAGGCCACGGTGGTTACTACTTTAAGCTATCATAGTCTGTGTGAATGCTCATTCACCTTTAGGCCAAATCATGTCTTCCAAAGTTCTCTGCTGTAATGAAGATTCCTACTATCATGGACCTTTGCCTTCTCTTTTTCTAACATTTTGTACCATAGAAGTATAATCCCTATTATTACTGTGATGCTAAGCATGTGGCTTTTAATCCTTTGGAAGTGCTGTGTGAAATAAATGTGGAGGCCTGGAACATGGGCAAAAAAACCCCAAACCATTGAATCTTACAGACAGAACTTATGAGCCATTCTAGTGTCAACTTAGATAGCAGAAATGGTGAGTAAGAAATACATATAGTACAGGCCTGGCTCATAAGACTTCAGAAGGAACAACTGTTAGAGACTTTACCTCCCATTTCCCTAGGAATGCTAAAACCACTGATTCTATTTTTACTCTAGCCAGGTCTGCCAACCTATCTAGGAGCCCACTGTCCTACCCTCCAGGAAATTTGATACATCTGGAGACATGTTAAATAGATGAGAGGGTCTCCATCCCCCTCTTCCCAGGATTTGCAGTTTGAATCTTTAGATGTCCTGATTTTAAATAAATGTAAACATTCTCAAGTCTTTTCATTCCTAATTCATTATTCTGCAGAGAAAACAAACCGATATCCCTAGATTGCACAAAAACTGTTCTGGAAACTGAGTACCAGTGCATAACTCACATGATGGCCTCTATCCCTTCTGCACTTTTAAGTCAAAATAATAAATCACCTTTCCTTTAAGTTGACTTGGGCCAAAGTACTTATCACAACAATACAACAAATTAAAACTTCTAATTTTTTTTTATTATTTATTCAATTGTGTGCATGTGTACATGTATGTGTGTAGAACCACGGACGAATTCGGGAACCACCATGGACCGCCTCCTTCTTGTTTACTCTGCCCCGGGATTCACAGGCTCCGCCCTACCAGGACCGGAAGTGCAGGCTGCCCCGCTTCCGCCTGGCGTCTATACATGGGGTCTAGGATCCGAACTCAGGACCTTCTGCCTGCAAGGCAGAGGCTTAACCCCTGAGCCATCTCTCCAGCCCCAACAAATTAAAACTTCTAAAACAAAATAACGGGGAAAGAAAATGAAAATTTTTTTCTAAGAGCTTATTTTAGTCATTTATTATTTTCAGGTAATTTATTTATTTATTTTAGTCATTTATTATTTTCAAGTAATTTCCTAAAAATATGCAGGATATGGTAATGTATATCTCAACACTGTAGAAGCTGAAGCAAGAGAATTCCAAATTTGGAGTCAGGTTGGGGAAAACGGAGAAAAGTTGTATTAAAAAAAAAAAAGCATAGAAATATTTCAGTATTACTATACCTGGACTTCAGGAGATGTCCCATCTTGTGCTAAAGCCAGTAAAATGCTGACACTGGTCTTCAAGTGCTGTCCTGAGCCTATACCACCAACATAACGATGCAAACAACCAAGCGCCAATGAATGGCCAGTCCGAGACACAACATCTCGCGCTGATTTCAACCTGAGAAGAAGACTATGGGTCAGGAAATGCTTTCTCTATCGTCCTCCAGCTCTTAGGCACCATTATTCCACCACGTCCATACAGAAAATATTCTGGAAGCCATAAAACATTACAATTTTCATACTTTTTTTTTATTTACCAATAAGACCTATTGTTCTGATCTAAAATCACTGGCTAGCCAAGTAATGTAACTCAGTGAAGGAGCATATACTTTAACATACAAGGCCATGAGTTTAATCCCCAAATCACAAAAATGAAAAAAATCAAAATAGTTAAGTTATATATTTCAAAAAATAAAATCTACTTTTAGAAAATAGGTTCTCGTTTTAAATTATTCCTTACAAGTCCAGAAGACATTTTGAATTTTTTCTTTTTTGCGTGTGTGTGTGTGTGTGTGTGTGTGTGTGTGTGTGTGTATCTGAGGGCACTGTGTGTCCCTGAGGAGGCCCAAGGGAGAGTCTGAAAATCATTCCGGATTGTTTCTCTTTCCTTTGTGCTTTTCTCTGGGATTTCTCAGGCTCCCACTTTCCAGAGCTGGAAGTGAAGGCCACTACCACTTACACTTGGCAAACATGGGATCTGGGATGCGAACTCAAATCCTTCTGTTTGCAAAGCAGAGTCTTAACCCCTAAGCCATCTCTCCAGCCCCCAGATACTAATTTTTTGAGAAGGGTCGTGCTATGTAGAAGCTTCTAGCCTGGATCAGATTGGCCTTGAATCAGGTGGCAATCTTCCTGCCTTTGCCATCCTGGTGCTGGGATTGCACCTGGCTATATTAAATATTAAATAATGTATTAAAATGGCTCTTATCATTGCTTTGAAAATAAAAAGGTAATTATGGAACTGAGGGCATAACTCAGTACTACCACATAGTTAGCATGTTCAATTCCCACACTATAAAAAAAGGACTCTGTACTTGCAGAATTACATAAACTATTTCATATTTCCTTTAAGGAATTCCCTATGATTTTGTTTTACTTTATTTCTGGAATATAAACCTTGTGCCAGGCAAAAATTCTATAACTGAACTAAATCCCAGTGATTATAATTATGACTGAAACCTCTATAAAATGAGCAAATCTATTTTCTTTATGATACATATTTCATTAATTCAGAAATGTAAAAGAGCTAATCAATATTTAAAATAAGAAAACAACAGAAAAATGATTTAAAAACTTATTTCAAAAATTGGCCATATTTACATGGGGTAAAGGAAAGCAGAGAGAGAATGTGACTGTAGGTGCCATTTTAACTGTGCATATAGCTGAGAATTGGGACTGATATTCTTCCTGATTTCAAGAGCTGGATGAGAAACTTTCCAAAATACTATCACAAGCTATGCCATACAGGAAACAGAATCCAGTTAAATTACTAGTTACTTAAAAGACTTCTGTAAATCAAAGTGCTAGAGACATGGCTCAGTTTTAGAGTGCGTACCCTGCATGCCTGAACCTTAGCTTTGATCTGCAGCACTACTGAAAAATACAATTTGAATAACATCTTTATTAAGGTGAGACACTTACTTCCTAGGAAAGAGACCCACTTACTTGTCAAAGCTATATTGGGCCATTCGGGCAATAAAAGTTGCTTCTCCCACCACCTGAGCCATTCTTCCAAGAGCTTCCCCTGCTGCACACCGTAAGATAGGGTTGGGGTTGTCCAGCGCACCCATAACCAGGGTTAGAGCAGACTTACGAACTTCCTCAGGCCCTAAAGTACTCTTATTTTCAGCTAAGCCCTGCAGTGATTAAAAAAAAATGACAATGATCATCCGCAATTCATGTAAAACAAAAACAAAACATGCTGCATGCTTTGTTAACTATAAACTCATTTTCCAATATTATTTTCAGGCAGCTTTCACATCCGCATGTGAAATCCTAGAATTGGTACCTTTAAGTGGATAGTGATCAATTCCCTAAATATGACTTTGGAACATAAGTAACAGCCAATAGTCCAACTGGCCCCTAAACCAACAGTCCACGAGAAAATATATATTCGCAGACCAATACTTAAATGTTCTTTTTTTAATACTTACTATTACATAATACTGTAATAGTAAGTTAAACATTTTAAACTAATTAAAATTTATCGCTCTAACTTTAAATAAATAACAGGCCTGATGAGTATGAAACTTTGATTCATTTCTATAAAAATTCAACAAAAGGCAATTGTACAGCCAGACACGGTATGGCTCATACCTGTAATATCAGCTACTTAGGTGCTGGAGGCAGGAGGTTTGTAAGTTAAAGGCCTGCCTGGACTATACAGTAAGTTCAGGGCCATCTAGACAATTTAGCAAGACCCTGACTCAAAATAAAAATAATTAAATGGGCCTGGGAGTAGATAACTTTCCTAGTATACAAAAGGATATGGATTTAATCTCCAGTATCAAAAATAAATATTATCTAAATAAAAAATAACAGCAAAAAGCTCACAATTATGTCCTAAGAGTACATTCAATACATGTATAAAGACAAAATTCAGAAAACAACAACCAGAAATTAAATGTTGTCATAGTTTTCTCTCTGCTCTAGCTATACCTCCTGCTCTGACATTTAGAGATGAAAAAATCTAAGTCATGGGACCCATGGGAAATGTTAACCGCACCACAGTCATTAGCGTAACAGCCATCTGTGCAGCAATACTGAGGTTCGCTATTCTCCCAACTACCAAGGGACCATGACCATCTTGCTTCCTTAATTTTTAAATCCTCAGATATTACTCAGTCTCAAAATACAGCAAGTGTCAATGGCTATGTAACTAACACATACTTCCAGTTCTGTACTGATGTTTATTTTCTTGTATTTATTTCATTTTATTTTCACAGTAATGTTAACACTAAAACTATAAAAGGTTTTCAAACACCATGAAAAGCTACACAGTATGATTCATGAACTCTATGAACTGGGCAATTATTCTACTTCATTATGTAGAACTGAAATCAGGAGAAAGTTAAAGGAATTGAAATAAGCACAACCTAGTGAGTAGCTAAACCAAAAAAAAAAAAAAATTTCTACATGCAGCATGGTCTCATCTATATAACCTGCTTCTTCTGAGTTATAAATTAAATCACAAATCAACCCAATATCTCTTTAGCACATCATTATAAAATCAAATTTCATTAATCAGACATTTTAGAAAATCCTAAAAGAGATTACTGGCACTTGTAAACTTTGAGGCTCAAATCAAAAGACGAACTCTAACATTAGTAAAATACAAAATACTCACTTAAATTATGAGTCCAATATAAAGTTTTTAGCATGATTTTAAAACTAATATAAAAGCACCATTATCAAGAACAAATAATCTTGATATACCCGCCATACTAATGCACATTAACATCATTCAGAATATTTATTATGTTTTAAAAGAAATACCTTCAATGCACTAAGAACAGCAGTAAATATATTAAGCTGCACAGCCTGCTGGCGGACACCTTTGGCTTGTTTTACACATTCAGCAAAGTGATCCAACATCTGTAATCTATAATATCAGGATAAGATCCATTAGGAGAGATTAAAGTTCAAAGAATAGGTAAGAGTACAACCTAACTGCTCAGCAGTAATGCCCCCTAGTTGTCTATTGTCCTACCGCTGGGCCAAACCAGACTGCCATCTCCTTAATTAACAATAGTCATATAGTTAAATTAAATAGAAGAGCTAAAGAGACTAAAGATTAGTTTTCAATGAGCAAAACTAGGTCATAATTTCAATGGCCTTAATACCACCATCCAACAAAACCAACATCCAACAAAAGGCCAGTCTTACAGTATATGATACAGTATGCAGAAAAGCCCATGTGTTTAAGGCTAGAGCCCCAAGTGGCCGCTATTGGGAAGTGATGGAAGTTCCTGAGATGGGCCTGTTGGGTCATTGAGGCATGCTACTGAAGAGATCCAGGCGCCTTCCCGCTCTATTTTACAGCCATGAAGTGAGCAGTATGGCTCTGCATACCTTGAAACAGAAACAAAATCAATAGGACCATTTGCTCATGAACCAGACGCTCTAAAACCTTCAACTAGTAAGACTGCATCTTTATAAGCTATTTTAAGAATTTTAAGGTGACTAATGTAAGATCCTCAAAGTTTTTCTTTTTCTAATTGAGACAGGGCTTCATTATATTAGTCAGTTTCCTAAGCAGCAGGTATTGCAGCCATGCGCCACTTCATCTGTTTCTCCAAGGGGAAGTAGAATAGAATAGAATAGAATAGAATAGAATAGAATAGAATAGAATAGAATAGAATAGAATAGAATAGAATAGAATAGAATAGAATAGAATAGAATAGAATAGAATAGAATAGAATGAATAGAATAGAATAGAAAATAGAATCGAATAATAATCATTAATTATGGATCTTGTGGAAGATTTTTAAATTAGAAACAAATAGGAGCCTCCTTGAACACAGGACAACCTTATATTCTGTAGCCTAGGTTCTTTTTTTTGTTCTGTTTTTAACAAAGTTGCTGGAAAATTTGAAAAAAGATTTAACTTTGGTCAAGTTTTTTAATGAAAAAAAGAGAAGCACATTTCATGATTAATTGTATGACTTTGGGAAAACCATAAACTCCTATATCTGGATTTCCTTAACTCTTTTTTTCTTCTTCCATTTTTACATATATTTATATAAGGGGTACAAGAATGTGCACCTGTGTGTTTGCATGTGGATGAACAGTTGTTTAGAATCCCAAGACTGATACTGGAAACCATGCTCAAATCACTCTTTCACGTTATTTTTTAATTTTTAATTATTTTTGCATGTGTGTCTGGGTATATCAGAAGGCACCGTGTGTCCCTCTGGAGACCCAAAGATGACCTTCAGAATCACCCTGGATTGTTCCACCGCCTATTCGCTTTGCTCTGCAGCTTCCCAGACTTCACCTTCCACAATCAGAAGGCAGGTCACTGCCATTTCTGCCTGACATTTTACGTGGGACCTGGGATCTGCATTCAGGACCTTCTTGCAAGGCAGAGGCTTAACCCCTGAACCACCGCTCTGGTCCTATTTTTTTTTTTTTTTTTTTTTTGAGGCTCGGTCTCCAGTTAAACCCTGAGCTCCCTATACAGCTAGTCTGCTTACCCAGTTTGCTCTGGAGACCTTCAGGCTCTGCCTACTGGGTCTGTAACTACAGACAGGCTGCCACGCCCACCTGTGGAACCTGAGGATCTGAAATTTGGTTCTTTTACTTGCACAGCAACTTTTACCATCTTCATAACCCTGAATAGTCTTAGCCTCAAAACAAGGATGTTTTAAAAAAAAGTGCTCTTAAGATTTTCTCCACCTTTAATTTTTTTAACATTTATGTGGCAATTGAATGCTTTTAAAATATCAAATTTAAATGACAAACATCTGCATATAAAACAATATTTTAATATATTTTGTGAACTATTTGAAAGGCATTACATTAATTTGTTTTTTTATCCTCTGGAAACCCCCAAATACATAAATGTGTCTAGCATTAGGGATAGTGGCTGTGAATATAAATTACAGCAAAGCAAAAACACTTCTACTACAAAAAAGAACATATGTCTTAGTTTCCCAAGTTCTAGACTTGAACCCTCTCACAAACAAAAGTAATTAGAATAGAATTCTCATGCATTTACTTGTTCAATAGAAGAATTAGCAAACTGATAAACTTAGCTTAACCTATAGACTTTCAGAAAAACCTTTACCACAAAAATTTTGTTGAGCATGGCACAGTCATAAAGGAGTGGATTGCAGATGCTAGTGCAGACGGCCAAATCTTGAATAGTTTCAAGTTACATGGATTGTCATACATTTTATCATGTACATTGCACTTATGTTGGTAAACTATGAGAATACTATTGAAGTAACAACGTACTTTGTTATTACTTAAATATAATCTATTTGATTAAATTAACTAGCTGACTTTATACTAACCGATGTTTATAGGAAACGTGAGGAAACACTACACCAAAGAGAGCCACCGAGGCATCGATTACTGAGACTCCAAGAGGCAGTGGACCCGGCACCGCCTCTCCAGCAGGTATTCGTAAATAAATGGAAGAAGGGTCATGCTCCAGAGCCCCACTTCCTGACGCACTGTTGGGCTGGAGCTGCAAAAGGGAAACCTAAAGTCATTCACAATCTACTTTAGAAAATTTACAAGTATCAAGAACAGAGCAGGGTTAAAAACTGGATCTGAAAACTTTTGTGCAGATTAAAAACACAACCTCATCGTTTAAAAAAGGCATCACCAGAAATGACGTATTAATTAAAAATATGAAAAGCCTTATTCATTCT
The DNA here is from genome assembly GCA_023101885.1 of Typhlomys cinereus. Taxonomy (NCBI): domain Eukaryota; kingdom Metazoa; phylum Chordata; class Mammalia; order Rodentia; family Platacanthomyidae; genus Typhlomys; species Typhlomys cinereus. Next base: position 2,376,826 of record JALPQD010000227.1, read on the forward strand.
AAAATATTTTACACTTTCACCTCATATGTGAGCAAAATAATATCAGCAATAACTAAAGCCGCAAAACTACCTCAAAGGCTATTTAGGTCTTATTTTTGAAGTAGAAAAAAACAATGTCTCTACTCTCCTCTCATTACAAAACACGAGCAATCAAAGCTAAGACTGCATTTTGTCACAGCCACCACAGGGTATCTACATAGAAAGAATATTGAGTGAAGACAATTTACCAAATTCTTACCACTGCTATTTACCTTCTTCTATCTTTTATCTACCTCCAAGATACTATCAAGTATCTAAGAAAGCTGAATGGAAATTAAACCTTTGTCCACTGTATTTTCTTTTAAAATGACAGTGGGTACTAGGACTATTATTTCAGATTAAATTAATAATTTCATTTCCACATAGTCATTACTACCTGGTCTTCAATTGATTTATGATCAGTTTCTTGAAGCCAGGAGCCAAGAAGAACACTGTCATCATAATGGCAGAGGGATCGGAGGAGGGAGGTAGTTGTGTTGGCTGAGTTGTCAGTCAAAGTGAATTCAGCTACTAGTTCTCTAAGAAGTGCATTGAAAGATCCTAAAATACAGAACTTCACATCAGATTAAAAATACTTTTATAAAATTACAATCATTGTACAAAAAGAGCAGCAACGTGTTTGACAGGAATAAAATACTGTATTAGTTTTTCCCACAGTGATTCTCACGATGCGGCCTGAGCAGCCTTGAAGTCCTGAGCTCAAGTGATCCTCACTCCAGCTGCGCAAGCATCGGAGACACAAGCATGGGCCACAGTACTCTGTCTAAATTTATATTAACTAGTTGGACATTGATTTTTCTTCAACAGTCACAGGGAATCTAGGGCTTCACACACGAGATGATCGACCACTGAGAGCGATATCCCTGGAGCTTTTTACGTCAGGACCGGGCCTCACTGTTACCCAGGCTGTCCTTGAGCTCTCCGAACCTAAACAGTTCCTGAACTTGCATTCCTCCTGTCCAGTCCCCCGAGCAGCTGGAGTGACATGCATGTGCTGGGTGCCTCCAGCTAAGGCTGTTTTTAATATACAATAATTACTATATATTACTCTCTATATATTACTATACAATACAATCTTAGGTTAATCTAAAGTAGACAAAAAAAACCCCACAAAGAACTGATCTTCTATTTTAAATATATTAAACATTTGGTCATTATTTATTGCTGTCTAATGATGTGAAAACATTGAATTTACACATACCAACATGCTTAAGCACAGAAAAAAAAGTGTTAGAGAGAAATTAATAGTTTGTTACTAGTATTTTCTATACACAATATTTTATTTCCATGATGTAAATTATTATTCTCCTCTTAGAGACCTAAGCTATTGGCTATTACAATACATACGAGGCAGAAGAGGATGATAACGTAAAGTGTAGAAGCTGAGGGTAAACCAGCTAGTTCTGAATGCAAACTCTATCATGAGTCAACTCTACCCAGGCAAGTTATTTTTCCTCAAGCTACTTATTATTCTTAAGCTACAAAATACTAATAATCACCTCTAAAGTTCAGTTTGGGTCGCAAGAACATTACATGGGGGGTGTTATGTTGTAAAGACAGTCTATAGTAGAGTCCTGGTCAGATGATGCTATGAAGAACTTGAAAGGTAGAGTGAAAGTTTTTCATCAGATATTACACATTTAATTACCTTCGTAAGTTTTTGGAGGTAATAAAGCCAAGATATCATAAAGTCTTAAGCGGACCATTGCAGCGCTGGCTTTCAGATGTGCTCCATGGGCTTTAATTACAGATGGAATGCTGCAATAACAAAAGCACAGATGAAATCAGTTCACTAGGACGGGGATTACTTACAAGGCCTAGGAAGATGCCTTTCAGCAATGCATTAATGTACTGTTAAAGAACACTGGTAAGTATCATGTGTTCACAGTTTATTTTGAAATCTTTATTACTATTACTAGAAGCATTTTAGAATACAACTATTATTTTAAGCAACACTGCTAACACAATTTTAAAGACACTTTATGAAGTATGTATTTTCTATATTAACTCTAAAATCACAAAATATGCTATCTATAATGTTTACTAATTAATATATAAAATAGGATGTTAACTTGGTCCTAATTGTTTACTTACTGTGACATCATAGTCATGGCACATTCAATAGGAGTCATTAATTTCCTAATCACATCTTCAGTTAAGAGTTCAGGACAATGTGCAACAAAACTCCTCATTGCTAGAGAAAATTATTCAAAAGACAGATTTAGGGCAACATTTGTGAGTCGAATAATCTTTAAAAACTACATATAATAAAGATACCTACAGTTCTCAATTACTACAAATTACTATAAATGGTTCTGTAAAATGTCAAACCAACAGAAAAGTAAACAACAACTACAGAGAAAAATCACCAGACATAACAGAAAAAGGATAGAGACCAGAAATGGAGGAAGAAAAAATATAAGTCAGAAGACTTCTGCATGAGGGCTGGAAAGATGGCTCAGGCGTTAAGACTCTGACTTGCAAGTAGAAGGTCCTGAGTTCGGATCCCAGGTAACATGTGAAAACCACCAGGTAGAAACTGCAGTGGCCGGCACTACTGGTCCTGGTGAGCAGAGCCTGGGAAATCCCAGAGCAAAGCAAAAAGAAGGTAGATGCAATCCAGGATGATTCCTGAAGTCACCCCTAGTCCTCCATGGGGACCTCTGATACACACACACACAACACACATACGCACACAATTAATAAATAAATTATTAGTTACAGGGGAGACTTCTGCGTGGGAATCCAGAGAACCATAACCTAAGAGGAATTCAGATGACTACAAAGAATGCAGGCTCAGTATAGCACAAGAAGTGAACAGATGGAAATAAGTATCTTTACTGCTCCATCAGCAAAGCAGTTGAGACTAAAACACCCCTCAAATGTGTGGGGGCCACTGGCACCTGTCCTGACACTCTGGACATGTCTCTCTCTTACTTTGGGAAAAGTATTTTTTACCTTGGCACAAACCAAAGCAAAACAGGTCCCAATTCTAGGTCCCAAAGGAAACAAACTTGAACCTTTCTGTGTGCTGCTGACACCCAGATAAAAACCACAGTGCCCATCAATTTTGAAATGCTGACATGTGGGTAGCACAGTAGTATCTGCACACTGGAGAACAATGCTAGAAAATGGTGTTTCTCATTTTGCGAAGCTTAGTTTACTCGGGAGTTTTGGTAATGCTGAGCTTCCTTGCTCTTAATGCTCCCTGGATTTCTCACGTGTGACCAGTATTTTTTTGCCAGATGAAGACTGCAACTACTAGGAATAAAGTGGCCTAGGTTTCAACGCTGACATAACACCACCACAAGTACTTTCTGAGGCTCACCACAGCAACAGTATAATAATCACTGTTGGGGCAGTTTCATATTATTAGGAAACTGGAGTTATTTTTATAAAATTTCTATGATCTGAAAGTCTACAGATTTATCACTAGCTATTAAAATAAAAAAATGAAATAGCAATTTTCCTTCCCTTACAAATATATTAGACGAAAATATTCTGAAAGTGCAATCCTTTTGGTTCTTACCACATAAGGCTCCAGCACGACCTTCCAAAGTTACCTGCCAGGTAAAAGAATCTCCTCGGGCCTTCTCAGCCTCCAGTTCCTTCAAAGAACGAGGGAAAACATTTCGCCACAACAACAACATCTTGGGCAGATGGTAGCGAACTACAGAAGGTCCTATGCGAGGAGATGAAGAACAGAAAACCTTAAATTACAACACTTATTACAAACAAAAGTCAAAGGAGCTGTGCCTCCTCAGGCCTAGTGGTACACGTCTCTGTTCCCAGCTGGGAGAGGTGCAGGCAGCAGCACTAGGAGTTCATGGCCAGCCTCACCTATGCAATGAGTTTAATGCTAGCCTGGACTACGTGAGATATTCTCTCACGAAAGCTAAAAATACAAATAAAAAAAAAAGAGAGAAGAAAACAGAAAGTTTTAGCCCAATATGTCACTTCACTCATTTTTAATCTCTAAAATCTACTTTAGTTTCAAAATGTTATTATACCGTGAGTAAAACTAATGGATACTAAGACATAACACTAATTTTAAAATTACTAGTGCTATTGGTATATAAATTTATAGAAGATACAATAAAATTTTCCTCCGCTACATTCAGAATAGTTGATTTCCTATTTATCAATAATAAAATTCACCCGGGACACACTGTGTGAGAACTTTTCCATGAACATATGTGCACATAAACACGTATCTCTTCCTCACATACACACACGAGTATACACTACTCCCTTTTGGGGTCAGTGTGAGGTTAACTTAGTTTCACAGAGAAGCAGTACATGCAACATTATATTTATAATACTGATGGGCTTAATTAATAAAACAATCACATAAATTAACACCAACTTTGGGGAAAAAGTGACCATCTTTATAGAAAACAGATCAAAATATAATTCCCAAAGACTGAGCTTTCTTCAAAAAATGAATGATTTCATAGTATGCACACACTTTGCAATTACTACTGAACACGTGAACTAGAAAATAGATATACCTCATCTTCATAAGACATATTTCTGTCCTTTGCATAACACTAACTTTGTTTTTTTTTATAATTTTCAACTGTATCAAAGATTAGAATGTGAAGCTTAATACTTTTAAATTAGATTCACTTTACAGCCATTGACAACTACAGGATGAGTCAAAATCCTACTGAAGTATAACTATACCTAAAGTCATGAGTGCTCCAAGTAAAAGCCATCCAGCCTGGGTGCGCTGAAGTGACAGCCGGCTATTCTGGGCAGCAGTTCGTAACAGATCTTCAGCAATACTAACTACCATCTGCGAGAGAAATTTGAAATTGGATCTTAATTTAAACAGACTGAAGAAATCAACTAGGAAAAAAAAATAATGTGTGTGCTTTATTAAATTGTTCCTGTTTTTAAAAACATGTTGTTTTCAAAGCGGAAAATCAAAACCTACTTCATGTCAACTGCACTAATGATCCAAGGTGATTAGAGTAAACTGTGAGTCAGGCTGCTTGGATCTACATCCTAACTCTGCCACTAGCTAGCCTGACCTCTCTTATTAGTTCCCTCACTAGTAAAATAGAATAATAAGGGTTTCTACCTCAATCTTGCCAGGAATAAATAAGTTAATACAGTATTCAGAACAGTGCTAGCCCATGCAACCACTCAATAAATTCCATATTATTGGTACTACTATATATTCAAAACTTTGTCCAACTCCTCTAATACACTTGTCTTTAAGATACTCCTATAGTCCACACAAGGAGACACAGGAAAAATAGGAAATAGAACATGCACACACATTTGCGCACATACACAACTATGTAAATCAAAAATTCTGATGTTTAAATAATCGTTATAGTTATTTTTCCTCTAAAGGAAATCATAATAAGACATAAAGATTAAATATATAATTTCCGCGAGGGTCTGTTAACTAGTCTAGCACAATACTACTGCTATTTGATCACCCAGTTCAACATTAAATTAGGCAGGGTTCCAATAAAGACCAAGACCATTCACAAACCCAGAACCTTTGCATACCTTTCCTTTGGCATGAGGAATGCCCAAGGGACACTGATGAACTCCACCTAATAAAGCGGCCATTGCAAAACTGTATCCACTGACAGCTTCTGGGGACGTCTTCAAGTTGTTGAGCCTTTCTGCACATCTGTCTAGAAACGGAGTCAACTGGAAGGGCAATGCCACAGCCACACAGCGCAGACACCATGCAGCGGCAAGCCGAGCAGCCATGCTTGGGTGAAGAAGCACGGAAGTCACAATCTCCAGAAGTCCTACGAAGGAAATCCTCAAAATATTATTCTTTTCTGAAGAAAAATGATTTCAGACACTGAAAGACTATGTATAATAATTAAAATTATAAACTGTGAGTGACAATAATAACTAATCAACAAACACCAGTTGCAAGGACAGTGGCAGGGCCCAGCAGAGCCAAGTCATACCTATGGAGGCTTCCTGAATGAGAGGAGAAGCGGTGGCGTTCAGGCTCTGCACCAGGCTGCCCAGCTCTTGCAGGGCACAGACCATCACGTGCTGGCTCGCAGCAATGTCTGCAGCTCCTGATTTGTTTTCACTGCTGGTATCATTCACTACTGCTTCTGAAATACAAATCATGTACCTCATACAGCTGTGTGATACAAAGCCTCAAACAATGTGACCTGGATTCTGATTCATTCCATTTGATTCCATTTAAATTTCTTAGTGGAAAATTCACATTAACTAGTTAGTAAACTGACTCTGAAACAATACTGAATAACTTCATGACAATGCTTAAATACATATTTTATATATGTGATTGTTCCAGGAAACACTTTTAGAAGGAGCAGCAATCTACACTGTTTACAAAAACAGACTCAGAGGCAGGAAGATGGCTCAGTATTAGAATTTTTGCATGAGGTGACCTAATACAGTGGAAGCATTATTGTCAAATTACAACTGGAAAATGGATCTATAAAGTATCCTTAGAAATTACTGGAACGTTCCTCCAAATTCCTATTAATATCTCCTCTCGTCACCTTTTTATGTCCACTAAACTTAAAAATGTATTTAACATGACACAACTAAAGATCCCTTGACCAAGTACTAATTCAGAATATATTCTGCTCCAATTAAAACCTTGATATGGACAGGAAAGAAAAGGAAGATTCTGTTCTCAATGGTATACCACTGATCTATGATACCTGCTGGAGCATGAATCAGGTCAGGAACATGTCATCAAAGGCAAACCACATGAAATACAGTGGGCCACACAAGTGAAAAGACTTAAAAATAAGAGGGAGTCTAGCAGGGGAAATGAAGGAATGTAAGGAGAAAAGGAGGGGGGATGGGATTGGGAATTAAGGGATGAAAATATCATAAAGTCACTATATTCATGTATGCGATACTAAAGAAAAATAAAATATTTATGTTACTTTAAAAAAATCTCTGACATATTCATTGTACTTACTTCTTTTAGGATTTTTCAAGTAGTTAACATATAACCATAAGATTAATAACCTTTAATTGACAGTAAAACTTTCTTTTTTCAATCATCTTGAATTGACAATAAAAATAAAGAATGAGAGACTGAAACTGATTAATAAATGGAGTATAATTAACACCTGATAATTCTGGATATATTGAACAGCCCATGAGCTCTGTCCTTTGACTCTGGATCCCTCCACACAGGAGATAACCGAACTTCTACCACTTAGCACAATGGGTCTTTTTGTTTATTTAGCACAATGTTCCTAGCACTCAAACTTGAATCTTTATACAAAACTTTTACAGTTATGAATGCAGGGTGGCTTACTATTTAAGTATGCCTCATTAATTCAAACACCTTTAATTTGTAATTTTCTGTTAGCTTTATACATTTAAAAGTGGTTAAGGTAATTAATTATAAATGACAAAAATAACCAATGGAAATTTGCTTTTGTCAATGTTATAAAATAACTAAATGACAATATACTGATTACATCTATTTATTATACCCTATTTTCAAAGACCTCTTTTGGGCATTATAAATTGTCTCATTAATATTAATATATACACCAATAAAACTTAAGTTATGATATAAAGTTAGATTTTTGCCTTGCTTTGGTTTGCTAAGTGAATTATAAACTCTATGAAGACAGCAGCTTTTTACTACTCATTTAAATCTTGAAATTATATTCAGCAAATTAAAGTATTAAATAATTACTTGTTCTACTAGCATATGTATGACCTTGACAACTTCCAGAAAAAGATTTCTTTTCAGGTCTTTAGTTGAGTAGAAAGAATAAGTACATTTTAATGTCCTGTGGTTGAGAAAACAGCATAATTCGAAATAGCTAGTTGCAGATATAAACTGCTTCCAAAATAACAAAATAGTGTCTGGTGTGGAGACCTGGCCTGATATGAGCACTACAAGTTACACAGTCTGCACTAAAATGTAACTGCATCCCAAAATATATACAATTTTTATGCGTGAATTAAAAATTATCTGAAAAAGGAAGCAATAGATCCTTAAGAATGATGAGTTAATGTGGTTTCACAATATAACCAATAAGGGGCTAACAGTTGTCAATAATTACTCCTTTCAAGTCTCCACATTAAGCCTACTGGAGAAAGAAAAAGAAAAACATTGACAATGTGTATTTATCAAACAAAAGGCTTCAAGCAGAAAAATCACAAAGGATTATCCCATAAAGACAGAATTCAATGCCCGGCTCCATTCCTTGAGAATCACAAACAGCACAGGAACTACAAAGAAAGGGGAAAAAATCTAACAACACTGTATTTCAACATACTATATAATGTTTCAGTATTAAAGTGCTTGATAAAATGACTATGAAAAAACAGTTCAGAAAGATACAAAACAATCAGAGCTGCTCATATTTATGAAGCACAATAATGGCAATCCTAGCACTCAGAGGCCAAGGCGGGAAAATGCAAGCACAAGGCCAGCTTAGGGTAAAATGAGACCCTATGTCAAACACACCAACAGCAGTGAAAGGGAATGAGCAAGGACCTCAGCACATCCACTGTGAGGTCACCTCTTACCCACGGCTTTCATCTGCTTTCCGATGGCTTGGCAGATCTCCTTCGCAGCTGCTATCTGGGCTTTCTCACCCAATAGACTACCCACCGTGGCCCTCAGGATGAAGGAGACGCATCGCCTTGAGTACACGGCCTCCACATGTGTTTGTGTTGCTCGAGGATGTGAAACCAGATCAAGCACATGGGACAAGAACGTAGCAAAACTACGTTCCAGCCACTGACCGCCCAATCTTGTTACAAAGACGACATATGCCTGCAAATACATAGAGATACAACTTCAGGTGCCTGCACAGAAATGAAGAGAATCCTGGAAAGCAACTATGGAAGTAAATGATGGCCATATGAAAACAAATTACCTTTGAGATTAAAACAGAAAATTTAAATTTCACATCTTTTTAGGACTTCTAGCATAGGAATTACAGGCAGAATTTTTTTTATATAAAATACTTCTAAAAAGAAAAAAAAAAAAAAGTATAGAGGTGCCTGTCTGGGGGCTAACCTGGGATACATAGTGAGTTTTAGGCCAGCCAGGGCCACATAGTAAAATCCAGTTTCAAAAAAACAACCAAACAATAACAACAACAATACACACACAGAGCTCTCTAGACAGCTCCACACAGAACATAAAAGAATGCTCCAAATTTGACTTGCACCAGAGGGTAAGGGAGCTCTGGGAATAAAGAGACGAAATCAGCTCTACGAGCTGCCTGTCGGTGGCTGATGACTTTCAAAGTAGTTACTTCTACTTACACTTATTTCAGGGGTAAGACATAGTCTCAGTGATTTTGACCAACATCCCAAATCATTTCATCTCACTAAGATGTCATTATCAAGTTATCATTTTGAAATTACAATTCCAAGTTAAATTTAATCTTACAATTACATTGGAAATAAACTAATCACAAATACAAATTCAATCAAACATCAATAAATTATTTTAGCTACAGGGGGCTGGGAAAATATCAAACATCTAAATCCCTCAAGTTACTAATATCTAAATACATTTCCCAATAAAGATGTTCACTTCATTATTTTTAAAGGGTTTCATTGTGTTAGGTTTTGTTTTTATTTTATTTTGTTTTATTTTGGTTTTTGAGATAAGGTCTCTTGTTGTGGAACCCGAGCTGGCCTTGCATTCAGCACACTCCTGTCTGAGACTCTGACAAGCACTGTCCTGCCAGGCAGAACTGACTATACATCACATTTGTTACGAAATAAAATTTGGAAACATTTAGATATTTATAAACATACAGTAGACACGAACTTATCTACGTATCATTAAGAATCTACCTTTCAGGCTGGGGGTGTAGCTTAGTGGTAGAACGCTGGCCCAGCATCCTCAAGGCCCTGAATCAACCCTCGGCAACACACACACACGCACGCACGCACTCATGTGCCAAAAACCCTCTATTTTTTCATATAAATAAGCAGTGAAATTACAATTTCAACTTAATTCCTCCATTATTAAAAGAAAAATGTTTAAAGAAACGAGAAAATATTACAATCTTTCATGTATGCTGTTAGAGCAGTCTTCTGTGGGATGTCAAAAGAGATATAAAAAGAATTCACTTGTACATGTATATTACAAACCTGTGTCACGCCAACTCTCACTTCACGATTAACAGATCCGCCAACCTTTAACATTTCTCCACCACTCTTTAAGAAACCTGACCCTCCACGAAGAAATCCTGTGGCCATGAGTTCTAAGACTTCCTCAAATGTTGCTCGTTTCACATTCTGACGCATTACTTTAAGGAAGGAAAGCAAATTTAAAAGCAAATGTGTTTCTGAATCACAGTTATAAATATGTCTAATACTCTAGCTTAGTAATTCAAGTATAAGAATACTGCACTAAGTCATTTAGTTTCTTGTAACTGTAAATTTGAATTTATTTTTAAAGCAAGAAAAACTAAGGAGCTAGAAAATAAAGGAATTCAATAAATGTACTCAAGCAGTTTAATAATGATGATAAAGCTTGTGAGCGTGGCAAAAAAGCAAAGCACACACAGAAGGCACTGCTAACTGGTCACCATTTTTATTCCCAAATGGGGTGACACGAAGACCTTGTCTACAGAGCAGTTGCCATGACGCAATAAATATGTAATGTAAATAAGATAAATATATGTAAAGTAAATATGATGCAACTGAGAAGGAAACCAACTTATCCTTCTTAACACCAAGCTGCAGATTATACAAAGTCCTCTCACATATAATACCACACACAATCCTCACAAAGATTCAGCAGAAGAGGTCATAGTAAAGCATATGCGCATTGGGGGTAGATGCCTAGGTTTGAGTTTCATTTCTAACACTTACTAGGACATGTTTTTGAAACACAAATTATACAATCTCTATCTTAATTTTCTTTTATAACATTTAAAATGTTGTATCATCATTATTACAAAGTTCATTAAAGGTAAAGAAACCAAAGTTCAAAGAAATTAAGCAATCTGACACTTTCACTTGGCATATGTAACAATTTAAACTCCTGTACACTGACCTAACTATATGCAAAGCTAATCTGGAAGAAAACATTCCATAAACGCCAAAAATCTGCTTTTGGCATCTCTAAACAGCAGTACCTGTAGCTCGCCTGGGCATCAGTGCTGTAGCCATGACGGTTCCTAGGAGCTTGGACACTGCTACTCGTACCCCATAATTTGAGTTTTCCAAAGCCTTGAAACACAGAGTGGCGATATTTTCCAGTTCGGTGGTCCACATGAACACAGCTTCATTTTGTAGTTCCAACAGACACTGGGATTGGAAACAAAAGACAAACAGCAAATTATATCCTAAAACTGCTGTGTCTACAGATGGAGCAGCACATCCAGACAGATGTTCTCAGCTACATATCTAAAGAATTCAACAAAATAAAGAAAACAACAGTTTTCAATACTGTACCTCAGACAATGGAAGGAATGTATCCTTTAAGGAAAAGTCTCACAAAGAGGAGAAAAAGGAAATGAACATCAATAATCTATAAAATAATTTTTTTTCAGTGCATTTCACCTGCTAGGTAAACACACTACCAAGGAGTTGCAGAACCAGAGTAATTGAAGAATAATATAAATGAAGCCAATAAAGTCAAAGCTTTATTGACCCTATCAATTGATTTGATAAATGTCAATTTATACTGATCATGGAAAGAGAAAAAGAAATAATTACCAAAATTAAGAATGAGAAAAATCAAACCACTACAGATTCCATACTCATTCAGAAAGTAAGAGATACTCCAGATTTTCCACTGTACTTAAAAACTGATTTTTTTAAGGATTAAGGCAGAGTTTATTACAGGAGAGAAAGAATGGAACTCATGGACTCCAGGCAAAAACTAGAAATGAACTCTCGGAGTGGGCAAGTGGAGTGCCTCGAGGACAGGTGCCTCAAAACTAATCTTATAGTTCAAAATCTTCTGTATTGATTAAGTCAACCAAGTGTGTGTGTGTGTGTGTGTGTGTGTGTGTGTGTGTGTGTGTGTGTGTGTGTAAACAGTTCTACATAAACTTTCCCAAAAAGTCAAGAGAACATTCATGTTTCATTCTAGGACAGCCCTATCTCCCTGATACTAAAACCTCTGATAAAGCATTACGAGACAAGAAAACTGCACACCAATGTCCCTCAGGGATAGAGATACAAAAACTCTGAATAAACATTTAGCCTTCTAATACAATAAAATACACAGAGCAAAATACTCCTAGCGGTAAGGAGCTTAGGTCAGGAGATTCCAAATTCAAGGCCAATTTGGGTTATGTACTGAAGCCCTATCTCAAATTCAAAACAAAAACGAAAACTGATAATGCATCTTGACAAAGTAGAATTTATCCTAAGAATGCAAGATTGGTTGAAATTTTTAAATGAAGCAATGCAATTAGTTTTATTAGCAAACTGAAAAAAAAAGTCTTATAATCATTTCCAGATATGCTAAACCTGGGAAGTCTAAACAAAATCAGTACATCATGTCACCCCTATGTCATCCATCCTCCAGCAAAGCTCCACCTCTCAAAGGTTAACAACAGCTAAGATGCAAACACATGAGCCCGGGAGGAACAACTCCCATTCACACCACGACAACGTCCTGGTTGTCACACTACAATACATTTTCAGGTCTTATCAATGAGAGAATCTAGCAAAAGTTATAAAGATCTCTTCATATTTTCTTATAATTGCATGAGTCTACAATTATCTGAAGGTAAAGCATTTAACACATAAGAAACAAATTTAAAACAAAAGGAAGCAGGCTGCAGTGACTTATATATGATATCCCAACTTTTCAGAGGCTGAGGCAGGAAGGTCTTGATTGGGGTTGAGGACTGAAGAAGGAAAGAAAGAGAGAAAGAAAAGAGAAAAGACAAAATCTATTATCAATTCCCAATAAAACCTCTTGACATGTTAAAGAGTTTTCAGAATAACCAACTATCAATATCACATATTATGATGAAGGAGTGAATTTTTCTCTCTTTAAGGAACAAGATCAGGATGTCTGTTCTTGTAATTTCCATTCAACACTGTCCTGAATGTCCTCGCCAAAGCAATAAGACAAGAAAAGAGTCTTCACTTTTTGTCAGGAGTCAAATGTGAAATTGTCCCCACAGCCTATGTGCTTGAACATTTGGTCTCTAGCTGCTATCACTGCTCTGGGAAGTTGGGGAGCCTTTAGGAGGTGGGGTCTAGAACTAAGACACAGGTCACTGGGGGTGCACCTTAATGTTTCACAGTCCAGCCCTGTTCCTTGTCCTCTTCTTTCCTGGTCCCTAGAGATGTGGGAAAGTAGCCTCATGCAACTTCCACCACCATGCCTCTCCTACCACAATGGTCTACCCTCTCAAACTATGGCCTAACTGCCTCCCTGCACCTTAATTAGCTTTTATCAGACATTTTGTCAGAACAATAGGAAAAGTCACTGATTAGCAGAGAACATGACTGTCTACATAGTACATAAAATACCAAAAGAAACTGATGGCATTTAGTCAGTTTAGCAAAGTTGGTAGATAGGAATTTAGCAAATGAAACTTTTTTATATTAGAAATGAGCAATTTGAAATAGCATTTTTAAAAAACAATGCCATTTAAAATTAATATGGAATAAATCTGACATAAAATGTGGTAGATTTTACAATAAATACTACAAAATGATACTAGAAGAAACCAAAGACCTAACTAAATGAAGAGATACAATATCTTCATAGATCAGAAGAAAATACTGCTAAACAATCAATTTTTCCAAAGCAACCCTAGATTTAATACTCTCTGAATGAAAGCCCAAGTTTACTATTTTTGTGGACTCTGAAAATATAATCCTAAAGTTTATACAAAACTGAAAAGCACCAAAATAGCCTAAACAATTTTGAAAAAATAAATAAATAAAAACAGGGTCAACACAACCCGATTTCGAGACATAATATATTAATCTGGAGAAGTACTGTTGGGATAAGACAGGCAAATGTAAAAGAGAATGAGAATGAGAAAACGTAGCTGGACTACAAGACAAAACTCTGTCTCAAAACAAAACATAACAAGCCTAGACCTATACAACTATGGATGAATAACTTTTAACACAGGCAATTCAACAAATGCAATTTATTGAGGAAAAGAAACTTGTCAACACAGTGCTTGAAGTGGACTTCTATAAGGAAACGGGCACAATCTTAGGTTTCTTAGACATAATTCATATAAAATTTTTATAACTTGGGTTTTAATAAAATCCAACATTTTCATTTTTTAAAAGGCAGTTTTATTTATTTTTATATTTTGTTTGTGTGTGTGTGTCAGAGTGTGTGTGTGTCAGAGTGTGTGTATCTCTCCAGCCCAAAAAGGCACTTTTTAGAGAATAAACAGATTTGAAAATATTTGCAAATCGTATGTTGGGTAAAGAGTACATAAACCGAGGATTGGAGAGATGGCTTAAGGGTTAAAACTCTGCTTGGCAAGCAGGGTCCTGAATTCAGATCCCAGGTCACACATAAAAATACCAGAGTGGCCAGCACTTCTGGTTTGGTGGGTGGAGCCTGGAAAATCCCAGAGAGGAGGAGCAAGGAAGTGGAAGGAATCCAAGATGATTTCTGAAGTCACCCTTGGTCCTCCATAGGGACACACAATGCTCTCTCTTATCTCTCTCTCTCTATCTCTCTCTCTCTCTCTTTCTCACACACACACACACACACACACATACACACACACACACACACACACACAGAGTAAATAAATTTTAAAAAAGAATACATAAACAACTTACAAAGCACTCTTGAAACTCAGTAATAAAAAAAACTTCCGGCTCTGCAAAGGACTTAGACGGACCTTTCTGAGATGAAGATATGGATGATGACACCTCAAAATACACTTAGCATAAGTTATCAGAGAAATGCAAAATAAACCACAATGAGATACTTACACACATCTATTAGAATGACTAAGGTATGTAAAAAATGATGGTGGAGATATAGAGATCGTAGAATTCTCTTGCACTAATGAATTATAAAATGGTGGAAATAAATCAGACAAATATTTGGAAAAAACAGGCAGGCTCCTAAAACATTAGCCATAAATCTTAACATGTGATTCAGCTACTCTACCCTTAGGTATTTACAGAACTGAAGACATATTTCCAGGTAAGAGCTCACACACAGATATTCACAGCTTCTCTAGGTGAAGGAAAAAGGTATATATAAAGGTATATATAAAAAAATAGTACTCAACAATGAAGTTATAATTCAATTACACATGGAACATAAATAAACTTCAAACTAACTATGCTAAATAAAAGAAGCCAGAATACATATTCACACAAAAGCACATACCACGTGGCTTTCATTTATATAGCTCTAGAAAAATGCAACTAATAAATGAAAAGAAAAAACCATTCTCATAATTCAGAGCTTTAAGAGAAAGATTAACCACTGTTTACTATTATAGCTAATGCTTAAGAACAAGCACAGTGAGGAGCCTCGGCATCAGCTGGGCGCATACCAACCTTGGCCACTGCACACCTAACAGCCATTGATCTGTCGGTCAAGAAGGACCGGGCATTCTTGTAAATATCCCGATGAGAGGAAGCTGCTGCTCCACCTAGTCCATTCAGAACTTTCTGCAGACTCATTAAGATTTCACTTCGCCCTTGAGACTATACAAGCACAGAAAGCAAAGATTAAAGATCGTAGTATAAAACAAATTCTATATTTATTCCCCATAAATGAAAACATTTCAAGGTACACTTATCTAGGCCAAATTATCTTTTTTTTTTAACTTTCTTTTGTGTGCATATGTATGGGGCACTTAAGTGTGTGTGCCTACAGAGACCCAAGGGTGACATCAGAAATCACACTGGATTGCTCTAGCTCCTTATTTTGCTCTAGGGCTTCCCAGAGGAGAATTATAATTCACCTCCCTTTCCACCTGATGTTTTTACATGGGATGTCAGAATCTGAACTCAGGTCCTTTTGCTTGTGAGACAAAGGCTTTATCCACTGAACCATATCCCCGACCCTGAGCCAAAGTATCTTTTTTTTCCAAATTTATCAGTAAATAATGAAAAATATGATTAAAATTAAGAATTAAATAAAATTAAAGAGAAGATTATGAATTCTAGAAAATGGGTGTTGCAGTTATACTACATGGTTGCTGATAAAATCACCATAAATAGTTTAAGGCAACAAGGGCTTTGTTTTCTTTTACAATTTCTGGCTACAGTTGTTTGTCCAGTTTAGCAGAACATGCACCACCACCAAGGGGCTGAGGGAACTGGCCACACGTAACAACTGAAAGAAGGACAATCCTTACTTGCCAGACTAGCATGTGGCTAAGTATACAGAAAGATGTCAACTTTCATCTTATTCACCTGCCTGGGGACTGGCCCTTCCCACCATGGGCTGGACCTTCCCCATTAACAAAACAATCTCCTTCGTATTTGCTCTTTGGCTTAACTTAACTACCAACTGTCCTCCAATGTGCCCGGAGCTCAAACTTTCAACCGTCAAGTTGATGCCTGTGTCTAACTATGACAGTGGGGCCAGTGAAATGGCTCAGAGAGTAAAGATTATTACCACCAAGCTAAAGACCTGCGTTTGAGCCCTGCAGCCCACAAGGCGGAAAGAGAGGACTGACTCCTGCGAGTTATTCTTGGGCCTCTATGCAAGTGCCAAGACATGCACATCCACTCATGTCCACACAGACACACAGATTCATAAACAAAGACAGAGAGGGAGGAAGGGAAGGAAGGAGAGAGGGAGGGAAGGAGGGAGGGAGGGAGGAAGAGAGAGAATATCTTCTTAAAAAATTCTAGAAACTCCCTGAAAGGTAAAAATAAATATTTAACTTCAACTAAATAATACCTGAGATGCTAGGATATATATAAACACATTCCAATGTTTCTGTGACATACCACAGAACAAAATGAAAATAAGTTAGATTCAAAAGTTTCAACACCATAATTCAAAAGTCCAAATATTTAGAGCATAAAACATTACAAGCAACTGAGAAATAACATAAATCATCCAAAAGAGGAAGAAATATTCAACATATTTAGAAAACTTGTCATGGAAACAAAGCAAAACCTTAACTTCTAGTGATTAACTAAAACTCTCACAGTACTTATTCATATTTCTAAAGCAATGAATATCAAAATATATTATGACTTCTATTTATACAAAGACCTCTTGCACAATATGGTAAGTTTCTTGAGGTCAGGGACTATGTCTTGCACATTTTTCCTACCTAATGCCTGACGAATATGTACTCCATTTTTGCTAATAAATAGCCAAGCAGTTCTCAACAGACACATCTGAAAAATCTTTGGTTTTCACAGACGAGTGAGCTCACAGGGCCAAGGACGTGGTGCAGAGCTCAGCAAGGCTGAGGTGAAAAAGAAACAGAGGGCGTCCTGAGGAAAGTCTATATATAGTTAATCTAAAGCTTGAAAAAGACCAAACTGACCTGACAAACGGAACTATTTTTGCATGGTAATAGTAGCTATCAGAGTTGAATTCAAGTTCTAAAACCTTTGAAATGTGAATGTAACTCCCTATGGAAACAAGGTGGCTGCACATGAAATCAAATAAAGATGAGGCCACACTGAACTGGGAGGGGGCTAATCTAACTGCTGGTCTCCCTGTAAACAGAACCACATCTGTCTATGACAAAGGAGGCCAAGACTGGAGAGACAGTGCTACAAACTGAGAAAGGCCAGAACCTTTCTGGGAAAGAAAAAGAAAGAAGGAAGAAGAAAGAAGAGAAAAGAAGAGGAAAGAAGAGGAAAAAGAAGAAGAAAGAAAGGAAGAAGAGGAAGGAGGAGGAAGAGGAAGAAGAAGGAGGAGAAGGAAGAGAAGGAGAAGAAAAAAGGAAGGAAGGAAGGAAGGAAGGAAGGAAGGAAGGAAGGAAGGAAGGAAGGAAGGAAGGAAGGAAGGAAGGAAGGGAGGGAGGGGGGAGGGGGGAGAGGGGAAGGGAGGGAGGGGGGAGGGAAAGAGGGGAGAGGGGGAGGGAGGGAGGGGGGAGGGAGAGAGAAAAAGAAAGAAAGGAAGGAAGGAAGGAGGGAGGGAGGGAGGGAGGAAGGAGGGAGGGAGAGAGGAGGGAGGGAGGGAGGAAGGAAAAGAAAGATTTTCCTTACATGCTTCAGAAAAAGCATGGCCCTGCTGACATTGGTTTAGACTTCCAGATTGCAAAATTATGAGATAATAACTTCTGAGCTTTTCAGATATACAGTTGCAGTAATTTATTATGAGAGACAAGTGAAACTGAGACATGCAGCATGGCATTAAAAGAAGAAACTGAAGTGCAGAGCTAAGTACAACGCATTAGGCAAATCTACTCTTGGGTAACGAGAATCGTTTCCCCATCCTCCTGGAACTTAAGCATTGAAAAGAAAGGGCAAGTGATAACTTGCAATCGCTTTCTTGCTCAGCATCACTAGTGTCATACTGACAAAAAGAAAACATTCCTGGCTGACATTTAACTTTCATCACAAGCAAAGTGTTCAGGTTATCTGTTGCAAACTTACCTCTGCACTTTTCAGAGACTTCAAAAGATTATTTACTGTTTCTGGAAATGCACTGCCTAACATTCTCCCCATCTTCTCATAAAATGCTCCAACACAAGCCACTGCAGCCCTGTAAGAATATTTTCTCTTGTCAATAACACAATTTCATTTTCCTTTTGTGATTTCTGGAAATCAAGTTGTATTTGTCAAGAACACTTTTGCCTATCATCCTACTTTTCAACCTTCAAAAGCACCTTGTTTTAGCTTTTGTAACTTCAAAAAAATGCTAGTGAATAAAATTATATTCTTATTAAGAATATAAAATAAGTACATAATAAATTTCTACCCATCCTTTGGGTAGAAATCTAAGCTTCAGCTTTGTGAAGACTTTCCAAAGCATATCAATCCATAAGCCTTCCTTTCTTTCTCATTACATATAGCATTCAATATCAATTACTCATTTTGATATATTATACCATGTATTACATCATTTATTTGTCCATCTGATTCAACTTCTGATGAAACCAGAAACTCCAGAAACATAAAATATATTTTACGTACTTATCATTATTCACAGTACATGCTATTTAACTTCTAAGTAATAGTAAACCGTTATTTCTAAATTCTTAAATTGAATCTATAATGCTTTAGTGGAATACTTGGCTACATGTAAGAGCGTAACAGCACATTCCCTGTGAAAAACCCGCCATCCGTCAATGGTAGGTAAAGGAATAACAAAGCATTCACCCTGGAGAAAGAAGTAGGACAATAGTTAAGAGTGAACTGAAATCAGGCACTGTGCCTATCTCACACACCCTGCCACATGACCAAAGTAAATTATTGCTGAAGGAGGCTAAACAAGCTCAGCTCAGAATCACAAACAAATGTAAAATCGAGGAATCAATCTTCATCTTTTTGATTCCACATTTCGTGCATTTTTCCACCCAAAGTCTGCAAGCTTATAACAAAGTTAAAACATGAATGATGTCCCATGTCAAACTAAACTAAGGAGTTTCTAAATAGAACCATGAATCTACTGGAAATACCAAGAAATAATAAATGTGATAAATTCTATTTGACCAGAACTATAAGGTTACATATTTTCTAAGTGGTAGAGAATTGTAACATCAAACAGTTCACATAGTTTCAAAACCCAGAACTTCCTACTGCACTGTCAGTTGGATACTCCCACCTGTACTAGAGAATTATCATGTCCCAAACTGGTTATATGCCCCTCATCAACTATTTCTTAAAAACATTGGAAAGGAGGTATTTTTTAATTACAATTACAAGTTTATCTAGAAAACAAGTTGACAAACTATATGCAGTAGACAAACCTCCCACCCTGCCTTTCAACTCTCTTAATAAAATGTTACTGAAAAAAAAACCATATTCATTCATTTGTGCACAAGCTATACCATAAGTAATTGCTACCACAATGCTTAATCTAAAATGCTGAAAACAGACACAACCTGGCTTTTTCCAGAAAGCGCATGAACCTCTGATCTTTCACATCCATCTTCTTCCCCCACAGCGTAGGGAAGTACTAATTTCCATGTCCACTAAGGGTTGATCTTTGCAAAGCATTTCCCTCCCCAGCACTCTTCACTGTACTGTAAATGGTATTTCTTATTTTCCTATGGCTGTCATCCTCAATATTTGATACAAAAATCTCTCTTGACTAAAGTAATAATTTCTGCCTTAGTTCCATTACCTGAAAACTCTTCTCTTTGTATCTTGGACAAAAATATTATTTCCATTCAAATTTACTGAAAGATTCCTGGCACCATTTCTGACACCATGCCAATTCTCTCAAGTGAAGTCCCAACAGTGGGGCACATAAGAAAGTTGGTCACTCAGTAACATGTCTCAGGTTTCACAGACCTGGGGTCTTTATGATCAGAAATCCACAAGTTACACTGGGGAGGGGGGGAATTCAAGGATTCTTATGAAAGTAAGTACTTACAGTTTTGTTGGTAGATAGGCTGCTGTGTCATCTTTACTTCTGATAATGTCATTACATTTATCCAGTGTTTGAAACACTGTGTAAGTATCACCAATGCTATACAGAGCTGCAAGGTTTTTAGCTAATAATTTTCGGGTGGGTGGTCCAGGTGAACTGCTTATTAACCCAGTTAATTGTTCAACAAGTTTTTTCTGTTTTTCTTTTACGTCAGTCTGTTATTTAAAAAAAAAAAAAAAAGAACATCATTTATTCACACATCCTTTGCCATTTTTGCCTGAAAAAACACAACATATAAGCTATTCTAATAATTAAAATCTGTCTTATATTAAGATTAAACCATGAATGAAAAACTTTTAAGTAAATGAAAACTACAGAAATACGTATCTGTTCTATCCTAGGTTAAATTTTCATTCCCTTGCCCAAAAGTTAGCCTCCAACGAAAGTTACTATTCTGATTAAAAAAGCTTGTAGACTATATCAGGAAGAAATCAGACTATAGTTAAAGAATGCAAAAACCTAGATGTATAGACAACTGATATGTGGGAACCCAGATAGATTTTCTCTTATGAAAGCACAATCAAGCAGAGTCAGTAGTTTAAAAAGTTACAGGTTAGTAAAGGAAAAAAAAAAATGAATTTTGAAGAGACTCAAGCCACAGACCACAGATTCCTAGTTCTCCCATAAGCAACATGCAAACTTCACTTACTCAAGAAATATATACTGAACATACATTTGATGCAATAATGTAGGCACTGGGTATAACAGTGAATGAAACAGGCAAAGTCCTCATCCCCTAAACTTTATCTTCTAGTTGGGAAGGGATAGAGTTTTCCGAGTAAGAACATGAACGGTATGAGTGCTTACTAGTTTATATAGGATAGTCAGGAAAAGCTTCTCTTCAAAGGGAAGTGGTGAGCTATGCAGACATATGCAGGAAGAACATTCCAGGGAAGCAGAAGTATATATGCTGAGCACACCAAGAACAGCTAGGTCAGGTAGCTGAAGTACAGAGAGGGAAAGCAGCTGAAGATGAAATGAGATGCAACCAGACTGTAGCACCACATGCACCAAAGACTTTATTTTCTTCTGAGCAAGAGTGGAACAGAAAAGGGCTGCAATCTATTTCACCAAACTTTTTCTTACCGCTGAACTGAGCAATTACGAAGCCACTGCAAGACTCCACATGACATATTAGACATATAGATGATAAATAATTATATTCTGGGTATGTCTGGGTCCTGCCATAAGATCTGCTGCTGACTCTAATGTGAGGTTCAGAAAGGACAGAACTGAAGAGTGATCTAAGGTTATTTGCTTAAACAAATGGAGTAAGAAGTGATCCCTTCCTCATATGGAGAAAAACCTAAGAAAGGGAAGGTAGAGTAGAAAGATATCAGAAGAAATTGTAAGATTAAGTGGTATTACTGGAAGAGCAAGTATAGATAGAAAAAAAATTCCCACGAATTGAAGAGGAGCCAGCAAAAGTGAAAGAGAAGTAGCATCCATTGAAGCGAGAGGGCACTAAAATAAATGTGTTGGGAAACCATTAACACCAAGAACTGTACATAAAGCATGCAAAGTAATGATAATAATGTATATTGATTTGGGTGGAAGGTGTACAGATACTTATATTATTATGGTTCATTATTTATTGGATCTTGTATATATCAATCTCATAACAAAAACTTGAAAAGTGTATTTTAAAGTGAGGGATTTGCTGAGTCAAAAGATGGGGATGGATCAAAGAAGACAAAGACTGTTTTGGGCAATTTGAGATATGTGAACGTTGGACAAGGGCTTTTCAAGGGGAGACAACAAATGTCCAGTTACAGAAGACTAAAGAGAAAACATGAATTCCTAGTTAAAAATTGCAAATACTGCCTCCACAGAACCTCAGCAATGATAAAGCACAAGTCCACAAGGGCAAAGACAACAGAAAAACCTACACAGAATTTAAAAGTTAAGAATTCCCAACAAGGAAAACAGAAAAAAAAACGCTAACTAAAGAGACAAAATACCCAGGAGTTCATGTTTTGAAGCCCTGGGTCCCTCTGGAGGCAGGAGTTAATGTGCAAGAAATAGAAGGAATAACCAACCAGTGGGCAGTTCTAGGAAGCTGTAATGGAGTAATCACACCTGCCATCCTAGGGCTCAAGCAACCACTGCATGTGGACTGCATCTGGCATACAGGACTACATAGCAAGACTGTGTTTCAAAAAGCCAATACCAGCAACAAAGCCATATACCATATCTTTCTCCTCCATTCTAGAAAAAGACTGGAGGCTTAACTTCTGAAAAGAGTTTTAAGACTCTGAATTTCTGGACAAGGGAACACCATTCATGACTACAGGCTAAGTAAATGCAGTTAAAAAGTGGGGACTAAGTGGAAGTCTACATATCTGAATGCTGAGGTCCCCAGGCTTCCTCTGTCTTCCAGTTCCTTGATTCTAAACATACACCCATCAGTCAGCAGAGATGAATAGCCTAGAGAACGGTCAATCTAGGGAAACATTACCATACCAAGGTGATGACAGACTAGTTTTACACAGTGAAGATCAATTAAACAGAACTCACCCTGTTCAGAAGACATTTGGTGACTCACTCCTAAGATTTAGCAAAGGTATCAGTCATTTGAAGAAAGCAGGTAGATAATATTAAAGAAAATAAACATTTAAATCAAAGAGACAGTGTAGGATTAAAAAAAAAAAAAAGAATGAAAAGGCAAAATCTACTAACTCCTCCAAGAAAGTGAAGACACTGAGATTGCTGGACTGCACAGCGTGCACTTTCAGTCACTGATGACTAAAAAGAGACACGTGTCTGAGTCGCACTGAACTACCTACAGATAGGAAGTGGGGACAAGTCCGATTTAAACAGCTTTCAGTTTTGTCATGGACTAAAAATTTCTAGTCTAGAAGTCTCAACTAGAAATAAGTGTAAGAGCCTCAAATTCTTAGGGGCTTGACAACCTTTCCAAAAATATTCTAAAATTTCCTTATGCTAATCTTTTATATTTCTTTATATTAATAATAAGCACAGGTTAGAAGGGATAATAACCTTACCTTGTTGGCTGCAACCAAGACTTTATCAAGGAATCTCAACCATTCAAAGATAAAGACTGGTCTCTTTGCTTCAGTGATTTGAGCCAACGCTTCTTCATTTAGCAATAAGCTGTGGGCTAACTCCATTACTGGAGTTTTACTTCTCACCTTAAATAAACAGATTGAAAGATACAAGTGAGAATGTTTTTAAGTTGAATGTCAAGTTTAGCGAGTGTAACCAATAAGAAAGTAAAAGTATGGTTTTACTTCTCATTTCTTGTATGTTCACTTCTTGGCGACCAACCCAAGAGAACCAATTTTTTGTATTTTGAAAATACAAAAAAAGATATAAACAAAAAAAAAAAAAAAAAACGGTGCTCGGCAATGAGAATGCACGATGGGGGAGAAAGGAAAATGGAAATATTGCAAAACAAAAAAAGAGTATTATTCCATTAGTGTTATGCCTTGCGTTATACTGCACGGGCCTTCACCCTGCATTGCACGGATGGGAGCATCGGAGCGTGGAGCCCCAGCACGTCACCGACTGCAGGCTTCGGGGTCTGGTTCACTGTCTCCCTCCCCCTCCTCCTGCACCTGGCCCAGGAGGACGACCTCCCCCGGGATCAGCACAGGCGCGGGGCGCGCACCGAGGGGTCCCCCGTCGCAGGAGCGTCCCCGCCAGTCCTGAGCTTCCCCGTCGGGGAGGCTCCGCGCGCGGGGGGTCTGGGCGCGCCCCCGGGCAGCTCGGAGGCCCGCAGCGGCCGCCCGCCTGCGGCAAATGCCAGGCTGCCTGTCGCAGGCCTCCCGGGAGCTGTCACCTTCGGGGCGCGGGGTTCCGCGGGCTGTCAACCCCGCGAGGCGGCGGCCCGGCCCGCAGCCGGCTTTCGTCCCCGCTCCTGGGGACACCGGCGCTGCGGAGAGCGTGTCGACGCGCGGGCGGCGCCCGGGGCCGCGGCCTCAGCTCGTCGCGGTGGCCGGCGCAGATCAGCTGAGCTCCCGCAGGACCGGCGCCGAGCGACGGGATGTCCCGCCTCCCAAACGCCAGTCGGCCGGAAACGGCGGGAGAGCGCGGCGCGCCGCTCCGGCTCTGCGCAGGCGCACTAGCCGCGATCTCTTAGCCCCGCCTACTGTGAGCGGCCCATCCAATCGGCTTTTCTCAAACAGGTGGGCAGGAGCTCCGCGGGCGGTGGGCGCTGCACGGAGCGCTCTGCCGAGTGGGCCGGGTGGGGAGCGCGGTGGCCGGCCGGAGGGTCCGTCCACACCCGGGAGGCATGCGCCGGCTGTGAGTACTCAGATCAGCCATCTTCCCATCCGTGGGTGGTAGCCTGCAGCCAGGAGGGAAGGGTCCAGCGCGATCAGCGGGAAGGTGGTGGTCGTCACCTGGGCGTCCTACTGCTTGATCCGCCTCCGGTTTGTGCGGAGAATCCAGTTGTGTGTGCAGTTGTACCTGCTGCCGCCTCCCCCCACCCTCTGCCAAAAATAGAATCAAGCCTGCCCCTGTAACCTTCCCGAGGAGGAAAAAAAATGATTGCCTCATTATTTATTCAGGCAAAGAGCTGGACATTATCTTTTTGCGTTTGTGTGTGACTTTTTTTCCACTCATACAAACTTAATAAGTAGTAGATCTGAATACTTCTTGCTGTCACTGCAAGTGATGATCTGAGCCACCATCATCTCCGCCGGGGTTACTATCTTGTGGAGTTCATGCTTTGTGTTTGATGAGAGTGGGATAATGCTAGTGTATCTTCTCCTGATAGCAAGGAGGCTTTTCACGCTCTTGATCCTGATCCCATCCCGTAACAATAATTTAACTTCTTCATCAGTAGTAATAACCTTCCCCAAGCGGCGTCATTAAGTGGAATCGCAGTACAAGCTCACCAAATGTGTGATGTCTCATGTAAACTGTACCTTTAGAAAATGCAGTGACTGTAAAAACAGGGGAGCTTTAAAAAGAACCTGTACTCCTATTCATCTTCTGCTATGCGCTTTACTTATTTATTTTTCCTCATGACAAGGTCTCACCGTCTAGACCACACTGACCCGGAATTTGCTACATGGCCCAGGCTATCCTCACACTCTTGCCCCGTCCTCTTGAGTGATAGGATTACTTGTGTTCATTACCATGCCTGATTGCCCTGCTCTTTAAAGTCAAGTGGGTCCCTTAAAAAAATTCAGTTCGTGACGGAGGGAGGGGAAGTCACTCAGTAGTGAGTGCTTACTGGGGTGTGAGTCCTGAGTCCAATCCTCAGCATCATCACGAACAATAATAACAACATAATTCTGTTTTCAGTCGCCACATCTCTGAGACCTGTATTCTTTGTGATTGTGAACTGAGTCACTTAGCCATATTGATCCTTAATTTCTCAAACTGAAGTGGAACTATTCCTACCTTCTTGGATTGTTCATGAATTATGTAAGTACTAACCATTATGTGTAAGAATATTATTATGAATAAAGAATATGAAATTGGGAAACAGTGGATGGATTACTATAAACGCTATAAATAACCACATATATTTTTAACTTCATTTAAAAAAATGGAAAACAAAATCATAAAGAAAGGGAGAAAGCAATTGCTACAAAAGACAATACTGACTGCTCTTTAAACCAAATGAGATGGTAGGTGAGCTGGGGATATTGAGAGCTCCCAGGGTGGCTGATAAGATTCTATTTCCTAATGTGAATGATAACATGTATTATCTTTTGCTGTGTAAAAATTATTCTTTTTTTTTTTTTTTGCATGTTTAGGTATGAGTTTGTATGTGGTATATGTGTGTCGGTATGTGTAGATGTATATGTGTATGTTTGCCTGTGGAAGCCCAAGGATGACATTGGGAATCATCCTGGATTTCTCTATCTCTATTATTGCTTTGCTCTCAGACTCTCCTTCCAGGGTTGGAAGTTCAAATCACCACTATTTCCATCCAGTGTTTTTATGTGGGATCTGGGGATCTGAATTCAGGTCCTATTGCTTGCTTGCGAGGCTAAGACTTTAACCCTGAGCCATCTCCCCAGTCCTGCTGTGTAAAAATTCTTAAGTTAGCATCTTAAATGATTTATTGTCTTCACAGGGGTGTGTATGGGGGAGAGGATATCAGAGGGAATTGTGTGTGCCTGTGGAGACACAAGGGTGACTTCAGAAATCATCCTACATTGTTTTACCTCCTTTTGGCTTTGTTTTGGGGTTCCCCAGGCTCTGCATTCCAGGGGATGAAAGTGCAGGCCTTCACCGTTAACATTTTTATATGGGATCTGGGATCTGAATTCAGGTCCTTCTGCTTGGGAGGGAGAGGCTTAACCCCTGAGCCATCATCTCTCCAGCCCCAATGTCTCACACTTTCAGTGAAGAGTATTATGGGGGAAGAAGGGACAGAAGTTTCTAAAAGATCAGGAAAAAGGAATTAGTAGTTACCCTCATGTGGGGATGAAGAAGATGTAAAGGGAAGAATGAGTTGTTTACACTGTTGATTTGAGTGTTTCACAAAGAAAGATATTCAAAAGGCATTTGACTATCCTGGAGAAAGTTCATGCTTGGTGATTCCTAGAGGTGGATTTCCATTTTGGGAAACATAATGTTGATAATACTATTGTTTTGTCCTATTCAATTTATAGATAGTATCATCATAAGAAATTAAAAATGGCAGAAGAAGAGGATTATATGTCTGATGCCTTCGTTAATGTTCAGTAAGTAAATGTACATGCCTAGTATCATGATATGTAAAAGATACCTGTAGACTGTAAAACCCAGTCGTTGGCTTGGGGTTGAGAAGCCAGGGTCTTCTGTAGCCCAGGCTTGCCTCAAATTCGCTGTGCGTAAATTAGAATGACTTTGAATTCCTGATCTTCGTGCATCCATCTCTCTAGTGCTGGGTTTATATGTCCATGCCACCATGCCTGGTTTGTGCAGTGCTGGGGATCGAACTCGGGTATTTGTGCGTGCTGAGCAAGCGTCCTGCCAACTGAGCTCAGACTATTAATTTTTTAAATGTGAAGGTTAGAGGTCGCAGCAGTTAGGGCAGCCAGTCAGCCAGGCGAGTGCAGCTTCCTGAGGGGCCGCACCATCCGCACAAGCAGCCCCGAAGCCCAGGGGGAAAGTCAGGTCCCTGGAGGGCACCAAGGAGGAGCCCAAGCGCAGAGCTGGCACGTTGTCCACCAAACCCGCGTATGCAAAGGTGGAACCCAAGCCAAAAAAGGCTGCAGGAAAGGATAAATCTTCAGACAAAAACGTACAAACAAAAAAGAAGAGAGGACTCGAAGGGAAAGCAGGCCAAGATAACTGACCAAGGAACAAAAGATCCGCCCACAGAAAACGAAGAGACTAAAACGGAGAAGCACCAGCAGCTGATGAAATGGAAAAGATGCACTGTGTCTATCAGTGGTCCCTGTCTCCCTTCTTGTACAATCCAGTATAATTATGTTTATCAACTACTTTGTAAATGCAAGGTTTTTAGTAGCTCTAGAAACACTTTTCAAAAGGAGGGAATCCCACCTCAACCCTTTTTTTAAGTGCAAATTTTTTTGTTTTTTCTTTCGATGGGAAATCATTTGCTGGTTGTTTATTTTTTGGTACAACCGGAAATAGTAGGATATTGAATCAAAGCTGCAACTATCTTGGTATCAGTGAATATTCCATAGTGGAGTTAGTTTTCTGTCCTGCAATACAAAGTGTTCTCTATGGCAGTTGAGCATCTCGGTCATGCAGTTGATATTGGATATCTTGGATATTTTAATTCCTTCTAATCCTTCAATTCTAGCGGAACTGTTTCCTAAAGAAAACCAGCCCTTGCTGGGTCAGGACCATGTGGCTCTGTAAGGTCTTTGGACATGGTGCCATCTCCCTAGTCATGTTGATAATGTGCTGTGAGCCAGCAACCTTTGAGTAGTGCGTGATTCCAAGGGCGAGTCATTGGGTCCGGACCATTAGCGTTGGATGGGAAGCGCCCCTGAGGTGAAAGCTAGACAGTCCCGGTAACAACTGCTTTGTGAAACACACTGTGCAGCTTTTTAGATTTTCCAGAACATGTGTTAAGACTTATGTAGGAAGTGAAATGTGTGTATAAATTTCAGTTGTAAAAAAATTTTAAATTGTGAAGGTTAAAAGTTACTGTTACTGGGCTGGAGAGATGGCTCAGGGTTTAAGACTCTGCCTCACAAGCAGAAGGTCCTGAGTTTAGATCCCAGGTCCCACATAAGTGTTCCACCAGGCAGAAGCCGCAGCAGCCTGACTTCCAATCCTTGTGGGTGGAGCCTGGGAAATCCCTGAGTGAAGGAAGAAGGAGGCAGAAGCAATCCAAGATGATTCCCAAAGTCACCCTTCGTTCTCCACAGGGACATATAGTGTCCTCTGATACACACACACACACACACACACACACACACACACACACACACACAAAATAAAAATAATTTAAAAAAAGTTAGTGTTTCCATTATATGATAAACCTTCCTATGCATCCAGTGCATCTCTTGTGATGCCTACCTTTTAACATCTACTGTCTGTATTCTACCCTCTTCTAGGGTACTGTATTCCCTTTCCTTTATGTAATTTTATTGTCTTTTTTAGTTTTAATCAGCTTTGCTGATTGTCGTTTATCTCTTACGAAGTTACTCCAACTTACTATTTCTGATTTATTCAACTCTATGCTGTCTTTAGTTTCTTATAGCCTATAACCAGCCTTCATCATTTCTACTAGAGTAGCCATTTTTAAAAGGAGCTGCTGAGGCTTTTATTCTGATGATAACAAAGAAAGTGTTCATGGAGACAATGCTGTGCTAGAATATTAGGACATGTCAAGCGAGAATTGCAGGAGTTGTAAGGGAGCTTCTTGTATTCATCTGAACTAAGCATCGCTTTTCTTTTCAGAGAAGATGTCAGACCAGGGCTGCCAATGCTGAGGCAGATCCGAGAAGCCCGTCGAAAGGAAGAAAAGCAACATGAAGCTAATTTGAAAAACCGGCAGAAGAGTTTAAAAGAAGAAGAACGGGAAAGACGAGACATTGGATTGCAGAATGCCCTAGGCCGCGAAAACAAAGGGTTTGCTTTGCTTCAGAAGATGGGATATAAAAGTGGTCAGGCGCTAGGCAGGAGTGGTAAGTGGGATTTAGAATTTCATTGATGTTTGTGGCCACCCAATGGGGTGTATTGATGACGAACAAAGATGTCGCTAACTTTTACCTATCTACCAAAAATCAAAAGAGCTTCTCAGTCTCTTTTATGGGAACAATTCTTTTAGAGAACTTATGCCTTTCCACGCCCATCATAAATGCCACACGTGCCAGCAGAGTTGTTTCTCAGCCCAAGGCAACCTTGAAGGTAGCGAGGATGTGGCTTGCAATGGAGGCATCAAGAGTGGCCCCTGGAGTGACAGGTTGTGTGGTCAATGGCCAAAGAGCAGTGAAGCAAGATTGAGGATGATGATAGGGCTTCACCCTGCTTCTCTGTACCTTTGCAGCTGTCTGAGTGACCAGCCAGTTGGAGAAGCGCCATTCTGCTTTTGGAAAGCTCTGTCTAGTAAAGCACAGAGATGGTATGTGATGGCTTCAGTGTGCCGTCTAGCTTTTTTTGCTTTTCTTTGCCCATAGGAAGACTTTCTTCTAAGATTTCACCCTGGACTTGTTATGTCAGTATTGTTGCTAACATTGGCATAAAAGGCAGAGAGACAGCCTTGCTAGGTATTTGAAGTCAGAGGAGGTAAGTGAAGTATAGAGACTGTACTGATTTCCACAATTCAGTTTAGTTAATGTGAGAGGGGAGATGTGTGTGTGTGTGTGTGTGTGTGTGTGTGTGTGTGTGTGTGTGTATTCTACCAACCTGAAAGTTTGAGCTAAAATTTCTAATTTGTGAATTTTTTTTCACTTTTAGGAGCTGGTATTGTTGAACCAATTCCTCTCAATGTCAAAACAGGTATATGATTATTGTTGAACATACTTATCAATAGCAATATCTTAGACTTGTCACAAATGTTCTATTTGCTCAGTACATTTTATGGTGTTGCTGTTCTGGTTGTTATAAGAAGCTCCCAGTAAAGCACTAGCCTTCTAAAACTTTTATACGGTTCTATTCATAGAAAAAAAATTTAAAGTGAGTTTTGGTAAAATAAAAGAAGTTTTATGGAGGATAAAATAAATTTTAAGTCTTAAAAATGTGGGAGGCCAGGAGCAAGAGCACACACCTATAATCCCAAAACTCGGAAGTCAGAGGAAGAGGATGAAATGGAGGAAGCGACCAAAGTGAGACCCTGCCCAAGAGCCAAGGACTGGGATGTGACCCTCAGCCCGAGCGCTCGACTGACATGTGAGGAGCTGCGTGTGATTGTTGGAGCCACAGACAGGACAATGCTATTTTTGTCCACGGAAATGTGCTAAACATGTTCTAAGGCAGAGATGAAACTTCATTCTGTGAATGAACTCAAGAGAAAGAAAAATCACATGTCTATGAAATGTTCCTAATTTTCTTAAATGTATGTAGTATTGCTGTGTTATAGGATGAAACTAAACAATTTTCGTAAAGATCAAGTCATGGAGCCAGCAACATTGGTTAATGGATAAGGCACCTGCTCACACACCTGGCGACTTCAGTTCAGTCCCCAGAAATCCATGTGGTAGAAGGAGAGAACTGACTGCTGAAAGTTGTCCTCTGACCTCCACCCACAACATATATACATTCCCCCACACACACCTTGCTTCCCTTGTTCTCTCTCAAAATAAATAATAAATGAAATTTTTGTAAAAAAAAAAAAAAAAAAATCAAACTACATTTTGGGCCTTAAAGCAAAACAGTTAAAAAAACAAATCTTAGTGTTTTGTGTTGCCATCTAACGCCATGAGTTTGAGTGATTATACCTAAGCGAGAATTACATGCAATTTCTAAGTATTTAAATTGTCGTGTTTTGAAGTAAAAATGATCAGCAAGCTGCTCATTAGAACTTTGTCTGTGACCCAGGGAAAAGTGGCATAGGTCATGAATCATTCTTAAAACGGAAGGCAGAGGAAAAACTGGAACACTACAGAAGAAAGATCCACATGCAAAGCCAAGCCGAAGAAAAAGCAGCAGAACAATTTAGGTAAAACTTAGTTTTTCTCCTAGTTTGGGTTCAAATCTCCTTTGTCATGGTTTGTTTTGGGACACATAAGTCTATAAAACCATTAAGAGATAATACACGGGACTTACCTGTTTCCCTTCCATCAGGATGCGACTTAAAAGTAAGCAAGATGAAATGAAGCTAGAAGGAGATCTCAGAAGAAGCCAGAGAGCCTGTCAGCAGTTGGATTCTCAGAAGGTAAGTCTTTGCTTTCAGTTTCACAGTGCTTTTGTATCTAGAATGCTCTAGC
The DNA here is from genome assembly GCA_023101885.1 of Typhlomys cinereus. Lineage (NCBI taxonomy): Eukaryota > Metazoa > Chordata > Mammalia > Rodentia > Platacanthomyidae > Typhlomys > Typhlomys cinereus. The sequence continues at coordinate 2,408,689 of JALPQD010000227.1, forward strand.
ACATATTTTTTTTTATTTCTTCCACTCATACAAAGTTGATAAGTACCCCATTCCCCTCTCTCCCTCCACCCTTCCCTCATCCCCTTGCTCTCTCCCCCCTTTTCCCTTTCCTTTCCCCCCTCCCTCCCTTTCTCCCAGTGCCCCCTCCCACCTTCCCATTCCTGGAGCATCCTTTAGTGTGCCTGTCAAACTTCCCTCTGGGTCCTCCTCTCTGATGAGGTGTAGGGACTCAGTAGCATTGCCTAGAGCTCTTTTTTGTGTTTCCCTTTAGTATAGGAACACTGTTCTGGCTGTTAATCCCTTGCCTCTATCTAGCACATATTTTTATTGAAGAGAGAACTCCAAGCCTAGTTTAACTAGCCTTGTGTCCATTAAACCTTTCATTCAGTGTCTACCACACCACCTGTTGCAAAAATTGATACAATAATGACTTACTGCAGAACTTTGAGTTTTCTGAATCATCCAATAATGGTTAAATAACACGTTCTCTTTCTATTTCAATTTTAATTACTTGGGACCAGAATGTGTGAAAATTCCATTCTTCATAATATTTGATCGCTCAGAAAAGTCTATTTTAGTCCATATTAGTACCTTAGCTCTAGAAAAATTAAAGTGGAATGCTTTAGTTTCATATTTGAGTGGTTTAAAAAAGTTCTGTCTTTGCTTTTCTCCTTAGTGAGTACCATCAAAATAAAATTCCTTCATTTAAAGTCTCAAAGCTATTGATAAAATTTCTGTGATGTATAAGATTGCCTGATGCAAACTCTCATTTTGCTGTATGTCAACAGCATCTTTTTGATGTTTTTCTGATATGATGTGTATTCTAGCTTATATGTGTAATTTATACCCATAGCATCTCTTTTCTGCCCAAATGCCAGCAGGGATTGTGGGATGAAATTGTAATTAGACTTCAGATCCCCTTGGTTCATGGTACAGTGCCTTACAGAGAAAAAGAGCTCATTATTTATTTATTCCCACAATGAATTCATTTTGACACACACATACCCGTGACATCTTATGGCTAGCTGTGTTTTAGGAGCATAATTCTCCATTTTCAGAATATTCAAGTTCCCAGGGAAGCATGGTACTGGTTGAAGCCTGAAGAGGAGACTGAAGAAGAGGAAGAGGAAGAAAAAGAACAGGATGAAGATGAATATACAAGTGAAGACTTAAGCGTATGTTTTGGCACCATTTCTTTCCCTCGTAGCGGGATGTCTTGCCCTTGGCACTGTTGAGACTTTGAGCCAGGTGATTCTTTGTGTGATCAGCACTGTAGTATGCATAGCTGTGTCCTGGGCTCCACCCTCCACAAGCTGTTACACCTCCTGGGACAAGCAAAAATATCTCCAAGCCTTGTAAATCTCCCTAGGGGGTAAACAGCCTATGGTTGACACCTGCTGCTTTACAGAATTGTTTTTGGTAGCCTCGAATCAAACTTTCATACAGTTTTTTCCACTTAACTTCTGCTCCTGCTTCAGTTTAAATGATGGATTAGCAGCAAATGTGAACTGCTGTGGTATAGATCTTGCTTCCTGTTAAACATCTGAAAGTGGTCCTAATGTGCGCCACATCCAGAAACAGGACTAACCTAGTCCAAAGGAGTAGAGATTATTCAAGACAAGAAGTTGCACTATTGTAGTTATTTATATATTTAAAAAAATTGTTGACAACATTAAAAACTGATGTACTGCTCCATTAGGAGTCCACTTAGGAGTAGGCAAAAGGAGTGCTAGCCTTCCCTCTGTCTGTGGCAGATTCCCTGAAAGTGTAAAAGACCTTATAAGAATCCTGATTGGGGCTGGAGAGGTGGCTCAGCGGTTAAGCCTCTGCCTTGCAGGCGGAAGGTCCTGAGTTCGGATCCTAGACCCCACGTATAGACGCCAGGCAGAAGCGGGGAGGTGGCCTGCGTTTCTGGTCCTGGTAGGGCGGAGTAGTTCCCGAATCCCTCCGTGGTTCTACACACACACATATATACACACACATTCGCACACATGCATATGCACAATTGAATAAATAATAAAAAAATTTTTTTTAATTAAAAAAAAAAAAAAAAAGAATCCTGATTAGCTGGGCAGAACCTGTACTTCCAGCCCTGGAAGGTGGAGCCTGGGAAGTCCCAGAAAAGCAAGGTAGAGCAATCCAGAATGATCCCCAAAGCCACTATGGGTCTTCCACAGACACACGCAGTGCCCTGTGATAACACACACACACACACACACACACACACACACACACGAATCCTGATTTGTGCTGGAGAGATGGCTCAGGGGTCAAGACTCGCCTTGAAAGCCAAAGGTCCTGAATTCAATGCCAGATCCCAGGTAAAAATGCCAGACAGAAATAGCAGCAACTTGCAGAATGATCCCCAAAGCCACTATGAGTCTTCCACAGACACACGCAGTGCCCTGTGATAACACACACACACACACACACACACACACACACACACGAATCCTGATTTGTGCTGGAGAGATGGCTCAGGGGTCAAGACTCGCCTTGAAAGCCAAAGGTCCTGAATTCAATGCCAGATCCCAGGTAAAAATGCCAGACAGAAATAGCAGCAACTTGCACTTCTGGCTCTTGTGGGCAGAACCTGAGAAATCCTGGATTGAAGCAAAAAGGAGATAGAAGCAATCCAGGATGATTCCCGAAGTCACGCTTGGTCCTCCACAGGGACACACACACTAAAATAATAGCATAGCATAGCATATAGCATATAGCATATCGCATATCATAATTAGAAATCCTGATTAGCCCAGAACCACAAAAAAAAAATTTCCCCCCTTGGGCCAACAAAATGGCTCAGTGGGTAAAGGGACTTCACCAAGTCTAATGACCTGAGATTAACTATTGGAACCCACGTGGTAGAAGAAGAAATGAAAAATTTCCTTAATATTAACCAGTGGTCTCCATTGAATTTAAACTTGTGGAAATCTCACATGGCTAGTCAGCTGGTCAGATATATTACTTTTGACACCTAAGTGCCTAAGAAAATATACAGAAGATGCACAGCTCACGAGTAATTGTGAGTTGTAAGACCCAGGAAGCAAAGTTCTAGTAGGTGTGAACTACTGAAGCACTTGTGTCCTCTGTCTAGGTATTGGAAAAATTACAAATCCTGACTAGTTACTTAAGAGAAGAACATCTGTATTGTATTTGGTGTGGAACAGCCTATGAAGGTAAGAAGATTATACTTTTTAAGAATACTAAATATGAATGCTATTTGATTTTTAAAAAAATTTTATTTATTCAATTGTGCGTGTGTGTGTGTGTGTGTATGTGTGTGTGTGTGTAGAACCACAGACGAATTCGGGAACCACCATGGACGCCTCCACCTCCTCCTCCTTTACTCTGCCCCGGGATTCACAGGCTCTACCCTACCAGGACTAGAAACACAGGCCGCCCCCGCTTCTCCCCGGCGTCTATACGTGGGGTCTAAGTTCCAAATTCAGGCCCTTCTGCTGCAAGGCAGAGGCTTAACCCCTGAGTCACCTCTCCAGCCCCAACTCTTTGATTTTTTTTGTAATAAAATTCACATTGCCCCAAAACTGGCATTTCTTATTCCATTCAAATGACAAGTAATGACTGTAGAAATAATTGAGGTTTTATTAAAATTTACTTTTAGCCTTTTGTTAGAATTAACATTTAATAGTGCACAGGAGGGAATTTTTCATGATTTTTTTCTAAGTAAATAATCAGAATAACCTGAGATTAGTGGTTTTTTTTTTTTAATCTTGCGCATATGAGAGGGGTAAGCACACACATGCCTTAGCATGCATATAGAGGTCAAAGGACAACTCGCAGAAGTCTCTTGTCTCTTTCCACCATGTTGGTTCCTGGAGTTGAACTGAGGTCGCCGCCTTGGTGGCAAGCGCCTTTACCTGCTAAGCTACCTCACCAGCCCTCGTGCTTTAAAGAGTCATTCTTTGGCTACAAGTGTTTGAAAGATATTTATACTGAACGTCTAGAAATAATTTTTGCATTGCTTTAGGGTATTTTTCTTGACCCATGAAAATCAAGCATGTCAAGATCCACTCCATTTTTTTTGTTTTTTTTTTCATCGTAAAGAAAGAACTGGTTTAAAACTTGCCTAATACATAATCTTCCTTTTGCTAACTTGTAATTACGAACTTTGAACTTAGAAGTAAAAAAATTTTTGATATTACTGTTATAATCTTTCTGTTATAATCTTTTCCTGATTTATGTGGAAAGAGTAAAAAGCAAACACAACTAATCACACAATACTAGATACTATTTCTTGACATCTACTCTAAAAGTTGCATTGACCTTTGATTTCCCACACATTAATTACAGATAAAGAAGACCTGTCTTCAAATTGCCCAGGACCTACCGCCGCAGATCATGACTGAAATTATTCCCAATAAAGTAGAAATTGTTTATGTCAGTGGAGAAGGGAGGCTTTTATATAATGCTTTATTCTTTTGTACTTTAGAAATATGTTGTACTTTGAAATTCAAGTGTAGTTGATTTAAGTCATGTTATTTCAAAATATAAATGTCATAGATTTTGACAATTCAAATGTATGGCTGTGTCGTGGTGCATGTGGGGTTTAAGGACACCAGCAGGTAACTCTTGTTCCTCTCTTGACTTTGGAACAAATTGAGAAATAAGACATGGGATACGAAACCAAGTATCAGCTTTGGGGTCGGGATGTTGCGTAGGCGGGGGCACTGGATTCATTCCCCAGAACTGCACATTCAGTTCCAGCAGCGAAGCTGAAATGCAGAGCTTGGATGACTTTCCTGACTCCCTAGCGTTGCTCCTTCACTGGAGAACCCGCAAGCCTGTCTTCACCTTGTGGCGCACAGGCCTGCTTTGTGTTCTGGAGCCAACATCTTCATCTTTTTTTTTTTTTCTAAATTTTTTTTTATTATTATTTATTCAATTGTGCGTGTGTGCGTATGTATGTGCCCACGTGTGTGTGTGTGTGTGTGTGTGTGTGTGTGTGTGTGTGTGTGTGTGTGTAGAACCACGGACGAATTCGGGAACCACCATGGACGCCTCCACCTCCTTCTGCCCCGGGATTCACAGGCTCCGCCCTACCAGGACCAGAAGCGCAGGCCGCCCCCTGCTTCCGCCTGGCGTCTATACGTGGGATCTGGGATCCGAACTCAGGACCTTCTGCCTGCAAGGCGGAGGCTTAACCCCTGAGCCACCTCTCCAGCCCCAACATCTTCATCTTTTGGGTTTATCTTTTCCTGGTTTGTTTTGCACAGTAAATAGTAAACATGACTGATGAAAACTACTAAATAGTATTTTCTAGAAGTTAGCATTCAGAGGTAGGAAACCCAGCACTGCCCAAACTATACATGCGCAGTGCAGTTTAGCTCTATGTCACCTGTTAGATAAGACATTTCTACAATTGGAAAGGAAGGAATGGGGGCTCAGGAAGCAAGAAGTTGCCTTCTCTTCATCCCACCTAAACAAGGAGGCAAGAACTCATTAAGTGTGGCATTAAGGTAATATTCCATTAACACTGCTCATTCTAGCCAGTTCGATAGAAAGTAATTGCGTTGTTTCTGGTAAGATGAATCTTATCAGCGTACAAGTAACCTATCCTCAGCTTTGGCTAAAAAACTTCAGGTTTGAAGAAGCCTTAAATTCCATGCGTTCCAAGTGCACCATCTTTAGGAACCTTCTCTCCACAGTATTGGCAGCAGGGGCTAATCCAGCTACGGAGTGCATACTGATATCAGCTCATTCCATCATGAGGCAGGCTACACCTTAGTTTTCTCTCATGAACTGGAATTTGTCCTCTTATAAGTTAACTGAACACATAAGAATATCATGCAGGGCTGGAGAGATGACTCAGGGGTTAAGACCCTACCTTACAACCAGAAGGAACTGACTTTTGGATCCTAGATCCCACGTTAAAAAAAAAAAAATGCCTGGTAGAAATAGTGATAGCCAGGGACTGGAGAGGTGGCTCAGGGGTTAAGCCTCCGCCTGCACACACACACACACACACACACACACACACACACACACACACACATGCATACACGCACAATTTAATAAATAAAAAAAAATTATATAAAAAAAGAAATAGTGATAGCCAGAAGGCAAAGGCTGGGGAACTCCCAGAGCGAAGCAAAAAGGTAGACGCAATCTAGGATGAATCCCCAAGTCACTTCAGGAGTCATCCTTGGGTCTCCACAGACACACAGCGCCCTCTGACACACAACACACGCACGCGCGCACGCGCATACAGAAACATACATACACTCACATGTGTACAAAAAATAAGTAATATAACCATGTGGTATATACCAGGGTCACATGAAAATCATGAATATTTTTTTAAAAATCTGCCTGCTCAGGGGTCTCCTATAATGACTTTAGTTTAAATATTACAAGTTGTTCCTGAATAATGCGTATTCATTTTTAAATTCCAAAGAATGAGTCTGCTAAGTACCTGAAAATGAGAATGGCTCCATATGGGAGCTATCAGGCACCTCTGTTCTGTGGGTATTCGATCACACCTGTACAGGTTGCCAGTTCATGTTTCAGTCACTTGGCAATCAGCTTTGCCTTTTTCCCCCCCCACCGGGTGTGGTAGTAGACAACTGTAATCCCAGCACTCAAGAGACTGAAGCCAGGAAAATCCCACGTTCAGGACCAGCCTGGACGACATAGCAAGACCCTGTCTCAACATAAAAAAGTAACAAAATAATGCATTAGAAATTCTAAGGTACCTTAGTTTCCTATCAGAAGCTAGTCTTATCATCATCATCATCATCATCATCATCATTGGAAATTCTAATAGGCCTTCAGTATCATATCAGAATCCAGTTTAACTAATAGGCTTCGGTTCTTCACCCAGAGAACTAATGTCTTTTCCCCCGTGACTGACTACCCTACAAACAGGATCCCTGGGGCTCAGCATGGCAACCACAGACCCCGCTCTACACAGCTGGAGGGACGGGGCTCTGACGTAAGCGCTGTGTCGTGGGTGATGTGCACAAGGACGCGGCACATGCTCCTACTCCACATACCTACGAGCGTTTAAGCACCTTGTTTCTGTGCACATGCTTACAGATGAATTCTCTGATCTCACTGAGGTTTCTAAGTAATGAAGTCTTGTACCTTTCCCTCCAGGCTCCCTCCCTGAGGGACGCAATCAACATGCACCCAGCCTGGACCCACTGACTGAACATTCTCTGAATAGAGACTAGGAATCCTGCTGTGGCGTCTATGATCTGGCGTGTGTGTGTGTGTGTGTGTGTGTGTGTGTGTGTGTGTATACAATTGGGTTGTGTACTATTTTAATACTTGCCTGGATGGGAGCTAAAAGATGCTTCCATCAGTGAAGTGCTTGTCATGTGAGCACGTTGACCTGAGTTCAGATCCCCACTGCCCCTACAAAAAGCCACCTGTGGCTGTGTGGATCTGTAATCTCAGCACTGAAGAGGTGGTGAGGCAAGAATTCAGGGGTCTGCTGGTCAGCCGCTTTAGCCAACCAGTGAGCTTAGGTTCAGTGAGTGACCCTGTCTCAAAGAGTAAGGTGGGAATTTGAGGAAGACATTGTCCTTTGGCCTCCATATGCATGCATACACACGCACTGCACACATGAACAAACATGTACGTGCTCATGAGTATACACACAAAAAAGGAAAAATAGCTTTGTCTAAAGTATTCTGTTAAGCTAAGTACATCTTTTCCTTAGAATTGCAATCAGCACCTTTTTGGTCCTTTGAACGAACATGCCAATCAGCCCCAAAGCCCTGTGGGATCTTCAAGTGGAATGCTGTCCTAGTTAGGCACAGGTGTCAACTTGACAGTGGAGGGTTTGAACGCTGGACACATTTGTAGAGAATTAATGGTTGAGTTAAGCCCAGAGCAGACCTGCAGGAGATTGTCTAGCTGATGGGGAAGGCCCAACCTATGGTAGGTGGGACTAGACCCAGGAATAAAATACCGAGAGCTGGTTGAGGAAGTTGTCATCCTTGTGTACACTTAGCCAGACATGTTGGTCTGGCAAATAAGGATCATCTCTCTCTCAGCTGTTACATGGTGATGGTGTGGCCAGTTCTCTCTGCCCTGGTGTTGATGTGTGCTCTCCTGTCAAGCTGAACTGAGAACTGTAGCCAGTAATTGTAAGAGAAACCCCTTGTTCCCTTATGCCGTTTGATATCATTTATCAGCAACCATGCAGGCTGACTGCAACAAATGTTATACGACAAAAACTTCATTCTCTCTACTCTTACTATGGGGACAACTCACCATTTGCCCTGGGTGTGTGGGGGGGGGGGTGTCTAAAAATGCTTTGACTGTATCATGAACAATTAGGCTGAGACTGAAATAACTGGAAGCCATGGCTACACCTGTATTTACAGGGAAGGCCCAGCCCATGGTCAGTAGGATTAGTCCCCAGTCTTGTTTGAGAAAGAGGGCATATTTCTGTGTTCTTCAGTCATGCTGGTCTGGCAAGTAAAGATTGTCCCTCTTTTAGCTGTTGTGGGGAGATAGTGTGGTTGCTGTAAGCTCTCCTTTTGTGGGGAGATAATGGTGTTGCTGTAAGATCTCCTGTCAAGCTGGACAAACAACTGTAACCAGAGAAAATAAACCCCTTGTTTCTTTAAGTCGTTGGATGGTGATTTTATTGGCAACTATGCAGAGTAACTGCAATACACATTAAGCCCCAATCACAACCTTCTAGTATTTCTCTAACCTGCAACTCCAAACTCTTCAACATTCCTCCCACAAACCAGTTATGAAGACGCAAGAATGACATAGTCAGATTTATTGTGGCAACAACCTGAAAAGGTAACAAACCTCACAGTTGGGCTCACAGTTTCAGAGGGTACATTCATCATGGTCCTGAATGTATTGGAAAGGTTGGCGGAAGGGTAGAACTATACCTGGTCTCACTGTACCCAGTAGGAAGCCAGGCTGTAATCCTCGAGGCTCACCCCTAGTGGCCGAGGGTACCTATATATAAGGTACACAGCTAGTTTAGAAGTTTGCACACCAAGAAGCGGAAAGATTCCACAGTCGTTGAAAATACATAAGCCTGAGGAAGGTAGTTCACATTTGAAACTGCAACAGGGTTTCTATGAACATGCTTGGAGGCACGTACTTAGGAATGGAGTTGACGGCCTTTGAAAGACAGTCAGCTGGACCAGATCATTTTTCAAAGTGATTTTCACTTATCTTACTATGGATATTTCTCCAACTGGCCTGCAAGCTATTTAAGGCAAGGAACAATTTTAAATTTTTTGGACAAGAAAGAGCAGCTATTGAATAAATTAAATGATCTATTTTGTATTTGTTATAAAGAATATTTTAAAACATTCTTCCATCTTGAAAATAGAAAGATGAAGTTAGACATGGTACCAGAGGTCTGTGAGCCCAGCATTCAGGAGGCCGAGGCAGGGGGATCAATAGTTTCTGGACAGCATGGGCTACAGGACAAGACATTGTGAAAGAAAGAGAAAGAGAGAGAGAGAGAGAGAGAGAGAGAGAGAGAGAGAGAGAGAGGAGAAAGAGAGAGAGAGAGAAAGAGAGAGAGAAAGAAAGAAAAAGAAAGAAAGAAAGAAAGAAAGAAAGAAAGAAAGAAAGAAAGAAAGAAAGGAAAGAAAAAGAAAGAAAGAAACAAACAAAAAGAAAGAAGAAAGGGGAAGGAAGAGGAAGGAAGGAAGGAAGGAACAAAGGAAGGAAGGAACGAAGGAAGGAACGAAGGAAGGAAGGAAGGAGGAGAAAGGGGGAAGAGAGGAAGGGAGGGAGGGAGGGAGGAGAATGCATGCAAGATAGAAAGATAAGCTAGGAAAAAACAAATGCTCCTCAACACTCAGCAGTGGATGAGGGAAGGGCTCAGGTGTCCCCAGCCTCTCCCAGGGAAGTTCTTGGCAGTTACTGACTGCTAGAAGAGGAGCAATGGTGTGCCACTCAGGAGGAGCCCACACTCCATGCCTGCTGGGAGAGGGGCAGCGGCGTACCACCCAGGAGGAGCTCTTGCACTGCTGGACAACTCATACCCATGCCCCACACCCTGGTTAAATGCAGTAGGTCACAAAACAAAATGAAAACAGAACCAACAAAAACCATGAAGGTCACAGGGGGAATTTGTAAGGAGGGAACATATAAGGCGAGGAGGACTTGTAAGGAGGGGAGTGACGGTGAGAAGGGGGCGGAAGAAGTGGAAGGGGATAAAAGAGCAGGGGATGCGTGATCGGAAGGCATTGCATACATGTATAACATTGCCAAAGAATTAATCTGTTTAAAGTTCTTGAATTAAAATATGGAAAAAAGAACACCTGTATGTAAACACTCTAAAAATTAAGGAGAGAAAGAGCAAAGCTATTCAGCAGTCTTCCCTAGCAGATCTTAGATAATACAGGAAGGTCGTGCATGGAAGCAGAGCCCTTGTTCAGAAGACTCAACACGTGTTTCTCTTCTTTTTCTCAGAGCTGGTATTCCACTCAGCCAAAGTCTTCAGAATTTCAGATGTGTGAGGTCGTTCCGTGGGTTCCTTGGACAGTAACTTCTGCAGAAGAATTTTCTGTAAGCACAGTCAGAGTTAGTCCTGAGAAATACAATAGGAGAGTAAAGAAAATTCTGATAATTTTCAAATGCTTACTTCTTTGCTGTCAAATATGTCGTCAGAGAAGATGCCATTCCTTAGATCGTTGAAAAACTGCAATATGACACATAGATACATTTATTAGAACTAATTTACACAGAAAGACTAACAAAAAACATGCTAACGGCTGAGGCCATCCCAAATCTAGGAGATTCCAAGGCTTCGGGATTCTTTAGGCAAGAATAGAACTCCCCTCGGTCAAGTATACATCAATCCATTAACTATCCTTAACATCCACGCTTTGAAGTGTTATGTACATAGATCTTTACTTTTCCCTTTCATTTTGGACCCTATGCAACATGTATGCTCATTATTCCTATTTTAAGGAAGGTGTTGGGGGGGCTGCAGACTCCAAGCAAGCCTCTTTCTGAGCTTCCTACGAGGCTCTCTTTAGGGGCTCCCCAATGTTACACAGGAGAATCCAAACTCTTTCCTCAATGCAGTCCCAGCCTGTCTTTCCAGCCCCACCCATCGCCATATAAAAATCACACTGCCTGCTGATTCAAGCGTCCATCTCAACTTCCGCCTTGTGCTGGCCTGCTTTCTATGTTGAACTATTAAAAACAATCATCATAATTTTTAAAGAGCAGAAATTCATTTTGTCACAGGAAATAAAGGCTGCCTTCCTGATGCATCAAGAAAGCTCACATGTCCCTTCTATCATGTGAGGTCACAACTAGATCCTATACTGACCATACTCTAGAGAAAAAGCTGAGAAAAAAAAGGATCAGAGCGTATCAATTTATTTAGCCTCCTTTTCTAACTCCACTGTTAAGAGCCATGGCCTGTTCATGTCACAATGAGCCAGTTTCAAAAGTCTTCTCTCATGGTAGTAGACCAGAAAAGCAAACAGTCAGATGGAACCCAGAAATATAGAAAATGCTCTTCCCTGAAGGTCATGTGAAACTTCCCTCTTTAACTTCTAAATGCTTAATAATAATAAAAAAAACTATGGAAATCTATAAACTTGTAGAATATATAAATTAATTTTTACCAGAAAAATATGGAATGATAATTTTTTCTAGTTTTAAAAACTCAAGCTCCAGTAACATTCATGTCAAGTATCAATAAAAGTGAAACTAGCTCACTACAAAAAAGAATTCCACTGACATATTTATACTCATTCAGTCATAATGACTGTATAACTTAGTACTCTGCAGTTCATAGCTTACCATAAGAAATGACTGGGACCTTATTTTCCTCAGCTTTCTTTGGAGTATGGTCAGTATGAGACCTGAGATCTTAAATTTAGATTTGGAGTAGAAATAAATGGGTTAGAACTTTCAATTCAAATCTTTGCCCATCTACTATAGAAAAGAAGTCCTGGAACTCTTGAAAAATGATGTTTAACACTAAGGTTTATAATAAAGTCTGTCATAATAAAAAAATAAAATAAAATAAAAAAATAAAAATACAAACAATCATCAATAGCTTTGCGCAGTGGCAGTATCGTAGCCAATGAGGTTTATCCGAAGCGCGATTATTGCTAATTGAAAACTTTTCCCAATACCCCGCCGTGACAACTTGAAATATAGTCGGCTCTGGCAAAAAATAAAATAAAATAAAATAAAATAAAATAAAATAAAATAAAATAAAATAAAATAAAATAAAAACAATCATCAAGCCTAACTTTCATGTTTCTTTTTTTAATATTTTATTTATTTATTTTACGTGTGTGTGTGTGTGTGTGTGCGTGTGTATCAGAGGGCACTGTGTGACTTCCAGAATCATCCTGGATTGTTTCTACCTCCTTCTTGCTTCACTCTGAGATTTCCCAGCCTCTACCCACAAGGGCCGGAAGCACAGGCCTCCACTATGCCATTTCTGCCTGGCATTTATTTATGTGGGACCTGGGATCTGAATTCAGGACCTTCTGCTTGCAAGACAGAGTCATATAACCTGAGCCATCTCTCCAGCCCTACTTTCAGGTTCTATGAAACCTAAGTTCCTACAGTTGGAAGGCAGGAGCTCCCTCTTAGCTGCTTCCACAGACTTCATGTCTTCTAAAGTACTATGCATTCTCTGATGTTACCTTTCCTCTTTGAGGATGACCTTGAGAAGCATTTTTATGCTTTTATGCTCATTTTTTTGTCCATTTCACCTTGCATGGACACTTTCTTCCAATTAATGAAGTTTTGCGGACAGATTCCAATAAGACTTATGAGATGTATACACACTCCAAAGAAGATCAGCGTTAATAATCTATAATAAAATATTTGCTAAAACTTAACAGAGGAAATTCACATTTTACTTGTTACCAGACATAACATGATTGAGCCTTCCCTTGCAAGAGGGCAATACTGCAACAGTGCCTGGAACATGACAACCAATCATTTCTTCCTTCTTATGTAAAATTGTTTACCTCTATCGTTTCTGAAACAGTGGTGCACGGATGAAGAAGTTCAGCAAGAATTAGTCCCAAAGCAAAGATGTCTACTTCTTTTCCGTATTCCTTGGAAGAAACCTGAAGACCAAAATACATTTGACTCTATTAATCACCTGATGCAAGTATTTGTGCTTTGTGAAAGAACAAAAAACCTATTATATATATCATATATATATATTATATATCAGATAAAAACATCTGTTTAGGAGCTGGGGAGATGACTCAGTAGTTAAAGTCTTTGCCTCTAAGCAAAAGGACCTAAGTTTGGATCTTCACATCCCACTTTAAAAAAAAAAAAAAAAAAAAGGTTGGCTACCTGCAATTCTGGCCCTGGAAGACAGAGCCTGGCAAACCCCAGAGCAAAACAATAAGGTAGAAGAACAATCCAGGATGATTCTTGATGTCATCCTTGGACCTCTGCAGCTACACACTCATGTGTACTCTTTTTTATTTTATGTATTGAGTGTGTGTGTGTGTGTGTGTGTGTGTGTGTGTGTGTGTGTGTGTCTGAGGGCATTGTGTGTATTGTAGAGGCCCAAAGGTGACTTCAGAAATCATCTTGAATTGCTTCTTGATTCCCAGGATCCTCCCACCAGAGCCATTGGTGCAGGCCCCCTCCATTTCTGCCTGGACTTTTTACATGGGACCTGGGATCTGATCATAGAACCTTCTGCTTGTGAGGCAGAGTCATAATCTCTGAGCCTCAGTCCCTCATGTGTACTTTTGTATGCTCAAAGACACACACACACACACACACACACACACACACACACACACACACACACAATGTCTGTTTATTTGCAGGGTCTATGGAAGTGGACTGCTAGGTTCAAATCTTAACCAGTGATTAGCAAAATCAACCATATGAATTAACATTAGCACAGCAACAATCTCAACTTTATAGTGTCACTAACAGTAGTAGTGATCTACAAGTTTGCCAGAGCAAGAACAGATAAAGCCATTAAAATGATGCTTACTAAGTGGGGTTGTACCCAAGTTCATAACATTTATTTATAAAAGCTATAACTTGAAACCATTTAAATGTCCATCAGTAAGAGACTGGATAAATACAAGCTATTCAGCAATAAAAAAGAAATTCAATGTTGGTACAAGCAGCATTCAAAGATTCTCCAACAGATACCACTAGGAACGAAAAAAATATTAAATAAAATGAGACCATATGAAGTTCAAGAGAAACTACGTATAAAGATCTAAATCAGAGCCCTGTTTTTCAAGGTTCCATATGGAAGACAGATTGACTGTGACAAGGACTGAACATTTTTTCTTGAGTGAAAAAAATGACGAGCCGGAGTTTTAATGGAATAAATTGGTCGGGGCCGGTTGAATGATTCAGTGTATACTCGCCAACCTGGTGACTGCGTTCCCAGAGCTCAGGTGATCGAAGAAGAGAACTGACTTCCTAAAGTTGTCCTCTGACCTCCACACACGCGTCTATGGGGAGGATGAAGGTGAAGCGCCCCAAGTTTCAGTAAGAAAGAAGGCAGGAAATTTTGGAAACAGCAGAAAAAGAGAGGATCCAATATCTGCTTGGAATGCCCTCCCCTGCGCACGCGCTGGCGTGACCGTGGAGGACTGGAGTCACCGCATCAGACGAAACTCAGAAAGCTCACACTACACTTTCAGTGGCTCAAAATCTTATGGGAAGAAAGAGAATGCCAGGAAGACTTGCAGCAAAGGCGCCCACTGCAGCCACGCACCACCAAAGGCAAGTGCAATGCCAAGGGAAAGCCCCTCAACACTTAAGCTAGACCTTCCAGAAGCCTTTGTAAAAGACCCCTGCTGAGCTGGCAGCTGGGTTCCTTCCTGCAAGGCTCATTCTGGAAACCCAGAAATCACGCAGAGTTCCATGGTGGAAGTCCAGTCTGATTCGCGTGGTAATCTGGAGTGGACTGTAGAGACAGGCTCAACATCTGTTCCTGGAGAGACGATAGAGAGCTACCGACTGTGCTGACTGTACACAGGCAGGCCCAGACCCAGAACCCACCAAACAGACTGCATATGCACTCTGCAACCCACACATATTGCTATCTGAAATGATCGTATCACTATTTCTCAGGGCAGTATATATCTTCAACCAGCTCGCAAGCTGTTTAAGTTTTAGAAAAACAACAATGAGCCAAACACAGACTAAAAATCATATTGTCATCTCAGGATAGAGAGATGGCTCAGGGGTTAAGCCTCTACTTACAAGTAGAAGGTCCTGAGTTCAGTTCCCCTATCCCATGCAAAAATGTCAGGCTGAAATGGTAGCAGCCTGTACTTCCAGCCCTGGAAGGCAGAGCCTGGAAAATTTCAGAGCAAAGCATAAAGGAAGTAGTACAACCCAAGTACAGCCCAACCAACAAGAGTGATTCCTGAAATATCTGGTGGTCCTCTACAGGCAGACACAGTACCATGTCATACACACAGACACACATGAAAAATAAATAAAATAAATTTAGAATTTTAAAAAAGATTTTAAAAAGGGGGAAAATCATACTATCATCTCAATAGATGCAGAAAATAGCATCCTCTCATGATTAAAACTCCTGGAGAAACTAAGGACAGAAGGAACATATTTCAACATATATGACCAATCTATGGCCACCAATTACTAAACTGCAGAGAAAATCAAACCCTTTTCATCCAAATCAAGAATGAAACAAGTATATCTGCTTCTCCTCTTAAATTCAAGATAGTCTTTGAAGTCAGAGCTAGACAAGACAAAGAAAAAAAGGGGGATGTGAATTGAAAAGGACAAAGTCAAATCATCCCTATTCATAGAAATAAAGATCCTGTATATAACCCTAAGACTTCACTAGAAAGCACTTAGACCTGATACTTTCAGCAAAGAGTAGGATTCAAAAGCAGAATTCAAAAGTCAACAGCTTTTCCATATATCAATAATGAGCCTAGAAGGAAATCAGAAAACACATGTGCAAAAACATGTACACCCCTCAACACACACACCACACACACACACACACACACACACACACACACACACACACACACACAGAGGCAGGGAGAAAGCACAGGAGACTTGGGGATTGTTTAGATCTGCTGACAGACAGAGAGACAGACTACACACACACACACACACACACACACACACACACACACACACACACACAATTAGAAAACTACATATTGGCAGAAAGAAACATGACAGAATCTTACCTGTTCTGGACTCCTGTATAGTGGAGTTCCCCGATCACTTGTCCGCTTTTCATAATTTTCCATTGATGTTGCAAGTCCAAAGTCTCCAATCTTTATCTTGTTTTCATCTGCTAAAAATATATTACCTGGCTATGGAAAAAAAGCATTTATGCATATCAGTTATATTACTATAGTACCATCCTTTATATATATGCATTATTATCCATATCATCTTTATGCTAACTGGTATGGTATTTACCCTTCCAAAGGTAACTCAAATCAGGGAATTTTTTTTAATTATTATTTATTCAACTGTGCGCATGTGCATATGTATGTGTGCGCGCGCACGTGTGTGTGTCTGTGTGTGTGTGTGTGTGTGTGTGTCTGTGTGTGTGTGTCTGTGTATGTGTAGAACCACGGACGAATTCGGGAACCACCATGGACGCCTCCACTTCCTTCTGCCCGGGATTCACAGGCTCCGTCCTACCAGGACCAGAAGCGCAGGCCGCCCCCGCTTCTGCCTGGCGTCTGTACGTGGGATCTGGGATCTGAACTCAGGACCTTCCACTCGCAAGGCGGAGGCTTAACCCCTGAGCCACTTCTCCAGTCCCCAAATCAGGGAATTTAATATCACCAATCTCTAAAATGACAACTTTTAAAATGGACTTTAAAATGACAACTTTTAAAATGACAGCAAAAGTGGCTTGGGCTAACCCAGCCTCCAAATACCTAAACAGCTGATACGCGAAAAGCAGATTCACGCTGCAAAGTTCTAGGTCTAGGTCAACATGACGTAGATTTGCATGACCTCAAGATTTGCTTTCATGTGTGCTAATAGTGAGTGGTTTGAGAAACGGCCCAAGAATGGGAGTAAGAGGGTTCCCAACTCTAGAGTGGAGCTGGACCTCCATTTGAAGAAGGGCTGTGAATGATAACTAAGGATATAATAGGAATTAAAATTCCTTCCAATTCTGAGATTCTGTGAATGGGTTAGTCCCTAACAAAGCTGAGGAACCATTCTATTCAGTTTAGCTTCCTTTATGTAAATTTCTCCAAGCCTCTGACACTTGTTTTAGTAAGTACGTTCCCCCACCCTCCAGCTAAAGCATGCCAAGTTAACAAAAAGCTGACAACTTGCACAAAATATTTTTCTGGACAATTCTTTGGCTTGTTTTTTTTTTTTATTTCTGCTGTTCTGAGTCTTATATTGTAATGAAAAAGAAAATGGGAGAACTGCCTATTCAGACCATGAAAGCCAAAAGAATACAAACCTCTTGGGGAATGACACATACTCCAAGTTCTTAAACAACTGTGATTTTTCTAACCACGAAGCTGAACATCCTAACTGAGAAAGTAACAATCTCTGGACCCCAGTAGCTGTATTTGGAACCACGTTTCCACAACCAGAGTGGAACACTTCAGTGGCACCAGAGACTGGGTCCAATCACTTGTGCCAGCCACAATAATGGTTAATGTGGCGCCTGCCCCTCGTAGGACTTCATATCTGGGGTTTGAGTTCTTTTCTAGCTGCCTGCCTCTCATAGATTCCATAGACTGGAGTCCATGAGTTCTCTGGGGCGACCTAGCTCCTCATGGCACTCCATGTCTGGAGTCCTTGAGCTCCATTCTTTCTCTCCTTTAATAAACTCTACCTCAATCCTCAAAATATTGGAGAGAAAGTTCAAGATAACAGAAAGCTATTAAAGTTTACAGCTGGGTTACGACTACCAAGCCAAAACAAACGACAACTACAAAAGGACCAGAACTGAATGAATCTCCCTACGGGACCATTTCCATCCAAAATTCACCAGCCCTAAAAGATCTGAGTAGTTGCACATGTTGGCATTTGGGCAAGTTCTACACCCATTTCATTGTCCTGGCATATCAGAGCTATTACTTGACTACTGATCTTGACTACTGATGAGTTACAAATCTAAAACTAGAGGAGATAAACTTTCAAATCATTACACGGTATTTATAAAATACACACATTTCCTACTTACCTTAAGATCTCTATGAATTAAGCCTTTTGAATGTATATAATCCACTCCAGTGGTGATTTGCTTAAATAACTCCAAGACCCGTGCTTTGCTTGGCACAGCAGATCTTCTATTCTCAATCCATTGTTCCAGGGTCCCTTTATCACAGAATTCCATTGTAATAAAAAGGCATTTGGTCTTCTGACTGCGCACAAAATTCAAAACATATTAAAAGTAGCAGCAAAACAAATACATTTGAAATTCCTTTGTATTTTCTTATGAAACTCAGAACCTGTCTCGAAACATAAATATAAATAGATTGAACTAGAAATATAATATAAAGAGACTTCCATAAATCATAATTTCCCAAGGTTAACCATGAAATGTGACCCTGTCCATTCTTTAATGTTGATGAGTTTTGGCTACTTTTACAGATAGGTCTGAAAAGGAGTGTAAATCACAGAAACTCATAAATGGAAGACAAGAGAAATTTAAGAATTTCAAGAGAAACACTAACAAAATGTTAGGTGATAGAAGTTGGAAGACTGATTTCAAGGTTTATATTTTCTTCTGAACTAAGTGAGCTTCAATATTTAATTTGTACTCTCTAAAGATACACTGGCTAAGGCTGGAGAGGTGGCTCAGGGGTTAAACCTCTGCCTTGCAGGCGGAAGGTCCTGAGTTCGGATTCTAGACCTCACATATAGACGCCGGGCGGAAGCAGGGGCGGCCTGAGTTTCTGTTCCTGGTAGGGCGGAGCCTGTGAATCCCGGGGCAGAGTAAACAAGGAGGAGGTGGAAATGGTCCATGCTGGTTCCCTAATTCATCCGTGGTTCTACACACACACACACACACACACACACACACACACACACACACACACACACACAAATTGAATAAAAAATAATAAAAAATTTAAAAAAAAATACACAGGCTAGAAAATATGAAGATGTAGCCCAGAATTGCTGAAAGCAAAAGAAGCCTTGTATGTAGATGGTAAGTAACTCCTGAAGTAGACAATAAAGTTCTCCACGGTACAAGGAGAGGGCGGGGCGGGTGGCAGCAGCGGTGAAGGCAGTCCCTATGGCATCGGGATTTCAGGGAGCAGACTGCCCTCCAGAAAGACTTTCAAAGGCAGACCTTAGCCCTTCACCCAGGAATGCACTGAAAGACCACATCATGATCCCAGCAGCGGTGGCCTGGTCATCATTCATGATCTTACAGGTATATTCCTGCTCACCACCCCTACCACAGTAAGCAGTTGCATTCTGCAGCCACTCTATGATGTGGTGTCAGCGAAGGTCAAACGTGTCCGCAGCCAAGGAGGTTACCCTTTGGGGAGACCATCTACATGCTGAATCTTTGCAAGCCTGTCTGTACTCGTGGCTTGCGTTCTTGTTGAACAACAGAGTCATGAATGCAAACCCGGAGATTCTGAGAACAACTGCGGATGTTAATATGGATTCTTTTGCATGTGTATATGTGTGTCTGTGTATCTGTTATATCAGAGGGTACTCTGTGTTCCTGTGAAGGCCCAAAGGTAACAGTAGAAATCATCCTGGATTGTTCTACCTCCCTTTCTTCTTTTTGCTTTGTCTTGGGGTTTCCCAGGCTCCACCTTCCAGGGCTGGAAGTGCAGGCTACCATCATTTTGGCTCTGCATTTTATGTCAGATCTGGGATCCAAATTCAGGTCCTTCTGCTTATGAGGCAGAATCTTATTCCTGAGTCATCTTTCCAGCCCTAAATAGCATTTCTTATTTACTTGTTATTATTTGTGTGTGTGTACCTATGGAGGTCTAGGGTAACTTTGGAGATCATCCTGGATTGCTCTACCTTCTCATAAGTTTGCTCTGGGGTTTCCCAGGCTCTGCCTTCCAGGGCCAGAAGTTCTGGGTGCCGCCATTTCTGTTCTGCATTTTTATGTGAGACCTAGGATCTAAACTTAGGTCTTTCTGCTTTTGAGGCAGAGGCTTAACCCCTAAGCCATCTCTCCAACCCTAAAATGGATTTAAAAACAAGTTTAGGCTGGGCATGGTGGTGTCTCTGTACTCCCAGCACTTTGGAGGCTGAGGCAGGAGGACTTCTGTGAGTTTGAGGCTAGTTTGAGCTATACAGAGAGTACCACACCAATGAGGGCTACATAACAACACACGCCCAAAATAAAGGCAAGTCTGGAGGAGAGAGGGGAAAAAGGAAAGAGTGCTCATCGTCCTTTCCGACAGAACAAGAGTCCACAGTGCCTCAGAGACTGTTCCACTCACTGCACGAGATGAATGACGGCCTCACCCAGTGGGGTGTGAATGGGGCCATGCGCAGGAGAAGTGTTTCCTGCTGCTGTGGCCTTAAGCATCTCTTCTGACCTACCTTGAACGATTCAAGCTCTTCTCGGGATCATAGTCCTCTCCGGCCCAACAGATATGATAGTGAACAATGTTGGGGTGATCGAGATCTGCCAATGCTTTCACCTCACGCTCTGTCTTCCTGGTCAATAGGAGCAATGTGTTATTGCCTGTCACCGACAACAGCAGAACACCTGTGCACGCTTTCCTACGAAGCAGCCACTCTGGTTTCCACAGGAAGTTTTAGCATGGGAACCGAGAGAACTCAAAAGGGAAAAGTGACGTTCAAAGAAAAAAAAAGCTATAACTATTCTCAACTCAAAAGGGAAAACAATGGCTTGAATAATTCTAGCAGATTATTTAAAATATCACATGCCATAATCTTTTAAATGCCAATGATGCAATTTTCAATAGGGAAGTCGTGTATTTTATTTAGAGAATGATGTGGTTTTCACAAACAAATTCCATTTGGGCAACAAGGGTGGGCAATCCAGGCAGCAAGCAGGACCTAATTCAAAATTTTCCATGTTTGACAAAAATGCAACAAAGAAACAATTTACATGGAGAAACTGAGATTTCACTGATTATGATGTGAGTTTTATAGGGGTGTGTTCTCAAGAGCTGAGACTCTGGAGTTGATACGTTCTTGTACAGAGTCACCATTTCCAGACAGGAAATTCTTGAGTCAATGCATATGAGCATTTTTATGGTCCTAATGTATAGCTCCAAGTATATTTTGCGTGTTGAAAATCCATCAGTCACTCAAAGTGTCTAGCATCCTGAATCCTTATCAAAATTATTACCATTTGTTGGAAATCACGATCAAGGCCAACGGTTCTGTTATTTTCATGTAAACACACTTCGCAATATACTATAAGGCATACTTTTTCTACTGTGGTCCAGACTTTCACCAACCTGCCAATTCCCTATCACATTGTATTCATCATGTTCCCATCTACATGTTACATGTAACATGTCTACATATTACAGCCCATCCCTGGGTTACAGCCAGTTATTGGGAAGTTAGAAGTGCCCCAACCAACACAGATAGCCAAAGGTGTCACTTAATCTCACTCAAAGACCTGAAGACTATGAGACTACAGTCTGAAAACCTTCACTAATAACATCCCTTTTTTTTTTCTCCCCAAATGAGAAATGTCACATAGGTTTGCTGTCTCCTGCTGAACAGACAGTACCACCTTCAGCAGTAAATAAAAGAGATGGCCACCAGAAAAGACATGCTGGAGATCTGGGGGAGATCTGCTGGGGAAGTGATACTGGTAATATAACTTTTTCTTGATGGAGGTAGTACGGATAATGTATCTCTCTCAGAACTTGTCTAACGCCTGTTCTTTGTTATGTAAGTTATAATTCAATTTAGTTGATTAAAATGAGCAATAGACATTGTGCAATACACACAATGCTATTCCAGTTTTCCTTCTATAAAATGTGTATCTGTTTATTTCCAAAGGTCAGGGTAAAGATCCCATACCTTCATGTTTCAGTACCTTCTCAAAAGGATGATTGATGGTATACCCATTTTTGAAAACTGAAGTACCCCTCTGTAAAACCCCTCTAGGAGGAATGAAGTGTTAAGAAGGACTAAAAAAGCAAATGATATGTTAATGAATGAAAGAACAGTGCAAGTTCAGCACATTTTCTTCAAAAAAATGAAACGTTTACTTACTCCTTTTTATACTTGACACGTTTGATGGCATAAGTTTTCCCGTCAATTCTGTGTTTTGCTTTGAAAACTTGGCCATATCCACCAGAGCCAATGTGTTCTATTTCTATGAAATCCTTCTTCAACCTAATTGAGAGAGATACTGCCATTGCTCTGAGAGTCAGTGTTTGCTGTAAATGCTTTATAAAACAAAAGTGACGCTTCTCGTCTCGTTTTTTTAAAGTTCACTTCAGGCAGAAGCTTCGAATCACCAAAATACATCATCCTCCTCTTCCTCCCTCCTTCTTTCCCCTCTTTCTTTTCCTCCTTCTTCCTCCTCCTTCTCTTCCTCCCTCCTTATCCTGTTCTTCCTCCTTCTCTTCTTTCCCCTTCCTCCTCCTTTTCTTCTTTATCATTCTCTTCCACCTCTTCTTCCTCCTCCTCTCATGGAGAATTCAACATATCAGCTTTGGGGGTCACAGTCGCTTCTGGCTGTGTAGAAGACATGGCAAAAAATCCCTTGCAAATGGGCACATAAAAGAAAAAGAATCCCTTCCTGAGTATAAAATATTGAGAACGATGACGCAAGTGTGTGCCAAAACCACCTCGGAGAAAGAGCCTAAGTGAGCCTGCCTTGGTTCCAACATCTGACCTCCAGCTCATCATACTGTCTGCTTTTCTGCATCTCTGGCCCAGCCACAGGGCTCCTGCAGGGATCCGCTTACTGGATGCCTGGGCTCCTCTCCTGCCTGCCCCAGAGACGAAACTCTAGGTTGATTATGTTTTATTTGTACCTAAACCTCCTTAGCTCTGCATTCAACAGAGACCAGAAAACCCTCAGAGGCTCACAAGGTCCCGCGGAACACGTGCCCTGTTTCTCTCTCCAGCTCACCCCAAGACGCCGAGCCCTTGTTCAGCGCGCTCCAAGCTGACAGCCCTGTGTTTCTTGAACACACGTCATCTTGTCCGTCTTCACATCTCACTTGCTCTTCCTCCTGCTCCTTATCTCAATGCTAACACGGTCTTCAGAACGCCCCAAAATGGTGACCTCAGAGAAGACTCCCTCCGGCCTTCAAGTTCAATCTCGGGGTCCTGCTTCCATTTGTTCATCACACTATTTGCTTTTACTTTGGGACTTTGACCATATTTTCTAATTACAGATCTATGCGTGTGTGTGTGTGTGTGTGTGTGTGTGTGTGTGTGTGTGTGTGTGTGTGATGAATATGTGTTCATACTGGGTGTGTGCATATGTGTCTGTGGGTGTGAATGGAGGTGTGTATATACATGTAGGGGCCTGAAGTTTACATCAGGTACATTGTAATTGCTTTCCACCTTATATTTTGAGACAGGGTTGCTCACTGAACCCGGAACTCACTGATTGGCTAGGCTGGCTGATGCTGAGCCCTGAGGAGCCTCCTGTAGAGTTTCCTTCCCCAACCACTGAATTGACACACATAGAGCACCTGATTTTTACACTGGGTACTGGGGACCTGAACGCTCATGCTTATTTTATTAACTCATGCTAATGAAAAAATTGCGTGTGTGTTTGTGTGTGAGCATGTGCAAGAAGGCATTTGAGTGTGTGCCTGTGGGGAC
Source organism: Typhlomys cinereus (assembly GCA_023101885.1). Taxonomy (NCBI): domain Eukaryota; kingdom Metazoa; phylum Chordata; class Mammalia; order Rodentia; family Platacanthomyidae; genus Typhlomys; species Typhlomys cinereus. The sequence continues at coordinate 2,432,416 of JALPQD010000227.1, forward strand.
CTACGGGTGACTATCGGGACGCATCCTGGGCCAACTACCTCCATACCGCTCTGATCTGATGTTCCCTAGGCTGTTTCTTCTAGGGCCAGGATGCAAACCTCCACCATACCCACCTGACATTTTTACATGGGATCTGGGGATCCAAACTCAGGTCATTTTGCTTGTGAGGCCAAAGTTTTAACCCCTGCGCCATCTCTTCACCTTAACTGTAGATTTTTTAAAGGAATTATTTCTTTAATGGCAATCATCATCTTCAAAATTCTTTGAGTGGAAGAACTAGTTGTTCCTGCCATAAACCCAATATCCAAAACAATGCCAGTAACATATCAGGTGCTTAATAAGGATTTATTGATTGTTTTTAAAACCTGAATGTATGTCCTGCTTATACAAACAGGCTTCCCTCTTCTTGGGCATTTAATTAAAGTAGAAACACATTAACCTCTTATCAGAGAAGCACTTTTTTTAAAGTTATTTTTATTTTTTATTTTTTTTTTGTTTTTGTTTTTTATTTTTCTGCTTATACAAATATAATAGGAACCCCTGTCCTCTCCCTCCCTTCACCCCTCCCTGTTTCTCCCTGCTTTGTCCCTTCCTTTCCCTCCTCCCTCCCTTTCTCCCAGTGCCTTCCTCCCCCCATCTCTGAATGAGTATATCATCTTTAATGAGTATATCAAACTTTCCTCTGGGTCCTCCTCTCTGATGAGGTGTAAGGACTCAGTGGCAATTCCTAGAACTCTTTCTTGTGTTCCCCTTAAGTATAGGAACACTATTGTGACTGTTAATCCCTTGCTTCTAAGGATTCCTAGTGCCTTTAGTCCATGCTAGAACTTGAGGGGTCAACGATATGTTGGTCATTGCACAGATCATGCAGAGTCCTGTCACAATTGCTTCGGCCCTAACTTGTGTAGAGTATCTTGCATATCAGAGAAGCACTTTTTACAAGTGAAATCTGATACAGAGCTGGAAAACAGAAAAATCTATCCAAATGGATCTGCTTTGGTTTTTAGAGTTTTCTCTCTCTCCTCTCTTTCTCCTTCCCTCTCTCTCTCTCTGTTCTCCCATCCCTCCATTCCTAAACTTCCACGGAGATCAGAGAAGCCCCTGCAAACATCACATCATGGAGATCTGCACTTACCATGTTCGCCAGGAATCCCTAAACCTTACTTTTCCAGGAGATAGTAACTGTTTGTGAGCAACCTATACACAAAACTATTAAGCATTCAGGTAGAAATGTAACTGACTCTTGGTTCAACACCTCTATTCCACAGCTCCTTCTTACCTGTCATTCATCGTGAATTCATTTCCTTGTTTCTCAGAATGATTAAATGTAGGTGCCAATAGTCTAAAATTAAAAGAGGAGTATAAAACTTAGACAAAAGTGCTCTCAGTGTAAGTCCAGAGCAGGTTTTACGCCGCACACTGGGGCGTGTATGCGTTGCATCAACTGTGAGAATACCTAGGCAAGAACGTTAACCTTCTCTACAAACCCATTTCCTCATGGCTCTCTTCCGCCCTCTAGAGCTTATCATTTCTCTCCTGGTTCCCCCTTTTACCTGAACACACATTGCTGGCACCTACCAGCCTCTCCAGAATTCAGAACATTCAAGGAAGGACATCGCCTGGCTCCTCCCACTCCCCCAGACGTCGCTTCTCACTGTGGTTGGCAGTGCAAATACCACCTGAATGTCTTTCCGTTGAGCCCTCAAGTGTGCAGCCTGCTGAACACCTTCAGCGATGAGGCTTGTCTTCAGCCTTCCTCCTTTCTCTCGCCCCCTCTCACCTAGCCACTAGGCTCCATTCTACTCCTGTCGACCCTTCTTCTGTCAGTCTCACAAATTCTCCTCCTCCCTCGCTGCCAAGGGCACCAGAGCTGCAGGTGCTTGACATGCAAACTCTCTCCGCCCCACACATCCATCATCGGGAGGACTCTCTTGGGCTCCTCTGTTCAGAATATGGTAGTGGCTCACTATGGCTTCCAACTCACACTCAGTTCTGACCATATTTATATCTTCACATTCCTCTTCAGTTGATGAAACTGACTGACTCCAATTTACTAACTGATCTTTAAAGACAAAAGTTATCATACCATCTTTACTCTACCTGACTGAAAAACTGTGTTCTTCCCTTAAAAACACCTGTCCAAAACCAGCATTGTCCAAAATAATGCTTTAAGCTATTTAGTCTGTGACTATAGCGCTTCATATCTACAGCATAGTCCCTAACTATACTCAAATGTTTTTCTACGTGCTAAAATTGTTTATAGATCTCAGCTATTCTATTTCTCCTGAAACCCACCCAAATAAGCAAGTATAATACTCCACAAATACCAAAATCAATAAGTTAAAGCTGATAAATAAAGTCTGAAATGAAACTTCGTTCCAAATATGTGCCATGTATTATGATACTCACACTTTCTTCTTCTGACTGTTTAGAAGAGCACTCTACAACAAAGGAAAAAAGAAGTAGCTTCAGATATTAAAACAGCCATCTTATCTCAGAGACAGCCTTTTACCAACACTCAGTATTATGAGACTTCAACTTTGCCAATCAAACAGCTTCAAAATGATACTGAATTGTCATTTCATTTTGCTTATTTCTCATACCTAATAGAAAAAGTATCTTTCCATGTTTGCTGCCAGTTATGTATCTAACTTCTATATTGTTCCTTCAAACATTCTATTTTCTAATGAATTGATTATCTTTTCTAAAGATTTAGAGTTCCTTATAAGCAGAATATTTTAATACCATATTACCTGATTTTTAAATTTAATTCTGATTTTTTTTAAGTAAGAGTACAATTACACTAGCTATTATTTCATTGGGTGGGAAAGAGAAACAAGATCACAGGAATATTTATAAAGGTAACAGCTGGGAGTGATGGGCCCGTGGCTCAGGGGTTACAGTATCAGTCAATCAACTCAGAGTACTGAGTTCGAAACCCAGTCCAGCACTCCCTAAACTTAGGTGGCAGCAAATAAGCCTGGAAAGTCAGGATAAGCCAGGACAACAAAGCAGGTAATCCTGCCTCTACTGCTTGGGAGAGACCACACCTATAGGGCTGCGCATGGGAAAACCAAACTACAACACCCAAACTGAAAGGAGGTAGTTTAGTAGTGGAGTTGTTGCCTAGTATGTGTGATATCCTGATTTGATTCCCAGCACAGAAGAGCAGGAAGGAAGTTAGGAAGTTAAGGAAGGGAAGGAGGGAGGGAGAAAACAGGGAGGGAGAGAAGGAGGAAAAAAAATACAAGGTGAGTTGAGAAGAATGAATTGTAGGAGGAACTCTACATGTGAACAATAGAAGTTGATAGGAAAAAAGTTCATAAAAAAAGTACCACCAACTGTGAAATATTATAATTAGGAACATGTGAGACAAAAATATAAACACTTATGGTACAATAGTAAAAATCATCTTTCAATGAGGACATCAAATCTGAAGCGTAGCCACCGATACCTACCCTGGGAGAAACTGCTGAGGTGTCGCCTTGGCTGCAGCTGGGCGATGCGCTCTCTGAGAAGTCACTTCCAGAGGTTGATTCAGAAGCACTGGAAGAAGAGGGGGTCACTTTCAGCTTATGAATTCTGTCCAGTTTTAATCTGTAAATTCTCTATGAACATGTCCTCATAAAAATTTCTTGTCCAATTACAAATACATTTTGGGGAAGGGAACAGTACTAGGGACTTGAACCCAGAGCCTCGAACATGCGAGGCAAACACTTTACCCCTAATGACATCCCCATTGAATTGACATTCAATTGAATATGCCCAGGTCGCGCTCATTTGCCTGACTTACGATTCGCTTTTCATAGAAGAGCTGCTCGTGAAGTCACTGGATGAAGAAGTGCAAAAGCCAGAGGATGATGGTCTCTTGGTTTCCTGAAAGGAGGGGCTGGCCTTAGTTTAAATGCAACTAACTTATGTCTCTACTGAGGCTCACTTTGGGATACACACTACCACCCCTTGCTCCCCATAACTGGCAAATCCACAATCATAAACAACTACAAAATCAATACAATGGATGCTTGATTTAGCTCTTAAAAACAGCCCTGACTTGTTACCTGTGGCCCTAGAGCTCCTAAGTCATTGGCGGGATACAAAATGGAGAAATCACTCATTATGTCATTGAGTAGCTTGGCATCGTGTAAATAATCTAACATGAAGTC